>OU753554.1:15005000-16255000 GCA_916701695.1 Agrochola macilenta | reverse complement strand
ACGAAAAAACCATTTTCGACCCTAGTAACGAGAGGGTGATTCCGCAATATTATTGTGTAACTAATGTGGCCTTTGGCCATTTTAAATAAATACATAATTTATCAAGAAATTCCAAAAAAAATATTTTGCGTTGTCAAATCAATTGCTTATTCTGAACCTGATTATTTTAAACATGAATAAGTAAGCATAATCTGAGTTTTGTATTTGTTTTAATCTTCAGGCAAACGCTACGGAATGATGCAAATACGTACAGCAATCGCTCAGATGATTATGAAGTACAGATTCGCGCCTGATGGACCAAGGCATATGGAAACTGACTCTTACAGCTATATTTTGGGGCCCACGGATGGTGGCAAAGTCAAGTTCATTCCTCGTACATAAAATAAAAGAACAAACCAGCAACAACTTAAAAACTAACATGTATTAACATTTGTTTATTTAGTGATAAGTTCTTCTTTGTACTAAACACCATGGATAAACATAATCCTTTTAAAGAAAACTTAAAACACTTTAATTTTCTTACCCTACAAATGAAACCGCGCTTTTTTTGGGAAAAAGAAATGAACATTGTGTTTGTCTCCCTCTCCAAGGTAGGTACTCTAATCAATGCGTTAGTGCCCTCAGCCAATTCTGCGATATACCTACTAGATGAGTAATCTAAATATACTCCTCAATTGCTATACAATTGCATGGAATACAATTTCCTATCTGTGTGCAATATAATTCAACGCCTTAAATTTTTTTCTTAGCAGAAATTTATAGATTGACAAAAACCGCGGTGCCTCGAACCTGAGAGAATTGCAAAGAATATTTACGGAATTAATACAGTATAAGGTTATTTTTGAACATTGACTAAATATATTATGAGACATGCCATTTTGTGAGAGCAGTTTTATTACCTAATCCATTATGAGAACAACTGCCAAGTTCCATAAAATGTCTACCTACAAGTCTAGTGTTACCTACTAAGAGAAAGATACTAGATGAATTCTTCGGACGGCACGAGACTAATTCTGGAACTGGCAAGATTTATAAGATACAGAAGATGAGAGGATATTTATATTTGTTCCTTCTTCATCAATAATAGTAGACCCAAGAATAGGGCTAGTACCTAAGTACTCACTGAGAGGCTACTAGCTTTAAGGGGCCGTGCACGAAATCGACTCGATTGATTTTGATCAATTTTGTTCATTGTTTGTGAGAACGGGAAAAATAATTTAAACAAAACTAATTGTGATTTGAAAAGTCGAGTTCTTTGTTCTTCATGTGGCTGAAAGGGATTTTTAAATCAATTAAGTAGATAATCATGGAAAATCACAAATATTCGCAACAATTTTTCCGAAAAATGATGCGAGACTGACGTTTGATGACTTTTTTAAAAGAAACTACTTTTGATTTTGAATATTTTAAAATGTAATCCACATTGCTATGTGGTGCACTTGCATGTGGCTGAAGCACTTTTTTAAACTTCTATACAAAATATAGTAGAATGTTTTTTTGAAAAAAAAATTTTTTTTTAATCCTGTCAGTTATGAGTTTTTTCTATTATTAAGTAAACCATATCAAGTAATTTAAAATTTCACAAATTAGTCTTCAGCTATCCTTGATATAAAATCAAAATTTAATTTTATGATTATACAATATCTTCTTTAAGTAAATCAAAGCCGAAATAAACCATATTTTTGAGAACGCAAAAGTGATGCAACTATTAAAAGGTACTGTGACTGACACGAGTAGTTTAGCACCTTTTTTTTTACATGGACATCTCATAGCTGACCTCTGAGGTCATGACTACTTAACCGGGCTTTTTCCTGTGGCTGCCTTAAGCTACTACACTCAAAGCCTCCAGCCAGACTAAAACTGTACTTTAGATAAATTATTGACGAAAAAGGGTATATTTCGTGCACGGAGCCTTATATGAATTTTGAACAGGAAAATGTGATGTTGATATTACTCGATAGCTACAAATAACCAAACGTAGACAACCCATGTCATGACAGCTGTAGACAATCAACCGTATACTTCGTTAGCGTATTTCACTTCTAACGAACACCGTTTATTGGTAACACGGAGTTAGACCTTCGAGGAATCAAGTGATTTGATCACATTAGGACATGCACAAATTAATAACTTCAAACGCAGGTTACCTACTAGGTGTAGGTAACCTTTCACAAAAAGGAGAAAAGCAAACCCAAAGAATCAGTAAAATTTTACCTAAAAGGCATTTTTATTTAGCTAGAATGTTTCATTCCACAAACATCCAATAAATAGTGTTTGAATATACACGCAATTCGTTTCAAGTCGAACACGAGAGGAAAAGGGGAAATAAAATTGGACATCGATAAGTGTCAACTTCACAAACTGCCGAGAGTGTATATTTTGTATTGATAGCTTCTATCCCCTTTAGAGGATATTTTTGACACCAAATAGTTATAAGAAAGGGAGGGTTATTGTGGTATTTTGTTTGTTGAAGTTATACATCATCTTATCAGAATATCATGCAGACGTTAAAATAGAGATGATGACAAAAACACAAAAAAATATTTTTTGTCCGACTTTGAGATTATAAAAAAATATTTGACACGTATTTTTACCAACCAACTTAAAATGCGTTTTATCTTACTAATATGATAAAGCAAAAAATACGTGTCTAATATTTTTTTATTATCTGACTGACGGACTAATAAGAATTTCATTTGTTTTACCCAGGCATCATCCCTATTGTAAGGGCGCGCGCACTTTGTACGACCATGGTGGTACGAATTAAGTGCGCACACTGGATACGTTTTTCTTCTTCAAATAGGTAGTGTTCCGGTGATATCGCATTGAACGCACGAAAAATCCCAACAAGTTTGGATTGTTTTCAGACGTCGGAACTATACGTACGACTAAAGGACATCGCTCATTATAGCAGCACGGCTCCGACACGGCAAATAACTTGTCATAAAAGTTAAGATTTTAAGTCAAATGCATTAAAGTCTAGTACAGAATAGTGGACGGGTCGCGGGTAGTGCTTGAACCGTCACACGTCGCGCCGGCCGCAAGCACGCTTCAAGCGAGGAGCTTGCTACACGGCTCGGCGCCACGCCGCCGCCGCGCGCCGCGCGGTTACTCCTCGCCGGCCGCGCGGTTACTCCTCGCCGGCCGCACGGTGACGGCTCGCAATGTGAATAAACAACATGCTGTCACCTCAAAAGTGGCGTGTCGGCGGCGAGCCTTGCCTACGGCGCGTTGACGACTACATTTCCGATTTTCTAGGCGGCTCCGGCTGGAGCAGTGCTGTTATAATGGGCGCTGAGCTTAAGTCGCACCCAGTCTGTGCGCTCCCTTTGTACTTGGAAGGCCGGGATCGTACGCACGTGTACGCACGAGTGAAGTTCGTACGAAAACGCATTTCAAGTGCGCGCGGCCTTAGAGGGAACGTTCAATAATATGTAAATTTTGGGGTATAAGTACAAATATTCGAGGACATCGATTTACTGTCAAACGATTCGCAGGTCACAGGTTTCTAATACATCAAACAGTTGTTATCCGCGCACCTTATCATACGTCCTACGTACCTAGTTATTAAAAAGCTTTTGTATAGAACAAACGCCTAGGCAAATAACACAATTTTAATATTGGACATTCTTGTAGGTAACAGAAAATTCGCTTTAATAACATGCCTGAGTAATTTTAAAAGGTTTTTTGATGGAAACTACTGATAGGAAATTCCCGGTACAACTTTAAACGAGCTTATTGATGTCATATTATACCGAAAAATGTGTTTGTGCTTTACTTTATTTTAAGATAAGAAGCTTTTTCATGAATTTGTTACATCTTCCAGGAATTTGTTAAACTTCTAGAATAATGTGTCACCTAGCTGTAACAGGTGTATTCAATAAGGACCCCCTTTCTTTCAATCAACATTTAATTAACGTCTTGCATCGTACGACGTAACGAAAGCAAATTCTTTTGTTCTCAATGGCTCCCAGAATTACACAGAACTCCACCGTCTCAATTTTTTTATTTATATATTTTTTTATAATTTTTTATATATGTTTTTTTTTTAACCAATAAACAATATTGTTATTATTATTTTATTTTATTTATTGGTTGAATACAAGGCCTTTGGCTACTTTTGTATGTGTGTATTTTATGTCTTTTTGTCTTTGATATGTGTGTTTTGTTTGTGCAGAATAAACAATTTTTCTTTCTTTCTTTCTTTTTTTTCTTTTTATATTTTTCCTAAGAACAACCATTTTCCGAGTCCTATTTGTGTTTGTGTAAAGAAGTTACACAAACACAAATAGGTTTTAAAAGTGCCATTAAAAGGGTACACTATATTCAGTCTTCTTTTTGCGGTAGCGGCCTAGCTGCGTCCGTAGCAACCATGTTATTTGAGTGGCGAGTTCATTTAGGTTATGCAAACATTGATTGATTGCAGTGGATTGATGAATTACGTCACCCGCTGTGAAATTCTCGTGAAAACCAATCACTGTATTCCGAATCGTCTTCAGTCTTCATGCAGATGCATCTTAGTGGCTTGAAGTTTATAATTTCAGTTCCAATATAAGGCATGTTTAAGAATATAGCTATAAAAACCTCTGTTAGAAAAAATAAAGAGTTTGATACCTACTTACCTAATTTATGAAGAGACTGGAAGCACCGAGTACGTATTTTTTTCATGAAGGCTTTTCCTTCCATCTGCATACGATAAAATAAAGCTCAAAGCACTTTTATCAAGGAATTTGCTTTTAGCTTTTAATAAAGTTTTCCCAAATTCGTGTAGAAGACTATAATATAGATACCTTTGTGTTGTAACATAGTATGTCGATGGGTACTCCAAGTTCAGGCATACGAGGCATCAAACTCAAACTCAAAGCATTTATTTCAATTAAACCTTTTTACAGGCACTTTTGAAATCTCAAGCGGTCCGCCAGAAATATAAAGCTAGTTGCCCATCCCAAAGCGTAGTAGGTACCTATGGAGAAGAACGGGCAATAAACTCCATATATATGTATATATATATCCCGTTCTCCGTATTTACTCTAATAATAATAATAAGTAATTGTATTTAATATATATATACATTATATATATATTTAAAATATACGAGTAACACCATCCACCCAAACAAGATATCGATCGCACCCTAATGGACGATTTTGTAACTTGTGTTACAAAATCGGCCTCTCTCTTTGTCTTCTAACGGACTTATCTTCAGAATAACAGAAATCATTGTCACAGCTTCTTTAAGCCCTACATAGGGATACCAGTCTGTACAATTTCTTTACTGAATAAAACTTTCCGAGGAAATATTGACGCCTTAAAAGGGCGGGAAAATTAGAATAGAATTTATTTTGCAAATATGGGTAGTACATAATAGTTCTTAAGATTACATTTAGCTCAGCCACATATTACCAATCGGCATGCAAACATTTGAAATTATTTATATCACTATTATTACACTTATTTAGATCAATTTATAAATTACTATTATAACATTTTAAATCATCAACTTAATTAAAATTATATGTTTGTATTAAACGGAAAATATAAATTAGTATCATTAGATTATATATCATGTCATTACTATTACAAATATCATACCAATATCCTTAGATTATATACTAAGCCAATAACATTACATCATTTAAAAATGTCAGAGATCAAATTGTCAAAGATCAAAATGTCAAAAATCAAAAATGTCATACTTACATCAAAACTTCAAAAATCAAGATGTCACTAATTAACAAATATTTTTCTCCGATAGAAACTCAGTTACACTGTAGTATGTTTTATCTACCAAAAAGTTCCGTAATCTACTCTTAAATTGTGCTGTATTTAAAGCTTTCCAACTACTCGGTAATTTATTGTAAATAATTGGGGCCATACAAGAAACGCTCTTACGCATTAAAGTGGTTCGACATGATACTTGACATAATTTGCTGTTGTCACGCCTATTCCTTGGGAATACAACAGCCAGGCGCTCAAAACGAGATGGATTTTGCTTGACAAACATAGCTACTTCGAAAATATAGATACAGGGTAGTGTCAAGATTTTATGTAGATGTTTTGTGTAGATCAACTTATTAAATGTTGATATGTCGAATTTAAAATTTAAACTTTGAATTAGATTTATATTCAACTATCAGCAAAGCTAATTAGTGTCGCAGCATTATGCCGAGCGATGGCCGTTTTGCGTGGATGTGACGCATATGTCCCAACTTGTTTGTTTTTGTTTTTTATTCTTTGTTTGCGTCATGTTTACCGCAAAAAAACGTATTTTCTTTCTTTCATTTCTTTGTTTAAGTACCTACTTTTTCTTTATATAACTTTAGATTTTTATCTAAGACATATTCCCTTTAGATGCGATGGTAGGTATAGCAGCTCATCGATACACACGCCATAGCCGACCAGATAATGCTCATCATCTATTGTTGCCTTATCGTAATTGAGCATTACCTAGACTGAACCAACGTCCCCTAGGGAAAACCTGTCAATAATATCGAACAAGAATCTGTAAATCTGTTGCCACCTAAAGTTCTTTATTACACGTATCTGCGTGCCTAATATAATGTTATAACTAAAATTACATAAAGTAGACATAGTTTTAGACAATTCATCACAACCTCTGTAACACAACTTTTATTGACAATAGTCTTGATTCTAGTAATATAAACACACATTGCGGATTTGAATGTCAATGGTATCTTGACCTTTTGACCTGCGCATGACTTGCCAAAATGGTGCGAATAGCCTTCAACATACTACTGAATGCCACACGTCAGTGACTAACGTCAGTAAAAGGCCTATGTTGTTTCAAAGTACCGCCCCTGTAGGTAAGTTTTTATGTTATTTGGCGTTATACAGAGTGGCAGGGACGTCGACGCGAAAACTGTTGCCATAGATTCTGTACATGATTCTGAAAGCCCCTGTGTTGAAATTTTTCGTCGGTTATTTTTTAATAAAACTGGTGTTTCATACATTTTGACCGTGTAGGTCAGCACTTTTCTGTGAAATAACTGTTTTTTTTAAATAACCGACGAAAAATTTCATCGTAGGGTTGTTCAGAATCATGTACTGAATCCAACGTAACAGTTTTCACGTCGATGTTCCCTGCCACCCTGTATACAAATCTCTGGCCTCGGCATCTGCAATACCAGAGACATCGCATGCGTTGCCAGCTTTGAGGCAATCCTTATATCTTAAAATATGCCCGTAATTAGACCGTTCTTTTACCCTTCAAACAAGAACAATGATAGCGGTCGCCCAGGGAAGCAAGCGTACCATTGCTTTTATTGCCGTAAGCACTAAGAAAACACTTTAAATTAACAACACTTGCACAAATAAAACTCAATAAGGTCTGTAGACCGTGAACACCGCAATACCCGACACCCATCAATAAGGTTGCCACACTGCGAGACTATCCCGAAGAAAACCTTCTAATTGAACCTTCTTAATTGAAATAGAGCTAAGAGTGGCAATGTGGCGCTGTCTCTACTTTAGCACCCATAAAGAAGACAGATGACTTTTTTAAATTAAATTATTTAACACGTTCAGTGCTGGGAACCCTCCCGGAGGGCTCACCTAGACGCATATGGGATGCCGGGAGCCTTCGCGGAGGGCTTATTTTAAATGTAGGGTTTTCTTAGCGAATACAGCATTATAAACTGTGAAAATAAAAGCTGTTGTATATTTTAACAAGATTTATTAGTATATGCTTTTGTTTTAAAATCGAAGCATTTTTTTTAAATTGTTTCCTGAGGCCAGTATTTTAGGGGGTTGGATAACCATTTTTACGGTTACAAATATTCACAAAATTAAAAGGTTGGACACCCCTGTCTCGGGATCAGAGCGAGTTATTATACTTTTCTCAATTTTTCTATTTATCAATTTCACGCCCCCACCCCACTAGTACACGAAGATACCCCCAGAGATACTACGTATTGCGACAAGAAACGCTATTGTGTTTCAATGTGTTTTTTTTAAACAATGTTTTATAACACTGTTTCATACCAAATTCCGTTGACTGTCCGCGATGGTTAACTTTAGCGCAAACGTAACGCCGGGTACCCTCCCTCTCGGAGGGTTCACTTCCAATATGTATGGCGGCAAGGCGTATGAGTTCTATGAAAATGGGTGGATTCGAAAGTGTTAACCATTACGAGAAGGCATTACTGGATAAGTTTATGTATGAGACACACCATTTCCTATATATATTTCCACCGTACCATATATACCATTAGAGTTCGCCTCGAGCATAAATTACAAAACAGTATGCAGTAGATTACGTGCCGACGCGATGGCGATGAAAATTAACTGATAAGAACCCAAAATCATTTTTAATATCCCTTGCTAGTTAATACCACGGGCCCGTGATTTTAATCTACACGATTACGCTGATTAACTAATCTCATAAATCGCTTACCTTACAAAGAATAGGATTGGCGAAGAAATTAATTGAAAAAAAGAGGCACACCTTCTCCGTGTAGAGGCGGGGGTGAATCAGCGCTATTAAAAGTATTTTTCGCGCGCCATCTTGCCACGTAATGCATGGACCGCACAGTTTGTTTGGAGCGTAACGAATAAATGAGCCAGTAATGATAGGTTAGGTATAATGTTAGAAGTTTGAGCTGAATTAAGGAAATGTGGCTGTTACCATGTAAACACGACATGAAAGTATAATGCAGTGATGACCGAGTGGCTTCTGATAACAGGAATTAATGCACATAAGTAATGGATGAGCCATTATTAGGCAGATGGGCTGCAGCATCCATCTCACTAGACTTCAAACTACGAAAAGCCCGATTTCCCTGAGGTTTGCGGTGATCAACCGGCAGTTGCAGATACTCGCCATGTAGTAGAGGAATAAACTGGTAGTTTACATCGACCTGGCAACTAATACCTCCATGTATGGAACCGGCATAATCCTGGTATACAATGGGTATTATTAAACAACGACGAATTTCTCTCTCGATGATAAACAATGCGTGTCGAAGTGCGAGCATTTGGAAAAGGTACAGTCACGCTCGTGTGACGCTCGTGAAATAACGAGATGAAACCGCGTATGTTTAAATACGTCGCATGTCCGAGGAATTGGGAACAGACGCCTAATAGTCACGTGATCACGTCGAGATAAACCCAGGAACGTGAAACATATATACAATGGGAGATGGAGGGAAAGAAGGGCCGAGGGATAACAAGACTACTTTAACTCAATGAAAAGGATACGGATTCTTAGAATGTGTTTTTTTAGGGAATGCTTGAAAGTGTAAATGGAAAAAAAAAAGGTAAGGAACGCGCGTCAGTTTGAGGAAGATTCTCTTCTACTTCAGAGAATGAAAAATAAATAAAATAATACATGTGTCAGCCCACGAATGTCAAGGATTTTCCAATTAACGCTACAATACACATTTCACTGAAAATTTTAATGCTTTGTTATAAAGGTAAGCAAAAATAATTTCTTTATAAATTAAAAGTAATATCTTTATGAAATTTAAAAAGAGCCAAATTAATATAAATGCCTGGTAACATTTATGAAAGAAAAATATATGGAATGTTGGAGAGTTAACACTTCATAAAGTTCTTGAAACATTGTTTTGCTGAAATTCCTTGTAATTGTTTCTTTGAAACTTTCCAATTTTTCTTTTGTAAACTTTATTCTTGACTTATTTTGAGAAAATTTGTGGAGCGTTTTAGATATTTTGCTGGTAAAAATACAATCTTTAATCTTTTAATCTTGTCGGCATGAATAAATCCGAAAATAGTCTAGCTGAGCCATATTATCTTTTTATACTCGTAGAAGTCAACCGTTAAAAATGGGTGACAGTACGTATTTACGTCAGATAAGATTAACGGCTATCATTCAAGATTTCCCGCTTGACTGAACTAAATCAAAACGCACATGTTTCAGAAACACGTGACTTTAAGACATGAACAATATTACTTATTCTGTGCAGTTAATTAATATGTTAAGCGCTTAGGAGTTAATATGCACGCAACTTAGCTAAACTTAACTGATTACGGAAACTCATTAACTGTTTCACGGTTATTGTAGGTAATCGCCGCTATTCGCGGGAAATATGATTCTTACGCTGTCTAAGTTTTATGTTAAAAGGGCTTTGCTAACAAAGATTTTAGTTCATAATTGTAGGTTTGTAACTGGTTTGTAAAAGTTCTTTTTAGGACAAATGACTTTTACAATACAGTATTTTACACTGCTATTCCTCAGACCGAGATAAATAAAAAATCAAGGCAATACAGTGAAGCGAAACTACACCGCCGCTCTGTGCATACACGCTCACACGCACACATTTACAACCTTTTACAATGACACTACAAACAAACTACACCACACAAAGTATAGACATGTTTACGAAACCGGCTTCACTTCACTGTTGACAGCGCTCTGTCTTAGTGCGGATTTCACCAATGAAATTGAACGCGTTCAGCACATCTAAACGCGTTCAAGAGCAGTTAGTGTAGAATATTCCATAACAATTTTGACACTGACAGCTTTTGAACGAGTTTTAGAAATGCTGATCGCGTTCAGTTTCATTGGTGAAATCAGCCCTTAGTCTTTTATTTGGTCTGAGTTATATTCGTATCTGGGTATTGTAACTAAATCTATACATAATGATTATAAACTAGCTGCACCCTGCGGTTTCACCCGCATAAGTCTCGATCGCGTGGGAACTGGGAATATCGGGATAAAATGTATGCTATGTCCTAACCCAGGTACCAAATCGGTAGACCACTCCTAACCCAGGTAATGGGATTATGTAATATCTATATTTAAAAGAGTGTCCTTGGAGTTACTTGCGCGTTCTTCTCCATAAAGATCTACATTTTGGAATGGGCTACAAGCTTCAACTTTCTGACTAACTGACCGACTCTTTGGCAATTCAAAAGTGCCTGTAATTGGTTTAATTGAAATAAATGCTTCGAGTTTGAGGGTTGGGATTACAATACATAGGATAGGAACATAGACTACATTTTGTGCATCCAAATCCGTTCAGCTGTTTTAGTATGAAGGTGTAATAATGGCTCGTACACACTATGCCGGCGGCATGGACGCCGCCTTTTGCCGCGCAGCTTGTACCCCCGGCTTTTGCGCCTTCGTTTCCTTTGTGATCTTTTGTGCGGCTTTTTGCGGCAAGGGCTGGGCGCGCTGCGGCTTGCCCGGCGGCAGTGCCGGTGGTCATGCCGCCGGCATAGTGTGTAGGAGCTATAACAAACAAACAAATAAACTCACTTTCGCATTTATAATATTATTAAGGATTAAAGTCGGTTTTCGAGTATGTGTGTGTGACCGCGTTGTTCTTAATAACGACGCACCGGATTTTTATGGTGTTTTCACCATAATTTAGAGAATATTTATTCCGGAAGATTTATGTGTATATACCATTAATATTAAACTTGTATAGAATAAAGAAATCTCGATGTTTTGTCAACTCGTAAAAACCGTACGAAGCCGGGCGAACAGGGCGGAACGCTAGTAATTCTAAAAAACTCGACTAAATTATGAAAGCACTATTTCCTGAAAGCAATTCACTTATAACTCGCAATGTTTTATCCTAGAACAAAAATCCTGAAACGTGGTCGTTTATCCAGCACTCTGCCTTATGAAACTTATATATTTTTATCTTTCTTTACTTTGTTCATAATATAAATGTAGAATTTAATTTGCTTCCTTTTCTTAGTGTAAAATCTTTTTACTTGAATACAACCTATTTTGTCATTTTATTTTTTGTAATAAAGTGACTGGCCATATGCCGTGAAAAAGATATGAAAAGCCATTTATCTTTTCTTTATAATGCTTATTTTACGGAATTTAAGGGCTGTAAAACTTTTCTTAGGTAAATTGGCCTGTACTTTTATACTTAATTATTTCGGAAATATCTTATTTTGTATACACTGTAATATTAGAAATCTTTCATCCGTCCTTGTTTCAAGTAAAAATATATTTTTACTTTTATACAATCAAAATTACCTTGAAATATTATCCGCCGTAAACCGAGAAAGATTTAAGTTTTTGGTTTTCTTTTTAAGTTTTTTTCTTTATGAAATTAAATGACTACGTAATATGTTGGTAAGTAAATTGGCCTGTACTTTTATAAATACAATCGTAACTTTTTCAGAAAATAACTCATTTTAAAATTATTTTTCAACACACTTACTCGTAAAGTAGCTCTTATTGAACCGTTTTTAGGGTCATAATTCAGTGTATTAAAAACGCGTGCTTTTTACTTTATATTATCGGACTAGTGCTGTAATGCCACAGATAACTAATCAGGATTTGGTTGCGACTCGCTAAAAACAATAACATTGGACTTGCCTGGGAATTGAACGCGATATCTATGTGTCACTGGTTAAATATGCACTAATTAGGATACCAGTGTTATCACACCCACTTTAACATCCTATGCGTGTTTTTTATCTTTTAATTATACTATTTTAATTAACAATAAAAGCGAAAACTGGAATAAATTTTGAATTTTTACAAAAGTCAAACAACCGGCCATATACGTAGATAACCGACATCCTTTTAAACTGGTCTAAATTTATCTTGTCATTGAAAAGTTAGTGATTGACATAATAAATATCGACTATTTGTTCAAGGAGTATTTTATTAATACTTTATTGAAAAAAAAACGATTTTAATGTATTTATAATTATTATACTGACAACAACAAAAATGTTTTTCGGCTAGGATTTTCAAGATGCTGTTGGAGCTAGCCCGTCCTATTTCCTTATTAAATAATGTCGTAGGTCTATATGTATTATGGGGACCCCTCAAGTTTTAGAATATTATACTGCTTTAACACTGAATTTGTTACGAATCATAACATTTGGTGACTCCTGGGCTACACCATATCTCTAAGTAGTCTGTGAGCTACACCATCTGTAAGCTCGGCTCGTATTATGTGTCAGGTAAGTATTTGGTTAGCATAAGTATTTTTTTTTAAATCTTTGACATACCAAACGTACGTAAGTACCTGTGCTATCTTGTTCGTTTTCACGGTTTTAACTTCGAACATATTTCAATGGATTTGTTTTTTATGTGAAAGTTACTCAATATAAAAAATACTGATGAAACACTACCTACAAAAAAAATCGTAACATCGAAAGTACCAAAACGAAAAGATCATACTACCACATCACTAAAACCATAGACAATTTCTAGCGGCCATTGTTGTTTGACAAATTTTGAAACGCGACATGGCAGTATGGAATTAGTAAGTACTATCATTGCAGCATGGAATTTGTATAAAGAAATTGACTTTGAATACATGGAACTAGTATGAACTATCCTATTCTATTAAATGAGCATTCTCTATTTTAACCCGAGCAGAGATTTGTGCTTTTTTAATCTCATCAAAGAGATTTCTTGCCTTCTATGTTCTATGTTACGGGGTTTGGTATAGGCTGTTCAGCGGTTTTGCCTGTGCCTTTATTTACAACTGCGCGCGCATCGCTAGCAGAAAGAAGAAACCAGCGCGCCATTTTCCGTAAATATTAGTTAACGTTTTGGTTTTGTTGTAATAAAAAATAAGAAAATCTAAGGTTATGTCACCAACCGACGTACAACAGTTTTTAAAAGAAGCTCCGATTGATAGAACCTGGCAACAGGTCAGTTGAACTTTATAAATCTCAATTATCATCTCTATAGTTACGTTATTCCAGCATAAGTTCTTACAACAAGTCTATTTTTTTCCTCGCAAGTTTGTTGAAAAACGTCGTATGAAACGCGTGTGCATTGATCATTGCTGGTGACCTGTAACTCAGATTTTATTTCTAAAACCTACCTCAGGCACCAGTCTCTCACAAAGGTGGGAAAAGTTTTACAGTATTAAGTTTGCACTATTTTTAAGACCACTTATTGTGAAGAGAGAATAAATGATATATATATATATTGATTGATTGATTGATTACCCACAAGGCGGCATTGGCGCGCGAGCCATAGGCGAGCGCGATAATTTAGCCGAGTACCAATACAGCACACTCGTATCATAATGTACTATTACTTAAGAATACATTATTTACATTACATTATTCCGTCGTCGTTGGTACACTTTAACTTTATTTATTTTATTTTATGAACCATAGAGTTAGCTTAGTTTTTTTAAATAATCTTATGTCATAGAATGACATAACATTCTTTCTTTTTTAATATTGTTATCGTTTTCACGCTGCATTTAATTAATTATTTCAAATTTTACTATTAAAAAGGAACCTTGATAACTCTTTTTATTATAAAATATTATTAATAAAGCTATTTTTTGTAAATTAATCGCAAATGTAGATATGATATCAAACATAACTAATAATGCACCAACTAATGATGAAAAGAACTAACCAGAATAATAACCTTAGTTCATTCTGGTTAGTTATTTCTAAACTTTAATAAGTTTAGAAATAGTACGTACGTAAGTACGTAAGTACTTACCTACTTATCTATAATACAGGATGGATTTTTGAGATGGGGTAGTAAGGACAGCTACCTTAACCGTTGTAGCTACAGGAAAACGGTCTTAAGAGACTGTCCTTAACTTTTTGAAAGATTTCGACCTGCATTCACAGATTTTGAAAAAAAATTACAGTCAGCAAGACAATGGGCAGTTTTCACAAAAACTTTTTTTGATGCCAATCGATCCTGTTTCTTATAAGGATCAAAAAACGTTACTGGATCAACTGAGGTTTGAGTACTAGAAAAGTCAGAAATCGCAAAAAACTTTTCCCATATTTTCGTACAAAATGTGACTCCAACTTACTATTTTACGATGAAAGAGTGGCCGAAACTAAACTAAAACAAAATGAACTTTAAATTTCGAACGAATAGAGAACAAAATTTAGACTTTGTTGCTTTTGAAAAAACTTACATAGGTAGTTATTTTTCTTGCAATTTCTGGCTTTTGTAGAGGATAGTCTTTTTTACCGTTTTCCAAACAAATCTGAAAGTTCTTCTTCTATTTGAGGTAATTTTTAGAGTTCCGTACCTCAAATGAAAAACACGGAACCCTTTTAGGATCACTTCGTTATCCGTCCGTCAGTCTGTCACGACCCTTTTTCACAGGAACGTGTGGAGGTATCAAGTTGAAATAACATAAATACGTAGGTCTGTGGTCCCTTGAAGATCAAAAAAATCAAGCTTCTAAGTCAACGCAATAAAAAATACCGCAATATAAACGACATAATTCTTTTGATACTCGCAAATAAATCAAAACCGGGTACAGGGTAGTTCCCGTTAACTTAAAATTATGAAATTAGGCAAAAAGCAAGGTCTCATAACACAAGTAAAGGGAATAGTCCGAACATCAGTAATTCGTAGTTTTACCACACAAAAAGAAAATCGTTTACAAACTTACACTTGCAGAGAATTGACTGTGACGTATATCGATGTATGGGAGAACATGTTTTTCAACTACAATGTTACAAGTTTGTTTTTGCGATAAATTTATCCCAACTACGGAACCCTTCATTGTGCGTGGTCCGACACGCACTTGGCGATTTTTTTCTCAGAACGTTGGACATCACAAGCAACAAACTATCTTGTTCTTATAGTAAATAAAATTATAACGCGTATTCGTTCGAAGTTTAAATTTTTTGTTTCTGTTTGGCTAGTCTGTCTATCATAATAAAGTTTGTTGGAGTTTCTTTCTTAACAAAATGTATGGGAAAAGTTTTTTGCGATTTCTGACTTTTCTAGTACTCAAACCTCAGTTGGT
This sequence comes from Agrochola macilenta, assembly GCA_916701695.1. Taxonomy (NCBI): domain Eukaryota; kingdom Metazoa; phylum Arthropoda; class Insecta; order Lepidoptera; family Noctuidae; genus Agrochola; species Agrochola macilenta. The sequence goes on along the minus strand of OU753554.1, from coordinate 16,239,287 downwards.
CGTGTAGAGTTTTTTGATCCATATAAGAAGCAGCATCGATTGGCATCAAAAAAAGTTTTTGTGAAAACTGCCCATTATCTTGCTGACTGTAATTTTTTTTCAAAATCTGTGAATGCAAATCAAAATTTCTCAAAAAGTTAAGGACGTCTGCTAAAACCGTTTTCTTCTAGCGACAACGGTTAAGGTAGCTGTCCTTGCTGCCCTATCTCAAAAATCCACCCTGTATATAAAAATCAATTGCCGAGCATTAGTGTTGCGAAAACTCCAAAATGGCTTGAGCGACATAGAGTTGTGGGGTAATTTACGAAAAAAGAAAATTAGGAAAGTCTCGAAAGAACACCCGAAAAACTGAAAAATCTTAATTTTGTCCCACGTATAGCACGAAGTACACCGGGTCATTAGGTCTTTCGATAAATAACATAGACAGGCTAAGATAGAAAACATTTTGCACAGCTAAGTAAGCACCTAAAAACCGTGTAGCAAGTATACAATTCCTTCTTAATATGTATATCATTATCAGCCTCAGCTGGGACAAGGGCCTCTCTCTGAGAAGGATCTTAATATGTATACCAATTGTTAACAATATATAATTAAAAACATCCGACAAAGAATCTCCCAATTGGACAACTGTAGGGCGTCAATCATTGGTGTGGTGAGAAGAGACCCGAACTAATGCAATAAATCTCTTTGTCCCCTCGTGTCAGGGGTCCCAAACATTTCCACGGGTATTTCAGGTCCTTTAGTCGAACGTTACACAACATCTTACGAAGGATTAATATCATTCTGGTTACAAAAGACTTTATTTCTATCTGTCCTAAGTAATCCTGTTGATTCCTTATTTAAGTTGATTATATATCACTATTCTGGCTCACTACCACACCAAGCTTCTCTTGCAGGGCCACCTTCCTTTCAACCTTCTCCCGCCATTCGCGGTGACTGACAGATGACATTAGTGACAGCAGCTACCTCCATGTTTGAATGAGACAGTGTTTAAGTCGGGGCCAGATCTTAGAATTGATCATTACATGAACCGTTGGACCATTTCATGAAACTGTTGTATTTCTTTTTTTCAGGCCAGATCATTTAATACTCAACTTTTGACGCTATGAACAGCATATGCATGCAGCATATGCACGACTACTTCATGTGGCCAATCATTAGTGATCATATCGTAAAAAAGTTAGATTATCCACCGGTAGAGGCGTTGATGTCGCTCTGTGTTTATTGTGCATCATGGCGGCGGCATACAACAAATCAAATGAAGTAGGGTAGTCGAACAGCATCCGTATTTCTTTTTTAAATTCATTATATAGGAAATCTTATTAATACGTCTACCAATACTGCTGAGCGTGCCCGCCTGCTGGCTGTGGGTGAGTGGGAGTCAGACCTCTGGCTTCAGGCGCTACCGTCACCCAACATAGGCACTATGCTGGGTGACACCACCCTCCGGCTCGCTACCTGTCTCCGTCTGGGCACTCCTTGTGTGACTCCGCATCGCTGCCAATGCGGTGAAGGTGTCTTCTGCCTCGGACACCACGGCGTATCCGGCAGTAAGACCGCAGGCCGGATAGCGCGGCACGCCAGCATCAATTACATCATCCGTCGTGTTCTTGTCACCGCCGGGGTGCCAGCTGTTTTAGAACCCAATGACTTGGCACGCGACGATGGGAAGAGACCAGACGGAATGAACATAATGCCTTGGAAGGTAGGTAGGCCTTTGGTGTGGGATGCAACCTGTGTCGACACCCTTACGCCATCCCATCTTCCTAGCACGGCGGGCTGTGCCGGGGCTGCTGCTACAGGTGCGGAAATCCTCAAACGGCGCAAATACTCCAATCTACACTAGGGCCATAGAGTCCGAGTGCCCAGTTAGTTTTACAAGACATCGCCAAGCGGTTGGACGACTCTTCACGTGACCAGCGAAAGCTGGCCTATTCTTTGGCCAAATGATCAACATTGCCATACAACGTGGCAATGCAGCCTGCCTTTTGAACACTTTTCCTGTCCCATGATTATCCCCCCCCCCCCCCCTTTTTATATACTTGTACCTACATATTATTATTATTATTTTAAGTCTGTAAGTTTTTAAATCATATAAATATGTGTGTTTAAATAAGTAAATGATATTACAAAAAGCCATTGAAATATAAACAAATACTTCGAATTATAAATATAACAATGGGCAAAGTCTTTAGAGTTGTCTGAATATTATATGGACACAATAACTGAAAATAATGTTGAAGCATGATCTACTGAAATAGTTTTCAGCATAAAATTACCGCTAATACGCGGCTGAAGTTAAAATCTCCTGGCTTTTAGTTTGCAGGGACTGGGACCTACAGCCTACAGCTGGGGAAGTCGGTCATGTGAAAGGGTCGATTCACACGCCAACAGTTCTTTGTCAACTTTAACTTTGTAATACCTAACCCTGCCACCACTTCAATCGATCACGGAATTTGACAAAAATATTTACTCACTCTCCAAGCAGAATTATTATCGAGATAAATCTGTTTGAACTGTAAAAAATCCAATTAAAACTGACAAAAGCCACGTCAGCTTCAAAACGTAAAAAATAACTAAAAATAACACTCGTTGGATTTTTCATAGAATGTCTGTAAATATGTTATCATGCAAAACAAGCTTCACCTCTCAACGAGTTTTTATACAAACATGTAACATGAATACAATTACATTCCTTATTTATATTAAACGTTTGACGGCATGGTAACAAAACCTAAAGCTAGTGTTCACTCTTGGAATTTGTAAAGGTATTCAGTGGGCGCCCAGATTGGTTTCGACTGTAAAAGTATCACCACACTCGTTCGTAGTACGCCGAGTCTCGTCAACGGACATGAGTATTCAACGTTCCGTGTGCAAAATTCTTCTGTACACTTGTAATAAACATGCCACCATGATATGTAACATATTTACTTAAGAAATTCTGACTAATATTTTTGGCAGTTAATCGGAGGAGCCGACTGCTTATAAACAACACTAATATTTACGGCCGTTGAAAACGATATCCTAATAAAAACAACACTGACTTATCTGCTTCCATTTGTTTATAGCTACGATATATTCAGATTAAAAGCTTTAAGAAGGAAGTAATAAAAGACTAACAAACTATAATAAAAGCTTTTCAATAGCAAAACAATAGTCGAAGCTCGGTCTTAAAAATAAGAAGTCGAAAAACATTGACAATCTTCACCAACAATAAAAATAGTAGGTATTCTATTGACAACAGAAGAAAAAGCAACTAAGACGTTTCATCTTAACGATTTCTTAGCCCTTTTTTTTTTTTTTGAGGGTGGGAAATTATTAATTAACTTCTCCCGCTCTGGGCGGAGCGGGAGGGTGTGTCAGACTTTTACTGACTAAAACCCACCCGTGTTCCTTCCGTTGCCTGTGTGCCGGGGCCGCGATATCCCTTTCGGACAAACCCGCAACCCCGGCAGGACGATTTCTTAGCCCTTAGGTCCTTTTAAATCACTGTTAATATACAAGGTTGCAGGGACATCGACTCGAAAACTGTTAACGATGGATTCAGTACAAGATTCTGAACGTCCCTGCGTTGTAATTTTTCGACGATTATAAAAAAAAAACAGCTGTTCCATAAATTTTGACCGCGTAGGTATTGCAGTTTTCTCTGAAACTGCAGATTTTTTTTTAAATAACCGACGAAAAGTTTCAACTCAGGGGGGTACAAAATCATGTACTTCCATGTAATCCATGGTAACAGTTTTCGCGTCGATGTCCCTGACACCCTGTATTCATAGGTACCCATCCGTAATCAAGTAGGTTAGGTACTGGTACTCGTTGGTCTAGTGGCCACAAGCGCTACTGCTGAGGTCCTGGGTTCTATGCCCGGGTCGAGCAAAGTGTTATTGGGTTTTTCCATCTGGAATTTCTCAGTACCAGCTAGGAGTCTGGATTTGTGCCCATGTTGATGGCAATTGGCTCGCCCCATGTTAAATGGGAGTTTAACATAACTGGCGAAATGTGGGTGTAGTATAAGTGCACCTCTGCCTGACCCTTCGGGGAATACAAGCACTATGTTATGTTATGTGTGAACCCTTAAGTATAGGTTTATGCCGCTATCAGATATGATTTATGCTGATGCAATCGATCGGTTCCACACTTATGAGTTACGAGCTTACGACACAAATCGTAATGAGGTACCTAGTTTATTCTTAGATAGTAAACCACACGTGAACGTAAACTACGTCACGGAAAACGTAGATTACGACGTAATCGTAACGTACATTTGAACGATTTTTGAATCGAAAATACAACTAAAATTTAAGGTAAAATTTTTTGCGACTGTGTTAATATTATGAGTGAAACAACTATTTTCAATTTCAAAATCGTTCCAGTTTACGATATGTTTACTCCGCGCGTTCATGCTACGCCCTCAGAACACCGGAATTTATGTGACACATCGACCAAAGAGACTGTCACAGAGGTATGCAGTGACCGAGTGTGACAGTAACAACGATCTACAAAGGCGAACACTCCTTAAGGGCCTTATCATATCACAATGGCGATTTGCGAGCGTGTTGCCAGCGAGGTGATTTTTCGACGCGCTCGCTGCGTATGCGCAACGTGTTCACAGCGTTTCCGTAACGAAGGTGATTGACGTCAATGTATAAGAGAGAGTGAGACAAGCTAATATGTACAATATTGTGAAAACGCGTATTTACACAACGCGAGCACGTTCACAAATCGCCTCGCTGGAAACATGCTGGCAAATCGTCAGTGTGATAACGCTCTAAAATCGATGTGTCAAAATGGCCGCTGCTGTAAAAGTACAAAATTTATACTTTTAACATCTTTTCAGTGAATTCCTCAAAACAAAATCGTTATAATGCCAAGTCAAGAATAACAGATACACTTTGTCATTCTATCTGAATAATATTTACTTTATCTTTGACGGTTTGTTCGCATCATACACGGCATAAAAGCTATCTTATACTTTCATCCCCAGGGGGTGTAGCATCGTGTTCCGAAATATCTGCTCATCTCACGGCGAAGCAGATGACAGGCTCTGCCGGATTACTTGTGTGATGTATGGTGATAACACAATAACGTCTGAATTCCTTTAAGCTTTTGTATAAGCAATAATATGTTGATGCCTCAATGGCGTAGCTAGTCCTAAAAGGTATATCTGTGTCAATATATGTTGTGGCCTCTGTTTACACGACTGCGGTGAAGCTCAAAAGGATGGAAAGAAGGTGTAAGAGATGTTTTTTTTACAAAATAAATAAAATAGCATTCAGGATGCTATTTTATTTCAGGACCCAACCAGGAGGATTGTAACCTTAATAAGAGAATGTAAGAGCGCACGGAGCGAGCTAGAAAACTGGAGCATCCTGACTCGAACAGGTTACTTTTTGAGAGATTTTACAAAATGAATACAGAATGTACAAAGCAGAGCATGCAGCACTTGAGAATTGGAACGCCATAAACAAATTACTTCAATTTTCATATTTTCTTTAGGTATTCTATTTTGCGATTTTTTTCTTATACATGTCGCGTCGGGGGCCCTGTGGCTTGAGGAACCCGTATCCTTGATACGGATGATTCGGCGGTTGCTACGCTCCTATATGCCTATATTGTGTTCTACTCAAAAGGGCTTATTTATGGTCATCTGCCAGGAATCAAACCTAACTTAAATAATAGAAAGTTTAAAGAACACACTGGTGGTCACACGTGGTAAATCTATGAGACAGTATACGCCGCTACTAAAGCAATGAGGCGTGCCAACTTTTCATTAAATAAAAATTATTGTAAATGTTACACCAACTTAATAAGTAGTGAAGTTTCTGAATATCTTTCTGGTTAGAAACACATAGAAGTAAAGTCACTGAGCAAAACAATTTCTTTCAAAATTAAGTAATATAAATTATCTACTTGCTTATATTTTCTTCAGGGCCTCAGAAACTTGAAAGTAAATGAAAATTAAACTCTTTAGCGACATTTTTCAGCAAAATATAAAAAATAACGATATTACTCTAATTATGTAAACGCCTTTGAGCCAAGTGCAGCTGGTGAACTGTAGTACCGTTCAAAAGTGAGGGCGTAAGAGTCATAATTGCTTATATTAAACGAATTCTTTTACTTTAAGGAAGCTATACAAAAATAGGAGCTATTTATACAAATTAGTTGATCTTAGAATTGCAAGTAAGGAAAATAAAAAGGCTTAGTGAGCTCTACCATTAGCGGCTGCGAAGAGAAAAATAAAACAAAGTTAGAATTGTGGTAAAAATCCATTATGTTCGGTAACTGTCTGTTCGGAATTGTTTGTTGTGCTCATCTTGTCTCGTGACAAGGAAGAAAAACGGCCACAATGGCCGTTTAAAATGAAACCCTACTGAATTATTAAAGCAAATTATTATCCTCTCTTGTACCGTGAACAATGATTAAATGTTCAACTTTGACAATTAAATAGAATGATGTCTGAAAGTAGACTTATAAATTATGTGCTACATTTATTTTATAACCGGCACTCAAAAGTCATTAATTACCATTTGAACTTAAAGCACGTAATAAATTACCAGAAGCCATTTTTCAGGTCCTGAAAATGTACAGCAGGTACACAACCACGTCGAGCGTATTAATTATCAATCCTTTTATACATAATGAACGTCCAACCCTTCCGGACAAAGCTTTTACTCATTCAGGCGATGAGTTTCCGTTAGGTAAGTTCTGTTTGATTCAAAAGGGATTGTCTGGAATCGGCGGCGTTAGTGAAGTGCTGCGAACCGGGTCGTCGGACGAAATGCACCGACTCCCCAATGTTTCGGTTTCAGTCGGGCTCGGGTTTCCAGTATAACGGCGGGAGAGCTCCAGGCCGGCCGCTTGTCGCACGCTCCCGAACCACGCCGCGTAAACTGTACCAACACGAAACATACGAATACCGATGTTTAAGACAATTCACGAACATATGATTTAAAAGTTTTCTGAAACAAGTTTTGAAGTGTCGGCGATGAATGTAGCGAGGATGACTTCGATAAGTGCATATTAACAACGCGCTGCATTGGTGAGTGCAGAACGACATATGTACCACCTACCAGCTCACTTGCTTCGGAACACTAAAACATTTCAATTACGTACCGTGTTCAGCACGAGGCGCTATTTTGGTAAAATGATGTGACGAGAATTTTGAGGGAAGGAAAACTAATTAAGAGTTCCTTCTGAAGCATAAGTTTGGAAATAACTTGCCTAAAAGCTTTACTTTCGATTACAGTTTGATTGCTCTAACTAATAAAATTAAAAATAAGTTGTATCTGAACAAATTATTTTAGAAATTAACCGTAAAACCCGATCTTTGCTGACTGAGTATACTCAGAATAAATAAAATGTACTCTTCGATTTTATGGTTAATCTCCTTCGGAATACCTTAGTAAGAGTCTTAAATAGTAAGAGTCATTACTCCTCATCAAGAAAGTAGAACGGTAAAGGGGCCGGAACCAGGCTGGGCAATAATGGACCAGCTGAAATTAAGAGAACTTGATTTACATTTACGATGCTGCTAATTTCCACTAATGGTACAATTGACCTTGCTTCGGTCGGTCGAAGGTGAACAATAATTAAACTTCACAAATATTTTTTTATTAGTAAAATAAATCAGTTAAATTTTATTCCAGACTAAATTAACGAATCACGTAGAATTTAGAATTCCGATTGCTTCTTCATAAATTATTGTGGGTTTTATTAATTGAATAGGGATGTTGAATGGGAAAAAAAAACTATTTAGTCCGTCAGTCAGATAATAAAAAAATATTAGACTGCTTTATAATATTAATAAAAAATGGTTTAAATAAAACGCATTAAAGTTGAAGAGTGGGGGCTCGCTTCGTCACAAGTCAGTATACAATCTACCGGGGAGTGACGTCATGCCACATTTTAACTCAATTATTGCCGTAATCTTTTGATTACGTAAAAAAAAGAAAAAAATCGTGTTCATTACTTTTTTAAATCTACCTGATGTACAAAAAATATTTTAAGTCAACATGCCTATTTGTCGAAAGATTTTCAGGCACTGAAATTATAATCTGCTTTATTTTATCAATTACATAGAACGATATGTTCTCGCCCATTGAGAGGACATCGTTTCATTTGTTTATTTATGTATTTGTATCAGTCTGACTGTATTTGTATTGACTGATAAATGTTTGATTCAATTGCCTACATTCAACCTCGGTGCCTAAATAAATGTGAAATTTATTTTAAAACCAAATAGAAACGTTTGAAGTTCTCGATGTTTCCCACGCTCTAATTTAATGTACCAATTTTTTTTTTTTCACAACATACCTACATATTTTGATGCTCCATCGACTTAGGCACGTATGGTATTTTTCAGGAAAAGGTGACCTGTGAGCCATGTAAGTCTATGCCGTTCATATTTACAAATCCAAACCCTCATTAAATGATTTATTATTGGTATTAAAACCTCAAGTCAACATCATGTTGAAGCGTCTAAGCACAGATAATACTCGTATCGTACGTCGTTCATGCAATCGTAAAATGGTAAAATATAATGTCAAATATGTCAAGAAAATGAAGTCAAAGTCTAGTCAAATTCTATGCTCCATCAGCATTAAACTAAATTTCATTTAGCTCTATGTTAACAAAACTTCGAGCTGAAATCTTCAGGCAAGACTTTCAGTAGAAGCGCGTGTGTCTCAAATAAGATAATCGTAGCACTGGCAGGCTGTTTGTTTACAGTGTGCTGTCTCGAGACGATAAGCAACAGATTTTCTTTCATTGCGTTCCATTTGATTACACCTACGTTCCACGTTCAAATGTAATGATGTAAATGTACATGACTGCACGCGAACACGTGCGGAACGAAAATGAAAAGTAATTTTGCAACTTTTCTTTTACGCATCGGGAATTCATGTTACTTTTCACACCGTACAAGTTAAAATTATGTACTTACTAGCTCTTGCCCGCGATTCCATCTACGATCCAGGATGACAAGTCTTTCTCCAGATCATGGTCTACCCATGTAGCAAATTTCACACAAATCCGTTCAGCCATTTTAGCGTGAAAGCGCAACAAACAAACAAACCCGCGGTTTCACCCGCCTCAAGTCTCGATCCCGTGCGAATATCGGGATAAAAAGTATCCTAAGGTCATGGTCTACCCATGTGCCAAATTTCATCCAAATCCGTTCAGCCATTTTAACTTGAAAACGTGACAAACAAACTCACTTTCGCATTTAAAATATTAACTAGGATTAAACTTAGGATATTAAGACCTTTATCAATACATGAGGTAAATAAATAGCCACGATACTTTTCTAATAATTTTTTATCGGTCATGTTGAAATTTCTGTGAGATACAACTGCTCTTGATAATAAAGTCTACGGAAATTATGTAGGTAATAGAATAGACTATTATTTGTAATTAAAATGATCAAGTTTACCAAACTGATGTTATCTTTACATCGTAGTGACATTAAAGTCTATCAGCAATCAATCAATCTGCCTAGCCTTTTCCCAACTATCTCTGGGTCAGCTTCCAGTCCAACCAGATGCAGCTGAATACCAGTATTTTACATGGAGCAACTGCCTATCTGACCTCCACAACCCGGTAACTGGGTAATATGATATCTCTTGGTAAGACTGGTTGTCAGAATTTCGGGCTTCTGACAACCCGTAACGACTGCCAAAGATCCATGAATGACAGCCGGCACCAACGGCTTAACGTGCTTTCCGAGACACGGAGAAGTCTCGGTACGTAAAGATGGTCACCCATCCACGGACCAACCCCGGCAAGCGTAGCTTAACCTAATGGATCGACCCGTGCGGCTGTTATTACTCAGCCACTTGCTCCTCAGCAATCAATATCAACTATAAATAACATTCCATCGGAATCATCAAAATTTTACGTACGAAACCAAATTAATCTTGTGAGGCAGCTGACAAACTTTTTCAATAGACGTCTGTCTAGTGACTACGTTTTGATAGGTATGGCCAACTACGTATATATACTCGCACGACGAGTTACATTTGTTGTTTTACATTTGAGTGAAGTTTCAACTGGTTTTGATAATTTTGGTAACATAAAATAAGCGTATAGAAGTGGTAGCCCGGTGGTAACGGTCCCGATTTACGAGTAGATAGGTCATGGGTTAGAACCCAGGCAGAAGCTTTACTTTGTGTAAATTATTTCATCACCACTGCTCTCAAAACGGTGAAGGAAAACATCGTGAGGAAACCGGCGTGTCCTAGAACCAAAAATACAAAGACATGTGACATCTACCAACCCGCACTGGGCCGGCGTGGTGGAATACGGCTCACTCCCTCTCACAGAGAGGAGGCCTCTGTCCCAGCAATGGGAACGTTATACTTTGATTAAACTATTAGTAGGTATATGCTATAAAAAAAGTATAAATGCTCCCAACAACTAGGCGCGACACGACTTTAATAAAACAATTTCTAAGAAATCTTCACGGTAGAACAATTACCGGAGTCGCGTCACGTGACAAGTCGCGCCAGTCTGCACGAACCTTAATGTGAAAACCTGCGACGGTGCGTTGCATTTACCGTACCCATTTTATGGAAAATCATCGACGCCTTCCCAAGAGGCAATTGAGATCGTCTATGGTAATTATTATAATGATCAACGACTACCCCAATCTAAGTAACAATATCACGCCTGTGTTCCTCTAAGGGTTAGGCAGAGATGTACCTACCATAAAGTACCTACACTCATGTTTAAGTCCCATGTAATAGAGGGTGAGTCCCATCAACCGGCTACATATCCTGACTCCGGTCTGCTATTGAAAGTTTTCAGATAGAAAAACCCAATAACACTTTGGCCAACCTGGGAATCGAAACCAGGGCCTCATGCTTCGCAGTGGTGCTTGCGACCACAAGACTACAAGAAGCAGTCAGTCTATATATCAAAGCGTTTATTGGAAAATTTCCAGCGTTTTCCACCAAATATTGCAATTTAACTCGGAATAAATAAATAAATCAAGAGTCATTATTATTCCTAAACGTCGAGTAACAAATATGTTTCCAAACAACTCGTCAGATTCGGCCGACCAACAATAATAACGAAATCAAATGGACGATTCTGATTCAATATTTGATATTTGTATAAAACTGAAGGAACCTCTTAGGAAATTGGGAATTAAAATAAACTCAGGATATAGCACGCGGAGAACCCTTTTAATATATGACTCTCAATGACATTGAAAAAACAACCAAGGACATCAAGCTCAACGCCTGATAAAATACTTATAGCTAAAATCTTACTGTCTACAAATTGCCCCGAGTTAACTAGAACCAACGGTGGAACTGATGCTTTAACATGCCCCCGGCCGTTGGAAGCTCGCCTTTCAACAGTTGTCTTCCAATAATGGGCAAATCTTGGAAAATGCCCGTCGGATAGTTCCAGTTGAAGTTCTGATGTCAGCTACTCTGCTTATGCCATCTGTGCCAGGATGAAGACTAACAACGCGGCCCAACTTCCACTTCAGCGGTGGCTGGTAATCCTCCTTTATGACAACGAGGGAGTCCAAGTTCAGGCTGTCGTTGCCGGTACGCCACTTAACTCGCTCCTGAAGCTCGGAGACATATTCCTTGCTCCATCTTGACCAGAAATGCTGCCGCAGCTGCTCAATACGTTGATGGCGCGTCAAGTGATGAGTGGAGTAGTCCCGGATATCCTTCACAGGAAGAGACGTGAGAGGTCGTCCAATTAAGAAATGACCAGGAGTGAGAGGCAACAGGTCTTCTGGATTTGACGATAACGGTGTGAGCGGGCGAGAATTTAAAATGCCCTCAATTTGAACTAAAACGGAGTTAAGCTCCTCATATGTTAGGTTACAATTGCACAACACTCGGTACAAATGAAATTTGGTCGATTTGACACCAGCCTCCCAAAGACCACCAAAGTGTGGAGCGTAAGCAGGAATAAAATGGAATTTAATACCATCTCGAGCCGCACTATCAGTGATGGAGTCACAATTGCGTTTCAAGAAATCAGCTATCTCATTGTAGGCTCCTACAAACGAAGTTCCGTTATCGGAGTAGATGTTAAGAGGTTTTCCTCTTCGAGACATAAACCGACGTAAAGCCTGTAAATAATTACTGCTCGTCATGTCACCCACCAACTCTAAATGAATGGCTTTTGTAGTAAAGCACACAAAAATAACTATGTATACCTTAACCAATCTACATCCACGACCTTGACGACTAGCCGAGATTATAGGGCCTGCGTAGTCAACTCCTACGCTTTGAAAGGGAAAGTCTGCTGGCGAGAGTCTGCTCAATGGGAGATTACCCATCTGAGGGACAAGTGCCTGTGGCTTTAGACGCTGACATCGAACGCACTGATGATAACAGGCTCTGGCTAAATTGCGACCACCAAGTGGCCAGTAAGTCTCTCTAATTGTACTTAGTAATAACTGAGGACCTGCGTGCATCAATCTGATATGCTCAAATCTAAATAAAAGTTTCACAAAGTGATGAGTGGACTGTAATAAAATTGGATGTTTCTTTTCAAATGAATATTCGGAATTGTGTAATCTACCACCTATACGAATAATTTTATTTTCATCTAGAAACACATTTAAGCTTAATAATTGGTTTTTATGTGGTAATTTTTTATTGTTTAATAGTAAGTTGTATTCAGGGAAAGACTCCTTTTGAGACTGAATAATAATCAAGTTTAACGAATTTTGTAATTCTTGAGCATTAAAATAGGACGTATTTACTGAACGCCTTTTACATGCATTAATAAAACGAAAAACGTAACAAATAGAACGCTGTAATCTAATAAAATTGGAAAAACGATTAAACTCGATGAATGCTTTAAATAAATCTTCGTTAGCATGATCTTGGGCTAAATTAATTAAAATACTAGATTTAATGTCTGGTAAGATTCCTAGATTCATAGCTGGACGTGACCATGTAGTAATGTCATACTTTAAGAAAGACGGGCCGAACCACCACAAATCCAGTGATTGCATAGCGGTAGGTTCCGCTCCGCGAGTTATTAAATCAGCTGGATTGTCGTGTGTCGACACATGTCTCCAGGTGCCTATACTAGACAATTCTAATACTTCGGCAACACGGTTGCGAACAAAAGTATTTAATTTAATAGGTAACATTTTTAACCAACCCAGCACTATCATGGAGTCAGTCCAAAAGACTACACTAAATGGTTTAATGCGAAGGGAACTAGCAACCTTTTGATATAAACGTGCACCAAGCACAGCAGCACAGAGCTCAAGACGCGGTATTGTTAATGGTTTAATAGGAGTTACGCGACTTTTAGCCATTAACAATCGCACGTCGACGTCACCCTGCTCATTGATACTGCGAATATACAAACAAGCGCCGTAAGCTCGCTCCGAAGCGTCACAAAAAATATGAAATTCAACCTGTTTGTATGCATCACAGACTACACGACGTGAAACACGTAAGTTATGAAGGCAAGGCAAGGCTTTAATTATGTTTGCCCATATTGTTTTAACTTCAGGTGATAACTGGTCATCCCACTTTAACCCATCCAGCCAAAGTCTCTGAAGCAACATCTTCATGCTCACGACACACGGCGCTAACAACCCTAGAGGATCAAATATTCGCGCGATTACTGCTAACATGCCACGCTTAGTATTTTCTATACATTCAGGAATATTAATAGGAAAACACAGATTATCTGTGTCAGTATGCCAACAAAGACCAAGCGTTTTATTGATGACATCACTTTCCTTGTGGAAATCAAAATAAGAACCACCAGATGGTTCTGAAATTAAACTGGGTTCGTTAGATTTCCACTTCCTTAAAGGCATGCAAGCAGAAGCAAGAGCATTGGTCACCTCATGACGCAACATTCGAGCCTCCTCAAACACGTCTGCACCGGTCAAAAGGTCATCCACGTAAAAATCATGAAGGATAACTTCTGCGACCTTTTGATCCTGGCATTCAAGACCGACCTGTTTGAGGCACCTAGTAGCGAGAAACGGTGCACTAGCCGTACCGTAAGTTACTGTATGTAATTGGTAGGCTTTAAGAGGACTAGAAGCATCATCACGCCAAATAATTTGCTGCAGGTGCCTATCTGATGGATGTACGGACACCTGCCTGTACATTTTCTCTACGTCAGCAGAGAGGACGTACTTATGCATTCTAAATCTAAGAAGGATTGCAGTCAGATCGTCCTGGACGGTAGGCCCCACCATCTGTATTGCATTTAATGAAAGACCAGAGGTGGTGGGTGCACTAGCATTAAAAACTACCCGTAATTTGGTTGTACTACTACTCTCGCGCAGTACTCCATGATGAGGAATAAAATATGACCGCTGATCTTCATGAATATTACACTCGAACATATGGCCTAAAGAAATGTACTCAGTCATGAAATCTTTGTACATTTTATCGAGTGAGGGTTGGCTGAGATTTCTGCGCTCCAATGACAAGAAACATCGTTTTGCACGATGATATGAATCGCCTAAACTATTCGAAGATTCCTTCAACGGTATTTTTACGCTAAAACGGCCATCTGCCAGGCGCGTTGTGTTTTTTATAAAGTGTTCTTCACACATCTTCTCCTCAGCTGAATAAGTCGATGACTCATGACAAACTTCCTCGAGCTGCCAGAAACGCGATAGTTGGTTTCGGATGTCATCTAACTCAATCGAACTGGAAGAACTTTCATAATAATCGTTAACATTAGTAAAATTACATTTAATTGATGAAAATTGAGATGAATTATTATTAAAGCCGCCGTTAATTGGGCCGCAAACTAGCCAACCAAGTCTAGTTTGATAAAGTGTTGGTTTCCCATCACCTAGTAAAATCTTATCAGATCCTAATAAACTCCAGAATACGTCTGCTCCTATAATAATATCAATAGAAGCCGGTGTGTGGAAATACGGATCAGCTAAGTGAATATTTGAAGGTATATTGACATGTGCCTGTCTAGCGGGAACGTTATCAGTTATCGTGGGCAAGACAAAACATATTAAATCATTAGCGTACGATTCATGCAACGATTTAATGTGCACACGACACATTTTTTTCACATGCGACAGAGAATTATTTATGCCTTGTATAGATTTGTTTGTGTTCAAATGGGGCAGATTTAGCTTATTAAATAAATTCTCTGTCATTAAACACGACGAACTACCAGAATCGAGAAGAGCTCGAGCGATGTGTTCTTTATTATTGGCATCGTAGCACCTAACTAACGCAGTTGACAACAGGATGTCGCCTGTGCTGCTCGTATGCGAATGCGCAGAGATATTAGCTGAGAGTGCAACGTGACTATTGTTTGCGTCGGCGGCAGTAGAGGATGACTCAACCTTAGCCTTATCGGTCGTACCATCAGCTGATTTGCTTGAAACAGGTTGTGGTTTAAAATCTGTGTTGTGAATAAGCGTGTGGTGTTTGCGTTTACATATTTTACAACCTGGCTTCTTGCAATTATTGGGATAGTGACCGTGACGCAAACAATTATAACATACCTTATAGCTAGGTAGTAAAGACATTCTATCGTTGACACTTAATGATAGAAACTGTGGACATGAATTGAGGTTATGATCGCTTTTACATTTTGGACAACTATGTGATGAAGAACTATTATTATTTTTTGTTGTAACAAAGGCTTTAATTTTAGTGTTATGTTTAATGTTACTTATAGAATGACGTGACTTTTCCAGTGTTTCTATTAAATCAGCGCGATTACGCATAAATTCAATGAACTGATCAAAAGTGATTCGTTTAGACTTATCGATACGCCCTTTGTATTCCTCCCATTCTCGGAATGTTGTAGTATCCAGCTTCTGTCGAATTATATGGATAAGTAATGTGTCCCAACTATGAACAGGTTCGCCTAATGTTTTTAACGCTCTGATATTTTTGTTTACATTGTCTACAATTCCTTTCAATGCAGTTGAGGACTCCTTCGTGATTGTTTCGACATTGAACAATGCCGTAACGTGATTCTCAATCAATAATCTTTCATTATCGAATCGTTCACAAAGAAGCTCCCATGCCACCTTGTAGTTTTGAGCAGAAAACTCGATTGACTGGATCACGACAGCAGCAGATTCTGTTAATGATGACCTTAGGTAGTGGAATTTATTAATCTCGTCTATATCGTCACTGCCATGAATGAGACTTGCGAAAGTATCGCGAAATTCAAGCCAGTTATCATATGACCCTGTGAATTTGGGTAATTGTATTGTAGGCAACTTGACGAACTGACGCTTACCACTACTGCAATTCGATTTTACTTCTTCTTGCTCAAGTTTTGAAAAGTTACCTATCATAATTTTAGCTTGAGCTACCAACCCATAATATTGAGATTCAATTGTAGTTCTTTCGAGTGCCTCAGTATCAATATTATCACACATGCATTCTAATTTCAATTGAACCTCGTTAAATTCATTAAAAAGATCATCTAATTTAGTGACTCGCAATTGCAACTCCATTACCTGAAAGGGGGTTATCTCAGCATCTTTTAGATTACATAAATAGGTTCCAAATACTGTTAACCTTCCTTTATAACTGCTTCGCTTCCTTTTAAGATCTTTAATCTCAGCCATTTCGAAAGGATAGTGTCGTAGACCTGTAATTATACAATTATAATGTTAAACAACGAAACTGTTTGTAACATATATACCTATCGTTGATTTAATGAGACTGTACCTAAGCAAAATTAGCCTAAGTTATTAATAAATTGAACAAGTTTAACTCTTAAGTTCTATCACTGAACCGAAGGAAAGTATGTAAGGTTTACTATACCAAAGAAATAACGTAACAAACAAATTAATTATCTACTGGTTAAATAGTTTACAAAGCAAAAATTAATTTTAAAGGTTTTAATTAGAAAATAACATTTGTATAAGTATTGAAATATAAATAGCTAACTAATGTAGGTTAACAATAACACTACTGTACTGTATTTTAAGCACGCGTTAACTATATTAATTTACAACTGTGATTTAACCTAATGCTCTGTAAATAATTCCTTGTAAATATGTTTCCACAAAAGAATAAAAACAAGTAAATAAGTTTTAAATGTAATATAAAAAAATATGTTACTAACCTTAATTAAGTTCTCATTATCAATACCTACTTAATTCCTGTATTTTATTTTACCTGATTTAACATTAATGAGTGTTGGGTGAGTTTAATTAATATTATAATGCTTAAACACTTCCTGTTTTATTTCACTTAATGTCCGATCCACTTTTCTTCCAAAAACGTGTTCGTCACCTCGTCACTCCGGTACTCATTTTAATCCAATTTCCAGAATATCCAATTCCAGTTCATTCCACTTTGCTAGTATGAAGATAATAATATCCGGTTCGTATGGACCATGTATAAAACTGAAGGAACCTCTTAGGAAATTGGGAATTAAAATAAACTCAGGATATAGCACGCGGAGAACCCTTTTAATATATGACTCTCAATGACATTGAAAAAACAACCAAGGACATCAAGCTCAACGCCTGATAAAATACTTATAGCTAAAATCTTACTGTCTACAAATTGCCCCGAGTTAACTAGAACCAACGGTGGAACTGATGCTTTAACAATATTAAAATAGAATAAATTGACGCTCGTCAACTCGAAGGTAAACTTGGGGCTGCAAAGCTGAAAATGTAATTTGAAATAACAACAAATTGCCTTGCCTTGCGTTTATTATTATCATAAATTAAACATTTATAAAATTAATAAAAGAATACAATGTTAAAGAGAAAACTTGACTTAGAACGTCAAATAAAGGTTAGCCTACACTGTAAAGCTATGAAAACTAAACAAAACCTTAATTAAGCTGTGCCTTAATTAAGTTATTGTTTAGTAACGTAAGACCTACGCGTTATTAAAAACCGTACAATACAAACGAACATAGGTACACATAGAGGATTTTATTTCCTTTGTAACACAATATTATACAATTATGTACGTGTTACGATAAAGAACAAATTGGCAACACGAGAATCCAACGAATCTTGAAGTAGCTACACGCACGAATTGCTACGAACACCTCAAGTGTTCAGGGATACTCAACCTTTTTTGTTACGTTTCATTCCTGGATCTTTTTTTTATCTGTGAAGCGGTTTTATCGACTAAAGAAAGAATATAGCTAGGTATCTACTCTACATTGCACTATAGTCTACTATTCCAAGGTTCTTTTAGCGCGTGGCAAAAATCGGAACTAACGCCGCCATCTTGTTTATTGAATAAAAAGAAAATAAAGAAAATATGTTTATTTGCAGTATAGATGACGAAAATAACAATTACACGAAAATAACAATTTGGGAGAAAATATGCGTCACATCGACTCAAAAATGCCATCGCTCAGCTTAACGCTGCGACCCTATGCGAGACAGAGACCCAGCGCTGGTTTACAGCAACAGCTGGCGTTGACATGATGACGTCTACCGGTGCAGCTTATACTGAAATAACAAAAACAATATGAAATAAAAAATAAAATACTTAGACAATAAACGTCAAGTGACATTTTTAAGCAAGGGGTTTATTTTTAAACATTGCTTAAACTTAAGTAATGATATGCGACTGTTCAACCATACATTTTTGACGTTTGAACGTCACTTAACTTTAAGCAACGTTTATAAATAACCCCCTAAATGTTAATCAGCGCCCCCTGTCAACGTCATTTGACATCCTTGTAACAGTATGCCTCGTGATGAATTTAGTTAAAGTAATTACTTTATGTTTAGAGCCTACATAAAACTCGGCGGGGTTAACCCGACCCCAGGTTAACGACACCTGATTCGTCTCCATCCAATGAGTCTTACAACCTGCGGGTGTAACAGCTGGTACACAGTAAATTATGCATAAACATGGAAACTAAACTTAAAGCTGTTTATTAACGTTTACGGTTTTGTTCACGTGTTTGTTTTGGGATGACTCGACTAGATTCTATCCTTATTCCTGTCCTTAACGATGATAGTTCGCGACTTGTATTGCTTCGTTCGACCCTCGACCTCACCATAATCAGAGAATTCTCTAAAACTCCATAATTATAGAACCATTACCAATAATAATCAAGGAAACGTCTTACGCAGGTTACAATAACAAAGCTAATGCCCGTTTCACCACCTCCGGATGAGTTTTTGTAAACTCATCTGTAGGAATTATGATTTTTATTTTTATTTATTCGGACTTCGTATCCTTTTGCACATGCAGGTGTGAGGATGACGCGAGCATCGACGTCGCCGCCACTGCGCATGCTGGAGCGCTTCGCCAACAGCACGCCAGCGTCGCCCACCACCCCGACTGCCAATAATGTTGGCCCACCAGTGCCCAAGCCCAGCGCCAACAACAAGAGGCCCACGCCCATCATTATATACCCTACGGGTAAGATAACGTAACCTAAACCTTATTATGCTCCTCGCTACGGGTGGAGAACATTTTTTTTTTTTTTATTGGGTAAATGAAAACTTTACGGAAATAAAGTCGAAAACGTAACCTAAACCTTATTATGCTCCTCGCTACGGGTGGAGAACATTTTTTTTTTTTTATTGGGTAAATGAAAACTTTACGGAAATAAAGTCGAAAACGTAACCTAAACCTTATTATGCTCCTCGCTACGGGTGGAGAACATTTTTTTTTTTTTATTGGGTAAATGAAAACTTTACGGAAATAAAGTCGAAAACGTAACCTAAACCTTATTATGCTCCTCGCTACGGGTGGAGAACATTTTTTTTATTTTTTTTATTGGTAAATGAAACCTTTACGGAAAATAAGTGACAAACCAAGGATACCATTTAAATAATTAAAGGTTCCTAAAATCATAGTGTGTTCCTGTTTTCCTAAATACACAAAATATGTGACCATTCATTATTTGAACGGCGGCTTTAAAACTCTGACACCCAGGTTATTGTCACTATAACCACACGAGAAGAAGAAGAATTTAACAAGTGAGGATGTTGCACCCCATCCTTGTGTCTTCCTGATATAATCTATGCACTCTTTATGTTGCTCTCTAAGATAGGGAATTTTATACTCTAATTCGAACGCGATACTACATGCCGATGATACCTGAACTAATTAAATAACCTATTTTACTCCCTCGACCTCAACGTTTTTATGAAGCACATCATATTTATAAACGCGGCAATTTTTCCGGACTGATATGTAAGTGGGACAGGGATTTACCTTCCTGTGAGGGTTATCTGAAACGCAGATACATGATAATGGAGAGCCGAAGCCTGGTTTACGCACAATAGAAGATATTATGGCTCAGTGTGAATTGCCTCGTTATATTTTCGCGACCTTTCAATTTTCGAGGAACACCTTAGGAGCTTCTGTATATTTTAACTTGACTACTATAATGTCACGTATTATATGCGGGATATGACAGCTATATTTAGTTAGTTCAGTTTGAGACTTGGGGTAAAATGTCAAGCAAACAGTCCCATCCGTCCCTTTCAAAAGTTATTTGAGAATATACGTAGTTTTCGAACATACCGTAATGACTGTAATTTCCGTTGATACAGGCAGGGATTTAAGGGAGGGTGGGTCTAAATCTGAAATAGTGAATAACATACTTACCTAATGTTATTCAAATACCAAAAAAACGTAGGCAAATCTTAACTACTTAATCCTAATAAGTACATGCGGCAAAAGAATTAGATGCCTAATTGTTCTTGTAGAAACAGATTAGCCACCAATTAGTTATTGCTATTGCCGATTCGAGCGTGTGGAAACTAAAAACATCTTTAGCAGAACTGTGCTAGCGTATCTAATGACTGACTACAAGAGGGCTTAAATAGGTAATTTGCAGCAGCTTAATCGTGTAAGTTCAATGGTAATCGGAATCTGTTTCTATTTGAGGTTCCAATGTGATAAACCAAGTTAACGGCTCTTACATGCCACTAATTAGACTGGGCCCGATCGATACATTACGGACATTGTGTAACAATTCAGATAATAATGGTATTGCTTTCAAAGATAATAACTTAATTACATAAAACAAAGGTCCTTTCATAAGTATAAATAATACCATGAAAGAGTCTACAGCGGACTGAGATAAGGAAAGTCAAAAATTAATGTTGACAGTCATTTGTTTTTCATTGAGCTTGAAGTTGTTATCGTGGTGATATTTTGAATAGTACCATTATTGCAACATAATATCCTGGAGGCTTAAAATTTGCCTGATTATTATCACGAACTGGGCCGGCAGTTTGGGTTGCCGACGTCGTCATTATGCCGACCGGCTCGTTTTAGGAGGAAAGTGAAAAAAATGAAAAAGTAATTAGGGTGGAAGGGGAAGCCAAGTAACGTTCTCACGAAATATTCTCCATTTTTAGGCTGAAAAAGGTTGATTTAATTACCGAGATCAGCGTCAGATTTATTTACGAAATGGAACAAAAGATGTTTTTCGCCTTGGTTTCAAATTAGCCACCTCGTTTATTATTTTCGCTCGTGCGAGGCAGCTATTTCTAATACAGCTATTTGATTGCCTTTAGCTGTATATTTCCTTATACATACAGCACACATTAAGCCTACGTACGCACGGACGTAATAAAATCGCGGCGATTTTTTTTCGTACACTGGATTTTCAAGTCTCGGTATTGAGCCGAGCATTGAGAATCCAACAGAGCGCATCCAGCGCGTATACCAACGCCATACAGCACCCATTAAGCCTACGTTCACATGGACTTAATAATATCGCGGCGATTATTTTTCGTACACTGGATTTTCAACTCTCAGTATTGAGCCGAGCATTCAACAAGAGAATCCAACAGAGCGCATCCAGCTCGTATACCAGCGCGACAAGAAAACACACTGTTGGATATTCAACCCTCGGAGGTAAGCAGAGCGCCGAAAATACAATACGCGGAAAAAAATCGCCGCGATAAAAATACGCCCGTGCGAACCTGGGCTAAAGCAATATGTCGAAACACCTCGTATAGTCTGCACTGCTGGTACAAACAGCCGGTGTCTTGTTTAATATCGGTCTCATTTATCGTAGACAAGGCTGCGCACTTAGCTGCCTGTGCCTCGAGCTTCCAACATCATAAGTACTGCACACGTTGTAAAGCCGGCCATGTTGGCTTGAGATAATAAAAGAGTATTTTTAGCCCAACGACGAAAGAAGAAGATTAAAATTCGCTCTCTTTCTTTGAAATTGAAATCATACATTTCGTTGAAATATAATCTAGTAGGTATTCAAGATCTGCATCCGAATTGCGTAATACACGATCAATCAGTCACAATCTGAATCATTTTGAAACAGATTGTTAATCCATTGCTTCAGATTGATTGTTATTCAGACAGATTGTTATTGCATTGTTCGAAAAAATTATTTGTTCAACAACGTAAATAACGCAATAAATGTTGTTGAACTGTCAAAATGAAACGGATTAGTTTTTTTTTTTTTTTTTTTTTTTTTTTTTTTTTGGGTGGGAAATCATCAAATGACTCCTCCCGCTCTGGGCGGAGCGAGAGGGAGTGTCAGACTTTTACTGACTAAAACCCACCCATGTTCCTTCCGTTGCCTGTGTGCCGGAGCCGCGATATCCCTTTCGGACAAACTCGCAACCCTGGCAGGCATTGGCCCTTACGGACCCCGTCAGTTGGTGCTGACATCTCTTTGAGGCGCGCGTGGAACACAACGCGCCGTCGACCCGGGCCTGGTCCTAATCGGACGGCGAGCTACCCATTGCCCACCGTCCGCAAGCCCGCGCCTACGGTGGCCGGAAGTCGGCTCGCGACTCCCGACGCCCGGGGCGTCTCCTGCGGCGACTAGGGGCGCGAGGGCGCGCATCTTGCATTTCCCTCGCGCGCTCCGCCTCCTCCTTCGCGAGCATTACTGCTTCGCAGAAGGAAGTGACGGCTTCCCATGCACTCTCGCTCCGGACCATGGCCTGAACCAGGGCCGGACGCGAGAGATCGCCGCCGCCGATCGCCTCCGTGAGGACACGGCGGTGCTCCGCCCAAGCCGGGCAGACCTCCACCGTATGCTCCACCGTGTCCTCCGGGCGTTCCACACAATGGTGACACCCGGGCGTTTCCTCCCGCTTGATCCTGAACAGGAACCTCCCGAAGCAACCGTGTCCGGTGAGGACCTGCGTCAGGCGGAAGGTGAGGACGCCGTGGCGCCTCTCCAGCCACTCCTCAAAGAGGGGACTTACCGCCGCAATTGTGGCGTGCCCAGCGCTGGGTTGCGACAATCGCACACTCCATGCCGCCATGAGATCCCGCCGGAGCTCTGTCCGCTGTGCCGCGATTTGTTGCGGCAGCGGAGTTATACCCCGGCGTTTCGCCTCCTCGCGCAACTCCCACATGTGCGCGAGGACCTTCGCCTCCAGATCCCATGGCGGTAGTCCGGCAAGGAGGCTCGCCGCCTCGCGGGAGACCGTGCGGTATCCCCGGACCAGCCTGATGGCCATGACCCTTTGGGACGCGTTCAACCGCTGGGCCGGTCGCAGCCTCAGTGAACGCGCCCACACCGGTGCCCCGTAAAGGGCCATGGACCGCACGATCCCCGCGTAGAGCCTCCGGCAGGAGGCGTTTGGACCCCCTAGGTTGGGCAGAAGCCGCTTCAAAGCAGCCCCAGCCCTATCCAGTTTGGGAGCCAAACGTCGGAAGTGCTCCACGAAGTTCCACCGGGTGTCGAGGACGAGTCCCAGGTACTTCATCGTCGACTCGACACCGATGTGAACCCCTCCTGCCGTTATCTGGGAACCCGACAGTGGCGCGTTCCGAGGACCATAGAAACACATGGCCTCGGACTTGTGCAAGGCCACCTCGAGTCCCAGTTGCCGGATCCTATCGACGATTGTCGCAACCCAACGTGTCGCCAGTTCGGCCGCCGCCTCATGCGACCTCCCCTGCACCAGGACCAGCGTGTCGTCAGCGTAGCAGACTACGCTGACGCCGCTAGGGAGGTCGGCGCGCAGCACCCAGTCGTAGCCGATGTCCCACAGATGCGGCCCCAGAACCGATCCCTGTGGGACACCGCACGACATCTCTCGCCGGTTCCACTCTCCGTGGTGACCAGGGTAGATGACGGCCCTGTCCGTCAGATAGGCCTCGACCACTCGACAGAGGTAGGTCGGCATCCGGTGATACCGGAGTGCCTCCCTAATGCAACTCCAGGGCAGGGTGTTGAACGCGTTGGCGATGTCAAGAGACACCGCCAAGACTACCCCACCCCGGGCAACAGCATCCCCCGTCGTGAGGGCTCGAACGCGCATGATGGCATCCACCGTGGAGCGCCCCTTGCGGAAACCAAACTGGCTGTCCGCCAAATCCGGCCCCACTCGCACCAGCCGCCCGACAAGGCGGTCCGCAATAACTCTTTCGAAGAGCTTGCCCACCTCGTCGAGCAGCACGATGGGCCGGTAAGCGGACGGAGAGTCCGCTGGGCGCCCCGGCTTCTTAATGAGGACCAGTTTCCCCGTCTTCCAGCGAAGTGGGAACTGGCCCCTCTCCAAACATGCGCTTAGGAGCCCCCTAAGTCGAGGCCCGAGAGCCTCTAAGGCCAGGACCCAGGCTTTTCCAGGTAAGCCGTCGGGTCCTGGGGCGGTATTTTTGGCACTCAGCCTACCTACCGCCACTCTCAAATCTACCTCGGTCACCTCCGTAGATTCGTCGTCGTCGTCACTGGTGTGGTCCGCATCGGGCACCGCAGGAGGCGGAGCCATGGGCGGGGGAGTATGTTCCCCTCGCGAAGGGAACAGAGCGCTCACCACGTCCTCCACGAGCTGGGGCCGGAGACTCTGCGTCAGCGGGGGAGCCCATGGGCGGAGTTGATCTCTCACCCATTTGTATGGGCGCCCCCACGGGTCTCTGTTCAGAGTCTCCAGCGACTCCTTACGGCCCTCTCCTCTGGCCCGCTCGATCTCCGCTCGGAGGGCGGTCTTCGCCGCTCTGTACCCTTCGTACAGCTCCGCCTCAATGGCTTCCGTATCCGGAGGGCGGATACGAAGCCTGCGGTGCCTGGAGTACCGGTGGCGCGCATCGACGCACGCCGCGCGTAAAGCGCTAAACTCACGCGACCACCAGTACACCTGGCGCCGAGCACGTCCGGGCTGGACCCGGGGCATAGCCACGTCACAAATTTCGGACATGGCCTCCCGGAACCACTCCGCCTCGTCATTGATGTCGGCAGGCCTGTCCGGTGATGACACCCAGGCCTGCACGATCGAGGCCTCCAGGATGAGCTCCCGGTCCAGCTGCTTCAGCGCCCACCGCGGACCACTCGGGGTCTGTCTGACCGGCGTGCCCGAGGTCTGGGCGGAGACGTCAAACCGGATGTACCGGTGATCGGAATAGGTCTCCACCCCCTCCATGACGCGCCAGTCGATGACACGTGGTGACAGAGCGGGGCTGGCGAACGAAATGTCCACCACTGACTCGCCCCGCATAAACGGATTAGTCTTAATTAATCATTTACGAAAATGTGTTGCGTAATTAAATAGCTGCACATGTCATTGGACCCCGCAGCATGTTGTAACAATTTAAATATTAAATTGTTCAAGTAAGTAAACAATATATGACATTAAATAGCAGCCATTATCCCTTAAGGAATTATGTTTCAAAATGAGAAAATTACGCTTATAAGTAGCTAACATTGCAATAAGTTCTGGCTTATTCAATTAAATATCTTTCAACTTAGAATAAATGAATTAAGTCCAGTTTTTAGAGTAACTAAAACTTAACGTGGCGTTAACCAGTTTTAACTTGTTTGAAACTTTGAATACTGTATCGAGCTGTTTTTTACAAACGAAATAAGGGGATAATAAAAACTGTTTGTTTTTAATTACATATTAAAGTAAGTACTAATTAGTCTTTGAAAATATTACCAATTTGCAGAGCTAGACAAGTTAATGAATTGTAGTGCGTGTCGGACCAGGCACAGTGAAGGGTTCATGGTTCATGAAACTATTAAGTTAAACATATAACGAGAAGCTTCAAAAAAGTTTAAAATATGCAAAAATATGAACTAGTTGGCACTGTGAGCAGTGGCTCACTATCGCATCGTCAGCGTGTTTGCTCACTTATTTAGATGCCACAAAGTGTTCAGAAAAATGCTTATCTCTAGGCTCCATTTCACTCTGCTCCCATTTCCACGAGCTTTTAGCTTTATTTAAAATATCAGAGCAGTGTAATAAACACGACTAAATATTTATGTTTTACATAAATTGTTATAGTTCTGTATTCCATCGTGTGGTGTGTGAAGTCAAAACATAAACAAAAAGTTTTGTTTTAGCCAAGGTGCATGTTGGCACACACCTGTGGATGAAACACAAACATGTAGATGAAACATAAATACAAATAACGAAACGAAAACGAGACGCCTTGTTTTTATTGCACTCAACTCCGAAAATTGTTGGAACTCATTGAGTCTGTTCGTCTCTCTGTCTTGGTACTGTCAACTGCCCTAACTTCGCCTGGTGGCCTATATTTGCCAATAATGAAAAAGATGTCTTAAGTAATATGTTTTTCATTTTACTTGTATGGCAATCGAAACTTAAAGCTCTCTATGAAAACTCAAAGTTTCGGTTCCCATACAAGTAAAATGAAAAATATATTGCATCTTTTTTATTATAGGCAAACATAGGACACCAGGCGATAAAGGGCAGTTGACCGATACATAATATATGTGGCCCTACTTTTCACCGCCCTTTGTTTTCGGGAAATTGCCGAAGGAATAAGACTATAAACGTACTTTTTATTGTTCCAGTGACGCCGGAATCGATAGTAGTGCCGATTGTATCGTGCATATTCGGCTTCCCATTGTTAGCGCTCACCGTTATCTGCTGTTTGAGGAGGAGAGCCAAAATGGCGAGGTGAGTTACGAGCATATTGGTAATGACAAGAACGTAATGAAATCACAGGCCATTTACTGAACCACTATGGTCGTATACTTGGGCGGCCCGATAACGTAATGTTCTCCACGATAAACCCTTCAGGGATCGTTCGTTCGCTTTTAGGTCAAATTTCGTTGATTTAGGGCTTCGCGAGACCTTTCCACGTGCTACTTGATTCAGAGTCTCTTCTGCGACTACTTGTTCGATCGAGTAAAAAATAAGCCTGGCAAATAAAGCAAAATTTTACTAAGCGTATTTACATAATATATAGGAAGCTATGACGCGCATGATTTTGGTAAATGATTTTGCCTTACACCGTAGAGTTACGGTAATACCCCATATGCGTTCCGCAAGGGAAGCAGTTACACGTAATGTGCGTGATAATGATGATTGATTCCACTGAGATCGTATACGGCTGTAGTTAATTTCAGTTTCAATGCTCCTACGGATTATTTGAAGCAATTTTGCGCACTGCAGACTAATAAAGTGAATATTTTATCGCACAGTACTGGTAAAGAGGGAGTTGTTACGCCTAATAGACACGTGAATAGGCGTAGTAAATGGAAATGGGATAATATTTTAGATTTAGATGCATGAATATGATTTACGGGAATGTTGATGAAGGTACCGGTCTATAGAATTTACCTCCTAAATCTCTTAGCTTAGCTGGGCACTACACGATTTAAAGCATCTCTTAAAAAGTACAGCCAACTCACTTCTCAGAATAAAATGTAGCCGTCCCAGGCATCCCACCCAGTAAAAAGTCACGATACAAAATCAACCACTTTAAATCCAGATATCCCAGTACCGCCACTTTGCTTCAAGTGTTCAGTACACAAGATATTTACAGGGAACGTGCCAGGCGGAGAAATTGCGAGTTAGACCGTGGGGAGCTGTCAGTGGTGAAGATGTCTCCAGTGAGATCGAAGCCTCGAGCCGTCAGTCTGATCCGGTCGCCGCGACCACCACCCACGCTGGAACTGGACACCGTGCTCGAAGAACGATCCGACCCTGAACAGACTACACTCTCACAAGTACGGTCTACTGCACGTAGTAGTAACACTTCATCTAAGGAAGCGTTCGTACTTCTATGAAATATAGGCGCTGTCAAAGTTAAATTGTTAACTTAGATGTACGGTTGACCTGACACTTTAAGCCCACGTTATACATACATTTTGTTATGTTGTAACTATACATTACCTATTGTAGGTAAGCTGAATCTGGAAACAAGGAGATTACCAAAGCTCTGGGAAATAAAATACATTTCACTGCTGCGATTAATCGTGATCTGAAATAAAACAATGAAACGTGACTTTTATGTGATCCTTGATATTATTTATTTAACGCTTCGTATTGTTGTTACGGATTGACTTTATTATTACCTACCTATTAGCTGCTATTGTTCAAGGTTTTTCAGTGATTTATTAGATTCTCCCAGTTCTACAATATTCGGGTTACTATAATAATATCCAAATCTTATCAATGTCCAAAAATTTAAATTGCTCAAAAATTTAAATGCCCAAAACTAAAAATGACAAAAAAATTAAACGCCTACAAAAAAATGTTCTTTCGTTTCTAGAAATGTTCAATTGTTTTATCATTGAAATTAATGTGAATGTGTGTTAAATTCTCAAATAATGTTTGTACGGCTTCATTGTAATTTTGACAAAGGTCGTGGGACTCGTGGGTCCATCCCACGACCTTCCTTCCTTTCGGTTCTCATTGACGATAGACCACTAAATCTAATAAGTAAATAATGTATCTATCATAAAGAACAATTCATTTTAATTGAATATAAAACCCGATAAGCTAAAAATCTACCTCAAACCATCGTAATCCAGATTAACTTGGCGCCAGGATATCAACGTATATCTGCTTCTTTTAAGTTTATCATTAAAAGTATTTATAGTTAGATAGATAGATAGAATATTCTTTATTATGCACACCATACAAATTACAGAAATAAATTTAGAAATGTTACATAGGGTGACACTGGGCGGTCTTATCGCTAAAAGCGATCTTTTATATTTGAAGGTGGAGATCACACCGGACCGTGAAGTGGGCACGATACTGTTCGGGGCCGTGGGCGCGATGGGCACGGCAGCGGCTGCAGCGATGTGCAACCGCGACAGCTAGCGGCGCGGCTCGGTGCAGCCCGGCGCGCGCTCGCCGCTGTGGGCCGCACTCACGAGCCAGCCGCTCGACGAAGACGACCCCGATGATGACGAAACTACTGGCGAAGACAGCTAGCAATTGGACGAGCGCTCCATTGTCGACATCGGCGAGCGCATGAAACTTTTCCTGGACATTCCACTCAGATTCTGAATCAGTGAATTGTGAAAAGATACTGTCCATCATGACTTCAAATACTTGAACAATTAATCCACTGTTATCTGATTTCTAAACGACGTAAATAGATTCACTTAGGAAATCCGACTTTAATCAATTCCGTCTGGATTCATTATCTGCAATTCTATGTACATGTTTCCGAATATTGAAATTCAGTGTTCCGTGAATCGATTTCTCGTACAATACATACAATGTGTGTACTCTATTGTGTATATGTAGCAAGCTAAAGTGGTTATGTACTGGTCACATCTGCCCTAGAAAATAACTGAGTATAGGTCTCGGACAATGAAGCGTAGCGGCCTCGTTCCGGACTTTGCTATGGCGACCAAGTACTTATTTCCAAAATAAGGCACGATCGAAATCTTAGACTTGAAAAGGCCTACGTAGATTATATGTACATCAATTAATAAACGCAAACTAATGATGAGGTTGAATAATAATTTTATCCAAGAAAGCTCTTTTGAGCTGATGATCTATTGCGCAGAATTTCTATTCTGAAAATCACGCGAAATATTTATTATATTCGAGTCAATTTTGAAATGTTTAATTATTAATTCTCTCTCCTCGTTTCGTTTAAAATTTAAGTAGGAAGTACTGGCACTGGTACATAGGTTTCCATCTAATGTAATGCCCTGTTAATGGTACAGTCACGAGCATAAATATATTAATATGGACAGCTCCGCAATTATGTTATGTCAGATTTTTATGCTGCTAAAGTGACGGCAGATATTTTAGACCGCAACGAGATATCACATTCTTCTGAATTTATATTAGTAGGCAGATATTTATGACACAAGACATGTCCGTTAATATTGCATTGACACATATTTTTGAAGCCGATACAGCATCCTATACTTTGGCGTCGTTGCTTGTCTCGCCAGATAGTTTTGGTGTTTCTTCGATCGATGTCACATATTTGTGCTGCCACTTGCTTGCACTTGCACTGCCTTCCACAAATAATCACATATATTTGCCGTCATATATTAGATATTGTTGACGACCTGTCCATGGTAATATATTTATGCTCGTGATTTTATCTATTAGTTGAAACTTGAAAGTGTAGTGACTACACAACGAAACTGCTGTAGAAATATTTCGAGTCATTTTAAATTACTTTATGGTAATTCTTAATAAACTTTTGTAAAGAAGAGATCTAATTAAATATTGCACAATTGTACATAATATACTTAATAAGAAGTTCAGTAATGTAAATATTATCGTGCACTAACTTTAATACTGCACTGAGCTATTTTGGCTTGACCCTTGTGCATAGCACAATATCACATAAAACGATTAAGTAGATAGATACTAAAACCCTTGCATATATTATGTACAGGATAATGAATTTAAAAACGAAAACTTAAGATTACCTACGGTATAATATGGATTGACGTTATTTATTCGAAGATGTTAAAGTTAGACAAAAATCATGGAAGATGACTAGACCCATTAGAGAAGCATAGACAAAGTTTAGCACTAAAGTTGAGAAAATTATCGGGAGAAGACAGTAGACATGTAAGTACGATGAAACGAGACCAATTGTGAATTCAGCCAACATTAGTTAAATATAAACGTTACATATTAAATATTAGGTACTAATACTTAGTATTAGTATGCGATTTACATTTTGTGTAAAATAATGAAAAACCGAATTTTGTATTCGTAGTTTCAGCTTTGTAGCCAATGTAAATAATCTCAATAAAAATACGATAAATTAACGGAACACGTACTCGTACTTTAGCCGTCGCGTATCAGCGGACTTTTTGTTAAAATAAATACTCATTTTACAGGGTTGTATAAAAAAAATACGAATGACTAACCATCTTAGTACACCTCAAAAACACCTAATGTGGCATCTCTGAAAAAACGCATGGAATAACAACCTCGAGCATGGCTGACTAAACAATATCACTGTCTAATCAGGCTGATAAAGGTGTGTAATTTTGGCATAATTGTTCAACTAGATGAATTAACCCTTTCCTCGCCGCTGTGCGGAGCATTAGGGCCTTACCTGATAGAAGTATCGTAAGAACCACATTTTACGAACTTGTACGATGTACATCGGTAGTGTAAGTGGTCTGGGTACAGTCCTGAAATTAGCCGAGAGCGTGTTGCTTGATGTTAAGTTTCAGCGCTCTACTGTAGGTACTAGATCTATTACTGTACATTGTAAACGCACCTGAGATAATAACTTTACTAATAGCTTTATTATTTGGTGTCGTGTAAAGCTTGGGTTTCCTAAGAAAGCGATGAACGATCACACAATAACGGCTGTACAAATATAGAGCGGTTTCGACACCTTAAGAGGCCTATTACTTAAGAGGCCTATTACAAAAATGCGCGTAGATGCATGATTTCCTCGTTGAAATTGAATACTATTCGTTAGTTAGTATAAATAACAATTACTTGGTAAAAATAGTTCGTTTTCTCTTCTACAATAATAATAAAGCGATTGTTTCATTATTTATTTATTTATCTAGCAATAATCGTTCTCCTGATGCATGTTTTAGCAAAAACTCATGTAGAGCTCATTTGAGAGCTCTAATTTGCGGATTCTGCTGAAAATAATTCATCAAAACCATTTTTCTCATATTAAAAATATCCGATACTTTTATACTAATAGAATACATTTTTGTTATATGACTTTTATAAAAAGAAAAAATGACTGGATCTAATTCAATTTTCTACTGAAAAGGTTTGGAAATAAGTCTGAATATCTCCGAAGTTCTACATAATTTTCGTACGTAGTATTACTAAAATGATCTCCAAGATTTGCTTAAAAACCACCATTTTTTTTTAATTGCTATTTCTTTTTTTATGAATAAAATAAAAGTACTAAATATTTCACTGCGCCGGCGATGTGCGCTCAGTATAGCAAGAATGCTTTAGCGCAGCGCCGAAATGTAAGAGGGCTCTTAATGTCATTAAGGTGTCAAAAATGCTCTGCATTTGTTGTATTGTACTGTTGAAAATTACAGATTTCATGACGGACGTTATAATATGACGGAACCGCTTTCCTAGGACCTAAAGCTTAAGAGAGTGAAAAATTTAAAAATGTTGATATTGTAAAACAATGTAGGTAGGTATGCATGTAGAATGTCTACAGCAATTTGTTTGTTGATCCATCAATTCTGGCACAAAAATTACATCCGGAAAAATTGCTGTATAAAAAGTATCACCGTATGTACCGATAATTATAAATGTACGGTACTTATGGAACAATCGAAAAGTATATCAATAGATTAATAAAATTATATTTGTGTTCTTCTAATAATTTTTTTCTTTATTTACGTTCCCTCTTACATCTACCATTACAGGATAACCTACTGCTATAGTACGAGTATATCTACATATAAGGCTGTATGTAGGTACCTACTGTTTTCAGCTCAAAATGTTCTATCTTATTAGCAATTCATTGGTCCTTCCACTGATTCCCTGGACGACGGCTTTGCTATCTGGTTTAAAAAAAAACGACTATTATGTGCAATCCGCAATGTCTTACAATGACCCACATAAAACCAAAAACCTGTTTCATTCATTGGCCTCTAGTATGTATTAGTTTGCCCAAACTAGTCTTTATAATGAAACTGAGATTAACAATAGCAGTAAAGTAAAAAAAATCTTCGTGAATGGCAGTTGGCACTATCTTTATCAAAGTTAGATGATCTGCTGTCAAGGCTCACCTTGTCACCATCTAACTAAACGATTAGAAAATCAACCATATTTCATTTTTTATTTTATTATAACCGGCCCTCAGGACGGGTTATTAAATCGTCTCGGACAGTGATCTGATGGTCAGTACAGTCGTAAATTAACAACATTAGAGTTTTATAAAGTATCGACCGTATACAAATGTCTCGTGTCCTCACATTCCACTTATAATAGGTAGATAGATACTTATTTTAAAAAAAAACAATGCCGTTGAAATGTTATTAAAAGTTCAGATGTAAAAGAACTACTGAACTATATAAAAACTATAGACTTGTGCCATGTAGCTACTAGCTTGCTATTTTTGGGACTTTTCTAAATAACAAAAGCAAGGCCGTAACTATTAAAGACAAACTCAAACTCAATTACTCAACACATTGGACCAAAATTATAAATTACTCAAACCTAATTATAGTAAATTGGACAAAACATTGCAAAGCTCGATTCCCGAACGTGCCCGAACTGTATCGTGACTATGCACACACCCATGAACTCTACTCGTATTCATAATTTACCCATAAAAATATTAATAATATAAGTCACTAAAATTGCCTTGATCATTCCAGTTCTTACTTCTCATATAGATTCTAATATCCGAAGGTCTGTATTGCTCAACTTATTAGTGTGTTTGTTACCTATATATAATTGAATGTTTCCCCGTATCAATATGACTATGTATTATTTTCCTGTGCCATATTGTTTAGCACTCTCTACGTAGAACAGTGTGGAGGTCGGCTAACCTAATATGCCAAAGTTATTTCAGCTCAAATTAGGTCAACACCATGTGATCGGTGCTAAGGTAATCAGCTTTTATTATACGCCTGCCGATATTTTAAAACGGATTTTTAAACGTTTTAACGGTGCAGTGCAGTATACATCCGAAAGAAAAAACGGAAACTTCATAGGATCACTCGTGTGTCTGTCTGTCCGTCTGTCCGTATACTGGATCGATTAAGTTGCAATTTGGTACACATGTGAATTTCGGTGACCCAAACACGGACGTGTAACGTAAATAAATGAAGTGTGTCCACGGGAGTCGCTTTAGGGGGCAATTTAGAAAAAAAATGCAAACTGTACAGTGTGACATATCAAGTGAAAGGGCTTGTTGCGAGGGTCTCAATTATGTTTTTAATAATTTAGGAAAATTGACCATTATTGACATTTTGGCTCAGTAGTTTCGGAGATAAGGGGCTTATCTCCGAAACTACTGAGCCAAAATGTTTGGAAAAAATACAGAAAATATGTAGTTCTTTACTTATGGCTTACAGGAAAACCTATAAGAAGTCAAAGGTGCGTACAAACTTACATTTACAGTTGGAATGTATGGGATAACATGTTTTTCAACTACAATGTTAAGTTCGTTCTTGGGATAAATTCATTCCAACTACAGAACCCTTCATTGTGCGTGTGTCAACACGCACTTGGGCGATTTTTTTTATATATGATATCACTTTTCTACTTTTAAACCGAATAAATCGCGAAACCTTGAAAGTAGTCTTGGAATACACTCTCTCGGGTCTTGGTATTTTGCAAAAATATGCAAATTGGTGGAAGAAATAAACAAAATACCGCGAGTTTGACTCTTAAAATAAGTATTGCAAGGTTACGCATAAAATACGTAAGTACAAAAGGCATTGTGTCAGTGAACAAATTATTCTAAATTGGGTCTCCAATTTCCCATTCTCTGTTATTGACCGCTCGGGTGTCCGTACAACAACAAATCGTTCATCACAAATTCGTAGTGAATTAATCGAAACCCAAGTAAGTAAACGTTCGATCAGTGAGTAAGTAATTGAGTGACATCGTAACAAGTCGTAAGTGAAGCGATATGTTTGTGGCGAAGCGACCCCAACTATACACTGATAAATGACATCGCATCTGTTAGAACTCTATAGTGGAAGTGGAAACCACAACAGTCGACCCGTCAACCCGACCTACCGATACGGGATTAACTGATATTTAATCAATCTGCCTAACCTTTTCCCAACTATGTTGTGGAGTCGGCTTCCAGTCTAAACGGATGCAGCTGAATACCAGTATTTAAGCGACTGCCTATCTGACCTCCACATCCACAATCCAGTTAGGATCCGCATCCGTTTAGATTGGAAGCCAACTAATCTTTGGTGGACAGGCTGTCAGACTTTTGCGGGTTCTGACTACCCGTAACGATTGTCAAAGATCTACGAATAACAGCCGGGACCAACGGCTTAACGTGCTTTCCGAGGCACGGAGAGGTCCCGATATGTAATGGTTGGTCACCCATCCATGAACCGACCGCGGCAAGCGTAGCTTAACCTTCGATCGACCCGTGCGGCTATTATTATTTAGCCACGAGCTCCGATATTATAGTATCGATATTATAGTCACAAATGTGCAATAAGTAATGAACATTGGAAGGGTTTCCTTGTTTTATTTCCAGCCAGATAGGCAAGCAACAAAATACAAATTTAAAAAGAGAACGTTAAACAAATACCTATGTCTTGTATTTATTTTATTTACATTACCGGTCTATAGACGTGAAAGGTTTGATATGTCCTGTCTCTCGACCGTACAGCCCTCGAGGTAACTAAAAGGTTTGGCAGGTGCCTTCCTTATTCTGTCATCTGTCTACCATTTCTAACCGGCCAACTATTTGCGATCTTGAAGGTCTTTTGACAGTTTTATCTTGTTCAAAAAGCACTGACAATATTCAAGAGCCAATGAAGTGAAAAAGAAATACTGACAGGTTGAAAATAGAGGATTTCTATTTAAGTTCCCAACAGTACCTGACTACGGCGAATTTGAAAGGGTGATGTTTTTTAATTTTTATACAACTTGGGGACGATAATCCTAATCCTTACTAATACGAGTATTATAAATGCGAAAGTGAGTTTGATTATTTGTTACACTTTCACGCTAAAACGGCTGATCGGATTTGGATGAAATTGGGTATTTGGTACATGGGTAGACCATGACCTGGATTAGGACATAGGGTACTTTTTATCCCGATAGTAAGTTTCCATGGGATAATTTCCAAACTCCACGCAGCCGAAGCCGCAATACTAATGCATAGGATTCTTTTGAAAATATCAAATAAATCCTACATCGAAATGGAAAACATGATTTTTCCAAACAAACTAAACACCTAGTAGTGTTGAGCCGACTATAGGTTTTGCCAATCTTTGACTATAGTGACTAGACTATTAGACATATTTTGTTGAATTTTCGTATGCAGACTGAGAACGTCATTAGATATACGCAGTTTCATTCCACCTTGTAGATCTTAGCTACAAACACCGTCAGCAGGACACCTATTCCAAAAATAAAGTACCTATTTGCAACACCTATTTATCAATAAACAGCCATTACTGTAGTTAACGACTTGAGAATTATTTAAAGTGCGATTAGTAAGTTCTCTTCAAGATTTATTTTATGGGAGCGCCGGCAAACTTCGAAATCTATGATAGGTCGAACTTCAAACTCAGCAGAGCGTTACTTGACCGACTATTGTTCAACTTTTGCTAAAGTTTCTAACAGCTTGTTAAAGTCATAATTAAAGTCATTAAAATTATATTTAACTTATTTCTTCAATCACGAAATCTTCTGCTTTGAAAGCTTACGTTGGTTCTGAGAATAAGTAGTTTGATTTTGTTTAAAATAAATTTATTCGATTAACTGAGGATAATGTGCAGAATCTGTTCCCAGCCGCATTTCAGAAGCAGCAAAAGTAACACTAGTTGTAGGTATCTAATCGTCGAATTTTCTTTGTTTCCACAAATCCGTTGCACATAAGCAGTAAGCAGCTATCTAATTACGAAACACATTTTCGTAAACGATTACGACTAATTCATTTTGACAGTTCAACAACATTTATGGCGTTATTTACGTTGCTGAGCAGGTATTTTTCCGATCTTTTGAAGCAAAAGGAAGCGAAGGATTAGCAATCTGTTTCAAAACGATTCAGATTCTGATTGATCGCGTATTACGCAATTAGGATACTGGTCATGACGACCTGGGTGCTTAACGTGTGATGAATTGCTAGGATATTAGAAAGTAGTGGGATGGCATACACCAATTAATTAATTCGATTATCACACAATTTTTAAATATTTCAACAATTTGCAAATTTGACCTTTGTCAACTCTATCGAATGTTGCATCGGCACCTCTTAGTATTTTTCTAGTTGTGTTTATCGTTGGATAGCTGATAAAATGAAGATGTATTTTCCGTAATTTGTACGCCATAGTAAAATTTTGAGATAACTGGTGTAAAGTTCATGTACGTAGATGATTTTATTTATTTATGCCAACCAACCAACCAACTTGCACTAACAGTAGTAAGACACCAAACATACAAGTTATGGGCTAATAAGATACAATCATTAAATTTAAATAAGACAAAACTAAATTTACTCGCAATTATACAAAATTAAATAGAATTATACAAAATTAAATAGGATTAAACAAATAAAATAGAACTATACAAAATTTAATTAAATAGAATTAGGATGGAATTATTAATAATTGATTAATAAACTTTTACCTGTTTGCTGATTTATAAAATTTTGTTACATTTAAAGGTTTGTTAGAGTATTAAGTATCCAATGGAAAAACAATGAAAGCGATTAAATTTGAGAGTTTGGAGAAAAGTGATATTTAGTGACGAATTCTGGGAAATTTTCAAAAATACGTAGAAATTGTGATTTCTCGAGTCCCATGAATTTTCGCGTAGGCTTCATGGGGTGCTTAATTGTTGCATAAAGGCTTGTGCAGACCAGCGTGACTTGTCGCGCGACGCGACACCGGTTATTGTTATACTGTGAAGTTTTCTTAGAAATTGTATTGTTCGTGTCGCGTCGCGCGACAAGTCGCGCTGGTCTGCACACGCCTTAAGGGTCACATCACACTACCAAGTCCTGGAAGGAAAATGTCAAATTAAGGCTTGTGCAGACCAGCGCGACTTGTCGCGCGACGCGACACTGGTTATTGTTATACTGTGAAGTTTTCTTAGAAATTGTATTATTCGTGTCGCGTCGCGCGAAAAGTCGCGCTGGTCTGCACAAGCCTTTACAAGTCACCCTGATAAGAAGAAACTTTATTGCGCACCAAGTCCAAGAGCCTTTAAACCATAGATATAAGAAAGAAGTTATATTTCTATGCTTTAAACAGAATAAAGCGATATAAAAGTCAAATGATAGTTTTGTCGCAAGCACCGATCTCTGCCAGACACTATACTGTCTAGCCGAGGTGTTTTTAGACTTTCAGTTGCGAATTTTTACCTAGGTCAAGTTAGATGTAAGTCGAATGCTGTAAGCTGATGCTTCACCCTTGACGAAGCCTATGATTTAACATTACCTACTTCTAAAACAATACAGTAACATTTAATTTTGTTTCTTGCATTTGTTATTGAATTTGAGGTGGATAAGCCATTCGACCATATAATCATCGTTAGGTATGTAAATTAATAAATAGCGTAAAGATTAGGCAGGTGCACAAATGCCAATTCTGAAGGCTACAATTCGCAAAAAACTCCAAGGTTGAATTCTTAGAGATGTCGCAAGTCGACTTGGACTCCAATGGCAACATTTCTATGGCAAAATATATATCGACTGTTGTTATAGAGATACGTTTACTGGTCCAGTGGCAAGGCCGCGTGTACGGACAGTAGTTTAAATTGCGTGTCGTTGCGGGCGCGCCTGACCAATCCTCGCTTCGTATTCGTCGTAAGCCGATGCGCGCATGCGTGCTGCATCCGATACCATTCATCTATGAACATGCGAACTACTATTACAAACAATTAACAGATGTGCTCGTTAAGTTACATAATGTGTATGTAGAACGGTGTCAGTGCAGTGATTTTTCATTCAGCTTTTCATTAATGAAGTGTTATGGTTGGATATTTGAATGTGGTGAGTTTTAGTTCTACATTTATATTTTTTAATAGTATTTTAGATATGATGAATATTTTCTTCCGGTACTTAAGTAAAACAATAATTAAAAATAATAAATATATTATAAAACAAATGTTTAAAAAAAAAATAGGTAAGTCTGTACCTACAAAGGACTTCCAGACGTTTTTCATTACAATAATTCTCAAACATAACCAAACTAAAAGCATAAAAAAATGCTTAAGTAACTAAATTAAAATTAAGAAACAACAACTGTTAATTAAAAAAGGTAATCCAGTTAAATAATTATAATAATTATCTAGGTGGAGTTAGATGAAATAATTTTATTAATTGACGTAATTACAAAATATACACATGTAATGTAAGTAGGCATAAGTACTGTTTAACTTTCTTTTAAATATTTACTACATAAATATCGGAACTCTTACGACATTTGATACAGACTAGAGTAGCGCCTTACGCCTCTTGCAGTTTTAGCGCCACAAATATTGTACAAAAAATGTTTACACCTTAAGAAATGTTTTTATTGCTTAAAAATAACGAAAGCATGAATCGGATTTGTAATAACTGCTGTTAAATTGTAAGTTAGTACATGAAAAACGTAATTATCATTACCTTCAGTTTGCCAATAGGGATATAAGTAAGTAAGTAGGACCAAGTAACATCTAAAGTATCAATTAAAATGTTTGCTCTTGAGTATGGACTGTACCCTAATTGCGTAATACGCAATCAATCAGAATCTGAATCGTTTTGAAACAGATTGCTAATACATTGCTTCATAAGTTCGAAAAATGTTTCTGCTCAACAACGTAAATAACGCAATGAATGTTGTTGAACTGTCAAAATGAAACAAATTAGTCGTAATCGTTTACGAAAATGTGTTACGTAATTAGATAGCTGAATTGAAGACTGACTGAAAATCCTCTCTAAAATGTTTCACTCTTAGATAAGATAGAGAATCTTCGTGGTGTTCCGAAGTTTGAGAATCTTATATTCTTTATAAATTTTTGAAAACTTTACTATAGGAGGCACACCTACGTGCCTTCAGCTAGGCCTAGGGCGAGGCTAATGAATAAAGGTTTCTCAAACATCGGAACACCGAACATCCCGGAAGATTCTGCAGTCACATGATAACGCTTTAGTTAGACAAAAAGCGCAAAAGAACCGTACAGCATTAAGACTCTCGCCAACAGGCACGACGCGACACCGATATAACAATTTCCGAGAAATTTTCATAGATTGTTCCATCAGTATCGCGTCTCGCTGTCGCGTGGAATATGGAATGCTCAATCTAAAGGGCAACGAGTCAACGACAAAGGTTAGGTCAGGTCTCCTAGAAACAGGTTGTAGGTTACCTTTTCCAAAAGCACCCAGACAAAGTAATACAGGGTTAAGTTAAATTAACTAGCGAAACTCCGCAGAAGTATCGATATCTAAACACGATAAAACAAAAATAAATAAATTTGATATGTTCTTATTTGGGGTCATCGACCGCAAGTAGTCACTTGACTTGACATATCCGTTAAAAATAATACATATAATTAATTAATAAATAAAAATTAATAATTCATTATTCATTTTATTATTGTATAACCTACAATAAAAAAATAAAGATATAAAAAACTGTTTTTTTTTTTTGTAAGTTTCACAGACTTGATTGGTATCGATATCTAAGCAAAACATAACTAAACAAAACAGATTTTCTCAACTCATACTTCAAGCAACAAAAACTAACAACGGTCGATGACACCAAAAAAACAAAACAATACTTTTTAAATTATTTTTTATCGTGTTTTGATATCGATACTCATCACATCTGTGTAGTTTCGCTGGTTATTTTATTGACCCTGTAGGTATATTCATTAAAGAGGTAAGCGAAAGTTATAAGGGAGGCGAAAATGGAGCTTTTACTCACTCAATAACTGATTAATAGTTATCAGGTAGGTATGATAGGTACTTATGCTAATACTCAGCTTTGAAAACATATCGCTAAACACCATTGAACATTGAAAAGGCAGCATCATGCGTAAATAAACATAACTCTATCATTAGACCATTCAATAACTTAGTGGGTAAAGTGATATACAATGTGTAAAAAAAAACCGAAAAGATCACATGGGTACTGCAATAACATTACCAAAAAGTAATTTTTTTTTTTTTTTTTTTTTTTTTTAATTTTTTTTATTTAAAATTCACGTTTTTAGTACCAAAATTATCCCAATTCCATTAAAAATTTGCTAATTATAAACAGGGGTCATACATTATGACTTGTTGACACCCGCTAAACGATAGCCACCTGCGCCCCATGTAGGTATTATCCCCCCTTTGAAAAAAAATGCGGGGTATTTTTTATTTCTTTTTTCTTTTTTCTTGAAATTTACCACATACTCGTAAATAGACTCTCAGTACGAGACTTAACACACCATCAGGGATCGGACGGGGTTTTATTTGCACATTGTATAGGTACTATCAAGGAATTTCATATCTAAGCACCTTAAGGACCATTTTTGCTTGCAGCGCACGGCCGCTATAGAAATCTCGTCAACCAATAGCATCGCACTATCAGGTTATTGTGTCCCTTGTTTTTGTAAATGAAAAAAAAAGACAGTAAAAACCCAGCTGATGTGGTGCATATTTTTTCAATGGAAATAAATATCAATGGGAACCCTCGTTCGGTCGTAGTTCGAGAACGTTTGGGACAAGACAAAAACAAAGTATGTCGTATTTTATAAAATCTATTTTACACTTTCATTTTTGGGATACCCCGGATACGGCATCCCATAGTATACACAAATAATGAGTGTCATAAAAGTTAAAATACCAATTTCTAAGCCAAACAAATATCAACATTGCACGCCTAAAAATAAAGTCTAGAATAACTAGAAGTCTAGTAATAACCGAAAATGTGCACTTTTTTCCCTTTTGACAGAAGTTTATTTATTCTCAACTTTATTTCAACTACAGCAAGGTCGATATTTGTTTGGCAGGGACAACCGCGCTGCGTTCGATTCCGACAGATGTTCCTGGCTCTCAATGGTTAATTAGAGAAGCTAGAAAACTATTATAGGTAGTATAAAAATAAAATAAACCTAAACAATTTTTATATGAATTCACCTATAAACAAGGGGGAAAGTGGTATGAAAAATTATTAATAATTATTATCCTGTACGGGTTCCGTTTTTACATGAACCCTAAAAATTACAAACTGTCGAATAAATGTAAATAATACTAGGTTACAATTTCAACGACAAGGCAAAGCTGGATATAAACAAACACTTGAAATCAACAAAATAATGTCGCCTTGTTCCTTAAAAATAAACATGGGCTCATTTCTTAATTAGTGAAGCTAAGAAGATGTAAAATGTAAAGTATAAAAACATTAAAATTAAAAACTTTCTCATTTTTGTTTCTTTTGTTCTATTACATCGGTCGGTTCCATTCGGTCGAGAAAGGGTCACCATAAATCCGTAGTCAAACATCTGTGATCATTGTAACAGAGCCTACAAAAGACACACGAACAACAAAAACACAAAAACTACAAAATATTATTCATTTTTATTTCATTGGTCGATGCAAAAAGGGGCGTAAAACAGATGTGGTCATCGTGCTCACGGGATTTTGTTTTAAAATTGCTTAGTTATGAACTTCCCCAATAGTACATCTCTTAGTAATGATAGCTTATAAAGTCACTAGCTGCCCGCCCCGGCTTCGCACGGTACTTATATACGGCGCACCTACCTACCTACCCTACCTACCTACCCTACCTACCTACCCTACCTACCTACCCTACCTACCTACCCTACCTACCTACCCTACCTACCTACCTACCCTACCTGCCTACCCTACCCTACCTACCCTACCCTACCCTACCTACCTAACTACCTACCTACCTACCTACCTATCTACCTACCTACCTACCTACCTACCTACCAATTTTCAGCCAAATCGGTCCACTTTCTTTTATATAAATAGATATAGATTTTCAAAAAAAACGACCACAAAAACTTCAAAAATGATACCCATATTAATTATTCACATTTATTACCCCTATCACATCCATTTTTCAACCCTCTTTAAAATAGATATCATTTTTAAAATAAACGACCCA
Organism: Agrochola macilenta; assembly: GCA_916701695.1. NCBI lineage: Eukaryota > Metazoa > Arthropoda > Insecta > Lepidoptera > Noctuidae > Agrochola > Agrochola macilenta. Next base: position 16,196,414 of record OU753554.1, on the reverse strand, counting down.
AAAACCTCGGAAATGACACCAATATCGATATTCGTCATTTTGTATCTCTATCCCACCCCTTTTCATCCCCCTGTTAATAAAAAGTATCCTATCCTTTATCTCAGTATCTCACCTATCTATTTGAAAATTTTCATCCAAATCCAGTCATCAGCTTTTAATTTTTACCCCCTTTTCACCCCTTTAGAGGGTGGTTTTCGGGATAAAAAGTATCCTATGTTAGACTCTTGGTTCTAAGCTACCTCTCCACCAATTTTCATCTAAATCGGTTCTGCCGTTCTTGAGTTATAAATAGTGTAACTAACACGACTTTCTTTTATATATATAGATGATACATCAATAGCAAAGAACAACACTGTCACATTCCTTTGAATACCATAAACAAACAAATGTTTAACAATTTACGTAGAAACAACATTTATTAACGTATTGACGTAAATACGGTCCGTGTTAATAAATTGCACAAAGTAGTAACAACCAGTTAATTGATTAGTGACGTTTGTTTCCCGTGCGATTCTAACCGCTTGCGTAATAGTAGTTATAATACGAGCACATGTGTCTTTATTGCACGGCTTGATTAATCCTTAAGATTTTCTTTTTAATTGTTTTTTTTATTATAGTTTAGAAATGGCTTGCACTCCTAGGAGAACTTTAAAATTAAAAACTCTAATGCCCGTTTTCACCTCCACTAAGTGACACTTAAATGAATCCCTAAATAAAAGTGCACTGTTGGATTTTCAACTCTTAGCGCTGTGCCTAACGTTGAAAATGCGACAGTGCATTTTTATGTGTCACTTAGTGGAGGTGAAAACGGGCATTATGAAAGGAACTCTGTAAAAAAATTGAGTACCCATTTTAACCTTATTAAAAATTATATGAACACAGACTTTTGTGTTGAAGTTTTTCACGATTCTGTTTTTGGCACGATGCCATGCGAGCCCAATAGCTGCTCGTTAACGATGTCAGCCTATATTTCATCCAAATAAAAAGCAAACCCCGCATTAAGCTGTATAGATGCACGAATACCCTGCACAGATAACAGCTGTGAGCAAAATTTTGTAGTTAGTTATTACATTGTTTCTCTCGCTTGTTGATAACGTAGGTAGGTAACCGGCATACTTAAACGTCTTATAATATTTCCATGTCCGATTGAAAAAGGGATTTAAATATTCTAAATTAATAAACATGTTTACAATGCATCTTAATAAAAACAAACTATAATATAAGATGACCTCTGATGTAACAGATTCAATGCTGACCGCAGTTACGCACAGTCTTTCCATAATTTGTTTTCGTGTTACGCGTACTCCGCCGAAATACAAGGTTAACCAGTGCGACTGTATTGTTTACAACGCTACAATTAAGTGCAGTTTTGTGTTTTCTCTTTAACTAGACCTTTACAAAACAGTTAGGGCTTCTGACTTCCAGTTTCTAAACTACCGGCCTCAGTTTTGCAACAAATAAACCTGTTTGAGGAACATACATGTTCACTTTATTTTGTAACTCCATTAGTACAGAATTTGTATACATACGAAGATAGAGTGTACGATTTGATAGGAAGATTTGCCCCACCTTTGATTTAGAAAATATTTAATTTTTAATGGTGGAAAACAAAAGCAAACATTTTAATAACTGCTACCGACATCCTCAAAGTTAGAAATCTGTTTGTGGAGTGGCGCGGCTTACAACCCCATCCCATTGGACTCCGCGCCGCGATTTCCTTTTAGAACTCTCGAATTTGACGCGTAAAACATTTGATTGACTTCCCAAACAATGATGTTCGACAAGTTGAAGAGCTTCGCCTCGAAACATCTTTTTTATTTATCAGAAAGGTACAGTACGATACAGCTTTCCATTGGCAAAATTCGTCGAACATTATTATAAGTGCAATTTAAGTTAACACGAATTCAGGCAGGCATCAACATGGTCAAACTAGTTTTGTTTGTTAAATTAGGTACATAAACGTAACTTATAAGTTGAATCGATAGGGTGTTATAAATCAGCTATCTAATTACATAACACATTTTCGTAAACGATTACGACTAATCTGTTTCATTTTGACAGTTCAACAACATTCATTGTGTTATTTACATTGGTGAGCAGATAATTTTTTCAAACTTATGAATCAACGCATTGGGAATCTGTTTCAAAACGATTCAGATTCTGATTGATCGTGTATACACAATAAGGATACTGATTCCTTCCTTAACGCCCATAATAAATTATCAATTATTAATCTTGCTTCAATAATTCATTTAAAAAATAACGTCCAGTTTCTAGTTTTATGGACAAAGGTTCTTGAACGTTGTTATTTCGGTCGCAGCGATCTTATGACGTAACGCCAGTGTCTGTAGTCTAGACTACTCTAAGTCTAGATGCAGACAACCTACATGGCCTAGATACCTACTGATCTACAGTGCCAGTGATTTTTTTGAGATGCGTGACTAACTTCAAGTAGAAAAACTGCACAATGATAAATAGCCTTAAATAGAACAAACTGGTTAAAAAGGATCCATGGGCGGGCTATTTTGGAGAAAACTAAAAATGGTGTTTAAGTTTTAGTTTTATATAAAATGTTTTTGTTTTAAATACCTACCACTAGGACACAAGATAACTTTAAATACTTAATGATAATAAATACCTTTACCAAGACTTTTTTTTGCCTTACGAACAATATTAAATATCAACTTTCCTGACCTTCAACAAATTACTCCTTGTCATACAAAAGATCCAAGATTAAAATTATACAATTAGCTCTTTCGAAAGTCGTGAACAAAAGACTAACAACTTTAGACTTGACTTGACTTTTTACTTTTAAAAGTTGTGCGTTGTCGTGGTGCAGTTGTTTGTGCAGCCACCAACTCTTGAAGTTTTAAATTAAGATTTGTTAGGTGCAATATACCACACCTAACAAATCTTAATTTAAAACTTAGGCCGGCTTTTTAAATTTGAAGTTGGAAGTGCTGGCAAATGTTCAACATTCAATATACTTTTTTTAGGTTTCTGCATTTTGATTTCTGTGAACTTAGAAAGCATTTTATGACCAAATAAAAAAAACCTAAAAATTTGTTACTATCGAAATGTTACGACGAAAAAAATATGGCGTCAAGCTTGTTTTATTCACAAAAGGAATGCCGCTATCTACTTCACTGCGAATATCTGTGAAAGCTCGTGTGAAATATTTAACGTCGCGCCGCCTCTTCGTGTTCAAGTTAAGCAAGATTGCGAGTATAGTATATAAACATAAGGCCCGATAATATCGCCTGAAGACATGAGGATGCTCATGACTTCAGGCGATATTATCACTACCTACTCTTTAAGATCGCAACCGTAGGCACATCAATTGTGATGTTGTAACACTCGTAACTAGTACCCAGTTCATCGTAATAGGAACACGCATTCTTTCAGAAATAATAGGTCCTACTTTTATATGGACTTTATGAGAAAAAGCTATCATTTCTTTGAAAAAATTCGAAAAAAGTAGAAGCCAATATTTGCCACAAGGTAAAATAGTAATTTACTATTTTCCGCATTCAGTTCACAGGAGAGGACAGGTAAGGCAAAAAGTAGAGAATATTAAAATGAGAAACAGACAAAATGCAACATTCCAAATTCGTCACGTGTGTCGTTGTTTTTTTTTTCTTTTGGTGTCGTTAATTTATAAGTAAACCAATCTTAAAGTTCATTGCTGCATTTATTATAAATTTTGCAAAACTGACAACTTTCGTTATCAGGCAAATGCCATCTGTCGAAACTCAAATAAGAATTAACTAAACTGTAAAGTAGTCCTTAAATTGTTAACATTTATGTATTTACTTACTGTACATCCAAATAAAAGTTTTTTGTACTTAATTGTAGCCACAAACTGATACAATATTATGAAACAAAGACTGTAGACAATAAAATGAATCTTAGTCAGGAACAATGAAATATTCCGTGAACGAGTCAGTGATATATACACATACAGGCATATATAGCCAAAGTCAAAGGCAATAGTCAAAGTGTGGATAACATCGGTCATTGCTCACGAGAGCCATTACGTAGAGTTATGTTAAAATGGCCACTGAGTAAATAAGCCTTTATATGGCTTTGAATAGGTACATTTATGTGCGGTGCAATTAGAGTTTCTGCCATACCTACCTACCGGTTGCGTTCTTACGAATCGCGAATATTCTTGGACAAAGCTTGGCTCCCGCAGATGCGCGACGCGATGAAGACGGTGCGGCGCGTTTCTGGTAGAACAATTTCCATGAAGTTTTCATAGAAATTGTTCTACTAGAGTCGCGTCACGCTTATCTGCGGGGCCTTTATACTGTATCCTGTAGGTATAGGTGGTGCTATGTCACCGTACTCATCTAACGTCGTTTTACGAAATAAAAGTATCCTAAATACTCCGCACGAGCTATTACTGTGCATGACGTCTTTCACTAATACAATCCATACAGTTGTTTTTGTCGATAACTAAAATATTGACAGATGTACGGGTGTTCTGCAGACGGTTGAACATACGAAAATGGTGGATCCGTGGGGCCGTATGCTACGTGTTTAGGCCCAACAGCAAGACCCAGGCCACAAGGATTTTTTTAAATGTTTTTATTTAATTTTTGTATTCGTAATTCGTCGTTGCTCAAACTTCAAACGTCAATAATTTCATTTAAAAATAACAAAGCTGGCATCTTTTTTTTTTTCATTCAGATTAACTGTAAAATCTTATAAAATTCGAATTTGACGCTGATGATTGAAAATTAAAATTAAAAGAAAATTAAATACGAGCCCTTAAACTACAAACAAATCAAAAATAAATACCGAAAGCCCGACTTTGAACTGCGTTAAAAAAAAACTAACAGTGTGTGAGTAATTTTGAGAAAATACCTTTGGTTCATGCCCGTTCTAACGGTATGTAATATGCACAATCACTTTTAAATCAACTAGAACAATTCGCCAATTTTAACTGCCTGGGCCTTTTTTCACGGAACTCTACATTTGTCAACAATGAAATTAATTATATACAAGCAAATTTATTTTTACGTTTTAGATTCTTTCATTTTATTATTCTATATGAAAAAATTATTTGCGGGTTTTGTTACTTTTAAATGAAATTATTGATGTTTGAAGTTTGAGCAACGACGATATTCGAATAAAATTTAAAAAAAGTCATTTAAAAACATCCGTGTGGCCTGGGTCTTATCTATAACTGGGCCTAAACACGTAGTCGACTGCCCCACGATTCCGTCATTTTCGTATGTTCAACCGTCTGCCTAACACCCTGTATATTATACATGTGAAAGATTGTATCTTGGGATGTTTGTTACTCAATCACGCAAAAACTGCTGAATGGATTGGGATGAAATTTGACACACAGATACTTTATGACCTGGATTGATATATAGGATACTTTTTATCCCAGTAGTAGGTACCCGTGGGATATTTCCAACATCCACGCGGGCGAAGCCGCGGGCCAAAACTAAGTAATATTATAAATGTGAAAGTGAGTTTGTTTGTTTGTTACGCTTTCACGCTAAAACAGCTGAACGAATTTGGATGTAATTTAGCACATGGGTAGACCATGACCTGGAGAAGGACTTAAGATATCTTTTATCCCGATATTCACAAGGGATCGAGACTTATGCGGGTGAAACTGCGGGGCGCAGCTAGTAGTAATATAAAGGAAGAAGATATATTGTAATGTAATGATAGGATCTGTCGTGGCCATCCTACTAATACTCGTAGTTTCATCACAGCGCCTATCAAGGACGATATGGCATTAAAGACTTAAGTGTGCGAAATTACGTGAGTGATTTTACAATAATGTCGTTTAAATGATAATATTATTCCATTTATCTATTTATAGATACTCGACTTCCTTTCGTTTTTGTTTCCAGAGGTCACACGCTGAATTTGTAATTACTTAAGACATTTTTTTAAAGTTTGAAATGTTCGGAAGGTACTTATATATTATCTACTTTAAAATAGTATAGTTATTTTCGTTCTATCTATCCCTTACGTTGCACCTGCCATGTTTTTTCTCTGCATCACCGGTTGACGTGTAGAAAATGCCTAAGGCATTAAGTCCGCCTTTTGTACAGTATTTTTACATAAATGAATAATAAAATAAACGACACCGTTTTCCAGGAAAAAGAATCGGTGTAACTAAAAATATTGAATTAGGTACCTAAGTATTAAGGAATAATGTTCCCGCAAAAAGAGCTTTTGACATTCATAAATCACTTAGCACAAAAAGATAAGGAATATTATGGATTGTCGTTAACACCAAAATATACATTTTCTCTCAGGAGAAAAGTTGCTTTATTTTTGCGTTATAAAACTGAAAGAAAATGTCGTAGATACTTAGTCAAGCTACAATACTTATCGACTAAGTAGGTACCTAATAGAATTTATTAATTCTAAAACATAATTTTATCTGTATTACATTTATTTACTCCATAAACACGTCTACTTCTATTTCAAGTTCACTGAACTGAAAACTATTTGTTTCCAAGACATAAGCTTTACTATTTTTCTTTCTAAACGATCGGAATTTAAAACGTACGTTTAATAAATTTTAAATTTTCTGGTAAAGTATTTTTTTTAAATTGCGTCAGAATAATTGATTGATTATTCTGATAAGATTGATAAGACTGGTTATCAGACTTTCGGGCTTCTGACGACCCGTAACGACTGTCAAAGATCCACGAATGACAACCAACGGCTTAACGTGCTCTCCGAGGCACAGAGGAGTCTCGGTATGTAAAGATGGTCACCCATTCACAGATCAACCCCGGCAAGCGTAGCTTAACCTGATGGATCGATCCGTGCTATTATATTATCGATATTATTTATTTATTTATTAACTATGCATGACTTAAAGCGTCAGAATAACCATGTTTCGCAATAGATTTCAAATATTAGTCGAAATCGAAATAGGTACGTCTACGTAGGCTAAGTATTTGCATAAGCACGGTGGCATGCAACGCACAGTGCACACTGCAGGGACGAATGACCTTCCTCCTACACATGGTTAGTGTGTACTCACATTAACACCACCTCGCTAACAGTTCTCGACGTAAAGCCAAAACTTCCGTGTGTAGGAAAACATTAAATTATTTGAAGAGAACAAAAGATTTCCGACCTGTCAATTAAAAAGGTAATATTCCTATTTCCATTTTAAACACTGTATTTGAATATATCCATATGATGTACCTACACTACGTACGGCAATAGCATTCATGGGTAATTATATACAGGATGTATCAGAAATGTATAGTGAAATTAAAGGGTGTGGCACGGTCCATCAAATTGAACAACTTTCTCCATGGGACCAACATCGTCTTCGAGAAAAAATTAACAACCGTGCGATAAATTTGGGTCGAGCAGGTATTGGAGTCCTTTTTATGGGACAGTTGATTTTTTTTTTCTCGATTGCGATGGTGGTCCTATGGAAAAAGTGGTTCTGTTTTATGGTCTGTACCACACCTTTTTTTAGCACACCTTTTTCAGGTACACCTTAACCTGTTTATTACAATAGTACGATGCCGGGTAAATGCATAGGTTTATTTGTTAAAGGGTATCTGATTACAATAAAATGACTTATCTACTATCGTTTTCCGTTTCCCTTCAGTAATGGGGGGCCCTACACTCTAGCAATTTCTAAAGCGTTTTTTACACTATGTCATTCAGATCATAAACCTGGACTGTAGGTATAGTCGAGCTTTTTTTTATGAATTATCTAGTGAACAGAGCACCATGTAGAGCACATTAATCATTAAGTTAGGTGCACGTGTTACTTAACGTACGTTATTCGTTAATCATTGACCGCATAATTAACCTATAATGTAGCCTTTTCTCGGTGAGGGGAGTGCCGTAATCCACCACGCGAGCCCAGTGCGGGTTGGTAGATGTCACATGTCTTCGAATTTTTTGGTTCTAGAACATGCCAGTTTCCTCACAATGTTTTCCTTCACCGATTTGAGAGCAATGGTGTTGAAATAATTTACACAAAGTAAAGCGCCTATCTGGGTTCGAACCTACGACCTGGGCCGTGACCACTGAGTCACCACTGCTCAATTATTGTAAGGAAATCGATTTTTGTTTTAATATTCTAGCTATTAGTGGTTTAGTTTACGTTTGTATTTAATTGAAACCTAAAAACCGAAAAGTTCGGACGATAACGCCTGAAGGTAGAATTTGGAAATACTTGCATGGAATAGAATAGAGACCACTTTATTCTTTAACATAAAGATTCTCTGGTTCGACGCACTGCGATGCTGCCCAACCAACAGACCCCTATTGGCAAGTAATCGTACCTAAATAGCCGTGATTACAAGTGTGATTGATCCTAATTCTGTTCACGTAGGTAATCGCGATATATACGTGACTCGCTGAGCTAAATAGTATCGCACCGGGCATTCCTTGACTTGACTGTGTTACTGAGTAATTTAACCCAACCCAGTACTTACGTCCTTCTTAAGATATACGTCATACTGAACACAATTCTGAAACAATAAGATTCTTTTGCTATCGAATAACAAGTTTGATTATGGAACGGGGTGGGAGAACAGTCCCTTCATCTTGCTCAGAATGCACAGCAAGTTCAACGAACTTTTTCTTAAAACGGCAAACGTCGTGAATGACAAGTGTTCAGCTATTTCGTGGGGTACTTTGCTCTTATCCATATCATTTAACATAACAAGCAGTTTAACATAAATAAACATTTTGTTGCGACACCAATTTGCACAAACGATTTGTTTTCTAAACAGTTCACTAAGACACTAACAGTTAGTACTTTACTAGTGAGTGAACCAAACTATCAGCGTAGTATCTCTACTACGCTGATAGTTTGGTTCATTATTTCGTAACGCACGGAGGTTCTCACCTCCGTGCGTTACTAAATTACGAAATAATAATACTCATGTTGACAAAAGAATTGAGTCAAAAAATAAATATTTAAATCAATAACCATGAAATAAAATAACAACCAACAAGGCATGATTCTGTTGCTCTACGCGTCACGCATATTTAACAGAATATTATTATGATTGGTGAATAAATATTTCACAAACAATTTTGATCAAAAATTCAGAGAGTTGTGTGCCTTCGGATGTCGGCCATTATGCTGGCCTGTGCTAGCGTGACTGGCAATGACTTAATCCTTCGGGTATTAGGTGATGGTCAACTATCCTCATTTGCAATTTGGGTTATGGCATACGTCATAAATATGTCTGAATTATGGCCACATTTATAGTACGGCAAGTTCGTTAGCAATAATCCCCAGGCAAACTACCATGGTCATTGTTGTTGATGAATTTGAAATCAATTTAAATTCTAGTACCAAGGACATATTGCCTTATATTACCTATATAGCTAGATTCTTTGAATGTTTGTATCAATTAAAAAAAGTTCTAAGAAAGATTTACAAACTTAGGTACCTACTAGGTATTCAATAATTTACATTAATAAAAAGGAGAATAGAATACTTATTTTGAGCACTTTTTATATGGAAATTTAAGATCGCGCAAAGTAATTGGATTTCGGAAGAATGTTCTGGCGACGGCACTGAAGAAAAAACGAATTTCAGAAGGCAGGCGTAGGTAATTTGCACAATATAGAACAGATTTCAGCAGCATTTGCAAAATTTTATAAGCAATTTTACGTTCATTTGAAAGTTAAACTACTTGCTCACCATCCTAACGCCAAATACATTTTATTGTTTTTGCGGTCGATTGAATTAAAATGATTGATGAAAATCAGTGACGTAAGTCCCTGCGTGCTCATTTGTATTCTACAAAAAATCTCTAGACCTACTGAACGATCATCGTTAACCTTGAAATATCTGGACGTGGGTCGTTAAATACAACCTGACTGTCAAGAGAATTTAGATTGTTAAATTAAACATTGGCAGCGTGAAGATCATCCGCAAGTATTCCTGAGATACCTCTTACGAGGCTACGATCTACAACTAAGTAAACTAAATTAACTTTGCATCCGAATGAATGCCTAGCAATGGCGTGTGGCCCTCTAAATATAAGTAAAACTTGTGTAACTGATTAGTAATTTGTTTCAGGAATGAAGAATATAAAAACACATCATGCAATGGTTCTTCTACTTACTCTGCATCACAGGGGTCAAAGCATTTGACAGCCGGAGATTTATGGACTACTGGACCGACTTATTTCGACCCCTACCTCGAAACCCAAGAGAAGGTTTCATACCTGACTATACACCAAAAGACCAGGAAGAATTTGATTTCATAGTCATAGGAGCTGGATCAGCGGGTTCTGTACTCGCTAACCGCTTAACTGAAGTTCCACAATGGAAAGTGTTACTCATAGAATCCGGAGGAAACGAAAACTTCTTTTCCGACATTCCCATATTCGCTGCATTTCTTTCCCTCACACCTATGAACTGGGGTTACAATTCAATGCCCGAGCCGAGAGCATGCAGGGACTTAAGAGGCAAAGTGTGCTTCCTGCCGCGAGGCAGAGTGCTGGGCGGTAGTAGCGTGCTCAACTTTTTAATCTATCAACGAGGACATCCGGAAGATTACAATGACTGGGCTAGAATGGGTAATGAAGGCTGGAACTACGACGAAATATTACCGTATTTCAAGAAATCGGAAAACATTGGTATCAAAGAATTAAGGAACTCGTCATATCACGGCGTTGGCGGATATTTAGATATAGAATATTCACCGTACCACTCACCCCTCGAGAAACCATTTAAGCAGGCCGGTGAGGAACTTGGATATAAATGGAGAGACCCAAATGGAGAAAAAGTGCTCGGATTTTCTAAACCACAGGCAACCATGAGGCAAGGAAGAAGATGCAGTTCCTCGAAAGCGTTTTTGGAACCAATACGCTTTAGGCCGAACTTAAAAGTTACGAAGTTCTCTACCGTCTCAAAGATTTTAATAGACCCGCACACCAAAACAGCTACCGGCGTAGAATTTAGGAAGTGGAATATAAGGTAACTTGAACCGTTACTCTTTGCAGAACCCTTTAAATTATGTGATGTTTTCTTGATAATGGACATAAGGTACATATACCTACATCGCTATATTATTCTACCCACCTAATCAATTTTACAGTATGCAAGTGCGCGCACGTCGAGAAGTGATCTCATCGGCAGGGACTATAGGCTCCGCTCAACTGCTGATGGTGTCAGGAGTAGGACCAAAGGAACATCTGTCCGAGTTTGGGATCCCTGCGGTCGCTGACCTCCCCGTCGGATACAATCTTCAAGACCACGTCACGTTTTCTGGCAACGCCTTCATTGTTAACCAAACTGGAATGACCATGAATGACGTAAGTATTGAAAACTAGCTTTTGCCCGCGGCTTCACCAGGGTGGATGTCGGAAAATGTCCCACGGAAACGTACCACCGGGATTAAAAGTATTTAGTCAGTAAATCCTATTTTCCATTAATCCAGGTTATAAAATTTTTGTTGGATAATCATATCCAACAAAAACTTTATTTTATTTTATTTTAGACGAATTTCATCTTTCTATTCTACCCATATTTTATTATATGGGCACAATTATGCCGCTAGCGGCATAATAGTGGCCCTGGCCTGGCTAAAGTGCCGTAAGCATTGCATTGTCAGTCTCACTGTCACTGAGTCACTCAAATTCAAATTCAAAAGTCATTTATTCAAAATAGGCTGAAAATCAGCACTTTTCGAACGTCAAAATAACATAAGACAGTCCCCCAAAAACGCCCGCCCTTCACCACTTCCTAGTGCTTAGCTGGGAAGAAGAAGTGACGCAACAAACTCCCCAGCAGCACAGCTGTCTGTTCACTGTCACTTGTTATTTTTTTTTGTTATGAGGTTAGTTTGTAGCGGCATCTACATCGCTACATGCGAACTACGCATCAAAGACCTGACGTCACAAAAACATCCTGACGTCACAAATCCTGCATCGCGCAATTAGAGTTTACCGCGCGATAAACATATATAGAATCTCCCAACTTCAAACCTCTGGGCAGTTGCCCGCCAGACATCACACCCGTCTGGTCGGAGGATCCTCCCTTTTCTATGGGGGATGAGTGAACTTTACACCCTGTTCCTCATACCCCTAAATTGGTGACCCCGAGCATGAACGTCAACGCAGCCTTCGTGCAGATACTTCAGCGTGACGTCATCATCATCATCACTCCCGCAAGCTTTCGTGAGGCGAGTCACACAGCCAGTCAGTACCCACGGCTTCAACGGGTATCCTGACCACCAGCATGCAGCGAACGCGCATTCCTGGTCATCACCCTCAGCCACAACCCAGCGCTGTACCACATCCGACCCACTGGATCATAACGCAGCGCTACCCCGACTCACTGGGGAATCACCGCAGACAGTTCCGACTCACCGCGAACTATGCGGCACCCGGTTCCGACTCACTGGAACCACAGCTGGCACTGTGAAGCATCGCAAGATTCAAGACTCAGCCCACTATCGACCTCCGGTCTCCGGAGGGGAGTGATGTAGCGGCATCTACATCGCTACATGCGAACTACGCATCAAAGACCTGACGTCACAAAAACATCCTGACGTCACAAATCCTGCATCGCGCAATTAGAGTTTACCGCGCGATAAACATATATAGAATCTCCCAACTTCAAACCTCTGGGCAGTTGCCCGCCAGACATCACACCCGTCTGGTCGGAGGATCCTCCCTTTTCTATGGGGGATGAGTGAACTTTACACCCTGTTCCTCATACCCCTAAAAGTTCGATGTAAAACAGCGAACTAACCTCATAGCGGCATAATAGGCACAAGAGAATGTAATGTTTTTTCTATTCTCTTGCGCCAAAACGGACCCTGGCGTTGTGTGGTCATGGTTCTAACCTAACCTAACTTACCTCTCAGCCATTTTATTAACTACTTTTTATTATTTTATTAACCATTTTATTAATTAATTTTTCGTAAATTCAGTCATTGTATCTAGTGACTTTTTATATAATTATGTAAAACTACGATCAGTGAATAAAAGGGCGGCGAACTAACCTCAACAATCAAACCAAATAACAAGTGACAGTGACAATGACAATGCAATGCTTACGGCACTTTAGCCGGGCCGAGACAGCGCCACTATTATGCACTATACACTTCCTTTTCATTGACTAATTAGAACAAAAAACGGTTATTGTGACATACCTACTCATAATAGTTAGACAATAGCCCCGCGGACTTTTTTGTGGGTAATGACTTAATGACTAAGATAAATGTAATGATGAGGTACTTTAAACATGTAGACCGTACATTATTTTTTGTATCATCAATAGTTTTCGCAGCGCACGCCGAATACCAAATATTTAATACCTTGGGTTACATTACTGCAATTTTCGTAGTGATCTTTGTGAAAAATAAAAATCAGCCCGTGTTACTCGCTGATAATGTAGCTTTCTATAGGTGTTTTTTTTTTTATCAGTAAAGAATTTTTTAGGTTATCCATTACAAACAAACATACAATAAGTCAAATGTTTTCTCTTTATAATATAAGTTTAGATAAAGTTACATGAGAAAAATAAAATGGAACAACAAAAGTCGATGAGGGCGAACCCAGTCCCCTTTCCCAAAGTACTTGACCTCCGAAGTACACTCAACTGGCCGCATTCGAATGTGCAGACTATATTTTATTAGGTTACAAGGGGAAAAACCGCTTCTTTTCCTACATAAATGAAAAGGTTAGTGGGTAGGTACTCATGGATATTTGTGGACCTTTGTGGTTACACTAGGTTTATGCATTTAACACATTATTTTTGATTTATTTTTTCCATCTAGTTTTAACGTCTCGTGCAGAACGGCGCGACACGACAGCGCGACGTGACTCTAACAAAACTATTTCTAAGAAAGCTTCACGGTAGAACAATTACCGGAGTCGTGTCGCGCGACAATTCGCACTAGTCTGCACGAGCCTTTACTCCCGAAATTATAATAAGTATACTTAGTCGCAAGGTCTCTCAACAGCAAAAAGATTACCTAGGTAGTCTCGATATATGGTTTTGGGGAATTATTGTATTTAAATGCCGTTAAAATTGATATCCGTTATATTATAGACAGTATCGAGATAATGACGATCCAATTAATTCATTACATAGGTACAAAAATTTGCAGAGGCAACGAAAAAGCGCACGTCAACAAAATTTTTAATTCACCAAACCTTAAATAGATGCTAATATTATTTTGATCACATTTTGATCACGTTTTTAACCTGAAATTAAAAACCTTTCCAAAGTTCAAGTTCAAATTGCAAGATCAGGGCTCGTCAGCATAAATGAATTAATTCGGCAAATTCAGAGAAGCAAGTATGCACGTTGGTACGCACGGCTACACATCAAGCTATACATTTCCAGTATAAGCTGACCTCACATTTGTACGGATTCCTATACAATGCGAGATCAGCATAAACTGGAAATGTATAGCTTGATGTGTAGCCGTGTGTACCTACTGGTTGTTTGAATTATGTATTTCTGTACCAGCTTAGAATTCAGTAGTTATTAAAAACAAGCGTCCCTGCCCACCCCGCTAGCTAGGCAGCATGATGATGACGAGTAATTTAACGACATCTTTCTTTGAATGTCATCTTCTATAATCATAATTAATCTATCGATAATCTTAGCCATCGTCATAAGTAGGTAGGTACCTATAGCCTATAGTGCCCGGACTGTGTGACCTAGTTAGGCAGTTCAAGCATTGGCCCTGGATCTAGAGGGGGGCAAACCAGGGCCTGGGTGTCAACTTCAGGGGGTGACAAATTCAAGCGTAGCAAACAAGTGCACCACCCAGCACACCGCAACTTTGCAATAAATGAGATAGATTTATTTCTCTGTTACAACGGTTTTGGCGCCCCTGTTGGATTGGCTCATTATCGATCGATTTTGATTAATATGTTGCTGCCAAAATTGTCATTTCGCGGGCTAGCTTAGCGCATACCCCATAAAGGATCCGCGGCGGGCGGTAAACGGCAGTTTTAGCCCCGCCTAAAAAAAAAACTAGATCCGAGGTTGCATAGGCAATATGGCAACACGACAAGCTGTTTCTTATATGACATTTATTAAGCATCCCTGTTTCTCTACATTCTACACTCTATTAGGTACTTTTATATAAAAAAGTGCTAGTAGGGCCCTCCCTGAGGGTTCCGTCTCGAAGCTGTGCCCGGCAGCTGTTCTCCCATACATTCCATCTGCTTAATGTAAGTTTGTACGCACAATACCTACTAAGAAACTTACCATGTTATTTTAGGACCGTTGACTTTTTATAGGTTTTCCTGTAATCTATAGATAAATAAGGGGGAATGGTTTGTCAAGCCCTTTAATTTGATAAATTTGATAAATATGTCAAACGGTACTTGTTTACAAAACATTTTTTTTTCTTATTTGCCCCCAAATATTATCGATACACGTCCGTGTTTGGGTCACAGAAATTCATGTTTCATTCAAAAAACTTAATCGGTCCAGTAGATTCGGAGAAAATTGGCTGCGACAGACGTACAGACAGACACACAAATGATCCTATACCTAAGGGTTATTTTTTTTAATCTGACGTACGGAACCTTAAAAAAAAAAAGCATCTCTACAGGTCAAAATGCGTCACCAAATCATTTCGGTGAAATTTTCACGTTACCAGATACGTAGCGCCTGGGGGCGGCAGGGTTCTCAGCTAACCGAGCGGGAAAAACAGCATCAGAAAGGTGTTTTTAAACCAACTTGTAAGAATAAATTATTAATCCTTTGCGCTGCTGAGCTGAAAAATATTTGCTCGGTACAAAATCTAAGCAGGTCTTACCTACCCGTTGAATCTTTTTGGTACATAAGCTATTGCCATTGTCGTTAATGAACACATTAACACTTGTTTAGCAGTAAATTACTTTTACGTGCCACCCATAACTAAACAAGTGGAAGTTAAACGCTGACCCGATTTGTGCGCAGCTGACCATTGTTTTCCAACTTTCGCACCAGTTTTTCTGCATAATACAAAGCTAGTGTAGTTGCAGAACTCTGACAACACTAACTTTTATGTTACAGTACAATACCCACCTGAAATAAAGAGGCTGTTTTTATTTATTTTTTTATTTTTCTATCTACTACCTACGGTTACAGGGCGAGCCTATATTACCTTCTCCTTTAAAATTATTTTTGAATAGGTACTTGTAACTGATAAGAAAAAGTAGATAGGTATCGTTAGAAGAATCTCTTACAGGCATACGCGAAATTAGATTTATTTAAATGATTAATTCATAGAGAGAGAATGAAATGTTCTTCTTCACATCACAAATGTGTAGTGGCATCTTCTGAGTCTGACTTCTTCATTTAATTTATTTTAGAGTCCTGCACCTACCTACAGAATACAAATTTGAAGTAAAATCTCGAATTCGTCGATAAATCATTTGAAATATTTGTCTATGTTCTGTGCAGCTATCTGCTGCATCCCCGTTCGTCGCAGCAGCATACATGACAGGACGTGGTCCGCTGACCTTGCCGGGTGGAGCTGCTGGACTTGCCTTTGTACACACTAAGTTCTCCCACGACCTCGACAAGACCAGACCAGACATCGAGCTCGTCATGGGAGCCGGCTCCTTGGCCGGCGATGCTGTTGGAATATTACGATCTTTACTTGGTAAGGTTACCTACCAAACAAAACCACCTGACGAACACAGTCACAACTGCATCATATTTTTCAATGCAGAAAAGCTTTATTCTAAACAGCTCTGTTTATTCCAATAAAACTTTAATGAGAAGAGATAATGAAAGTTGACGACTATCAGTGATCCGGAAAATAACCTCTTCCTCAACAAGACAACCACTTTTATTGAATAACTTGAGTTTGTTGTTATTGCAGGAGTAACAGACGAGTGGTACTGGAAGGTGTATAGTTCTCTCCCATACATTGTGAGGCAGCGCACATTTTCTATAAACCCGGTGCTAGTTCGACCGAACAGCGTTGGCCGACTGATGCTCCGTAGCCCAAACTTTGTCGACCATCCCAAAATCCATTTAAACTATTTCGCTGATCCTAACGATTTGCGAACTATGATCGAAGGCATTCGTATGGTAAGTAGAGATAGTACCTACTTATATGATCTAATTTATAATTTCCTCTACAATGTATCTGAACCAGTTAAAAATATTACCGTATTTCATTTCCAGGTAGAGAAAGTAATTGGCACCAAAGCGTTCCAGCGTTATGATACTAAATTACACACAACGCCGTTCCCCGGCTGCGAGTCTTTGTTGTTCGACTCGGATGAATACTGGGAGTGCGCTATTATGCAGACTTCCATCACATTAGACCATCAAGTAAGTGAATACCTACTGTGAAGAAAATATTTGAAATCAAGTTTTCCCAACTCAAAAAAATCGGTCCGAGCGTTTAGAAGTTGTGGTGGATTTAAAAAAACTCACACACGCACAGTTATTTTTATAGATAGGTACTTGCACCCTGAAAAAATAACACTCTTTTTTTGGGCAGTCCTGTAAAAATTGACGACGACATGGTTCGTTAGAACCACCATACCCCATACATACTTACTTGTCACCTACTTACTGACCTATCACCCTATATCCCATGGCCACCAGATCAATGAAATTAAACTCCTTGTGGTTGCAGGTAGGAACGTGCAAAATGGCTCCAGCGGGCGATCCCACAGGCGTGGTATCACCGAGGCTGCAGGTCCACGGGATCCGAGGACTGCGCATCGCTGACGCATCCATTATGCCTCGGATTCCCGCTGCGCACACGCACGCTGCCGTCCTCATGATCGCAGAAAAGGCCGCAGACGTCATCAAAGAAGATTGGGGAATATCTATTTAATCAAATTAAGGGCCCAAACTTTATATAAAAAAACAGTAATTTATTGCTAATCAAGCCGCGTAGCAAGAAGTGGCCTATTTAGAATGAAGTAGGTACCTCCTAGTAGGTACCTTGTGTTTGTGAATATGGTAACTCTAGTCAAGACAATGTACCAAATAAAACACATTTCTAGTTATTAATTAAGAATGGAGAATGAGCTGTAAATTAATGTAGTAAGTTTTACTTTTAGTTAAGGTTTAGCAAAAAGTTGCTACTTGTAAGGACATGCTAAGCGAAAACGTTTCGACTTTTTTTAAAGCCAATCATTTACAAATATCTACCAATCCTGATTAAAGGCAAACTCTTTACTGTCTTGTCTGTCACTTCGAGAAAAAAACAAAATGTTTGTATGTAAAAAACTAGAAAAAACTCAAAGTAATAAGAGCAGTAAAACAGCTCCCCGACAGTGCTTGTGCACTACATCCGATTCGAATCTGAAAAATGAGGTTCGTACCTTACAGTTCTTTTTTTACCTCTGATTTTGCATCACTGTCAAAAGTAAGAAAATGTTTGTATCGCAAGCTACACAGGAGCTACAGGAGCTACCTTATCCCCCATAAAGCTAAGCATGTATCCGACAGATACCAATCATAATAATATTTTCATGTGCAATACTTAATAGATAAGTCGATAGTTAATAAAAATTACAGAAGATAGTTCCAGTAAGTAACAAACCAACGAAATACATCTACACAAAGATAAATTATAAAAAATTATGAGTGAGAGTGAATTTATAGTCAGGTCGACTTTATTATAATATCTACTAGCTGCGTCTTAAATTACTTACTGTACTTAACAAAATATTATACAGGTTGAGTTTTTGAGATAGGACTTCAAGGCGAGATCCAAAAGTATAAGAAGTTGAGCAAAGACATCATGAGCTTAGAAAATTAATAAAGCATTTTTATTTTTTGGCTAACAAACATAGTGTGGAATGTCGAAGATAAGAAATCAATTCCTACAAAGGAATATTATTATGTTCTTACTCAAACGAAAATGTAATATTAGTTTTTTTTTTGGATACCTACCATTTTTATCTGACTTTAATAATTACTGATGATTGTAACATAATTAAGAAAGATAATTTAGAATACAGTTTTTAAACACTTTATTCCTAATATTATTACAATCCTACAACAATATATCTATCAAATAAAAACAAACAATTTAATCAGGAGATGGCCCTGTCTTTGTTTTCCTGTTGAGCTTTCTATACAAGAAAGATATTCTCCTGTCCAAGTCTTTCCATTTAGTTGGTCGGGTTTGACGAGAACCAGTATGAGCCCACATTTTTCTTTTTCTCAGCAACATCTGTAACATTAATAAGGTATCATTTAGATTATTTAGTGATAGATATTTAAGTACTTTGTGCATAAATAATGCAATAAATGTATTGACTGCATTTAGATTGTTTCATTTAACACTTAAAAAGTGTCCCCTGAACCATATTTTCTGATATTTTGAAGGTCTTATATTTAAGATGTGGCGATTGATTTGGGGAGGCCTATGTCCAGCAGTGGATGTCTTTGGGCTGATATTTGAGAAATATGTACTTACTTGATATTCATTGCCGTTTACTCCTCTTATCCATGATGGCACAGTGTACAGAGTTTTTACTGGGTGCAAATCTCCAGATCCAAGTATATCAATATAATCATTTTGACCAAATAGAGCTTTACGCTCCGTCCAAGCATTTGCTGGCCTGAAATAAAACTTTTTTAATGATAGTGCTAGAAAGTAGAGGTTGTCTTTATTATATGACTATTAACAGTCAAGGTATAGGTTGATAATGCATGAAAAAATGCTACTGAAATGCCTCGTTACATGATTTATTTCAGATGCCTTTTACAACAACCATAAAAATATTATTACCAGCCAGGAATAGTTTGGTCACAATGTAGAGATCAGTGACACATTGAAATGTTAATTTAACTGATGAATTTTACTATAATGAGTAAAATATTTAAAATGTATAGGTTACCTGTACTCCGGTATTGGTAAAGGTTTCCCTAATGTCCGAGGAAGTACACCACCACTCCAAAGCTTTTCTTCATATCCGTATCTTCTAACAAGGCGCGACTTATCAGCATGATAGCGTGTTCTACAATAAATAAAAATGTGAGTCTAAATAGAGAGAGAGTAGACATAGAAATTGATATTATGGCAATATTGATGATGATCTCAGTTATTCCTAACCTCACGATGTTTACAGTGGGTTTCCAAAAAACATTTAATACAGCAGATCCCAACCACGCCATTTTATTAAAATTGTAACATCAGTTATTTTTTAATTATTTAAAGTTACTAAATAGGTGTACAGTACACCAATTCAAATTTAGTCATTCACTTTTAGTGAATAGTTGAATAGAAGCTTGAATAAATTCGTGTGAGTCGCCTGCTTGCTTGACTTCGATGACAGCGACAGTGACAGTGACAGTCAGTCAGACTGACAGACAGAGCCATAGAGAAAAAATCGGCACAGATTCACTATGTTGAAACCATAGGTTGAAAGCAGTAGATAACTGGGTAGTAGTAGTTATGTAGGCCTGTGAAGTATCCCAAATTCGTCATCCGACTACTCGTTTACTTTTCCGAGACAACTTTTCAGAAAATCAGGATTGGCATAAAACGTAGCAATGCTGCCAGTCTTTTCGGCACTTTGCCAGTAATAACATCCACACGGCTCGATCGATCAGGTTAAGCTACGCTTGCAGCGATCAGTCAGTGGATGGGTGACCATCTTAACATATCGCGACCCGTCCGTGCCTCGGAAAGCACGTTGGTCCCACCAGCTGTCGTTCTTGGATATTTTACAGTCGTTACGGGTCATCAGAAGCCCAAAAGTCTGACAGTCTTACCAAGGGGTACTCGTATCCTGTTACCCAGTAACTGGGTTGTGGAGGTCAGATAGACAGTCGCTCCAAGTAAAATACTGGTATTCAGCTGCATCCGATTAGACTGGAAACCGCAACATAGTTGGGAAAAGGCTAGGCAGATTTATTGTAGGTAATTGATTCGCAGTTGTTTGAACAACAACAACGTTCTAATATTAGTTCGGCCCTGTTCGGCCACATACAAGGCCTTAAAAGCCTATGTTTCCAAGCTTCTAAACTTACATATCAGTATAAAAAAAAAACAAAGAACTAATCAAACAAAATGGCCGATGTTCTATAAAAAATAGTTTTAGGAGAATATTGAGAATTTTATGGAAAGGCAATTTTACAGTACGTATTACATTTATCAATTTATGGCTTATTAATTTCGTTTAACATAACGGTGTAAAATATGTCGTTGTTCTGTTTGAAAAAACCGTTCACACTAATCATTTACGCAAATAACAAGGAAGCAGTGTTCCTTGTTTATTTATTCTTTGATAAATACAGATTAAAATAGTCTTAGTTTCATTTGGAATAAAAAGAATTTGAAGCTAATTTCGTTTTGTTCAGAAACGTTATCTATATTCATGCAGTGTTTAAAATATTATAGTTGTGCTTGTGTTTACTTGGGCGCGTAATTGCGTTGTTTGTTTACGTTTCATGATGTTGCAGTAAATCCTCCAAAATGAAATTGTAATGTAAATACAAATTTCGTTTCCAGATATTGTTCTAAAATAATGTCTAAAAGAGATCAAGGCGACCGAAATGAAAGAAAGTTGGATTCGAGTGACTACGAAAACTTAATATCTCAACACAATTTATTTGAATCGTCTCGATCAAAACATCAAGAATTGCCCAGTTTCCCCGGATTTTCGAATGCTGAAACACAAACAAAAACTAGCGACATAAAAGAACAGCCGGTACACTCTGGTCTAGGTGCTTGGCATTACAACCCGTGGTGGATGCTGGCCAGCACGTCGCGGAACCTGCCGTCTCAGGATGACTACTCAGAACACAGTGATCAAACTAAAGTGAAACAGGAGCCCCCTGGTGCTGGCACTCCAGACAGAGACCCATTACATACTGACTTAGAACAGTTTCAAGCAGAAACAGTAACACCTCCGGTTGGGTTAGATTCGTTTTGTGATGACTGCTCCGACCCGTTTTGTGACTCAAGTGGAGCAATTTGTCGCAAACTTTTTCACTGCCCTCATTGCAGAAAGAGCTATCCCACAATTTTAGAGTTTAACACACACTTGACAGGAGTACATCCAGCACAAAAGCCCTTCAGATGTCAGATATGTTTGGAACCATTTCACAAGAAATCACATTTACGAAGACATTTAGATGCCAATCATACACGGAAAGATGTCAACAAGTGTTCTGTGTGCTCCAAATATATAAAAGATAAGAGCAACTTACGCAAACACATGCAAGTACACACTGGTCGTGTACCTCAGAAACAATTCAAGTGTGATCTGTGCAATAACAAACGTTACATGTCTTTAGACAGACTTAACAATCATAAGGTGGTGTGCACAGGTGAAAAAGTATTGAAATACTGTGACATGTGCACTAAAGTTTTTGATAATTCAAGATCACTCAATAGCCACAAAAAAGTGCATGCGAGAGAATTGAAGTGTGACAACTGTGGGGAACAGTTACGTTCATTAGAGCAATTTACAAATCATAGAATGATTTGTCAAGGAACAACATCGGAAGCAAGTGGCAGTCATGGCCACGCTGGCCCAGGGCTTGCTGGTGGGCCCTCCATGGGCCGCTGTTGCACCCAGCCAGGGATATGTGAACATGACAAACCGGCCTATCTGAATATACCTGGATATGCGGCTGGCAGAGTGCTTGATGCCACCCTTTCCAGTTTGAAATCAGAGCTGAACTGATGACACATGCCGTAATGGCTTACAAAGTAACTAATTAATACATATAAATTAAACAGTTTCTTTTTTTACAAGATTACCAAATAGATAAATAAATGACAGTAATAATTTTCACAATTGAGAATTTCACAAGACTGATGCAAATATCCCGCCTCACGACTTGCTTTATTATTACCATTTAAATTTAGGCTTTAGTTAGTAGGTTAATACAGTTAGAGTAAGTAACATAGCCGTTTGAACATGTTCTTATATATTTACAAAGAAGAGGTTGAATATATTTGAATATGCTGAAATTGTTATAACCACCTTTAATTTTTAACTAAAATAAATTCATAGCTGTTCAGTGAACAGTGATAAAGAACCAGATCATACATGCAACAATTATTGTACGTTTATCAGATATTTTTTATTATTATTTGATATCTTTTCTATAACAATGCTTTTGACTGATTTAGAGTAAATGTGAATGTGCAGTATTACAAACATTAATACAATTTTTATTTTTCTATTTTGGAGAAGTTATAAGAGTATGTTATTTTTATAATTTTTAGAACATAATATTTTAGTTTTATGTTATGAACCTAAGTTGTATGTTGTAAACAGTCAGTGGAGACGTATGAGGAGCATGATATATTTTCCAGTGCTCTGATGTACTTTTTTCTCCAAAGACAATTATTATGCAGATGTGTGTAGTTTCGTATACATTATGTAAACATGTATTTCGAATATTTTCTAAAGACAACTTTTATACACATAGCTATGGGACATTAAATTTGTTTCATAATGTTACACCTGTAGGGTAAGTTAAACTTGGTCAAGTGCAATGTACCGATGGCGAAGCCTTGTGCATGTTATGGTTATTGGAAGTATTTGTTGTGTTCTCCCTACCCATAATATTTATTCTTGAAGTGTTATACACTGAAAAAATTATTGCTGCAATTTATAAAAATTATGTAATTGTAATGTTTTATTAAATATTTAAACACATTATGTGTACACACACCTTAATTATAAGATTCGAGGCTATAATATCTAAAGCTAATAAGCCTTTATTATGCTAATATGTCATAGGAGTTTATTACTATACTCTCAAATTTTATCTTGTATACTTATATTTTTTTAAACCTTATTATTTCTAATTTTATTTATTTTGTTCATGTTATGTGGAAGGAAGAGTACTTCTATTTGGAGGCTTTTTATTCATAATCAGTTGTTGCTATTTACAATTGTTTTTAATACTAATAGCTTAGTTTATTTTTAATATCTTTATCGTTTAGTTACGTAGTTTATATTTTAAAGAATTTTAATATGTAAGTTCCATACTGGAATCTTGCTTTAACAAGCCACCGAAAAAATTATTGGGTTTATTATACCAAAATCGTTTTATAAAGATAATACATAATATTATATTGTAGTTACTTAACTGGTGACTTTATAATTGCGTTTTGGTTGATTATGATGTAGTTTTAACATTTGTATTTAACTTTTTCTTTTATAACCATATCACGCTTCGAGGAGCAAGGGAACACTTATTTTAAAAGAGGAATCGTTTCATAATACAGGGTCAAATTAAAGTATGCAATTATGGATATCTTAACATCATAAAAGAAAAAAAAGTTTTTTTTTTCTGGGGTCAGCTACCGACAGCTAATAGTGTAGGTACTTGAAGTATGAGTTGAGAAAATCTGTTTTTATGTTTTTGTTTTATCTTGTTTAGTTATCGATGATACCCATTACGTCTGTGAAGTTTACATAAAACAATATTGTGTTCCAAGTAACTACACTACATACTTACGGTCATTGACCCAAAAAAAAGAAATACCAGGCTTTTTATTTTTTTATTTGTAATGTTTAGATATCGATACCCATCACGTCTGCCGAGTTTTGCTAGCTAATTTAATTTGACCCTATACAGCGTAGAGCACCTTACTACAATTAGCGATTCTAGCTTTGTAACGTGAGTGTAACGCCAACCGCCATCGGCCCAAAAACCTTTACTGTTGTCAGACAAAACTTTTAAATTGTCAGCCTCAAGCATTTTTCATAAAAAAATATTCTGTTCTTTCTTGCAGAGTAAGTTAGTTGTCCTGCTTGTCGGAATGCGCCAATGATACCCATTGTAAGCCTATAAGATGGTCACTTTGAAAGTTAGAAGTCGGTGAATACCGATAATGTGTTCTTTAGTTCAGTAAAGTAAAATTAAGGAAGCTATTTCAAGCTACACTGATTGAAATAAAAATTGCGTATTGTACCCGCACGCCGAGGGTTCCGTACCTACCTTTTTATTATGAACATGAGCGCGATGAACATTTGTGGTACCTTCGGTGATTTTGATAAGACTTCCTTAAAAAGACATACCTAACTCTTGATATAAACCGATGTGGCGAGTGCACTGAACATTAATCTTTAATTATTCTTAATATTTACAGACTCGGTCAGAAATAATTTTACAGCACAGCTCCAAATAACTATCGAAACACCACAAAGTTGTCAGTCGTCTTGTTATTGGCACTAACCTGTAAGAAAATGTAATGTAAAGAATATATTTTATTATGAAATATTCATAAGTTTAGTGTAGAAACCACTTAACATCGGGTACTAAATTTAAATCTGAGGGCGGCGGAAAATGACAATAATATTGTGTAATCTATTACAGAAACAGTCATATTCTCTTTTTTATTGCCACCACGTCCTCGTATGCGTACTTACGATTCGTGATGATCATGATTATCAATCCTTTTTGTAACCCTTTCCACTTCTGTTTGGTAAAGTTAATTTAAAAAAATATGATGAATTTAAATAATGCACTTTAAAATCAGAGAGATAAAGTGCATTATTGTACGACTATCAAGGCAATCATGAAACTGATCCTCGGGTGTTTTAAACCACACGTGCGCTTGTTTGCACCTTATGTCACCGATGATAAGGTCTATTATTTAAAGTCATAAAAAATCTGCTTTGTACCTACGTCTCTGCGCCATAAAAGGTTATAACCCACGCCAACCACTTTCCTATCAAATAATTATTATTGTCAACGCTGATTTTCAGACTGTTTACTACCTTTTTTAATGTATTTAGTTGATGAATGATCAATAAATTATTAAGCTGAGTTTGAGCTAAACAGCATTGTTGGAAATTTAAGTACCAATAATTACTTTCGGCTTAAAAGTACTCAATGATAAACTTCATTTTTTAAATACATTGGTAACAGTTGCGTTCAGTGTTCATAAATGAAAGTTTTAAGAATCATGTTGTCAAGTAGGGCAAATTTGCCAAACTGCTATATCAGCCTTTCCAAGTAATATAAATTTAACAAGATAATGCTAATCACTAAAGAAGATTAAAACCGATGATTTGATTTACGTAGACCCTAAATCAATTAATAAATTAATATGTTTAATTAAATGTTGCAGCGTTCGACGAGTTCGTCCATGTTCCACCCTTGACAGCCTTTTCTAAAATTATCATTTATACCGTCGACTTTGTGACTGATTCTGCCATTTGTTTGGATTGATATTATACAGAAAATAAATACCATTAGGTACCTAAATATTTTGTCTTTGTAGTTTTTTAGCATGGTGTGTACCTTTTAATGCACCTAGGTTTAAGAAAAAATGTGTTCATATGAATTTAGTTAGGTACATAGAATATAGTTCATCTATTTGATTAGTGATGTAGACTGTAAAACAGTGTAATGTGAATTACTGTACGAACGCATTATTTTCCGACTAAGCCTTCCATTGCGTATTACCTAAAATAAGCCAAATTCGATTTTTTACAGTTAGGTCATGTTATCATGGCTGTTGTGAAAACAATGCTGCCTTCGTTAACATGTCCCCTTTTATTTATTATGTACCTACCCTACCCGAATGTAGAACTTAGTTATTCAACGCAAGGTAAAACAAGCTATATAAAGCTTGTAAAAATAGCGTACCTACAGTTAAAGAATATCACGAATAAATGACATTTCCTTTCTGTTAAAATGTTTTATTATTTTCCCCGTCTCCATAGATAATTTTAAAATAGTTGGCGCAGCAGAAGTGGCTCAGTAGTTTCGGAGATAAGGGGGGCAATGATGAATTTCCATCTATTTTAATATCTTTAAAACAAATTCTTTTTTAATTCAAATAAATCGTTTTAAAGATATTAAAATTCATATAATTACGTTACACGTCCGTGATAGGGTCACAGAAATTATCACATTTCAACTAAATTGGTCCAGTAGATTCGGAGCAAATTGGCTGTGACAGACACACAACTACACGAATGACGTTTTATGGCAGAGATTCCCAACCGCCAACCGGGGCAACCCACTAGGGGGCGTGGCGGGTCTAATAATAAACTATAGATTTAATAAATTTTATGTTCTTGATTTAGAAAAGATTAAAGCTAGTTTTCAAAACCCTTTTGCTGCTGCCTTAATCTAAATTGACGGTTTTATTGACGGATATAAAGGCAGCAGATTGCTTTTTTTTAATACAGCAGTGCTACTAACAATAATTTTAGAATTCCACTAAGCATATTGTGAACTTACGCCAAAATTTCGTTGTATGTATTTACTTTTTATCAGTCAATAAAACCGTCAATTTAGAACATGGCAGTAGCCAAACTGAAAAGGCAAAATCTCATAATTTTATGGACAGATATTGTACCAGGAAATTATGAAAATAAATGTGAAAATTCAATTTATAATATCCAATATGGCAACACCTGTTTCTATGATCCTATGGTGGGTAGTGTAATACCCACCATAGGATCATACATTGAAAACACACCAACTTACTTTCATAATCATAGTTTCAGTGACGTCATTCGCCCGTAAATTGCGGGCTTGCGGGCGTTACGTAACTTAAGTGAGCAGTCATAGTCACAGCTCTTCTAGGAAACCGCAGTTTTGCTGCAGACTTGATACGGCCATCGTACTTACTGCTCTCTTTAAATTAAATTAATTAATTAGTAATTATTAGGAGGAGCTCGTGGCTAAGTAACAACAGCCGCACTGGTCGATCCATCAGGTTAAGCTACGCTATCTTTACATACCGAGAATCCTCCGTGCCTCGGAAAGCACGTTAAGCCGTTGGTCCCGGCTGTCATTCGTGGATCTTTGACAGTCGTTACGAGTCGTCAGAAGCCCGAAAGTCTGACACCAGTCTTACCAAGGGGTATCGTATTACCCAGTTACTGGGTTGTGGAGGTCAGATAGGCAGTCGCTCCATGTAAAATACTGGTATTCAGCTGCATCCGGTTAGACTGGAAGCTGACCCCAACATAGTTGGGAAAAGGCTAGGCAGATTGATTGAATTAGTAATTATTTCTTTATTCATTAAAGCGTACTGACTCAAAAGAGTAGAAAAAAAATACATATATACTTTAAAATTATGTATTCTTTAAACACAAAGACCAAGAACCGTTCTCCTCGTTGATATTATATCACGACACGCCCTCTTTTGACTGATGTTTTGATAATTTTAGATTTCTTCTCTTTCTTTTTCTTGGCAATATTTTCTGTCCTCTTTTTTTGTCTCTCGTCTTTCTTCTGTTCCACATTCTGTACTCTGGTGTCCCACTGTTTCTTACTTTGTTTCTTCTTTTGATCCTATAAAACGGAAGATGAAATCAATTAGAAATTACTTACTCTTTTTAATATTAATAATATTTTGAATGCATGAAAATTTGTTATTTTAACAAGCTAAAACTAAAATAGAACAGGATTTTTTATGTACCATTTTCTTTATTGACTTCTTCAGTAATATGGGGTCATCTTTAACTTTCTGTCCTTCAGCTTTGTGCAGCACATTTTTCCATGCTAGTTTTTCTTTTATTTCTTTTACTTTACCCGTGTCTTCTTTTTCTTCTAGCTGTTTGAACCTGTCTTCTTGTTGTTTAAGATTTTCTAAAATCCTTTTAGGGTCTCTCTCTGCTTTGACTCTTTCTATAAAAAATATGAAAATAACTTATTTCAAGTTTCATACTTCCTAGAAGTTTTATGACATTATTTCTATTTAATATTGTCCCAAAAATATGAGTCAATCAAACATTATCTAATATCTTACCTTTCTTTCCAACATTGGCAAAGTCAAACTTGGAGAATACGAGTTTGCCTTCATTGTTAAACACTGGTTTAGCAATATTTACTTTTGGTTTCTCCTCTGTGCTGGACTTTAACATTTCTGCAAAAGGTGCATCTACTACAGGTTTAACTTTTGGTTTATTAACTCTCTCCGTTTTCTTTATTTTCTTTTTCATTTTACTACTCAAGCTTTTCTTTTGTAGTTTATTTTTGAAGCTGAACTTGTTCTGTGATTTGATTTTCTCTAATTTTTCTTCAAGTTCTGTTATACTGCGGGCTCGCTTTGGCATTTCAACATCTTCATTACTCTTTTGATTCTCATTTACTATTTCAATATCCATATTATCATCATTTTCACCTGCAATTAATATGTCAATTGTTATTGTTATTCTAAAACATATATTCTAATATGCACTTTCTACAAAGCCATATTTTATATAAAAAAAAAACAACATTTTATATGTGGTGATTTATTAAAAACCATTGTAGTTGACTGAAAATTTAAATACAAAAATTCATTTAGGTACCTTTCATCTGCAGTGGTAAAGACATAACTGAAAATACATTTTTCAGAAAAGTGAACTCTTTGCTAAGATCAGCTTTGATTTTTTTAAACATTACTTTCTTCTGTTGCGTCATTGTAGTCAATTATACTGAAACTGAAATTTTAATAATGTTACAACCAGTCAGAATGGTGAGTGTACTTAGTCATACAATTTTTTATTATTTTGCATATGAGCTAGCACCGTATCCTTTGTCCTTGTTCACTGAAGAAGGAATGCGCAAGGACACAAAATCTTCCTTCTACTCAACTACAACACTTTCTCTAGGACCCATAGTTCAGCCGGTACATGTCTTGGCGAATGACCGTAAATTAATAATTTTTTACTTTTTGAACAAAAATGCCCATCTTTGACAGCTGTATCTTCGCAACCAATAGACCTAGAGTGGTTGGGCTCAGATTGTATCAAATTTAGCATGGTTCACAAAAATATCCAACAAAGATACCTAACCGTCCGTAAGGCAAATGCCATAAAAAAAAAAAAAACTGAAACATGTACCAGAATTATGCAGTTTTTCGAGCACCATGGGAGTAGCACAAGGTTTTCAGGGTTGCAAACTTGGGTATAAACTACTCTCAGGGGACCTAACAACATTTTAAAAGAATCATAGTTAGGTACATGTTGATGACGTATTTGATGTTATTGACTGGGCTACTAGAATTAAAGTTAACAATTGACTCATTCAAACCAATATCTACAAAAGAGGTAGAAATAGCAATCCTACCTACCTCCAGTGTGAAATCCTACTCAATTCACAAAACAAATCATTACTTCGCGATTGATATTAACCAATGAAACTTATATCACAAAATATAAACTTAAACGAATAATTAACTTACCCTAGAGTTATTGACTATTATATTTCTATTTGATGAAAATATTACTTCTAAAGACCACACGAGTAAACATAACCTCTTTCCAGTCTTGCCTTACGAATTACTGTCAAAGTGTCAAGTAAGTCACTGTCAAACAAGCATGGTCAGTTGCTCAAGTGCTGAACTCAAGTGTCCGTGTCGTATTTGGTCTGTGTACGAGGTTGTACCGTTTGTTTGACTGTCTTCGGGACTGGAAGCCGACACCAACAGTTGGGAAAACTGGGAAAAGGCTAGGGCTAGGCTAAGTGGATTGCTGTGGATTGATTGATTGATAAAATAATCAATATATAATAATAAAGCCAATTATTTTTAAAAGAGTAACCTATATTTTTTTTATTTTTATAATTGCCTTTTACAATAATATAATAGTGTTAATAGCTTGATAATAGGCATGGGAGGGGAAGACAGAGTAGGTCTTTCAACAAGTACCATAATTATATAATGTGTGGCTATGAAAAGAGCCGGCAAGAAACTTCTTGCCGGCTCTTTTCATAGGAAACTGGAACCGTGCACCTAACTTCTGACGTTTCATGTGCCCATGTAGATTTATGTGAAATAAAATAATTTGAATTTGATAATTTTGAGAGATTTAAATAAAGTTTTGCTTGTTTTAATGTCTTATCTATATTTTTTTTTTTTAAATTATTATCTACAAAATTTATTTTTTTTAATTAATTTTGAGTATCTATATATTTGTTCTATGCTTTGTCTGTATATACATTTTATATATTAAAAGCATAGGTTTATGTTTCCCTGTTTCGTATGATCACTTTTGTGCCTATTGTTATGCAGTATTCTAATAAAAATTTTCTTAGTTTTCCGATAGTCATTATTTTAGAGATATTTTCCCTGTTTATATTAACGTCCATTCTCAACTCCGCATTCAATCTCTCAGTTCCAAACGCTGGACATTTGGTCAAAATGTGAGGGACCGTTTCCTGTGCATCAGGCTCACAGATGCACGATGGGCTCCCCTTACACTTAAAGCGGTGCAGGTATTCGGAGAACCCACCGTGTCCCGTCAAGATCTGCGTAACAATTCCAGTTGGGTTTATTTTCTTAATAATTTTGAAGGCATCTATGGCGTCTGGGAGGAAAATTTTCGTAATGGAGGCTGTTTCACCATTTTTGTATCTCCGGTTCCATTCGTCAAGCGACTCCATTCGGATCTGCCGCTTGACGAATGAGACCGGGCAAAGGTCATAGTCCGGCTTCTTTTTAGATTTGAGTGCAGCCTCTTTCGCCAGGTGGTCTGCGCGTTCGTTGCCCTCGAGTCCAGCGTGTGCTTTAACCCAGAATAAAGAAACATCTTTGTACTGGGATAAGGCCGCGCCCACGTTTGCTCCCGCCTCCACGGCCAGGGCGTGGAGGGAACCCTGGTTCGTGACTGTTTTAAGTGCTGCCTTTGAGTCACTATAGATTCCGAAGGTTCCCTCTTTGCGCTTGAGGATTTCCCTCGTGGCTACACATATGGCCAGGAGTTCCGCCTGGTAGACCGTGCAGCACGACGGCAAGCTAAGCTTTACGGACTTGATCTCGGCATCACTGTCCCACAGTGACAGCGCTGCTCCGACCTTGCCCGCAATCCTGCTGCCGTCGGTGAAAAACCGGACCGCCTGGGTGTTGTGGGTGTCCACTCGGGACTGGTCCTCCAGACTCATGAACTCCATGGCCATATGTTTCGCCGGATGTGGAGTCTCCGCAAATGCCACCACACGCTCCACCTCCCTGCCCGCTAGTGCTGGCCGGGGCACTCCTCTCTTTGCCTCATACAGGGCGGCTGCTTCCTGTATTCGGAGGTCGAGAGGAAGTATTCCCGCCAGCACCAGGGACGCGTTCAGCGAAACCGTGCGGTAGGATTTGCAGAGCTTTTGGGCGAATCCTCTTTGGACCGTGTTCAGCAGCTTCTGCACTCCAACCTTCTTTGTTGCCGGCGCCCAGGCACTTGCCGCGTACATCACTACCGGCTCCACCGCTGCCGTGTAGATGCTCCGTATGACCTCCGGATGTAGGCCCCAGCTCACTTTAGCCGCTCTGGATAGCTGCTTGTAGATATTAGCAGCTTTTCTACAGACGTTTGCGGCGTGGGTGTTGAAAGTGAGCTGGTGGTTGACGGTGAGCCCCAGTATTTTTATTTCCTTAGACATGCCAATGTCAACCCCGCCCATGCTCAGGAGTGGGACATCGTACTTCAGCTTCTTGGTAATTACCATTGCACAGGTTTTGTGTGGTGCAAACTTCAGCTTATTTCCGATGCCCCACTTCCGAACATACTCGAGGGCGGCATTGGCACGTCCTTGAACTTCCAATGCTGTGTCACCGTCGAAGATCATAACGACATCATCGGCGAAGGCCTGGCAGTGATGCCCCCGCTCTTCCAGCCCCTTCAGCAATGGGTCCAGCAGCAGGTTCCAGAGGATCGGACCTCCAATCGACCCCTGTACGCACCCCTTATTTGTGTTCCTTTGACACTCTGCTCCGGCGTACCTAACACGGACGCTCCTACCAGTCAGGTAGCTGTCCAGCATCCGTCTGAGATTCACCGGGCACCTTTCCTCAGCCAGTCTGGTCCTGATTGCCGGCCACCATGCGCTGTCGAAGGCTCCCTCTATGTCAAGAGATACAACAGTGATCAGCTTCTTTTGGCTCAGCTTTGTTTTGATATGTTGTATCATGGTGTAGAGGGAGTCCTCGGTGCTCTTCTGGGGCATGAAGCCAAACTGACGAGTACTCAACCGCGGGATCAGATGCCACTTCAACCTTGCTACCAACATTTTTTCTAGCATTTTGCCCAGGACTGGTAGGAGGCCGATCGGTCTGTAGGATTTGGGGGTGGTGTAACAGTCTTTTCCCGGCTTTCGGAGTATCACCACTGTGGCCACCTTCCATGCTCCGGGGAAGTGGCCCTGCTCGAGGCACTTGTTGGCCAGCGCAAGAAACATCCCCGGATCCCGGAATATGGCTTGGGCACAGATATCGGCTGTGAGACCATCCGCCCCGGGTGCCTTCTTTGGGTTGAAACTTTCCACCGTGGTTTTTAGCTCCTGAAGTGTAAACGGTGGGTCATGTTGTTCATCATGCGTCCACTCGTTTACACGACTGGCCGCTTCTCGCGTCCCACGGTGGTCATCGTTGTCTTCCTCTTCCAGGTCTTCGGGGTAGAAGGTCTCTGCCAGCAGTGAAGCCGAATCCATACCTTCGAGTGACACCCCATGCTTCACCAATGGCAAGTCCTCATGTCGCTTGGCGGTCCGTCCTATAACCCTGTAAATCCCCTCCCAAACTCCTTCTTTGTCCTGTTTTTCGCAGAACCCCTTCCAACTTGTGATCTGCGCCCTTTGGGCTTGTAACTCATAGTTTTCTTTGGCTTGCAGGTACTCCTCGACGACCCTCGCTCTACGGACCGGTGCAGCGCATCGAATGCGGCGTCTCCTGGTGTTCACGTCATCCATCATATCAGCGAGCTCTTTGGACCACCACGGTATTGTAAGTATATCATTATTTTTAATTTTATCTAATGTTTTTTCACTGGTTTCAGTTATGGTTTTTATGTAATTGTTGATAATGTTTTCTAGTTCTATTTTATTATTAATTTTATTTATTTCTATTGTATTTATGTTGTAGTCTACTTTTAATTGGGCCAATTTCACATGAAATTGGCTCCAATTTGCTTTTTTTGTATTGTAACTTCTAGTGGTTCTCATAATATTTGTCCCTTTTGATTTTTGAAGGTTGATGTTAAATACAATACCGTTGTGGTCCGAGCTCGTGATGCCTTCCTCAACCCTCCAGTCCTCCACCAGGTCTAGCAAGTCCGTTGAACACGCTGTAACGTCAACGAAACTGGTGTATGACTTGCCTCCCCTGATGGTGTCGAAAGTTGGCGTGTTTCCGACGTTGAGTACCTGCAAGCACATTTCATCCAGCGTTCCCGACATTTCCTCACCCCTGCCGTCTATAACCAAACTGCCCCACCAGGTGCTCTTCGCATTTGCGTCTCCTCCCATTATAATTTTTGTGGGGCCCATTTCCTCACGAATCTGCAGAAGCTGCTCCAGGTATGGCTGTATGGGCTGGTCTGGTTCAAAATAGAACGAGACTACTGCGATTTCCCAGGCGCTGGTTCGGATCCTCACCACCGTGATGTTATTGGTGGTGAGTTTTGGACACTGCGTGACGTCAAGGTCATGATCAAAGACGACTATTGCCGCCTTCACAGTTCCACTTCCATGTTCCGCGCACTGGTAGACTCTCGCTCCCCGGTAGTCTCGCATCCTTTTAACCCCACCCACATATGGCTCCTGGAGCAGTGCGAATGCGACCTTCCGCTCGCTAGCCACTATCATGAGCTCTTGGGTCGCCAGATTCTTCCTCTGCAGATTCGCTTGGATCACTTGGTAGTTTGGTCGGGAACTAGGGTGAGTTCGGGTTCGGGTCGGGCATGGGTTACTGCTTCCGGGAAAAACTGTGTCCACCTTAGCAATACGCCACCGACAGGCGTGCCAATGCGTCCCACTTTACGCGAATGGGGCACCCACTGTCGAAGGCGTTGTGGTCGGTGTAGTATATTTTGTAGTGTATTTACTGGTAACACCATTTAGGGAATAAAAGAAATGTAGGGCTAGCAACCCAGCAGAATTCCATTTCCGTCCGCTTCACTAGAACGTTTCATTAAAACTATACTTTGAAAGAAAAGTGTTTTATTTGGGCAATATTATTGTATTGTATACAAGGCGTATACACAGTAAATGGCGACGAGGATAAACAAGAATTTCGAAGCAAAAAAGGTACATTTTTACGGCTGAAACATGGCCAACGATTTTCGTATAGATGCTTTCAAACAAGATGGCGATATCTTGTGTTTTTTGGAAAGAATAGAGCAGTATTTTGAAGCGAATGAGACTAAAACTGAAAAAAGATGCTCAATATTATTAATAAGTCTTCACGAAGATGTATATAAAATTCTAAGGAATATGTGTCATCCAAAGATGCCCAAAGAGTTGTCATATATGGAGCTGCAGAATTTGTTAAAACTAAGGTTCGAGGAAAGAATTTCGCATTTTAGAAAAAGGATTCAATTCGAAAAATTACAACAATGGGAAGGGGAGAGTATAGCCAAATGGTATGCTCGTGTTAGAGAATTTGCTGCGGGATGCAATTTTGCGAATACATTAGAAGAACGTGTTAAGGATAAATTCGTTACGAGTCTGCGTCCAGGACCAATCCAAGAAAAATTGTGTGAACAAGAGGTCTCCAAGTCGGTGACATTCTTAGTAGATACAGCACTGAATAAGGAAATGGCTTTGAAGGAGGTGCAGGAAGTACATCAAGTAGCTCAATACGGACATGCTAAGACGAATAGAAGTTCCCACAACACATTTAAAAAGACTGAGAAGAAACAGGACGGTGAGTCATCGTTATTAAAATGCATTCATTGCGGTAAACCGAACCATAATTTTTCAAAATGTAAATTTAAGTCATTTAAATGTAAAATATGTAACAAAATTGGACACCTAGCTATTGTATGT
Organism: Agrochola macilenta; assembly: GCA_916701695.1. Taxonomy (NCBI): domain Eukaryota; kingdom Metazoa; phylum Arthropoda; class Insecta; order Lepidoptera; family Noctuidae; genus Agrochola; species Agrochola macilenta. The sequence continues at coordinate 16,160,768 of OU753554.1, read as the reverse complement.
AAGAGTAAGGGTCAAACTAATAATGTAGAGGTAAATGAAGACACTTTCAATAATTCTATTGATATCTTTGCAATAGAGAAAAATGTTAACTATGTTTTACCAATATCAATTAAATGTTGTATTGACAACAAACCGGTCCAAATGGAACTGGACACCGGTGCTGCAATTTCATGTTTACCTGAAAACATTTATTTATCTAAATTTTCTCACATTAAATTACAAAATTCAGATATTGAATTAAAAACATATAATGGTAATATTTTGAAACCAGTTGGAAAAATAAACTGTAGAATTAAGGTAAAAGAAAAAGAGGTGGATTGTAGTATGGTTATTGTTAAAAATGGTTGTAAAATTTTATTTGGTAGAGATTTAATTCAGAAATTTAATGTAGATATTTCAAAACTTTTACAAATTAACTATGTGCAAAGTACAGAAGAGAAATTGCAATTATTGTTACAGGAATTTGAAACATTATTTAAAAGTGAGTTAGGTATTATTAAAGGTGAGGAAATTACATTAGAGTTAATTGATAAAGATGTAAAGCCTATTTTTCACAAACCGAGGCCAGTACCTCATGCTTTTAAAGAACAGGTTGAATCCGAATTAACTAGATTAGAGAAAGAAGGTGTTATTACAAAAGCAGAAACATCCCAATGGGGGACACCTTTAATTCCAGTTTTGAAGGAAAATAATAAAATAAGGTTATGTGCAAATTACAAAATTACTGTGAATAAACACATTAAAGATGTTAACCATCCTTTACCTAGAATTGAGGACATTTTTACTGCATTGCAGGGTGGTATATCATTTTCAAAATTAGATTTAAGAAATGCATTTAATCATTTATGTTTAAGTAAGGAGAGTAGTGAACTCTTAGCTTGGTCAACACCAAAAGGAATATACCGAGTAAACAGATTGCCATATGGTACAAAGCCAGCTAGTGCTATTTTTCAAAACAAACTTGAGAAAGTATTGTTAGGGGCTCGGGGTGTTGTAAATTTCATTGATGACGTCCTAGTCACAGGTACTAATGATGTTGAACATTTAGAAAATTTAAAGGAAGTTTTAAGAAGATTCAAGGAGGCAGGTATTCGTTTAAATAAAAATAAATGTGAATTTATGCAACCTAAAATAAAATATTTAGGACATATTATTTCAAAGAATGGATTATCCAAAGATATGTCAAAAGTTGACTCTGTTGTTAATGCACCTGCGCCCAAGAATGTTTCAGAAGTTCGTTCATGGCTAGGAATGATAAATTATTATGGTAAATTCATTAACAATTTATCTATAAAACTAAAGCCTTTATATAATTTATTACAAAAAAATTACAAATTTAATTGGAATAAGGAATGTCAAAAGAGTTTCGATACAATTAAAAAGGATATTATTTCTGACAATATTTTAATTCATTACAGTAGAGATATGCCTTTACGTTTAGCTTGTGATGCTTCACAAAATGGAATCGGGGCAGTATTAAGCCACATTATGCCAGATGGGTCAGACAGACCAATTAGTTTCATTTCTAGAATTTTCTCAAAGGCTGAGAAGAATTATTCAATGATTCATAAAGAAGCGCTTGCAATTTATTGGGCAGTGCAAAAATTCTATCAATACTTAATTGGCAGAAAGTTTGAGTTATTATCTGATCACAAACCGTTATTGGCATTATTTGGGGAGCACAAGAGTTTACCACAAATGGCAGCAGGTCGTCTGCAAAGATGGTCATTATATTTGTCAAGTTTTGATTATATATTTAAACATGTAAAAGGCATAGAAAATGTTAAAGCAGATTGTATGTCAAGATTGCCATTACCATCAGTTATTCCAGATAACAGGAAGGAATGTGATTACATTAATTTCATTGAAGATCAGAATGTTATAGATTTAAATTTAGTACGTTCAGAAACTAGAAAGGATCCAGTTTTGAGTAGTGTTTATAACATGATCAGGTATGGATTTCCAAAACATGTGAATAGTGAAGTCTTGAAACCATTCATAAACAGAAAAAGTGAACTTTATATTGAAAACGGGGTTATCATGTGGGGTTATAGAGTAGTAATACCTAATAAATTACAAAAAAATATGTTACAGGAACTTCATGTTTCACATGAAGGTATTGTTAAAATGAAAAATAATGCTAGATCTTATTTTTGGTTTCCTAATTTAGACAGTACTATTGAAAATTTTGTTAAATCCTGTCAAGTCTGTATGTCTGCTAGACCAGAACCACAGAAATCTAAAGTTATAACATGGCCAAAAGCTAATTTTCCATATGAAAGGGTACATGCTGATTTCTTAGGACCTATAAGTGGTAAAATGATATTAATAATAATAGATTGTTACACCAAGTGGCCAGAAGCATTTATAGTAAAGAATTTAGAATCTAATACAACTATAGAAAAATTCAGAGAATGTTTCAGTAGATTTGGTTTGCCTAAAGTAGTTGTTACAGATAATGCTGCTACATTTTGTTCTAAGGAATTTTCTGAATTTCTATCTAAAAACGGTATTCAACATGAAACTTCTCCACCGTTCCATCCTGCAACAAATGGGTTTGCAGAGAATGCTGTAAAAAGTTTTAAAAATGCTATGTACAAGTCTTTAAATGATATTAGAAATAGAAATGTGTCATTTGTAACTTTAATGAACAGATATTTATTTCATTACAGAAATTCAATTCATTGCATTACAAATATTTCACCATCGGAAGCTATGTTTAATAGAAAACTTAGATCTAGACTAGATTTGTTGTCTACTAAGAAAGATAGAAAACAGTGTAATGTAGGAAAAAGAGAAGAAAAGTTTAAAGAGGGAGAGTATGCTTACTGTAGAGATTATAGGAATCCTAATAAAAAGAAATTTGTTAAATGTGTAATTGATGAGGTATTGGGACAAAGAACTTATTTATGTAGAGTTTTAGAAGAGAACTTAATTTGGAAACGTCATTTAGACCAGATTATAAGTTCTTGGCCTCAAGACCAAAAGGAAGATTTAAATGAAACCAGTTTTGTAGTAGATGATAGTTTATTGCAAAATTCTAAGGATTTAAGAGATAATAATTATGATAAGCAAATAGTTCTTAATGATGAATCTCAGGTTATTGTAAATGAGCCAATTTCAGAGATATTGCAAGAAGTAAATGATAATGTTAATATTCTACCAGAAGGTTTTAATAAAGTCTCTGAAGTTAGCCCACACACTTCAAATACTTACCAGGATGCAAAAACTTGTAACAGTACATACAAACACTTACCTGGTAATCAACCCGTTGTTTCTTGTAGTAATGAGAATCAAACTTTGAGGCGTTCTGATAGACAGAGGAAAGCACCTCAACGTTTGAATTTGTAAAGGGGGAGTATTGTAGTATATTTTGTAGTGTATTTACTGGTAACACCATTTAGGGAATAAAAGAAATGTAGGGCTAGCAACCCAGCAGAATTCCATTTCCGTCCGCTTCACTAGAACGTTTCATTAAAACTATACTTTGAAAGAAAAGTGTTTTATTTGGGCAATATTATTGTATTGTATACAAGGCGTATACACAGTAGTCGGTCTTCTCCATTTTTGTCAATAGGCAATTATGGCATTTCGGTGCCTCTGTTGCCAGCCGTGACGGGCAGTCAGCCCGCATGTGGGGGTCGCCGCAATGGATGCAGAGGTCCGCGGGCTGCGTGCACAGTCTTCGGCTGTGGCCGAAGCGCAGACAGCGAGTGCACTGCATCAGTGGGGACTGATCCTGCACTCGCACTCGCTGTAGGTCGATGTGCACGCGACCCGCCATAGTCAGCCTCTGCCATAAGGTAGGGGACACCTGCAGGACGACGTGGCACATGTGGGGGTTCCTCGTCCTTCGACGGTACTTCACCCCCAACCTCACCTCATCCGCAGGAATGTCCCCTATCAAATGGGTATTTTGCCGCTGGAGGGCTTGTGTTATCTCCACATCAGAGTGGCAGGAGAGGACGTCCTTCATGATAACTAGCGGATCTTTATTTTTGACCTCTTCTACCACCAGGCCATCCGTTTTTCTAATGCGTTCGGCTACCTTGTTCAGCTCCTCCTTGGTCCTGAAGCCGACCACCACCTTCTGGTCCCTCGCCTTGCGCAGCCGTTCGACCCTGGTGCCCTCGTTCCTGGCATTGACCGCCGTCCTGAGCTTCTCGATAACCTCTTCACAGGTATCCTGGTCATTCACAGATGATATGACTACCGAGTGAAGAGGCTCTGGAAAGCGCTGTGTCTGGCGAGCGGCCATTTCCGCGAAGGTCGGACCCTGATCTGCAGCGTAGCGAGGGGCCTCTTGTAGACGCTCCGACAGAGCCCGTGTATGCTGCTTGCATTCCTCCAACGCCTGGTTATGCTGTTAGAGGTTTGCCATTAGCTGCTTCATGAGCTCTGTCGGCTCGTCCGTGGCCGGCCTAAGGTCTTCTCGGGCCTTTTCGGGTTCGATGACCCCCGCAATACCTTTCCCTCTCTCGACCTCTGCCTCCTTCACCAGTTGGTAAAGCCTTTCGACCGCTTTGGTCAGTTCGTCCTTAATCTCCTTCTTTAGGTTCTTGGAACTTAAGAGCTGCATCTTCGCTTTTGTGAGACACGCCTTTGCCTCCGTGGTCCTGTTTATGTACCTCACGGGTTGCGCTTCCCGCGGCGAGCTCTCCTCCGTTACCTTCGGCTGCTTCGGTCCATCCAACTTGAGTGGGAGGGTTCCTTTCGTTTTAAGTTTGGGGGGAGTAGTGAGTGGAGCCTTTTTTGGTGGAGTTGGGGTTTTGAGAGGCTGTACAGACTTTGATATTTCAGCCTCCCACTCCCCCACACTACGCCTAACCGACGGGCCGGCCTGTGGCAGTTTGGGCCTCTCCGTGTCTGCACTCCCCTCCGAGGCTTTTGGTTTATTTATCGGTGTCCGAATTCCAAACATTATGGAGCGGTTTAGGACAGCGGTGCAACTCTGTTGACGGAGGACACTTATACTGAATCCCTGTAAAGGGGGGATCAGCGGTAATAAAAGATGAATAAAATTAAAACGAGCCCTATAAGTAGGACTGGTCAGGTCAAAATAGCAGTCAGTGATTAAAATACCTTCAAGGTGACGATAATAGGCGTTCAAACCACCGATCGAGTTTATTCCTATTGCCGTAAGGAATAAATAAAGCTTAAAAAAGTGAAAATAGAAAAATAGTTTTTTCCGAAAACTGAAAAGTTTACCTGGTCAATGAAAACAGGGTGGGGGAAATTTTTCGAATTTCTATGTGAGCTAGGCGCACGTGCGAGGTGTCAAAAGACGCGTCTCCGCGCGGGCTAGCGTTCTGTGGGGTTATTGGAATTAATGCAGAATAAAAAAATTTACTTTTGGTCAAAAAACGGGATTTTCGACCGAAAAGTATGTAAAAACCGGGAATAACGACTACCAAACGGGACTCGAGCTCACGGAACGCGAACCAGAATACAGGTAAGGCAGGCAAGTATCTATTTAAGCTAATAACAAATGTGGTTTGGAGAGAAAATTTCGAGATAAAAATTAATTTAATAATTCGTAAAGAAAATATTGAAAAAATTTCTAAGTCCTGAAACGAAAAATATTTTTCGCGTAAATGTCAATTAAAATTAGTCAGATAGTAGGACGGAACCTATTTAAAATCAATTTGGCTGAAAACAGCTTCAAAATGCGTCACCTGGATGCAAAGTTATAACAGTGTTAGATATCTTTAACATGATCATTGCCACTTGGCAGATTGATCGTCTAAAGTCCACCCAGTTACCAAATCAAAAAGAGGCACAAAAAATTCCGGCCAAGTGCATGCATGTCACACAATGAAGGGTTCATGTATGAGATGAATAAAATTTATCCCAAAAACAAACTTGTGGTCCGGCTCGCATCATGTACAGAGGCCAGCAGGTCAAGCTACCCGAAACTGTCAAATTTTCGCAATCAACCTTGAACCTTATGCTGTAGTGCTAAAGTTGAAAATCTATTAAATAAATTTGACAGATTGTAGTAGCTTGATGTGCTGGCGTCTGTACATGAAGCTTAAAGCTGGGAACAAATTATCGGACGCGTCCGTAAGCCGCGGCTGAGAGTCGCGAGACTACCTGCACTACACTGTGTGCAAACTATCGGTCGTAAGTCGCGGACGTGGACGTGCCCTTGAGCGTTCGGACGTCTGTTGGTCGCGACTGTCAGTCGCGGCTTACGGACGCGTCCGATAATTTGTTCCCAGCTTCCGTTTTCCAGCAGGGTTCCGTTTTGTCCTCATGAGGTACGGAACCGTAAAAATTGTTATTACTCTAAGCGTAAAAACTGAGGTAAAAACTAAAAAAGGGTTACCAACGCTTAGAAAAAACAAGAAATTGGACAATCCTCAGAGTAATATAGGGACAATCAGCTCGTAGAGTATATATGTTCTGTGACAATCAGTGTCTGACACTTACACTTTTGACAGTGACATTTGTGACATATTCACAATTCACATTTTATTATTGTCAACAAGAATTTCGGAATATTCGTCGATTATCAAGTTTTTTTGTTCATTTTACAGGAGAAATAACGTATTGTATTAAAAATGCGCCTTCCCTTCGTATTAATTAGAAAACATTGCACTGCTGCGCCCAAAAGTAATCATTTTCAGGAAGAAATGAAGAAAAACTTTATTGCTACAAATTACTTTCAAAAAACATTATTATCATGTGGTTCAGCAGCTATCGCTCTTCTAAATCCTCATCGTGGTGACATGATCGCTTGTTTAGGCGAAGTTACGGGAGAGGGTGCTTTAAAGGACATGCGACAAAAGATGATTGAAACTGAGGAGGGTGCTGAAATACTGAAAGAACAGCCGCGCATAAATTCTGTAACAGTTTCTTTTGAACAGCTCTCCCAAATGCCGGAAAATACCCTAGGTAGAGTGTACGCAGATTTTATGACAGATAACAATATTACAGCTGATTCACGTCTGCCAGTTCAATTTATTGAAGATCCAGAACTGGCTTATGTAATGCAACGCTACAGAGAAGTACATGATTTAGTGCACGCCACTCTATTCATGAGAACAACTATGTTAGGAGAGGTGAATATTCTACCAGTCACACATAGTTGTTTTATAGATCTTTTAAAATAATTTACCTAGTTTTAAAATTATAAACCTCTTTTTAAAGGTTACAGTAAAATGGATTGAAGGCATTCAAACAAGACTACCCATGTGCATCAGTGGTGGAATCTGGGGAGCCGGCAGGCTGAAGCCAAAGCATCGCCATATGTATTTAAAGTATTACTTACCCTGGGCAATCAGAACTGGAAATGATGCCAAGTTTTTACAAGGTAATTTAAATGATGAATTTAATTGTCAGTTGGATAAGAAACTGTTTGATTGACCTAACTTAGATTTTAATATGGTTACTTATTAATAATTTTTATGATGAATCTATTACAGGAATTTACTTTGAAAAAAGATGGAATCAAGATATAGATGACTTTCACAAAGAAATGAATATTGTGAGATTAGTGAAGAAGTAGTTCTTACTTCATGTTTTGTGTAAATGTATGTCTTCTGTTTAGTATTAGTGTGTGTTTAAACTCATAAAGGATAGTATGTTGTAAGTATGCTGTACATAATATTATTATCTTTGTTTTGTTAAAGTTTGGGAATAAAAACATAAAATAACTCTGTCAGCAATTTTATTGCCAAATAGAAAATTTCTTATCATTATTATGTAAAAAAGTAATCATAACAACATTTCTGAACTTCTCCCATTAGCGTTATGCAGGGTTGTAGTGCGATTACCCACTTCCACTATCCATTCATACCAAACTCTGCGTGAATCTTTGCAACGCCAAAATCTTGCAGTAATTATTTCACCTTTATGCACTCGAAGGGGTGTCTGTAAATCAGAAACACATAGCTATTAATATAACTGTAACTTAACAATGTATAAATGTCTTGGGTTTAAAGTTTTATATTTTAAGTCTTATTAGTATTGTGTTGAGGGTCTAAAATACCTTTATTGGAATGAACACTGGGAACCATGATATCATGCCTGGGCTGTGTGTAGACGGAACTATGCTGATCATTTCTTTCCCATACAATGTACAATCAAAATATCCTCCAAATCCATGCATGACATTATCTTGCTGGACCTCCCAAGTTAATATTTCTGATCTTCTATTATCTGTCAAAGGCAGTCGCCTGTAATCTGTCATCTCTTGACCCTCATGATCCTTTGAGCCTTTTGCTGGATGTTCGAATGTGAAAACAAGCTGAAAAAATACAATTAACATTCAACTTTAACCAGGTGGTTTCTTTGTTGAAATTATAATAATTCTTATAGGCCATCTCTTTGTTAATTACCTTTGTTTCAGCTATGTCATGTTTATTTTGCATGTAAACAACCCACAATGTCTCTAGATTTTTATCCTTTTGGTTTGATTGAGTAATGGAGGAGGCTGCTTTTGCTGCCGCCCACAATCGGGGCGAAGAAATTGGTGCCACATAAGATTTGTATTCACATGGTATTGATATACCACCTGGCTTCAAGAGACCAGCAGCCCCATCTAAACATTCTGGGGACAATTCGTTGTCACCCCATGACCCTGAAAATAACAATCAGTTATTCTTACAGTCACTAGCATTCCAATGAGCTTGCAGTATTTAGGGATCAGAAATAGCAAGGCTATTGAACTTCTAATGGCAGTTTAAAGGTATACATTACATTATTAAATATTAAGCTTTACCTAGTAACTCAGACACAATAATATCTGCCTTAGGAGATAGATTGATCTGACGCATGTCGCCGGGTATGACGACTACGTCGCGGTCACGCCATACTTCACGAACTTGAGCCGCCAGTACAACCACGGCACAAGGATTCTTTTCTACTGCCACCACCTGATGCAACATAACTTTTATATTAACATATAGTTGATACATCCTGTTCTTTGACCACTGTTAAATCTTTATAGTTCGATAAGATAATACATAGAATTAATAAAACTTTTATTTTCACCTTGACTTTACTGTCAGTTATATCAGCAGCATTTAGTGTAGCCCTGACCAGTGGTCCTCTGCCAGCTCCCAGCACCATAACAGTAATAGTTTTCTTTTTTTTTTCTGCACTGTCTCCCTGTCCTAGCTCTTGTGCATTTGCTGTAGAAATATCAGTATTAATCTGAAAATAAAGTGTAATGTAGCTATGTTTTATTTATTTATTTTAGCCTGTGTTGTCCCACTGGAAAGTGGGACTACTATGGGTTGCTAGAAATAAATAAATAGTCTCGGATAAAGATTCTTGGCAATAATAAGTTTAATAATTATGAGAGCTTTTAATGTTTTCTTGATAATGATAATGCTGTTTCAACAAGAAATTAAAGTAATGAGCACCCTCATTGCTTTAATTTCTTAAACTTGTTAGATTGCTGATGCACTCTAGATAAATCTAGAAAATATAAAGTAACTGGATAAAATAAAATACCACTTGAGATGGTCCTTTCTGCAGGTCAGTCAAGGCTTGAGCAATGGCTTTTTGGTACTGGTCATATTTAATTGGATCTTTTTCAAACACATTGTAAGTATGTGTATCCAAGTTATCTGCCAAAGGTTGCAGAGGAGTCTGTAGGTAATCTTCCCACCTAAAAAATTACATTTCAGCATATCTTTAGTAGCACTCACTCTACCTCTTTCATAATGCAGTAATAGTTTTTACTTTTGTGACTGGTATTTACAATTATTATTACTCAAACACAGTCTGTAAGTTATCATGAAATATTTATAATAACATTTATCTATCAATAATATTATAACGTTAAAAAGGAAATAAACATACCCTCTAGCATAACTCAGCATTGGATCATCACCTAGATAGGGGCGTCTTTTCCAAATCCTGTACAGGTACTGCAGATAGAACTCCACATTGGACCTCCTAGCTCCACTCACAATGACCTGAGCTTCATGCTCTACCAAGCTCACAACTAAATGCTGGTGAGCACGAGACAGCACTGGGAATCTACAATTATTACAACAAGTGAGTAATAACACAAAGGCTACATATTACCTTGCACAGTGACTTTAGGAGATTACTATTGCTAAAGCAGAATATGTGGCACACTAATATCAATAATTTGAGAAACAAGAAAAGCATACCCTTTTTTATTGTTATGGAAAATAGATGTGGGCACTATAATTGCTTTCACAGGCTCTCCTAACCATCTTTGAATCACTTCTTCTGTTGGCAAATCTGCAGACAGTTCCAGAGCTACACCAACTCGTTTATCCCACTCCAGGCGCTCATGAAACTTCGACCACCATAACCAAGTCTCATTCCAAGCAGCATCATCTCCTGTTTCACTATCACAGTTTCTCATTGTTTTGGTGCATGTCATAGGCACATGAACCCATATCAGAGATGGATGGTGGCTGAAATACAGAAAATAGAATACTATAGCCAGGTTAATAGTATCACATGCTTATCTTCATGGAAATATAAATTTACTAACCTGGTTTCATAATATGAATTAAGAATTCTTGCCAAATTATTGGATTCTCTACCATGCAAAGATAACATAATAGCAGGAAGACCAAGGCCTCGGCAGTAACTTAGTTCTTCGTTCAAACAATCCTCATGATGCTGCCGGACGCCGGGTGACGGAGAATCAACGTTAAGATAAGGAGACAACCTTCCTACCATCCTATTCGTCCAGTCTTGAGGTGATAATATCATATCAGATCTTGTAAATCCTCCAACCCTGCCGGCACTTGAGCATGGTCTTCGAAAACGTGGGTGAACTATTGGTGAAACTATAAAGGAGTAATTGCAACGCAAAGCCTCTGTTAAACATGCTTGTATATCTGGAATAGATGTATATTCCAAGCCGCAAGAAATTTCTTGCTGCGACATAGCGAAAATCTTCCCCCTCACTAGGTGTCGCGAAAAAGAAAATCAAATCAAATAAATTGTTGAATGCACAGGTTACACAGACCCCACAGAGTACTTTAAAACATGATGACAGACCCACAGACTAAGTTGCTAAGTAGTACTGAGACGACGACCAGAAAGAATGAAACTTTTTAGGCTGGCCACATAATTACGGTTTCCTGATCAGGATTCCTGATTGCCATACATACAAAATTTTCAAATAGTCTGTAATGGTTTGTACATTTTCCGAATGGAAAATGTACTCTAATAATATATGTGTAATAATAATGTGTGTTCGTTTCGGAAATTGAACCGTGAGTTCAGGTCATTCCACAGAGTACTTTATATCATACTGAAAGGTCATTCAGAACGGAAATAACGGAATGACGTTATCCCGAACGCAGCGATGGCATACATTTTTACTCCGCCTCACTGTGTTTCGAATAAAGGCTCTCGACGACATTGGAGCTTAAATTTTAAAGTTTCGGTTTCTTGGTTGGAATATCTTCTAATAGCCAATATTATGTAGAAATAAGTCATAGGATACAATCTGGTAGGCGAATTGGCAACTTATCGTTGTTTGCAAAAAATATGTATGGAGCTAATAATTATATCTCCGGAACGGAGAGAATGAATTTATAATTTATTGACACATTTCATTTAACGAGATTTAGTGGGTTTTTTTTTTAAACCTAATCTGAAAAAAATAAGGTTGTCAAAAAACCAGTCAAAAGATCATTCGGGACCGAATCGGGGCCTTTCTTTTTTTGATCCACAGTGCGCCGCCGCACACGAACGGAAATATTCGTTCAGAACCGCGCCGTCAGTGGTCTCGAACCTACCGATTTTTCGGTATTTCTACCGATATGGGCTCTGTCCTACCGAAATACCCAATTGCAACGATTTTTCCCCGATTTCAGAGAATACATGTAATAATCCCGATTTTTCTACCGATTTTACACTTCTACGATGGCAATCCTTTTCATTTATGTTTTACGTTACGGAGAGGGACAGCCTATTGAGGGATTCCTCAATAGAAAGTAAGTACCTAGTTAGTTCCATATTTTTTGAGGAATACCCTTGAGTCCTCTGAAATCTTATGAATCTTATCAAACTCAAACTCAAACTCAAAGCATTTATTTCAAATAAACCAATTACAGGCACTTTTGAATTGTCAAGGGGTCGGTCAGTCAGAAATATGAAGTTAGTTATGAAAACAAAACAGCGAAATAGGCTGTCTACTGAGTCAATCACTGTTCTATTACATGCAAAACGACTCTTTAATGACGCTAATTGTTATGACTTGGAAATTAATTCAAAGATGACCGCGGCTATGGCCAAAGAGTAGAGTATGATCCTAAAGATCGAAAAATTAATTATATTTAAGTGTGTTTGGTTTGATGTAAATTAGACTCTCAATTTATTTTTTGATAAATAAACGAATTTGATTGAACATTGTATTTTTTTTTTGTCATATACCGATTTTGGGTACTAATGTACCGAATTTTGTGGGCAGCTCCACCTATTTCGCACTCTGACATTCGAGACCACTGCGCGCCGTAGCCGTGTCGAGTGGACATCCACACAGAGATTTGACGGGTCTCCCATGTTTCATCGAAAATAAATTGCCAAATTATCACTTCCCAAACAATTTTCCGCATAATTTCATTTGCCAAATTATTACTTAGCAAAAAATCTCTTCCCAAATAATTGTAACGCAAACCTAATGTTTTGCAAGTGAACGTTTAAACAATAACTTGTTTACCAACTAGTACTTTTACCAATTTTTATTTAGTCAAATATTTCAGTTGGAATAACTCATTTTACGGAAAATAAAGACTGTTTTATTACAAGGGTGTTTTTTCCACTTGGGACAAATTCTAAACCTGGTAGTATTATTTTTATTTAGTTTATGTTATTTAGTTAGTAGCATTTTTTTTCATAATTAATCTCGTCTAACTAGTTCAGTTTCGGGTAGCCTGTTTTTTTCCCATATTTTTTTTCTATATAATCTAGTAATTTCTGGAGGATTTAGTAGGAGGTCACAGTTTTAACCTAACCTAACTGAACCATTTTTTTTAAATAATTAACCTACTCTAACTAGTTCCATAACTAACTGACCAAACGTTTATTGTCTAAAGATTGTTTGCTGTAATAAATCATTTGATTAAAGACCAAATGGCTAAATGACATTATCCTTGATAATATTCTGCCAAGTAAAAATTTGACCAGATGAAAATGTGCGTACTAAAATCATTCCAAACATTGCATTGGTATAAAAAAAGGTTGCGAAAATTTGTTTGGGTAGTGAAATTTGGGCAAAATCTTTTCGGTAAAACGGCAGGCTCCCAGATTTGACAGATGCAAATGTCAAACTCCAAATTGAAATACCAACAATCACTTGAAATGTTTATCTCTGGGATTACAAAACGAACTTTAGGTCACTTTATCATACTGTATTCATTATTTTTGTTTATATTTTTTTTTTATGTTCAATGTTTTATAATTTGTTTATGTCCATTGAAGTGGTGGTCCAGTAAAGTAGTATATTAAAAAAAAAAATTGAACAAGACCAAATTTTTTATTGACATTACTTTTTTTTTTTTTTTTTTTGCTAACCTATATTGTCCCACTGCTGGGCAAAGGTCTCCCCCATATCTTTCCAGACTTCTTTGTGTTGTGCCTTCTCCGGCCAATTGGTCAGGAACGAGTCCAAATCGTCACGCCAGCGCTTTTTAGGCCTGCCCCGGTGGCGACGTCCGTCAACAGGCACCCACTGTGTAGCGATGATGGCCCATCTGTCTTGATGCATCCTATAGGTGTGACCTGCCCAGTCCCATTTGAGCCTCGCAGACTTATCGCCAACATCGGCGATACCTGTCTTGGAGCGTATTATGGTGTTGCGAATTTTGTCGGTGAGTTACGGTTAAATTATCATTTATTTCTCAAAGATTTACATAATCACTTAATGAGAAACAAAGTTTCAATAATAGCATGTTGGTAATAATACTAGTCCAGAGCGCTCGTCGCGCAGTTAGCTAGTAATAAAATTAGTTGTTGTAGGTACGAGTCGTAATAAATCTAGTAAGTGGGTATATCGCAGTAAATCACTCAGAACGCGCGCGTCGTTGTACAAATCGAGCGCGCTGTTCTTATCAGCACTGTTATAAAGCACCGTGCACACTATACAATACTAGAGAATAATAATATTATAGTTTATTTATTTATGTTGGAGCCGTCGAAGATGTGTTTCTTTAGCATTTTTTTAAAATATATACTAGTTTTAGTTTCTTTAATGTTTTTCGGTAGTGAATTGTATAGTTGTACTCCTTCATATTTAATATTTTTCTTTCCGTGATTTGTTCTAGGTCTATGTAATAGTACTAGGTCATTTTCCCGACGTGATGATCGTGCACTTCATTATTCTTTTTATATGTAATTTCTGTGTGTATTTCTTTTGTTAGGATTTTTCTTATTAATATACAGGTATTATATTGATGAGTTTTCGTGATGTTGAAGAGCTTAGTGTCGTTGTAGATTTTATTTGTGGATGTTAAGTAGGGATATTGAAAGATGGCTTTAATAATTTTATTTTGGGCGATTTGAAGTTTGTGTATGTTTGTTTTTGTTGTCGATCCCCAAACCTCAATTAGATATTCAATGTGTGGCTTTGCTAATGAATTGTACACAGTATACCGAATTTTTGGTGGTAGACATCTAGCTATACCACGTAACGCACCCGTAAGACTTGACAACTTAGAACAAATCCTTTTAATGTGTGGCTGCCACGTCAAGTGACTGTCAAGTGTAAGACCCAAATACTTCTCCGTGTTTACCTTATTAAGGACATCTCCATTTATCGACAGAGGCTTGTGATTGTGATTTTTTTTGTTCTTGGCCGAGAAGATTATGTAGTTCGTTTTGGATGTATTAATTGTCAATAAATTGTCCAAGAACCACCTTTCCAAAATAACTAGGTCATCCTGTGCGTCTTGTGTAATTATTTCAATGGAGTTACCGAAGTAAAACAGACAAGTGTCATCAGCATAAAGTGTTATATGACCTTTTAACCCCAACTCGTGTATGTTGTTGATATAGATAAGGAACAAAAGGGGACCCAAAATTGATCCTTGAGGCACACCACACCTTATCAACTTGGAGCTACTGATGTTGTTTCCTATTTTAACGACCTGCAAACGGTTTTCTAGGTAAGACTCGAACATTCTGAAAAAAGGTCCTGTTATTTTTATAGACGCTAATTTTTGCAGGAGTACATTATGACTTACGGTATCGAAAGCCTTTTTTAAATCAATAAAGACTCCCAGAGCAATTTGCCTCTGATCAATTTTAGTCCTAAGTTTCGTGACCAAATCCGTCGCAGCAGCCAGCGCATTGGACTTAGGTCTAAATCCATATTGCCGTTCAAAAATAAAACCGAAAGAATCTAGATAGTCCATAAGTCTAGAATGAATTCATTTCTCCAGTATTTTCGACATCACTGGCAATACCGAAATGGGCCTGTAATTTCACGGGTCTGATTTCGAGCCTGACTTAAAAATGGGAGTTACTTTTGCGATTTTAAGTGTTTCTGTTTCTGCCAGGAGCATACCTATACTAGCAAAGTAGGTGTTGAAGTGTTCACAGATTTCTTTGTCCTCTGTGATGAGGCCTGTGGGAATTTGTAATTTAGGAGGAATACAACTATCTTTAATTTTGTTGCTAGACAGATAATTTATTAGTTTCCACATCTTCAACGGCTTACCTTTGCATTCTTCAAATGATTTAATGAAGTATTTATTTTTGACAGTTTGCATATGCGAGAATACTCTGTTTCTCTCCCTTTTAAACTTCTCTTCAAACTCCAAGTTGTTTGGATCAGTTTTGTGTTGTTTCCACAGTATATTCCTTGCGTTTATTTTGTTTTCGTTGTTTGATTCTTGCTGATTGCTAATTTTGAGTCTGATTGCTGAGTTTGATTTTTAAAATGCTACGCTCCATTGCTCTTTGGCAAACCTTGAGTTTGGACTTCTGAGCCTTGGTCAAAGACCAAGTCTGAGCACCGTAGGTTAGGATAGGCAGGATACACATGTCGACGAGCTTGCGCTTTAATGAGATTGGAAGGTCGTCCTTCATTAGCGCCTTCATGGACCAGTAGCTCCTCCAGGCATTTTCGACTCGACGGTCGATCTCTTTGTCCTGTCTGTTGTGGAAGGAAACTAGCTGGCCCAGGTAAATATATTCGTCGACATATTGTATTTCCTGCCCATCGATCTCAACCCTATATTTAGCGGCATTGGTCATGACTTTAGTCTTTGACCGATTCATCGTCAGTCCAACCTTAAGGCTTGCAGTGCTCAGTTCTTGGAGCGTTTGTTGCAGTTGATCTGCCGTAGACGCAAAAAGAACGATATCATCCGCAAAACGAAGGTTTGTTAGCATTTTATCGCCGATTGGAATGCCCTTCGTTACCCATGCGTCTGCGAGTTTTTTAAATACTTCCTCGAGGGTGCTGGTAAATAGTTTGGGAGAGAGCGGATCGCCCTGTTTCACCCCATTGTTGACTTTGAACGTCGTTCCCACAGAATCTAATTTCACGTTAGCCGTGCTATTATCATAAATCATTTATTTATGAAAATTGAGATTACTTACTTATTATAAATTTAGTTACTTTTATTTAATTTAAGTTATTTTATCTTCTTATTAAAATGTAACTATTTTATGCAACAGCTGTTTTATTTCATGGATTCAAGCAAAATTCCGAATGAATATCGATATCGATAAAATAAAAATTAATGATACGGACTTCTCTTTCCGCTACCGCGTCCCCCGCAAAAAGTAACAGACTGTTTTGTTCGGAATATTGTGCTTATAGCTTCTCCAGTGTTATATACTCTAAGCGTATTCGTGACGTATCACCTCGACTCACACTCATTCAAGGAACCTCATTATTTCCTTAGTCTTAGTACTATGAATACCGATTTTGAGGATCTTTCGAGACACGCCTTGAGGTCTCCTTGATTGAGTTGTGAGTCGAGGAGCTTTCGAGTTTCGAGGTGACGACTTAGAATATAGGTGTTAATCTTTGATTTCAGTACTGTACTTACTATTTCCATAATTGTCAATTTCAAGTTTACTAGACACTATTGACAGTTTTACGTGACATATTCACTGACGTCTGATTGACAATGACAGCACAGGTCAGTGGTCAGACGACAGCAGTTGCAGTTTGCTTTGCCAATGGTTTGAGATTGAGATTTTTGGTGAGCTCGAACACCATGTAATGACTTAAAATTGCTATCTGTAATACGTTAAACTATAACATTTTATCTAATTCAGTCGTTTTATTTTTTAAATTGTATACTAATAAGTGCCACGTTAAAGTTTTAAATCGAGTAAGTGCCTGTGATAATAATTATGTAAATGTTTCTTCAATTTTTCTTACGCTGACTTATAATAGAAACTCAACGTCTTCTATATGAGATATTACTTTATGTATTAACATAAATGTTGCTGCATGTTGTTCATTTTTGTGTTTGCACTCTATTGCTTATTTTGTTATATGATTCCTTTTAGTAGATAACAAGGTGTCGCACTTTCGAATTGAATAATAATGGCCTGTGTAAGTGTGTACACAGGTGTGTGTGATTATTTATTGAACACTCTCTTGTAGGTATTCATCAAGTTCTGATAAAAGTTGCTCCAGTTTCTACTTTCACTGTTCATTAAATATCTGTTGGGTTCACCAGTGAATGGTAAAAGATACTTTCTAATTTAATGTTATCATGTACTTTCACTATCCTTACAATTATTATTTTTCCTAAAGATTCAAATATATTGGTTTATTACTTTTTTCTATTCTATTTTGTATTTACATAGATTATTATCTATTCTTATAACTATATATTATTATCTTTTATCCTATTTTGTAAATACATAGAATATTATTCATCTTCTAGAAAAAGACCTTGACTTGTTGATTTTAGTGTATTCATTCTAAATAGTTAAATAACGATAGAGAACATATAAAAAAATTGAATCTGAAATGATTCACTGCTGTAACTTTATACATTTATTTGTATTGCTATCATAAAGTGATAGATAATGAGTAAGGTACCTATCATGAAGTATTAAAACTAAAGTTGTGTGCGCTATGCAAACATTGAATGCACACATTGATATTTGTGTTAGTAATAAACTTATTCTTACATCTGTTTTGAGACACAGCTAAGTAATTACCTGTAACATAACATGGTTTGTTTTTAGTTTATTCGCTTTGTTGTTTTATAAACTTACCATTGCTTCAGTAGTTTGATGGCACAGTTTTAAAACATCGTATAGTTTATTCAACAATATGTTTGATCTGTTTTGAATTACACTTAAAATTAAAACACAAAGAGGCCAAGAGCATAAGCTTGTATGACAATGTTATCTGCAGATATCTAAAAAGTATCATAAGCACCAATGATCCCTGTAAAACTCTTCAAACATGTGTTTCTCATTTATTTGACATTTGTTTCATACTGCTAAAACATGATAAAATTCTCTGATTGTTATTAAGTGGTATTTTTTTTTTATTACAGAAATGGATCATATGGCTCATATGAGTATGGGTCATGCAAATCATGAGCATGGTAATCATATGAACATGGACCACATGATGCCAGCACCTGAACATGATATGTCGATGAATGATACATTTCAGGATGATATTATTCAAGTAAGTTATTATTGATATTGTCTGCCCCTACCCTAGCTTTTTCTGATTAGCTTCAATATTATAAAGATATGGTTAATGTTGCCTATCATCACATTATATAATGTATGAAAAGCAGAACATTAAATATTTAAAAAAGCACCAACTTTTTTATTGCTTTTAGCTTGGGATTTTTTCTTTAAAAAATCCCTTGATTCAGCTTAAAAAACTAGATTCATTTGTTACCCATAAACCCAGGTACGCACGAGCGATTTTTTTGTGCTACGAATTTTCTGTGTTGAGCAATTAAAATAACATAGAGTGCATCCCAGCGCTTTAAAAAAAAATTCGCTAAGAATTCTAAGATGCGCTAATACCGGGTTCACACGGTTCGATTTTAGTTGAACAACTTTGGATTTGAAATTCAATTTGATTGAAAGTCTGTTCAAATCGCTTTCGACTTAGCAGTGGATCAACATCAACTAAAATCGAACCGTGTGAACCGTGTTGTGGGTATTACAAAATTGCGAAGGTAAAAAAAATAACCTACAGTAGCCGGGCGTTTTTATGGCACATTGAGAAGAGTGAGACAGGTATAATACAGTAATAATAATAATAATAACCCCACCGCCGTATCTCTACGTTGACGTCGTGGTGGGGCTTGCGCGCTTCGAACTCTGGGTCTGTGCCGGTAGAGTTTACTTTGCCGGAACAGGTCTAGGATGAGGGGCCAGACCAAGAGAGATACAGAAACCCGCAAGGCAGCATGTGGCGAGCTGTTGGGCAGTAGCGACCCCACGGACCCTATGTCTCGGGAGAAATCTTGTTCCTCATCTCTGGCTTGCCTTTATTGGCCGGCTGGAGTGAACACTGACGAGGAACAGAGCTCCCACCTCATTCTTGCCTTAAATGGCCGGCTTGAGTGGAGATTCGCAAGAGCAAACGTGCTCGGAGGAAGGAAGTATTCCAGTAAGTGCTCGTAGGGATCTTGACCATCTTCCGGGCTCTGGGATTGTTCTGAAAGCCGTGGAATACCTCTCCACTCCTCAAGCACCTCAGGACATGTTGCCCCCTTGTCGCTACGTCACTACGTGCTAGCGACAGTTTTCGGGGGCCCATTATTGAGTGTGCAAGTCACCCCCTGCCATTTTATCCGTGTACATATAAAACATTGATCAGGCAGGGGCCATAGGCCTTCCATAGTTCCAGGTCACCAGTCAACTTAAGCCACCCAAACCCATAGTCCAATATCTTTGTTTCCATATCCTGTAATAGTCCTACACCAACCGGGGGTTGTCCTTGGGTGTACTTGCATAGTATACACAGGGATAATCGTCGGTTCGTGCCTCATATCATTAAAAACGTCTAACGGGCCTCTGCGAGTTGGCTTTGGCCCCTCGTACGCCTTAAAAAGGTCCGGGACCCCAGGGTCCCGAGAAATGTCAAGAGACGTAAAAATAATAATAATAATACTAATACAGGTATCAGTGACGCTCTACAATACGAAGAAAAACTTTTTCTATTCGGAATTTCGAAGGCAGCGAATCCATTACATAATCACACTCGTACATTAATTCTCCATTCGTAATTTTCTCTGATTCGAAATTCAGAAACAGAATTCCGTCTGTATGTGGCCGGCCTTTTGTATGGATTTGTTGTCGTCGTAATTCCGAATCTCAATCTGCCTTAAAAATAAATAATTTATTAACAAGTAAAACTTGTTTTTATCAATGTGCCGTACTTACATACATACAATGTTCATCGACCTTCAATAGTGGCCATTCACAATTCTTGCGCATAATACAACTCGACGGAACCTTGCAAGTCGCGCAAAGTAGGTAGGTGCTCTGTTTTTATGAAAGGACTAGCTTTTGCCCGCGGCTTCGCTCGCGTAAATGTCGGAAAATATCCCACGGGTACGTACTACCGGGATTAGGTAACTAATAGCCGAGGAAAAGTCATTGACTCCTACCGCTGACCCGCGTTGTCGTCAACCATAATTATTTTGTTACGCGTAATTTTGAATCTGTGATATCTTTTAATTAAAGTATTCCTTTTAATGATATGATGTCAAAGCATATTTTAATCTAGGTTAAATGCTTAATTTAAATAATATATTTTATTGGATAAGGATAAAAACTCGTATAATACCGGTCAAAATAGCTTCGGAAATAACAAAATAATACTGAAATTGTTATCAAATTCTGAAACATAAAAATGGTTACTGTAGGTCATCCTTAGAAGATAAACATATGCTTTCGCGGACTTTTTTATTGAACTTTTTAAGATCTACAATTCTGTAGAACATAAACTTGATGTATCTCTTACGGCTTACGCGGCGCACGCTATTTAAAGCTCCCAGTCGGCATGATTTTTTGCGACAACTTCGACAATAATCGTCATATTTCAGCCAATTTACACAAAACCTTAAAGAATTATAAACAAAAACCTTCCGCATGAATCACATTCGTGACAACCGTTTGAAAATGCGTTCGGTAGTTTTTGAGTTTATCGCGTTCAGACAGACAGACAGACATACAAACGCGGCGGGGGACTTTTTTTTATAATATGTAAGGAAACTGTTACTCGTAAGATATGATATGAGATGAAAACCGAGTACTTAGCCTATTAGGGCCAACCATAGATATAAGAAAGATGTTGCTGTTATTTATATTTCTATAGGGCCAACGCAGACCTGACGAAGCGCAGAGCAAGGCGGTTTTCACTGGGAAACAAAATTTTATCAACTTTTGGTTAGTTGAAAATAAGTAAAATTCCATTGGTCCGTGTGACCGGATTAACTTAATATTTATTTATGACTTTATTTTAAGAGACCAGTGATATTTGTTTGGCAGGGAAACCACGCTTTGCCAGGTATGCGCCGGCCATCATATAATATTTTAATATGAACGTGAATCGTGCGCACGGCGTAGAACCTAGGTTCAGTTGTTTATCAATATGATACTTAATTGAGTTTCTATATACGCGCATTGAGTCATTGAAACGTCAACTCGGGGTGTTGCTGATTTATTGCAAACTAGCTTCCGCCCGCGACTTGGTCCGAGTGAAATTTCGTTACCCGACTCACCGCGTCCCATTCCCATCGCCCGCCCGCGCTATATATTATCTACTTTGTTTTCGCTTAGCGTTCTTACTGACATTTTATTTTATCTTTTTGCTCGGCTCCTTTTTTTTTTTCTTTTTTTTGCGTGGGAAATCATCAAATGACTCCTCCCGCTCTGGGCGGAGCGAGAGGGAGTGTCAGACTTTTACTGACTAAAACCCACCCGTGTTCCTTCCGTTGCCTGTGTGCCGGGGCCGCGATATCCCTTTCGGACAAACTCGCAACCCTGGCAGGCATTGGCCCTTACGGACCCCGTCAGTTGGTGCTGACATCTCTTTGAGGCGCGCGTGGAACACAACGCGCCGTCGACCCGGGCCTGGTCCTAATCGGACGGCGAGCTACCCATTGCCCACCGTCCGCAAGCCCGCGCCTACGGTGGCCGGAAGTCGGCTCGCGACTCCCGACGCCCGGGGCGTCTCCTGCGGCGACTAGGGGCGCGAAGGCCCCTCTCTCATCTTGCATTTCCCTCGCGCGCTCCGCCTCCTCCTTCGCGAGCATTACTGCTTCGCAGAAGGAAGTGACGGTTTCCCATGCACTCTCGCTCCGGACCGTGGCCTGAACCAGGGCCGGACGCGAGAGATCGCCGCCGCCGATCGCCTCCGTGAGGACACGGCGGTGCTCCGCCCAAGCAGGGCAAACCTCCATCGTATGCTCCACCGTGTCCTCCGGGCGATCCACACAGTGGTGACACCCGGGCGTTTCCTCCCGCCTTATTCGGAACAGGAACCTCCTGAAACAGCCGTGTCCGGTGAGGACCTGCGTCAGGCGGAAGGTGAGGACGCCATGGCGCCTCTCTAGCCACTCCTCAAAGAGGGGACTTATCGCCGCAATTGTGGCGTGCCCAGCGCTGGGTTGTGACAATCGCACTCTCCATGCCGCCATGAGATCCCGCCGGAGCTTTGTCTGCTGTGCCGTGATTTCTCGCGGCAGCGGAGTTATGCCCTGGCGTTTCGCCTCCTCGCGACACTCCCACATGTGCGCGAGGATTTTTGCCTCCAGATCCCATGGCGGTGGTCCGGCAAGAAGGCTCGCCGCCTCACGGGAGACCGTGCGGTATCCTCTGTCCAGCCTAATGGCCATGACCCTTTGGGACGCGTTCAATCGCTGGGCTGGTCGCAGCCTTAATGAACGCGCCCACACCGGTGCCCCGTAAAGGGCCATGGACCGCACGATCCCCAGCTTGCTCGGCTCAAGGGTCGTACCGTGACGTTACATAAGCCTATATACTTCCTCAAAAATTGGGCTATCAAATGTAAAAAAAAAGTTTTTTTTTAATCCGACTGGTAGTTCCGGAGTTTACCTCCTACATACATACAAACAAAACCTCTTTATAATATTAAGTATATATATTAGTAATTAGTATTAATACAGATTAGGTATGCTATATGGTTACTGTAATTCACAAGGAGTTGCAACAATCAAATTACGAGTAAGCTATAAAAAAATTAAGGTAGATTTGGGAGTCTACGAATGTGTGTAACGTTAACGTTTTGGTCTGCCTTACTACCTAACTGCCACTAACGAGACACATAACGAGTTTTTTACTGAGCAGTAAAGCTGGGACTTAATCCAAAGTCCCAGCTTTACTGCTCAGTAAAAAACAATTCTCGACTATGAACAATAGCGGTATAACGAGGACAGATTGATTGGTGTTGGGGAGTTACCCCAAAACGGAATTTATCTCGGTTTTTTCTTGTTTTTTTTTTCATTCCATAGTATTGAGCATGTGTGGGAGAGCATAAGTGCTACCAGTGTCAGCGCCCCTTCATGCCTGCATAGATTATATTTTTTTTATGATTAGAATTTCGAATAAATTGGTCCTAATGAGTTATTCTATTTACAGAACACCTTTAATGTCAGTGAAGACAGTATGGATTTCAGATCAGAGTTAAGAGCACATGCACACCAAGGACATGAAGGACATGCCTTACATGGCGGACACGGAGCTCTCGGGGATCATGGTGGAGGTCATGATATGGCTATGACTGTAATAATCACATAACTTCTTTTCTTTCAACCATTGGCTCTTGCTTTACTAGTTGCTTAAGCACGTATTAATAAACGAATGTCCACATAGCAACTTAAACTCTCTCGGATTCTCAGGAGTTAATGGCGAAGTTTAACGTGCGGCAGTTGTTACAATTGTATACTTTTACCTGTTTGAAGTTACGAGGGGGAAGATTTATGAGCAGTTTATTTATACGTGTCTAAGGCCCGTCATTATGCTTTATATTCTGAGCCAAATCGCTTATCATCATCATCAACAGCATTACTTTTTGAGGAACCTTTGCTCAAACTTGAAATTGGCTCTTGTGTTGTAGGAACTCCTAGTACAAGTCTAGAAGTCACAAACTTTGTGACTCTGAAGTTTAAATAAAGAAAAGGTTTGAACAATGGTTCTGTAGCATGCCTTATAAGGTCCATCCAATCCTGGGTGTTAATATGACACATCTAAGAGCTTTAGAAACAGACTGTTTCACAAGTTTGTGTGATGTAGATGAAGCTCTACCGAACTAAAACCGAACTTTTATTTAAACTCAATGTGCCATATTAACGACCGCGTACATACTGCAATAGATTTCGCTATAGTTTGACCGAGAGCACTGTTTGTGCCCTAGGAATGTGTGGCGAGGCAGGGGGCAGCGTTGACGAATGAGCGGCCTGCACTGCCCCCCCGTCTCGCCGCGCACATACCTACGGCGCGGAACAGCGGTCCCGGTCAAACTATAATTAAAAAATGAATTTAAAATAGATAAACAAAATATTTCACATAAATCTGTATTATTTGATTTTTAGTTTCACGGGGGTTACGATGAAGTCATTCTCTTTTCTTGGTGGAAAGTAACGGACATAGGAGAATTTATTGGATCTTTCCTTGCAGTATTCTTAATGGCTTTACTTTACGAAGGGTAAGACTTATGTTGAATCATTCTTGTTTCTGTGGATAAATTATCTTCGGCGTACTTAAAGATAAGCGAGAGGTATACTTACATTTGTCCGTCATCCCGAGGGTTCCCAGCAAAAAATAAGCCGTCTGTAGTCCATCTGCCAAGCGTGATGAAGCGTGGGGATTACGGAAATATTTTGCCATGAACGAATTGACTTAATGTTATGTCTTGGAATCTTGTTCCAATCGGTTTTATGCTCCTGACTTTTCCTATAGTTCAAGGCTTGCATTTGACCTCTATCTCACCTGATATTAAGCGATGTAGTCAACTAATTCTCCTTTAAAAAATTCTGAATTTCATACATTTCCTTTTGCCAGTCCTACGAGTATGTCTAGCTATGCTTTAATAATCACGCTCATAATGATCGAATTTTGTGAATTTTGTGTTGTTTTTTTGTGAGGAGCTCGTGGCTAAGTAACAACAGCGGCACTGGTCGATCCATCAGGTTAAGCTACGCTTGCCGGGGTTGGTCAGTGGATGGGTGACCATCTTTACATACCGAGACTCCTCCGTGCCTCGGAAAGCACGTTAAGCCGTTGGTCCCGGCTGTCATTCGTGGATCTTTGACAGTCGTTACGAGTCGTCAGAAGCCCGAAAGTCTGACACCAGTCTTACCATGGGGTATCGTATTACCCAGTTACTGGGTTGTGCAGGTCAGATAGGCAGTCGCTCCATGTAAAATACTGGTATTCAGCTGCATCTGGTTAGACTGGAAGCCGACCCCAACATAGTTGGGAAAAGGCTAGGCAGATTGATTGAATGATCGAATTTTGTAAGCAATTTAAGTTCTTTGTCATAATATCACTATAGTTACACCTGCATCCTGTACCCTAATTGCGTAATACACGATCAATCAGAATCTGAATCGTTTCGAAACAGGTTGCTAATCCATTGTTCCATAAGTTTGAAAAAAAATATTTGGTGACAACGTAAATGACTCAATGAATGTTGTTGAACTGTCAAAATGAAACAGATTAGTCGTAATCGTTTACGAAAATGTGTTGCGTAAAGAGAGGTCAAAAACAAAGTTCCCCAAGTAAAATCGTAGAAAAATAAATTAGGTGTAGGTTAAGGATGTTGAATGTTAAGGTTAAGAATGTTAAGGTTAGGATGTAGGAGAGGTCATTTACAACCAAATGACCCCTTTTGACTCCTTTGCAAATGTCACCGAGTAATTTGACATTTTATATTTTAAAATGAATGAAATAAAAGTACCTTTATATTGTCAAATGACTCGAAAATTGTTGACATTCGCTTAGAAGAGTCAGAAGGGATCATGAGGAGACATTTGGTAGCAAATGACCTCTCCTACATCCCTTTAACGGATTGCCGACATGATTATAACCAATAACACCTGTATTGAAGTTTCTTAGATTTTCATTATCAAAATTTAAAATCTAATCTAACTAGTCTGTATTGTCTCACTGCAGGGCAAAGGACTCCCTCTCCCTTTTCCATACAATTCTGTCTTTTGCTAACTACGGCCAGTCCTTTTGGTAGGTTTCAAGCTCTAAATAATTTAAAATAATTATGTCAAATAAAAATCTGTGACCAGGATTCACTTCACAAATGTAATTTATCTATTGTTTGTTTCAGCCTAAAATACTACAGAAAACATCTACTGTGGAAAACGTATACGGGGCTCCAATATTGTGCAGTAGCACCTCCAGATAAAGGTGTCTCAAACCTATGTACTCCAGATGAGCCGCAAGTTATACAGTGAGTAAAATTATGTCGTCTACGAAATTAATTGTTAAGAGGGTTTATCCTAAAAGTAGGCAACGTCGCAAATAACTATCAAATATTTACCTGTTTTGATTCTTATAGCAATATTACTGAATATAAATAAGAAATGTGGCTAACTAGCGAATATTTATAATGAATTGCAATTATAACATTGAATTTGATGTTGTACCCATTTTAGGTGTAAAAAACGCATTTGGAAAGTTTCTAAATAGTTTTTCTACATCTAAAACTAAACATTCGGTGTTACGATATTAATTATTGCATTTCATAATCAATATTCTAGTTCGCTAGTTAGCCACATTTTTTATTTCCACACATTAATATTGCCAAATTAATCAAAACAGTGAAATATTTGACATCTATTTGCGACGTTGCCTACCTTCAGAATAAACGCTCTTAAGCGAATTACCAACTTAAATTGTCTGTATTTTCTAAATGGCTTTAACACGGCATATTAACGTAGTATTTGCTTTACCAATTAATTTCCCTGACTGTACCTGCCCATCACACAGTCAACTATGGGTCATACATAGGGTCCTAGTTGGGGTTTCATTTCTTTTAATTCCTTAGGGCGTTTTAAGTGCTATGCGCTTCGTTCATGCATGCGGGATCGTGCAGGCGCATGCGCGGCAGTCGCAGTGCACCATAGATGCGTATAATCCGCATAACACTAAAAACGCTCTTATCTGTAAACTATTCTGTTTGATATTTAATGCTTTATAAATTACCATGTCCAACAAAATCTAAGGAAACAATTAGATACGCCTATTTCGGTAATACTTGCACAAACTAATTTAACTAATGATTCGAATCGGAGCACAACCAGTTATCGTTAAAATGCATAGAAATTAGAATTTACACAGTTTGTTTCATGGCATTTGAAAATTTTCAAATGAAACATTAAACTTGCATTAAATTGGTATAGGTAATTTCTAAACTACTGGTAATATAGAAAAATGCTGAAAGGAACCACGAGCTCACATAAAAATATATAAATTATATTATGTTAGTTTTAATTTTTTTTCACTCGTTCCTTTCTGCATTTATCTGTAATAGGATAAATGACCTAGTTCAGAATCTACCTATAGTGTGAAAAAAAAAAAACATAATATTCATATATAAATAATTGTATTATATCCCCAGCGCACTAGCCGAGTGCTGACATACTTTTATGCACTGACTGCACTGAGGGCAGCAAATTCCCCCACCCCCAACCCCCACGGAAAAAAAAAACATAATGACCTTCACTAGACACTATCGAAACTATATAATATCGACCCCGATTGCTTGACTGGGGTTTCTTGTCACAAATTCTAGTGCATTGAATTTTTGGTGAACAAGAATGATGAGATTGATGAATATTTAAGATGCTTTTCGACAACTGCCCTTTTAGTTTTTTGGAATAGCTTTTAGGTAGGTACACACGGCTACATATCAAGCTATATATTTCCAGTGTATGCTTATCTCACATTGTATAGGATTTCCATACAATGCGAGGTCAGCTTATACTGGAAATAGCTATAGCTTGATGTGTAGCCGTGTGTACCTAGAAGCTATTCCGGTTATTATAGCGTGATGTTATATTATGTAGTATTAACATAATATAACAACACGCCGTATTTCCCCGAAGGTTTAGGCAGAACTGTATCCATAGTAGCTACACCCACATCGAGGGTACCAAGTCTACCTAGTATTGTGCCAGGAATATCGATTCCAGACTGCTTCTAATTGAAAGAAAATAATATACTTACTGAATTGTGAAGTAGGCTCTGCCTTACATTATTTTATCATTATCTGCACCACAATACTTATTACAATAAGGCTTCCTGTACATGACCCCGGCGCCCCAAAGGCGCAGGATCACAGAAAAAAAAAAAACTAGGGCCCTGTCAAAAAACTAATTAAAAAGTAAAAAACAAGTTTTATTCCTTATTCTGTTTAAACAAAGCGAAAGGTCACTCATTTACTCGCTAACTAAAACGATAAGATAAATAATATAAGAGGTCCCCCGACTGCAATGACAAATTTATTTATGCTTTTAGTCAGCGAGTAAATGAGTGACCTTTCGCTTTGTATACAGGGTTATTGGTTATACGTATATGTCGGCAATCCATTATGGGGGATGTAGTGTAGGAGAGGTCATGTACAACAAAATTACCCCTGTTGACCCCTATGCAAATGTCAAAAAAAATTGAGTTATTTGAATTTTTTTAATTTATAATTCATACATTTAAAAATATAAAATGTCAAATTAATTTATAGAATACGGTCACAGAACAGAAAAAACAGTAGAAGTAGCATAGCGCTTCATTAGTATCGGAACCAGCGTACCCCAACTCACACAAATACAAGTTAATTGTATTTCGTAACACTAAGAAATCTTTGGTGTGATTGGTAGTTTAACATTGAATGAAAGTAGGAAATAATGTCAGTCGTCGCTTATTTGAAAATAAACCACAATGTATAGACAATAGAGTTGTTTATTGTGTACTCTTTTTACGTATTTATTACTTTTTCCGTTTAAAGCAGACACTGAATAGTTTCATGAGCAAGTTACGCTACCCGCCGCTAGATGTCACTATATTAAATGCATTCAATTTCAATCTGTATTTCGTTACAGATAAGATTCATATTTGCGTAACGAGGTCATTACTATTCGTCCTCCTCTAGGGATGTACCACTGTCGTTGACTTATTTATCGACATTTCGTTTTATTTTCAAACAAAATACAGTCAACAGCTAGAGTCGATAAATATTATTATGTTCGAAATCAAGTGTTAATATTTTATTCTAATACATACGATTTACAGAAAGTATAATTAAGAATTGTTATGTTAAACTACTGATCTGAATTTGAAAATTACTACTATCGTCGATTGAGAGTGTCTGGTCTGCACCAAGTGCAAAGGCAACTCATAGAAATCCAACGACTGATGAAATACGAAGTTTGTCGAGGAACATTTAGAAAATAGTTGTACTGTACCTATTTATTTTTCACTTTGTCGAAACTTAGGTTATTACTAACTTAAGTTTCGACAAAGTGAAAAATGATTATTGTTTAAGTATATTGTAGATTTTGAAAGTGGTTGTCTTTTTTATCACGACGATTCATGTCGTCGTTGCGACTTTTAAGACCTTTTATGTGTCACTTTTGGCAAAATCACTTTTTTACGCCAGCCGATCTAAATATGATGTTGATCTAAATGTGATTCGCGGCCGTATCAAATATGAATTTATAGAATTATAATAAAAAAATCACCAATACAAAAGAATCCCTCTACGTCCATAAAATCCTATAATTATTGAATGACTATTTCATGAAATCATGACATTTTAGGATTATTCTAATATAAGAGTTGTTATTATGTTTGTTGCTGATTCTAATGATTATAATTCTCTGAAGCCATATTTGTTACGGTCTCGAATCATATTTTAATCAACTTATAACCTGACACTGACTTACAAATTGCAAATAAAGTAAGGAAATTTGAATTTCGCGGGCTACCTTAGCGCGTCCCCTTTAAAATATCGATAGCTCATTATCGATAACGGTAATCTCTAATTGAGTAGCTGACTGTGACATGTGCATAGTTGGAATCTTCGCGAAGAATATGTTTGAGTTTAAAAGAAAGTAGACCTTAAATTTAACACTATAAAGTCCACTTTTACTTGTCTTGTTTAATAAAATATTATTTTTCAAATTTTTATTGAAATAAAATCAATTAAGACTTACTGACGGTATGACATACCTCTATTTGATATATTTTTGGTTCTGCTATCGTGTTTACATTCTAAAACAGCACAATAGGGCATTTTTGTATATTTTTTTTCAAGTTCTTTTCACCGTGACGGTTGTAACGAGACTGATTTGCGTGGTGTTTGCGCGGAGCAGACATATGCGGATCTTCGCAAAACTCGGGGTACGCGGGCCCTGCCTACTTGCGACTTCTACTGTTTTTTTCTGTTCTGTGAATACGGTTCATGTAAGGGTCAGCGCAGACAGACGGAGTAGTGGCGAAGCGAGTAATTATATAACAACTGAAACTCGATTTTATTTACTATGCCACACGCCTGAAATTTGCATTACGTAATAAAAACACACAATAAGGCTGCTTTTCCACCAGAGATGTGCTATGCTACGTTGCTATGGATGCGTGTGACATCCACCAATCATATTCATTCGCTATGTGGACCAATATTGATCTCGTGGCTTGCTATTTTTCCTATTTTATCCTGCAGATGCACAACATGTACTAATTCAACTAACTTATATTTTATTTATATATTTATACTGAAACAACTTTTTCCTTATTGTTGTCAAATTAATTATTTTTTGGGTTTTGATTAACTTCAAATCTTTTTACTAACAAATGTGTGTTCTTTTTAAGGCCGGTGCCCCATGTTCTTGAAAGAAATGTGTAAGTACTTAAAACACTCACAAACAATAATAATTATGTAGCTTTTATTTCCATAACATAACATAACATCACGCCTGTATTCCCTGAAGGGTTGGGCAGAAGTGTACCTATAGTACACCCACATTTCGCCAGTTATGTTTGAGTCCCATGTAATAGGGGGCGAGCCTATTGCCATCAACCGGGCACAAATCCAGACTCCTACTGAGAAATGTTTGATGGAAAAACCCGATAACACAAGCCTGACCCGGGAATCGAACCTAGGACCTCATGCTCAGCAGTAGCGCTTGCAACCACTAGACCAATGAGGCAAACAATTCCAATCACTTTAAGGCTTTTATTTGCATTCATCAATATATGTGTAACCATGTTTTTAAATGTAATTTCAGTCCTACTATGTTGAGTACAGCGCATGCGTGGCAGACAGTGCTTCATGGGATGCAAGTTTTAGTGAGTTATATGCTGATGCTGGTATTCATGACATACAATACATGGTTATGTGCTGCTGTGGTTCTGGGATCAGCAACTGGCTACTTCCTCTTTGGATGGCGTGAATCTGTTGTAGTGGACTTTACAGAACATTGCCACTGATACACACTAAAATACCTATGATTTGTGAACCAGACTAGTATTATTTTCTTGATTTTATTTTTGTTATTCATGTAACCTTGCTATTTGAGCTCAAAATATTTTACAAGTATCATGGAATATTTTATCATGTGTTAAGAGGAAAGCCTTGATATAAGTACTTTGGGCAACATTTATACCAGTTATTATATACTTTTTATTAGGATCATATATCTATATATAAACTTAGGTAAATGTAAAAAATATAATGCTTTGGACATGACTTTGTTTATTTCTTACTCATATAACATTAACAACAATATTATGGTAGCAGTACAGATAATTATTTATTAGACCACTATTGTTAAAATGCTTCTCTAAATTTTAATAAATAAAAACAGTCTTTATTGAACTGACTTCGCAAAATGTATGGCCAGTTTAGTAGATCACTTATATTTGCATTTATTTCCATCAGGATGTCTTAGGTGACAGTGCTTTTTAAGATTTGAACTACTGTTACATCTATAGCTGCAATTATCACATTGGTATGGTTTCTCAGCTGTATGTATTCTTTTGTGAGCTTTCAAAGAATTCACAAAATTTGTCCTAAAGGAGCATTTTTCACAAAGATAGGGCTTTTCATTTGTGTGCACCCTTTTGTGTTTTATGAGGTTCGATGACAATTTACAAGAATAACTACAGTTAGGAAAGTCACATAACTGTTGCTGATGTGAAGACTGATGCTTTTTGTATTCTGCCACACTGCAGCTCCTAGAAAACAGTAAATAGTTCATTTACAGAAACAATATAATCTTACCCTGGAGAAAATGGAGACTAGGAATACACAAGTTACCTATATGAGCAAGTTTTACACATAAGCTCTTCAGATTTATTTGTTTCAATAAACTCTTGTGATTGCTCATTTTGGCTTGTTGTTTCATCTTCAATAACAATAGTTTTGGATTTCATTTCTGACAGCATCTGAGCTATTATCGATCGTGGTTGAGGCCCAAATTTTCTAATACTTTCCATAGCAGGTCTTCCTCCTTTATTTAAATTCTCACCACTGCTTACTGATGACTGTGGCGGCCAAATTTGCAGTGGATTTATCTCATCCATTATGTTAGAGGATTAAAACAAGTTAACAGATTTAATATCTTCTGGTTTAATTTGGTCTTTCACTTCCAATCTGTAATGTTTTTTGTGAGTACTAGATAAATTAAAAAAAAACTGGCTCATTTGGCCAAACCAATCATTCAAATTTGACTGAACTGTATATTTTGATTTTTTTGACATTTGGCATAGACAAGTAAGGCTGGCTGCATACATACGGTTTCCTGATTTTCCTGATTCGGAATTCCGTGAGACTAGTGCAGACGTTCGTTTTTTTTTTTTTGTTTCAAAACGGACGTCAGGTTTTTTTTTTTCGTTCGGAAAATGTACGAACGTGTGCATCTAGTTGAACATTTTGTATATATGGCAAGCATTCAGGTTTCCGAATCAGGGAACCGTACGTATACGGCCAGCTGAAAAGAAATGATCCTGAGTTCAATTCCCAGGTTCGAGGAGTGATAGACGTGTGAGCAAGAACGCGTATTTATGGTTCGGCGACCTTTCTCGCCCTTGTGTCATACTAAGTACGCGTACTTTAAAACCAAGTACTTAAGTTCATCAGCGATCCAACAGGTTTGAAATTTTGCCCGTAGAAAAAGCTAGCCTTGGTTCGTATTTTCGTACGTCTGTCATCGCCGCGAGTCGCGAGCCACCATTTTGTTTCGACATTTGTGTAATGTTTGTATAATTTGGTTCAGAAAATTCGACAATATCACGACACAATTTGAGCAAGCTTCACGTGTGTCATCTATGGCGAGCCGAGTAAGTTCGCGAACTTATAATCCGCGTACTTTAAACTTCGCACGTCTATCACCCACTTTAGGGGGACGTTCTTCTTCGTTCCCTCCTAATCAGTCTTCTGCAGTGTGGATGGAAAACGTACGCGTCACACGATAACATTAGGCTACGGTTTCCTAGAAGAGTAGTGACCGCTTATGTAGCGGCCGCAATTTACCGGAGAATGACGTCACTGAAACGTTGATTATGAAAGTAAGTCGGTGTGTTTTCCTAGAGCGCGTTTTTGACACCGTAAAGCAAACACCGCCTCAAAAAATTAAATCGCTAGTTTTGCACTCACCGTACTCAATCACAAGAAAATGTGTCCATACTGAGAAGAGTGAGCTCACACATTA
Organism: Agrochola macilenta; assembly: GCA_916701695.1. Taxonomy (NCBI): domain Eukaryota; kingdom Metazoa; phylum Arthropoda; class Insecta; order Lepidoptera; family Noctuidae; genus Agrochola; species Agrochola macilenta. Next base: position 16,127,127 of record OU753554.1, on the reverse strand, counting down.
TTTTAATAGTGATTCCAAGACAAACAAGGAAACTGTAGCTGCAACCGTAACAACAGCAGCAGCTGTTAATCATACAGCGTTTAATTCAAACACGTAGATTTTGGTTTGAAGCAAATTAACCGGTATGCCCTTAATTTGTGTTGTCTTTAGAAATATTCAGATTAATGTCAGGAATCTGGTGAAGACAAGAGTTCACTGGTATGAACTAAGCTTTAAAAAGACCTTATAGTAGGAACACACGCAGCGACAGATTTTGACGGTTTTCGCTAGCGGTCATCGCTTGACCGCTCACGTAGCGTCCGCAATTGACCAGCGAATGACGTGACTGAAACTTAAATTATGAAAATAAGTCAATGTGTTTTCCTAGAGAGCGTTTTTGACACCGTAATTATGCGTTTGCACTGGCGAAACATTCACAACTTACATCTAGAAATATCTATTTCCTGTCATACATTGTATCGAATATTTACAGAAAATAGAGATTTCAACATGTTTTGTTGTGAATGTTTCGCCAGTGCAAACGCACAGTTAATTAAACCCTGCCCCCCAAAGGTTTAAATCGATAGATTTGCCCTCACCGTAATCAGACACACAAGAAAACGTGTCCAGTATTGAGAAGAGAGACTCACAAAGGTTAGACCTACATAAAGTTTCCATGACAAACAAGGAAACTGTAGCTGCAACCGTAACAGCAGCTGTTAATCATAAAGCATTTAATTCAAACACGTAGATTTTAGTTTGAGGCAAATTAACAGTAATTTGTCTATAAAAAATATTCAGATCATTGTAAGGAATCCTGTGAAAAGAAGAGACAACTGGTGTGAACTAAGCTTTATAAAGGCCTCATTGTATGTATGCACGGCTACACATCAAGCTATACATTTCCAGTATAAGCTGACCTCACATTGTACGGAAATCCTATACAATGCGAGATCAGCATAAACTGGAAATGTATAGCTTGATGTGTAGCCGTGTGTACACACGCAGCGACAGATTTTGACAGTCAATTTGTCGCTAGTGATGTCAAAATCTGTGTCTGTGTGGGTCTGGGAACTTCACCCGCGAATAAAGTCGTTGCGTGTCGATACGACGCAGACATGCAATGCAAACCTATGATGATGACATTACTTTGCCGACAAGCAATAATAGGTTTTGAGTCCCACAAGCAGCGTTTTTAACAATTTGTTTATATTCTTTTACTCATTTCTTATTCGAAGTGACCTTAGTGCAATAGTGGCGCCCTCATTTTGATTTTACTCTTTTTTTGCCAAGCTGTACTGTCTGTCATAAGTCCGAATGACGGGTAAGGTTTTTAATTTTGATTTGTTTAAACCTAAGTTAAATCGCTAGCACCCACAAGACAGCAGTGTTTGCCAGCTTACACAAGTCAAGCCAAACGCCTAATCCACACGTTTGAATTTTGTGATGGTTTGGCAAGCATGTAGAGCCGGAATTATTATTACGTAATTAGATAGCAGGATTCCTGATTCGGAATTCCATGAGACAGACGTTTGATTTTATGTATTAGGAATTTCCACTGCCAGTAGGTAGAGGGACGCTTTCATGAAAGCACGTTTATAGATGGACATTTTGGTATGCAAATAATGCTAGCTATGTATTTTTTTTTTACTAGGAAATTATCGACATGTTAATTTTGGTTTCAAACATGACCGCAACACTACGGTAGTCTCGTTAACATTAAAAAAAAAAATTCAACGCTGGGGGGTTCTGAATCATGTAGGTACTACTGAATCTATTGAAACCGGCTTCGCGTCGATGTCCCTGACACCCCGTAGAACAGTTGACAAACAGTTGAAATAGCCAATAAAAATCAAAAGATAATCGATAAACTCCACCGCTGCACACGGACACGAGAGAGTATACATGTTCTGTGCGAGTGGACGTCTACACAGAGACTAATCGAAGATCAAAAAAAAAACGAACGTCTGCGCTAATCTCACGGAATTCTAATTCAGGAATCCTGATCAGGAAACCGTATACGGCCAGCCTAAGGGTGCCTTTCCACCAGAGATGTGCTATGCAGTGTTGCCGCAACTGAGTTCCCAAAAGGTACATATCCAGTGCTGAAATGGTACATTTTGGGTTCAAAAGGTACATATGCAATGCTTTTACTAAAATCATTCACTACTGCATCTCTCGCTCTCTCGCAATGAATGCGAGACAGGGAGAGACTGCCTGCTCGCCAGCAGTTCTATTTTTTGGATTCTAGGCGTGATTAAACTTATCTATCATATTTTTTTTTTAATCCCCGCAGTTTTATGATAGGTACTCATTGAATTGTTTCTCGTGGTTAATTCAAAATGTACCTATCAAAACTTATCCGCTTTGCAAACAAGCGCGGCCTTTTTTGGAACGAAGTTCCTTATCGCGCGTTGCGAAAGGGGGCTACGGACGGGGGACGGAAAAAAATTAGGACCAAAAGTTGTAACGACACTTTTTGCTATAGTTGTAAGCCGAGCGGCGTGCGCGTGTTTCTCTGTCTGTCTCTCTCTCAAAGTCAAAGTCAAAGTCAGTCGAAGTCGGAGTCGAAGTCGAAGTCGGAGTCGAAGTCGTAAGTCGGAGTCGAAATCGAAGTCGAAGTCAAAGTCGAAGTCGGAGTCGGAGTCGAAGTCGAAGTCGGAGTCGGAGTCGAAGTCGGAGTCGAAGTCGGAGTCGAAGTCGGAGTCGAAGTCGAAGTCGGAGTCGAAGTTGGAGTCGAATTCGGAGTCGGAGTCGAAATCGTAGACGAAGTCGGAGTCGGAGTCGAAGTCGAAGTCGGAGTCGAAGTCGAAATTGAAGTCGAGCGAGTGTATAAGTCGACACGAGTCAAGAGACTTATACAGAGTTGATATGACAGAGGGGCATTAAATTACACTACGTATACTATACGTGTTTAGTATTAATTCGATACGGTATAAAAATAAAAAGCACCAAAAATGAGTTTTTTTTTTTTTCAAACAAACTAAATAGCTTATGAATCAGAGTAAAACGCAACCACCCTTTATAAATAAATTTAACTGACCTTAGAAGATACCTAGGTAACAGTGGCAACGGCGCGCGCCGTGCGGCGTGTTTTATCTCATTTCAAAGCGGGCGGCCGGCGGTGGCGCGGGCGGCGCCGGCGCGGCGCGCGGCGGCGGCTTACGCCTTCGCTCGCGGCTTTTATGTTAGGTATGGTTTTGAAGTACGCGCACAACAACATAAACACTAAAATTTTAAATTCTCGATGTGTCCTTCATTCACATGAATGCACAAATTATACCGACGGAGAATATTGTTACTTGTTTTTCTAATTAAAAATCATGTCAGTGTATTCTAACGCCGTGTAAGTTACACGAGGCATTGTTGAACACTTTAATTACACACACACACACACACACACAAAACCAAAGTTTATTTAATTACGTGTCGTATCACAATAAAAGCAGTCGATCACAAAAAAAAACACTAACACTAAATAATAATAATCCCAAGTTACGTGTCCTGTCACAATAAAAAAAGAAATACTGTCTTAAACTTATTTAGTGTCCTATCACAATATCAAAACAAAATCCCAATTGTCAGCGCGCGAGTTCGACAAAACGGAAGCGGAGCAGGTGCTACCGTGTTACGTAACATCTTGTACGTTCCGAAAGAATAGCGTCGGCGCACTGAAAAAAACAGTTTTTAGAAGCCTCACTGCCCCACTTATCGATCGCAACCCCTGCCCCTCGATCGCTAGGATGCAATAGCAACACACTGACCTATTTCTATTTCTTTTACGCGCGGGATGTTTTGCAGATAATTGTCACTCTCGTAATGAAAATGCAAGTGTGTGTGTATTTATTGCTTCCTTGTTTGCATTGTCATCTTTTTAGCGAAAATATTTGGTTGTACTTGTGACTTGCGTCACAGCGGCAACAACGCATAGGTTATACTCAGATTTATCGTTTTAAGGTGCATGACCTATGCGTATAGACATAATCAGCTGTTAGGAAAGATACATCGTGTTCAAACGGGGCAAAAACTTAAAAAATCATTTGCGACTAAACTACTGCTCCTATTTAATTGATTTTTGGTACAGAGCTTGAAAATGGTACCTAGTATAGGCAGTTTAAAGGAAAGCCCCTCTGTCGTATCAACTTTGTATATACTTATACTTATACTTCGAGACCAAAAGTTGTAACAACACTTTTTGCTATAGTTGTAAGCCGTGCGGCGTGCGTGTGTTTCTCTGTCTGTCTGTCTGTCTCTCTCTCATAGAAAGAGGAACTTCGTTCCATCCGTATCCCTTGACACCTCTCAAGTTTTTTTTTTTCGGTAGAAAATTGTCAAATAACTTCTCCCGCTCTGGGCGGAGCGGGAGGGTGTATCAGACTTTTGCTGACTAAAACCCACCCATGTTCCTTCCATTGCCTTTGTGCCGGGGCCACGATATCCCTTTCGGACAAACTCGTAACCCTGGCAGGCATTGGCCCTAACAGCCCCGTCAGTTGGTGCTGACATCTCTTTGAGGCGCGCGTGGAACACAACGCGCTATCGACCCGGGCCTGGTCCTTATCGGACGGCAAGCTACCTATCGCTCACCGTCCGCAAGCCCGCGCCTACGGTGGCCGGAAGTCGGCTTGCGACTCCCGAAGCCCGGGGCGTCTCCTGCGTTGGCTAGGGGTGCGAGGGCACGAATTTTGCCTCTCCCTCACGCGTTCTGCCTCCTCCTTCGCGAGTATTACTGCTTCGCAGAAGGAAGTGACGGCCTCCCATGCACTCTCGAACTATGGTCTGAACCAGGGCCGGACGCGAGAGATCGCCGCCGCCGATCGCCTCTGTGAGGACACGGCGGTGCTCCGCCTAAGCCGGGCAGACCTCCACTGTATGCCCGTATGCTCCACCGTGTCCTCCGGGCGTTCCACACAGTGGTGACACCCGGGCGTTTCCTTCCGCCTTATAACAGGAACCTCCCGAAACAACCGTGTCCGATGAGGACCTGCGTCACGCGGAAGGTGAGGACGCCGTGGTGCCTCTCTAGCCACTCCTCAAAGAGGGGACTTATCGCCACAATTGTGGCGTGCCCAAACAAGCGCGCCCTGTGAGTAGAGTAGTGTTCTGTGTCTGTCTTAACTTGGTGAGCGCACCGAAAGAGCGCGCCGCTCGGGCCGGTCGGATACACGATACAATGTCCATAGCCTACACTCTCGGCGGAAGCGAGAGAAAGCTTTTTCCCATTCCTACATTACGTAGGTCTGTGACTTCACTGGCCACCGGTACTTGGAGCCGAAGATGCTATCTCGTTTTCACATTTTAGCGGCGGTTCCAAAAAAGGTACGTAAAATAGTCTTTAAACCACGATTTTACACATGATTTCGGATGTTAAGTTGAAAAGGTACGTTAAATAGACCCAATTACACATTACATATGGGGGGCGAAGGTACGTCAAATGTGTAAAATGTACGCTAACGGCAACACTGGTTACTATGCTACGTTGCTATGGATGCGTTTTATATCTACCAATCATATTCATTGGTCCCCTATTGTCCATATAGTGAATGAATATGATTGGTGGGTATCAAACGCATCCATAGCAGCAGTTGTTGCAGTTTGCAACAGCAGAAGTCAGACTTATATTTTGTGCTTTAATTTAAATAAATATAAAACTGTTAATATTAACATAACTGTATAATAATTAAGGTATTATTGTGAAAGTACAGACGCCAGCACATCAAGCTACTACAATCTGTCAAATTTATTTAATAGATTTTCAACTTTAGCACTACAACATAAGGTTCAAGGTTGATTGCGAAAATTTGACAGTTTCGGGTAGCTTGACCTGTACTTTTGTATATTTTTTTCCAAAAGTTACTACGTCAATTGTTTGTTGGTACGTGGTTGGTACATGGCAACATTCAATATTTATTTGGGAAAAATGGCACGTTGATGGAGAGAGGTTCGCCATCCCTGCCCTAGACATTCCAATCCAGTAAAATGAAAAGGCAAAATGGCTTGAGGACAATCTAATGCAGTGGACTGTCTCTACACGAGGCTATTATTGGATTGACTAGTGGATTGGCTTGGGGATTGGCCCATGGTGTGCCCATGGTCCATGATTATTGAAAGCGGTGACAATATTAAAAAAAAAAAAAAACAAAATACAAAATGTCAAAATCCCTCGTCCACAGACTTTGACATCTCTAGCGACAGATTTTGACAACCGATTTGTCACCTACGATGTCAATATCTGTGTCACTGGCGACTAAAGTAGCTGCGTGTGTATCAAGCATAAGACACCGAAAACGAGTTTTACAGAAATCGATAGCGTCGCACATATTCATGACCACACCCACACCTAGAAGGAGATTATGCTCTAGACAGGTAGTGCTGCTTTCCGTTTTACTCATAACATCGCACTTTCAGATTTATTTATTTATGTTTAACGGATTTTCAACTAGTAGGTATGTGGTTTTAAATACCTACTCTCTCAAACTCAAAGCGTTTTTTATGTTGGTATGTTGGTAGCTATAGAGATCGCCAACATTTTGTACTTATCGTTCAAAATGTTGGCGACCTCTATGGCAACCACGCAACCACCTGCAACCACTGACCGCAAATCCGCCAACTGCAGCCGGACTGATTAATAAAATCGGATATGGATGGGTTCTACAGACGCGTTTTATTTACATTTTTCTAACGTTTTTGTAGCTCAGTATCAGGGGCAGCGTGAGAAAGTAGCTATATATCATAAATGTCACTAATCCTATTTTCACAGTGGAACAGTAATGGTTAAATGTTTAGTTATTACTCTGAGGTTAAATGTCACAGTACGGCCCTGTGATACGGCCCCAGGTTATATGTCAATGTAAATGTGATTCGTTTCACTTTCAGTAACAATACAAATATGAATTTTCAAGGCGCACGGTGGTTAAAAAATCCTATACAATGCGAGCTCAGCATAAACTGGAAATGTAAAGCTTGATGTGTAGCCGTGTGTACATGCCCATACAATTGGCTGCCGGGTAACCAGCCCCGGCTATCCGGAAACCGGGACGTAGGAAAAGGCGCTATTGGTATGGTCCAAGATCATGGATTTCATTTACTTCCATTTTTGGCCTTGTGGTATTAAAAAAGTGTGTAGCTTTCGCGATGATTCCCTACAGGACTAAGAAGTAGACCATAATTATTCTCAAATACTCACAGGAAACAAGCTTGCAGCCGTTATACTTTTTTTTTGGTCTTGCAACTTTGAATTGATTGAATCAGAAACAATAATTTCTCTATTTTCTATGCTCTATACATCCGTACAAAATCCAAAGAATCTCAAGCACAGAGCTATCGTAATCAATCCTATGATTAATATGGAATCCTGAAAAATATTCTTATGAGAAATTAAAATACACACGTTTTCTACATTTTCTTATGCGTATTTTATAGAATTTTCCTTTCCAGTGCAAAATGAAAATTTTTACTATGCCTAGAGACGCTCGTCATTCTTGGGTCTTGTTTGGCCGCCATGTCTGAAGTTCGTTGTGTCTTCGGAGGTCGTGTTGTGCTACTCTTTAATGTTTATAGATTTCAGTGAATTTAGTTACTATAAGACGATGAATTTATACAAATAATAAAGAACTATGATTTAGTTTCTTGTGTGGAGTGACTGTTAGACTGGAGCAAATCGATACATTTTGCGTTTGAAGAAGTTACTCTAACATCGTATTTTTAGTTCATCCGCCATATTGGCGTTAATATCTCTTCGTAAGTCTTTTTTCATAATTTTTAGCTTTACTGGTATTATTTTGATGTATTTTTCGTACTATTTTGTTGCTGTTTACATAGGGCTGCATAATTCGTTCAAGTAGAGTGTGCATGTTGCTTGTATTGAGCAATATTTTAAACTTTTTGTTCATGGCCTCTTTCAAGCAATTTTCTCCCATTTCTAGTTACTGAAATTGAGGTAATTTTAGTGGTATCTAACATAGAAGAACCCTTTATATTTTGACAAAAGTATTGGTCACAATCAGTTTGTATTAGAATCAAACATTGTTTTGTAGATAGTGTTTTATTGTACCTGATCATATTCTTATGAAATAGATGTTAAGATACAAAGCTGTACGTTATAATTTGTCTCTAACTATATTTTCAAATATATATTCGTGCCAAATCTGTTATTTTTTATTGAGGTTTCTGCCTCTTTACCTGATACCTGCAAATCATTTGAATGTAAAACTGAGCCCAAAGAATGTTCTAGAACGTTGATACGCTCTCTGAAGCGTCATTCTGCTATGTATGTTGCTGATGACTCATTTGATCAGTTTAAATTTTCCATAATTCACCTTAAAAAGCCTTGATTTAGTTTATGGTGGTAGTGGTACACAACTTCCAATTGTAAAAAGATGCATGATAAAGTTACTCACATGCATGGTGCATGACAACAGTTTGCAAAAGGCTACCTGATATAAAAGTAGGTTATGTGATGTCTATAGTAAACACTCAAAAACATTTAGCTTTTGGGCAGATGATCCCCAATACAATTTTTATTTTATAAACACTACACATTCATTTGAAACTATGTATCATAACCAAGATAAATAGAAGGTTCAGTTGCACGGTCTCTATCAATTAACCTTGGGCACCTTGAGGTTTTACATTCTACAGTGACAGTGAATGCTGTTTATTTTAAAGCAATGTGTGTTTATTACCGCTTTGTTTATATTTACAACTGATAGATGTGAATTTAAACAATAGGCTTACTACTTGAACCTTTCTCTCCAACCTATTGATACACAGCACAGGCAATTAAAAAAAAAAAAAAACATCAAATCCAATGTGTATACGTCTGGTAAAATACCCATGGAAGAGTTTTTATTCAAGTGTCCTTTGAAATTTAAAAGGCAAGAATATAAAACATATGTAATGTTACCAGACATACTTTTATGACTGAGTTAAAATTGGAATTATAATCATTTGTCTTTTTCAAACTTGTAACAAATTTAAATGTGGACTCCTTGACAAATTTAAAATAAAAGCCTTTGATCTAATTTAAACAGACTGCCATAAAAGCATACTATGGATGTACAGTCACGAGCACGAATATGTATCCACTTATCAAAAGCGATTTTCGCATGGAATAACGACTGCAACTTTGAGATAAGACTATTCTACTCTACTATGTTCGTAACAACATAAAATTACGATCACCACAGTAGGAGAAAATCACTTTTAAAAGTTGCTAAGTGTATACATATTGGTGCTCGTGACTGTACTTGCAGATACTACATTCAGACAAAATGGCTCTTTTAATTTTACCTTGCATATTACGAATTTTTTGACTGCTTGGCTTATTGATCCTTGAGGCCTGAGACCTATAGGTAACTCTTACATCTTTAGGAACAATATTGCAATATTGACGTGGAAGAAGTGGAATGATGTAGGAGTCATTTGTTCCATGTCAATATTGCATCAATATGGCTATTTAATCATATTGAAAAATCATCTACCATCATAACTCTTCACCACCCCTGGTTAACTGGTAGAGAATGCCTTTGTACCTTATTGTGTATGAGAAGTATATAGTATAAGTATAAGAATAAATAAAGGGAATTTCGAATTAATAACTACTAACCTATATTGATGAATTCAAAATTCTCTAACTAATGTGCGAGTTTGTTTCGTAATTTCTTCTAAGGGGTAGTCAGATAGGAAATGCTTACACTATCAGGTTTTTTTTATTTGCTGAGTAAAAATTATTCTTCTATCCTATTTGCAGAGTAAACTTCATTTCAGTTCTTAAGAGATAGAAATTTTTAAATACTTCCAACAAATTTTAGAGTGGGTTATTTATCCATTGAAAATCATGCAAGCAACACAGCTGTTATCATTTAAATGCTAGACAAAATAGGATATTAAATAAAAATGTACTTACTATTACCTTATTGCCAATGTGCTACACAAAGTAGGTATGTGTTTTTTTTAAAGTGCCGTGACTAATTTGGGCACTTTTATTCGGTTTTTCTAAGAAAAGTGAGTCATCTAAATATATTATAAATAAAGAGAAAATATTTGATTTTTTGTGTTTGTTTTTTATGCTTTGACGCTAAAACGGTTGAACAGATTTTGATGAAATATGGCACATTTCATGGTCGTGGTATACCACCTTGACCTGGGTTAAGACATAGGATACTTTTATCCCGATATTCCCACGGGATTGAGACATGCGGGTGAAATTAATTATATACAGATGTCAATCAGTATGGGTGTGAGCAGACCGGAGAGGAGCAAATAATTTTGTTATGACTTTCAATAATAATACACTTTATCATCAGAAACATAAAGTTCAAAACTGTACAAAACATTTCCAGACTTCAACGACATTCTGGGGTACACGCGCGGCGCCTCCTTTAGTTTGGACTTTATGTCTCTAATAATACGGTTTATTATTTAATGCCAAATAAATCCTCTGCACTTCACTTATACTATATATAAACTTAAAAAAAACCGCAAACCGTAGCGAGAACGACGACCAATCGCAATGACAGACTGCAGCGACACAACTGGTGTAACTCTGAAAACATTAGGCGGCAATGTCGTCTTTGGCGATCGGGCGGCGTTGCCGCTGTGGTTTGCGGTTGCGGTCACCTTCGGAAGAGCACCTTAATAATTTTTTCCGTGGGTCGTATTTTTAATATAATGTGTATTTTGTTACAGATCTGAAGACACTGCTGTCAATAAGCTGAGCCTTTGGTGCTTCAATTTCTCATATTTCCCTACCGTGCATTCAGATGCAAGGTAAGACATTTTAACTTAAAGCTTTCATTGCAAATAACAATGTTTTCTGAGTCGCAGGAAAGTTGTAACTAAATGTACTATTTAAAAAGAAAGAAATGTGAAATTCTTTAACACCTTTGCAGATTAATTTCACCTCTAAAGAAATATTATGCTAGAAGGGAGTTTTATAACTTTCACTATATTTCTTTCAGGTAGGATTTTTATTTGTCTATGAATGGGATGACCTGCTTCTAGGTGCAAAAGCACCAACATATTTTATTATGATAGAATGGTTTAGTGTTATAAGAGGATATAGCTGATGCCTCTTAGTCAGAAATTGGATGAGCCTCTTGTTACAATTGAGGTGAGAGTTCTTTGTTGAATACTCCTTACTATTTTCACATTAGGTTGTAATATCTACTACAGTTGTGGTGTCACTTTGGCAGGTAGATTGCTGACTCCAGCACAATGCAGCAGGCAGTCGATCCTCTCGCCACCACCAGCACGGTAAGTTTTATACAAACTTTATTTTTTTATTGAGTCCACTTCAAAGTTGTTAAAATAATTAAAAGTGAGTAAGCAATGTCTTTTATTATTGAAACTTTCTGGAGTAAATTAGTAGTATTGGTATCAAAGTATAATTCTTAAAAACAAGATGTAAGTTTGCTCAGTGAAGTGGCCGTAGTAATTAACCTGAATGTATGTATCATACAGCCAACGGCGGAGCCAGTTAATGGCGCGCCCCCTGACGAGCTGGCGCGGCGTCAGGGCCGGATGACAAATCAGCTACAATTTCTTCAAAAGAATGTAATGAAGGCAGTATGGAAGCATCAGTTTGCTTGGCCTTTTCACCAACCAGTAGATGCAAAAAAATTAAACCTTCCTGTAAGTACTTTCGTATTACTTATTAATACACAATACACTAAAAGTAAACATTACACAAACATGAAAAACGCCTAGTTAATGCTTATTTCACATGAAATATAATATGTATTATGAATTTTCGTGTATTAAGATATGTATTTAAGAGTTTTTATTTAATCTCACTCTTTATATTTTAGGACTACCATAAGATAATTAAGAAACCCATGGATTTAGGAACAGTAAAGAAGCGGCTTGAGTCCAACTATTACTATTCAGCTCAGGAATGTATACAAGATTTTAACACCATGTTTACCAACTGTTATGTCTACAATAAACCAGGCGAGGATGTGGTGGTCATGGCACAAACTTTGGAGAAATTATTCCTGAATCGAGTAAGTGACCAATGAAACGAAATAAAATAATTTTGTATAATTTTGCTACTTACCTTTAAATTGTTTAGGACAAAACAAATTTGGTAAAAAGATGTTTCGTCCTAAACAATTTAAATGCAGTCCTATATAAATCAGATCCTACTTGCCGGGACTTCGATTAACTTTTTTTTGCGTAGGAATAGAACACTCAATTTCGATCCTGACTCTGCAGATATTAGATTTCAACGACAAATTCCGCGATCCGCAGATAGCACAGATGGACAAGGAGGAAAAGGAGATCGAGGCCCCGTCGAAGGGTGGCAAGGGCGGGGTGAAGAAGCGCGGCACGTCGACGCCGGGCGCCGTGCCCGCGCCGGCCACGCCCGCGCCGGCCGCGCCCGCGCCGCCCGCGCCGCGCGCCAAGCCCGCGCCGGCCGCGCCGCCGCCCGCGCTCGTGGGCTCCACCAACACCACGACCACGCCCGCGCTGCCCGCGCCGCCCGCCACGCCGCCCGCTACGCACGCCGGCCTGCCGCAGCAGGTGGGCAGCTTTTTTGTTTCGAGCATTATTACGACAGAGCTTTACGAGATCGAACTTGATAAGATTTATATAAATGTGGGTTCTTCTCAGGTTGCGACGCAGCCTTCGAGTTTCCACGTGGCCCAGCCGGCGCCCCCGCCCGTCTCCGCGATACCGGCGGTGACATTATCCCAAACGCAGCCGGCTAAGGTTATTATTTCACTATAATACTTGTGTCGTTGCTAAGACGCTTGTTATTTTTATGTTACTCATCGAATTTTTAATCAAATAGGTTAAAAAGGGTGTGAAGAGAAAAGCCGATACTACAACACCTATGGGGAGTTCTTTTGAAGGAGGATATACTACGCCTACCATTGATCAGCAGAGTGGTCCTAAACCTGCAAAAATTTCCACTAGGAGAGAAAGTGGTCGCCAGAAAAAGGTGTGTTGGAATATTACAATATTGCAAAAACATTATTATATAATTTGGTACTATATTAAACTCGTATTTACAAATAATACCACTCCCAACAGGCGAGCAGAACAACAGACGATAGCTTCAAAATGGGCGGATTATCCCCGAGCGGGGCGGGCGCTTCTCACCACTCCGCCATGACTCCTCAGCTTGCGAAGAACAAAGAGAAACTTTCTGATGCTCTCAAGAGTTGTAATGAAATTTTAAAAGAACTGTTCTCTAAAAAACACTCAGTAAGTTACTTTTCAAATAACTCAATATTACTCTTTTTCTGATTCTCAACGAATCCTCTGCTACACTTATTTTTTTCGACAGGGTTATGCCTGGCCGTTTTATAAACCTGTAGATGCTGAATTGCTTGGACTTCATGATTATTTTGATATTATTAAGAAACCCATGGACCTTGGCACCGTGAAACAAAAGATGGACAATAGAGCATATAAAACAGCCGCTGAATTTGCCGCCGACGTACGTCTAATATTCACAAATTGCTATAAATATAATCCACCGGACCATGATGTCGTTGCAATGGCTCGAAAACTACAAGACGTCTTTGAAATGAGGTAAACAAAATGTTTAAGCCTGAGTATGTGGTTTGGTTAAAAAAAAAAAAACGGAGTCATAATATTGTTGGTTGTTTTACAGATACGCCAAGATTCCTGACGAACCCGTCCATGTAGGCGTGCCACACATGGATAAGGGAAGCTCAGCGTCAAGTTCGGAATCGGGGTCTGAATCAGACTCTGAATCCGACGATTCAGAAGAAGAGAGAAATAACAAAGTTAAGCTTCTAGAAAAAGAATTACTTGCGTTGCAAGAAAAAATGAGAAAATTAGTAGAAGAATCTAATAACAAAAAGAAAGCCAAGAAAAAAGTTAAGGATAAGACGAAAAAGCCATTACCGAACAATGCTGTTCCTAAAACCAATGCAGCAGCCGCATATGCGGCAAAGGCGAATAATATTGGAGAGAATTTAGGTAAGTTATATTCCTTTACAGTACAATAAGTAGACAATACAATAATTATGATGAACGTTTGTTCAGCCGTTTGTGAAAGTAGCAAATTGTGGTCGTCGATCGACATTATGAAAAATATTATAAGGTTTCTATATCACACACATATTCATCAACCTGTATTTTCCGAAAAGCACAGAGCGACACGAGAAGAGTTAAGAAGTTTCTTATTAATAAACTCGACTACACTGTCTCTGGGTTTTCTGTTCCGACATTTACAGTAGCATCTCCTATTTGAAATCGTGCCTGGTACAACATATATGTAGAAAACATTTTCACTAAAGCTTCTATCTACGAATGAAATTATGTATTTTTGAAGACTGCCGGACTTCGTTCATAAACATAAGAGCCAAACCTCAAAGGTGCCGTTTGACCGTAGCGCCCAGCAGCGTGCGCGGCAAGACGGGCAGCAAGCGCGGCGGCGGCGGCGCGGGCGGCAAGGCGGCCGCGCGCGCGCCCGCGCCCAAGAAGAAGGGCGCCGCGCCGCAGCCCGCGCCGCCGCCCGCGCCGCCGCGCGCCGACAGCGACGACGAGGACCAGGCCAAGCCCATGTCCTACGACGAGAAGCGCCAGCTCTCGCTCGATATCAATAAGCTGCCCGGTACGTATCTTGTGCGAGCTATTATAATCTTTTTTTTTGTATACATCAGGCTATTACCGTTTTAATATTTGTACCGAAAGGAAACTTTCTGACCGATACTAATTGAGTATTTTGTTCAACAGGTGACAAACTTGGCAAAGTAGTCCACATCATACAAAGTAGAGAACCCTCTTTACGAGACTCCAATCCGGACGAAATTGAAATAGATTTTGAAACACTCAAACCGTCTACTCTTCGGGAACTGGAAAATTACGTCGCATCTTGTCTTCGAAAAAAGACACGTAAGCCTCATTGTGAGTTGAACCAACATTATTTACCTTTTCCTTGCTCCTATGTTTTCCTTTACCTTGTTAAATATATAACTTAATGTGTAATTTACCTGTGCAGAAACTGAATGAGTATAGTCCCGAGCACCAATATGTACACACTAAGCAACTTTAAAAAGTGATTTTCTCCTACTGTGGTGATTGTAATTTTATGTTACGAACATAGTATTTTGGAACCCACACTAATATGAAATAGGTCTTATCTCAAACTTGCAGTCATTATTCCATGCGAAAATCGCTTTTGAATTTTGCTAAGTGAATACATATTGGTGCTCGTGACTGTACAAAGCAATCGTTAACATACCTATAGGTTTTCATCATAAAACAGTATAAAATTATGTAGAACTTGATCTCCTATTGCCATTCCAACTTCCTTACTGACACTGATAAAATCCCTCTCCTTAAACCTTTAGGCGAATAATGTTGGTGATACCAAAATTGTCCATTAAATGTTTATTAATATAAAAGATAAAAGTAAATCGAAAATATATTGTTGATTGCTATACTTGCAGATCGAAAAGTGTCTGGTAAATCAAAGGATGAACAAATAGCAGAAAAGAAACAGGAATTAGAAAAAAGGCTGCAAGATGTAT
This sequence comes from Agrochola macilenta, assembly GCA_916701695.1. Lineage (NCBI taxonomy): Eukaryota > Metazoa > Arthropoda > Insecta > Lepidoptera > Noctuidae > Agrochola > Agrochola macilenta. The sequence goes on along the minus strand of OU753554.1, from coordinate 16,111,636 downwards.
CTGGACAACTAGGAACAAATAAAAAGCAGCAACAGAAAAAAGGTCAGTAATTAACTCTGTCTATAACCCATTTGAATTTTGTAGCGGTCGGTTCCGCCGCAATAAAGCTTTGGTTTCCTCAGAAAGTGGTGAACAGCCACACAATAACGGCTGTCCAAACACGAAGCGTTTTTTGACACCATAAATGTCAAATACTGATGAAAATGCAGATTTTCATGACGTCCTAATACTACAGGGTGGCCCAAATAGTTACGTCATAAAAACTCAAACTCAAAGCATTTATTTCAAATAAACCAATTACAGGCACTTTTGAATTGTCAAGGGGTCGGTCGGTCAGTCAGAAAGATGAAGCTAGATGCCCATTCCAAAGCGTAGTAGGTACCTATGGAGAAGAACGGGCAATAAACTCCACGGTCACTATATAAAAAATAGATTACTCACGCCCAGGGCTATACGAAAATACCCCTCATTACCTACCGCGATTCTTGATAGTACTCGAGTTATAATAATTTTTATAAATTTCTTCAAAAATGTATGGGAACCGTTTTAAAACAATTCTATCTATTGGAATATAATTAGACCCATTGCCTTGGTGTTCTCGTCATAATAAGATATTGAGTGAGTGTAACCGTATGTTTATTGTCGGCAGAGGGTTGTAAGGAGGCGCTGGGCGGCGGCATGTCGTCGTCGTCGAGCTCGTCCGACTCGTCCAACTCGTCGTCGAGCACGGACACCAGTTCGTCAGACAGCAGTGATAGTGAAGCAGGTTAGCCCACATTGCTGACGACTTACGTAATCAATACTATCATTTCGTTCACAGACAGACAGAAAGTATAGCACTGAGTGGTACCCTATTTGTACCATATGATGTAAATTACAGTTATTAGTAATAGATTTTAATGATACATGCATTTAAATTAAGATGGATATTTCACTTTGTATGAATATGTTCAAATGCTTGAGATATATAAATAGATTTAGGTTACTAGCAATTTTTCTTAAAGATTTCAAAGACGAAAATATAAGTTTTTTACCTTTGCCAGTATTTTTTAAAGATATGACCGAACACAACCTTTTTATTTAAAATGTGAAATGCAATTTTAACTGTTAAATGTGTTTCTAGTCTGAAATTGATGTCAGTGGCAGAATGAATGATAATGGAATGACCATGGGAAAGTTGCTTGATTGAGTTAACATCTGCTGAGAAATTATGTCTAGGTGTGTTAAAAGCATGAAGTTAATTTTCTAAAACGACATCTTGGGGCCAAGGGTGACCCATAATATATTTATATTATAGTATTTATTTATTGAAATCCCATTGTTGAGGATTTAACATATTTTTTATTTTATTGGCAGTTTTTTTTTTTTTCTCTCATTTGTTTATAAATGAGAGTGGAGTTTGCCTCCATCAAGTATTTTATTAGATTACGTACGACACGAAACTTATCGCACGACGGCTGAAAAACTGCCGCGCCCTCGAGTATGCTCATGGCGATTGTGAACTTTTCAATGAGGTACAACATTCAACATTCACGTACTTGTATTTTGCATTCACCATGAGGGTGGGTACCCGAGAGCGCGTGGCCGAGCGGAAGTTTTCGCGTCAAATAAAGGCGCCCATAGGCAATAATGAAAGGATGATGTGAATATTATGTTCTGTTTTGTTTCATTTAAATTAGCCAATATGCATGAAGAAAAGAATTGTTAGCCATAGTGTGATTGTGTTAGCTAATTGAATTGTTGAATGGGGATATCAGGTGCTAAAAGAAAACCGCAAGATGACAACAAAGATTGGGTTCATTTGGCACCATATATTGAAACAAAATAAAATAATGAATATCCCCAGCACTGTAACATATTGTTTGTGTTGAAAGTATGAGTGTGATTACTGTGGTAGTAGTAAACATTATTTTCATAACTGTGATATTGGAGAGGGATACCACCTGAAGTTTGATTCAAATAATATATAATTCGAGTCTGTAGTCTGCTGCGAAATATAAGAAATGTTGGTAAAGGCACAAAAACAGTTGTTAGTGAGGAGGAGAAGCCAGCTTTGGTGTTCACTGATACTATGATATTGGTGCCGGTAAGAGTAATATGTTATTTGGTTTGCTTTCATGAACCAATAGGAAATACCTTTTCACATTAATATTTTTTTAACTATATCATGTCCTCAAACGCGATGTTATTTCATTTGCATCCTTGAAGTTTCGATCTCTTTTTATGGATTATTATTGGAAAGTTCAGATCTCACGGTTACTAATTGCTTTTGAGTGTGAAATTTAAACCCACTTAATATTGATTGAGGCTTGAAAAGTATAATAAGAACAAGGATAGATAGTAGTGTCGGTACGTCCAGTGTTGCGAAGCGAAGAGGATCTCCGAAAGCAGCTGGCGAGTCGAGCGCAGCCGTAGGGACTATTGCAAACAATTGTGTAAGGACGGATACCAACTTAGCAAGCAAAATTAGCCCCATGATGGACTCAGTTCTCATTTTGTTACAATGGAGGATGTATTTTTTTTTGTGACATGTGTAGTTAAAAATTTATTTGATTGAAAAGGTATGTTTTATTGGTTTAATGCTTGATACACTTTGATGCTTGCTCTCAAACAAAAACTTGATGTGACGTGTGAATCAAAATTGTCTATTTAAACAAAAATACCTAAAGCTGGCCTCCTTCCTTCACAAATTGTTTGCAAACTTTGTTATTGATTGTCGAGGATTAACATACTTTTAAGCAAAATGTTATGGGCACCAGAATTTTTCCTTGTATCTATCAGTGCAATATCAGCACATTTGTTTGACAAACATTTTTTTTTTTTCGTCTATCTCAGTTTGTTTATAATTTGTTACCATAAACTGACTATTAAGTATCTGTACCTAATTGGCATTCACTCTTTGAGATTTTATAATGTAATTGTTATAACAAAATCTTTTGAATTTTTGGTTACATGAGCCAGTTTTAGTGTATCAACCAATAAGAGAATAAGTAAAGATGTAAATGTTTTACAGTACTTACTATTTTTGGTTGCCTGATAGATATTAAAAACAAAATTTTGGATATACATAGGTACTACAATATAAAATAATACTGTGAGCATTGTAAGGAATAAGTGATGTAAAGAAATGCGGATATTTTATCCCAAGTTGTAGTCTCATGTTTGGTTGTAAAAACTCGAGCCATTAAGTCTTCAACTAAATCTGAACAAAATAATGTTTCTATTCATTCTTTGTATATAATTATTTTCTGTAACGCAATGTGCACTGTAAACCAGTGTCTCAGTGTCAGATTGGATTACATTACGTTTGTAATTTTAGTAATTTTTTATGACAAGATTTAGGTCACTAATCAAGGTTTAATGCAAATATTTCTCTTTGTTCGAGTTCTGGAACAAAACAATTTTAGTGTTTCTTTTTCGTCCAATTTGTTTGTATAATCGAAATTTTTACAAATTTAAAGAAACATAGACTAGTATTTCTCAAATCTTGTAATTTATTAGGTTGAAAGAGGCCTAAAATAAATTTTATACGGAATCCATTACACTTTTTACTAGGCATGTTAAACCGATTTTGAAATGTTGTTAATAAATTATTATTTGTCAAAATATCACATTTTATGATTGACCTGCTTGGTAAAATGTTGATCATTTTGCTTGTTTACTTATGTTTTATTGTCCTCTTATTTAGAAAGGTTTTACACGCATACGCATATGTACCTATGTTTTTTTAGATAATATATTCACATTGAGTAGCTCAATTGAATCAGACTAGAACAATTAGTATTTAAAATTTTGTTGGATAATGCGAGAGTATAAGTGGAATAACTTCCCCATGAAATCACTATAAACAATAGTCCAATACTTACATAGTATATATTTTTATCAAGTACAATTTGCAGATTGCTTCAAAAATCTATAGTATAAGTTAGTATGTAGTAAACATAATATTTTATCTAGAAGTCCCTTATTTTGTCCACAAAGAGACAAGAAGGGAAAAGAACAAAAAAGTTTACTGTATACATAATGATCATTTATTTTGTCAAAATCGAGATTATCTGAAAAGACTTGGTAATCAAAACTAGCTTATTTTGGGGCCCGTTAGATAAGAATGGATCAATCTCATTAGTTAAAGTTGGTTTAATATTTATCAATATTATAGACAAAATATTGTATAGTTAGAGTTTAAAATAAAACAAAACTAACTAGGTAAAATTCAATACAGAAATGTTTTGACTAATCTAACGGGTTCTGAAGTGTGGCAAACCGATTCAACTATCATTTTAAGCGAATAGTATGTACGCTTGGTGCAATTAGTTATTTGAAGGCAACATTTTGTTGTAATGTTAATGTAGAGAGTTGACATGTAAACAGAAACACCATGTGTGGAAAATTTTATGTAAGATTGATTTAATCAACTCATGACTTAAAATTAATAGATATAAGAGTGAGTGGAAATAAACTTTGTATATATATTTCAATATATAACGATTTAAGTAAATCTCTTAAGTAATTTATATGGAATTTCATTTGGCTGCCCTGAGATCTGAACAAGTAAATTACTAATTCATGTTATATTTGATGAAAACCAGAGAATTTATTACAAATAGTGTTTGCGTAATATTTTAATACAACAGTAACAGTGTGGTATCAGTGAACATTAACTAGGTACACTTTGGCTTCTCCTCGTATTATTTTCTTTTACGTCGAAGAATTTGTGGTTACTGGATCGTGATGCTGTATCTCAAGTTAAGTATACATTCGTGCAGTAGTAGGTTAATTTCGTAGCACACAATCCATTTTGTGCATCTTTATTTCATTTCAGGTACGGGCCCCAGTAGGACGCCAAAAAAGAAAGCGAAGAAGCAGCATCAACACGCACCGCAAACTGTAAATATTAGTTTTATTATGAAATATGAATATTAAAACAACAATGCTGGGAAATAATTATTTGTTAATCGTTTGTAGCAGAAACCCGTGCCTCCGGTGACAGTAGCAACGACCGTGTCCGCGCCCGCGCCCGCGCCAGCCGCGGCCGAGCCGGCGGCGCCCGCGCCGGCCGTCGCCACGCCCGCGCCGCCGGCCCCGCAGCCGGCGCCGGCGCACAAGGAGCCCGTCGCGCCGCCGCCCGCCCCGCTCGCAGTACCCGTGCCGCAGCCGACAATACCTGTTAACGTTATTCCCGACTCTTCCATCGCGCCCATTGTTCGCGACACGGAGGACCAGAAGCTTATTCCTAAAATTGAACCTCGAAACGGTCTGGATAAGGTCGATCCGTCGCAATACATTGATCCCATTGAACGGTCTTTGGCTAGTCTCGAAAGAAGCCTCAAGGCAGATGTGCCTATGGATGTTAGTGTTGGAGTATCAGAGTCGTCGATGCGTCTCGAGGAAGAGTTTTCACTACCTAAACCTCAAATGATGCCTGATGCTGCCCATCAGAACTTGATGGCACAACTAGGGGGTATGACGGAGGTTGCCCGTGTGCCTGAACAGATTAAAACTGAAATGTACCTTCCACCTCACAATGGGTTTGTAGACAAAATGCCACATGAACGCGAGATGTTACGATCCGATATAAATCCTATTATTCCTGGCATGACCAGTGTACCTCCCGTGCCGTCTATATTTGACCCCTTACCTTCCGCAGCACACAGCGTTATCTCCCAGTCCCATCACAACATACAGAATGTACCATGTTTAATCACACCTGCAGCAAAAAAAGAAGATGTGAAGCCTCTGCTCACACCAAAACCAATCGAAGACCTCATGGGAGTTCCAAACATGGTTTCTAATAATATGTCCGACCGAGCTAAATATGAAATGGAAAAAAAGATGGAAGACTCGAAAAATACAAACTTTGCTCAAGCTTTCAAACTCAAACAAGAACAAAACTTAAAAAATGCGAGTTCGTGGTCGTCACTTGCGCAGGCTGGAAGTCCACAGAGTATACCAAACATGGGAACCAATCATCAAATAAAACAAAAACCTGTCATGGATAGTTTTCAAGTAAGTGTAATTGTAGATATTTATTGTTACTAAGAAATAGCAGAAGATGTTGCCCAGTAAAATGTAAATTGTTGTAATTTTTTGTAGGCGTTTAAAAAGCAAGCTAAAGAGAAAATTGACCGCCAAAGAGCTCTTATAGAACAGCAGGAGTTACGAAAAAAGGAACAGGCTGAGAGAGAAAGACAGCGGCAAGAAACTGAAAGGCGACAACCAGACGAAGAAAAAATGAGGTAAGGAATTGTTAAAATGCCACTTGCACCAAAATAAATCAAATTTTGAGATAACCTCTGATTTTTTATACAGAGCGTATTTTGAACTGGGAGAGTATGGGGCAATCCGAATACATAGTAGATACGGTCTTTTTTTCATGTAAACAATTTGGGCATAATACATTTAGTGCGAGTTAATTTTTTTTATGTGTTTGGATTCTCTTCTCTTCACTCTGTATGTACAGTGATGGTATAAATAGGTCGAGCAATTTTCAAACACATTCGATTCCCTCATCGCGGCAACAACAACACCCTTACCCAACCTTTTAAAACTGTTAACAATAACCGGCCAAGTGCATGTCGGACCAAACACAGTGAAGAGTAACGTAGTTGGGAATATTTAGGTACACATGCACATTATTGAATTTATCGACACCGACAATAAGTTTGTATTCGATAGTATTTTCTAATATACTATGAAAAACAAAGTTATTTTTTGTGTTTTTTCGGTTGTAACCGAAATATCTCAAAATCTATTGGCTGTCGAAAAGTCACTTAGAAACATAATCATTTTAATTATGGGATCCAACAATACCCTGCAAGCTTATGTAACAGATTATTAAAAACAGGTAAATATTTGACTATTTGCAACATTGCCAACTCTTCGAATGCACAGCCTAATGCATACGGTGTCGATTCACAGAGTGAATCCAGGCGTGCGTAAGGTGGAGAGCGCTGAGGTGGCGTCGCCGCGCGTGTCGCCCGTGGCACGCGCCTCGCCGCCCGCAGCCGCCGCCGCTGCCGCCGCCGCCGCGCCCGACAAGCCGGCCGCGTCCGAGCGCGAGCGTCTGCGTCAGCGCGAGCAGGAGCGCCGGCGCCGCGAGGCCGTGAGTACACACACTACACACCTGGCTAGTACTACCGTGGCGCGCGCCTCGCCCGACAAGCCGGCCGCGTCCGAGCGCGAGCGTCTGCGTCAGCGCGAGCAGGAGCGCCGGCGCCGCGAGGCCGTGAGTACACACACTACACACCTGGCTAGTACTACCGTGGCGCGCGCCTCGCCCGACAAGCCGGCCGCGTCCGAGCGCGAGCGTCTGCGTCAGCGCGAGCAGGAGCGCCGGCGCCGCGAGGCCGTGAGTACACACACTACACACCTGGCTAGTACTACCGTGGCGCGCGCCTCGCCCGACAAGCCGGCCGCGTCCGAGCGCGAGCGTCTGCGTCAGCGCGAGCAGGAGCGCCGGCGCCGCGAGGCCGTGAGTACACACACTACACACCTGGCTAGTACTACCGTGGCGCGCGCCTCGCCCGACAAGCCGGCCGCGTCCGAGCGCGAGCAGGAGCACCGGCGCCGCGCGGCCGTGAGCACACACACTAAACAACTGGCTACTGACTAACCTAAAACGCACGTAGATGGCGAAGAGTGGAAGATAGGCCTTGTGACAATTTATTTTTTGAAGTGATATAGATCTATATCACAGTGTCAGGCGGCCTTGAGGGCCAGAATGATCTAACTTGACTGGAGTTGAGAACTGTTCCAGCTGACCTACAAAAGGCTCAATATCCCATCTCAAAAAGCTGGATTATTATTCTTAGAATTTATTAAATAAAATTTGTTTTAATTGTTTCAGATGGCGGGTCAGATAGACATGAACATGCAAAGTGATTTAATGGCCGCATTTGAAGAATCACTGTAATGTGCTTTAAAGAGGACACTAATAAATTGTACATATGAGTATATAAATATTAATTTTACGTCAATGCAATCGATAATTATGGTGATAGTATGACACCGAAGTGAGTTTGTGATCGTTTAGTGCGTGAAACAGTTGACTAACATGTGGTTAAGTGCTGTGAATAGGTATACTTAAAACTGTTGTAACGTCATTATTGATTTCGTGGTCACATATTATGGGCCTTTACTAGAGGGTTGCATTTTAATTAAAATTAACTTGTATTATAAGTTTGTATGTAAGGTCTTAAAGGTAAACAACTCTCTTTACATTCGTAAGTCTATATTTATATTTCGTTTTAGATTCGTCTTCTTCCTTCCATAATTGTTTTATAGTGTCTACTAATGACGATAGAATGGTAGATTGAAATCGGAAAATCAACATGTTTTATGTAATTGGTAAATAAACAATCAAATAAACTATGAAATCTGTTATGCGACTTCACACCATTTCTCATTGCATCGCTGTATTATTTGAATGTTTCGGAAACAACAGTAATTGTTGACGCTTAGAAATTAAATTAAAATAATTAAAGTATATAATGCCATAATATTAGAATGTCGCTTTAATTCAACGTGCAATGGGTGACGGCGTGGGTTTATATTTATTAGTAAATGGAATTTCTGTTACGTATTCGATTTTCGATAAATATTGCTTAATGTTAGTAGATTTTTTATCAGTCTGTCATGGAAAACAGATCAAATGTCATACATTTGATTTGAAATATATTTATTTTACATTGGAATATGTCTTTTTGTGTTTGTAGATAGATAACTCCAGTGCAAATGTAGTAAATTTTAATACAAATTCTGCATACAAACTCATTAATATTAATGAGAATATAAATAATAATACCAATAATACAAATCTCGACAAAACATTGTATATTGTTAAGCAACTTTTTAATTTCAGCCATTTACTTCTCAAATTCGAAATCAAATGTAGATATGAAGTAAAATATATTGACATTCCATAATGTATATATGTTGTTTAAATTGTTATTTATATTTTATTTTCGCCAATTTGTGCAGCTTTGGGCATTTTTGATAAGGCATAGTAAACGACTGTGTCACTGAATGTTATGAGAGGTTCATGCTTATATAAAATATAAGCACCACTAAGTGTTTCTTAGAAACGTACCAAATTAAACTGTTTTGATGTACACATTATTTTCTTGGAGTTGGTATAGTTTTGTTTTAATATAATTTATTTTGGATCTCGTTCTATTGAACCCTCTTTCGTGCTTAGTTGCATAAAAATGTCTTGTTACCATGCTTTATGGTCGAACGTCCACTGGCACGTAGGATGTGAACGGAAAAGTAAGCCACGTTAGCTGCGCATTAATTTGTTTACTAGCAATTCGTGCATAGCGTGACTGTGGCTCGCAGTGGACGAGCGTTGCTTAGCCTAGGGATGCTGTAGAGCGGCGCCATAACAAACAAGGACACAAAAAAATCGTAATTTTGTAGGGTATTATAAAAATATTTCTACACATTAAGGCTTATTTAGATTGATTCAGTATTTCCAGCACTGAAATCTAGTAACACTGAACAGGCCACGGCCTGGATCAAAACGGCGCCTATTACATCAGGCCAGAGTTATTTTAATTTTATTCTACAATTACTTCCCAGCTTCTGGATTGAACTGGACTGGGGCGTTTAAACGGGTACAGCGGGGTGCGGTAAGGCATTGGCGCATACAGGGGGGGGGGGGGGTTTATAGGGGACATGGCCCCCATGCCCTCCCCCCACAAAAGACAGAGGAATTCCATACTTACGATTCAATTCAGGTGCACTTTTACACAGCATACTCATAGGTAGGTATATCAGGAAACAGAAATAATATATTCTTTACAACAGGTGAATTCTACTTCTCAGTTAATTTTAATATACAAAAATAAGCATGCACATACTTAGGATCACTAGCAAGCAACCCACCTCGTAACCACGTCCACTTGGGACTGGGACCTTGAAATGAAACACTCTTGGGTTGAATTTCTAAAAACGCTGAACAAGTAATTTTATAAAATTTTCAAAATTCAAGCTAATAAAATCTTTATTTTTTGGTTTACTTGTCATTTTAACTCTAGCTCCGAACCTTGTCAGTATCGATCCAATGGAGTCGAGCGCGTAATGGGATAATACCGGATCAACGTAAATCAGCCTTTTCTGTTTAGTTGACAATTCGTTAGTCATTTTACCTCTAATCCCTCTCGCAATCCAACAGCAACGATGTCGCGGTATGTGATATAAAAACACCCGGCACATTTGTGTCGTGACGCTTAGGAATCTATTCAGGACCACCATCATATCACAGCGAATTTTGATTGGCTAGCACTGAGGAAAAGGCAGGCGTCATCGTCATGACAGTACACAACACATGCTTTGAATAAAGATAGGAAATAAGTATATGATGCTGCTTGTGCTGGATTGAAAGAACAGTCTACTAATTTGCTTTTATTGATTGGATGCGGCGATGGGAAGGAAGGAATCCTTCACACGGCTTGTGAGAGTGAGTTGGAACTCGAGACAATGATGGACGGTCATTTAACATCCTGGATGTCTACCAAGCCTAGGGAACGGTGAACTGATTATTATTAACAAGAGGCTTAAATATGCAATTATTGATAGCCCGTTCTTCTGAGCCCTTTGTTGGGGCGATAGGCTATATAAAAAGTACTCTGCGGCGATAGGGGTTTTGGCGTAAGTAAAAAAACGGGCGAACAGTAGTCTCATTTAGGATGTACGAGGGGTGTTCAATAAATAGTGAGAATGAGTAAGACGCAATTATCTTTTATTATATGTTATTTTATTTTTCGACGTAGTCACCTTTCAGGTTTATACACTTTGTATATCTTTTCTCTAATCCTAAATTTCCCTTTCTAAAAAAATCTCCTTCCTGATCCCTTAAAAAATCATTTACGGCGGCGACTACTCCGTCATCATCTTCGAATTTCTGGCCCCTGAGATGTTCCTTTAAGCGCGGAAATAGGTAGAAATCACTAGGAGCAAGGTCCGGTGAATATGGAGTATGTTCCATCAATTCGAAGCCAGCTTCTTGAATCGCAACTCTGGACTTGTGCGCAGGGGCGTTATCTTGGTGAAACAAAACAACTTTAGCGAGTTTACCACGCCGTTTCTTGCGTATTTCCTCACGCAACTTTGTTACTTGTCCTGCGTACATAGTCCCCGTAAAGATATTCGATCATTACCACCCCTTGGCTGTTCCAGAAAAGAGAGCCCATGATCTTTCCGGCGGATGGAATCGCCTTAAATTTATTTGGAGTTGGAGATGACGGTCACTTCCAAGTCATGGACTGTTGTTTCGTTTCCGGGTCATAATGGTGAAGCCATGTTTCGTTCATAGTTATGAATCGAGCCAAAAATCGGTCAGGATCTTGTTGTAACAAATCCAAACAGCTTTGTGAAATTCTCAGTCGAGTTTGTTTCTGCGCGTCAGAAAGCACTCTGGGCACCCAGCGCACTGACACTTTTTTCATACCCAAATGGTCGTTTATAATATTATGGACACTTCCTATCGAAATCTTTAATTCTTCAGCTATAAAACGAACAGTAACACGACGATCCGCCAAGACAATATTTTCAACTTTTTTAATCATTTGTTCAGTCACTGCCGATATGGGGCGTCCCATTCGTGGGTCGTCGTTAGTGGAAGTTCTTCCTCGCTTGAACTCAGCACACCAACGCGCAACCGTAGAATATGGAGGAGCATGAACCCCTAATGTTGCTCTCAAGTCTTGATTTACCTGCTCCGTAGTAAAATTTTTCAAGCAGAGATATTTTATTACCGCGCGAACTTCAATTTTAATTTTATCCATTTTTAAGAACACGTTCCGAAATGACGCAAACACTAGACTTCTACTTTTAAAAAACAAAAGAGAATTAATTGCTTTTTTTATTATCATCTTAACTAATGTCTGGGCTATGCCTGCCACTATTTTTTTTTTCTTTCCAAGGAGAATGTATCGCATTCTCACTATTTATTGAACACCCCTCGTACATGTAACATTGACATCTCACCTTGATTGCAACATTAAATGGGCGGGGCCTTGTCAGTCGTTTCTGACGGCCAACTCTAGCACCACGCGCATTGGCGTATACCCAGGGGGTATGTTTCTGAAGAGATACATACAACATAGTAAACGATGGTGAGGTGCTGCTACCACAGCCATTTCATGTTTCGCAAATCGAGGTAGGTTCATAAAAGACTTGGCAGGCCTAAACCTGCTTTCTTGTATGCAGTGGTGTAGTTAGTCCTAATGGGGCCCTGTATAATTTTTTTGTGGGGGCCCCCAATAAGATTTTTAACCGACGGCGGCGAAGCCCAAGGGTATTGTTTTTTTATAAAATAAATAAACAGCATACCTACTGACTTGGAAAGTTAAGTTTTCATCGTGATATCACTAAGAGGATTAATGCATGAGCGAGTGATGCGAGCTCATAAATTGCAGCATCCTGACTGGATTACATGGTTAAGCACTCATTGTGATTTTTTTACGTTCGAGAATGCGAGAGTGAACGAAGCAAGCTCAAAAATTGGAGTACATCAGTCAGGGTTGACTTGGATAAATAGGTTAGATCCTCTGTGCTGTTCGTTATTATACTGGGTGGTAGGGACATCGTCGCGAAGCCTGTTACCATGGGATTCATTACATGATTCTGAACCCCTCTGTGTTGAAATTTTTCAAAGGTTATTAAAAAAAAAAAAAAAAAAACAGCTGTTCCATACATTTTGCCCGCGTAGATATTGCACTTTTCTATGAAACAGCAATTTTTTTTTTATAATAGACGAAAAAGTTCAACGCTGGGGTGTTCAGAATCATGTACTGAATCCATGGTATCAGTTTTCGCGTCGATGTCCCTGCCACCCTGTATAGGTACTTAATTGGTAGTCATTAGTTCGCCGAGGGCACGATCGTTTAAAAGTTTGTCAGATACAGACAGCCATCCGTTGGGCATCAGCGCGGCCCTTTTGTCCGCCGCGACGTATGCGTTGTTGTGTAGGATTCCATATAAGCTCTATCGTTCGCGGCGAAATTGACTGACCCGGCCCGCCCAGTGCCTAAGAATGTTGAGAAATAGGTTGTAATTTGAATATGTAGCTGAGGGTGTCGTCATAATGCCAAGTTGTAAGGGGTCGTCTAGCCAAGAGCTGCAGCTTACTGAAGGAAGAGGTTCTTGGTTAGACAGTTGTAGGGTCGGGGCTTTATACAGAAATGTCCTCACCATCACTCCTTTTTTGGAAGTATCTATTATATTTTGTGGAAATTAAAAAATAAGTAAGGATCGTAGCAACGTAGGTGGCGTTCTGTAGTTAGAGCCTACCCTCATGAGAAAAAGGCGTGGGTTTACGTATGTATGTAATATAGGATAATGTAAGTAAGTTATAATTGTATTTAAAATAAAACATCGAAATCCAATTGGAATAATAATATATCACATTCCTTGATCTTACTGTACAACTAGACTACAGACAAGCACTTATATATTATTACACTAATAATATGTATAGATATTTAAATAAATTCATGTTTGCCAAACATCTTAGCCCAGTCAAATAAGGGTTAAACCTTGGAATGAAAGTCAGAAAGCTGTTTATTTTTTTGCACACATTTTTGCTTCGACATCCTAACACTTTTGATTGACCAATTTTAACTTGCTGACACGAGACCCAAAGTTAGATCTTTATGCAAGTTCTTAGAACATAAGAACGGAAGTCTATGCGAAAACTCGTCTTTCAGACAGTTTATTCCCGTTGTCCCCGTATGTCATATCCCCGTCACGGGGACAGCGGGATTAAATTTATTTCCCGTTGTCCCCATAACGTACATTCGGCTAACGGGGACAACGGAAAGTAAACCTTTTTTTAAATCGAAACAGGTTAGGTTAGAATTGTGACCACATAACGCACGAGCCGAGCGAGCGTAGCGAGCGGTGCCGCGGCAGCGACCGGCGATTGCCAGAAACATATTTGAATGTAAAACCAAACCACGGAGACAACGGGAAGTATTTTTAAATATTTAATTGAAGTACCGCTGTCCCCGTAGGACGGGGACAGCGGGAATAAACGTTTCAGTCTTCCATTCCGAGGTTTACCCTTTATTTACCCTATTTGACGGTACTCATTAGGAGGCGTTAGTGTCCCACTCGATGAGGTATGCGGGCGGCGCGCCGGGCTCCAGGCGCCGCGCGTGCACGTGGCACGTCTGGCCGGCGCGGAAGTACGACTGCACGCTCGACTTCAGCGCAGACAGCTGCTCTGCGTCCACCTCAGCGGCAGTACTATTAGCTTTGTGGGGACTCAGTTGTAAACTCTTCACGCTATTATTATTACTAGTGTTATTATTCGTATTTCTTCTTGCATTCTCATAATAATTCTTTTCTTGTCTCTGTCTCAGTCTTCTACCGTGAAATTTCACGTTATTGATGTGCCCCCCGCCTTGTGGAGTGACTTCACCATTTTCGTTTGGGATTTGAGCAGGTTTGTTGTTGTCATCAGGCAGAGGACATGACTTGTTCAGCTGTAAAAAGGATTGCTATTATGAATCGAGGATTGCTATAAAATTTACCAATTTTTTATTGTTTGGACAACAAATGTTAGCTAATTATATGTTTTGACGTATGTACCTGCGCCTGTAGATATTTCCGCGGCCTCCTGAATTTCCTTCTTTTTACCTCCCCATTAGGCCCGATCACGATGTCCTTTTCGCTAAGCTTTCTTTTCAATGGCCTTACTAGAGGACCCATCGCTGGATTCAAGTTCACCGGTAACGAGAATCGTGAGTGGTGATGGTTCTGCTTTCCATTTTGTTTATTGTATATGTTTGTTGTTGATGAGAATGGTTTCTTAGATGGGTAAGACATCAAAAATGGATTGTTCTTCCCCTGGAAATCTTTCAGCGGTGGTATAATAACGTCTAGGGTGCCCCTGCTGGAGGTCTCGTCGCCCGACGACTCCATGTCATGGCTGAAGTTGCTAGTGTAGGGAGGTATGCTATCCATATGCTGCAGAGACATTATTTTGGAATGTTCGATAATGTTTTTAGTAGACAACTTAGATACTTCTAAGTTCATTGTAGCTATTCTTGTCGTGTGCGTGTTAATGCTGACGTTAGTGACGTCACTCTTGCTCACGTTCGTATCAACTATATTCTCTTTGGATATTTTATCTAACTTTACAGAACATGGAACTAAAGAAGTATTGAGAGATGGCACTGGAAGACTTTCTTCACAGATCGACTTTGCTTCGTTTGTAGTGTTTTCGATTAGCTCTGATATTTTCTCTATTTTATCGGCTTTGGCATCAGAATTTCTAGCAGTAGAGGTGCAAATGGAGGGTGAAGGTTGTTCGTCGATTTCAGAAGGTTTAACAGACTCATATGAACTAGTAGAATCGTTTTCTGAATTTGAGTTAGAGTTGAGATTTTCATGGAACCGCTTGCCCATCATTAAGTTTAACCAATGACCATCAACTGGCACAATCATACATTGATTGTGATTTTTATAGGAACTTTTATCATTGTTACTACTAGAAGGTTGAGAACTGAAACAAACAATTGATACATTTGAAATGATGTTTCATGGCAATATATTTCAGTATAAATAAAACTGAAATAATACCTGTCATCAACAGCTGGAACTGTCTGCAGCGACGGCGCTCGCGGCAGAAACCTAAGTCGCGGTGCATATTCCCTCACTAATTCATCTGACAATGGCTCCCCTTTCCTGATCTGTTAGTATAAAATATTTTTAATAATGATCGAATAATATAGGCTATATACGTCAATTAAAAACAAGTATACGGACCTGTTCCAATGCAGAAAGCTGCAGTGGAGGCGGCGGCGGTCGTCGCAAGCGCAGTCCCCAGATGGTCGCACGTTTCTTCATTTCGCGACCACATTTGAATCGCTTACGAGAAGACGTCAACGCTGTTAAGATTTTTTCTCGGCGCTCTTTTACTGGGGTTCGCCACATCTTAGAAGAGAATAACAAATGAGGAAGCGAAATTTCTAGAAATGAAAACCGTCTTATTTTTTTTATTTTTTCAATAAACGAACCTTCTCAGGTAATTGCAGTGCATGCCAATTGTCCATGATGTATGGCATAATAACACTATCTAGGTCGAAATAATTCGGCGCATTATAGGCAGTGAGATTATACAGAGCGAGATGTGCCAGGTCCAGCCAACAAAGCTCCAGTCGCCGCAGATATTCCGCACCTCCGTTGCAGTGAGCGCACGCAAATATGTACAACCTAAAACAATAATGCATTTAATAAAACAAAGTTTGTTTATTTATCTATATTGAGAAATGCTCTTAGTGCAGTGGGCGTGCAAATCACGCCTACCCACGTGACTTGCTATGCCTGCCCAGGTTCGACTATCGTAGGCCACAAGAATCTTCCTTAACTTGAATACGAACTCAGACACAATTCTGTGTACGTTTTTGTCGATCGATAAATCATCAAGTGATGTCTGCGTTTATCTCGATTTTAACCTTTTGATTTATTGATCAATAAAATTGAGCAAATCTGTAAGATGCTTTTGATCGTCCAAACACAGCATATCGAGCGTCAAATATTGAGCAAATCTGCAGGCACCGCGACCACGGGCAGTGGCCGCGGCTTTCAAGTATGTACTCTCCGCCCACTACGCGACCACCAGTCGTAGTCATGACCGCGCTGTGTGCGTGCGAGGTCCTTAAGCCGGTGAAATGTATTTAACACTTATACTTACTTATCGCCAGCATACAACGGATATTGTAAACTTGATACGCATCTCTGGTGAAACCAACGAGAACACCGACAGCATAGTAACATCTGTGAATAGAAAAATTAATATCAAATAATGACGTAAGAATAAGGTTTGCTAAGGCTAAAGCGCCAGGGTAACCCGAGAAATTAAATTTTTCTTACGTTTTTTGCAATTTACTGCACAAAAATCATTACTACAACTTTCCAAGTTAGAATTGACCTCAAATCTCATGAAATAGTGATTCAACAGGGTAATTTGAACTTAAAGAGTTGTATTAATGATTTTAATTATTGTAATTTTGTAAATACTTCTACGTTACGGTCGTGAATCACATTTAGATCAACATACAACCTGACACTGACCTGCAAATTGCACAAAAAGCAAGAAAATTTTAATGATCCTTCTTAACATCGAGACGATTTATGGAGGATCAAAAGCATAATGCAAATCTGCAAATTAAGTGCAGGTTGGGTATATGCTTTTGATTTTATTTATTTATTTAAACTTCTCCTTCCACAATAAGGTACAAAGGCGGAATTAATACCTTACGCATTCTCTACCAGTCAACCAAGGGTGGTAAAGAGATAAGATGGGAGGTGCTCCGATTGAGAGGAAAGTTGATAGAGGTCAACTTTGCAAGAAACCTCTCAGGATTTTGCGGAGTAGGATTATTGTGCAACAAATATCTGGCCAATTTCAATGAACATCGGGCTTACGAATAGCTGCCAATTTTTCGCTACACAAAGCTACACATCTTGATACAATTATTAAGGTACTAGCTCATTAAATTAAACATACCTGTGCAAGCCAATCGCTTTTTTCGCCGCAGTAACAATGTGTTTCATTTTGGTCTTTACCAGCATCGGATACTGAAGCCGATGATGTTGTAGAAGCGGTCTGAAATCATACGATATTTAATAAATTCTATTAATTGAACACGACTAGGCAAGTTGGTATAGGTTGTCCACTCAGCACGCACCATGACCACCATAGAAACGGGTTTTGTCGACGGAAGAATAGACAAAATGATAGATTGTTATTCTGTCATTTTGTCTATTCTTCCGTCGACAAAACCCCTTTCTATTGTGATCATGCTACGCGTGCTAAAATGACGCGTCCCACTACCGCATTACCGTTTGCGTATAATGCGGTAGTGGGACGCGTCATTTCAGAGTGGAGAAGCTTTAGTTTGGAATAGAAATAAACCTACATCGCAGGGTGGGATGAGTTCCTCTTGTTGCCGCCGTTGCTGTCCGCCCTTAAATCTAAACATGTCTGATCGCTTGAGCGCCCTGTTCTCCGCCGCGGCCACTCTATACCTTTGGTCCACGCATCTTTTGCAGTGCCATGATGCACCTGTTACAAATTTTGAATTTTAGAATACATTTGTAGTTAAAAATCGGTAGGAAAAAGACTTTTTTTTAAATGCAGGTGGTATTAGAGGAATTATTAACAAAGTTAAGCGCACTTTTTTCGCACACGTTCTTCTTCTTTCTCGTCTTTTTACGCACTTTTTTATGATTTTGATGGTAGTTTGAATAAGGTGCCATATTGATTACAGCATAGTTGGGGTGATGTCAGTGTTCTAAATACGAGAAGTTTACAAAGATTTACAATTTTAAAAGAACCCACTTATCTTAAAACATTTATACGCGCAGTTATATGCTACCGTTACAGTGAGGAAGCAGATAGGGCGCACATCTACGAGACAATCCGCAGATTGCTGATGCTCAGTTAAAGTACTGAATTTTTGTCTGATGACTTATTGGTACTACCTACCTTGAAAGTGCGGATAAAAATACTTCAGCAGCGAATGAGCAAAGAGGATATAAAGATCGAGGTTTGTTCGGTAAGTTTTTCAACGACACTCAGTGGTAATACTTTTGCTTCTTAAAAGAACTGAACTAGGCTACAACTGGACTAGTAAAAGCACATTGAAGTAAATATTCAGAGACCTAGTGTTACATTCCAGTTGTTGCACGTCTGTTTGTGAGATAGTCCACTCGCTGATGCGTGGGTTGCACGCACACAACCACCGTAATATTCCTTGCTAGCTTGGTGTATGAGTTCTAATAATTATCTAGTAATACGGTCCAGTTGGCACCGGCTGTGGACTGCAGAGTTATCAATACAATGGAGTTCAGGTAAAAAGATCATACCTACACGACACCCACAAAGTTCAAAAAAAATCTTTTTTTAATTATAATTAAACTTGAATGTGATGCTTGACCTTTTAATACATAGCATACAAGCTTCATACGGTCAGTGAACCTTATAGCACCTACACACTATGCCGGCGGCACTGCCGGCCATGCCGCACAAAGGATCGCAAAGAAAAATGAAGGCGCAAAGGCCCCCGTACGTGCCGCGCGGCAAAAACCGGCGGCCATGCTACCGGCATAGTGTGTATGACCCATAAGGAGTATGTACCTTGGTTATGTGCGCACAATCTGCTTTGAGCACCTTAACGGGAACACAACAAAATCATGTACCTAATCACGTTTCACGCTACGGTTGTTTGGGTGTGCAACCTTTACAAGTTTCGGTTTAAGGACTTTTATTCCCATTATGACAATCGCCATTTACATTTGAACAATATAAAATTTTAGTCATGTTATCCCAGTGAAAAATAAAATGGTTAGTTGTCAACCAGTTGGAAACAACATACCGCTTATCCACGCGTCGACGGGCGGCGAGTGACACTTGGCGTGGTAGCCTCTGCCGCACATGTCGCAGGCGATGATCGCGTTGGTGGCGGGGCCGGCGGCCGGGCCCTCGCGCCGCTTGCACACCACGCACATGATGCGCCCGTCGTCCGCAGGCGGGGCGCTCAGCAGCTTCAGCGACGCCACCGGCGCCCACGCCTGCGTGCCATCCCCGAACTTCACCAGGCACCGCGCGGTCCCCGTTCCCACCTCGCATGAGTCGTTATCATTGCTGGTACTCAACTCTACTATTGTTCCTGGTTTGAAGGAAACGCTGCATGAATATTCTGTTCTGACTTATTAGTTTTGCAGTAATATTGCGAAGATAAGGAATCGATCCAAGAGAATAGTTAGGCAAGAATAAAGCTTTATAATTATTTTACTAGAAGATCAATAATATCCATTCGAGGTTAACACAGTCATTCTCATAGGTTGTAAATACTTTGTAGTACATACCTAGAATATGGTGTGATTGCAAAGTAGGGACTAATGTAATATTTAAATAATTTCAAATGAATACACACCTAAATAATACCGTCCATCTTTGTTTGGTACAAGAACATCATCCCCACAGTGGAATGGATTATAATTAGTTTTGTCCGTGTTGGTTGTAGAGTCTGGCATGGCATCCTGTGTTTCTTCTTCTTTTTTTTCATTCTTTTTGCTAGCACATGGTGTGATCGTTTTGTCAAGGTCGCTCAGGAGGGCATCGATCAGAGACAATTGCGTTGAGACCTCTTTGAAACAAAACAACAAAGTAAATCAATAACATTTTTGGAATCTTACTGCTTCTTATTGATATAAGTATGCTGAAAATAAATATTATTTCTGCTAATCATCATTTCTTAGTGGTGATTGTACAACATAAAAGTGTAGTGAAAAGCTACTTTTAAATCAATCAGTCAATGTAAAAGGATACACAAAACTAACTAATAAGCAACACATACATAGGATCATAAGGAACCAATCTAATAAGGGAAATTCATATAGAACAATTTTAAAAATAAGATCAGCACCAAAACCTTAACCCAAATTAACTTTAATTTTGCTTTTTCTCTAATTTGAAATTTTGAGTGTCTAAATAATTTATTTAGGTACAGCAAGGAACCTATGTACAAATTATAAATACAGCACTCTCAAGGTAACAATTTCAAAAATGTATTATTTGGAAATATGAATACTAGCCCCGCAGTTTCACCAGCCCGGTCTTGTTCCCGTGGGAATATCGGGATAACAAGTATTCTATGTCCTAACCCAAGTCATGGTCTACCGATGTGCCTAATTCCATCCAAATCAGCTCGGCCGTTTTAGCGTGAAAGCGTAACAAACTTACTTTCAGACTTTCAATATTATAGTTAGGATAATTATGGGCAATTCTCACCAACTTTTATTGTGTAAAACGTTAAAATATATTATAAAATATGAACTCTTGACTAAGATCTAATACCAAAAATTATACTAAAATGATACCTGTTCTAGCCTGGACCATCTTGATATTTTCATTAAAATATAAAATCTCAAATTTACATACAGAACATCACGCTTGTATTTCCCGAAGGGTTAGGCAGAGGTGTCAATACAGTACACCCACATTTCGCCAGTTATGTTTAAGTCCCATGTAATAGGGGGCGAGTCTATTGCCATCAACCGGGCACAAATCCAGATTCCAGGCTGCTACTGAGAAATTCCAGATGGAAAATCCCAATAACACTTTGCCCGACTCGGGAATCGAACCCAGGACCTCATGCTCAGCAGTAGTGCTTGCGACCACTAGACCAACGAGGCAGTCTCAAATTTATTGTTCTATAAACACCCTAAAGTACAGTTCCCCTCAAATATTTTTTATCAGACCAAATTAAAAAATTCATAAGGAATATAATCCAGTAAACGCGTTTCTAAATAACAACCAAACTTTAAATTGATTTCTGATATGAAAATATGTCAATTCTATGACGTCCCAAGGGTTGCAGAACAGTCCCCTGATTCAGTTTACAAGTTCACGCCATTTATTTTATGCATTAGTGGCCTCGTCGCCGTCGTGGCGTTTATACTGTGAAAGGGAAGGTAAACGGGCTGGAGTTCGTCGGGATGGTGCGCTATAGTTCACCACCAATGCCGCGTTTGTCGCTGAACCACAACCTCAGCTGGCACATTTAACACTCCTCTGATAAGTGGATTCTCTCTTATTTTAAGTGATTCAATGAGAATAATTATTGTACTTTTACTTTTTTCTTAAATCTAAAAATAACACTCACTGTTAAAAAAATATCAGATCTAGAGTAGAGTCAAGCCCCTAACTCTACAAACATTACATCAGTAAAAACGTTATGTTAGTCTTGACTTTAAGTTAAATGTTTAAGACTTCAGGAAGTACCCTAGAGGTTTTATTTTATATACAGACCTGCACCCCCCATAATGGGGGTTAAAGAGTGAAACTCACTATTGTTTTAATTATTTTGTTGTTTGTGTGCCTAGCCTTCATACCAAATTTCAGTTTTCTGGGCCTTTGGGAAATGCCCCCGAGGTTTTGATGAGTGAATGAGTGGGTCAGTCAGCTTTTCGTTTTTGGCTCGTCTTGACAGGGTCACTGCCATGCCCCCAGATTCATCCAAGCAGTGTCCTGATAATTTTGCATGGAAAATGCACAAGGGCACACCCTGATTGATATCAGTTATTTCTGGTTTCTGACACTGACAATATACTGTTAAAAACGAATCTATAACACGGCAACTGCATGTCGAAATATCTTCAAACCAAACCTTGTACCAAAGTTCATTGAGCATAGACTGTGTGTGATATGTTCTGTTAAAGGTATAAAAAAATTAGAAATATTTAGTTTAATAGCGCTGACTTTTTAAATTCATCAACATCTGGAAAATTATAACATTTTGCAACAGATTTTTGACAATATTTACCTCGGGCAGCATTGTCTGGTTCATTTTCTAAGTTGGTGAGAATTACCCTAAAAATCTTTGCTTCATTACAAGAAAACATTAACAAAATACCTATTTGAAAGTCTAAAAACTTTGAATTATTTTGTACAGATTCAGCAATGGATTCTGTCTTGTTATAACTTTTGCTTAAAATCTTTGCTGATCTCTAATTTAAATCCTAACTTTTATAGTGATACTTACTCAAGGCGGTTCTATAATACAAAAGACAAAACACAGCAACTAAGAAAAATATGATGTTATTTTTAAGCAAACATAGTTGAAGGGTTGAAAATCTGTGTGCAATGCATATTGGGTCAAAATACATTTCATTATCACCCATCACTGAAGGGTTGCGTTTTAATATACTTTAATAAACACAGAGATTGATGACAGTTGATTGCTATAATCCTGTAAACAATTAATTAGGAACACAGGCCCTTCAGATTTTCGACCCTACAGTTATAGGTTAACATAGAATTTAAATACACACGGAAAATAAACTGTGAACATGGATGAACTAAATGATTGTCTTGATCTAGGTACTACAGAAATAGGGGAATACTTACACTTTAATTATATATGGGTCCACATGGTAAGCAAAAATAACAGAATCGGTAAGTGAATGTTTACATGACATAATAATACAGTAGATGTTTCCAATAAAAGCAAGGAAATTTTGTATAAAGTGAATAAAGAAAGATTTTTAGACAGACCTATGCCTTGAAATAAAAGCCCATAAAAACTATGCAAGCAGCAAAAGCTATTGAAGCATTCTCACAGAAATTGTGTTGATATTACATGTTTTGTTAAGTACATATTATCATGTTCAACTCAATCCAAAGGTTGCTTTCCATTGCGGAAACAAACTCATTGAATATCTGTATTAAAAACAATACTTAATAAATAGAGCACAAATTGTACCACAACTGTAGCTCTGGACTTTAGCAAATGGAGGTTGAATTGAAACAGATTTATTTGGGTCATTTTATATTACTTCAACATATTTTCCCTATACCATTTACAAGGAAAAAATATTTTAGAGGCATGTGGGAGCTTACTGGAATGGAAAAGGGTACCAGTTTAATTATAATGTGATAAGACTACAAAATATTATAAAACTCACATACTTATTCAGTTTTAATTAATGTAAAAGGTAGTACTTTGACAATAACTTATGTTCAGATTAGAATTTGCTTTCTAAAACCTTTTATTTAAAAACAAATTTTGTATTGTTCTGAAACTCAGAATTATGTTTATAGTAAATGCTTACCATGCAAAGTGTAAGTTGTAAACTTTTCTTTCTGCAAATAAGTACCAACAAGTTTACATTAAAAACTTCTTGCTTTGTTTGTATTTATGGGCGTAAGTCATTCAAAATGACAACAACTGTAAATGGGACCGCAAGTATTATAATTTTACAAGAATCCAGAATCACAGAATATGGTAAGTTTAGGTTTCTGTGTTACTTACAATTAGATTTATCGTTTGTCTCAGTTATTACTCGTCGAGCGTGCCTACGTATATTTTACCAGATACTTTTTCTTAGAACGATGTACATATTGTTCAGACACTGATTTTAGTGTAATTGTATTCTATAAACAATTAAATAGGGCTGTTAATGAAGGCGCACGCTGAGAAAAGTTACTAGTAAAGCTATCATCACAATTTATCAAAGCATTTGAAAAAAATAAGCTAAAATCTTCTTGTAACAATTAATTGCTACTTACCAGCGTTGATGTCCATCTCAATTATGATTTTTTTAACTCATTTAAAGCATTGGAGAAGCATAATTTGGACTCAAATTTCATACTATATGAGCAAACACGTAAAGCATTGGCGCTTTTGCGGCCATTATACTAGTCAAACGTTTCACAGTTTTCCCGCGGTAACAAAATCTAACATAAAAATCATGGGTAAACTTGATTGATAACGATTTTGTTGATTGACTACACTTTATTTTCTTTTAAATAAACACTTTTATTGCTAAATTCATACTAAATAACCATTATAAATTAAACAAAATAACCTTTCGAATTTCTTCTATCGGATATCAATCCCTCTATGCACGTCACTATTGTTGAATGTTGGAAGTACTGTTTTGAAAGAATCTCTGTCCGTAATCATATTTGCTCATAATCACCGATTTTTGTAATGTATTTTTAATTTATTAGTTTATCTTTAAAATTTGTAAATTTATTTCGCTTTATAAAATTATTACCACTATCACTGATTAATTTTACCTTTCAATTTAGTTCTAGCCTGTAAGAACCTTTATAACTCAATATTTTCTCTATGGTTTAGTGCTAGGCCACACTGCAGCTGACCGCACGCGGTTTTTTAAACCGCAAGTCTTTGAGTAACAAAGAAAAAATAACAATTATTTGGCAACAAAAAAATAATGCAAGCGCACGCACTGCCGGTTTTTTACCGTTT
This sequence comes from Agrochola macilenta, assembly GCA_916701695.1. Classification (NCBI taxonomy): domain Eukaryota; kingdom Metazoa; phylum Arthropoda; class Insecta; order Lepidoptera; family Noctuidae; genus Agrochola; species Agrochola macilenta. Next base: position 16,086,845 of record OU753554.1, on the reverse strand, counting down.
TTTGCAGCAACTGATTTTAAAACCGCAACAACAGCGCGCAGTTAGCCCGCGAAATTCAAATTGACTCGAAACGTAGATAAAGCATTGTTAGCTCTTGCGTTAGCTTTGAGTTTAAATAAAGAGAAGAAAAAGAAACGTATTTGGTGCCAAGAATGGTCAACGGCGAATCCAGGAGGTAGGTCATGGGGGTCATGACCCCCCCTGGGTTGGTTCTAGGTCGACCACAGATTATTTTATAATTTGTATGGTGGCAAACACATATGCAAACGACACGCGTGCCGTGCCCCCGACATGCTTCGTCCGCCATTGATTGGAGCCTGTTCTGACTGGACCTCGACTATGTGATCCCCTCCCTTGACTCGAAGGCTGGATCCGCCCTTGAGTTAAGATATAGCTTTACTCATGAACATTTGCAGAGTATTGCAGGCTACGGCACCAAATGATTACAAGCATTTTCTCTGAATGGACGGTCGTACCTACGAAGCGAAGTATTGTTGATGCTTGATCAAGCCGGTAGCACTGTCAAAACGTCGCGTCAAGCAAAAAATATAAAATCGCATCAAGCACGGGGCAAGCACGTAAATGCTTGACTCAAGCATCAAACAAACATTGTAAATGTTCAACATGCTTGGCTCAAGTAAAAATCTACGTGGTTGCCGTCGAGCCGATTGACCGTCTTGGAACCGCTTTATTAGTGACTAAAGTGGCTACTAGTGTACCTACCTAGTTTATGGAAGATACGTGACGCGCGTTGCCTGAAGAATGCGGACACTTCGTTCACGCCGAATCTGATGACATGTCTTCGACGGGGATTTGGGAATTATCCAAATTCTTCTATGCATTTATATGATTCGGTTTTGTGTGTGCGAGGTTTCATAGGATTTCATATAAAGCAGTCGAAAAATTGTCTCGTTCCACGCAAACAAAGGTGCGTCTACCATATGAGTCCGTTTAGACACGACGCACGGGAACCGCGCGTACTTTTTCTATGACTATCATTTTATATATTCGTTTAGACGAAACCGCGCGATTACCGTCATTTAACCGCAGTTTTGTTTGAACAACGCATAAAGGCACTGACACTAAAAGAACGACCAAACCTGCGCAACCGTGCAAACGTGCACACATGCGCGACTACATCGCGAACCGCGAACTCAGTCCCGCAGCCCGCTCCCGCTTCGTTGAGGCGGTGTTCTCGCTTTACGGTCGCGTAGGTGTTAGGTTTTGTTTAGTAAATAGTCACAACCGCACGTCTATACCTTACACCTATATTCTAAGTCCCTCGACTCGAGAAAGCTCCTCGACTCACAACTCAGTCAAGGAGACCTCAAGGCGTGCCTCGGAAGATCCTCAAAATCGGTATTCATAGTCGTAAGACTAACACCTATATTCTAAGTCAAAACCTCATGATTTCCTCGACTCGACTCAACCTCACTTAGGTATTTTGATATTCATAGTTGCAATTTTACTCCATATGTTAAAGAATTTCCTCATTCGAGGTGAGTTTGAGATGAGGAACCAACTGTCAAATATAAGGTACGTCGCGATCTACCTTGAGGAAGTTTTTAACCAAAAATTTGCGTATTTCATCCGATTTTCGTTATGTCTTTTCAAGAGTTTATTGAATATTTGTAGGATAATCCATACATATCGCGACGCTACTTATGAGATGCAGAAAATCCAATTGAGTTTTATAAATATGATGAAAATTAATTTAAAATGAAATTTCGCTTTACTAAAGATATTGTGGTGAGCTTTTTGTTACCACTATTGTTTCAAGATAATTTCCTTAGTCTTACGACTATGAATACCGATTTTGAGGATCTTTCGAGGCACGTCTTGAGGTCTCTTTGACTGAGTTGTGAGTTGAGGAGCTTTCGAGGTGACAACTTAGAATATAGGTGTAAGGAAATTATGAGGTTCCTTGAATGAGTGTGAGTCGAGGTGATACGTCATGAATACCTCATTATTTGGAGGAATATTCCGTTTATTATATTGGCTAAACTTATTTTTAGAACAGTCTGTGAGCTCGTTATCTGTGGTTTTCAACTTGAAGTGTCACATTTGTCAAAGAGCGTAGAGTGATAAAAATAAACAAACTAATAATTTATCCACTTGAACCAAAAACCATGTCCTGGGCAAAAAATAAGGTGATAGGTACTTGAGAATTGGATGGCTTGGGAACATAAAAATACTTCTTTACTAGCGTTTCCTAAATATCCGTTCTTCTTGAAATTTTCCTGTTGCATAAAATCGTAAAGCGGCTAATACTTGGGTTATGGGTAGAATTGGCAATCCACGTTTGTTACCACCACCAATATCTGAAACAATAGTGGTAACAAAAAGGTCACCACAATATCTTTAGTAAAGCGAATCTCATTTTAAATTCATTATCATCATAAAACTCAATTGAATTTTCTGCATCTCGTAAGTAGCGTCGCGATACGTAATTGTATGAATTATCGTACAAATATTCATTATACTCTTCAAAAGACATAACGAAAATCGGATGAAATACGTTTTTTTTTTGGTTACAAACTTTCTCAAGGTAGATCGTGACGTACCTTATATTTGACAGTTGGTTCCTCAACTCAAACTCACCTTGACTGAGGAAATTCATTTACATGAGGAGTAAAATTGCAACTATGAATATCAAACTACCTGAGTGAGGTTGAGTCGAGTCGAGGAAATCATGAGGTTTTGACTTGGAATATAGGTGTGTGTGTTACACCTAAATTGTTGTGTTATGTCAGTCTCATTAACATCAGAGTCTGACTCTAGCGAAGAAGACCTTTTATTGCTTGATAATTCGTATGCGTGCATATTTTATCTTTTTGACGTAGATTCTTATACCCTGGATTTTTCAGATCGTACAAAATACGATGTTCTCTCACTCCTTCTATAAACATCTCTGTCATGTCAAAATCACAGGATAATGAGAGATTATTCGTACATACGTCTCACCACAAGACGCGTGCGTCTTGCTAACTTCCGTTTTGCCGACGCGGTGTTCCCACTTTACGGTCGCGAAGGTGTGCAAGGCGCCTTATAACACGAGCAGCATCCGCCGCGCAGCAGACGCTCCCGTTTTACTTCCCGCCTCCCGCGTGGTTCGCTCAGGTTTGGCCGAAGCTTTAAGGCGCGTCCCCACTAGGGCCGCGCGGCTCCATGAGGCCGAGCCGCGCGGCCGGCCTCGCGCAACCCGACGGATGTCGGTCTACTTCAAAGAAAGCCGCGCGGCTCTGGCTAGTGGGGACAGCTCGCGCAGCTGGTCAGTGCGCTAATGACCGCCACTACATCGAGTTGTGTTTTTATTGGCGCCAAAATGGATTGGACGGCCGAGAAAACCCTTTTTTTTGTTGAATTGTACCAGGACCGCCGGGTCTTATGGGTCTGTCGGAGTAGTTTTTATATAGATAAAAACACTGTAAGCACTGTACGTTTTTCTGCTGGTTAATTAAACTTGGTCGCACCCAAAAACGTCGTCGCCGCTGTTTATTTTTTATTTGCGCACCGGTGCTTATTACTATGAATGCTGCTGAAGCTAAAAGCACGTCCTCTTCTTCGTACATCTCAAAAGAAACTCACGAAGCAGCACGTCCTCTTCTTCGGTAATATATCTCTATATAGTCTGTGGCATCTGCGCAAGGTGGGCCGCGCGGCTCTTTAATGTGGACGCGTGGAAAAAAACAAAAGCCTCGCGAGGCTCGTACTGAGGACGCTGCTTTACACTTTACACTTTACTGTGTCGTGTTGTGACGTGGGAGCGGAATACACTGGTTTCAAAATCTCACGTCCAGTACGTCCACACAGATTTTGACAGCTGATTTGTCGATAACGATGGCAAAATCTTTGTGGACGTGAGTATTTTTTTGCATAGCGTCGAAATTTTATCTAATAAAAAAATTAGAGTTCTGAAAAGTTTTTTTTTTTTTTTTTTTTTAAATTTGGCGAAAGTTATGAACGAATCTCATTGACGTCTCTGATCTATAGTCAATGTCAAATGTATCTCTAAACGTCAATCGTGAAATTGAAGTTGAGTGGAAAAGTGAATCAAGACTTTGTATACAACACAAAAAATCCTAAAAATAAATTCAAGTCACTACATCGTTTTCTGTTTCTCATGAATTTAACATTCTTTAGCTGTTTTACTTTCATATCATTTAATAAATTACAAGTGAATTAATTAAAATGGGTAATTCTGGTATTAAACAACATTATGAAACTGCATCGAAAACAGGTGTTTTACAATTATCTGATTGCAAGCTGAAAGAAATACCAATTGAAGCTCTTAATCTAAGTGATATTTTAAGAAACTTAGACCTATCCAAGAACAGATTGACATCATTGCCGGAGGATATTTGTAAATTTAAGCTAATGAAACAGCTCAACCTAGACACGAATAAAATAGATACCATTCCAGAATCCATAGGTAATATGAAGAAACTTGAGTTGTTCAATATATCTAATAACTTAGTTACATTCCTGCCAGAATCATTCGCTAAACTGAGTAATTTGAAACAAGTCTATCTGAATAACAACAGATTAAAAGAATTTCCAAAACAACTGTTGGGGCTACATAGCTTGGAAGTTGTGGAGCTGGCACACAATAAGATAACAGAGGTTCCTAAAGGAATGTCAGAGCTATATGCAGCTGAACTAAATTTAAGTCAAAATGAAATATCAATCATTAGTGAAGACATGCATCAGGCTCCGAGACTAAAAATTTTGAGACTGGAAGAAAATTGTTTAAGTTTAGATTCCATCAGAACAAGTTTACTTAGAGACTCTAAAATGCACACCATTAACTTGGATGGTAACTTGTTTGAACCAAAACAGCTGATGTCAGTTGAAGGATATAACGAGTATACTGAGAGATACACTGCTATGAAGAAGAAAATGTTTTGATGGATTTTCATAATATTTTTGGAACTCATCAATCAAATACAAAAATATAGAAATGTCTTGCAAAACTCAAGTTTTATTTTATTATGCTTATATGGACACAGTATTCTTGTAATAAATGCTGTACCTACACCAAATCTAGTTTACTTTTAGTGTAACCTATACTTGTTATGTGATTATAGATTATAATAATTATAATATAACATATTACTCTAATCCGTATCTGTTTTACTTTTGTCAACTGGTTTTTAGGGTTCCATAGTAAACAAGGAAGCCTTATAGTTTCGCCATGTCCGTCTGCCTGTCTTTCCGCGGCTTAGCTCAGAGACGGTTAGTAATAGAAAGCTATAATTTGGCATGGGTATACATATTAATCACGCCGACAAAGTGATAAAATAAAATAAACTTTTTTTTTTTACGGTAGTCTACACGTAAAGTGGGGATGTTTTTTTTTTCTCGTCTATCCCATAGTGTGGGTGTCGTTGGAAATGTCGTTCAAAAATATTGTGGGTGTGTGAAAATCGTTTTTCAATTCAGGAATCCGTTAGCGAAATATTAAGCTTTAAAGTGCTAATTTTTGTTAGAGTCAAGTGTCCCCCCACCCCTGCCAGCTGCTGCCAGGTTGTACATGGATTTGTAAAAAAAATCACAGCAGTAGTAGGTATATATAAAGAAGTTAAAAGGAAAACTATCACAGCTAAGTAGGCCTTACTGGTTATCGAGTAATAATCGACCAACTTAAATTTGCAGTTTCAAAAACATGATCTCCTTTACATTCCGTATGGGAGAACATGTTTTTCAACTACAATGTTAAGTTTGTTCTTGGGATTAATTCATCCCAACTACGGAACCCTTCATTGTGCGTGGTCCGACAGGCACTTGGCCGGTATTTTTAACCTAATTGTGCAGCAGTCTACAGTCCTGCCTGCATTGCTATAATAATATAGAAACCCCACATGCATACCTACAATTCCAGGCAGTGTGTTCCAAAATCCTAAATTAAAGGAGCTGCAGGTAAAATCCACTTAGAAACCTTCACATATTTTGTAAAATTTGCATAATATTTTTTAAATACCTACATAATACTTACAAACTTACAATCTTAAATAATAACAAAAAATTACAAAAAAAAAAACACTTAGTTGTGGTACCTACCCCACATAAATTCGAAGACCACTACCTGATATGTAAATAACAGTGACACGAAGTATCATCTTAACATCCACATATGCCTACCTACTAAGTGGGAAAAATACGTATTATTGAAGCTTAGGTAGTCAAAAACTATCCAAGCAAAGTTAATAAAATTTAAATGGGACCAACTTGGGAGCATACCCTTTCATACAAAAAAATATTTTTTTAAATCGGTTGACGAATTGACGGAGGAATCAGCGGACATAAAAATAAAAATCGTACGCGACGAACATAATTATAACCTCCTCCTTTTTGTCAGTCAGTTAATAAAACAATGGTCAGTTTGCATAAAAAAAGGTCATCAAAAAATGTAACCACATCCTTGCCCAGTTGTCAATAAGTGCCCAAAAGGCCTGCAGTATTACCTACTACATTGTATACCAATGCCGATTCTATGGTCGAATAAATCACAACGCTTTGCCGTAGTCGGGTAAAAATAGCCAGCCCAAGCTAGTGTGACCATCCCAAACGGCTCGAAGATATAACTCCCAATAGGGTTTTATTTCCGCCGCCGCACCGCTCCACCACTGCACGCCGTTTTAGGAACGTGGGATCGAGCAAGGGGAGATACAATGTCGAATTTCACACCGAAGGCCTAGCCAACTTTTAAGACATTATGGACATTCCGTCTGGTCTCCCATGGTCGCGTGACTTGTAGACTTGTAGTTTATCTGGCAAGATGACGGATGATGTCATTAGTGACATGCTATACGACCTGCGCTCAGGACAAGCCACGGTGCCTGAGGCAGCCCGATAGCTTCACCGCATTGACAGCGATGTGGAGCCCAGCACGGAGCAACTAAACGCCATGTTAATAAGGCAAAGTCTGACACAGTGCACACTAGTAAGACGAGACGACCTTTGATCGCTGACCGCAACGGTCAAAGGTAGTCTGTTCGTCAATGCATAGGTACCAAGAAGTAGGTGTATAGCACTACGGATTGTGGACCACAAGGCAAAAATCTATAAAGGTAAGTTTTGTATGGGACAGCTGATTATAATATGACAATGTCTGACACAGTGCACACTAGTAAGACGAGACGACCTTTGACCGCTGACCTCAACGGTCAAAGGTAGTCTGTGCGTCAATGCATAGGTAGGTAGGTATACCTAGTAGCAGGTGTATAGCGCGACGGATTGTGGACTTCAAGACAAAAATCTTTAGGTAAGTATTGAAGTTTTGTATGGGACAGGACAGCTGAATATTTTTTCGCGATTACGATGTTCGTCCCATTTATAAAGATGTTCAGTTTGATGGTCTGTACACTCTGTAGTTCTGTACCACACCCATAAATATGACCACGCATTTCTATTACAAACTCTATAAAATAAAAGGACGGTAAATTCGTAAGATTATTCATCATCGCACGGCGAATTTTACGGAAATCTATCCCTGTCGGGTTTAAAAGGGGGCATGAAAAATTTCGTACCTACCTTCAGTTACGATTTAGACATTTGAAATAAGGCACTAATACTTAAAATTTGTAAATAATAAAGACGACTAATTTCCTAAAACTACCCTTGGGTGGAAGGAGTGTTGAAGTTCGTAAGGGAAAGTGTGAAATCTGCGCGAATGAAGTCACGGGCGAAGTGTTAGTAATTCGATAAAGCCCATCACATACGTAGCTATAATATAAATCATAGCTGCATATTACGATATATTTTCCATAGTAAACTTCGAGCGACCTCAGAATTATGTGGATGGATTATAGCAAGACACATTAATTAAAACCGCAGACCAAATGAGGGCAAAAATGATATTATATTATAGCTACCGTGTGTGACGGGATTAAAGCATTACATCTCGCGAATAAGGGCTTAGCCTAATCGTTGTTACAATACGTACTATTGCTCGCGTCCGCGTGTCTGTGTTATCGTACGACTCTGACGAGTGACGCGTCTAGTGCATTAATTCAGCAGGAGGCTGAATGGCGAATGCCGATGATAATCGAACGAACGAAGTAGTCAGTCAGTTAGTCAGAGTTACTCAGTGTTGTCGTAGTATCGCCGCGGCAAGGTCGCGTGACTAATGTAGCGGCTCCAAACACATCGCGATCCCTAACATTCTAACACAAAAAAATTATATCTTGTGAATATCGAGTTTAAAAAAAACAGTTGTTATTGTTTAACTGAGTTATAAGCGGTATTGTGAATTTCATCAACGGGTACGGTCTTATAGTAAGTAGAATACTTAGTATGATTTACCTACTTCATTTGTTTTTATTAGAAAACTATGGTAGGTAGATGTCTACCTAGGGATAGCTAGCATGCATGTAAAAATCTTCAAAATAGGCTTTATTGTTCAGCTGTCGCGTTGTTTGGTTTGAGTGGGCGCTGCGGTTATTTATTGTTAGCAAAATCTAACCAATCACCCACAAAATAATTATTAAGTGAATTCTAAAGTAAACATAGCAGATAAAAATAATCCATTAGTCGCATTAAACAAAGCCTGTGCATATTTTTTAAATTTATTCCAAGAGTTGGTAAGTACAACTTATCGACTCTTGAAATAAATTCAAGCATCAAAAGGCATTAAGTTATCCCTGGTTAGGCCATCACTTCCCAAAATAAAAATAGAAGATATCTTCTATTTTAGATATAGAATTCTATTTAAGAATAGAGTCCTTTATAGGACTCTATTTTTAACCGACTTCCAAAACGGAGGAGGTTCTACTTCTATTTTCGTCTCTCATGATATTTTCGTCAATTCTGGACCGATTTTGAAAATTATTTTTCTTTTGTTAGAGGAAGCTTGTGCGGTGGTCTCACTCTCTCTCTGAGGCCGTTCAATAATCCGTATTTTTCCCACATAGCCTATGTGGACGATGTTATAATTACTTTTTGTTATTTACATAGGTAGTGGTATTCGAATAAATGTGGGGCAGGTACCAAACTAAAAAGCGAAAAAAAAAAAGATAACTACAATGTGAAAACTAACTATTATTTCATTTTTTGCCTCTGTCTTCCGAAATTGAAGTTATTTTACCAGCTACAAAATAATTATTAAGTGCATTCTAAAATAAACATAACAGATATAAATAATCCATTGTTAAACAAAGCCTGTGCATATTTTTTTAACTAAGGTATTCGTAGAGTTTGTATGTACAAATAACCAACACTTGGAATAAATTCAAGCATCCTCAAAAGGGATTAAGCAATCCCTGGATAGCGCATCACTCGCCCTAACCCAGTCCCTGGCTAGGGCATCAATTCCCAAATAAGAATAGAAGATAGGAGTAGGACTCTATTTTGAGGGAAGTGATTCGCTGACGAAGTACTCTTTAAAATTGGGTAGTTTGCATAGGAGAGACATAGGGAAGGGTCAGGGCGACCAATGTCGGTACCTACCTATCTATACATATTTATGTAAACTGCATAACTAGCTCCTAAACTTACATAGATCATAGAAACAAGACGATTATCCTTTTTTCATTAGGTGCCTGGTACCTGCCTACTTTGAAAATGTCCAAGGGGTACGTTGGCATAATCTTCATGATTACCTACCTTCTTCTGCATACACACGATTTGATGAAGGCGGCTTGTTGTTCTCTGTCTGCCAAGTCTCTGTTCCTAAAGAACGTAGTAAGAGGGTATCCGGTAAGGAGTGTCTTATCACCAAGGCCACGGATAATTAGGTAGATAAACTGGCAAAAATAAATACCAAACATCGACCAACTTAGTATGTTGGTATTACCTATGTTGGTATTACCTTTGTTGGTATTACCTTTGTTGGTATTACCTTTGTTGGTATTACCTATGTTGGTATTACCTATGTTGGTATTCCCTATGTTGGTATTACCTATGTTGGTATTACCTATGTTGGTATTACCTATGTTGGTATTACCTATGTTGGTATTCCCTATGTTGGTATTCCCTATGTTGGTATTACCTATGTTGGTATTACCTATGTTGGTATTACCTATGTTGGTATTACCTATGTTGGTATTCCCTATGTTGGTATTATGTATGTTGGTATTACTTATGTCGGTATTACTTATGTCGGTATTCCCTGTTGGCATTACCTATGTTAGTATTCCCTGTTGGCATTACCTATGTTGGTATAACCGTATAGGTATATTAAGTACCAAGATTTCATTAATAAGATTTCATAAGTACATAATGTTCTTCACTTACGATGAATGTAGAAAATAATTTAATAGGGGTTTCGTTTTTAGAATATTTTTCCTTTACCCTTACTGATGTAATAGGGTCATATCCGCTGATCTCAATTCTAAGTCCTATTGGCCGGCTACTATAGATAGATACTCGATACAGTTGTTTATATGAGGACTATGTTTATGTTTTTATGAGTAATTGTTACCCCATGGCGTCCGTTGCTGCCTACTCTCATCAAGCGACTGAGTTCCTAAGCAAACTAATCAAATAAAAAACAAAATACTGCTATCTCACCGATAAGTTCCAACGTCGATTTATGAAGGGACTTTGAACATAGCAATTATATGTATACCTACTGAGCTATTATATTCTTGTAGTTATAGCTTTATTAGGTAGGTATATCGATTTAGCAATTCGCATTCTTCAACTGTTACATACAATAGATAGGTGTTCTAGGTGTTCTATCTATTGGAAAGATTACAGTAATCCTTTTCTTTAAGAAAAGTGGGCAATTAATCAGTGGTGCTGTATGATCGCTGCGTGACTGGTGGTCAGCAGGTTATCGGATCTCACGTGCAACGATAACGAAACTGTCAATAATTATTTCCAATCAGCTCCATTTATTAAACTGATATCTCACTATCTTACTAGAAAAGTATTAGTTACTCAATATCTGAATTTCAGATTGGTATGATCGTATCCAATAGGGATGATGCCTGGGTAAAAAAATGAAATTTTAATAAGTCCGTCAGTCAGATAATAAAAAAATATTTGACACGTATTTTTTGCTTTATCATATTAATAAAAAAATACTTAGATAAAACGCATTTTAAGTTGGGGAGTGTGGGTCGTTACGTCACTAGTATGTATAAAATCTACATACTCGTGACGTCATGGCACATTTTACCTCAATGTATCGCTGTAATCTTTAGATTACGTAAAAAAAGAAAAAATACGTGTCCAATATTATTTTACAAACTCAAAGACGGACTAAAAAATTTTTTTTTCGTCATCCCTGTTGTAACTTTGTAAGGTCTGACTATTGTTAAAATTTTTCATAATATTATAGTTTTTATCGTCTCCATAAATAATGCAGATGATAAAATTAAAATTAATTTTATCATCATTTTTACAGTGGGATGAGCCGCTCTGCAGGTTGGTACGGAATAACCTCTTTAATACGTCCACCAATACTGCTGAGCGTGCCCGCCTGCTGGCTGTGGGAGAATGGGAGTCGGGTCTCTGGCTTCAGGCGTTACCGTCACCCAACATAGGCACTATGCTGGGTGACACCACTTTTCGGCTCGCTACAAGTCTGCGTCTGGGCGCTCCTTGCGGGGCTCCGCATCGCTGTCAATGCGGTGAAGCAGTCGACCGCCTCGCACACCATGGCCTTTCCTGCAGCAAGAGCGCTGGTCGGTTGGCACGGCACGCAAGCATTAATGACATCATCCGTCGGGCTCTTGTCACCGCCGGGGTGCCAGCTGTTTTAGAACCCAATGACTTGGCACGCGACGATGGGAAGAGGCCAGACGGAATGACCATTATGCCTTGGAAGTTGGGTAGGCCTTTGGTGTGGGATGCAACCTGTGTCGACACCCTTGCGCCATCCCATCTTCCTAGCACGGCGGGCTGTGCCGGGGCGGCTGCTGCAGGTGCAGAAAACCTCAAACGGCGCAAATATAACAACCTTATTGGTAGCTATATTTTTGAGCCGTTTGGGGTTGAAACACTAGGGCCGTGGGGTCCGAGTGCTCATCGAATATTTCGGGACATCGCTAAGCGGTTGGTCGACTCTTCACGTGACCAGAGGGCTGGCCAATTCTTAGGGCAAAGAATCAGCATTGCCATCCAACGTGGCAATGCTGCCAGCCTTTTGGGCACTTTTCCCGCTGACAGCGATGCGGACGAATTTTTTTATGCCCAATGAGCTCTTCCCTTTATTTTATTTTATTTTTTTCTTTACATTCTTGTACATAATATATATAATAGTTAGTTGTAAAATAAATTGTATAATAATATGAATGTTTAAATAAAGCAAATTAATTTTAGTTGGTAGGTACTTCAGTAAGTACTTATTTGCACAAAGGCGTTATTTAGATACATTATGGAATACAATCGTTGCCACGTGAGCTGGTAACTTGTTTACTTAGAAATATCAGCATTATAAGCACCTACGACTTATGTAAACATGTTTAGTTGTATGGCTCATGATGACGCTTGGTCTTCTATCTTCTAAAAAAGGGATACTCGGTCTGCAGCTTGACGAAGTTATCCGAACGAGTGGTTTAACTTTCTGCAGTTTTGACACTTGACTGACAGGCTTGAAACACGAAGCCATTAGATAATAAAATATCATAATTTCTTTATTAACACTAACAGTCAACTACGGTGGACGGGTGTGATGTAGAACTAGGAACAATTATTAGCAACAGAAGTCGATTAACACCTCAGTTTTCTAAATCTTAATTATTCAGCAAAATATTTAATCAAAATAGGAACAGAAGTTAAATTTGAAAAATGGAATGGTAAAAAGTAGAATATCGAAACATTTTGTGTCAATTGAGATGATAATTATGTGTAAAAGTAGAATATCGAAACATTTTGTGTCAATTGAGATGATAATTATGTGTAAAAGTAGAATATCGAAACATTTTGTGTCTTTTGAGATGATAATTATGTGTAAAAGTAGAATATCGAAACATTTTGTGTCAATTGAGATGATAATTATGTGTAAAAGTAGAATATCGAAACATTTTGTGTCAATTGAGATGATAATTATGTGTAAAAGTAGAATATCGAAACATTTTGTGTCAATTGAGATGATAATTATGTGTAAAAGTAGAATATCGAAACATTTTGTGTCAATTGAGATGATAATTATGTGTAAAAGTAGAATATCGAAACATTTTGTGTCAATTGAGATGATAATTATGTGTAAAAGTAGCAGTGTACATCACCTTTTGTTGCGGACTTTATTATCACGTCATGAAAATTTAACTTATTATGTGTACAGGGTGGCAGGGACATCGACGCTAAGCCGGCTACCATGGATTCAGTACATGATTCTGAATTCACACTGCGTTGAAATTTTTCGTCGGTTATTTAAAAAAAAATCTGATGTTTCATAGAAAAGTGCAATACCTACGCGGTCAAAATGTATGGAGCAGCTGTTTTTTGATTAAGTTTGATCAGCTGGAACTAGGTCAGTAACGCGACCTATCTAAACTAAGTATATTTTGAGGAAGTGCTAGAACTCATTGAATACAAACCGCATCATCTTCTATACTTGAAGAGTCAAGCCGACTACAGTTTCGAAACAACCTCTTTATGATTCTCAATTTGAGTCTAACGTGACCCCCCACGGCTGACAGCCGCGCTTGCGACAGCTGAACCTACAAGCAGATTGCGAGGCTGTTCCAATATAGGCAAAGGTCGGCGGCGTTTGCGGAACCTACTATATATACGCTTTGGAATGGACTACTAGTTTCATCTTTCCGATGGCCAATTCTCGTACTTAAAAAACGTTTACATTCAAGTCGCAGGGTTCACTAAATCGCAGTCGGGATGCCGGGAGCCCTCGCGGAGGGTTCATATTGAATGTACGTTTTTCTTTGCGAATACAGCAAGTGAAAATAAAATCTGTTGTATATTTTAACAAGATTTTTTAGAATACTCGTGGGTTTTCAAATATACAGGACAAAAAATTATATCCATATCCAGTATTTAGAGTACTTTCCCTCCAGATGAAGTTCAAAAATTTCACCCTGTATACCTAATAAATATATAAAATGTAAACACGATCTCGAAAACAGCTCCAACGATTTCGACGAAAGTTGCAATAATATGGGTCTATGGGGCAAAAATCTCTTCTCTATTCTCACAGCCTCGGGAATGTTAATATTAAATACATCGTTGGTACCTGTACCTGGACGATATGTTTATCTATTTTCACCCGATTAGAGCTCGGTCGACCAGGTACTTAAAAGGAGATCTCAGTAATGATAGCTAAAAAAAATTCTTACAAGCCTATTTAATATTTATGACATTAAAATGTTTCTTTGTCAGTCTTTGTGTATTGTCTTTATCTTAGGCTTTGGAAATAAACGTAAATATTTGGATGCCGACTGTAAACTTATCATATTACAGAATATATTTAAAGCTAATACTAGTAAGTACTTACTAAATAAATAAATAAATAATAAGTAAGTTGTACCTCATCATCATCGTCACTTCAGCCGAAAGACGTCCACTGCTGGACATAGGCCTCCCCCAAGCACCGACGAGTCGACCGGCTATCTAATGGTAGGATGGTGCATAGGTTGGTTGGTGGGTAAGTTGGTGCATAGGTTGGTTGGTGGGTAAGTTGGTGCATAGGTTGGTTGGTGGGTAAGTTGGTGCATAGGTTGGTTGGTGGGTAGGTTGGTAGATAGGTTGGTTGGTGGGTAGGTTGGTGCTAGGTTGGTGGGTAGGTTGGTTAGTGGGTAGGTTGGTTGGTGGGTAGGTTGGGTAACATATTTTCGTAAAAGATTACGACTAATCTGGTTCATTTTGACAGTTCTACAACATTCATTGCGTTAGTTACGTTGTCGAGCAGATATTTTTTTCGAACTTATGAAGCAATGGATTAGCAATCTGTCTCAAAACGATTCAGATTCTGATTGATCGTGTATTACGTAATTAGGGTACGGTTCTATGCTTCCCAGCGTCGTTGCGTTGTGTAGTTGTACCTAGTAACTAAATAATAATTAATAGCTATAGGTAGGTATTTATTTAGGGAGTATCTAAGTATTTCCTAATATTGTGGAGTCCACAATATTAGAACTAACACAATAGAGACTTAGGTCCATTATGTGGACCTTATGTAAGCTGTTGGTAGCCTACTGGTGCTTAGGATACCTATCTTCACGTACGGTCAGCAAAATAATTAGGTTAACACTGTTCCTTTTACATGTGATCTAAATAAACCCAAAATAATTCGATAGCTACACTATTTTTCAACATTTCACGGTACAGTTAAAAGTTTGTGTTATCTGAATTTAACATCTAATTAAATAAATAAAAAAAACTATGCTCAAAAATTATGTTTGAAAAAATTTTAAGTTCAAATCGACCTTTGCTTTTCAAGTTTTCAGCAATGTGAATATCTATAGGTAGAGCACATCGCCGTTGCCGTTGCCGAGCCGTTGGTCCCGGCTGTCATTCGTGGATCTTTGACAGTCGTTACGAGTCATCAGAAGCCCGAAAGTCTGACACCAGTCTTACCAAGGGGTATCGTATTACCTAGTTACTGGGTTGTGGAGGTCAGATAGGCAGTCGCTCCATGTAAAATACAGGTATTCAGCTGCATCCGGTTAGACTGGAAGCCGACCCCAACATAGTTGGGAAAAGGCTAGGCAGATTGAGAGCACATCGTGTACATTGTAGAATTGATTCGTCAGTTTAAATTGAGTACCGGTCTGCCCTAACTTCGCCTCGCGCCCTATGTTGTTTGCCTATAAAGAAAAAGCTTAATAACTTTTTAATTTTACTTGTATGGCAATCGAACCTTTGAGTTTTCATAATAACTTTAAGTTTCGATTGCCATATAAGTACCTAAAATGAAAAAGATATTACATCTTTTTCATTATAGGCAAACATAGGACGCGAGGCGAAGTTAGGGCAGTTGACGGTGCCTATCTAGCAATCATTTTGGTGGCTCGTATCGAATAGGTACTTAACTGGTATTTTAGACACTTACTTTTACACCTTATATACCTATCACTTTTCTTATTTGTCTCGGCAAAATAAGGACAATTTTTGCGTCATTACGAAGTGGGCAATGGCCATATCTCCGTTTGTTATCAATTAAGTGCTCAGTTGTCCCGGAGTGTTTTATCGCAGCGGGGTGGCACTGTGCTGCCGATATAATCCGCATAATATTTTGTTGTGTTTAATCAGTGGCGGGAAAAATTATCTACAATATTATACCAAGTGTGTGTTTTTTTAGGAATACACAGAGGATCCAGCTCCAACAATGACGGCCAACGTAGTGTTGGGGTGCGTGATGGCGCTGCTCGTCATACTCTTCACAATCAGTTCCATTGCCAGATATTATATTAAGGTAGGTCACTGTTTATTTTTTATATTATTGGTTTATTGGTCTAGTAACCTACCTTAATAAGTACACATGTACCTATTGTTCCCTTAATACAGTTCTTACTGATAAATGATATAAGTAGACCGTTACTAATATTAATTTATTGAAATATGAAATTAAAAGAAGGATTATGATAGGTTTATCTACATGATTAAATTAGATCCGCAATATTATCTGATGAAATATTCCGCTATATTATCTGATGAAATGTTATATCTGTTGACTTTGAAGTTTGGACCACCACGAACTTTGCACAGTAGGTTTTAGGTATATAGGATTTCTGTGTTATATAAAAACTATGTCATCGTGTCTCATATTCTGAATAGAAGTACCGAAGTATATTATATTCAAGAAGGGAAGAGCCGGAAACAATTTGAATGTGATGGACTGATGACAGACAATACTATGTCCAAGGTGTCAATAAATACTACTATTGAGGATCACAAGACCATCGAGAAAGTGGTATCCGATAGGTATAAATAACAGTTCCGATACAAAACAAGCCCAAGCCCATTATAAAGCCAAGCATTACTATAGCTATTAAAATACTGTTGATAATTGTTTTAATTCTTTCGTTTTCTTTTCAGTTCACACTGTTTGTGGTTATGTCGTTAATATTCGCCACAGCCCCAGTACCACTAATGTTGATCAAACCATTCGACCCAAGAAATGCGCTGTAAGTTATTTGCATATTGATTATTTATTTCAAACAAGTTCATGTTTGTATGATTATGAATCAAATAATTGATTGTTGATTCTTGAATCTGAATCTATGATTCTGTCTCAAAATTCTGGAAAATGTAATTATACAACGTGTTCCTTTTGATATCCCATAACTCTTAGGCGCGAGACATACATAAATAGCGAGTGGTGCGGGCGTGGCGATGGTGTGGCGCGGGCGTTGCGCCGCCCGTTTCATATTTCATACAAAATGTATAGGAACAACGCACTGTGGATCGAAACAAGGCTCTCGAAGACATAGGAGGTTGAATTTTAAAGTGTCGATTTTTTTCTTGAAATGGCTTCTAATAGCTATGCATAAATATGTATACATTACGATACTACGATGATTCTTTGATATATTTTTTTTTTCATATTTGAATGAACAACTTTTCCGGTCATTATTATTATCATTTAAAAAACAAAAAATCATCGTATTATGAACACAAAATATGATTTTTCAACATTTGGGGTTATGTCGCAAATTTTTAGAGAAGGATATCGAAAAACGAGCAAAGAGCGATTGTTGTAAAATATTTTTAGAGAATATAAAAAAATTTATTGCTAATCGGTGAAGAAATGTAGGCTGTAGCCGGTTTTGAACATTTTTTTTTCAGTTTGGAACCACTGTGCGATGGTGCGGGGCGGGCGTTGTGTATGTTTTCCGCGCCACGTCGCGTCGTTCCTATACATTTTGTATGAAATATGAAACGGGCGGCGGGCGCACCGCTCGCGCCACACCGTCGCCACGCCCGCGCCTTTCGCCACTTATGTATGTCCCGCGCCTTAGTGTTAATACCCTGTCAAAGAATCAACTGGCATACCCATAGATATAATTTCTATGGGCATACCTATGCATTATTATTCAATTAATGTTTTTTTTCCTTCGGGGAATACTGGCGTGATGTTAAGTTATGCGTTAATTTATTTTTTCGTTTTCATTTTTCATACAAAATAATTCGACAAAGTCACGATTATTAGCGTGAAATTTGACAACGTCGCATTTTTTTTAGCTTTAAGTATGAATGATTGGTTAGAATGAAAATGATTTACTCGTAGGTACATACTTACTAATGAAACTTATGTTAATTATGATTGATGTTATCTTCGACAAAATCACCAGTGCTTACCTGGGCTACTAG
The DNA here is from genome assembly GCA_916701695.1 of Agrochola macilenta. Taxonomy (NCBI): domain Eukaryota; kingdom Metazoa; phylum Arthropoda; class Insecta; order Lepidoptera; family Noctuidae; genus Agrochola; species Agrochola macilenta. The sequence goes on along the minus strand of OU753554.1, from coordinate 16,068,629 downwards.
CCGCACGGGTCGATCGAAGGTTAAGCTACGCTTGCCGAGGTCGGTCCGTGGATGGGTGACCATCCATTACATATCGAGACCCCTCCGTGCCTCGGAAAGCACGATAAACCGGTGGTCCCGGCTGTCATTCGTAGATCTTTGACAGTCGTCGTCGACGGTAGTCAGAAGCGCGAAAGTTTGACAACCATTCTTACTAAGGGGTATCGTATTACCCAGTACAAGATGACACAACTTAGATGTAGCATTTTTTTTTTTTTTTTTCATTCATTTTAATTTTACGAATGTATTTGGTTATATGACTTTACAAATATTGCGTTTTCGTAAAGATTATTTTCACCTAAAGCAGTAATAAAAATTGGTGATTTTAAAGGCGCATTCAGTTCGGATGGTGATCGGCTTTACGAATTTTGCCGATGCTACATCTAAGTTGTGTCGTACTGTAACTGGGTTGTGGAGGTCAGACAGTTCCTCCATGTAAAGTACTGGTATTCTATCCGATGATGATGATCGTAGGTTAAAACTTTCCCTGTCCGCCAAGCAGACACACATAGTTGAACAGCCGCCGTGTATACTAATTATGTACGTAATTACCTAACTGGTCAGTGAAAGTGTTAAAATAATAAGTATGTACAGTCACGCGCACAAATAAGAACTCATAGCTACACTAAGCAAAATTCAAAACCGATTTTCTCGTTGAATATCGATTGCAACTTTGAGATAATATCTAAGATCTATTTAATAATAGTATGCAGTGTTCCAATATACTATTATATTCGTAACAACATTAATTACAATCAATACAGTAGTAGAAAATCACAGTTAAAAGTTTCTAAGTGTATATAACGCAGTAAGATGGTTGAAGCCGTGATATAGTTATATCCCTAGGGATATAGCTATATACCGTAATATAGTTATATGAAAGTGGTTCATAACTGTCGGAGTGCCCTAATTTTGTTCCTGCGATCAATTTCGAATTTCGACGTAGCGCTCGCCGGCCGCTGCCCCGGCACCGCTTGCTCAGCTCGCGCGTATTTGGTCACAGTTCTAACCTAACCTATTTGATCGGAGTGCTCTATTCTAATCGTTATATTACTAGATCGTGCTCGTATTGTAGTTATATTCTTAATAAGACAGTTATGAACCACTTTCATATAAGTAATTCGCGGCTTTAACAATCTTACTGCGACGTATATATATATGACTGATTTTTCCCTTCTGTACTAAAAATATCCAGTCATTGTCTAGGTATAAAAACATTAAAGACCTTCAATATGATTGTGTGTCATTCATATTTTACGCAATACATACACTAGTAGTCGAACAGCAGGTAGATATAGAAGTCTTATGTAAATCGATCTCGATAAGATAACCTATATTTTTCTATTGTAAGTATTTCGTGGTGTGAGTAACATTTAGGTAGGTAAGTATGTCATAATATGCAACAAGTCAAAGTTCTTTCAGTAGGTACCTAACATTTATTTATCTACTTATTTGTACCTATAGCGACTTGAAAATCGAGGTCTTCGTTCAAGACATGTTTTCATTTTAAAATAATTTATTTCAATAGAGATCCTCATAGTTCAAGACATCTGTCATTTGTATTTGTTACCCTGTGATCTTAGACCCAATAAACTTCTCTAAATATAACTCTTGTGAGAATGATTATCTTCTTGAGCATAAGCACGTCATGTTCCTACCTATGCAGTGTAAACGTAACGTAAGATACGGTGACAATTTAAATCATCACCTATTATCGTTAAATTGTCCTTGTGATTAAAGGTCCCGCAGACAGGCACGACGCGACAATGCGACGCGATTTTGCGATATAATATCCAAAGAACAATACCGTATCTATGGAAACATAATTGCAATGCGATACGTCGTCGTGCGACAAGTCGCGCCTGTCTACGAGAGCGGGCCCGTCTGCGAGAGCCTTAAAGCCTCATGCAGACTAGCGCGACGCGACGGCGCGATTTAAAAACACTGGTCTTGCGTATGGTCATGCTCAGTAAGATTATCTCAGATTTTTTTTAAACATAGGTACATATAATTTTATTATAGGTACATTGACAACGTAAATATACTTACGAAGATTCAAAAGCGATTTTCTCCAAAAGTATTGATACTTAGATATTTTATAGTGTTACGAACATAGCATTGCATAGTATTATCGAAACCACACTAGTTTTACCATACAGGTCTAGTATAGGTATTTTCTCAAAGTTGCCATTTTTATTTCACGAGAAAATCTCTTTTGAATTTTGCGTAACTATAAGGTATTTATGCTTGTGACTGTACAACGAAATTGTCTTACGGTTTGCATTAAAATAAAATATAATAATTAATAATACTTAATTAAAACAAGTTCACTGAGTCAATGTCTTTATGGAGATGAAGATAAAAACGAGGATGTTTTCTCCTATGATGACCTTTATACCCTATTACAAGTTATGACAAGATCTAATGGGTTAAAGTTTAATTACGTCTGAAAACAAATATAATCTCTATTGATAAGTATAAAGCCAATATTGGCCTAGTATTGCGTGTAATTTTATCAGATTTTTCCTGGTTTCTTTCCAGAAAAACCCTACATAGGTACTTATAATTTATTAATAGTGTCTTTTGTTCTGCGTAGAGGTTTCGTAGGCGCTTCGTAGGCTTCCGTAGACGCAGCGTCTACGCGGCGTAGCACTTGCGTAGGCGCTACGCTCTACGGAGAAGCGGCTTAAGCAATTTACTCCGAACAAACACCTCATGCAAAAACACGATATGTGTTAGTTTCATAGGTACTCGATCATAATAATAATTATGATATGATCATATCGGTATCTTAATAGACGAAGCCAAACTCAGTAACACTTCATCGCCTGGAAATTGAACAGAGAACTGTTTTGTTGATTGGCTAAATCGCTGTTGCGTTGTTGACTAAATGGCCATCCCGTGTGTCATGGATCTACCTGCATTATTTTAATAATAAATCAAACTATTCCAATAAAATCTTAACTAGAATGAATGTATCGGGCTATTTTTATTGCGCATTGTGTTTTTCAAATATTTCTATTCATAAGGAAGCCTCTGTTTATCTGTATGTCCTTGCTAAATACCTATTAGGTATTTACGTATGTAGGTACCTATGATTCATCTCTAATCACTAGGCTATATGGAGTTTTCTCTTCGGTTTTAGGGTTCCGCAGTCAACAAGGAACCCTTACAGTTTCCTGTTAGCTCAGAAAATCTTAGTACTAGAAAGCTGTTATTTGGTATGGGTATACACATTAATCAAGCGGACAGGGATTTAAAAAAAAAAAACATCGCACCTCTACACGTAAAGTGGGGATAATTTTTTTTTTTCTTATCTCTCCTATGGTGTGGGGTGTCCTTGGATAGACTTCCAAAACCATTTTGCGATTCAGGTATTCGTTTGCGAAATAAGTGCTAATTTTTGTTAGAGTCAAGCGCTCCCTGCCAGCTAAGTATTTGTTTATTTATATTTATTTATTTATATATACTTTATTGTACACCAGATTATACATTACATAAAAAAAAAGTTATACAATACAAAATATACAATGGGCGGCCTTATCGCTTACTGCGATCTCTTCCAGGCAACCTTGATTTGTTTTTGGGTATGTGAAACAAATTCACGGAAGTAGTATATATAACGAAGTTAAAAGGAAAACTATCACAGCTAAGTAGGCTTTACGATTTAACTAGTAATAGTCGACCAACTTACCTTTGCAGTTGGAATGTATAGGAGAACATGTTTTTCAACTACAGTGTTAATTATGTTCTTGGGATAAATTCATCTCAACTACGGAACCCTTCATTGTGCGTTGTCCGACACGCACTTGGTCGGTTTTTGTATTTTCTAATGCTTAAGATAAAATATGTTTTTGTGTGTCTCTTAATAAGACAGTAGGTATATAGCTAGCCTACCTATATATGTACCACTATTTCGTAATAGCCTTGATCTGATTGCGTTAGTGTCCGATGTATCCGGGTTGGTATTTTGAAACAATGCACACCTACTTAGACGTGACATGTTAGTAGAAAAAGAAATTAAACCTATTTGGATTACTTACGATTGGGTAATTAGGTTGGGTATATGCTAGTGACTGACTGTCACTAGCATAATTATTATGTAGTTCAAAGCTTTCTCTCTTTTCCTTTTCCAAACTTTAATTTGTGACCGACTCACTATGTTGGACGACTGCGACAGCTCAGTCTTCACAAAAAATAATTCCACAAGTAGGTACCTAATTAGTTTGTTTGTACAAGTCGGTATTTTGACCTTCTTATGAAAAATGCAATTCTGTTCACTCAAAATACCTCCAACATAATTATGAGTAATGACACATGGTACTTGTTGACAGGCCTACACTGTCCTCCCATACCTATTAACACTGTATTTTAAAAACATTGTAAAAGCCCTTTTTTTTTTTAAAGAGTAACCGTGGAGTTTCATGCCGGCTCTTCTCCATAGGATGATAACAACCAATTGGAATCGTGCACCTAGCTTCTGACATTTCATAAGTGCCCATGTAGGTTTATGTGAAATAAAATATTTATATTTATGATTTTGACAGATTTCAGCTTATTATCAAAACATTCATTCATGACCTAATTTTACTTATTGTTATCAAAATGTTCATAAGTGAAAAAAAAACCTGAAAAATACCACCAATGCTGTTAAACCCACCGTTTGTAATTTGTAAGGTTGAACCTTAAATTTTTTTCAGCTTTCTTATTTCACAAAAAAAAAATTGTTATAAGTAAAAATCATAACCCTGTGTGCGGTCGCGCAGTCGGGTAATTAAGTAGTAATATTTTTTTAATAATATCTTGGAGGTATTTTGAGTGCACCGAATTGCATTTTGCATAATCGTAAGATAAGAAGGTCAAGAATGTCAAGATACCGACTTGTACCTACAGGAACAAATTACCTACTTGTGGCAAATTACATAGAGAAGTACCCATAACACTAGCAATGCTTGTAAACTTACGTAAGCAATTATCGTAAACCGGAACTGATATGCAAATTGTAGCAAACGTTCTCATGTCAATTAGTGAAATTAAACAAACATGAAGGCATGCAGCGGCAGCAAATGATAATGAGATAAGAGTGCATGTCATAATTAGCTTATTAAAAGGTGCCTACGTTTTAAAGAGTTTGTTAATAATAAACTTTATTTTTCTCTCTTCAAATAGTTATAAACATATAGACAAGAATTATAGCGTTTTGACAAAAATTAAATATGATGCTTTGTGAGAGACTGGCGCCCATACTGGGACTTACTTATATATAAAAACATAACCCTCCTTCTGAGGCAGAAGTAGGTAGTATGTTTTTAATTTTCATTCTCGTAATTGAAGAATGTGGTCAAAAACATACTACCTATGTTTTTGACCACATTCTTCAATTATGTATTTTGCTTCGAGAGCCAAGCGACCAGAATCAATGAAATGCTTGGTCTGTAGGATTCCATATTATGTTTTAAGTTCTTCCCACACCAACCAATTAGTAAAAAGGTAACATTATTTTCTTTAAAACTGTTTATATTTGTTTTCCAGAATACCAGCATTCTTCCTGAGGTGTTTCGCGAAGATACTCGGTCTTCGGTGGAAAGTAAGAGGTCTCGAGAATGTGGATAATAGCCGGGGAGCGGTAGTTCTACTAAACCACCAGAGTTGTCTGGATCTATACGGTATGTACTATTTATTGTGCCAATTTTTTTTACAAGGATCTCAATTTGTCAAGAAATTAACATTATACCAGTCCAACAACCATTGGCCTATCGAAGGCTTCTTTAAAATCTTTAAATTAACACATAACCATAATATTTAAAACCTCGTATTGATATTAATCCGAGTCCAAGGGAGATGGTATGGGAAACCGGAAATTTCTAAGGAAAAAATAGTGTCAATGCTTCTTCTCTTTGGCTAGGCATTTTCATTCTTAGTTGAAATTCGATATATATGATCTGTTTTTTGATTGTCAACAGATTTTTTGGAGGCCTAGGATAGGATCATAACCGTATTACATTTTTTTTGCACATCCCTCGTAATTTTCGAGTGCGTAAAACATTTTCCGTGAGTAGGGTATTGCTTGGTAATTACGACACACCTGCATGTTTAGTGAATGGACATTATCAGCGTTAGCTATAGTAGCTACAATATAGTTCAACTATCAATTCAGCCCATCGCAGGCGTCTGCTGCATAGGTATATATGCCTCTCCCAGGCTGCGCCACAACACCCTGGCCTGCGCCTTCCGCATCCAATCTGTCCCAGCCACCTTCCGAAGGTTCGTCGGTCCATTTAGCTGGGGCGCGTTCCACACACAGTTACTAGTTAAGGCTAGTGCTGACTGGCGCGAATTGTCGCGTGACGCGACACCGGTAATTGATTTACCGTGAAGTTTTCTGAGAAATTGTTTTATTATAGAGTCGCGTCGCGTGCTGTCGCGTCGCACCTGTTCGCGCGAGCCTTTACATAGTTATGTGTACCTATATCTATATGAATTTTGCTTGCCAGTGGGACCAATAAAAATATTTTTAAGCTATTGCATAGCTTCTATCGCGGGCCTTGAGCGTGGAGACCGAATCCAGAAATTCCGTAACGAAAATAACCTAACACCCCCCTAGAGTGAAATTTTAAGATGCGCGCGCATCACTGTGACACAAATTGCATAAGTTGATAAAAAAATGCTATGCAATAGCTTTACCGCGGCAGTCTCCGAGTGCCATACGACTTTTTTTAAGTCCATTGTCCGTGATACACCTACTCCATTGCCAATGTAAAACAATTTTATAAAAGCAAGCTCTTATTTTCCGTTTCGATTTACGTATCTTATTCTTACGTAGAATTAATATTATGACTTTGACTTGGTAAGCAGGCCCGGGAAGAACAAAAAAAAAAAAAACAGCATTGATTTTTTATACAAGTTAATTTGCCCATCATCGTGCCTACCTACATAAATATTGTAATTTTCCGCTCCTTATCTACGACAATTTCGTATATTTACTAGTTATTTTGAAAATTGTTTGAACAATGACAAATAAGGCCCATAAGTATAGTCATTTACATTATTGCGATTATCACAATGACCGCATCAGAAAATATCATAGTAATGTTTCCTGTAGGTACACACGGCTACACATCAAGCTGTACATTTCCACTATAAGCTAACCTCGCATTGTACGGAAATCCTATACAATGCGAGATCAGCATTAACTGGAAATGTATAATTTGATATGTCGCCGTGTGTACCTACATCTATTACATAAGTAATTAGGTACAGGTACCGGGTACAGAAATCTGAGATGGGTAGATATGATGATATGATCTGGTATGGATGGATAGGTAAGTTGAGGTACCTGCCTATCTTTAGTAGGATATAACCACCAACGTAAACAATGCATGAGAAATTATAGTATCAGCGCTTAGTTACTATTTGACCTAATTGTTTCTATAAATTCTTGTATCCATGGATGCATATTTTGTATTGCATTGACAGTTTTGCGATTAAGTCCATGATTAATATACCGTTATGTCGTCCTCCTGTATAAACAAGTACTTACTCTACACGTGACGACCGACGTTCCGCATGTTTACAAAATAAATTATACAATTTAATTGATATGAAGTTGTTATAAGGAACATCTTGTCTATACATTGCTCGGTAAAATAAATATGTTTGACATTGAATATGAACAACGGGCTTCATTGATCGGACTACAAACATATTTATCGGCTATTCTTAATATTTACGACGCAATGTTTATGATATTTATGACTTTTAAGTTAGGTAACGAGTACACAAACACTCACTGATTGCTATGTTATCTTGATATGGTCTTTAGTTTTTTTTCCACAATTGAATTGATTTTTTGCCAGTATAATGGGTAGAGTTGATTGGTGGAACAACCATTTATTAAAATGACCGTCTGTCTTGTCGTGGGGGGATTGTTGCCATGTTAGGTACTATAACTACCCATTTATTTGTAAATGCAAGATGTAATTAGGTCGGCACAAGATTTTCTAAATACTTTTTAACAGAGGTGGCAGGCTGGTATCTCTGCGATACATACTGAAATGACACTGGGGCACATAATGCAGTATACTAGGCGTTCACAGATACGATACGTAAGCAATATCTTAATAGCGCAAAAATAATATTGTAGAGGAAAGAATGTTGATAATAAGGTAACTATCTAGATAAGTTATAATGGTGAAGGATATCAGATTTTAACGCAAAAAATGAATATCCCAACAAGATAAACTTTTAATATCTAAATACCTACTCAAAACTGAATGATAAAAAGATTACGAAGACTAAAAAAAATAATATGCATGTAATTTGATAAAACTAGGTACCCACTTACGCATAAAACTGCCATATTGCCAAACAATCTAAAATATTTTTACACAAACAAAATTTCTATTTAGATTAAAATCTTACAAACAGTTTTTTTGTCAGTTAAATTTTAATTGTTTGATTTGCAGTTTAATCGTCTAGTACCTGGTCGACTGAGCTCTGTTTGGATGAAAATTGAGAATGCTCATTTAATCGTATGGAATAGTACTTACATACTAATTCCATGCTGCCATGTCGTTATTGTCTTGTTCTAAACTTTGGGCGACCAAGCTCTGGTGAAAACGAATTTTCCCAGATATGATACTAGGTAGACTTTTCTCCCTCGTAAACCCCTTTATTGCAACTTTCATCGAAATCGTTAGAGCCGTTTCCGTGAACGTGATTATAAATATACAATGTCGCCCATGGGCATGCGACCGCCCGTATTTTTCTGAATATTCATGAAAAATTAACTTTAAAAGGGGGGTCTATTTTTAATATTTTTCATGTTATTCAATTTTTTATGTTTTTAGTAGCGTTTGCCATATCTTCTATGTTATTGGCTCGATTTGGATTTTGTTTATTATTTCTAATAGCTTATGAGTTATTTCATCGGGTTAACTAAAAATTTGTCGACTATGAAAAAAAACGGAGGTGAAGATTTTTTTTTCTAAAAAAAAAAACAATATTTATTTAAAAAAACACAAATGTAAATCCATAAAATCATAGCGGGATACTGAAAAATAATAAAAATAAAAATAAGAAAAACTGAAAAAATAATAAAAATAATTAAAGATAGACCCCCCCTTTTTAAGTTTATTTTCGATAATTTGTCATGAATATTCAGAAAAATACGGGCGGTCACATGCCCATGGGCGACATTGTATATATATACAAATATTGCTCGTATAATAAATAGTTTATGATAATATAATTTTTATTTTATTTCGTAAGCGATAAAAAGTGATAATATTCACACTACTCATGCTGTTTTAAGCTGGGTACAAGGTTAATTACAACATAATGTTAATTTACATTATGTCAACTAATCCTTCTTTTACTTAGTATTATCTTTTATTTACGACTTGTAATTACTCCGCTATGTTAATCTCTGATATGAGAAACCGGGTGGAAATTGATATTAGAAAGATAAAAGTTGATTTCGTTACTGCACCTAGGTCTCCTTCATTATTTATGATAATAAATTAATTTCGTTAAAAATTATAATGACATTTATCGCAAACCTAGGCTTAGTACTTAAATTAAGCGCTTACTTACCTAACTTTTCATGAAAAAAAGTCTTCAAAATTTCATTGTATTTTAGACTATTTTCGACATTACGACGAGCCATATATTGACTTCGGAACAGTGTTAAGAATTAGCACATGTAAGAGCCTAATTCGTGCACTATTAAACATTTGAGTCAGCTAAGAGACGGGAAAGTTACTCTTTATTGTTTTCCCTTTGGGGAAATCTTCATAGATAAGTACGCCCTACCTGGGGCGAGCCGATGGTGGGGTCGGTTCCTACCAACTAAAACTCCACGTTGTTGTTCCTAACTCGAGACCGCCCTCCTACATGCTCCGCACCTCATGAGAACTAACTCGGGGAGGTTAGGTGACCTTCGTGGTAATTTCTCCTAATGGTTCACTGACTCTGAAAATGAGAGCGCATTATTTTTTTAACACCGGCCTCGCTCTACGATTCGTTTTAAAATAATCGTGTAAATCCATTACCTGCAACTGCTATCTTATCATTTCTATGAAAAGAGCAATCACCTGCAAGATATTGCCGTGACTACCACTGAATGATATTTATTTTAATACCTACGGTTCAAGCATGTTTAACTAGAAACAAAATAATGACGTCTTTATGTGTGTTGGGGCAAATTCTCGAACAAAAAAACGTTAGATATAGCTTGTCCACTCTGAAGTGACGCACCTCAGTCCTCACTAGAGTACCGCATTACCCATAGCAATCCGCATTACCGTGTGCGTAAATGCGGTAGTGGGGCGCGTCATTTCAGAGTGGTCAAGCCTTACCTATGAAATGAGTAATTTTTGTTATAGGAAATCAATATTTATTTTCGACTAGATTTACCCGCCCCGACTTAAAGGCTTGTGCAGACCAGCGCGACTTGTCGCGCGACGCGACACCGGTTATTGTTATACTGTGAAGTTTTCTTAGAAATTGTATTGTTCATGTCGCGTCGCGCGACAAATCGCGCTGGTCTGCACAAGCCTTCACTCGGGTAGCACTAAACCCTACCTACCCATGTAGGGTTTAGTGCTACCCGTGTGAAGTCGGGGAAGTCCCTACCTATCCTAATTTTTCTGTTTAAACCTTCCCTGGACTATGACAAACATTTCAAAACCAAAATCAGCTAAATCGGCCCAGCCGTTCTCGAGTTTTAGCGAGACAAACGAACAGCAATTGATTTTTATATATATAGATGGGTATCTAAGTCGCTGTAAAAGAAAGTAGGTAGATTTTGGGACCGTTTATTATATAATATACTCGTATATGGGGTTTCTTTAACTATGTATAACAGCTTTGGATTCGTCCTACACCTAGGCGGGATTAAATTTTCACTTCCAATAAGGCCGTACTGACCCAAACATTTTTGTTTTAGCGCTGGCAATTATATGGCCGCTCATGTCTCGGTGTACGGTGGTTTCGAAGCGATCGCTGCAGTACCTTGTTCCATTCGGCACTGCGACATGGCTGTGGGGCACCGTTTTCATAGACAGAGGCGCACAAACTGCACGCGATGCCCTCAACAAGCAAGTCGATGCTATTAAGAATCAAAAGGTAAAGTTGCCTAAATGTTACTTTGTTAGAACATTTGACACAACTTTTTATCTGGGTTGATTTTTCAGTCGTATCTAAATGTAACTAACGGCAAAAATTACCCACTAAATGATTATGTAGGTACGAGATACAGATCAGAGAAGAATATGTCTATCGTTTGGTAATTAACATTGGTAGGTCTAGGTACCTACTGTAGTGTAAAGAATAACATCGTTTGATATAGACTGGTTAGGTTAGGGCTCGGATAACGGTAGGTAGGTATATGTTTCGAAACAGTTTCGTCTTAAAAACCCTAAGGAACGATTTGTTTTGGTTACGTTCTAACGGAACGTTATTCAAACTTTTTTTAAGAAGAACAATATTTAAATCGTTCTCAGTTAATAAAACGTTTTTAGCCGTTTTTAACCATTTTTGGGCTAGGTAATTTATTTTATAACAAAATTGTGTTGAACGGTTGCTCGATAGAAAACTCGCAACGTAACCCTAATCAATATGTAAGCGGCAAGCGCATTGGAATCAATGATGTACTAAAATGAAGATAAGGTACAATTTAACTAAACAAGTTCATGCCTGTCGGTGCATGCACCGTGCTGCGTCCTGCGGAATAAACCGGTTTTTGAAAATGTTCTCATTTCATTTTCGTTCCGAACAAAATGATGTAGGTACAAAGAAGAACGAGAATTATTAAAACCGTTTTAAAAACGTTATTTTAAATAACGTTTCCGAGCCCTAGGTTAGGTACCGCTTACCGAGATAATTATGTTTCTACTATCTATAGCCTTCCTTTCATCACAGATTGATTGATTTTGATACCCGGTCACGGCGGTCACCTTACGAAATAGTGTCAAAGTCGAGTCATGTCGCAGTCAGTCAATATTATGATTGTATTCAGCATACGCGTTTTCCTGCTAGTAAAAATACGACTAGGTACGTATATTAGTCCTGTAAACAATGAGACCTTGTACTTGCCTTGTTTTACGTCGCATTTCGTCATACTGCATGATCTAATCGCTAGGAATGGGTTGGCATGGTAGATACTTATCTATCTTCCCGCAAAATTTTACGAGCGTGTATGTTTTTTAGCTAATGTTTGGTTTGCTTATGTAAATATCCTGGGTTGGTCGGTATTGGACGACACTAAAGAATTGGCCGCGACCACGACAGTTCTTTCAATGATTGGCTCTACTATTTTCTAAATTGTTTCTAGGGTACCTACCTACCTCTACTAGGAACTAAGTTATCCTTTAGGTTGGTAAAAACTTAAAAGTCGAAAACCCAAAAAAGTAAAAAAAAAAAAAACATTATTTATTTTCATATTTTATTTCCATTGAAAGTAGGTACCTAAGTAGGAATTGCAATGTTTTCTTGAAACACCTGAATCATATTCGTTCTCCTCAGAAATCGAAACGATTTTACGAAGTAATAACCATTGCTCACTTTCTGAACAAGTAGTAAAAAAATAGTACTTTACTGGCCTTTCTAGTTTCTATTTTGTTTATCGATGTTGCAATCTCGGAACAATAGTTTAGGTACGCAACAATACTGACATGCTTACACTACATACATTTATTATAATCTCGATACCGATGTTGAAGCAGACCCAGTTTTATTGATGTCGTATTCAAAACAAGAGTTCATTGTCCCAGCCATCGTAATCTAAATCGAATGTTACGTACATAAACAAAAATAAATGGCTTTGAGAATGCTTACGTACCTAAATGGAAGCAATATATTTATTTAGTTTGTATATATTTCCCGGTTACTTACCTACCTAGTAAGTAATACTATTATTGCTGGCTGTAGTCGTAATATCGGGCATAGTCCAAAGTAAATTAAAGGTAATTGTATATATTTCCCGGTTACTTAACTAGCTAATAAGTCATAAGTACTATGAATTCTGGCTGTAGTCATAATATGGGGCATAGTTCAAAGGCAATTAAAGGTAATTGTATACATATGTTACCCGGTTACTTACCTACCTAGTGAGTCATATTATTAAAGCTGGCTGTAGCTTTAGTCATAACATCGGGCATAGTCCATAGTAAATTAAAGGTAATTGTATATATTTCCCGGTTATTTATCTAGCTAATAAGTCATACTATGAATGCTGGCTGTAGTCATAATATGGGGCATAGTTCAAAGGCAATTAAAGGTAATTGTATACATATGTTACCCGGTTACTTACCTACCTAGTGAATCATATTATTAAAGCTGGCTGTAGCTTTAGTCATAATATCGGGCATAGTCCATAGTAAATTAAAGGTAATTGTATATATTTCCCGGTTATTTATCTAGCTAATAAGTCATACTATGAATGCTGGCTGTAGTCATAATATGGGGCATAGTTCAAAGGCAATTAAAGGTAATTGTATACATATGTTAGGTTGGTAAGTAACCGGTTACTTACCAACCTATCGAGTCATACGAGTATTATTAAAGCTGGCTGTAGTTGTAGTCATAATATCGGGTAAAGTCCAAAGTCAACTAAAGGTAATTGTACGTAACTATATATTTCCCAGTTACTCCGAAACCTAGTACGTCACACTATTAAGGCTGTAGTCATAATATCGGGCATAGTCCAAAATCAATTAAAGGTTATTGTAACTATATATTCACCGGTTACTTACCTACCTAGTAAGTCATACTATTCATGCTGGCTGTAGTCATAATATCGGGCATAGTCCAAAGTTAATTAAAAGTACACTTTTTTTTTTGTTTTGTTTGGGAAATCATCACGTGACTCCTCCCGCTCTGGGCGGAGCGAGAGGGAGTGTCAGGCTTTTACTGACTGAAACCCACCCGTGTTCCTTCCGTTGCCTGTGTGCCAGAGCCGCGATATCCCTTTCGGACAAACCCGCAACCCCAGCAGATATAAGTTTAATATTAATGTATTATTTACACATTACAAAGACAAACCAACTGGAGTAGGTGTAGATATTCTCTAAATGATGGCGAAACTTGACATAAGTCATGGGTAGATATCATTAAAATGATGATATAAGAAAATGGTTTTCTAAAGTACCTATCTCAGGATTAAGTTTGATCCAATGGATTAGGCAAGCCTGGACCACACCGATAACTGATGTCTCTAAGGCTCTATTTACATTGCCTCGAAACGGAAGGCAAGAACTTTAACTTACTTATTTCAAATTGACATAGAACTTTATATCAGTTTGACATATAGTAACACAATTGACATAAAGAACTTTATGTCAGTTTGACATAAAGTAACACAATTGACATAAAGAATTTGATGTCAATTTTGTAACGTACAATCTAGATTCGAACTGCTAGTTGCAGGAATTCCCGACAATTTTTCGGAAGAAACGCGACCGGTTTTTTGGCTCGTTTCTAGTTTGTACTTTACACAATTGACATAAAGTTCATTATGCTTTATACAATTTCGTTACAAAAATTCGCTTCCATTTCGTTCCGCAGCAATGTAAATTGAGCCTAACTCTATATCATTTTATGAATGAGAGTTAATCTGTTGCTGAAATTAGCATTTTCTATTTTTTTGAAATAAAAATCACTTACTGAACATGAGAAATGTGTGAATGAAGGTACTTAAAAGATGAAGATGTCTTAGGATTACAATCTTGGACTGCTTACAGGCAGTTTTAGCTTAAACAAAACTGGAATTCATAAATTTACCAGCGATAAAAATTACGGGTGGTGGGGAGGTGGCTCACTCTCCAAAACAAAAATTGATCGCCTCTAGTCTCAGAAATTCCAACATTACTTTAAATATTTCCATCTGATTGATTAAAATCGAGGCCAATATAAAAATGGCTTCTTTTGACATATCTTTGTCGAAAAGAATACGGAACACCATTCATAACAATATATTAATGAATGCGATGTGTTTGCGGATGAATGGAATAAAATTATGCGTATGAGTCTGGTGTTCTGTGAGAGAAAGTATGCAAGGGAGTCCACTGTTCCATGTTAGTTTAATTAAATTACGTATATATACCACATAATTGTCAATTTATTTTTATTTTTATTTTTATGTTTCTATGTTAATTTATGTAATTGGTGTTGTACCGTTTTAATTAACTATAAATAAATTAATTAAGTATTTAAAAAATATACGCGTCAACTTGTTAACCTCCTCCTTTTTTAGGGTTCCGTACCTCAATAGGAAAAAGCGGAACCCTTATAGGATCACTCGTGTGTCTGTCTGTCCGTCTGTCACAGCCAATTTGCTCCAAATCTAATTGACCGATTAAGTTGAAATTTGGTACACATAAGTATTTCTGTGACTCAAACACGGACGTGTAACATAAATAAATGAATTTTGAATATGGGGGTCACTTTTGGAGGGCAAATAAAAAAATAAAAAAAATCAGTTTTCCGAAATGTACCGTGTGATATATCAAATGAAAGGGCTTAGCGAGGATCTAAAATACATTTTTTTAATCATTTTGAAATAAATACTTTTAAAGATATTTAATAAAATAGATGAAAATTGACCATTCCTCCCCGTTATCTCCGAAACGACTGATGAAAAAATTTAAAAAAATACAGAGAATAGTTCTATGCTTATAGATTACAGAAAAACCTATAAGAAGTCTATGGTCTTAAAATAACATGGTAAATCACTCAATATTGTGTGTACAAACTTACATTTGCAGTTGGAATGTATGGGGGAACATGTTTTTCAACTACAATGTTAATGTTTGTTCTTGGGATACATTTTATTCATCCCAATTACGGAACCCTTCATTGTGCGTGGTCCGACATGCACTTGGCCGGGTTTTTTTTTATTATCAAAGAGTTTTGTGTAGGTACCGTACCTACCCGAATAAAAAGGTTTGCAAATCAGTTTCAGCGGTCGGTAACGTTACAGATTATAAATATGATAGCTATTCAAATATAATTAATTATATTTGAATAGCTATCATAACTCGATTTCGTTCGCACAATAAGCTAATGAATTAAATTCGTAATAGGTTCGGTATTGCAATCAACCTTGAACGTCAATTCGTAATATCTTGCGAACTTGTCAAGGTAAAATCGCAAGGATAGGTAAATGTTTAGACCAAAAATATTATCGACATATGTAGTTCCTACATTCCTTACGCCCGTTTTTACTAACACTACGACACTTGAATGTATTACCTAATAAAAGCGGATTGTTGGATTTTCAACTCTCGGCGCTGACCCTATAGTCAGCGCTAATTAAACACCAATTATTCCTCGCCTTCTATATTTAAACGATGGAGGCATATTATTTATCAAGAGGACCCCTTTGAACTCTACCTTCAGAATTATTTTTCTATTGTAAAAAGAACCTAATCTATTGTAAACAGGTTCTTAGCAAGTTGGAGCTAGCTGTATCTATACCAAATTAATTTGGCATTTCGTTCAGTTACATACATAGGTCACAAATTATATTATCTGCCAACACATAGAAAACTTAAATTGACCGACGACTAACCACATTTTGGTTTTTCCTAGCGGAATTGGACTGACGAAAATATACTTCAATGGCTAGGTTGTAGGTAGAATTAAAGGCGATGTAATTATAATTGACTTCGCGGAGGTATCCTATGTATTTCAGGACCTATGTATATTTTCTATTTTACCTACCACTTTTTGTACGACTGGAGTTGAGAATACAGGTAGAATCTATTTTCTAAATATAAACCTTTAATAATTTAATTATTTTGTCTCGTTTGTTTGTCAATAAAAATGAAAAACAATCAGTAATATTTTGAAACTCAATGTACCTACATTGAATGTTGCGTGGAAATCGATTGTGTGAAATGGCTAGAAATGGGGAGATTACCTACTGAGATAACGACCATAAACAACATAGAGAGTATGGGAAATACGACATGCCCAAAAAATGACCAATTGTTTTTGCAAAACATTAAAAAATAGTTAGTAGTTTCTACTCGCGCATGAAACTTCTTGTTTTATCATAAACCGAGACATAGCGCTGCGAACAATACAGTGAAGTATGCCAAAACTACACCTCCGCTCTGTGCATACACGCTCACACGCACACACAAACTACACCTTTAGTGAAACAATTTTCGGAATGGGGTTCCGAAGATAACCCCCTTCATACAAACTCACATTATTTTTTTAATTTATAATATTTGTATACGTAGATGTCTACAGCTACACATTATAGTGTACTATGGATACGAAATGGGATATAATTATTTACCGTTACTTTTTCCTTATCCTCAGCGAAAACTGCTGTTATTTCCTGAAGGCACGAGGCATTCTGGTGACAAGCTGCTCCCACTCCGCAAGGGAGCTTTCCACGTGGCCATGGACGCCGCCGCGCCCATACAACCCGTCGTCATCTCCAAGTATCATTACTTGGACGGGGAGCGACACAAATTCGGCTCAGGTGAGTGACGGGAGGGACTTGTTTGGAAGAACCGGTTTCACCAGCCGTGGGATGCTTTCTGCGAATATACGTTTGTGCTATAATTGAGTAATTTGAAATGATTCATTTTTGTTTTTTTTACATTTTCAGTAGGCGGTGCCACGGCAAAACAATACAAGGCACCATGAGAATGTTTCATGTTTCCCTCAGTAAATAAAAAATTTGCTTGCCTACAAATAATTTTCTATTTTTTTTTTATACTTATACTTAAATGATTCACTTATTCCCCATTATTGCAAGTAGAAAAAAACAAGGATAAAGTTTACCTTCCTCGCCGGGAGACTTCAAAGCTTTCTAAACAATGGTTTAGAAATTCTGGCACACTTACCTAACAATAATGTTATTTTACCTCATTTCAGGCGAGTTCATCGTGTCGATTCTTCCAATGATCGAGACGGAAGGCATGACCAAAGAGGACATCGTAGGGCTGATAGAGAAGACACAAATCAACATGCAAGAAGAATTCACAAAGGTCTCGATGGAGACGCTAGCGCGGCGCAATCTACGCACTAAGGCTGATTAGATGAGGTACATAAGGTACATATTCATGTTTATTATTAAGAATTGGTTCAGTCATTTCATTATGCCATGTGGTTTGTTACCACATGGCATCATGAAACGACTGATGATACTTCCAATTAGTGATGCAACGAATATGAATACGAATATTCGTATTCGCCGAATACCATAAAATTATCGAATATTCGTATTCGCCGAATACTTTCCTTGAAATCCCACAATATTGCGTGGACCGAGTTGACAGACACAAAGATTCAGTTATAACATAATAAAACATTCTTATCTTTTGTTTACATCCACAGATGGTCAGCAATTGTGGCGACTTTTTAGTTTTTGTTTATAGCTGGTAGGAGTGGGCACGTATTTAGCTAAAAAGTATCAGTTACCGATAAATTTTCTGTGTTTTATCGACTTGGTACTAAAAGTGGTTTTAAAATAAATAATGTTGTAGGACCGAAATGTGAGAATAATGATATTTGGAGACATTTTGATAAAAAAGGTAAGTACCTATATATGAAAAGTGTATAGGTAAATAATAAATAAAGAGAACCTAATGATTTTTTTGACTACCTTTTATGTAATCTAGTTTAGTATAAAATACTGTCACAATTTTTCATTTCGTTTAAAAAAATACTTGCAACATTGTTTTTAAATAAAAATTTACCTATAGTTAATTTTAATTATTAAATTACATGTAAACATATATATATTGCTTAGCGTGTTTAATTTCCTTGCACCTACTTTGACTAATAATTGCGTGCATCTATAGCAGAATCAGGTATTGGTATTCGTATTCGGCGAATAGTATAATCGCTATTCGTATTCGTAAAAGTAGTATTCGTTGCATCACTACCTCCAATCCATTCATTCTGACCAAGAAGTAGTCATGAGTATTGAAGTGATTATTTTTTCTTTTATTTTTCAGGTAATTAGATTTCATATCGACGTGTAAAAAGAGCTGTGATAAACAAACGTATAAAGAAATAGTTACTAAAATTTTAATTTGACAGTTAATTGTTGGTGTTTACATTGTTGTTCTCTATAGAAATGTGTATTTATATAATAAAGTTAACTAATTAAAAAGGAATGTTTAATTAAAAATGCATTTACCCTGTGATTTCTTTTTATTAAAAGATTTCACATACGAAAATATGTAAAAATATACATTTTCATCGTCGTTTTTTTTTCTACAGAATTGTCACACGAATACATTTTATTAACTAATAGTAGGTATTTTAGATACATCACAATATTTGCACAGATACGAGTACACTGATATACAAACGTGATAAATGGCCTTAATAGTTAATAAACCTTGGAAAATATGGTTTAAAAGATTTAGTAAAATTTGGTATTCTAGGAACAAAATTTTAAGATTGATGATGGTATAATATACCTTACAAAATATTTGCTAATTGTCGTTGTCAACAATATTTGTAAAATTATCCATAAATTATAAAAGTCATGACTTTGACTGTAATACAAATACACATACAAATAAAAGCTAAAGGTATTATGGTTACACTTTCTGGAAAAGTGAATTTAAAAGTAGTTAAGGATCGATCGCAGTGTTAGAATGGCACGAACCGACTATTTGGTTGATATGTTCGTTGGTAGCTAAAATACAATTAGTATTTTGGTTTAAAGTTTCTAAAATCCTTTTATGCTGACTGTACCAATGAGTCACATTTATTTATTGAGTGATGTAATTACGTTTAGTGCAAGTCACCCTTTTCTCTGGCTTATTCTGACTAGCGACCCTAGCGACATTAGCAAGTTAAAATAACTACATCCAGTTTCTGAAAGGCTAATAAAACTTACTTGAATATTGGCCGACATGAAATAAATTGAAGCCAAACCAAATTTACACTAAACCCAAGTTCACACGGACGTATTATTATCGCCGCGATTTTTTTTCATTCACTGGATTTTCAACTCTCGGTATTGACCCGAGCATTGAGAATCCAACTGAGCATCCAGGGCGTATCCCAGCGCGTCAAGAAAACACACTGTTGGATACTCAACTCTCGGCGCTGAACAGAGCGTCGAAAATCCAATACGCGAAAGAAAATTGCCGTGATAAAAATACGCCCGTGCGAACCTGGGCTAAATGAGTTAACAACCCATGGATTTAAGTAGATTTTAATTTAGCAACTAGTAAGTATTTGTAAATGTTAAGCATAGCCTGGATTTGTCTATGGTACAATAATTACTGTCAAAGACTGGTTGACCATAAACTTAAGTCTATCACGAGGTTTGACTATAGTTTGAACTCCTATACGGATACAGCATTAGGGGCACATACAATATCATAATAACATGAAGCTGTAAGTAGTCGGCAAGTAAGTAATAATACTATCAATAATAATGACAATTATTTAAAAATAAAATATGCATTAATCAAACAAACAAATATTGTATATTCCTAAGGAAATTTAATAAATTCCTTTTGAAAAAACTGCGATAAATTCCTTCAAAATTAAGTACCTCAAACAAGCTCCTATTTACTACGCCAGCGTAGTCACCACTCACCAGTGCCCTAAGTTGTAAGTTAAGTCTACAGCTTGGCAAGAACGGTCGGAAAAATCATGTAAAAAATCGTGATTGTAACTTCAAAAGTATCAAAGGGCGGAAGTCTGATAGTAGACAACGTCATAGTCATTAGCAGGATGTAGATAGTGATGATTATGGAAAATAACAGTTCAAATGTCAAGGATAAGTTATATTTCCAGCTATTTGCCTAGTAGACATAATAACATATTATTGTAATTAAATAATGATAATAATTTATATTTATTTAATGTTGCTTTTTTTTAAATGTTTTTATAATTTTTTTTAAAAATGTAAACGTTATGTATATTAATGAAATAAAGGAAATAATTTATCATAGACAATATAATTGTTTGAAAGCATACCTAATATTTGTTAAGAATAAGACTAAACAACGCAACGTGTCGCGGGTTCGATCCCCGCACGGAACAAATATTTGTATGATCTGCAAGTAGTTGTTCCGGGTCTGGGTGTTAGTGTATGTGAGTTTCTATGTTTGTAAAACGCACCCACGATACAGGAAGAAATTCTTAATGTGGGGCAACGTTTAAAAAAAAAAAAAAACAGTTGGAACGTAAAGGCTCCTACAGCGCCGCACAAAGGATCTCAAAAGAAATGAAGGCGCAAAAGCCGGGGGTACGTGCCGCTCGGCAAAAGCCGGCCATGCCGCCGGCGCCGACATTGTGTGTAGGAGCCATTAGGTTGCTAGCTAATCTGTGACTCGTCTGCGATTAACATTATAAACGATAAAGAGGAATTCCAATACAGCTTTAATCATCAGGGGGTTATACAATTTTTGTCTGTTTGTTTATCAGTACAAAATTATGTGAATATATACTAATGATTAGCATCGATCACTATGCTTATAAAAACTTAAAATAACTAAGATGTAAACTAAGTTCAAGTGTGTACTGCTATGGTCAGCAGAATTGCTGGAAATGTATTAAGATTTAGAACGGATTGCGTCGTGTGATTACAATATGGAATAGCAGCTGGAGTTTAAGTGCGTTTATCCTGAAAGTTGACAATGTCACAAATAGATGTCAAATATTTCGCTGTTTTGATTAATTTGGCTATAATACTGTATGGAAATAAGAAATGTGGCTAACTAGCCAACTAGAATATTGATTATGAAATGCAATAATTAATATTGTCACCCCGAAATATTTAGTATTAGATGTTATAAAAGTATTAGAAAATTTTCCAAATGCCTTTTTACACTTATAATGGGTACAACATCAAATTCAATGTTATAATAGCAATTCATTATTAATATAATATTCTAGTTCGCTGGTTAGCCACATTTCTTATTTCCATACAGTAATATTGCCAAATTAACCAAAACGGGTAGATTTTTGACAGCTATTTGCGACCTTGCCGACTTTTAGGATAAACGCTAACATAACTTAAAATCTATTAATTAGGATTTTCAAAAAATACTTGTGTGAATTAGAGTATTTATGCACTATACTTCATTTGTTTTACTAGAGAATAGACGGCGCTATTCTATTTTACTGTTTCTTCAAAATATCAAACTAACTGGTTATCTTGTGATGTTGATTAAAAAGTGAGAGCACATCAATATTTAGTGATCACGAGAACTTTTTTTTTATTTACAGATTTCGTGGATATTTTAGATCCGCTCGAATGATTAGATACACTGGTAAAATACTACATTTTCAAAAGCTTTGTGAAAACGCGTAAACTATTCTATATTAATACATTAAAATACATATTATTGGTACTATGGCCTACATTAATATCGAATGGCATGATAAAAGCGTTTATTTACATTGAGTTACATTAAGTATATACTTGCTTATACATTATTTAGTGATGGCACTAATGACAGCAGCGGACATAATATACGGTTTGTCTCTTCTTGCCGATTGACTATCAAATAGTGTTATATCTCTCTGTCATTCTGAAAATACTGCTTTTATTTTATGCCATCACAAAATAATATTAGATATATGACATGAAACATACACTAGTAATAATGATGTCCCGAAACACACTTCTACACTGAATAATATTATTAATAATAATGACATAGTAAATACACATTTAAATAATTGGATTTTTTCTAATTTACGATATTGAGTTAGCAAAGTATCCGAAATGGAGCAGAAGAAAAGTAAATTTAGACATACTGAGACAATGTCTAAAAGAGCTTAATAAAACTGAAATCAAATTAACGTAGCAAGTTACACATCAGGTAGAACGCTTGAAGTAAACTTTTAATAGAGAGTTATTCCGATTATCCAACACTAAAAATCCACCATAAGGTGGATACTCGGAAACGTATGTCTGAGAATCCACCACAGACGGGGTGGATATTATTTATCTTCAGATTTTCTCCCTCGACTGTGTACAGTCATTTAAAGAAACATGATACAAATTCTGGCCCAAGATACTTAGTAGGCATACCTATAAAAATATAATATAGGGGGTAAAAATTATAATATATAGGATTATCCACCCCGTTTGGAGGTGACAGATGAACACCGGTTTCCGAGTATCCACCCTAGGGTAGGGTGGCTGTTTTAGGGTGGACAAACGGAATAACCGACCAGAGGGGCAATTCCCGTATTTTAAAGAACGTTCGCAGTCAATTCGGAGTCTCAATCAAGTCAAAAATACTATAAACTTCCCTACATTTTTGACATTGATTGTCGCCGAAATGAGATTACGACCAGATTTTGAAGGTTTTTAATTACGGGAATCGGCCTTCTGCAGCTCGTTCTTCTTCGCTCTCCATTGCTATTCTGAACTGTACTTGTGTAATTACTAAGAGTTTTGATTTTTGATGCTATTGACAATTTCTTTGATAATTGTAACAAAAATTGCAACCGAGGAAATTTACATAAATAAATGCAAGACTTTTAGGCTTTTTTTTAAACTTAATATCTTTGGTGGATATACTTAAATTGCTTAATATAACCAATTCATTTTAGCACTCATATTAAAAAAAATGGTAATTATCTTATTACATTTTCAAAGTATGATAAGTAGTTAAATACTACTTAAAATTATTACAAAAATATTATTATGAAAGATTTCGACATTTCGATTATTCAAAATGTCTTTAATGATTGTAACGATTACGTTTATGTAATTCTTATTTTCAGAAACATGAAAAAAAAATCATTTCGTCATTCACGCAGCCTATGATTAACAAAATATATTTGCTAATTAACTTTTATAATCTCGTTATAACCGGATTAAGATAGTGCTTCATGCGTGCGATAAGGTGTTAATAATTATCATTTACAATGGGTACAAAAGTGGTCCCATTATAATTTTCATATCATAAATTAGAAATAGGTTAGCGTAGATTTTAAAATGGCACCGTAATTTTAATAAACATTACCTATTTTTCTAAAGTTAGTCATCTACATAATAAAATTCAAACATTATCGATAAAACATCGGCAACGAATTGTGGTAACATCTCGTATAATTCACTTTTATAACAATCTAGAAGATTAATCGAGGAATAACGATACACGTTAATGGGAATTTAACTTGAATACTTTTTCGAGCAACAACACAAAATAATAAGAATTGCAAATTTTATAAATTAGACGTCTCATTTGGTTACATAATGATGTTATTATGCAATAAATTGCCTCGAAGGCGTGAAAGTTTCCCTACAAAGTTGTTTTTTTGGGAATTTTCTCACGATGTGAATTACAGAATGATTAAAACGTACACAGAATTTAAAATAAGTTATGATCGTGCTTGAGTAATTTGTTACAAGTATAGTACTGATTGCGATGACGCTGAGGTATGCGAAGCACATCGAATCGATTCCACAGGTAGTCGTTTACATGACTAGAGAATAAAATTAAGTGTATCATACGATAGAGGAACATTTCCTTAAACTTAACTAAATGTCGAGTAGCGTCAGCGACAAAATAAAAGTGTCGAAATCTCATGAATGTAAGTAAATATTAAAATAAATAATACTGGTTTACTACACTAAGAAGCTATTGATTATTGAGTACACAACACATTGATCTTCACGTAAAAAATAGTGCGCGGGAAACGTCGCCCTTGTTACACGAAAAATTGTTAGATAATTTATATTACGCGTAAGTACTGATCGTAAGAAAAATATTTTGAATAACGCTTGTCGCCATTTTCCCTCAGAAAAACAGGATGGCACAAAATTATTCATTTCAAGTATCCATATTTGGATTACTTTAATAGAGATCAATATAATTTCAATATTGTTCAAATACTTTTATCAAAGCAATAGTATGTTTAAAAAATCTTTTTTATTTTGGTATCTTCTTTATCTTATAACATTCATAAAATGAAATTCTGTAATGAATTTATTGTGCGCTTTAATGTTTGGGACGAATATTAAATAACAAGAATTTCTCAACTCAACAATTCTACGGTAAGTATAACTAATAACTAAACAATAAAAAAGTAGTTTAGTAGAACATTGTTCAAATACTGAAATGGTAGCTTCAGTCAACTTAATGTGCGTTGTTGCTTAACGGGTGATTAAAATTCCGTACTGCAGCGGTGCAGAAACAAACAGTTACACTGCAGTGTGATTTGAATACAAAAAAAAGGTCAACAAAGTATAAATCATTGTCGCGGCGTGCCGCCTGTCGCAACACAATCATCAGCTGATTGCTAATTAACTTCTACAATACACTATTTGATACTAATTTATTTTCTAGCCTCGAGTCACTTTTACTGTAAAAACTTATTATGACATGTTTAGGACTTGACTAACGCTTTATAAGCGTTGATCTCAGCCAATTTAGATAGAAACAAAACATAGAACTAATATAAATTTTATAAAAATAATACTTTATAAAAATTAACATAAATAAAATATTAGCTATATTGTGCAGCTATAAATTATGGGACTTGCTCTTTCTACCGGTCATTTTGTTTTTCCCTAGATTGGGAAAATGGAAATCTAAGAAAAAAGTAATTTCATTATACGATGTGGCGGTCTGTAAGTCGATCGTTATAAGTTATAACACAAAAGTGTGCCTTAAATATTATTAGACAAGATGTAAATTCTTATTATAAAATCACGGAAACATTCATATTTCTAGTGATTGGAATGCTCGCTATAGGTATATAGTACAAACATTTAATGAACCGGCATTGTTATGCCGACCTAAAAGCTTAATAATAGTGATTATAAATTTAATACATAGTAGGTGGTACCGTGGGTCGATGGCACTGGGAGCTCAATCGGTCGCCAGCGGGTAGTTGGGAGGCAAGGCGCTTAGCACCTCTTTTGAGAGTTCCTTGTAAGCCGCATCCATAGTGTTGCGCACTTTGATTATTAATTCAGGTACATCTTCCATAGTCAATCCCACTGTGGGAACTGGCTCTAAACACTGGATAACTGCATGGCCTGGAAAGTAAAAGCAATAACCTAAGAAAAATGTACCAGATATAAATATTTTTGATGACTGCTTATATTTATTCAAATACGTGGTTTGTAATTTTCGACGAAATAGTGGCAATTTCAATTGTCATTTATTTATCTACATTATTTAGAAGTTCGTAATTGAGCGCTCTATTTATCTATTTAGTGTTGATGAACAGTTAGCCCATAGTGTCGACACTCGTGACTGTAAGTCATGAGCACACGGCTGCCTCAACTGTGCTACTATTGCTTCACTTCGTCTGTATTATTAGAGCGTGAGTCCTTTCCTCACCATGTATGTCTTTACAATTGGAAGCTATTATAAAATGTATTTACGTGCGTCGTTTATGTATTTTTAAAACACTTTGTTTTAGATCACGACAATGAACATGACTAATGTTTTCAATTCATATAGTTGAAGATTTATGCATTCAGATAACTGGAAGTCTGCAGATGTTAACTAATAGTATCGGATAAAAATCATACCTTTATTAAAAATGTATTTCTTCCTATTAATAAAATAATAGGGCGAGAACACAACAGGAATGATTGGCACTTGGGCAGCAACCGCAATGTTGAACGCGCCCTTTTTAAATGGCAGCAGTTTTGTGAAATCTTTGTTTCTTGTTCCCTCGGGGAACAGCCAGATCTTCGTCTGCAAATAAAGAGACCATACTAATCAGTATAAAGGCAAATACAATGTCCCCTACGTAGAACATACCATTGAGGTTACTCAATTGTATAAATTGCATACACATTCCTTTGATCATACTCGAGAAATATAGTCCAATGTGTCAAATCGCGGCGAAAACTTTGCTGAAAATGGCTGAAAATATGTGTGGTGGATCCGTTTATAGGGAATACGCAAATTTATTCAATTAAGTGGGTGTACACCTCATGATAGTACTCGTCAATGTACCTCCATTGACGAGTACTATCATGAGGAGTACACCCACTTAATTTAAGTTCCTGCCGTCTGAAGGCACCACCGTCAAATGATGAGCAAATCGCCGTTTATGGAGCACAATCCTTAGAGTATTTAAATTGAGATTATTTAAATAAATCCACTGATCACCAACCTTATTTTTAATCATGACTTCTGACGTAATTTTCAGTTGCTTGTACGCATCTTTTGAGTTATTTCTGTCAATAAACACGACTCCTGCAAGGTATGCAGCCAGTCCAAATGGCCATACATAGAATATTTCTTTTCTTGCTATAGCAGCTACTTTGTCTGCTACATGCCAAATATTGAACATTCCTGGAATTAACACAACCAAAGAAAATCAGAATTAATATTATGTTACAATTTTATAACATAACAAGCCCTGTACCTTATAGGTTTTCCCATAATCTAAAAATGACGAACTTCCATAAAAAGTGTCATCCCTTTTTTAACCCCTTTAGGAGACGAATTTTCTCACTTTCATATAAAATGAAACTCTTGTGCAAAATTTCATGCTTCTACTAGGCCTAGTAGTTTAGGCTGACCAACTCAAACCATTTATTTCAATTGTCAAGGAGTTGGGCAGTCAGAAATATGAAGCTAGTTGCTCTGTGTGTTGACTGTCAGGGAATGAATTTAAGATTTTTAACATGACATAACATCACGCCTGTATTCCCCGAAGGGTTGGACAGAGGTGTACCTAAAGTACACCCACATTTCGCCAGTTATGTTTAAGTCCCATGTAATAGGGGGAGAGCCCGGCACAAATCCAGACTTTGGTCTGCTACTGAGACACTCCTAATGGAAATTCCCTATAACACTTTGCCCGACCTGGGAATCGAACCCAGGACCTCATGTTCTGCAGTACCACTTGCGTCCCCTAGACCAACAAGGCAGTCAGTAAGATGTTAAGTAGATATAAATAAGTAAATACCACAATAGCTTGGGTACCACTGTATGATTCTTACCACTGAAACATTAGTTAAGAATATGCAAAATAGTGAGTTCCATTATTACACCTGTATGCAAATAAGAACTGCAATGTCACATTTACCCTAATGCCTTTTATGAAAAAAAATCTGTACCAATACAAAAATATTCTTTTTCTTAGCATATTTATGGCAATTTGTATTGTGTGAGCCCAGAACTAGAATAGGAATCAATCTGCCTAGCCATTTCCCAACTTTATTGGGGTCGGCTTCCAGTCTAACCGGATTCAGATTAATACCAGTATTTTACATGGAGCCACTGCCTATCTGACCTCCACAACCCAGTAACTGGGTAATACGATCCCCTTGGTAAGACTGGTTGTCAGACTTTCGGGCTTCTGACGACCCGTAACGACTGTCAAAGATCCATGAATGACAGCCGAGACCAATGGCTTAGCGTGCTTTCCGAGGCACGGAGGAGTCTCGGTTTGTAAAGATGGTCACCCATCCACAGACCAACCCCGGCAAGCGTAGCTTAATCTGATGGATCGACCTGTGCAGCAGTTATTACTTAGCCACAAGCTCCTCGAGAAAACTAACAAGAAATAAACCTTATGAGTAGCATTCATTAAGTACTGTAATATGCAGGTATCAGGGCTCACAGGACAGGATGGTAGAATCCGACTGTGCATGGAACAGCAGTACATTTTGTACTCTCTAAGGTTGATTATACAAAAATTAGTTATGTGTCTATTGTAGGACCAGCTTATCTTTTATGCCTTTAGTAATGAAAATGAACAAACATAACTTTACACAGAATTACTATTGCTGCATTGCTTGATTCATGGTCATAAAATCCATACAAATCTCTATCAGAACATTGATCTACTTTATCTGCACTAAGATGTGATAAGACTGCAAGTGCCATAAGTTCATTTAAAAATGAAGTAATGTGTGTATTTGTTTCACAGTTTCTACTCATTAATATTGAGGCTGAAGGATTGTATATTGCCATAGCTGAAGCCATATCCATATAAGGGCTAGATTTGTGTAGCAAAAGGTTGCTGCACATAACGTTTAATGCACACAAGAAGCTCCTAATGAATTTAAAATATTTCATATACATGTGCCGATGTGTGCAGTGTGGACAAGGCATAAGAATTGTCTTCTTAGATATTCCAAGCATGACAATTGCCAATTGACCTCAGGATCATTAGGTGACATCATTGCACTATTAATAGGATATACTTCAATAAACAGGGATAACACAGCAATAATAAATTCTTAATTCCCACTGTAGTACCGCCAGCATAACACTGGGCAGGTTCAAGCGTGACTTTATATATTTTCAATATAAAATAGTCTTCATTCAGTATCTGTTAGTTGAGCAACCCACACAGTCTGACCCAAATTGGCTTAAAACTAAATCTAAAATGTGGGCTTTAATAGATAGGATAACAGGGCATAGTGGATGAGGTAAGAGGAAAATAAAAATAAATAATTTTACCTAGAATGTCAATTGAAGACTGATGGTTGGACACCACCACAGCTCCACGGTCTTCAGCTAATACTCTTCCATTTCTCAATAGCCATTTCACTTCTATTATTTTGGTTACATGTTTTACTATTTGAGATCCAAATCTGTAAACAATAAACAATGGCAATGAGTTGTGAAGATTTGAGTTATGAATGATGTATCTTTCTCTTAGCTTTGACTTAGTATTGTAGTATCATTCAAGAGTTCTATGTTTGATAATGTGTGGGACAAACCCATTCAGTAAAATCCCTATATGAATCAACGTACGTTAGTGCGCTGAAGCTGACTTAAGTACTGAAGTATCGGTTTTTACATGGAAACAAAATGTATACTTACAGGGAATTCTTTACATTTTTCGGGTTGAACACAAAAAACGGCATCAATATCACTGCGGTCACAGAAGTCCAGATGTAAAACACGAGAAATTTCGATTTAAATTTCACGAAATTCGGTGTTTCCGATAACAATTGTTTCAAAATATACGTTACTATGATAATCACTATCATATATATGATTTTGTCCCACATTTTTAATACAACATCAATAATATCACTGAATAATAAAACCGTCAAGCTTCTAAAAACAAAAATAAACACAAAAATCCTAGCGCGCAACCAATCATGAGAAACGAAATACTGTTTTACGAGAGAGCGTTCCAGCGACTTCACTGAATTCTATTGGTATTTGAGCGTGAGTTTGACGTCCAAGTTAAATGGACTTGGAACGTTGCAAACATTGATTGCTAGAAAGAGATAATGACAGAATCGATTTGCAATGAAATATTTTAGACTTGAATAACTTTATGCACTAATCAGGAAAGCTCTTTGTTATAATTGTTATACCTTCATTCAGAAATTGCCCGTGGTAGTCTGCAAATAGGTAGGAATAGGTAAGAATCCGTGTGCAGGTTGTATCCACTGTTCATCGCATGCATGCAATACAGGTTGAGGTTTATTAAGCGTGATTAAAATGTCTCCAGCATGGAGACATTTCAATACCTATGCTTCATTAAGACGTATTTTTCCAAAATCTAAATCATTTGGTAATGGTACCTAGGCCATGACGCGATCAACGGGCAACAGCCTGACATGTTTTTTCGGACCGTATGAATGAAAAACGAAAACCAAGCAGACTTTACAGTTGGTCTTATGGTCTCCGTCTCAAGCACGGCATCGGCCTAGGTTAGGCGAAATGGTTTTATGTTTTTCCATTAGGAATTTCACAGGCCCGGAGTCTGTCTGGATTTGTGGTAAATAGTAAATAAATACAAACATCTCTGACCTCTGCCTTGGTTAAAGGCGTGATGTTATGTGCATCTGTGGTCGAGGCGTCAGAACCGATTCTATAAGCTGAGGATATATTGTCGCGATAACGCGAATTCTTCGCGCGCTCTGTTGCTCAGCGAGACGTCGAGCGGTGTGCGAGAGAGAGCGCGCCAAGTTTAGTTCGCCTTATCGCGACAATGTGGCCCCAGCATTAGAAGTCTCCATTTGCACACTCGCTGAATAGCACATGGTAACAAAATTGACGATTCGGGCCTGTCTAATAGAGCTCAACACACTATCGCCGCACAAAGGATCGCAAAGGAATTTAAGGCGCAAAAGCCGGGGGGGGATACGTGCCGCGCGGCAAAAGCCGGCGGCGATCATGCCGCTGGCATGGTGTGTAGGAACCATGACGGTCGCCTTCGGTGTCGCAGTGTTAACGATGCCTAATAAATAAAAGGCAGTGTATAAAAAATGCCGCTAACGGAACTCACTTCCTAAATAAAAACACAATACTTAATAAGTTTTCGTAATGGTTCGAATAAGGTTTTTAGGGAAATAAACATTGGAAAAGTTCACCAGATAATCGGAAAATCGGGGAAAGTCTGAAAGTGCTTTTTTATCAATTTGGACAGGACAACGTCTACCGGGTCAGCTAGTAGGTACTAAAACTATGTATTCGCTACAAAATCGTCTTTATGAAATAAACTTTAAGAAATTACAATACTTATATTACTTAAATAACTTTAGCACAAGACCCACAGAAAATGGAAGATGTCTTCTGTGGCTAATAAACAACGCGTTCCATTTGATATCCCTTATCTCTAGGGTATTAATGAGATCATGTCAAAGAATCAACTGGCTAAGAATTATTTTTAATAAAAAAAAATAAAAAAAAACGAATTCGAAAGTCTCAATTATACTTAGATACATACACACACACATTCATACATCGAGAGTCTAATATGTTATCTATTTATTTTTGGAACACTTGTTCTAGGATTTTTTGTAGGTATTATTTTTACTTATAGCATAATTAACCTTAGTGTTATGGGACATCAAAGGCAAGTATGTACCTGCCCTTATATAATAATTTTATCAAGAAAACTACCAAGGTAGCTAGCACTTAGCAGTACAGCAATCGTTTATCAACTTTCTTATGAAAGTTTCGTATGTTTTCCGCCATCACTCGGTGCTGGAGACTGAACTTCTTTGGACAGCTGTTCATAAGTACGCGAGATCGTCTGATGCAAGCGCTCGGCGAGGGCTGGCACGTCCTCCAGGGTAAGTCCTGCTGTTGACACTGGCTCCAGACACTGCATTATGACATGACCTGTAACATAGGTATTTGTTTCGTCTATAGAATTGCAGTTACTGTTGGTTTATTTTGCATATGATCTAGGTCTAGAACCTCTGAAATACGTATGATGACATCCTCGCTAGAGTGAAGCCACTCTGCTCCGTGGTGTAACGTTGCGTCGTCGCATTGATAGTTTCGGTCGCCCGGTGATGCGTTCAAATCTAGCGCTGCGACGACGTCGCAACGCAACGCAACGGAGCAGGTTATAGGCTTCACTCTTAGTCTAGTGGTCATAACGCGACTGCTGAGAAGGTCCTGGGTTCAATCCCAAGGTTGAGAAAAGTGTTATTGGGTTTTTCCTCGTCCAGGGTCCGGATTTGTGCCTGGTCGGTGACGATATCATAGGGTCATCCCCTATCATATCGAACTTAAACATAAATAAGGTATTCTGGGTCAACTTGAACTTGAAACTGAACTGAATCTTACCTTTATTGAAAACATATTTATCCTTGTCAATGAAATAGTAGGGTGAATACACAACGGGTATGATCGGCACTTGCGCAGTCACTGCTAAATTGAAAGCACCTTTCTTGAACGGTAATAACTTCCCATCCCATATTGTGTTCCTTGTGCCTTCGGGGAATATCCATATCTTGATCTAGACAGAAGATAAAAAAAACATGGTTGCAAGCCAAGCAATTTTTCCCTGTTAGCAAAACAGGGAAAAATTGCTTGGTTTATGAACAATCCATCACTGGTTCATAGACCTACAGGTAGGTAGGTATCTAATTATAACTTTCCCAAGGGCAGTTTATTAGAAAACTAGCGACCGGCACCTTTTTTTATTTTTTGGTTTTTTAGGGTTGGGAAATCATCAAATGACTTCTCCCGCTCTGGGCAGAGCGAGAGGGCGTGTCAGACTTTTACTGACTAAAACCCACCCGTGTTCCTTCCGTTGCCTGTGTGCCGGGGCTGCGATATCCCTTTCGGACAAACCCGCAACCCCAGCAGGCATTGGTCCTTACGGACCCCGTCAGTTGGTGCTGACATCTCTTTGAGGCGCGCGTGGAACACAACGCGCCGTCGACCCGGGCCTGGTCCTTATTGGACGGCGAGCTGCCCATTGCTCACCGTCCGCAAGCCCGCGCCTACGGTGGCCGGAAGTCGGCTCGTGACTCCCGACGCCCGGGGCGTCTCCTGCGGCGACTAGGGGCGCGAGGGCGTGCAGCTTGCATCTCCCTCGCGCGCTCCGTCTCCTCCTTCGCGAGCATAACTGTTTCGCAGAAGGAGGTGACGGCCTCCCATGCACTCTCGCTCAGGACCATGGCCTGAACCAGGGCCGGACGCGAGAGATCGCCCCCACCGATCACCTCCGTGAGGACACGGCGGTGCTCCGCCCAAGCCGGGCAGACCTCCACCGTATGCTCCACCGTGTCCTCCGGGCGATCCACACAATGGTGACACCCGGGCGTTTCCTCCCGCTTTATCCTGAACAGGAACCTCCGGAAACAACCGTGTCCGGTGAGGACCTGTGTCAGGCGGATGGTGAGGATGCCGTGACGCCTCTCTGTCCACTCCTCAAAGAGGGGACTTATCGCCACAATTGTGGCGTGTCCAAGAGACGCACCTACCACACGATTTGAAAAAACATCGACATTTTATTACCTAATCTATAGGTTTCATATTGATCTTAGGTAGCCCCGTAAAGGCTTTAGCACCGTAAACCATATACATACGCTGCGGCAGGTTATACAGAAGACCGAAGAGTATAACCTGCTTGTCTGCCAAGCGTTTGTGGACTTCGAGAAAGCCTTCGATTCCATCGAGACATGGGCTGTACTGCAATCTCTTCAACGCCTGCTTTTGTTCAAAAGCGCCAGTAATTGGTTTATTTGAAATAAATGCTGAGTTTGAGCTTGAACGGTGCCAGATCGACTACCGGCCACTATGTCAGTCCGACTCCAGGACCAGACCTCGAAACCTATTCTTCTGCAGCGAGGTGTGAGACAGGGAGAGTTTATCTCTTCGAAACTGTTCACCGTTGCACTGGAGGATGTCTTCAAGGTTCTGGACTGGAAAGGGCTATAGGCATCAACATTAATGGCGAGTACATAACTAACCTTCGGTTTGCCGACGACATAGTTGTCATGGCTCAGTCTATGGAGGACTTCAGTACAATGCTCGATTTTAAAATGAATATGGACAAGACAATGGTCATGTCAAATGCCCATGTAACACCCACTCTCATGAAGATCGGAGACGCTACACTCGAAGTTGTGGACGAATATGTACCTAGGTCAAACTGTTCAGTTAGGTAGGTTCAATTTCGAAAAAGAGGTCAATCGTCAACTCTAACTCGGTTGGGCAGCGTTGCCGGGAAGCTATGCAATATCTTCTCGTCTCACATACCGCAGTGTCTCAAGACGAAAGTCTTTGACCAATGCGTGTGGAGTCAGACTTATAATGGCACTGAAACGTGGTCGCTCACAATGGGCCTTATTTGAAGGCTAAAAGTCACCTAAAGGGCAATGGAGAGGGCTATTCTTGGAGTTTCCCTACGTGATCAAATAGAAATGTACAGATCCGTAGGAAATCAAGGTAACCGACATAGCCGGAAGAATTGCCAAACTTAATTGGCAATGGCAGGGCATATTGCTCGCAGAACAGATGGCCAATGGGGACGGAAGGTTCTGGAGTGGCGACCGCGTCCCGTGGTGGACCGATTTCCTTGTGAAGGCCGCAGAAATACGCTGGATGCGGAAAGCACATGAACTGGTCGAAGTGGCGGTGCTTGGGGGAGGCCTATGTCCAGTAGTGGACGTCTTTAGGCTGAAATGACGATGATGATGAATGATCTAAGTATATCTATATTTTCAATAGGTGCAGTGGGTTCTAGAGAAACCTCACCCCGTTGCATTGTTTTTTACATTGCTAGCGAGTAAGGTTTCTGGAGCCCACTGTACTAATAATAAAGTTGAAGAGTTTGGTTTGTTTAAACGCGCTAATCTCGAACTATCAGTCCGATTTGAAAAATTCTTTATGTATTTGGTTAGCCCAATTATTGAGGAAGGTTATATAGGCTATTTAACATCACGCTACGACCCTTAGCAGCTGAGCAATAAGAAAAAATGTCAGAAACAACGAGCGAAAACGAAGTAAAAGCGCGGGCAGGCGATGTGATACAACGACGAATTTTATAAAAATATGGCTGTTATTTTAATAAGTGTATTGTGTATCTTACGACTTCTACGCGAACGAAGTGCCGACAAACTGTTATACAGTTTGGCAGACTTTATGTACGTTATTGTTAAAAAAAAAAGAGAGGAAAAAAAGGGGCTGTAGCTAGTACACATAAACCTTCCAGAATAAATCCTCAAATCCGTCGCGTAGCTTAGAAGAAGAACGCGGTCAAAGACATTATTCGAAATGCGTCTTTAATTTATAATATGTATGTATATATAAATAGAAGAGCTATCTTAAGCAAGTATACCTATAAGTTTTATTTGTGTTCTGTTTAACTACGTTACAACAAGTAGGATACTATAAATAGCCGTCTTGTCTCAGAGATCGTGGGAACAGATAAAATACTAAAGTTATTAAATATAGGTATCTACTATTATGAAAAATAACAATAAAACAGGGGTAGATACCTATCTTAGATACAATGTCTGAGATACAAAGTTGTTTGTTGTTTTTATTGTATTATTATTATTTATTGTTGTGTGTTTTTATTGTATTCGTGCTAAAAATGTACGTCATTCTTTACACGAATGATGTACGTACATTTTAAAATTAATTACTTCATTCAACAACAACTTATCATCGCGCTTTGTTTTCCTTATGAGTTGGACAGAGGTGTACCTGTAGCAAGTACACCCAAATTTCATCAGTTATGTCCCATGTAATAGGGGGCAAGCCTATTGCCATCAACCGGGCACGAATCTAGACTCCGGGCTGCTACTGAGAAATTAAAGATAGAAAAACCTAATAACACCCGACCCGGGAATCGAACCCAAGACCCCAGGGATTTTTTTACATGTTGTAAATGTTGATTAAACCCTGCTGGTTTGTTTTTTATCCCATTTTACATTCCTGCTTTTACTCTTCTTGAAAATGTTATGTAGAATAGCTTTCGACTTACTGGCACGTCGATCCAATAGACATTCGACGGATAGGACCATCGTTGCAATGACTTTTCGGCGAACGCTCGATCTAATGGCTATTCGAAATTGTCGTACATCGATGCTATGGAATTTCGGCAATTCGGACGTTCGATCTGATGACTTCGGGGAATTAGCCATCGGGCATATGACATTCGAAATTAAGCAGTAATCCCATGCTCTAGTATTGCTTGCTACCACTATACCAACGAGGCAGCCAATTACTTAATTCCTATGACTATTATTATCTCTTGGTACCTATTTTATTGATATATATAATTGTGAAAGTAGGTAAGCTACACAAGGAGCACCAAGTAATTACTTCGTGAAAAGGAGGTCCCTTCGAGTATTATTTTGCACTACCTTCTGCCCACGACTTCATTCGCGTGGTAGTCGTAAGAAGTCGCTGTCATCAGTGAAGTGAAGCCGGTTTCGGAAACATGTGTGCACTTTGTGTGGTGTAGTTTAATTGTAGTGTCATTGTATTTTGCATGGAGCGACTGCCTATCTGACCTCAACAACCCAGTAACTGGGTAATATGATACCCCTTGGTAAGACTGGTTGTCAGACTTTCGGGCTTCTGACGACCCGTAACGACTGGTCCGTTGGTCCCAGCTGTCATGCGTGGATCTTTGAAGATCCACGCATGACAGCCGGGACCAACGGCTTAACGTGCTTTCCGAGGCACGGAGGAGTCTCGGTATGTAAAGATGGTCACCCATCCACAGACCAACCCCGGCAAGCATAGCTTAACCAGATGGATCGACCCGTGCGGCAGTTATTACTTAGCCACGAGCTCCTGAACGGCTATTACTAAAATAATATAAGTAACAGTAGATTGTAAACGCACAGGATTTCACATGAACAGTCTCACCTAACCATAAATATTTATTTTTAATATTTCAGCCAATATGCTCCGAATCAAATGGACCGATTAAGTTGAAAATTGGTATACATAATGAATTTCTGTGATCCAAAAACGGACGTGTAACGTAAATAATGAATTTTGAACATTTGGGGGAAAAATTTGAAAAAAAAAAAAATACATATTTCGTGTGATACATTAAATGAAAGGTACCTACTATGTCTCAATTTTTTGATAATTTAAAATGGCCATTCAACCCCCCCCCCCCCTCTTATTATTATTATTATTCATTTATTAATTCGAGTTACAATGACTCATACAATATTGAATACAACACACATACACCAAACAATACGTTACAATACAATACAAAAACAAAAACACAGTACACTAACACATTAATGGCCGACGACTGTAGGTGACGTGCAAGTCACTGCAGCGTCGTAAGTAAGGACAGTCGAGCCTGTCAGCTATCATCATCAGCACGCTGTTGGGGCTGCCGCGCACCCTGCGCACCAGAGACGCGCACCTCTTACGCATCGTTGCATAGAAGCAGTCGACGCTAGCTTCGGCAAACATGCCTGAGGCACTACAGTGTCGCGGCAGCCCCATCAGCGCTCTGAAAGCGTTGTTATATTGGACGCGGAGGGCTTCGTATGCTTTTTGGGTGTGATTCACCCACAGGCTGCACGTGTAAAATGAGGTACAATAAGCTCTAAAAAGTGTTTGCTTGACCAACTTAGAACAACGTGCAAACCTGCGGGCTATCATATTAGCTCTAATTGACAATGCCCTCCGCTCCCTCTCGATATCAGTATCGTCTCTGAGACCGACAGTAACCAAATGCCCTAGGTATTTGAAGTGGTTCACTTTTAGCAAGGGAACCCCGTACAGTTTGACGGGCGGTACTGTTATAGGACATTTTGAGCCGGCCTCAAACACCATAAACTGACTTTTCGTGACATTGTATTTCAGACCGTGTTCTTCAGCATATGCCTCACATATCTCCAACAATGTTCTTATGCCACAAACCGATGCGCTCAGCAGCACCATGTCGTCCGCATAGCTGATATTATTCAGGCACACTCCATCAATATGACAACCGACATGATGACTGCTGAGAGCAACAATCAGTGCATCAACATATAAGTTAAAGAGTGCGGGGGAGCTCAACCCTCCCTGCCTCACCCCACACTCCAACCCATATGGTTCCGACAGAGAACCCGCCCATTTCACGCTATTGATCTGGCCTCCATACCAACATTTAAACAAGTTAATCAGTTCTGTGGGGAAATCTATGTTCTCCAACTTCTTCCATAGAATGTCATAAGAGACCAGATCAAAAGCCCTGGATAAGTCGAGAAAGCACGCGTACACTGGAGTATGTCTGTCCGTATAATACCTGACGGCATGCTTAAGACACAGTATAGCAGTCTCTGTGGACAATCCTGGGCGAAAACCAAACTGATTATCGTGCAGATGCAAATATTCATTTAACTGTGTGTCAAGCAAGCCGTCAAGCACTCTCGCAATAATAGTCGCCAATGAAATAGGCCTGTAATTACCCTTATCTGACAGGTCCCCTGTTTTATTTTTCACTATAGGCACTACGATTGTCTTAATGAGTTCAGAGGGTAAGTATGCATGACTAATACAAAAACTAAAAAGCATTGCCAACACTCTAGGTAGGTGATGTCCACCCTGCTGAAGATGTTCAACACTGAGGCCGTCATGGCCAGGGGACTTGCCTCTGGACATTGAATTAACAGCACACGCTACATTTTTAGAGCTAATTCTCGTACCCACCTGACCACAACATGTCTCAACATTAAACATCCCCAGCGAAGGCGGCCCGAGAGGCGATTTCACATGAAAATGTTCTCTAAAGAGATTGGCAATGTCCTTGGGGTCACTCAACCCATTGACGCCTACGGGGAGGCCAGGCCGATGTGCCATTTTATTCGTGCCTTTCCAAAAGTTACGGAAATCCTTTTTTAAATGATGTGAAGCAAGGATATCCATTTTAATCTGGTGCTGATGGTCTTGGCACCATTTAAGCCTGGACTTAAAAATCCTTCTGCTCTGACACATCTCATTGTAAGCAGGCCCAGTTGAAGGCCCCCCGCATCGTTGCCAAACACGAAACTGCAACCTGGCCACCCCGTACGCCTCACTTACGTGCCTATTCCACCCCACAATGCATCGCGAATTACCCCTGCGTCGCGCACTTCCACGACCTACAGCCGCAGACTCACTGAGTGCGGTCACAATATCTCCATACAATTTCTCTATAACCGATCTATGATTAGGCTCATTACAATAATTATCTGCACAATGAATAAATTCTGATGGAAAATCAATTAATTTTAATTTACTGTTGCATTCTATTTGGTACAATTTAATCTGTTCACGAGTTCTTTCTCCCCATAACACACCCGTATTAATATTATTTATGACATTTACTTTTGGCGTTAATAAATTAAGTTTACATTCAAGTACGAGAGGGTAATGGTCAGACCACGTAATATTATAATTAACATAAACACTGAAAACGGAACACAGTGCGGATCGCGTCACCACACAGTGGTCAAGCCACCTTTTCGAGCCATGAGCCTCACTAACAAAGGTATAAGTGCCCGACTGAACACCTAACATATTAACATCAACACACACCCAGTCTTGATCATGACAGAAGTTAGTAAGTTCATTATAAAATAATTCACTAGGATGTGCATTAAAGTCACCTAATAAGTAAACAGAATCTATCCCATATTCATCTATAATTGCACTCACCCTGCCAAGGCAATCCGTAAACTCAGGCAAATTACTAAGCGCGTCCGTAGGCATGTATACACTTAGCACGATAATCGGCCTATCGGCCGTCACTATTTTAACTGCACACACACGCGGATTATCGCACGAAACAACACTCACATTCTGGCATACGCTGTCTCCACATCAGAGCTACGCCGCCGTACGGTCGACCGCGCAGCATCCCCATCGACGTGTCCACTGCAGATGTACCAGTAGTGCTAAACTCGGGGTCTATAGTGCCCAGAAAGGGTAATTCATCCGGCATTAGCCACGTCTCCTGCAGTGCTATTATATCCGATGTCCGACATAATTCTCTGACACTGTCAACAGTACGTTTAACACTCTTGCAATTAAAACTTGTCAAAGTATAAGTTTCGTGATTCACAATTTTATTAGAAGTGGGCCGTAACTTATCCATTATTTATTTGTACTTAAGTCGTCAACAAATAGAGATCTGTTCGATTTTTGGCGATTAAAATGGACAAATCGTCTGAATATGATGCCCTGTGGCCACAAATTTTCATCCAAATACAATGGTAATTTGGATTCGGAAACTAAGAACTTGTAGGCAATATGATCCCTTATTTTCTTCATCAGTATTTTCTCCAGAGAAACCGAGTCCTGTGTCTTGGAGCGGATGTAATTCACTATCTCGATTTCGGGCGTTTCACTATGAATATTTGTGATAAATATGGGAACTTTCCTATCTGCTGCTCTAAATTGGCACTCCACATCTCTCGCTACGCCCGTTTTGCCCACATAACGGTATTTAGACGGCTTCTTCTTATATGACACTTTTTTCCACCCGTCACCGTTATTGTTTACATTGCACGGCGCATCACACTGGTCCTTTACATCGTTGTCGGTAACAGCACCTGCGATTGTTACAGGCAAAATCAGCTGACTCGCTCGCGTTCCAAACACAGTGGTGTTTCTCGAGCGCTCAGTCGTCGTCGATGACGACGGCGGCGTCACCGCTACACTAGCCACAACACCACCGGTCGAACATACACTCGTTACCTGCGCGTGAGTCATCGCGGCTCCGGCACTGTTCGCTGATAACCGTTGCTGCGTACATGACTTGCGATTATTTTGATTTTCTTCTACCCGCATAATTTCTCTATATTGTGGTGATAATTTATTTAAATCACTATCACTTTCGTTATTGTTGCACAACTCGTTCAGAGAAGAATTAAGCAGGTGCGAAAGCCCCATAGGGCCACTATCAAGTAACCATCCGCCTCGTTTTGCATTTACTTTACACGCAGACGTAGGTGGTAGCGAATCATTTTTGATTTGTAGGAATTCCGTTCTCAATTCCTTCAATCTATCTAACGTAGCATATGTAGTTTTCACTTCATCAATAGTTGCTTGCATGCGAACAAGATCCTTCAGCAGTTTGGTACAGTCTAAATGGTCAAACGTAATAGGTGGCAGTTTTTCAAGTTGCCTTGCCACAAACACTGGTATATCATCTGGATCGGCAGATTTGAACAGATTTATGATATCTGCTAAATCTCTCTGTTCTTTCCCTTTGTTTTTTCTCATGATTTTTCGCATATTCGACGTAATGGAATCGAAAAGAAGTGACTTTGACCTTTTGATTTCATCACTGGTAAATGATGAAACACAAATCCGCACTAGTGTTTCTTCATCGATAACCGACACTTTATTTTGGATGTAAGATAACATCTCATCAATAACTATGTTACATTTATCACACTTTAGAATGTTCGTCATTTTTTACTACGACACGTAAAATCAGCGCTGTCGAACAAAAACGCAACCGTCACGGAAGGATGCGCGCGCGGGATATATTACGCGCGCGCTTATTGTTGCAAGTCTATGGTCTAAAAATAACAAGGTAAGTAAATCTCTCAATATTGTGCATACAAACTTAAATTTGAAATTGGAATTAATGGGATTTTTTTTCTACTGCAATGTTAAGTTTGTTCAATTAACGCCGGTTTATTTTTATACGAGTAGATTATCAATATATTGATTATCGTAACCTGTTATTAGGACTATCACCTTTATAATCTACTAGCTTCTGCCCACGATTTCGTCCGCGTGAAATTTTATGTTCCCTCGACCCACCGCGTCGCAACGCATCGCCCGCCCGCGCTATTACTTCGTTTTCGCTTAGCGTTATTTCTAACTTTTTGTTGTTGCTCGGCTCTTCAGGGTCGTAGCGTGATGAACCTTCCTCAAGACCTGGGTTATAAAATCCAACAAAAAAAAAACAAATTCGACTGGAGGTAGTTCCGACTAAGTCAAGGCTGAGTAAAGACTACGTTAAGACTGCGTAAAGACTCCGTAAACATTACGTAAAGAACACGCAAAGACTGCGTAAAGACTCCGTAAACAATACGTAAAGACCACGCAAAGACTGCAAAGATTATGCAAAGACTACGCATAGACTACGCAAAGACTATGCAAAGACGACGTCACAACTACGTCAAGCAATACTACAATAGGACTACGCAAATACTATGCAAAGACTACGCAAAGACTACGCAAAGACTACGTGAAGACTACGCAAACACCACGCAACGATAATACAAAGATACTGACAATAGTTAGGCCTCACATCCTTCCTACTGAAAACCCTTGAGAGACTCTGTGACAGACACATCCGAGACGGACTGGTTATACACCACAGTCATCCGACCAATTATCACATACGGTGCACTGGGGGCCCAGGACAGACCTGAGCACAGCCCATAAAGATCTCGAGAAACTGCAACGATTTTCTTGTGTCGCAATCACTAGCAGTATGAGAACTGCACCCACCGCCGCCCTTCAGACAATGCTGGGACTGCCGCCTCTGCACCTCATTGTGCGTAAGGAGGCGGCCCTGGCCACCTTTAGGCTACATTTATCAGGAACCTTAAGCAATGACTCTAGAGTTAAGCACACACGTATAAAGGAAGATACGATCAAACGAAAGCCAATGATGGCATCACCCTGTGACAAAGCCCCGAGAAAACACCACTTTCAAAGGTACTACAACATAATACTTACAGAAGAACAGTGTGACTACTCAGGCCCGAAAGAGATGAGAGTATACATCGACGGATCGAAGACCGACTCCGCTACCGGAGTCGGAGTCTTCTCACATGACCTCAACATAAATATATCCAGACCGCTGGGAATGTTCAATACCGTCTATCAGGCGGAGTGTGTGTACAAGCGGTCCACGCACTATAAGCCAGGAGGGTTACGGACACTCACATACGTATACTCTCCGACAGCGCGAGCGCCTCAGTTCTGCAATCCATACATTACCTCGAAGATAACACTAGA
This sequence comes from Agrochola macilenta, assembly GCA_916701695.1. Classification (NCBI taxonomy): domain Eukaryota; kingdom Metazoa; phylum Arthropoda; class Insecta; order Lepidoptera; family Noctuidae; genus Agrochola; species Agrochola macilenta. The sequence continues at coordinate 16,025,454 of OU753554.1, read as the reverse complement.
ATGTCACAATGCACTAGAACAAATAACGGTATCTAGCAGCAATACGGTGACTATCAAATTTCATCAACGCCAAGACTACGTGCATTTGAAGGTCCTTCTAATGCGCGAGCGCGACGGCAATACATTTGTGCGCGAGCGATAGAGATAAGTAATGAGGGGTCATTGTACGAAATTCTTTCTACTTTAGAAGTTAACACTAAAGTTTTTCCTGACCTACCTAAAATGGAAACTTTTACGACCTAAGTAGGTATATAGTTGTAAATATTATTCTGATTTAGACTCTTGTTTAGTGAAGAAAAATAAAGCAATGATTTTACCAACCTTGTCTCGGGTCATAAGTTGTGTCGTACTTTCCAGTTTTTTGTTAGCTTCTTTCGGATTCTTTCTATCAATGAATATCGATCCACAGAGATACGTGACTAGGCCTAGTGGACCAGTGTAAAATATTTCTTTTTTCGCTAATATACACAGCTTTCCTACGAAACACCAGGCAGTGTTCAGGCCTGAAATAAGTAGGTAAGTAAATGTATGATAACATTCATAATATTTACCTACGGTGCATTTTAGAAGGCAACTTACTCGTAAATCAAATAAGTATATTTGACAAATTTTGGTCTTATTTACTAGCAAAATCAAAACCATCAATAATAATGTCAAAATCAAAACTATAATGTCAAAATCACTAGTAAGACAATAACCAAATATGCAATAATTAACAAAACATTACTTCAAGGCACGATTTGAAGGTAATACCTGTGTGCTGGTCCAGTGCCTGAGTGTTATACCTTCCATCTTATCAGCCACAGTGACCAAGTGGATATGAAGACACTTCTTTCCATCCAAGATTGTTTTATAACGTGCACATATTTTCATACATTTTATGGACGTGGACGTTCACGATAATAATAATATCGCCACGTTAGAAATATTAAAACCGCACAAATCATGTTTTTCTTAATTTTAACAGTTTTGCAACTAAAATAACTTTCAGTTGTGACACAGATGGTTCAGTCTGCATTTTAGGTCTGAAGCTACAAGTAGGCGGCGGGCATGTCTTGTCGTGGCAATTCAGTGAGTGTAACGTAGTCAGAATATCTATGAGTTACGCGATAGAAACAGAGGCAACTTCTTGGTGTATAAACTGTAGGTAATTAGCGCTATGCGACTTAAATTGCACTTTTTTGTGTCGTAGAAAGAGTCGCTTTTTTATTTAAATAATTTTGTGAACCAACTGTGGTTGTGGTGGGTTCACTTCTGAAAGTCATTTTAATTTTCAATTTTCTGTTCTTACTTAGGGGTCATCCTACTTTCAAGTAACGTCATGGATTGGCCTTTATCTTTGGGAGTTCAAGTTCGTTGTAGGTCTGTACATAGCAGCTCATTCTTACTTGGTTACGAACTGACCTGTTATATCTAGAACTGACTGGTGGTTGCTAATGATGACAGCACCTCGGTCCTCAGCTAATATTTCCCCATTGCGTATGTGCCATTCCAATCCGTGTATCCTCGTTATGTGTTTCATCACGCACGAGGCAAACCTGAAATTTAAATAAAACGGTTCTTTATAAATAATAGCTCTACCTGTACTCGACGTCAGTTACGAGATAAGACACAAAAAATTAAAAATATCATAAAAATAATAACAAATGGTTTTCTACAGTAGGTACTTTGGTTTAGAAAGTTTTCAATCGGATTAGCAATTTTTGAGGAAATTGAGTAACTCATACACTTATCTACAGGGAAGCCGATTAAAATAAACGGTTTAAGTATTTATTTCTAAACTTATCATTAGGACATGCCAAAAATTACAGGGCGCGCAAACCACATGGGCGTTCTTTGGTAATATCCTCATCGCCGTGACCTGCGACTTCGTAACAGAGACGCACACTGATGGGTATCAGTGTGCGTCTCTGTCAGCTTCTGAAAGTGCGATGAAGCCTTCAACGAGCAGGTCTGTTATGACTGGTTTTCCAAATTAGATTGGCATAGACCAATCATATCATTTTAATGACATTTCACATCAGTATAATTTGGGCCTTGCAACAACCGGGGGGTATAATTATGATCCACATATTGGATCGGTATTTAATTATTTTGTATGTACTTACAATCCATTGCTGTGATGTTTCGGTCTAAACAACAAAACTGGCAAAACTATAGTTGAAGATAATGTTAAGAACACATAGTATAGAGACATCTTGAAACAGTATTTTAGTTTAACAAATTCACTTTTAATTATACTTTTAAATCGAAGTAGGATAACAATCACTGCGAATATTAAAATCTTCGACAGCATTTCTTCAGTTTTCAAAGACTGTATTGTGTAAATTGAACTTGTATTTTATTTATATAAATGAAGGAGAGCGGAGATTGGGCGTCCAGTTTTGTAATAAACACGGATTCGATTTAAGAGACTGCACTAATTTGAACGCTGGCTGAATACTGTTGTTCACAAAGTTATGCTAATTCTTAAATAAGTTTATAAACGCGCTGCACATAAATCGTAAGCTGGTTAAGTGCGAGTGGTGCAGCAGAACGCACACACATACACACTTCAGATACTTAATTAAAGTACACTCGCGGTCAAATAATACAGGTCGATGACGAAAATCCCTGTAAAGTGCAAATTTATAATGGTACATGCATGAAACTAACTTTATATTACAGAGAATTTTGATATTGTACGAAATAAAACCTTAAAAGATCTACAACATAATTTAAAAAAGTTATGTGTTTAAAATCCTCGAATTTGGAAATAAACTCAATTCGCGGTTATTTTACTTTTGCTTGTTTTCTCAATTTTGTTTTCATCTGTCAAATCAAAATGATAAAAGGCGGTCATTGTCGTCTTTCACCATCATTATTGAATTACTATCTTGTCTCTAACACCAGAAGAATATACGTATCGTCACTATGTTAGAAGAAGGCAGAAGTCAGTGAAGTACAGCAAGAACAATAGGCGTGTGACTGCGTGGGTGTGGATGTGTTCTACAGTGCAGCGAGTCGTCCAGCGTTTCCAAGAACAATAGGCGTGTGACTGCGTGGGTGTGGATGTGTTCTACAGTGCAGCGAGTCGTCCAACGTTTCCAAGAACAATAGGCGTGTGACTGCGTGGGTGTGGATGTGTTCTACAGTGCAGCGAGTCGTCCAACGTTTCCAAGAACAATAGGCGTATGACTGCGTGGGTGTGGATGTGTTCTACAGTGCAGCGAGTCGTCCAACGTTTCCAAGAACAATAGGCGTGTGACTGCGTGGGTGTGGATGTGTTCTACAGTGCAGCGAGTCGTCCAACGTTTCCAAGAAACTGGGCAGAACTAGGAACAGTCTAGGAACCCGCAGTCCGAGATTGAATCGAGAAAGAGAGAAAGAGAGAGAATCGGCACCTCACGGCAGTCGGCAGTTGAAGTAACAAATCAACTTCGGGAAACCCGTAGAGACGACGTAAGCGAGCGAACTGTAAGGCGGCGGCTCCTTGAAACAAATTTGACCCCATATGGACCCACAAATGGTCCAAAACTTGAAAGGAAACATCGGGTAGCAAGATTACGTTACGCCCACAAACACGTACAATGGGGAGACGAAGAATGAGCAAGAGTTTTTTTGACGAATCCAGATTTATGCACATGATGGGCGGCGAAATCTACCGACGGCCAGGGGAACGTTTTATTCCAGCTTGTTTTAAGGAAAAAGTGCCGTTCGGCGGTGGATCTGTTATGGTTTGGACTGGAATATCGTCAGAGAGTCGCAAGGAGTTAGTGCTGATAGAAAATGTTACGCAAGGTATGTGGAAGAAATTCTTAATGAGCATTTCGGCCATATTTAATTAATATGGGTGAAAATTCAATATTCATGCATGACAACACCAGGCCACATACAGCTCAAATTGTAAATCAGTATTTTCAAGACGTTGGCATCGACAATCGCATGGACTGGCCCACGAGAAGCCCGGACCTGAATGCAATTGAACACGCTTGGGACGAGCTTGGGAGGCAAATCAACGGAATCCGCGCTGCACAGCGTGATTTCCAAAATTGAGTGCGCAGTGGACCACAAATGCTCAGCACTGGCCGCCTTCATTGACATCGAGGGCGCCTTTGACAAGACCATGTTCAACAGTATAAACATGGCCCTCGACAGACACAGGATAGACTCGACCCTGAGTGGCTGGATCACCAACATGCTCAAATTGAGAGCTGTACAAGTCACAGTAAATGACACTACTAGGGCCATCGTTGCGAAGGGCTGCCCGCAAGGGGGCGTCCTCTCGCCACTTTTATGGAATCTGGTAGTAGACAGCCTCATCAAAACACTCAACGACAAAGGTTACTTCACCGTAGGCTACGCCGATGACATAACCATAATAATAAATGGGACACATGAAAACACTCTATGCAACCTTATGTAACAAGCCCCAACTCTCAGTTAACCCCACAAAAACCGAACTAATTCTCTTCACAAAGAACAGGAAGTTGACGACACTACAATTACCAAGATTCTTTGGAACAACCCTAAGTCTATCAACTGAAACCAAATATCTGGGCATCTTCTTGGATAAACAGCTGAACTGGGCAAAACACACCAATTACATCACTACAAAAGCCAGCATATCCCTGTGGCAATGCAAGCGACTGCTTGGCAGGAACTGGGGGATTAGCCCCAAGGTCACCCACTGGTTATACACCACAGTCATCCGACCAATTATCACATACGGCTCACTGGTCTGGTGGCCCAGGACAGACCTGAGCACAGCAAGATCTCGAAAAACTGCAGCGATTTGCTTGTGTTGCAATCACTAGCAGTATGAGAACCGCACCCACTGCCGCCCTACAGGCCATGCTGGGACTGCCGCCTCTGCACCTTATCGTGCGGGAGGAGGCAACCCTGGCCGCCTTTAGGCTCCATCTATCAGGAACCCTAACCAAAAACTCCAGAGTAAAGCACACACGCATAAAAGAAGATGCGATCAAACGAAAGCCAATGATGGCATCACCCTGCGACAAAGCCCCAAAAACACACCACTTTCAAAGGCACTACAGTATAATACTCACAGAAGAACAGTGTGACTACTCAGGCTCGAACGAGATGAGGGTATACACCGACGGATCGAAGACCGACTCCGGTACTGGAATCGGATTCTTCTATGCGTATTTCTACGCGAACATAAATATATCCAGACCGCTGGGAATGTTCAACACCGTCTACCAGGCGGAGTGTGTGGGCATCATACAAGCGGTCCACGCCCTAGAAGCCAGGAGGGTTACGGACACCCACATACGTATACTCTCCGACAGCGCCTCAGTTCTCCAATCCCTACGGAAAAAATATATAACCTCGAAGCTTACACTAGAATGTCACAATGCACTGGAACAAATAACGGTATCCAGTCGCAACACGGTGACACTGCAATGGATAAAAGGACACAGCGGATCGCTAGGTAACGACGCAGCTGACGAGCTTGCTAGACGGGGGTCCAGCGCGGCAGTTTGTGGACCCGAGCCTATCGTACCCATCCCCTTCAACCAAATACGCAGGTGGCTACAGGAGTTCACCTACACACAAGCGGGGAACTGGTGGACCTCGACACCGGGCTGCAGGCAGTCCAAGGAAGCTATGCCATCTTTGGATAGTGGGCTGACCAAGCGTTTATTGCGCCTGGACAGGAACGGCCTGCGCCTGGTGACGGGGACCATCACGGGACACTGCTCTCTCAACAAACACTTTCACACAATAGGCATAACGGACAGTCCTCTGTGCAGGGCGTGCATGGAGACTGAGGAAACCGTCGCGCACGTGCTCTTTGAATGCACAGGCGTCACCCAGAGTAGAACAGAAACCCTCGGGTCACCCAGATCTTTCACAGAAGTTCTAAACAAACCAGGAGCATTAATTAGCTTCTGGAGGGAGGTGGGCTGGTTGGAATAACCACCAAACGGCCGCCATGGCCCACGCACAATGGTCCACCTGACGGAGTAAGTGCGGAAACCAACCCTATAACATAGAACATAGAGCTTGGGAGGTGTGTAAGAAATCGAAACCCGGCCCCAGCTACACTTCAAGACCAGAAACATGCGTTACTAGAACCAATATTCCGTAACATCGCGTAATAAACTTAATAAACAGCATGCCCAATCGCCTGGCAGCTGTGAGAAGAACCCGTGGAGGCAACACAAATGATTAATTTTGTTTGGAAGTACAACCGGGATATTACTATGGGCAGCCGACCCCTCCACTGGCCACTGAGCCACTGGGACTTTACGTGAGTTCGTTTTTGTGTTGTATGTGTGATGTCAACCATTATTTTTTCAAGTTAAAGATATTGTTATTTGGTATTTTTTTGTGTAATTTTGGCAATTAAACTAATAATGTTTCCAACATTAGGTGTTAAATTATTCTACAATATACAGTTTCATTCATGCCGCTAGCTCTATTATTTTAAGAGTTACTTCAGTTTTTCGTACTGACACGTATTCTTTGTCTGCGAGTGTAGATAATAATTGATAGACACAGATTGCAGCAATGAGTGGTACTTAAGTGGATACAAATATGTAGGTTAGATGATTATGGTTATCTACAAAAAGGGTCCCTGAAACGATCAATTGCAATTGAAGTAATATTGTCAACCGCTTCAATTGCATTTGGTAGCCGATCAATTTGAGCGTCAATGTGTATCAATCACGTAAAAATTGACAATTACAATTGATCGTTTCCATTGTCCCGGGGACCCTTTAGAGAGAACATTTCTCATCACCGTGGTGATCACAAGAAATAGTACCTACCTACATTTTGATGCAAGTGTGTTTTGTCATTGCACTCTCGGCTCCATTACGCAATAGGGATGTTGAATGGCGAAAAAAAAAACAATTTAGTCCGTCAGTCAGATAATAAAAAAATGGTTTAGATAAATAACGTATTAAAGTTGGGGAGCGGGGGGCTCGCTACGTCACAAGTCAGTATAAAATCTACCGGCTAGTGACGTCATGCCACATTTTAATGCCATTGCCTACTCAATGTATTGCCGTAATCTTTTGACGACGTAAAAAAAGAAAAAATACGTGTCTAATATTTTTTAATAATCTACATGACAGACAATTTTTTTTTTTTATCAACATCCCTATTTGTGCAATGACAAATGCTCACGCGTGAGCGTTTATCACTGCACACCCGCATCAAAACAAAAAATAAAAATCTTGAGCTTTTCTTTTAATAATACATAACCCTCACATCACGACTGTTTATCCCGAAGGGTTGGGCAGAGGCGTATTGACTAATATTGTCATATTCGTTTCATCAATCAACTCAGCCTATCTCAGTCCACTGCTGGACATGGGTCTCTCCCAGGCTGCGCCACAACACCCTGTACTCCGCCTTCCACATCCAGTCTGTCCCAGATAACTTTTCAAGGTCGTCAGTCCATCTAGCTGGCAGGGCGTCCCACTACGCGGTCTCCACTCTAGGACTCGTCTGCTCCACCGACCATCGGTCCTTCGACAAACATGGCCAGCCCACTGCCACTTCAGCTTGCTTACTCTGCAGGGTATGTCGGTAACTCCGGTTCTTTTCCGGATAACTTCATTTCAAAGAAACTCCGAGCATTGCTCGCTCCATAGCGAGCTGAGCGACCTTGATCGTTTATCATGGCATATTTCCAAATATGGCACATTAATTAGGTTGTATATTAGTAGTACCTACCCACCTACCTCCTATAAATCTAGTTTTTACATTGCTATAGGTAAGGACTGGGAGTGATATGAAGATTCGAATGACGTTGTTTCGACACATGCTGTTTCGAAAAAAATTGCGCAGCTACGCCAGTTCCAAAACACATTGAATCGAAAACCGCTTTATCGAATAACGTTATCGCGAACACCCTGATGCGAAAAACTTTTTGAATGGTACGCTAGTATCGAAATCCAATGTTGCGAGGAATCTATAAAATACCTACGCTACGATAATAAATCCTTGTTTTGTGTTGCGTAATGTAATCTATGTTGCATACTATTATATAGAATCATTTTTTTTTTCTAACTGACGAGACGGAGTTTGTTGCGCCACTTCTTCATCCCAGCTAACGCACTAGGAAGTGGTGAAGGGTGGGCGTTTTGGGGGACTGTCTTATGTAACTTTGACGTTCGAAAAGTGCTGATTCTCAGCCTAGTTTGAATAAATGACTTTGAATTTTGAATTTTAACACCCATCGATTTCCTCACCTTACTTTTACTTCCTTACAAGCGTAATAAGTACCTAAATCACTAAATAGGTCAATAATAAAAAGTACAACATTTTCACAATACAAAATGTCAAAAGTGACTAAATATTGGTAAATTTCTTCGATTTTATTCTTTTTTTTTCTCGTAAACGATTTACCTCCGCAACTTAAAACTTTACGGGGAGGCTTCTAATAATCTTTCTGTTAAAAAACTATGGACTCCCAACTCGATGAATGTTAAACTATATAGGTACTTATTATTAAGTATTTTTGATAAAACCAGGCAAAAGAAACAGTTTTCATTACACAAACGTAAGCAAAACTTGTTTTAATGCGTCAACAAGTTGAGTTTTAACTTCAGCTTCTGAATAAATATATGATGTAGAAATAAAAATAACGTGCACCTATTGTTTTTGTGTCCGGGCATTTAAATAACTACTTACGAAACATTATAATATTATTTAATAAATAATAAATTATTATTATTATAATTTTGTAATATACGAGTACGGTACGTATAGATTCAAGATAATTAAGTATTTTTCTCTTCTAAAATTCAAAAGTCATTTATTCAAACTAGGCTGAGAATCAGCACTTCTCGAACGTCAAAATTACATAAAACAGTCCCCCAAAACGCCCACCCTTCACCACTTCCTAGTGCATTAGCTGGGAAGAAGAAGTGGCGTAACAAACTCCCCATACCCATAATTTACATTACGCAACATAAAACATAATTCAAATTATTAGCCATATGTTAGCTAGCACACGCCAATATACCAAACAAAATCATCGAGAACTATACTCAGGCCGAAATAAAAAAATAAACGTAAACAGAACTTAATATCTAAATAAAAAAGCCTCCAGGCATACCCGCTTACATATAGTTGTAACTGGAAGTTATAAATGATAAACTAGGACCATCGATGTAAAATAAATAAACAAAGAGTAAATTACTAATAACAATAAATAATATGATCACTTGTCGAGGTCACTAGCTAAACACATATTGCAATAGAACTCATAAAAAAAACATTGTGATGATGTGATGATTCTAGTTTTTTGTTTCCGTTTCTTGACTTGTTTTCAATATTCTTGGGGAAGGACTTGGCCGAAAAAGTCATAGAAGTCACAGCGTAGAACAAAGTCATTGGTTAGCGCCGAGAGTAGAAAATCCAGTGCGCTTTTTTCCCGCGACGATGACGCGGAGCTTGCGCGGTGACCACCGCGCAAGCTCCAATATAGATATCCAATCTAGAGTGCGCGTAAGATAAGTCTGCGCGCGACTGGTTACGTGCTTAATTCTATACTGTAATAATTAAAATATAATATTAAATCTATTTTAATAATTAATCATATTATTAATCTTATATTCAATAATTAAATAATTCTAAATTTAATTTGACCTTAGGGCCTATGCACACCACGTTTTTTAAACGCGCCGTCGACGCGCGTTTGTAGCGATACAAGCCTGATACCTGTCTGTAGGATAAAAGCGCGTCGTCGTCGACGCGCGTTTCTAAAAGGCGCATTGACGGCGCGTTTAAAAAACGTGCTGTGCACAGGCCCTTACATAAATGACAAGACTACTGCGATACTAGTTTCGATTTCAGCCGCGCGCAGACTTATCCTGCGAGCACTCTACTGTCTCAAACGTCAATGTCATCCTGACGGATGCGTTACGCTACACGGATACATCATTATGTTATAAACTATCGTTCACAAACACAACACTAATCACAAAATATCATAGAATTAGTATGTAGGTAGGCACACTATACAAAAAAAAAAAACTTTCTTTGTGTCGTTTCGTTAATGTAGAAGGTCTTATATTATGTACCTATGTGATTGGTTTTGGCAAGGCTAGATACTCAACTATGCTATATGGCCATAATTATAATTATGTAGGTAGCTGGAAACAGCAGGAATCTACACTTACTGCTAATCTACTACAGACCGATTCCATGCATCCTTTGACAGGTTAGCTACGCACTCCACGTAAAATGACATTCCATTTGACACAAAGATGAAATGCTCCGAATTGTATCGAATGCTCAGAATACTGAAGCATCAAAAGATCGACAATTTACCAAATCAAATCAATCTGTGTCGAGCTTCATCAGATAGAAATGCTGCTACTGGTAAGTGAAAAGTGTTTCGTTCGATGCGTCGGTACCGCTTATCTGCTAACTCTAAGTACCTCTGCCTATTCCTAGGTAAACGAACAAATAGTAAGTCAAAACCGTGTTAACTATAACTTAAATTACCTACCTATTGTTTTACCAGATTACTCAACGCTTGAGTCAATCCCACATTAAGAATAACATAAAATGTAATAATATTTCATGCTTATCTAAACGAATCTGTTAAGTGTATATGTGAACTCGAGATTAATCTATTTATTGTGCCATCTGAGGGACAATTCCCGTAATTTTTAAGAACGTCCGCATTCGCATCTCATTCGTAATCTGTCAAAAATACAATCAATTTGCCAACATTTTTGACAAGTTTGTCAGATTGCGACTTGAATGTAAACGTTTTTTAAGTACGAGAATTGGCCTTCTGTTTAAAAGTTTTGCTCCAGAATACGGTATTTAGTCAAATGTCCTAGCAATTCGCAAATGAGCACAGTACTTGCAAGTTCTAGCCAAGGGCTGCGGGAAAATATCCGGAAGTACCTTTTTTGTGGAAAATAAAGGCATTGTTTCTTTAAAAAGTTACGAACTACGAGCTAAGAATATTTAATTATATAAAATACAACGAAGATGACTTATAATGAAGCTTGGGATCCCTTGGAATACCAGAGAAGTAATAAAATGTTATTAACTGCTGTAATAAGAACAGCTGACTGTTCATAAAGGAATCCGTTAATTAAAATAAAACTATGTTCCAATATTGATGTTCGGGTAAAAAATATGTTCTTTATTTACAAAGCTTTACGCACGAATTGTTAGGTGTACTGACCGATATTGGATAATATTTTTATCAATTGATATTTTTATTCAGTGATTGGTAATTGGGATATGGGGTTTGTAATATTTTATTTAGCTTACATTTTCTGATTGAATATACCTCCAGTCACATAGGTATCTATAGGTACTCAGTGAATAATATACTTAGCAGCCAACTTATCCTACCTACAAGCTTTTAAATTGTATTTAAACCTAGAATAATAAATCAACCTTCAAGTAAAAATAATAAAGTACGGTAAAGAAAACTGGGTGGTAACATAAGTTGTTACACTTGTAAGGACTTAAAACCATCAAGTTTACGACGTTACACGAACTATCAAAAAGTTTTGCATGGAAACGAAGAGAATACCGTAAAGAAATATACTTAAATTCTGCTTTAATTGCACAATAAAATATTGCCAATACCAATAAAGCGCCTGGAAAATATATTTAACAAGATTTTCCAAAAGTTCTCGAACAAAATAAGGCCGGAGCTGAAATTGTTCGTCGTAAGTTGTGTTAGTTATTTATTGTTTAAGACGTATACGGCACCTAAGTTTGAACTTTCACGGCTGATACCGTCACGCCCCGACACCTTGTGACATTCTGGTACAATCATTATTATGAAAGTTCAGAGTTATGATAGGTTTTTTGTAAAATAAATCATTCTGCATATAACAACATAGGTACCATTAATATCTACTCATGTTTGCCGAAAACACTCCATATTTTTATAAATGTCAGAACGTAATGTCCAGAATGTGTCTGAATATTTCTATAAAAAACCGGCCAAGTACGTGTCGGACCACGCACAATGAAGGGTTCCGTAGTTGGGATGAATTTATCCCAAGAACAAACTTAACATTGTAGTTGAAAAACATGTTCTCCCATACGGAATGTATGGCAGATCATGTTTTTCAAACAGCAAATTTAAGTTGGTTGATTATTACTAGTTAACCTGTACGTACAGCCTACTTAGCTCTGATAGTTTTCCTTTTAATTTCGTTATATATACTACTGCTGTGAATTTAAAAAAAAAACCAAGTATCACCAGTTTAGCTGGCAGGGGGAGAGACACGTGACTCTAACAAAAAAAATCAGTTAAAACCTTAATATTTTCCAAACGGATCCCTGAATCCAAGAATGGTTTTTACAAACTCACAATATTTTTGAACGACCTTTCTAACGATACCCCACATCATGGGGAATACGAGAAAAAAAAAACATCCCCACTTTACGTGTAGGGGAGGTACCCTACCTCTTATTTTTCTTGATTTTATTTTACCACTTTGTCGGCATGATTAATATGTATATGTTACCGGCCAAACCCGATTTTAGGATGAACTAGTTTCGCCTAGGCCAAACCAGTTCTCCCTACACGCGATAGGACAAACCAGTACAGCCTAGGCCAAACTCGTTCATCCTGTTACCGATAGGATAAAACAGTTTAGCCTAGGTCGAATCGCTTTATCCTAGTTGGAATATACATGCTTTAGGATAAACAGGTACGTCCTAATCTGAACTAATTTCACTTAGTTTATATCTTCTATAAGCTTTTTCAAAGTCAACTGAATAAAGGAATAGAATTAAAATAGTCAATATGATTTATTAACTAATCAGTAATTTCACATCTATCACTAGATCAACTTGTAATACATCTACAGAAATCACCTTATCTACAATTTGCTTATTTACTTATTTTTTCAAGTTTTACTTTGGGAATTGCAGAGTACTTTGTTTTTCTTACAATTGCATTTGTTTGTTGTACAGTTTTTCATGCAACTGCATTTCACGAAGGCTTGCCCTGATCCAACAGAATGTTTCTTGGCTGCAGTCCTTAAAGATATTTCAATATCCTGGTTAATATCTCCCACATCTAAAAACTTCTGAATGCAGACTACTACTACTCCGCAATTCTAAGTGCCACCAGAGTAAACCTTGAAAAAATAAGCAAATTGTAGATAAGGTGATTTCTGTATATAAACTAAGTGAAATTAGTTCAGACCAGGACGTACCAGTTTATCCTAAAGCATGTATATTCCCACTAGGATAAAGCGATTCGACCTAGGCTAAACTGGTTTATCCTATCGGTAACAGGATGAACGAGTTTGGCCTAGGCTGTACTGGTTTGTCCTATCGCGTGTAGGGAGAACTGGTTTGGCCTAGGCGAAACTAGTTCATCCTAAAATCGGGTTTGGCCGGTAACATATACATGTATACATATGCCAAATAACAGCTTTCTAGTACTAACCGTCTCTGAGCTAAGCCGCGGACAGACAGACGGACAGACAGACCGACGGACATGGCGAAACTATAAGGGTTCCTTGTTTACTACGGAACCCTAAAAAGCCACAGTTTGATAACAAAAACTTAGACGAAGAAAATAATTATATGAGTTTCTAAATGGCTGACGTCCATAATTTTCACAGTACAGTCGTTAGTAGCAATTTTTGAACCTTATCTTTACATCTTGAGTTTATATAAAGAATGTAGTGTATTTTCTGATTATACGTACGTATTATGCGTACATGTTTATATTGACCCCTGGACATTTTGTTGACCGATAGAATATACAAGTTATAATCATATGATCAAGGTTTATCTCGTTTTGCGCAATTATTTTAATTTAAAGCACCATAAAAAAAAAATGAAAAGTGGGTAATTATTTGTACAAGTAAATACCTTAACAACTACCGATTGGAGCCTCCTTTTAAGCAAATAAGCCTATGTTAGAAGACTCCGCTCTTCCAATATCTTAAATACGTATAATTTACTCACTTGTTTTACGAGTATTTTTGATTCTATACAAGAGAAGATACTAAATCACAAAAACACACATCAAGAAAGAACGGAAATATTAAGTTTATTACCGAAAATGAAAACAAATGCAAAGCCGTATGGAAAGTAATTAGGGACGAAATCATGAAAAATAATTTCAAGGGCAATATAGAAAATATTCAAATTGATAACACAGTAGTCACGGATCCTATAGAAATAATAACTGCTTTCAATAACCACAACATTAATATGGTGCATACTTCTAGTACTGATATAAAAACAATGCCAATCCTGTGTCTGAAAATGCAGTTAGAACGGAGATAGGTAATATCATTAAAAAACGAAAATTCTGAAGGATACGATGGAATCAATACGAAAACTATAAAAGCATGCAATAATGAGCTAAGTGCAATAATAGCAGATTTAATTAATTTATCTTTCTCACTTGGTACTTTTCCTGAAGCATTAAAATATGTTCCAGAATACATCTACCTCGGCCAAATAGTCTCATTCTAGGTGGAGACAAGAAAAATAAGTTGCTAGACGCACCGAAAACGCCTGGAAGAGCTATTGGTCGATGAAAAACCTCATGAAAGGCGACCTACCAATTTTCCTTAAACACAAATTAATGGACATGTGCATACTCCCTATTCTCACATACGGCGCTCAAACCTGGTCTTTGACGGTTCAGCAGAGGTCCAAGCTTGAGATTTGCCAGCGAGCAATGGAGCAGCATTCTTAGAGTCAGATTAACGGACCGTGTAAGGAACACAGTGCTGCGCTCCGAAACTCAAATTACCGACAACACATAAAAAGCAGCCAAGCTTAAGTGGGACTGGGCCGGACACGTCTGCCGCATGTCGAATGAGTCATGGGCCAAAACTACCACGATGTGGGTCCCAAAAAACGTCCGTCGACATCGAGGCAGATTCAGGAGAAGATGGCGAGACGAGCTTGACACCTACAGACAAGATTGGTCCACACTAGCTCAAGACAGAGAGGAGTGGAAAGAAGAAAGGGAGGCCTTTGCCCTGCAGTGGGACAACACAGGCTAAAATAAAATTAAAAGTATCAATTGATAAACCAATTTTTAAAAAAGGAGGAAAATTTGATGTTAATAACTATTTTGTCGAAGATTGATCGAAATTTGTAATAAATTTAGCATAAGTAAGAAAGAACAGTTCAGGTTCCAATAAAACAATACCCAACACTAGCTATCTTCACTCTTATAAAAAATATAGTAACGAATATTAGTCAAAACCGTCTTACTACAGGTTTGTTCTTCGATTTATCTAAAGCCTTTGACCTAGTGTTTCACGACCTGTTACTACAGCAACTGGAGGCAATTGGAATCAGAGGCATAGTGCTTCAGTGGATATCGACATACTTAAATAAAAGACGACAGCGGGTTACCATTACAAAGTGGATAGAAATAAGGACATACGACACTCATTATCCGAAGTCGAGTACAACAGATATGGCGTCCCACAAGGAAGTGTGTTAGGCCCAATTTTATTCGTTTTGTACAGACGCCAGCACATCAAGCTACTACAATCTGTCAAATTTATTTAATAGATTTTCAACTTTAGCACTACAGCATAAGGTTCAAGGTTGATTGCGAAAATTTGACAGGTTCGGGTAGCTTGACCTGCTGGCGTCTGTACATAAATTCTATAATTAATATAACCAACCATAAATGCATATTATTTGCTGATGATATTTATTTATTTATTTATATATACTTTATTGTACACCAGAAAATATATAGAAAATAATAAATTTAACACTACAAAACATACAATGGGCGGCCTTATCGCTTTCTGCGATCTCTTCCAGGCAACCTTGATATTTCTTTTATTGTAACAAATGATAAGAAAAATAACACGATTGACGATCATGAGACTGTTAATAACACTATTGAATATCTAAATATCAATAATTTATCAATAAATCTTAAAAAAACCGTTTATACACAATTCAATAAATCAAATAATGCTAAATAGAATATTAAAATGAATATACATAAAATTTATGAAGTAACGTAAACTAAATTTCTAGGCGTAATTTTAGATCAAGACATAAACTGGAAAGCACATATTGATACCGTCTCCAAACGAATAAATAAGTTCGTATACAGGGTGTGGCGTAAGTAGTGGTCCACCGTTCAGGATTCGATGAACCAGATATATATATATAACAATTAAAAAATTTAACCATTTTTACCCAAGGGTTACGAAAATATTTCCTTCCTTTCCTGTAGTTTCAACAAAAACCATTATTTTTTCATTTTGATTTCTGCTAATTACTGCTGAATACTAGAGCTATCATGATAAATAATGATTTTTTATGTAAATTTAACTCTTTTGAAGAAAAAGTTGGTTCTTCTCTAATTTTAACCCTATTTTTTACATACCATCGTCGGTAAATATTTTCGTAACCCTTGGGTAAAAATGGTTAAAAAAAAAAAATATTATAGTTAATTATCTGGTTCATCAAATCCTGAACGGTGGACCACTACTTATCAAAATAAAATGCAAATCTATCTATCGCAAAAAAAAATGCATCAGAGCAATATATCGACCTGACGAATCCTGTAGGCTGATATTTAAAAAGCTTGGCTTGTTATCGCTACCGTCTCTTTACATATACGAAACATGTATGTTTGTGAGGAAGCATAAGGAATTATTTAGTACTGCAGATGATTTATTTCCTCGTAACAGACGAGACCCCCACAGGCTCGTACTTGATATATTTCCGAGACTAGCTAAATATAATAAAAGTTGTATATCTATGTGTGTACGTATATTTAATAAGTTACCAAGTAATATCAAGTGATTAAAAATATGAGATTATTCAAAACTAAATTGCATGAATACTCGTAGTTGTGTATTCATAGTCTTTATAGTGTCAACGACTTCTTTGAAAATAAATGTTAACATTAACAATGCTTGTGAAAATTTGTACGCTTATTACTGTTAAGCAAAAACATGTATGCTCTTATTATTATTTTTTGTATGTTACCTTCCTTTTATACCATGTTTTTAAGCAAATCAATATTATTCTATTCTATTTTATTCTAATGAAATAATGATAATTATAAAGAAAAGAGAATTAAAACTAAAAACGTAACCCGTATGCAGGCTTTCAAGTGTGTGAGTGACAGTGAGAGTGTGTGAATGTGAGTGTGAAGGTGTGTGAATGTGAATGAATTAGAGAGTATGCGTGAGGTTAAGAATGGTGCAGGCATAAGGTGTGGGGTTATATTTTATTCCTGCAGCGCCTCCGTGTCGTCTTACGTCAGCAGTTTTATCCAATTAGTTATATTTTTATTTGAATTCATTTTGTTTCTTATTATACTTTTTTTAATTATTTGAAAATAAAAACTTTATTTTTTTTAAAGTTTAGCGCTTTGATTCAATAGTACTACTTAGGGCAAATCGTTCTGCCGTGGGAAAACAACCATTAAAATTTCAGCATGTAGGTATACGTAAATCTCTTGGTTTAGTCTATTATATAGCTGAGCTGAGCGTTTGTTGTATTGTATCCGGGCGAACTTGGTTTTCTATTGACGAACTTCGGCTATTATCAAAACGAAGACATTTGTGTTTCTTTAGCACCTATATAGTTTTCGCACCGAGAGTAAATCGCTAATATGGTAAAGACTGTGTGGGATATCTAAGATTTTTTAAGTATATCAGTTTTACTAGAGCCCTTTGTTCTTGCTCAAGGTCTATAAATTTTGTCTTAGCCGCACTCCCCCTAATGGGGATGCAGTACACTAACGACCGAACCCAATAACCTATATTCAGTAAAAGACAGATCACTTTTGATGGTAGACAGAAATGGTAGACAGAATAATTCTATCTGTCATTGCATGTCATTCCGTAAGATTCCTTATTCTCTGACAGTTAAATCTGAAAGTAGATCCACGGAGCTCTCTGAAACGTTTCAAATATATTTTCGGTGTTCTCCAATCATCTCGCACTTACTCCGCTATTAATTTTTCACCCTGCATATGCTTGCTCACAAGCCCTCTGAGCTCCCCTCTGCCATAATACCTTCGCTACATCATTTTTCGTGTTATTGTAGCTTAGTAACACAATCCGCAGGCAAACGTAAGTATTAAAAACACTTTTTGCAGTACTAATGATGCACAGTTTTTTAAATAATGTAGTTTCTTTTTAACTCTTTGGCCTTTTATCACAGTTGGACGCAGTAGCTAAGCTAGGACACCCCGACCAAATGCGTTAGGTTAGGTTAGAACTGTGACAAACCGCGCGCGAGCCGAGCGAGCAAACCGAGCAGTGACTTGGTAGCAGCCAGTGAGCGTTACTTGGCTATTTAGTATTTTTAAGCTCACAAAAAATATTTTTTGAGGACCACAAAAAGAGGTGCAATCGTTATATTAGAGTATTCAATAATATTTTTAGGAACGCAATATGGGAATTACTAAAGGTTCGATAAAATACATGCCTTAAATAAAGTTAGCCTTTAGAAAATAATTCAAATAATGTTGGAACAAAATTATCTAACGCTGGTAATAATATTGTTCAAGTCCGTGTCTTATTTAGTTGAAAATACTGCTTAATCTCTTAAAATATTAGCGGCATACAGCTGAAGTAGTAAAGTTTGAAAACCACTCTACTCTTCTATTTTCAGTGTAGTAGGTAATAGTTTAAACAAACTAGGTATTTAGGTAAAGATTGTTTATAAGTTGAGTGCTTAGGATTTAGGTCGTGTACACACGGCTACATATCAATCTATTCATTTCCAGTATAAGCTGAACTCTCATTGTTCGGAAATTCTATACAATGCGAGATCAGCTTATACTGGGAATGTATGGCTTGATAGGTAGCCGTGTGTACCTACCTAACATATACATGTTGAATTAAAAGACTATGTGGAATAAAAATATTAAAAGATGTTCTTGTTCAAGAGTTTATAGGTTAATAAGAACAGAAAAGATTACTGCAGTCAGTCTTTTTTGTGTTATAGTTTTAAATAATATCTACCTAAAATTAGTGTTAATAAATGAAAAACAACACAGTGTAGAAAAAGTTTATATTAAATTATTTTTTCTTATTAATTTATTTCAAAACATAAGTACCTACTTATGACCAAAACACTTATTACATTTTAAAGCTTAACTTATTACCTATAATAATCCAAATACTTTTAATACCTATACAGTCGTGGTTTCTATCCTAATAAAGTAAAGGGGTAGTCTGCTGGCAAGGCGTTGACGACCTCCTTGGATAATTCCTTATAAGCTACAGTCATTTGTTGGTGGACCTTATTGATCAGCTCTGGTACATCATCCAAAGTTAGACCTATCGTAGGCACCGGCTCCAGGCACTGGATGACCACGTGACCTGAAAATACGAAACAGTTCACGTAAGAATCTTGTTTTTTTTTCCGAAAATGTATTGTTATGTCGTTTTTGTTTCAAAATCTTTGATATTTCTTCTTGTTTTTTCTTTACTTTTTTTTTCTTATGCTGTAAGAATTTGGTAGGCGCCATCTCAATTGAGATCAATCTTTTAACTAGGGTTAACTGTATTACTTATTAGGCTTTTACCAGGTTCCCAGAAAAGAATACCACCCATGTACCACCCTTAATCGTCATACGTATACTGTACTCATAGAAGGCAGAAATGACGATGATATTGTAGCACATTAAGTACCTACAAGTTTTTTGTGTTTCAGGTTTCAGCTCCAAATTGGGTAGGTAAACATTAAAAGAAATAAAATATAGTTTACCCCCTACCAAAAATAGCTCAACGCGCCAAAGAAGTTTTCACTTAAAAAAAGGGTAATCATTAATGCAGCAGTCGGTACTGAGATAAGGAAATGCTAAGCTTGTGTGGTCTAAGGTTCTTCCAACAAAAGAATCCTTTGTGAGAGAATTCAAAAAAAAAATTTGTTTCTCTGAATATTTTCAGTTACACAAGGGAAGTTTGTGGATTGTGATGGACCTTCCACTGGTAAGAAGATTAAAGTCCAAATTAGAATATAGATAGGCTACTTTTTGTCCGGAGAGGAAGGGTCACGGAAATTTTAACCTTTCAGATTGAAGTTGCAAAGCAAGATAGGCTGTGAAATCCTTTTTATTGTTAGGCCTTAGGATGTAATGTACGTGGACAAAATGTTCAATAGAATTTGTAAAGTAAGTTACTATAATAAGGACGACTCTTTCAGAATTTTGATCGGTATTTCTCACAGCTTACTCCGAGAAAAAAATACAAAATTCGCGTGTAGTTATGTAAAGTGTCAATAATAAATAAACCATTGATAAATATTCATAAAGAGCCACAGACAGAAAAAAAAAAATGTTATTCGGGTAGAAAACTGTCAAACATACTGAAAAAAATTCATTACTCGAAAACTATGAAAAGTCGCGGTACATACTCGTATATGGGTGATTCGGATACCCCACGATACCAGGTACCAAAATTTATTTTTGGACGTTAATGTTCTGGCCGCCCTGTATATATGTCAATATAAATATTTCCAGATCAGGGGAAAGTAAATTGTGGGTGGCGGTGCTTACCTTTATTGAAAATGTATTTCTCTTTATTTATGAAATAGTAGGGCGAGAACACAATGGGTATGATGGGCACCTGCGCGGCCACCGCTATGTTGAACGCGCCCTTCTTGAAAGGCTGTAGCTTTGTATAATCTTTGTTTCTTGTTCCTTCAGGGAACAACCAAATCTTCGTCTGCAAAAAGAAATTATTCAATTTATAAACAACTACCTGCGCCCTGTGGTTTCTCCCGTATAAGTCTTGATCCCGTGAGAATATCGGAATCAAAAGTATCCTTTTTGTATTTCTTTTTTTTTTTGAGGGTGCGAAATCATCAAATGTCTTCTCCCGCTCTGGGCGGAGCGAGAGGGCGTGTCAGACTTTTACTGACTAAAACCCACCCGTGTTACTTCCGTTGCCCGTATGCCGGGGCCGCGACATCTCTTTCGGATAAACCCGCAACCCCAGCAGGCATTGGTCCTTAGAGACCCCGTCAGTTGTTGCTGACATCTCTTTGAGGCGCGCGTGGAACACAACGCGCCGTCGACCCGGGCCTGGTCCTTATCGGACGGCGAGCTACCCATTGCTCACCGTCCGCCAGCCCGCGCCTACGGTGGCCGGAAATCAGCTCGTGACTCCCGACGCCCGGGGCGTCTCCTGCGGCGACCAGGGGCGCGAGGGCGTGCAGCTTGCATCTCCCTCTCGCGCTCCGCCTCCTCCTTCGCGAGCATAACTGCTTCGCAGAAGGAGGTGACGGCCTCCCATGCACTCTCGCTCCGAACCATGGCCTGAACCAGGGCCGGACGCGAGAGATCACCGCCGCCGATCGCCTCCGTGAGGACACGGCGGTGCTCCGCCCAAGTCGGGCAGATCTCCACCGTATGCTCCACCGTGTCCTCTGGGCGATCCACACAGTGGTGACACCCGGGCGTTTCCTCCCGCCTTATACGGAACAGGAACCTCCCGAAACAGCCGTGTCCGGTGAGGACCTTCCGCCAGTCGTGCCAGTGGCTAGAGATACTTTTGATTTGGGCACGCCACAATTGTGGCGATAAGTCCACAATTGTGGCGTGCCCAAATCAAAAGTATCCTATGTCTTAATTCATGAAATTTGGCACACGGTCTACCCATGTGCCAAATTTCATCAAATCCGTTCAGCCGTTTTAGCGTGAAAGCGAAAAAACAAACAAACATATAAACACAAAAATTTAATCTTTTCTCTTTAAATTATTATTTTAGATATTCATAAACGCTGATTGAATTTTTTTTTTAATATTTTCTAGCGAAATGTCTGTTTGAATTCCCTCTAGATATTTTTTGACAGTTGAGATATTTGTGTTCGTCTTGATCAAAGATAAACTGATTATTTATAATGTTTTTGGAATACTCTTTGAACTCTTTGAGACAAATTGTAAATCAATGGAATAATTCTTTTGTTTTCGAGATTTTGTTTGATTGTGGTTGAATTGGATATGACTATGGTTAGCAGTGTAAGTATCTACCAGTTTACTTCATTCCATGTTTTTATTATAAAACAAATTATATCTAAAGTAGCTAATGGCATAAATAAGCATATTGAACATAGAGCAAAAATATTAAGAATTGAAAGCCGACATTGAAGTTCATTACATACAATTATTGATACACTACGTGCAAATAAAAAAGCGTTTAGAGAACAACCAATGAAAACAAAGCACTGTATCTTGCAACAAGGCAATTTTATATCTGCGTTATATCCTAGTTCGTTACTGACGCATTAAGCTGAATTTATAAGTTTAATATTATCCAAGCCTGGAAGCTTCCTCTATTTAATAAATGAGAGCAGTAAGTACAATGTACGAGGTTATAATGTTCACGCCGCTATGCCGGGATAAAGGGAGGGAGATAATGTACTATTAATCCTCCCTTTTTTTGTGTGGAGTTCTACCTATAAGTTTAATCTTTCACTTCAACAAAGCTCTACTCTTGTTTCATTGCCTGATTATATAAAGAAAAGAAAGAAAGATGAAAATGTTACTATTCAATTAATGACTATTTAAATGAAATATGACTGATTTTATCTGAAATGGCATCTCAAGTATAATGATTATTGAAATTTTGATTAGACTTTTTATTTTGGCATTTCTATATTTAATGTAACTAATTTAAAATTTATTCTGTATAATTAATGTTGCGATTAGTACCTACCTAAGATATTAATTTGCACACCTCATTCAGTTATTTTATTTTTATTCAAACGGAACATCTAACAGCTACAATATAATACAATATACATTTTATAACTGTAACACCTTTTTAACATGTATTATGCAAATTAATTATTTGATTTGATTTGAAACCGCACGCAAACGCTAGTAGAATATAAAGTTGATAATCCTAATAACAGGTTCCGACTTCCGATAATCTATTGTAATAAGAAACCGGCTATAATATGTTGAAAAACATGTTCTACCATACATTCCAAATGCAAATGTAAGATTACCTCGTTATTTTAAGACCGTAGACTTTTTATAGGGTTTCCTGTAATCTAAGTATAGAGCAATTTTCTGAAGCTTTTAATTTTTTTTGGCTCTGTTGTTTCGGAGATAAGGAATGGTAAATTTTCATCTATTTTCTTAAATAACGTTAAAAATATTTATTTTAAAATTAGGTATACAAAATATATATTTGAGACCCTCACAGTAAGCCCTTTTATTTAATATGTCACACGGTACAGTTTGCAAAACTTTTTAAAATTATTCATAATTACCTCTCAAAGGTGTAATATTCAAAATTAATTTATTTACGTTACACGTCCGTGTTTGGGTCACAGAAATTCACATGTGTGCCAGATTTCTTTCATTTCATTCTGTGACTGACGGATAGATATACAGACACACGAGTGATCCTTTGTGTTCCGTTTTTTCATCGGAATGAAAAAACAGAAAGTACTAACGTAAAACTAAAAAAGTGAAAGTGAAAGTGTAGTGTGTGTGTGTGTGTGTGTGAAGTGTGTGTGAAGTGTTTACATGTTCATCATATTTTCGATTGCTGTTGTTACCTATTTTATCATTTGAGAAATCGCGACAAGTTTGGTGCAACATTACTAGTATCTGTCATGGCATATGTGGTGTGGTGGTTGTTGGTTTCAGTCGGTGCCATCACACATTAGGTCTGTTCAAATCAAATCAAATCTTTTTATTGTGGGCATAGGTTATACAGACAGATGTTAAGTAAATTACAGTTCCATTATGTCCTGCCTAATAGGCATACAATAATTATGTCAACATGCAGTTTAAAACAATTCTTAAGTATCACATATAAAACATTTCTTACAGAATAACAATTAGGGGTATGGTGACAGATTGTAGTAGGTACTAATTATTAAGAAAATCTTGGATCGTGTAGCAAGCTTTGTCAATTAAAAGTCTGTTAAGAATATACTTTTCCTTTTTTGTTAAGGAATGGTGTATGCGATACAAATTGCATCAAACCTTCGACACTTCAACGTCAATTATATCTTTTTCCCATTAGGTAATTACTAGAAACAGGAAAATGCACACACACACAATAAACATTTTGCGTTTTTCTTAATGCGTGTGAAAGAACAGATTTTAATGGGATTGTTTTTCTTTGGAGACCGGAAAAGCTGTATATTATCGTGTTATGCTTAGGGAGGCCGGACGATAAATTTTATTGCCCAATCCCCGAGTCTGCGTTATCGTAGCCGCAGGGAAGTACCCGTGTAGATAATATATTATGATACCAACCTTATTTTTTACCATGACCTCGGAGGTCAGCTTGAGTTGTTTGTAAGCTCCCTTCGCGTTGCTCCGGTCTATGAACACGACGCCGGCCAGGTAGGCCGACAGACCAAACGGCCATATGTAGAACAATTCTTTCTTAGCAATGGCCGCCATTTTATCAACCACCTCCCATATATTGAACATTCCTGGAAAATAAACGATCGAGTATGAATAAACACAAACAGTAAATAACAGTTGCAGATAATATCAATACTTAAACGTATTGGCAATCAATAACGTTAAAGGTGAACGAACTTGAGGCACCTACCTAGGAGTACATATTTGTACATGTGAAATTGAATGATAATTGCTTTTCGGAATTGGTTTGCACTGTGATTAAAAGAAATAATATTTACTCAATTAATTGTGTTGATAATACTTAATTATTTTGTGTTTTTACATATTTACTACAGTATAATACATAATATCACGTCAAGCACTGTTTATTTCATCTTACAACTTGACTTCATTGATGATGAGGTCCAGCAGTAGCTACTTAATTACTATCTATTCCAACGTTACTTCTACTCCTTAACACTTTCGACGTCCTCCCACTTTTCATAGAACTCATACGCCATGCCGCCATACATATTGGAAGTGAACCCTCCGGGAGGCTTACTCACATTACGTTTGCGCTAAAGTTAATCATCGCGGACGGTCAACGGCATTAGGTTTAAAACCGTGTTATAAAACACTGCAAAACGAAGTAAAATAGTGTTTTCAGGGGGTCTTGTCGCTATACGTAGTTTATTAAAATGCTTGTATTTTAAAACCAACGCGTATAAACTAATACATCTTGCTAAAATATTCATCAGATTTAATTTTCACAGTTTATAATGCTGTATTCGCTAAGAAAAACCTACATTTAAAATGAGCCCTCCGCGAGGGCTTCTAGTATCCCATATGCGACTAGGTGAACCCTCCAGGAGGGCTCCCGGCACTGAACGTGTTAAAAAAGTTAAGTAGTCTCGCCTGTAATAACAGGACTTCAAGTTGCAGTTGCAGAATTTAGATTTTTCCATAGACCAGTTTAGACACCAGCTTAGGTTACCTCGTTGGTCTAGTGGTCACAAGCGCTACTGCTGAGCATGCATGAGGTCCTGGGTTCAAATCCCAGGCCAGGCAAAGTGGGTGTGGCGAACGTACAAGTATCTCCCGGGCCCCCGATTCATGGTAGTAGTAACACGGGGAACAGGAACAGTGGGGTTTTAGTCGGTTGGAGTTCGATATAACCCTCCGCTGTCCCAAGAGCCGTCTTTCTTCCGTGGGGAAATCCTCATGGATACCCGCCGGGGTATCCATGAGGATTTCCCCACGGAAGAAACTGTACTTTTCCATTTGGAATATCTCTGTAGCAGCACGGAGTTTCTGGAATTTTTGCCCGATGGTGGCATGGACTCGCCCCGTATTACATGGGACTTAGACATAACTGGCGTAAAGTGGGTATACTATGAGTAGATCTCTGCTTAACCCTTCGAAGAAACCAAGCGTGGTGTTATGTTATGTATGTAAGTAGGCACCGCTTTCTCAGATTAATGCAACGTCAATAGTTAGCGAAACTGTGAGGTTACAAAGGAGGGAGACTAAAATACTAATAACATGTCTGTGAAGACATGATGAGTATTTTTGTCTTAATATAATAAAACATAGTTGAATAAGTGTTTATGTAACTATTGTTCAGTAATGACTTTCGACCATCTACTTTACAGAAAACTAATATTATAAATGCGAAAGTGAGTTTGTTTGTTTGTTTGTTACCCTTTCCCGCTAAAACGACTGAACAGATTTGGATGAATCTTTGGCAAATGGGTAGACCATGACCTGGAATAGGATATAGGATACATTTTATCCCGAGATTTCTACGGGATTGAGACTTATGCGGGTGAAAACGCGGGGTGCAGCTAGTCAAGAATAAAAAAAAAACTCACCCATTACGTCTGTGAATATTCACTAATCAATTCACAGTAACGTAGGTTAAGCTATGCTGGCCGGGGCTGGTCCGTGGATGGGTGCCAATCTTTACATACCAGGACTCCTCCGTGCCTCGGAGAGCACGTTAAGCACGTTGGTCCCGGCTGTCATTCGTGGATCTTTGACAGTCGTTACGGGTTCTTATCAAGAGGTATAGTATTACCCAGTTACTGGATTGTGGAGGTCAGATAGGCAGTCGCTCGATGTAAAATACTGGTATTCAGCTGTATCCGGTTTGACTGGAAGCCGACCCCAACAGTTGGGAAAAGGCTAGGCAGGCAGATTGATTGTTGTGTATTTCTTGTGTCAATATTTACCTAAGATGTCGAGCGAGCTCTGATGATTTGCGATGATGACGGCTCCTCGGTCCTCGGCTAGAATCTTCCCGTCTCGCAGATGCCATTCCAAGTCATATAACTTAGTTACATGCTTCAGCATTCGAACTGCTATTCTGAAAACGACAAAGCGATTACGTAGGTACACATTTATAATATATTAATGTTATGTCTATCCTTTTTTTTTTTTTTTGAGGGTGGGAAATTATCAAATCATTTCTCCCACTCTGGGTGGGCGTTTCAGACTTTTACTGACTAAAACCCACCCGTGTTCCTTCAGTTGCCTGAGTGCCGGGGCCGCGATATCCCTTTCGGATAAACTCGCAACCCTGGCAGGCATTGGCCCTTACGGACCCCATCAGTTGGTGCTGACATCTCTCTGAGGCGCGCGTGGTACACAACGCGCCGTCGACCCGGGCCTAGTCCTTATCGGACGGCGAGCTACCCATTGCTCACCGTCCGCAAGCCCGCGCCTACGGTGGCTGGATGTCGGCTCGTGACTCCCGACGCCCGGGGCGTCTCCTGTGGCGACAGGGGCGCGGGGGCGCGAATCTTGCCTCTCCCTCGCGCGCTCCGCCTCCTCCTTCGCGAGCATTACTGCTTCGCTGAAGGAAGTGACGGCCTCCCATGCACTCTCGCTCCTGACCATGGCCTGAACCAGGGCCGGACGCGAGAGATCGCCGCAGCCGATTGCCTCCGTGAGGACACGGCGGTGCTCCGCCCAAGCAGGGCATACCTCCACCGTATGCTCCACCGTGTCCTCCGGGCGATCCACACAGTGGTGACACCCGGTCGTTTCCTCCCGCCTTATACGGAACAGGAACCTCCCGAAACAGTCGTGTCCAGTGAGGACCTGCGTCAGGCGGAAGGTGAGGACACCGTGGCGCCTCTCTAGCCACTCCTCAAAGAGGGGATTTATCGCCACAATTGTGGCGTGCCCAATGTTATGTTTGTCCTTAGGAGGAAATTGGTAAATGAAGCTGTATTAAAACAAAATAATAAGATCATTTATGCAATAACACAGACTTGGCCTACCAAAGTCTATGTTAAAAACATGCAGGCGCAACACACACGAACTCTTTTTTTAATTATTTTTTTTGTTTTTCGAATTCTAATTATATAAATAAAGCTGTATTAAAACAAAATAATAAGATAATTCATGCAATAGAAAGACAAGCAGCTTTTATTTACCTATTTAGAATTAAAAAAAACAAATTTAAACAAAACATGAAAAGAGTTTTTTTTTTTTGTTTGCACAGTGCGTCTGCAGGTTTTTTTATCTGGAAGTCTATAGTACTGACATAGCCAGTTATAGTTTTGTTGAAAGCATGACTAATTACGAGTCCAATTCGCATTTACCTAATGGATATATAAATTATCTGATTAACAAAAGGACATCAATGCAAAGCATTCATATTTGTTTTATTGAGATTTTTAAACTGTGACATTATTGATGAACTAGGAAATGGGATTAAACGACGATTAATTTGATACAATTTATTAGTAAATAATTTAATTTATACCAAGTGTTGAGAATGAACGTAAACATCAAAGCAAAATGAGTATGTAATGTAATCATCGTATCAGGTGGCGTACTGTAATTTTTACCTACCCCCATGGGAAAAAAGAGTTTTATACACACACAGAAGTTTTATATGTAGGTATGTTATCAATAACAAATCACACTCTATTCAAAAATTGTTGAGCATAAAATTCAATTTCGTTTTGTCATCCGTCAAAAATCCTATAATATCGGATGACGTTGTTTTTATTGGCCCTTTTTGTGCGTGAACGACGTCCGTATTCTATCCGATAGTCCGAAGAAAGCAGGTCCGTGTGACAGTGAGACGGGTATGATCAACAGCTGTCGTTTCACACCATGCCAACATGCGAGATGTCTCAGTAATCCAAATTAAGGCTTTGCATAAAGATGTTATCGGAGGAGCTCGTGGCTAAGTAATAACAGCCGCATGGGTCGATCCATCAGGTTAAGCTACGCTTACCGGGGTTGGTCCGTGGATGGGTGATCATCTTTACATACCGAGACTCCTCCGTGCCTCGGAAAGCACGTTAAGCCGTTGGTCCCGGCTGTCATTCGTGGATCTTTGACAGTCGTTACGAGTCGTCAGAAGCCCGAAAGTCTGACACCAGTCTTACCAAAGGGTATCGTATTACCTAGATACTGGGTTATGGAGGTCAGATAGGCAGTCGCTCCATGTAAAATACAGGTATTCAGCTGCATCCGGTTAGACTGGAAGCCGACCCCAACATAGTTGGAAAAAGGCTAGGCAGGCATATTTATTGATAAAGATGTTATCGCAGATGGGCCCCAATAGCCAAATCGTTTGATTAGAACCTAATAAAGACGAAACGTACGTAGGTAAAATATCAAGTTATAGATTTCCAGTATAAGCTGATTTCGCATTGTATAGGATTTGAGAACAATTAGAGGTCAGCTTATATAATATACTGAATAGCATAGATATATTTTTTATATCTTATACATTACTTTTCCTTGATAATATCTATATAATATATAATAATATCAGCCTGTTACTGTCCCACTGCAGGGCAAAGGCCTCTTCTCATACACAGAAGGCACGAGCATTGATCACCACGCTTGCTCAAGACGGGTTGGTGATTTCAGACTTATGTTAACTATATAAGTCCAGGTTTCCTCACGATGTTTTCCTTCACCGATGTCAGTAATGTCCAAGACAAACTCAGAAAGTACATATGAATTGAAAAAGTCACATTGGTACTTGCCCGGATTTGAACCCACAACCTCGTGCATGAGAGGCGAGGCCTTAACCACAGGGCCATCACGACACGATAATATCTAGTCAATTTAATATTTGGACTAAAGACATTTCCTATCGTTATAATATGTAGGTCCTTACAGTCAGTAACAAAACTCTATGAACCAAGTGTTCATAGAGCTTTCAAACTCTTAGGGTTGATTTCACCAATGAAACTGAACGCGATCAGCATTTCTAAAACGCGTTCAAGTGCTGTCAGTGTCAAAATTGTTATGGAATATTGTACACTGACAGCTCTTGAACGGGTTTAGATGTGCTGAACGCGTTCAATTTCATCGGTGAAATCCGCACTTAGTTATTGAGCAAAACCTGGAATCGGTATAGAACAAAATTAACTCTTAGCTGCTATATACTCGTATTTTGCTAAGCTGCAGATTATCGAATCATTATGTTTCAATTTGTATGATTTGTTTTTGCAGTATAATTAAACTTGTTGCTGACCGAACCTACTAGGTATCCACATCTTATATGTGGACTAATTTATTAATCTTTACTTTTTCACTATCCCTAATTCCAAACGGAATTTTCCTACACGTGCCGCATAATCACCGAGCGCTTCTCTCGGTTCTACATGACCACGAACTGAAACTACCTACGTACACCCGTATGCATTTTTAATTTACTAATGGCTCCGCAGTTAAAGAGAAGATCAACAAAGTGTAACACAATGTTTTTTTACCGTTTCCGTATCAAGCCATCCAATTACGTTGCATTTTATCTTTATGTCTTTTGTACTTCCAATGTTTTGTTATAAACGAACAGCTTTCTCCGTCTGTAAACTCCGCTCTATCCTTGACATAACTAAATGTTGTTTATTGTTGTGATTGTTATTCACTGACAGGTCATCTACAGTTATTGATAAAAATGGTTGAACACCGTGTCACGAGTTGTTTGTGCTTCTTTACCAAAACGATAACATCCGTCCAATGTTTGCGTTCCGTATTTTCTACGCAGTGACCTAAGGAATTGATTGGTTCGGACTGATGAGGGAACTCACTAAACTAGCCTCGCTTTCTCTAAGTGGCTTTTACTCCAAAACTTTAGCTTCGTTTATGTGCGGACACATTTAACTTGGGTTTATTTATCGAACTAAAGTTCTTTAGAAAAGTTCATTTGTGTGTTTAAAAGAAACTTTGAGTCCACTACCTAGCTGAATGAGGGATCTTTATTCCGGATATTTTTGTTAGATGGGAACTTTTAGGTAGTTAGTAGTTGTAGCCTTCTTGTGTCTTTCTCTAGTCATCCAGTACCCTAATTGCGTAATACACGATCAATCAGAATCTGAATCGTTTTGAAACAGGTTGCTAATCGATTGCTTCAATAGTTTGAAAAAAAAATCTGCGCTACAACCTAAAGAACGCAATGAATGTTGTTAAACTGTCAAAATGAAACAGATTAGTTACGAAAATACGAGTATGTTGTGTAATTAGATAGCCGGTTTGTTTTGCAAAAGTATTTTAGGAAGACCTCGTAATCGTCAAAAATAAAGAGGACCCATCGAGGATCATGAATGACTTCCGGATTGTTTTAGCAATCGATTTTATTTTGTCAATGTGAAGTTTGCAGTTTCACAAAATATGTCTTGTGAGATAATAATATCATAATAATATTAAGTTTATGTCACCAATCACGAATTGAAGTTGCAGCAAGTGAATGTGATCAGGGTGACCAGTTGCAATTTTTTTGGCGTTTGTCTCATAGAAACGAAGAGAGCTCACAAGGATCATGGTGCGTTACAGCACTAACACACTAGGACGCTATGGCAACGTCGCTAGGTACGTAGCCATGGCTACCTGCGGCTACCTACCGTAGCCAAATGAGGTTGCCAAATAAGTAGCCAGTAACACGCGGGCGTCCGTCCTGGCCATCAGACTTGTATACAAGATACTGGCGACTTATTGGTTGTACGCGTCGCCAGCTCGCCAGAGGATCCAGTCTCCACGTAGGGGCCAGTCGGTCGCGGCTACGCTTCCAAATTGGTGACGTCGTCAGACCGTAGCCAAGTGAGTTAACTGTCATACATTTCAATACGAATTGTCTGGAGCCGGCGACGTCGCCATGGCGTCTCAGTGTGTTAGCGCTCTTATAGTACATATACATTGTTATATAGGTACAGATTTTGTGAATCTGTAACGTATCTGCGACTTGGATTGATCGTGACCTTGTAACTTATCTACAAATTACGAATGATGCATTTTTCAAGCCTGACTACGAACTTCCATTGTGTGTTTAATATTATTATGTGGTAACAAACAATGATGAAATACCTACCAGATTATTTTGTAAAATAATTAAAAATATGAGAATACATATCGGATATCATAATTTTATGTGTAGTCTCGTATGTACCTATAAGTGTACCTGTGATCTATAAATGATAATATATACATGTACAATGCGTAGATAAGTATTCAATAGGTAATCTGTGTCACTCCATTGTAGAGAAATCCAGTAGTAGGTATTTGTAAATATATAAAGGAAAAAAAACCTTTATCCTGTTTTACCTTATAAATAAAACTAGCGACACGCTCCAGATTCGCACGGTTTTTACGACTTGACAAAACATCGAGATTTCTTAGCTAAATGTAATTTTAATATGAACGTATATACACATAAACCTTCCAGAATAAATTCTCTAAACGATGGTGAAAACTTCATCAAAATCTTTTGCGTGGTTTAGAAGAACAACGCGGACATACAGACAAACCCGAAAAGCGACTTTGTTTTATAATATGTATATTGATAAGGAAGTAGATCCTTCCTGACTATATTCAATAATGGTTATGTATTATGCTGATATACACGACTTTAGAGATTCAATGTCAACAAACCGACCCCGAACCAGTCAGCTGTTTTATTGATAGTGAATTAATGCAAAATATATAATGTAAAATGTGTCTGTTTATTAGAAGGTTATCTATATATTGATATTATAAATTATTATCATTAAAGGCCGACATGGCCAATATTTAATCGCGTTACTAAGATTATAAAGTTAAAAAAAAAAAAATATAATCATGCGTATGATTATATTATTTTTGATTGTAGTGTGGTTGATAAAATGTTAATGGTGATACCAGTTTATCTACATGTTTTTTTATGTAAAACGCCTGGTACTTATATTCAAGGGTGGTAGGGTGGTGGAAATCGACTAGTATTTTGACTTCTACCACTTTTATTTGAAAAATCAAGAAAAATGATACATTGCATTTTCTTTACTTTCCACTTTTTCTTTGCTTTATTTTACTTTTCTCTTTTCTTTTACAGTTTCCTTTGGCCTTTCCCTTTGATCAGTATCGGTAACATTATCGGTCGGAGTAATAGTAAAAAAACACAAGATTTCTTCGAAAGCGAGGCCATTATGGCCCTTTCATGATTTTCCCTTATTTCTCATAGCTTCAGTTTAACCCTCAACTCCGTCTCAAGAACGCTCTCTGAATATTTAAATAAATAAGTAATTTTTGTTCAAAGTTCATAATTGTTGTTGTGTTGTTTCACTTTCGCGAAATACATTCCAGTGAAAGACGCTTGCGCGAACCCAGTTGCGCGAAAAGACATTTCCGCGAATGGACTTTTGCGAAATTCAATCGCAAAATCGAAATTCAAGATGGAAATTTTTTCATATTTTTCCTCATGTGTGACCATAATCGTTACCAAAAAACCAAAAACCAAAAACCAATAAAACCCATAACCAAAAACCAAAAACCATAAAAACGCACCCATGCCGGAAAAATGGCAAATTTTGATTTTGAGTCCAGTTTTGTTATCAGTGACCTCGAAAATCATGAAAATTACACCCATGTCGAAAATAAATAAAAAGTAAAAAATGACAACAACTATTGATGCCTATTGGACTATCTTTACTACCAGTGTGTTTGTAACTTAAACATAACTGGTAAATTATGGGTGTACCATACACCCCCGACCAACGCTTTGAAAAAATACAGGCGTGATGTTATGAAGGAATCTCATTTCATCCATTCGCATAAAAGTTGATTCGCGGAAATGCGCAAGTGTCCTATCGCATATTAAATGATCAGTTAAAACGTGTAAAGAAAACGGATAAAAACAATTAATATTAATTTGCACTTACTTTGCATTTCTCACATTTTTGGGACTCAGAAGAAAGTAAGGCCAAATCACAGCTGATAACACCGAAGTAGCAAAATATAATATACAGAAATTGAAGTAAAACTTGACTTTATTAGGTCCCGTGTCGTGTAACTTTTTGAGAATATACGTCATCACACATACTACTGTAAATATAAATATTTTGTACCACATCGTGAACGTCCCTGTCGGCACCAAACACACATTCGCACCGTGATATGTTTATGTCCACACTGAATTAATTACTTTATCTTGCTATTTATGTTTTATATCTCTAGAATTCTGCGGAAGTAAGAAAAAACCACGGTATATTTTATGAATGGGATTATCAATATACCTGATACTATGGGTGCTACAGAGATCAACCGGTTTATCAAGTATTAACTCATCACCATTCATCATCAGCACAAAACAGTTACCTCAGATCTGCAACCAGTGCGTCATTCCCGTCCATGACATACGGTGCCGAAACGTAGACACCGACAGTCGGGGTGGTTCACAAATTTAAGATCGCTCAGCGCGCTATGGAGCGGGCTAATGCTCGGAGTCTCTTTGAAGGATAAAATCAGGAATGAAAATATCCGGAAAAGAACCGGAGTTACCGACATAGCTTGCAGAGTAAGCAACCTGAAGTGGCAGTGGGTTGGCCATGTTTGTCGAAGGACCGATGGTCGGTGGAGGAGACGAGTCCTAGAGTAGAGACCGCGTATCGGTAAGCGTAGTGTGGGACGCCTCCCAGCTAGATGGACTGACGAGCTGGCTGGGATTTACTGGACGTGGAAGGCGGAGCACAGGGTGTTGTGGCGCAGTTTGGGAGAGGCGTATGTCCAGCAATGGACTGAGATAGGCTGAGTTGATTAACAGCTACCTATTATGTAGCGTTTGTAGTATAAAGGTGTTCACGAACTTATTCAAGTATATACAACTACTAGCTTTACCCGCCCCGACTTCGCATGGGTAGCACTAAACCCTACCTACCCTACCTACCCTACCTACCCTACCTACCCTACCTACCCTGCCCTACCTACCCTACCTACACTACCTACCGTACTTACCCTACCCTACCTACCCACCCTACCTACCCTAATTTTCTCTTTTAACCCAAAATCTTTTTCCATTTAAACCTTCCCTGGACTATGACAAACATTTCAAAACCAAAATCAGCTAAATCGGCCCAGCCGTTCTTGAGTTATAAAATTACAACGAAAAGTGGCATTGATTTTTATAGATATAGATTATATACCTAAACGTATACGGTAAACATTCTCGTATATTTAGTGTACGTGTAAACGGTATTACAATACTATTGCCCATTTTAATATATTTCTGGTGCACTGAAAGTGCTTCATGGATTTGACATTAGTAGGTAGGTAGCTACACACTGGGAAACCAGCCTCGTCACTAATATTCTTTCCTTGAGTTATTCTTTTATAGCTCATATACAGAAGAAGACCATATTTGATGGCAATTGAGTGGAAACACTTACTTACAAAAGTATTGGGAATGATCAATTTTTAGAGTGAGAGTTTCATTTAGGATTAAAAAGTGTTTTAATACTCAAAATGTAGATTATGCTCACATAAACCCTGTGTGGTCTGCGTTATAAAAAAATGCCTCGACACATGATCGATTTTCATTGCAGCAACAATAGTATTAAGAATGCAATTGCTTTCTCAATAGATTGTTATTATTTATATACAAGGTGGTGCCAACGACGGTACGGTGTTTCCTAT
Organism: Agrochola macilenta; assembly: GCA_916701695.1. Lineage (NCBI taxonomy): Eukaryota > Metazoa > Arthropoda > Insecta > Lepidoptera > Noctuidae > Agrochola > Agrochola macilenta. The sequence goes on along the minus strand of OU753554.1, from coordinate 15,990,245 downwards.
GTGATACCAAGTATTCTATGATGGGTTCCATTCAACTACCATAAACTACATCTTTACTAATGGAATATCAATAAATAAATAAAAAATATCAATAAAAAAAAAACATAGTCTCGACTTGGTCAACTTGGATAAGTTAGTATTTATCCGAGATTCTCTTAGAGTATTTTATATACTCTAAGGAGATTCTACGCTTGCCCTACTCAGCTACGCTCAGGATTCTATATTTGAACCATTCGCTTCACTCGCGGTTCAATCCTAGAAACCTTCGCTAGATCACGTTTCAATACAAGTACTCGCGCCAAAAAACAACTTTGCAGCCTTGCAGCCTTGCATAACAAATAACTATTATTCGTTTTTTTATTTGCTTTCTGAATATCTTTTATGGCGTTTTATTGGGTGGGCAACGTCGAAAATATTTCACTGTTTTGATTAATTTAGCAATATTACTGTGTGGAAATAAAAAATGTGGCTAACTAGCGAACTAGAATATTGATTATGAAATGCAATAATTAATATCGTAACACCGAATGTTTAGTTTTAGATGTAAAAAAACTATTTGGAAACTTTCCAAATGCGTTTTTTACACCTAAAATGGGTACAACATCAAATTCAATGTTATAATTGCAATTCATTATTAATATTCTAGTTCTCTAGTTAGCCACATTTCTTATTTCTATTCAATAATATTGCTATAAGAATCAAAACAGGTAAATATTTGACAGTTATTTGCGACGTTGCCAACTTTTTAGATAAACCCTCTTAATTACAAATAGAAGAGCCATCTAAGTAAGTACATATATAGGAATAAGGAATACGTTGTGGGCGTAAATGGCAGAACAGAATATTTGTTAGCCATGAATACATATGGGTATATTTTTCTGTAAATCGAACTGCCAATTTAGCTTCCGTTTTCCACAAAAAGCGCCGAAAACGTTCGCTACGGAAATGTACGGAACTGTTGAAAGATTGATGCGAATCGCGCCCCCGGGCCCGGCTCGATATCTACCGGCCCTGACGTCACGTAAGGGCAGTTGTACACGGTGCATTTGCTCCAGTACAGGACCTTACACCTGGCAACAACAACAAAATTGGCTACCATACGTTTGTATAAATCATTATTTGTGTATCCGAATCAAAAACGTTATGGTAGATTCCATAGGCTTTCCACCAGCACTATGATAGCGTTTTTTTAAATAAACAATCAATATCAATATTGTTCGGAATTGGAAGCTCCTTTGCACTACTTATAATATAAGTAGTGCAAAAAGAGCTCGGAGAATAATAATATAAGTCTTAAATTATTGTTAGTATAAGTGAGTGTTTTACGAAGCCTCACTCTTGAAAAATCTTTATTACAACGAAATGTAAGTGTGTTACAAAGCAGCAATATTGAAAGAAAATCGAAAAAAAGAACGGTAAATGTTTATTGAATGACAAAGGACAGATACGGTAACCACGAGCCACGGCCATACATGTTTGTTTATATTAATTATTTAATTAAGAGTAATAAATGAATGCGAGTGTTAATTCATTCCTCTTCATAAACAGATGTGGTTATTTCATGAAAAAATAATCTAACAAAAGATGATCGCAGTATGCAACCGCCCTTATACCAAATCAAGTTTACAGCGTTATATCCTCATCGCTAGATAACTGCGTTATCAACGTTATCGTGCCGCTCACCTACGCGGCTATACAAAGCCAGATTAGAGATAGCATTCACCTTTATTGACGAGAATTTAACTACGTACCATTTTTTGCTTATCATTTTTTGAGTGGCTTACCTCTGTGGTTAATCTGTTTGGCATAAGACTTAGTTTTTGTTTAACCTTTACCTGTAATTCCAGTCTTATCATTATGAAAACCTTTTACTACTATGGGACCAACCCTGAAATAGCTATAATTGGTTTTAGCAAAAAAAGCTGGTGTCTCCTCGTTATAATTCCTTCTATTAATGATTAGAACACTCTATATTGTGTACTCGTAGTAGCAGGTTCCACGTCGACGCTACCAAGACCTTACGCCACTGCTACGCAAGTTCTAAACCACCGCTACGCAGGCCTTACGCGGCTGCCACACAAGCCTTGCACCGCTGCTACGCAGGCCTTACGCGGCTGCTACACAGGCCTTGCACCGCTGCTACGCAGGCTTTACGCCCATGCTACGTAAGCCCTACGCCGCTGCTACGCGGACATGACTCCGCTGCTACGCAGGCCGTACACTACTGCTACGAAGGGCCTACACTGCTGCTACGTAGGCCCAACGCCTTAGCTACGCACGCCGCGTGCTGCTGCACAGGGTCTACGGGGCGTCAACGTCAAGTAGTACCATTATAGTGTGTGATGAAAGTAAGTACGAGTACCTATATAATATTGAAATCTACTTATTAGGCCCGAGTCACACCGGAATGGCAGCGGCCGGCAGCGGCTGGCAGCGGCTGCTAGCGGCTGCCAGTGTCCGCCAGCGGCCTCCGGCGTCACCGCTGGTGGCCTCGCTCGACCTCCAGATCCCACGTGCCTAGTCTCCTCTTGACTAGTTTTGTTTCTACATTACATACACGCGGCCGCCCGCGGTGCCGCTAGCGGCCTCGCGTCGCCGCTGGCAGCCGCAGGCAGAACCACCAACAACATGCGCGTGGCGCCCGGCCGCTTGCGGCACCGCGGGCGACCTCGAGACCTTTCAAGCTTTTCAAGCGATGCTGGTTTTTTAAGTATGTAGATAAAGTTTAAAATTATTTCACACTGAAAGTGCTCGCCGCGTCGCTGTCGGCCGCTGCCATTCCGGTGTGACCCGACGCTTAGACTTAGCTAAATAACTCTACGGCTAGGCTAACTGCTCCAGGAGTAAATACACTGCCATAATATAAATAATTTGAACAATCTTCGTGCGTCTGATTGTAAGACGAATTGATTAGTGAGATTATAAAAGAAGAATGCAAGTAATGATTATTGCCTGCTGGGGTTGCGGGTTTGTCTGAAAGGGATATCGCGGCCCCGGAACACAGGCAACGGCAGGAACACGGGTGGGTTTTAGTCAGTAAAAGTCTGACACTCCCTCTCGCTCCGCCCAGAGCGTGAGGAGTCATTTGATGATATCCCACCCAAAAAAAAAAAGTAATGATTATTTCCGAAGTTGTAACACTAAGGCTTTTCTGTAGTTAATGGATGAGAGGAAATTTAAAACCAATCTGTACCATACTCGATTGGGTAGGAAGTAAGGAAGTGTCTAGAACATGCGAAACAATAATTTGATTATTCAATAAATATAAGCACAAATTATTATATTTAAAACCGAAGGTTGGCGTGACCTACAATTTGATAGTAAATAACACAAAGTTTAGTTCTAAGCGTGGCTAATGTCACAAAGTGTGGGCATAAAAGTTTTATGTACCTATCGCGTAGCCTAGTCGTAAACCAGACGGTAAAGTAACCTACTTTCGAGGCGCGAAAAGCACACCTTTCGAGGTTCACGATAAGTACCTATTTCTCTATTTTTATGACCATAAGTATTTTTGTCCAGAATCTCAATCGTAAAAAAATACCGAAAAACATAAATTTTTCTGATTAGTATCGAATTAATTGATTAATTAGCAGTTTAATGGGAAAACACACAAATTACCTTATTTCAATTTTGCCAATTAAGATTTGCATTATATTTGTTTCTGTGGCTCTCGTAATGCACTATGTCGTGTAACAAATGGATAATGATATCCTGTGTGATAGCTATATCTGTGTCTCTGTGTGGTGCGTCGTCACTCGTGCGCCTGCCATCTGTGGCATACAAGCCGCTAGATCCTAACTACCAATATCCTACATCTTACAGAGACCATGTCTACACCTCCTTGACTGAAAACGGTCAGAAATTATTTTACCCCGTTGGTATACGTATGTACCTTTTTTTATACAATAAATTGAGCAGTTTCTATATAATTATTATTACTACCTATGTGATGACATTACTTACAAAAAAAAAAGACGTGTGGCACTCGAAGACTGCCGCGGTAAAGCTATTGCATAGCATTTTTTATCAACTTATGCAATTTGTGTCACAGTGATGCGCGCGCATCTTAAAATTTCACTCTCATCATTTTTTCATAACGCGCCTAAAGAAGTATAACTTCAAAAAAAGTATCACCGCTGTGCCGGTCGGAGTGGGGGGTGTTAGGTTATTTTCGTTACGGAATTTCTGGATTCGGTCTCCACGCTCAAAGCCCGCGATAGAAGCTATGCAATAGCTTAAAAAAAAACAATAGACGACGTATATTTAGTAACCTAATCCGCCTTGTATGCCACGTCAAGCGTCGAGAGCAGTGTAAATTATTGTTACACTGCTCTCGACGCTTGACGTGGCAACGCGTCGTGTCCGGGTTCGCAACAAATCAATCGTCATCCTGAGGATGCCTCGTTGAGAGGCGAACAAGTGTCGAGTTCTTCCAGGGTTATTTATAACAGTTAAGCGGATTAGGTTACTAAATATACGTCGTATATTGTATTTTATAATGGATTTCCGCGAAGTCACGCCTGACTCAAGTAACGACATTACTTTATTTCAATGTAGTTAAGTTTAGTAATAATTCTAAGAAAACACATTTAATAGTGTCACCATTTTTCATGAAAAACTGTCAGCTCTCCAAAACTGACTGTGATGTAGTGTACTACATCACAGTCAGTTTTGGAGAGCTGACAGTTTTTCATGAAAAATGAAGGGATCAAGCAAAAACTATGTTTTCTTTCATAATACATCTACCTTTTTATATTTTCAGATCCGTCGTGTACCGCGAAAAGAGGTCAATGTATCAAAAGGGGGAAATGCCTAGAAAAGAAAATGTTGTACATTTCGCGTATTTGTTATTTGCGCGATTTGGTTTGCTGTTACACTGATTTGGAGATGTACCCCTTCGTCGAGCACAGCACAAAGTACCCTCAAGTTGTTCCAAATCTTGATAAAGTTTCAAACACAACTTAATATCCTCGAATTCCTTGATTTTTAAATTCTATCCCTACTTCACTGTATTTTGAAACATATTATAAAGATAAGTCACTTGATGAAAAATATTTTTAAAAGCTTTTATTTTAATTTTATTCAATGTTTGTTACATTAATTATGTGTGCACACACATACAGTACGACACATCTTAGATGTAGCATAAATTTGAAAATTTGCATTCATTCATTTCAATTTTACGAATGTATTTGGTTATATGACTTCACAAGTTATAGCGTTTGCGTAAAGATCATTTTCACCTAAAGCAGTAATAAATATTGATGATTTTGAATGCGCACTCAGTTCAGATGGTGATCGGTTTTACGAATTTTGCCGATGCTACATCTAAGTTGTGTCGTAAATAGTTCCATAAATAGGCAGTAAACAAACGATCCAAGCGTTAAATTGTTTATTCTACGAGTATTTGTAACTTCTATGGATCCAAAATATGATAACTCTATCAATCTGCGAGATGATAAGAAGTAGGTAATTCTAGACCTTAATCCAATCGTGTTGGTTGTATGGCAAAACTAGACAGTGAGGCAAAATAAAGTTTAGAAAAAACAATGTTAAGACCCATAAAGCACGACATCAAACTGAAACAATCGCAACCGATGTAAACAACCAATGGATGATATTTATGGTATTGTTGTGACGAGCACGGCGCGCGGCGCTGCGATATTTTTCCCTTGCGCCTAAATTTTGGTCACGCGCGGGACCCTCTCTCGAACCCTAACAAATGCTGTAATACGAAACTGTTATCTAACAAAAGGCCAAGTGAAATTAAGTTATCGGCAAATTACGCTTCATAAATAAAAGACATTTTATTGGACCTATTAGAAAGTCCCTAGCCCTACAACATTTTCCAGTCGACATGGTTTAGTACTAGACAGGAATTACTAATGTTTCGACCTTTGGAATGTAAAGAGACGGTAATTAATGTTGACAGCCCTGTTGCTGGGAATTTGTCTAGATATTGCAAAAGTTTATACTTAGGTGCTCGAAAACCGGGCCATCCCAAACAAATGCTAATTTCACGATTTGAAGGCAACGTGCGGCCGCTGAAGTTTATGAAATATATGTGTTTTATGTGAGTGACGCGACGGCAACGGAGTATATTTTCGTGTATTCTAACTTAGTAATGAATTACTCTAGCGCGAAGTAAGTAGTGAAAGTGCTTGCTCACGGTCTGGACCATCTACATTTTGGTTCGGGTTCAATAATCAGCATATTAAATAGGGGAATATATGAACGCACTTTAAAAATAATGTTTATATATTGGTTTAAGTGTCGTGATGGCCCAGTGGTTAAGGCCTCGCCTCTCATGCACGAGGTTGTGGGTTCAAATCCGGGCAAGTACCAATGTGACTTTTTCAATTCATATGTACTTTCTGAGTTTATCTTGGACATTACTGACATCGGTGAAGGAAAACATCGTGAGGAAACCTGGACTTGTAGTTAATATAAGTCTGAAATCACCAACCCGTCTTGAGCAAGCGTGGTGATCAATGTTCGTGCCTTCTCTGTGTGAGAAGAGGCCTTTGCCCTGCAGTGGGATAGTAACAGGCTGGTATTATTATTATTATTGGTTTAGGGGCGTGAGGAACAGGATGTAAAGTTCACTCATCCACCATAGAAAAGGGAGGATCCTCCGACCAGACGGGTCGTGTCTGGCGGGCAACTGCCCAGAGGTTAAAGTTGGGAGATTGTATATATGTCCATCGCGCGGTAAACTCGCACATGTAACAGGCTGTATGATAAAGTAAACCGCGCGCGAGCCTAATAATTTTCTCATAGAGTTTGATAAAAAGTAGAGTGTCCACCTCGTGAGCTATTTAGCTATTTTAATCTCGAATGACGTACTTTGAATCTCTCGCTGCGCTCAGGATTCTCGCTCCGTTCTGGATTCAAAGAAACACGCTCGCCTTTAAAATAGTTGTTTGCTCTCTAGGCAAACAATCTACTATTTCAACACACTTGCTCGTAAAGTGGCTCTTATTGAACCGCTTTTAGGTTCATAATGCAGTGTATTAAACACGCGTGCTTTTACTTTATATTACTGTTCTCGTGCGGTAATTTGTGCAACAGATAACTATTTACTAGTCGGAGATGTGCGTTTTTTTAAATCTCATCAAAGAGACTTCATGCATTTTTATGCTTACTGTGTTAATAAATAAAATATGATAAACTAACATTATAATTCATCAACTTATATATTTTGCACTACATATTAACCTGAATTTGCGTATTCAAAACATTATTTTGTGTTTATTATATTTTTTATATAGGCTGTTTAGCGGGTTTGCCAGTGCCTTTATTTATAAGTGCGTGCATCGATAGCGCGGCGCGAGGGAAAAACTAAACCACCGCGCCATTTTACATAAATATTTGTTAATGTTTTCGTTGTGTTAATTATTATCAAAAATAAGAAATCTGAAGTATTGACCAACAGACTTTGATTTCTTAGAACAAGTCTGTTTTTTTCCTCACAAGTGTGTTGAAAAACGTCGTATGAAACGCGTGTACATTGATTATTACACACTCGGCTCCCTTATCGTAATACCGGCTCGAGTGTAAGTGAAGCGTGTATCAAAGAAATATTGATTCTCGTTAACATAAATAATATTGTAGTTAGAGATATTCTTGAAATGAAGAAGTCATCTTAACGCATACATGCAAACACCCCCCCCCTTGTTTTCCCTTTCCTTGTTTTTTTTACACTAGTATTGTTAGACAAACTTCACTTTACGCCTGTCTTCTAGACAGAGATGAAAAGTAAGCCCACTTTGACCATGTATGTCCCATGTGAAAGGGACAGCCAGAAAGAAGAAGACAGAAGTAAACAAAATAGCTGCTTCTCGTTAAACAAGAGCGATTGAGGATCTCCAAGTATTAGCATACAAGAGGTTCAATGTTTATTTTCGCTGTAACTTCCCAGCATCGCCTACGTAACAACATGTGTAGCACTTTTCCAATTTATTACCGGATCGGAAACGGGCGGAGCGGTAGACCTGTCCTTGTTTTTTCATATCGGCGATGTGAAGAGAATTTGTTTTAGTAACTGCAGTTTTGGTGTCAGGTCAAGGTCGTATCGGTGAGGCGAAATAGATTTTGATTTGAACCTCAATCGTGAGTAATATTACTATATTTGGATTAACTGAATACACAGAAGAACTACTCAGATACTCAGTGAATGAGTATTCAGTTTTTGAAATGAAACTTTTTAAGGTGCGTCTACGCTAGACGAGCCGAGCACGAGCGGAGACGTTCTGGGCTTCGTCGTTCGCGGCGTCAAGTGTGGACGTATAACGAACCTACACTGCGAGCGCGATACAAATCCCTTTGGGTTCGTCAAAAAACCGACAATTGGCGGAGCACAGTCGAGGTTTGTAAGTCGATCCACACTAACACGAATTTGTGCTCGGCTCGTGCTCCGCTCGTGCTCGGCTCGTCTAGCTTAGGGCGGCGATTCGATAATTTGACCAGAATTGAGTGAAATTTCAAGGACGCATCACGTTTACGCACATTTCGTTAGAAAGATATAACTCTCTCTGTCTCTCACACTAAATCTCTGTTATTCTTTTCTTTTTTTAAGCAATTTCGTTTGTAGCAGGTGTTGCACATCTTTTTTTTACCAAAGCAAGCCTTCTTTCCCGAGTATAGCTGCATATGGACCAGCCAACGAGAAATTACAAAAACAAATGCCCATGCCGCATGAGTCGCGAGTGCCAAATGTGCCAACTTAACGCGAAAGCCTAGATTAAGATAAACGTAAATTAACCTAACGTCTATTTGGCTTGGTTACATAATTCCGAACTAACGTCAAGTCGTAAAGCAATAAAGCGAACGACTGCGAAGCCGTTCGGTACAACAATATTGTAACCTGTATACCTGTAACCCGTGTAAGTATTACTAAGTCGGTTCCCGAATATATTATACAAGTTAATGCCCTCGAATCATTGAGCACAGGTGGCAAACAGCTGTACATCTCAATTTAATAGTTAGTAGGAGGAAATTGACATCAATAGCTTTACCAGGATATACATACATTAACGTATTACGTTGTGTTTGTAAATTAAAAAATCAACTTGCAGCGTGTAACCTATCAACTAAGAAGAAATCAATGAATTTGATTATAGGCAGGTTTTATCAAAACGTTTTGTTAAATAATTTTACGATAACAATTTTACCAAGACACAAGAACGTGATTCCATGGAATTAGTATGTACTATAGGTACTTGCGTGATACACATCTGAAGAAGACATACGTACTTACAATATAATTTGAATCAATGGATTTTGATATTTGTTTTTCTACTTACCAAACTAGTCGGGGCAGCAAGTGGCGTCGTCTAGTTTGGTTATGAAGTTACTAGGAACCACCGAAGAGGTCGGATAAGAGTGACACTGGATGATGACTGTCACTCTAGCAGAGCATCGCATCGATGGCGGCTGTCTTCTGCCCGCCACGCAACCATCGATGCGAGATGACAAATGATGTCAGGGGAGCCACTGTCGTACCACTTCCAAGACGAACTAATCAAAGAGCAATTATTTATATGTCACTGAGCTCGGGGAAGGGATTAGCCGGCTAACAGCTGGACGGCATTTTTTTCGACGAGTTCACAGCTTTGACTGTTTATCTAGACATATTTATATCTTTGGAAGTGCTATATTCTGGCACAATGCTGATCATATTGAAGCTCCTGAACCACTTATAGGATGACCACTTCTGGTAAAGGCTATCCTGAGACGTTATAGGTCCAGCTATTTTGGGGTTGGTTCAATTTTTTTACATAATGGTGCGATGGATTATGGAATGGGGAGCTCCTGAGCTAACTCAGGAGCTCTCGTTTGCCAGTAATGGCTATTGATTCAAAGTTGTATTATTGTTTCGAGGGCTCACAGATACCGCAGAGTAGTGTAATTATGCCGTTTGTAAGATTACTGAAATGTCAACGTGTAACATGAAACATGTCAACGTGTAACATGAAAAATGTCAACGTGTAACATGAAAAATACGTAAGCATACACCACAAACCAGTATATTATATCCTGTAAATCCGGCTCGAGTTTTCAGCTGAAATCTGTAGAGCTTAGGTACCTCACATCTCGTTGAATTCAAAATACGATGTTGGTGAAATTGAATTTTTGGTTTCCTGCTATTACATAATTTAAAACGTTTACACATACTTACCCATATGTGTAATTGTGTATGTGTACAAAAGACGCCTTTTGCGAATTTACAGTCACTGAAAATGTGAATAATTTTGAATTTGTCACATAGAATTCAGAGTTACTTAACTACCTATTGATCATAACTCATGTCGGCCTAAACCATTTAGGAAAAGGCCATGTTGTGCTAAAAAGATGATTTCGAGGGGTGAAAGGCTATTTGGTTTAAGCGACATTTTTGCAACTTTACAGGAGAACCATTTAAAGTTTAAAATTTCCGAAAAAAAATCATAACAAAAAAACTTCTTCAGCTATTGGAATGGAGTAAACTTAATTTAAATTAATTTGAAAACGTCAAGGTGTTGATGCTTATACCATATAAAACGGACCTTTAATTAAGAAGATAAATGTCGCTTAATACGAATTGCCTTAAGCCACTATTTTTCAGGGAACGGAAAAAAGATTTAAGTGACTTCATAACTACAATTGGCTACAGGAAAAAAATACTAAGCGACTCTGCAGTATATTTTCAGAATGAGCCAAACAGCATGAAGTGACGCAGCCCAAAATTAACTGTAGCAAGCTATTTATCTCAACTGCCAATTGAGATTAAATTGACTGACTGGCTAATTCACATAAGTAACATAATAGTATTGAAAATGTGACGTTGGATGTAACATTTTAAGCGTCTAAATCAGTCAATGGCTGTTGAAACAACCTGAATATACCGCTATCACCGAAAATTTCAGGTGCTGATATTGAATAAATAAAGAAATACACAGAATCAGTTCAAGTATTTATTAAGTCACGTAATAATAATAAAGTAGAACTCTTGTACGAAACGTCTCAATGTAGGAACATCAATATTTTTATTTATTATCTTTCAGTCTTATCAACCACATCAGTTAAAATAAGTATTACTCGCTTATTCATATTTAACAATATTAGGCGTGAATCTGCATATTTTAACACCATCCTATCCATCACATTTGTCACCCTTATGACGATGAGATAACAATAACAAGTTTTTTTGTAGCTATATTCTGCTTAGTCACTTTCACACATTTGGCAGGAACTGTCAATGACAAAGAAGAAAATAGCTATAGAATAAATGTTTTAACGAACATGCAAAATAGCTAAAACAAAACGGTTATTTAGTTTAAGAAGCACCCTAGGTAGAAAATAGATGCAGCTGAAAGAGCTTAAGCGACACTCCATGTCGTATTTTGTTGACGGACAAATGATTTAAGCGACATCGCGACATGTAAATCGTGGATATCAAAATGATTTAAGTCACATGTTAATAAAAAATAGAAACAAGAAAAACGCTTTAACCGATATTGAATCTTTTTTCTGAGAAAGGCCTACTGATTTATGTCTCGGTTCTTTAAATCATTGTATAGTTCAAGTACACTAGTAATAAATTAATGCAAAAACGACGTCAGATAATACACTGCCACTTTGGAAACAACCCAAAAATAGAGTTGTTTGAAGCGCCAAAAAAGTGCTCAGATTTAAATGAATCCGGCATCATCCGACGGAGAAAAAATTGCTGATTCCGAATATGTATATAACTCAATATCGCCCAAGATGTCGCTTCAACCAAATAGCCTTTCACCCCTCGATTTAGTAATCAAGGTTGATTAACACTTTCGACTTCACCCACTTTTCATAGAACTCATACGCCATACCGCCATACATATTGGAAGTAAACCCTCCGGGAGGGTTGCCGGCATTAAGTTTGCGCTAAAGCTAACCATCGAGGACGGTCAACGGCATTCCGTTTAAAACCGTATTATAAAAAACTGTAAAACGAAGTAAAATACTGTTTTCTGGGGTCTTGTGGCTGTACGTAGTCTCCGATCTTTTAATTAATTAGTGAATATTTGTAACGATGAACAAGAAACAAAAAAAAAATGCTTGGATTTTAAAACCAACGCATAGGTACTAAAAATCTTTTTAAAATAAACATCATAATGCTGTATTCGCTAAGAAAAACCTACATTTAAAATGAGCCCTCTGCGAGGCTCCCGGCATACCATATGCGACTAGGTGAACCCGCCAGGAGGGCTCCCGGCACTGAACTTGTTATGGGACTGACTGCTCAGGTCACCGTATAGGAATTCTTCCGTTCTTCTCCATAGATACTACGTTAATAAACTAACGCGGAATGGGAAACTAGCTTCACCTTTCTGATTGACCGACCCCTTGACAGTTCAAAAGTGCCTGTAATTAGTTTATTTGAAATAAAAGCTTTTGCGTTTGAGCTTGGAGCTCGTTTTAGCCTGCACTGGTAAAATGATTTCTGGACCATGGCTTCATCGCCCTAAGACTTTTGAACTAGCCAATATTCCGGGGATATAACCAATCTGTCTCTATGGAGTCATATTTTCCCAATTTTCCTTGAATCCAAGGAAAATTGGGAAAATACTATGTACAATACAACCATTTCCTTAACGTCCCTCGGCAAACTTCGTGTTTCGTCAGTCGTCAGATTTCTATCAGTTGCCCTTTGCATTTGGTAATTATGGTTGACGGCAATGCGGGCGCAGCGGTAGGAGTCAATACGTTCAAAAATCCGACGACTGACGAAACACGAAGTTTGCCGAGGGACATTAAGATAATAGTTGTACTGTAATCAGTTTTGCCTAAGGTTGCTGGTTGAGTTGAAACCATGGTGGCCACTTCAGCTGTGAAATTAATTTCTTGCTTCTTTGTATTACACTGCCCTTTACTGAGTAGGTAACTAGTTACGTGGGTAATACGATTTTACTCAAAATTTTAATTTTCCTAAGACTGTTAAAGTTCACTTACAATTATAAATTCCAATAGGTACTTTCAAAGAGCAGCCTCGTGCGGACTGGCGCGACGCGACTCTAACAATACAATTTCTAAGAAAACTTACCGTGAAAACTTACTTCACGGTAGAACAATTAACGTGTCCCGTCGCGCCGTGACGTCGCGCCAGTCTGCAGCGGCTTAATTCATTCTAATAGCGATACAATAAAGTATAAGTACGGTCAATTAATGTCACGCTTACACTATAAAGTTAATTTAGACTGATTGCACGCAATTTAAACGTATGTAAAATAGGCATTCATTTCGTCTGTGTACATTAGTCGCCTATGTATTAACCCGCTGACCTTAGAGTCAGCTTAATTACAAAGAATTTACGAGTATTGAAGCGCCCCAGCCTAGCCAAATGGAAGTCCGCCCATTGCCATCGTAAAGTACACACATAGGCACATTTATGTAGGCTGTGGCAGCTGTACCTATAAATAAAACTATATAATCATTCTGAAACCTAATATTATGATGAATACAGCCCTATTATTTGATCAACAAAGGTAAAAGCCATTATTATTTTCAATGAAAAACTGAACGCTTATTTCCAATCTACCTACACTATAGTGAATTCCAAAGCTTTCATTGTTTTCACTAATTAATATTTCATATTTATGGGTATGGAATTAAATAATCGAATTTATTTCTACAAAATTAATACCTATTACCTATGTTTGTATAAAACTGTAAATGTTGTCTAAAACTGGTTTAATTTTCGGAACCGGAAAGCGGTTTGTTTCCGGGCACGTTAAATTATGTATAATATACCTACCGTGGCAAATAAACTACAAGCTTAAAGTCGATCTCCTTGACCTATCGATGTAAATAAATAAATATATAAGTAACGTAATGTGTTAAGGGTCCGAAAAACCCAATTTCGTCAATAACTTAGGTATCTAATCTTAATAAAGCTTGACATAATTGAAACATTAAGTCTGTGTACCTATAAAAGTACAGTTTTATTGGTGCTGTTAGTTGTGTCAGTTTTGCACTCTCGAAAATATGTTTTTTTTCACCTTTGATTTATTTTAATGAAGATAATGAAGAATAAAATTTTGATTTTATTTCAAGGATAGCTGATGACTAATGTGTGATTTTTAAATTTCTTGATATGGTTTGCTAAATAATAGGAAAAAATACATTACAGACGGTTTAAAAAAAAAACGTTTTCACCATTATTTTGTATGAAAGTTGAAATAAGTGGTTCACATGCAAGTAGACCATATAACGATGTTGATGATGTTTTGAAATATACAATATCAAAAGTAGTTTCTTGTAAAAAAGTCAACAAACGACAGTCTCGCGTCATTTTTCGGAAAACTTGTTGCGAATATTTGCGATTTTCCATGAATTATTAACTTATTTGAAAAATCCCTTTCAGCCACATGCAAAATAAGGAATCGAATTTTCTAATCACAAATAGTTATTTTTGAATTCTCTTTCTCTTTCTCACAACGAATGAACAAAATTGATCAAAATCAGTCGATTTCGTGCACGGCCTCTTAATTCTGGAGTCGATGGTTGTCAAAATTCTGCTTTGTGATTTGGTCTACCGAACCAAATACAATTTTCTTTATAAAAATCTACAATTAAATTTGTAACTATTAAACTATTAAATATTTGTAGTTATAAATGATTAGCTTCTGCCCGCGACTTCGTCCGCGAGCCTATAACTACCTTCCTCAAGAATTGGGTTATCCAATGCAAAAATATTTTTTACAAATAAACAAATGTAATACCTCTTTATAATATTATTAAAGTATAGATGTAGTAACACAATCTTGACAAGTTTGGGTTACAAAGTTTTGCATTGTTATGGTAATCGAATTCATAACAACTCATAATAGTTATTGAAATAGTACATAATTGAATATTTCAGAATTATACGTCCATTCATACGAACCTAAAGTACGTTGAATACGTAGGTATTCAACGTAAACATCGCAGCGAATCAAAAATGGTGTTAAAAAGAATTTGTTCCTAAATTATATGCAAAGTGATCTCGAGGGGTTCGGTCACTACGTGAGGGTTTTTCATTGTCTCTATCTAATTAAAACTTGGAATGAAAAATGAACGCTATGTGTACTGATTACAAAATCAAAAATTAAAATTCTTCTGCCCGTTTTCAGTAAACACATGAATAAGTAGATTCGCGTCACTTACGTTAAAAGCGCTCTTGGCTCCAGATGGTATTCGCCACATCTGCTTTTTAAACGAGAATGCTTTCAAGGGAATTCTGGTTGAAAGTGGGCATCTATTAATATGATTACAATTTATTAGCACCTAGAGGAATTCTGTCTTCTCATCTTCGTATAGGAAAGAATCGTGAAATCGAGAGGATTAATTTCAAAAGTCAACAATATGTATTTGTAACTTCTAAGGTAGGTACTATGAATATCAGTGTGGATGTTATTATAGTCGTTAGTCATATTTGTTGAGTTTTCCAAGTAGATATTTAACACATTATCAAAAAGAATAAATAAAAAGAAAAAAAAATAACCAACTAGTTTAATTTTTTTAAGTACATAATTTACTACCATGTAGGAACTATTGTATTTTTTTAACTTACTCATTAAAATGTTCTAAATATTTCCATGCGTGTAATTAGATAAAAAGAAAAAAAAATGGTTTTTAATTATATACCAAATAATAATATTTATAAATACCTTTTATTGTAGGCTCCCAGTTTTTAATGTTATGTGTGAACTTATATAATAATGATGCGAAAAAACATTTTTTTTGTGGTTCCCAACTTTATAGGCAGCATGTTCTTTTGAACAATGTGGCAGCGTGGTATCATCAGAAAATTAAATTCTACCAATTCCAATAAAAAACGTACTACGTACTATTTTGAACTTGTACATACCTACCTACTGCAGAAAAAAACCGCTTTACTTGATTGTTCAATTGTTTTTAGCAATTGGACTTTAATTTTAGAGCAGAGATGAAGAAGCTGCTAGAAATGAATAAAAGTTGGATAAATATAACGTTAATTTTAATGTTAATTCCGCTCTCTTTACAGTGGGTATTAGACCCATGGTACAGAGAGCGACAAATCTGCTTGTTATAAGATAAATCTTTATCCAACGTTAGTGCAGATTAATAAGTTGGCACAGAGTTATCTCTGCGGGACAACAAACTTCGTGCTGCCATCACTAAGTTTGTTTCACTACATTTGCATCACGGATTTGATAAGTAAAAACAAATTTTGCAAATGGCTTCGACTTAAACCACAAAGAGATTTCGAGACTCACTGCAAAAGTTTTTAGAAAAAACAGATTGCAAAGTGAGCATTTGGCTGGAGTCACATGTTTATTCTAACTGGGTATAAACAGTTATATCCTGCCGTTATATCTACATAAGGCGCACTACAAGTTTCCGGAACTGTCCACTTACATAAACAATAAAAAAAAAGTAATATTATAAAATAAAAAAATGGAACTTTTTGGCTGTAGAATACAGTTTGTTTCATCTAACTGTCAATTGTTTTTACATTGTGGCATCATTAAAAAAATAGCTTGTCTCCATCACCATGAATTTAACGCGTGATCGTAGTATGATTTTCTACGATTTTAATTGTTATTTGACAGCTCAGCAGACCCTTGCTCGGCTTCGAACTGCTTTTGCGAAGCACCATGCAAGACGATTATTTTTAGCTGGTTTGCAGAATTCAAGTGCGGTCGTGTCAAGCTCAGTGACGAATTTCGTGATGGTCGCCCGTCCACCGCTGTGAACAACAAAAACATGCTGTGCGCCGTATGATCGAAACAGGCCACTGATCTACCATGAGATTCGGGCATTTTTATGCATAGGCATGAGTCAAATATAATGAATCTAAACACAAACATTTGAGTACGCAAAAGCTGTGCGCGCGGTGGATCCCACACAATCTGACTGAGGCTCGAAAAACGAACCGCGTCACTTGGTGCAATGCCATGGTTACCAGATTTAAGTAAGGGGCGTCAAATTTGGTGTGGGATATAATAACAGGTGACGAAACATGGATTTATTGCTACGACCCTAAAACAAAGCAGCAATTGACCGTTCATCATCAGAAGAGGCTGTCAATGAGTTTGAAAAACGTGTTTCCAAGGTCAGCACGGAGGAGTGGTTTAAATGTTTTCTAAATTGGTTTATTCGCATGAAAAAGTGCATTTACGCTAACGGAGAATATTTTGAGAAACAATAAATTAATTTTTGACCATTCAAAGTAATTTTTTCTCATTCATTCCGGATTTTTTTAGTGTGTCCCACGTATTATTAGGCAATTGTCGCGATTCTATGTCGTAAGATTTTAGGTGTACTAGTTTGAGGGTTGAACTCAGGGTTGCGATTCTTTTCTCTGTAATAATTTAAAGCAAGCCAACGACTTGATCGATTTACCAACATACTTATTACCCTGTTTCGTTATACCTACGTACTGAGCTCACGAACAGGTTTTTCCTGTCATGACACAATGTTACCTAGTTATAGTGATAGTTCATAGCAACAAGCATCATATTTATAATTTTCTTTACCAACAACTCGTGGAAACTCCACTAGGTACGAGTGTTCAACAATCGGCAGTAAATTTTATGACGCGGAATAAACACGGAAAATAAAATGAAAAGGCGGATCAGGGTAACAGGACTCAGTCACAGCCCACAGGGTTAACCGGAGGACCCTTACCAAAAACCCTCATTATCCAGGCTAAAGTAAAATGGGAAACAGTGGATAACTAATTGAATCGGTACTAATTGCAATCGGAGCGCGGCGGCCGGGCCCGCTCCGGTAACACGGTTAAAACGGGGAACACGGGAGAATATTATATCATTTTCCGAGATATATTTGCAGTCAATTTGCTCCTAACTCCCCAAGACTAACTGAGCAGCTAAGAAAATTAAGGTGTATTATAAAACGGTTTTTAATAGGAACATTAATAGCTATATCTGGTCACATCGTAATATGTGTTCCAAGTTGGGATAATAAAAAAAAGTGTGATTCCCATGGAAGAAAACACAAAAAAATATATCTTACTATACCTACCAACCGGATGAGGTTTTTGCAGAGTAGCAGTAGCGGCTGTGTTAACCGTTCCACAGCAGAATTTCTGCCAAGCCTTTCCCCAACTTTATTGGGGTCGGCTTCCAGTCTAACCGGATTCAGCTGAATACCAGTATTTTACATGGAGCGACTGCCTATTTGACCTCCACAACCCAGTAACTGGGTAATACGATACCCCTTGGTAAGACTGGTTGTTAGACTTTCGGGCTTCTGACGACCCGTAACGACTGTCAAGATCCATGAATGACAGCCGGGACCAACGGCTTAATGTGCTTTCCGAAGCACGGAGGAGTCTTGGTATGTACAGATGGTCACCCATCCACAGACCAACCCCGGCAAGCGTAGCTTAACCTGACGAATCGATTCGTGCAGCAGTTATTACTTAGCCACGAGCTCCTCGTTCGACAGCAGAATTTATTTTTAGAAATTCATCTAGAGTTTTTCAAGCATAATATCAAAACTGGGGAAAACTGAATTTTCAGAAAGAAATGTCTGACTTTAAATAATAGAAATCGGATAAATGATTAAATAGCAACATCTTCGTTTTCATAGAGAGTTCGTAGACATAACCAAACCGAAGGACTCATATTTACGGTATTCTATAATAACCGATGTGATTCGATGAATAAGTAAACATAGTACTTACGTAAGTACATTAGAACTAGTTAGTAGGTGGAACGTAGCGACGGTCTGTGGTTAAATGTCGCGGTCGTCGCGGGCATGACGTCAGACAGGCCAAAAATAAAGCCTCTCTGCCGGAGCTGTTAACTACCCTCTATAGATCTTATTTCGCTTGAAAACGTATATTTAGAATTCTAGTTTCATCACGGTTGGATTCCTGAAAGGCTACGTAAAGTTGTACTAACGACATCGTTTGCTGAAAAAGGTATTAGGGATCTTACCTTTGCCTTTATGTAAGCTGTGACGTTACGCAATACAAATGTAACAGCTTTATCGAAAACAAAGTTGGTTTCAGATATTCTTCATTGGTAATAAATTTTACTTTTTATTTAAGTTCTCAGGGGTATAAACTAATAAAATATACATACAATCCTCGTATCGTGCGATTAACTGAAACAAAGTGAATACCTATGCTGCCCTACTAAGCGCAAAAGCGGTATCTCAAAAAATATCGTAAATTTGATTTTTATGCCATCGGATAGCTTTAAAAAATACGCATCTAATGAACTAAACCTTTTAGCGTTATCTTGTTGAAAACATATAAAAATACCCTTAAGAAAGATTTCCCTATCTCAGTTTTGACATAAATCACTAAGGGTATTAGAGGTATATCAATATTACGTAGGCAAACAGCCGTATATTTAAATACTGTCAAATAAAAAAATATTATATTAAAATTAAAATTTTAAATAGTTTTTATATAATATTATTATATAATTATAATAATTCATATTTTAATATTATATTAAAATATTATACCTCAAAAAAGAATGCCCTTTTGGAGAGAACTCCCTACTTTTGATTAGATTCATTTCATAGAATCCGTTTTTTTTTTCAAATATTTTTTATGCCATAATAAATCTGATTAATAAAAGACTTAATAAATATACTTTGATCGTTTTTTTCCTTTAAATAATACATATTTTATTCGATAGAAAATTCATATTTTTTTGTATGCATAAATGTAGGAGAAAAGCTAACGAAAAAGCGGTAACTCAAATTGAAATTGAATAATTACTAAGCGGTGTAGCAGTATCTAATGAAAAAGCTATATCTACATACATTTTTGATATTTTAACTATTGTAGTAACAAATAGATCCAATATAATATATAAATTCTATATAATAAGCAAAAAATTCATTATACAAAATAAAAGAAAGATAATTTTACAAAACTCCAATTATCTCGAAACTAGCTTTCCTTGAGATACCGCTTTTGCGCTTAGTAGGGCAGTATGTTATTATTTGTATATTTCTAGCGGTGAACATAAAATGGATACGTCAAACCTAATCGAATGTCAGTTACCATGTGGCATGGTTGGTGTATCTTATTACGTACGTACGGGTTGTGTTGAGAAGTCATGTTCTTGACAGGTGGTATCCAACTACCCATCGGTGTTTTCTAACTATTTCGTATTTGAATTTGGAATTTTGGAACATTTGAACTTATCTTTAATTATGTTGTCATGTGACCTCTGAACGTGGGTGTCAGCGGATGGCAAAATCTATAATTAAATGTGATTTGTTGAGTAAAAATCAAAATAGAACTAAGGTAGAAGTACCTATTGCCACAGTACAGTTGTACAGGGGGGGGGGGGGCATTGGGGTCATGACCCCCTTGGGGTGTGTCTTGGTCGACCACTGATATTTTTTCTAATCTCATTGATAAATTTAATCAAATAAAAACTTTGTATGATGTTGTTACCACACTATGCGCGAACGAGACGCATAATAAGACGACGAGTATATGCTGTTAATATAATTATATGATGATGTTTTCTGCCGGCTCTTCTCCATAAGAAACGACCAAAATTGAACCGTGCTCCTAGCTTCTGACGTCTCATAAGTGCCCATGTAGGTTTATCTGAAGCTAGCAACTAGATGTAGAAATTAAATACCACACACGACAATCCGCTCTGGGTGGGCCCTGGCAGCCCCCCATATCTTAAGAAGTACTTGATTAATGATATCCTAAACATGGTCAAAATATATTCAGTAAGATGAAGTAGTTTAGCGTTGGCGGCCGAGGATGAAAATTTTCGAGCTCGCTTCGCTCGCTGCACTGGCTTAGTCCGTCACTAGTTGGAGCCTGTCCTAACTGGACCCCGATTATATAACATCCCCTGACTCGTAGGCTGGATCCGCCCTTGGGTAGACGGTAACTATTCATTTTAAGTATTCCGTATCTCAAAAGAGAAAACGGAACCCTTATAGGATCACTTCGTTGTCCGTCCGTCAGTCTGTCAAGACCCTTATTCTCAGGAACGTGTGGACGTATCAAGTTGAAATTAATATCAAATGAGTAGGTCTGTGGTCCCTTACAGCTATAAAATACTAAGCTTCTAAGTCAACAACGCAATAAAAAAAAATCGGCCATTTAAGCGACATAATTATTTTGATACTCGCCCTTCAACCATGAAATTTGTCACGCAGCAAGGTTTCACAGCAAAAGGAAAATCCGAAAATCGTTTTGTTTTTAGTTATATCGCATAAAAAAATATTGTTTGCGATTACAAACCCACATTTGCAGTTGGAGAATTTACCGTGACGTTTATCGATGTATGGGAGACCATGTTTTTCAACTACAAAGTTACGTTCGTTTTGGGATTCTGCTCAATCTGGGATCAATTCATCTCATATATCCCTTCATTGTGCGTGGTTCGAAACGCACACGGCCGGTTTCTACTTTTGCACCTTTCTACCAATTATAAATTAAGGTTTGTGAATGCCAATACATTCTTGGTAATATTTAGTGAAATTTAAATGATAACACTAACCAAAAAGTTCGAAAATACTCTTGGATCTGCAGTTGCTAACTTCTGCTCTTTTCGAGAGCTGTATAGTGTATAAACGGGAGTTGAAATTTCCAGTCTCACGTAGTATCTCCTTCCGGCTGGGTTTATGCATACGTATACATATATCGCATCCATCTGGTTAAATTAGCCAGCTAATTGGACGCCTGGGCCGATCATTAAACGCCGGCATCCAATTAAATAGCTCAAGGACTACTAGCCAAGTCTACATTTAACCTGGTGGTTGAATGTCGTGTAGTCATTTAGTTAAACTGGGTGAAATAGGTTAGGTTAGGTTAGAAGTGTGACCAACCGCGCTATTTCCAAGTTTCTTGCAGAAATTTTTTCATCACTTGAATCACTTGGTTGAGTCTTGGTCAGTCATCTTCAAAGGGCTGACTTTCAACACGCCATGTTGTTAAACGTTGAATTATTCTAGTTCAATTAACTATCGGCCTAGGCATCCAATTTGATGCGACGTTTAATGAACGGCCTAGGCGTCCAATTAGCTGGCTAATTTAACCAGATGGCTGCGACACATATATACCGGCTGAATTTTTTTACCGTCTCGAGAATAATATGGTGTGTTATGTATGTGGAACAGAAGCCATACCCGGGAATATTTGCTTAATAGCATTGACCACGCGGGCCCCCATGCGCGAGTGGCTTGTGCGCCTGCGAAAGGATCGGCCGCTAAGAAAAGCTACGAATTCATTGATAAATTTAGTAGGGTGCGTATTATTTGATTTTCGATACTTTTTATAGTTAAAAAAAAAAGACCTGTGCCATAGGCTTCTCTACTCCGTTTACCTATTATACCCTATTTTTTTCGAGACGGTAAAAAAAATCATGCGGTTTAAACAATACTGATATTTTATAAGCTTTTCGGTAGCATATAACAATATAATTCATTTTGCACTTTTTTATCATCGTTATCGCTGGTACAATGTTAGGGCCTCTCTGTGAAGTTCAAAACTTCGCGGTTACGGGGCCGTTTACCTTACCTTCGATTCTCATTTCGAGAGAGGTTGCGTGAATACATTGTTTCAAGTTACGTATCTATATATATTCAGTTAGGCACTAAGTACCTACACTAAAAATTGCTGAATGCATCTAGAACGTGATTGGTTCCGAATCATTAATAACGCAGTAGGTAAGTTGCCCATTGTTTTTTAGTTATAATAAATAGGGATGTAGACAGGGAAAAAAAATACTATTTAGTCCGTCAGACAGATAATAAAAAAATATTAGACACATTTTTTGTGCTTTATCATATTAATAAAACATGGTTTAGATAAAACGCATTAAAGTTGGGGAGTGGGGTTCACTTCGTCATAAGTCAGTATAAAATCTACCGGGGAAAGACGTTGACTTTTAACTCAATGTATTGCCGTAATTTTTTGACTACGTAAAAAAAGAAAAATACGTGTCTAATATTTTTTAATAATCTGTTGTTGAATAAAATGTTTTTTGTCAACATCCCTATTGCCATTATGAATCACGTTACAATACATACTCTTACGTAACCGGACAATAAATATCAACAAAGATCGCGTGGAAGGTCGCGATTCTGAGAACAAAATCAATTTGGGCGTTGTTTATGTTTATAATGATTTAAGGAGAAAAAAAAGGACTCGCACGTAACATGCATGATTCAATTTTGTGTTAGATGCCGCGTTATAACACCCTTGTAAGTACGCGCTCTATATGAAGTAATAACTTTGAAAGAGGCATTCTATTTTCAGGTTCTGTCGTATGTCGAGGGTTTTATTTCGACTTTATCCTCTTTTCGTGACGAGGTGAGCAGTGCCCGTGTTTGAGGCTTCGCAATCTAACCTTACGCTCATCAATTCATCCGCGCATGAAACCTCATGTAGCAGTAATTTGTTGGGTCATAATATAAAATATCTTTACAAACCGTTGTTTTATTGACAGACGAAGAGCATTTACCTTATATCACATACATTTTTATATTTTACACACTCATCGTGTTTACGCTTAGTACAGTAACTTTTTTTACACACATGGCACTAATGCATTTCAAGGACGATAAAGTAGACATTTAAATATGAATTTTCCAGTTGTTAAATGTGTAAGTAACTTTAAAATCTGCATCCTTTCGAGCACCGCCGACTCCCATTAGATGAAGAAGTCAATTCATTTACCATTTTATACCAATATTATGGCAATTTGTTGGTAAAAAATTACATAGAAAAAAAAAAGTGAAAGGAATTGCCAATTCCAAAACATGATTTCCTATACCCACGATCATTTTATTATTTGCGTGTCATTAGGAAAGCCTATAATTCACTGGAAGCATGTGTGAGTCACCTAGAGGGACTGTAGGTGAAGAATTTATAAACAGGGTAATGTTATGTTTTATACTCGCCATGCGACGTGGTTGTCACTGTCAGGGTCCTCGCGAAGGAAGCGACGTTGCACGCACTAGATTGCGTGGAAGGCTGACCGCGCCTGAAATGCTCCGCGGTGTATAATAAATAAAAAAAAAATAAGCTTATTAAGTGTGTTATTGGGTTTTCCATTAGAAACTTCTCAGTATCGGTGCTGAATTTGGAAGAAGGTGGTGTGACAGTGACACTCCCGAGTCTCGGAAAGCAAGTAAAGCCGTTGGTTCTGAGCCTGATCTCTCCGGATCATGTCGCATTGCCATCCCATCGGACTATGAGAGTCAGGGAAGAGGAAGTGGAATTGTGTTTGCGCACTCACTTGTGCAACTATACTCAGGGCCCAATTAACCATGTTGAGGCCCCTAGGTAAAGCAATTCTTGGGGCCCCTTTACCCTTTTCTAACTTCCTAAAATGCATTTATTCTAGTACAATGCAATTACATTCATAATATGCATGTTTATGATAATACAATTTAATTCAAAGCGTCTTCCTATTTTTTATCCTCTCTTGGTGCTGCTGACAACATCAGAACTCCCATTTTTTGGCGTTTAGATAAAACTGGTGGCATTTAAATAAATTAAATACGTACGCTCATTTCATTCGTTCGATTACATCTAGCATGCTGGATGCGCGCAAGATAGTGTGTATGCTACGTCCAGCCCTGCGGCCTTGAGCGGACCTTGCCATACTGTCGTCTGATTAGTCTGCGTTAAAATCGCCGCGAAAAAATCGAATATTATTCTATAATAATTTGAAATATGATTTAAAAAAATAAGCTTATTATATTGTCAATGAGGATACAAAGCTTCAAATTAAATTTTCTCTCGATTAATCATTCGGTGCGCGGATCGATTCCGTATCATAGTTGCGACAAACAAATACGCGACAAATGCTAGGGCGATAATACGACATGTCAACCATCAGTGGTGCGACAGCACATCAGCTTGACGAACGTTAGTGCGACTGATTATTTTCACAACAAACGATGGGACGACGAAACTTTTGATAGCCGGTGCGGGCCCCTAGGCAGTTGCCTACACTGCCTTATGGATAATCCGGCCCTGCCTATAATATATCCTGCGTACTCGGCTAATTTCCGTTAAGATTGGCCGCTGTGGTTGAAATTCAGTCGGGAGGATATTAGTTATAAGGTTATTTGTGTCGCAGTCTACATAACAGACCGGCCTTATAATTAAATCAAATTATCACTGTCTTACAGCGTGCAGCGATTATGACATGTCTATACTATTTTGGGGCATGTCTTAGCTGACGATGGTTGATAATCGTAGTTATATTCAGATTCAGGAAAGGCTTTGCTGCCGAACGATGTTAGCTAGTCACTGTTTGCGACAAAAATCCATGGCTCAAAAAGAGTTGTCTTTTCTATACAGAGTCGTCATCTTCCTGCCCTTGTCCCATGTTACTCGTGGTCGGCGCAACACGTTTTCTCTCTCCATTCTCCCCTGTCAACTGTCACGCTATCATTCACTCCCTTCTCTCTTTTCTTTGGCTTTCCTCTCCCGCTCCATCCATAAAAATGTATGTTCATCACTTTTTTTGTCACATGCGTTTCCGCCCTCCTCATCACATGCCCTACCAGGCCAAACGATTTCCTTTCAACTTTTCTGTCACTGGCGCCACTTTTAAACTTCCCCCTTTACATAGTAAAAAATATAAAGTGCTCGATACATGATTATACTTTTATTTGGAGTACTCATTGTTAGTTCAATATTAGGCTATTAAATATCTCATTATTTATCTTTTCCTCATAAAATTCTTTATGAATGCTGTTTCTGACTACCTTATTAATTAACACGAAATAATAATAATATTATAAAGAGAAAAGATTTGATTTTTTGTATGTTTGTCTGTTTGTTTGTAATGGATTAACTCAAAAAATACTTAACCGATTAAAAAAATTAGTTCACCTGTAGAAAGCTACATTACCAGCGAGTAACATGGGTTGTATTTTATCGACTTCCACGCGAACGAAGTTGTGGGCAGAAGCTAGTACACAACAAAGTGTTGTTCTACGAGTACATTCAGCAGTATTTCTAACCGCCAGAAAGTTAATATAAGGAGATAAACAGCTTGAGTTTCTTTATCATAATTATCACAAACGTAAGACATACAAATAATCATATCAAAATCATAGCCAGTGATTAATACGTTACTCAACATACCTACTTACCTAGTAATAATGCATCGATTACATGCATTATACTAACATGTGCAAGCAGTTATAAATTATAGAAATTATCGGATCGATAATAATATGCAATTTATCAATGAACTGTCGAAACCGTTTATAACATAGATATATGTATTATTTGTTTATAACGACTTCGAAGGGACCGTCGGATTACGGTTGTTAAAGCCGATAGTTGTTATAACCTAAACCAATGTTTTACAAACAGAAATGCTGAGAGATCAAAATTTCGTCTTAATCTTTAAAGTCGTTAAGCATAAGCTATACCTTAATTTTAATATTATTTAACTGAATTTCTTGAAAAGCTGATATTGTCGTGAATTTTGTCGAGCAACTGGGATAAAAGCCGGGAGCAAGCAATAAAAACGGGAATAAAAAGTATCTGCCCCAAGTCACTAGTAATAGTTTCAAATTTTTATATACTGATCTATCATAAAGAATCATCTTGTAATATACAATCACAACCAAAATATATTGCACGATAGAATTTGGTATACCGACTCATCGTCATCATATTATATTATCATTATCATCCCAAGAAGCCTAGCCTAGCCTTTTCCCAACCAGCTGAATAACAGAAAAATTTCATAAAATGGCCAGGCCATTAAAAAAGTTTTGTGATGTTCATCAACTCGACATTGGTCAAAGGTCTAATCCTATGGGTTAGTTTGATATGTTTCTATCGGTTCTTATGCAGTAGTCAAGCGTAGCTTCAAAAGGTATCATGTGAACTGACTTGACTTCGAAAACTGACGAAGGTTTAAAAGACTTGACTGTACCTGTAGCACGCCACATATATTGTCTTGTAGACATCCGTAAAATGAAATTGGAAATGTCAAATGCTTTCAAGACTTCCAATTGAGCGAAAGTAGTCAATATGACGGCATTCTGAGTTTCTGACAATCGTG
Organism: Agrochola macilenta; assembly: GCA_916701695.1. Lineage (NCBI taxonomy): Eukaryota > Metazoa > Arthropoda > Insecta > Lepidoptera > Noctuidae > Agrochola > Agrochola macilenta. The sequence continues at coordinate 15,963,201 of OU753554.1, read as the reverse complement.
AAAGGAATCCTTTAGGCAATATATCTGAGCCGTTACGTCGATTACCGGGACGCATTGCCTGTCGGAAGCTGCGCTGAACAGAGCTCAATACTCATCTGTCTGCATCCGGGCTTGTCTCTGCTATAGCGATGTCGGTACTTGAAGATCTAACTTCCGGATGAGATGTAGTTAGATATTATAAGGTGAGGAAACAATGAAAATGAAATTAGTTTAGTGTAGTTATTAAACTTAGTACTCATCAGCATTAAAATATAATATTCAAAATAAACTGGAACGTGTCTATAAATAGAAAAAAGTGTGTGGTCGGGGGTTTAAAACCAAAAGAAAATTGTCGGAGCCGCCGACTTGGATTTACATTTTGACCTTACCAAGGTTTAGCACCCTCAAAAACTATGAGAACGACACCCATGAAGAAAAACTTGAAAATGTTCGCAGCCGTCATCTTGGATTTTCATTTTGACTTTACTAAATATCCTCGAAAACTATGAAAACGACACCCATGACGAAAAATGTGAAAATTTTCGCAGCCGCAATCTTGGTTTCATTTGACCAAATTCACACACAAGAAACTGTGAAATTAGACTCTCTCTCTCTATCGCTATCTTTCTTTCTTTTTGAATTAGAAGAAGACAGTCGCAAGTATGTACGCTTTTACGCGTGACGATTTCTGACAGTGCACTTCTACCGCAAGCTGCGTTCCAAAAACGTGTGCGGTCGGGAGACCTCCGTCAGAAAGGAAGTTCCTTATGTGATACTCGCCCGCACACACCCACTTGCATATAATAGAAAGAGAGACAGAAACCCGCATGGAGGGGGCTTAACGCTTTTTCCTTACATGACGATTTATACTCGTACCAGTCAATTCCTACCGCAAGCTGCGGTAAGGAACTTCATTCCAAAAGGCATAAACAATTTTGTCGCCATTGCTACATTTGAAATCTTTCATTCGAAACCGACCTGAGTTTGTTTAGCCATTTCTTCTCAAGGGTAGGTAGTCAAATAGGAAATATAGACTAGCTTATTTTTGTTAATATGACCTGGAAAAGTAATTCCGATATCCTATTTATAGAATAAGCAATTTCATTTCATTTAACTGAATGACAGGTTTATAAGTGGTTCAGTTATATCACGTAATAAACTTGCTAATAACATCAAGACAGAAGAAAACTTATAATACAACGTCGTTTGATCGTCGCATACCACTAAATCGCAAAAAGCCAGACACATTCGAATTTATGAACTTCATAAAATTTATTTACTCTTGAACCAAGATGAAACTCTACAGTTTTATAGTGAGGATCATGACGCATAATTTGTTCTCGTTATGGCTTATTTAAACTGACAGATGTTAAAGTTTTAGCAGCTTAGTAGATTCGACTATTGAACTTGAAGATTTTTCACAAAGAACAGAAGCAATTCTCATTCTAGAGAATTACGCCAACGAATGCATTTGCTTCCTCTGAGAGTCGTGGAGACAGTTTGTAGAAAAATAATGTAGTGTTTCCTTTGGTGTATGCAAACGACGAGTTCCCCAGTGTCGTGTCTTAGCTCTTATACGAAGTACTACGCTTTTTCACGTAGAGATGGCCCGCGGCTTTGTCCACGTAGACTATCGTAAAATGAAATTTTCTCTTTTCCTTGATAGCTTTTACACGCTGTTCTCGTAACAAGAATAAAATTGAATTGTGCTTTAGTGTGCCAATAAAACATGTTAGCGTTTGTTTTGCTTCTTCCTCTAATATACGTTTCTCAGTCGAGTGCTTTTTATTTAGTCTTCTTTGTACGGTAAATTGAGTTGTGGATAAAAGTTATATAATTTTTACGCCCGTATTGGGGTTCATAAACGAGTACCTATACAAACTAAAAGTATATTTACATTGAGCATTGATTGGTTTGAAAACCAGACGTGATTTAAATGCGGGTCTAAAACATTGTATTCGAAAAACAATATTGCTTTACGTTACGTTACGACAAAAATAGATTCGTCCATACAAAATATTTGCATACTCAGTTACATAAAAAAAAATCAATATATAAGTTTTTAAAAGCTTATAAGCTTTTAAAAACTTATAAGTTATTTATATATTTCGAAATCGCAGGCAATGTTATTGTTTTATTCATGAACGCGGAATTTATTTCATGAAAAGCATTGCAAGGAAATGTTCAGCCAGTTTCCATATGGGAATACACTAACGTAGTATTGGAAAGTAATTTCACCTTTTTCGCTTGGTTAGATTTTTTTTCAATTACACAGCTTGTGAAACAAACGTTGTGGTCTACATTTAATTTTCCAAGCCTTTGCGGTGATTCCCTATGGATTAAGATAAGTTGTTGACGTTATTTTATTACTGCTGGCTCCGGACTTCTTTCTCTGTTCAAATGAAATAGTAATTGGTAAATAAAGCGCGCAACGTGTGTAAAAGGTGGAAAAGTAAGGCGAGCATGGGAGAGATAGTTATATATAACTAGCTTTACCTGCCCCGACTTCGTACGGGTAGCACTAAACCCTACCTATCCTACCTATCCTACCTACCCTATCTGCCCTACCTACCCTACCTACCCTACCTACCCTACCTACCCTACCTACCCTACCTACCCTACCTACCCTACCTACCCTACCTACCCAACCTACCCAACCTACCTACCCTAATTTTCTCACCGTTTAAACCTTCCCTGGACTATGACAAACATTTCAAAACCAAAATCAACTAAATCGGCCCAGCCGTTCTTGAGTTATAAAATTACAACGAAAAGTGGCATTGATTTTTATAGATATAGATATATAGTATTTTACCTACTAATAGATTGACTTCCATAGATACTAGATTGACTTGTGATTATCATTGTTAATATCCTTGTAAATATTATGTCGTATGTGTGCCTTGCTCAATAAATAAATAAATATATACAATTTCAGTACCATACGTGCAAAATGTTGACCTTATAAGGGTAGTTTATTCGTGTCGTACGTTTTGCTAATTCAGAACTTTAATCTCTTCGGATAAATTATCTCGACAGTCCACATCACACGGCCTTCGTTATTAAAATTGCGCGTGCCCCTTTCAACCGCACGCTGTACTATGATTAAACCCTTTTAAGAACAAAGGAGGTTCCAAGTTCTTTTATCTTTAGTAGGTACTGTCACGGAGAAATGTCCAGGATTAAAGATAAACAAATGACGTCAGATCCCAGCTGATTGCTGAAGCACATCTCTCTCCACAAAGTAAATGAAATTCACAGCTGTGCTAAAGATAATAAAAAATTTATCTAATAATACAGCGTAGGACATTAAAATTAAATTAGGTAAAGCGACTAAAAAGTAATTCAATAAAAAAATATAAGTCGAGTATTTTTAGTACTATTTCTCCACTAAAAAACGAAGAGAGAGTTCCAAACTTTGTAGGTACAATAGAAACAACTTTTAATTGGCTTTTTAACTTTTAGTTGTGTATTTTTCAAGTAGAACAGTGTTTTTTCTTCTAACACAGTAGTCTCACGACAAGTTAGGCTCGCTTCATCACTGTGTATCGAATTATTTTGTGCAATGTTTTTACATTGTGCTTTTAGCTTTTAAGTGCACTTCGCGAACCGGCCTATGGAGTAGTTTTAAATAGAATTATTTATACAGAAAGGTAGAGAGGTGAAGTAGATGTTGTAGCTAAGTATACAGTGAATACATCAGAAGCTCACGTGATACAATCAGCGCTGTCGGAGCTCACATTGTAAATTGTTATAGTAATAGCGAGCTGGGGGCTAATGAGTGCAGTATTAGAACTATCAAGCGGTAGCTTAGTAATCAGGCATTTCCTTTACATACTACTTACAAACTTTGATAGGATTCGTGTCTATGTCCAGGTACTTGATCCTTGATATCATGGAAAGAAGGAAAATAACTTTATTTACGCCTAATATGCCGCATACATTTAGGGAAATATCCGAATATGCAGCAGGTTCCCTATCCATTTGCATAAAAATTTTAGACATAATATAACATGGCATACTTTTGTTTATCCTAATTATATTTACGCATAACATTGTTTTCGCATAATAGCTTACGCATATTTTTTTTTAGGATAATTTCTCTTATCATAATAATGTTTAAGCATAACATTCTAAAGCATAAATTTGTTTACGCATAATGATATTTAAACATATTTTTTTAAGCATAAAAATACGCATAATAATTAACTTCTAAAATGTAACCATCCATGCAGCAAGCATGCAGCATGCAAACAAGCATACACCATGCATGGAGCAAGCATGCAAACATGTAAACAAGCATACAACATGCATGCAGCAGGCATGCAGCATGCAGCAGGCATGCAGCATGCAGCAGGCATGGTTTCTGTCACGGCTCCGGCGCTGCGGGGCTCTAGCGATCCCACGCGAGCTGCTCGTCGCAGATGTGTTTAACGCTCACCACCGCAGCTTCGGCTTGCTGGCCGGCTTGAAGCCGGCCTCAGCCACGGCGGCGAGCGTTAAAACCACCTGCTCCTCAGCTTGCGGGCCGCCTCGCCCCTCCGCGCCTACGCGATTTTAAATAACACTCTAGGGGTAGGGCAGACAAGACTACGCGGAGTCGGTTTTGCAGCGATTCGTTTCTGTCATAAACTTTTCTATCAATTTAATTTTTAATCAATAATATTATTTAATTGTTACAGAAACCTTAATACTATTATGCTAATAGTCATTAGGGCTAGTAACATTATGCGAATTAAAATTATGCCAAAATAAATTAGTCTTAAAGATAATTATGCCAACATAAACTGTATGCCCAAAAAAAAATATGGCAAAGAATTATTATGGCAAAACAAATTATGCCAAAACAGTTATGCCAAAGTATATTAGGAAAAAGAACATTATGCGAAAAAAAGGGATCTCGTGCAGCATACAGCATATAAAGTAGGTACCTATAGTAGATCAAATCTAGATGAACCAATTCAAAAATAAATAATAAGAGAAATAAGGAGAATGATGATAGAGAGCATATTGATCTGGTCCCAGTTCTCATTTGAATACCTATGGCATTCGAAGGCTTATGACCGAATTAGCCGGTAAGTCGGACAACCGCTCCAATCCTTGGTTTTCATATTCCCTAGTAATTGAGTGGTCAGATGGCCATTACTCCGTGTATCTGGACTTGAAGCAGTCCCATAACTAGAAACAGTGTTGTATTTGTTAAAAATAACGCAGTACTCATTTAAAATCTATCGTATATTACATTTTTCAACTTAAAATGGAAGCATAAATCACGAACATACAAATACGGTAATATAATACAGCCATTCAGGCTTTGTGCGTAGTATTTACGATACAAAACTGTAGGTAATCCCTCGGTCCGATGTTTTGAAGTTATTCAATTCAGCCGATGCACGGAAATGTGAAAGCGGATACACCGGAAATATGTTTTGCGTTTCATCGCGAATAGACGTTAATAATGTAGACTTATGTTGTTAATATAATATAACTTCGAGTATGTAACCTACGTCACTGTCAGACGAAACACAGTTTATATTTAACTTTATTATTTCGTGATCTGGTAAAAATCTAAAATTTCCAGTCTGTATGCTTAGCCATATAAATTGATACAATCTAAATAAGCTAAGTACGTAAACTCGGTTACACATCAAGCTGAGCTAGCATTGTAAGGAAATCCTATACGATGCGAGATCAGCATAAAATGGAGATGTATAGCTTGATGTGTAGCCGTGTGTACTAGGAGCTTGTTTATTATAATTTGGTAGATATTTATTATTGGTTTGTGCATATCTCAATGAACACTGGGCTAAACTTCCTCTGATTGTATATTCTAGCATTTGATACATTTCTATATCTGTTACATTTATTATTATATTATCATAACTAAAATGGAAATGCACAGATCATATGATGAGAGCAAAGACGGAAATATAGGCAACAACAAAAGTCACAGAATTGTATCCAAGGAATGAAAAAAGACGTGGAGAAAGACAGGCAGACAGGAAAAGCTGGGAGGATGAAATGCCAAAAGGCTGATGAGCTTTGGACAGGAATAAGTGGAGAGAAATAGAGGAGGACAACCAAGACACAAGACAACCTGACCTGAAACTTGATAATGTATTATGAGGTGGATCCGCAGTGGTAGCCTGCGAAATTCAATTTCGAAATTTGAAAATCAGTTTCAGGTTGTATCTTGATCAAAATATGATTCGCGATCATAACAAAATAGTTATTTATGCTACAAGTGCGGAAGGTAGGTTATTTCCGACGAGTGTATTAGTCGACACGAGTCGAAAACCATCTTACGCACGTGTATCATACAACGTTTTACTATGCATTGTGCGAGGAAAAAAAAAACGAGCGAGCCTCACGGTAGTCGCCTATGATGCCATCTAACATAATGACGACGTATATGTATATAAATGATAAAAACAACATTCATGACTTCGACTTCGACTTCGACTACGACTACGACTTCGACTTCGACTTCGACTTCGACTTCGACTTCGACTTCGACTTCGACTTCACTTCGACTTCGACTTCGACTTCGACTACGACTACGACTTCGACTTCACTTCGATTTCGACTTCGACTTCGACTTCGACTTTTCGAGCAAATGCATTGTAAATGAATTTACAGAATTATAAACATTAAAATCATTAATACATCTCTCTAAGTTGATTGGTTCCGTAAGAACTTTTCCATACGAGATTGGTTTTTGTGGAACAAATCTAACTAAATGATTATAATTCTGTAAAAACATACCTATTACGCGGCGTTTTCTGCCTATTTAAGCCATTTTGGGGTCAGATTTCTACCACCAAAGGGAGCCTGAATGTGTCGTATCTACTTGTAACCTCCTTTAAACCTAACGTATGCACTAACTACGAGTATTTTCTCTATGTGACCAGGATTCGCAGTGTCGGGAGAGCATTCCCCAGTGAGGCGAAACACATCGTCTTAATTCGTCTCGGGTGTGTGATCACAAATGTGGCAATTACGCTAATTACATCTTTAGGAAAAGGTAAAGATAGAGGCGTTTCAGACAAAACTGAGGCATTTATTATTAACTACGTAAGTGTTCGTACTCGACGTCACCCGGGTGAATTTCATGTCTTTATCTCCAGTGGTCTTATATTTTTTTACTTTAAAAAGATTGAGATTTTCATACAAAAATACCATGCAATTTTCCGACATTGCCCGTGGATTAACAAAAATAAATCTTTAATTACGAACACATGTAAATTAATCCGCCAAATTGGTCCAGCTGTTCTCAAGTGATGGTCTTTGATACATGCGGCAATTGATTTTTATTTATATAGATTTGTCTGCATTGATGCACCATCTGCTGGTTGTTTTCTAGCTGTTATGTTGAAACCTTAAAAATGAACCTTTATTTTGAATAGATCTACCCCGGTATAATATCTAAGGTTGGCTAGGTATATTACCGTCACTTTTGCTCAGCTTTCCCATCAACGACAGAATCTCTCGCAATATTGCAATATCATGCCGTAGGTATCTATTCAGACTTTTATGAAATCAGACTTTGCCTCTCCGTGTGATTGATCGGGTCCGCTTTACATGTGAAGTCAGGGAAATTAATTGTTAAGCATATTGACCACCTTAAATTGTCCATAATTCAATTGATAACTGACGTTCTATGTTCTATGTTATGGGGTTTGGTTTCCGCACTTAGACTTTAAGATAAAAAAAAAAAAAAAAAAAAAAAAAAAAAAAAAAGTTTATTTCATATAACCATTTGGCTTACATTGCATGTCGAGGAGTCTTCATTTAAGCATAGAAAATACTTGTAGTTGAAGGCTCCGCTCTTCCCTTACATTAGACTTACGAGTATAAACAGGTATACAAAATATAACAAAGAAAGGAAAAAATAAAAACAGAATTAAATTAAAATTACGATCAATTTTAAATACGAGAGCGTGTGTGTGTCTGTGTGTGGGGGTGTGTGACGGTGTGTTTGTGTATGAGTGTGTGTGTGTGTGAGAGAGGAAGATGCCATTGTGCTTGGGTCATGGCGGCCATCGCTGGTTATTCCAACGAGCCCACCTTCCTCCAGAAGTGGAGTAAGTCTCCTGGTCTGTTTAGAACATCTGTAAAACATCTGGGTGACCCGAGAATTTCTGTTCTAATCTGGGTGACGCCAGTGCATTCAAAGAGCACATGCGCAACGGTTTCCTCTGCCTCCATGCATGCCCTGCACAGAGGATGCATGTCCGTTATGCCTATTGTGTGGAATTGCTTTTTTAGCAGCAGGCCGTTCCTGTCCAGGCGTAATAAACGCCTGGTTAGCCTGCTATCCAAGGATGGCATAGCTTCTCTGGACTGCCTGCAGCCTGGTGTCGAGGTGCACCAGTTCTCTGCTTGTGTGTGGCTGGACTCTAATAGCCACCTGCGTAGTTGGTTGATGGGTGTTATCGGTTCGGGTCCACAGACTGACGGGCTGGATGCTCTCCTTGCTAGTTCGTCAGCTGCGTCATTACCTAGCGATCCGCTGTGTCGTTTTATCCATTGCAGTGTCACCGTGTTGCGGCTAGATACCGTTACTCGTTCTAGTGCATTGTGACATTCTTGGAGAAGTGAGGCGCTGTCGGAGAGTATACGTATGTGGGTGTCCGTAACTCTCCAAGCTTCCATGGCGTAGACCACTTGTATGATGCCCACACACTCCGCCTGATAGACGCTGTTGAGCATTCCCAGCGGGCTGGATATATTTTTGTTAGTCATGCGAGAAGATTCCGATTCCGGTACCGGAGTCGGTCTTCAATACGTCGGTGTATCTCGTACTCTCATCTCCTTCTTTCTTGAGTAGTCACACGTTTCTTCTGTGAGTACTACGCTGTAGTGCTTTTGAAAGTAATGCAGTTTCGTTGCCTTGTCGCAGGGCGATGCCATCATTGGTACGTCTAATTGCATACGTGTGTACTTGACTTTGTAGTCTTTGCTCAGGGTTCCTGATATATGGAGCATAAAGGTGGCCAGGGCCGCCTCCTCCAAGCAGTCCAAGCATTGCCTGTAGGGCGGCACTGGGTGTGGTTCTCATACTGCTAGTGATTGCAACGCAGGCCAACACTGCAGTTTTTCGAGATCTCTTTTTTGCTGTGCTCAGGTCTGTCCTGGGCCACTAGACCAGTGTGCCGTATGTGATAATTGGTCGGTGGTGTATAGCCAGTAGGTGAGCTTCGGGTTAATCCCCCAGTTCCTGCCAAGCAGTCGCTTGCACTGCCATGACAACACAATAATGTGGGTCTAAACACGTTTCTTGTAACAAAATAATATCAGCTGTTACACAGTGCACGCACACAGTTCACCGACGCGACCTCTTAACATTTTTACAATAAAATGTTATTAAAGTGCTCCCGGGATTACCGGGAGCATTCGCCTGTGATGTAACGTTACAGAGTCGAGCATACTTAAGTGAGGGAGGCGAACGAACATTACTGTGCGTAACCTGAAATGATACAATTCGGGCATTACATCAGCGAGGGAGGACAACCGAACATTACAGTGCGCAATGTCTGTATACTTTGACACAGCTTGTAACATCAATGCGCACCACTCGTTATTACAGGTGAATGCTCGTCAGACAGGGAGGCAGTATTGTAACGTAATGCTCAAAATCGAATTTGGAACGTTACATTACAGACGAATACTCCCGGTGAGACAGCATCTTTAAGTTCATTGTTGAAATACTATCCATTATTTAGCAGGCAAAATTGACGTAGGGTGTCAATTTGCTTAGCAGGTAATTTGTCTGACTGTATTTACTTATAATCTGTTTACATTCTCGCGGGATTGCCTTTTCCCACGTTGGTTTATTATTTATTTGTTTGTGCTCGATACATATGTTTTACTTAAATTATACCCATAACACATTTGGGATTCGTATTTTGTGCTCATTTCTTTATGGTGGTATAGAACAGACTGGCTGTAAATAGTACTTCAGATATAAATAACAAATGTTTTTGAGTCGGGATTTGTGCTTGGTTAATGACAATAGGCTCACCCCCTTTTACATGGGACGTTCAGTGCCTGGAGCCCTCCTGGAAGGTTCACTCTATTCGCATATGGGATGCCGGAAGCCCTCGCGGAGGGTGCACTTTAAATGTAGGTTTTTCTTTGCGAACTCGAAATTATAATCTGTTGTATATTTAAAATGGTTTCTAATAGCCAATAAAATACATAAATATATCAGGTAGGCAAATTAGGAACAATTTTTATATTTTTGCAAAAAGGTACATGGATCTAATGCTTATATCTCCGTAACGGAGAGAATAACCGTTATATTCTTGCACTATTGATTTATGATTTTTTGACGTACTTGATGTTTTCAGATTAGATGGCGTTTTTTTTTTCAAGAAAACTTTTTTTTATTTGCACTCGAGCCGGACTCTTAAACCGGACTCTTGAACCGGACTTTTGAACCGGACTCTTGAACCGGACTCTTGAACCGGACTATTGAACCGGACTCTTGAACCGGACTATTGAACCGGACTCTTGAACCGGACTATTGAACCGGACTCTTGAACCGGACTCTTGAACCGGACTCTTGAACCGGACTCTTGAACCGGACTCTTGAACCAGACTCTTGAACCGGACTCTTGAATCGGACTCTTGAACCGGACTCTTGAACCGGACTCTTGAACCGGACTATTGAACCGGACTCTTGAACCGGACTCTTGAACCGGACTCTTAAACCGGACTCTTAAACCGGACTCTTAAACCGGGCTCTTGAACCGGGTTCTTGAACCGGACTCCTGAACTGGCCTCCAACACTGGCTTTTAGCAAAAACAATACGGCATTTGTCAATTTTCCGCAAAATCGCGGAATCTCCTTTAGACCGACATGTAAGGTCTATAATGTTGTGACACCATTTTTTTTTTCCTTTAGGCTGTCTTGACTGGTAGCCGGTCGTCAAAAAAACGGTCTCTAGGTTAATTATTTGAGTAAATTATTAAAAGTGTTTTAATCATGTTAAAGTAGTGTAATATAGTCGAATCTAGATAGTATTCTATCCTCTAATTATACAGTGTTTGTTTGCCGCGAAAACTTCTTAGAAAAAGGATTTAAAACCGGCTGTAGACTCCGATTTAAAACTTTCATCGAACCTGGGGAGTATTTTGTTTTATTTATGTGATTGTAGTTAATATTTACAGACCACAAAATACAGCTTAGGTCTCTGAGCTACGTCCATCAGACAGTGTTACAACGAAATTAAAAAAAAACTGCCCAAGTATATGTCGGACTACGCACAGTGAAGGGTTCCCAAGTGGGAATGAATATTTACGCATGCATATTGCACAGCATTAATTTTATCGACTGCAAAAATAAGTTTGTATTTCTCGATAAAACTATGAAAAACAAAGTTAATTCTGCGGTTGTAACCGAAAATACCCTGTATCTCAAAAAATATTGACTGTGTGGTTAGTGACTAACCTGAGAAATAATAATAATAATGAAATAATAAATAGAACGTTGATGTAAATTTCTGAATTTCATGACGTAATTCGCAGCACCCCGTCCAGTCAGCTGATGTGTCACGTGTTAAAATCTTTTTGAGCAGAGAGGAGATAAGATTTCAAACCTAATGCCGGTGACATTCTTGGATGGTGAACTTTAGCGCAATGGAATGCCGGTGACTCTCCTGGAGTCAATTTGCAATATGTACGGCGGCATGGCGTATCAGCTCTATGAGAATTGGGTGGAGTCGAAAGTGGCATAACTGGCGAAATGTAGGTGTACTATAGCTACACCTCTGCGAAACTTCGGGGAATACGGGTTTGATGTTATGTTTATGTGTTTTTGAAAGAAAATAAAGAAAAATGCGTTTATTGGCATTACAGCAGAAAAATACACCTTATAACTAAAAAAAACAGAAAACAATGATTATAATGCCAATAGGGCCTCAGCTCAGCATAGATGTCAGATGGCAACACACAGTGTACCACCTGACGCTGATTTTCAGCTGCAACCCACGAGTGACATACGCTAGAATAATAAAGACAGGGAAGTGTGTGTCCGTTTTAATAAATTAACAGAATAAATTAAAGGTAAGTAGTAAAAGATAGGATAACATGAAAAACTTACTTACTTAACTTTTGAGTATCTGTACTCGTATTTCGAGCCTGTGTCAACAATGAAACTTACATTGAATAATGGATGAAACTCGGTATTGTGAAACTACATTTTTTTTAATACAGACTATCTACTTTAGTGAATGCGAGGTATGCCTTTTAGAGCACTCTAAGCTCAATATAAAAAGGAAAACGGTATGCAATAACTTAAAAAATAATTACCCGATAGAGTAAAGTAATGACTTTTGCATATGCGCCTAGCTCACCTTGATTTTCTACGTTACATTTATTATGGAACGAATTTCTATAAAAAGAGCGCTGGTCGTTGTTCGTGGCATTTGAGCGCCGACATGCTTTCAGCGTTTCAGCGAGCTTTTACTTTGAATATTTCAAATGTTTCGACTGGACAGTGATACTAAATAACTGATTCAGGCCACCACGGGCAACGTATGTTGCTTGCAAGCTAATACGGGTTTTTAAATACAGTTTTTGTTAAAAAAAGATAAAGTTTGTCTAACTACACACACGAGAGCCAACTTAAAAATGAGTTTTTACGCTTAGAAATTTTTGAGTACCCTTTATGCGCTGGAGGTTACGTTTGGAACTTTAGCTACAGTTTTTCTCAGAACGTTTTGACAACTTTGGCACTTTTACATTATGCTGATATACTGTTATACTGAACCATTTCATAAATCATTTGTGATGAAAACTCCAAATACAAAGGCTTACAAAGATTTTTTGGCAATTCAGCTTTATTTTTAAACCCAATTTAAAACCTGTAGTTAAAAATGCATCAACATTGATGTTGCCAAGTTGAGTGACACCGACCGGGCAACGTTCAATGTTATTACACTTCGGTGTTTTACGAGGGTCAAAATTTAAAGTAATTATACTGTTCGAAAATAAGGATGCACGTGTTAGAAATATGAATTTTCACAGCCAAAAACTCTGAAGTTATAAAATGCAGAGCATATTTCTGAGCACTTTACCGCTGTGAACCACGTCCTTTCATGATACATGTTGCAAAATAGGCACGATCACAATCATCAGTCTATGCGTGGTGATTAGGATCATTTCTCCGCGAGATGTGACAATATTAGCGGTCTGTTAGGGCCCGGACGTTTATGGTTATGGATTGATACAAAATATGCCCGAATATCCAAAAACAAACATTTATCAATTACCAAGAAGCAATAACTTCCTTTTATACTCTTTACTTTAAGGTGAATCCGCAGTTGTAGCCCGCGAAATTTCAATTTTTCTTATGTTTTTTGCACTTTGCACAAAACCTAAGAAATGTATTTACAGAATTATAATCATTGGAATCATTCATACATCTCTATTAGTTAGATTTATTCCATAAAAACTTTTCCTTAAGAAATTTATTATTATGGAGAAAATATAACTTAGGAAGATTGTATTAATGATTCTAATGATTATAATTTTGTAAATACTAACCTGACACTGACCTGCAAATTGCAAAAATCTATATTTCGCGGGCATCAACTGCGGGTCTACCTTAAGTATACTAATAAAGATAATTCACAACTTTAATTTAGCTGAGTAAATTTTCCAATTGTGCACAAATTTGTTTAGGGTGGGTGGCGGCCGCTGATAAAGGGAAAGTAAAGCTATTCTCACTCGGTTAGCTTTTCACAGGTTTATTTAGCTAACATTGAGGAGGTTGTTCTGAATATTGGGTGTGGGTTTCTTACAAGAAGTAGATCTAATTGTACTGCTAAAAAGATATAGGTGCAGGGTTAACACTTTCGAGTTCACCTACTTTTCATTGAACTCATACGCCATGCCGCCATACATATTGGAAGTGGACCCTCCGGGAGGGTTACCGGCATTACCTTTGTGCTAAAGTTATCCATCGCGGACGGTCAACGGCATAAGGTTTAAAACCGTGTTATAAAACACTAAAACGAAGCCAACCTTTATTTTTTTTTGTGAATATTTGTAACCGTGAACAATAATTTAAATAAATTAAAATACTTGGATTTTAAAACCAACGCATATACTAATAAATCTTATTAAAATATGTATCAGATTTTCACGGTTTATGATGCTGTATTCGCTAAGAAAAACCTACATTTAAAATGAGGCCTCCGCGAAGTCTCCCGGCATCCCATATACTACAAGTTGAACCCTCCAAGAGGGCTCCCGTTGTCGAGATGGATATGGATAATTGAAATAAATTATTTGGCTTTGACTTTAAACATGACAATATATTATTTTTGTGAGTGTGTGTTTTAATTTGATGTTGTTTTGTGGGGTCGGGGACCGCAGTTAGTCAGTCAATGGAAACATCAGTTTAAAAAATCTGTTTTTTTAAGCTATTGCATAGCTTCTATCGCGGGCCTTGAGCGTGGAGACCGAATCCAGAAATTCCGTAACGAAAATAGCCTAACACCCCCCACTCCGACCGGCACAGCGGTGATACTTTTTTTGAAGTTATACTTCTTTAGGCGCGTTATGAAAAAATTATGTGAGTGAAATTTTAAGATGCGCGCGCATCACTGTGACACAAATTGCATAAGTTGATAAAAAATGCTATACAATAGCTTTACCGCGGCAGTCTCCGAGTGCCACACGTCTTTTTTTTTGTGTATTCTTCATAGCCATGGTTTCGTTTCTAAACACAATAAAAATAAGAAAACAGATTTTCTCAATTCAAACTTCTAGTAAAAAAACTAGCAGCGTTCGTTGACCCCAAAAAAGCTCGTGGCTAAGTAACAACAACCGCACTGGTCGATCCATCAGGTTAAGCTACGCTTGCCGGGGTTGGTCAGTGGATGGGTGACCATCTTTACATACCGAGAATCCTCCGTGCCTCGGAAAGCACGTTAAGCCGTTGGTCCCGGCTGTCATTCGTAGATCTTTGACAGTCGTTACGAGTCGTCAGAAGCCCGAAAGTCTGACGCTAGTCTTACCAAGGGGTATCGTATTACCCAGTTACTGGGTTGTGGAGGTCAGATAGGCAGTCGCTCCATGTAAAATACTGGTATTCAGCTGCATCCGGTTAGACTGGAAGCCGACCCCAACATAGTTGGGAAAAGGCTAGGCAGATTGATTAAAAGAAAAATAAAAAAGTTAAAGTTTGCTAACTTGCTAGCTTGTACCGTGTGACATATCAAATGAAATGGCTTATTGCGAACATTTCAAATATATTTTATTCATAATTTTAAAATAAATACAAAAAAAATAAAATTAATTAAAAAAAAATACAGAGAATGGTTCTTTACATAGATTACAGAAAAACCTATGAGAAGTCTATGGTCTTAAAATAACATTGTAAATCTCTCAATATTGTGCGTACAAATATATATTTGCCCCTGACCCTGTATACTAAAAATAAAATCCAAAAAATGCTAAAAATGGATTTGAAAAATGTTCAAACTTGATTCTTTGACGAAGTAGGTAATTTGTAAGCACTATCCTGTATAGTAAGTGTAACTGGGTAATACGAAACCGTAACGACTCAAAAAATTCAAAATTCAAATTCAAAAGTCATTTATTCAAACTAGGCTGAGAATCAGCACTTTTCGAACGTCAAAATTACATAAGACAGTCCCCCAAAACGCCCACCTCTCACTTTTTTTTTTTGAATTTTGTTATTACTTAGCCACGAGCTCCTCCTTTATAAATTTAAGTGAGGCCAAAAAATATCGTAAGGTAGGTACTGAAATCCAGTTCAAATTATGATAGGTACTGTACCTCCCTACTTAACTCCTTATGAATGCCCGTTAAGTTACTAAACTAACTTATCCCAAACCATGAAATGCTTATGATGTTAACAAGATAACGCCAGAGGCAGGTGTATACAGTTATTTTGCTTCTCCTCGCAGCGTCAGGAAAACTCTAGTTGAAATAATCTAAGCGTATCTAAAGTTTTGTACGTGAGGAAACTGGGAGCAGATGCTTTAAAACTGATTATTTTAGAACTGCTATCACAGCTGTGCCATACTTAGATACAACCTACCTTAGAAACTGACTAGCCGAGACTTTTAGAGGAGACTTTTTAGGGTTCTGTACCCAAAGGGTGGTTAAGCTCCGGTGTACGTCTGCCACAGGGCTGTACTTTGGAACCGTAATAGGTAGAGACCTCAAATTTTCACAGAGTTTACTACTATGACCGCTATCACAATCGATAAAAATAAAATAAAGTTACAAAAAACAGTCACAAATGAATACTGCCTTATTTAAGAAAATCTAAATAGCCTTTTATTAATAGATGAACGACTACTTGAACGATATTTTTCAAACTCAAGACCAATCAGTTCAACAATCAATCAAATACAGAAATCAATAAAAAAAACAAATAATAATAATAAAATATTCGTACATGTAAATAATTGATCTGTTAAGGCGACGATAACCGACTTTTAATGATTTTATACTGAAGATCACGTTTAAATGAGTAGTTTTAATGATTTGGAAAAAAATTATGTTAAATAAGAGCATTTTCTTAATAATTTAATAATTATATATGAATATTTTAGATTATGTTTGTATTACATAGTGCAATTAATTTGTAAAGTTATGTCTAACGCGGATAAAAACTAAGTGAATTTTTCTGAAACCTTCACCATTTTAAAGATAATTTAATTATTTATATTTGTGTATATGTGTTTCATTAAAATAGCTTTTGTTTTATGTTTAATAAATTAATAATGCGTGTAATTTGGGACAGGGCTCCTTGATGGGCGAGTCCTATTACTGGCTGGACGTACGTACGTTGCGTGAGCTCAGTACAAAACACGCAAGCTAACCACTCAAGGTCGCTCATATATCTGCGTCTTAATGTATTGTAATAATTCTAAGAATGACATTGAAATAATAATAATTAAAATATTTTTATTTAAATCTTTAAGAAGGATATTCCATTAATTTAATATCTTAAAATATTTTATATATTTCAATGTCAATTTTGATTTTGATAAACCAAGATTGTATAAATTTGGCATGCCTTACTGTAGAATCACTTGAAACATGTACATTTAATAACAGCATTAATTGTAACAGTGTTTTCTGAAGAAAAAAACTGGAATCGTGTTTTTTTCGGCGTATATTGCTCGATCCTGTACGGAACCCTCCCCATGCGAGTTCGCTTCTTACTTGACCGCTTTATTATTGGTTAAAGCTATGATTTCCTATGACAGCGGTGGCCGTCACATAACGGCCGCAGTGACAGCCGTCATGAAAATTATGGCACCGGAGTTTGACATGACGGTGTCAAAAAACTCTCTCTAGGGAAACACAACATTTTACTTTCATAAATAAAATATATCAGTGACGTCATTCGACTGTAAATTGCGGACGCTATGTGTGGTGGTTACCGCAGTCTTAGGAAACTCTAGCTCTGGCTTGCATGATATTTTTATCGCGTTGAAGCGATGATGGCATTAAGGGTCCGAAGGCGCGACGCGACTCGAGTAGAAAATTTTTAATCTTCTACCAAAATCGCGTCACACCGCTGTCGCGTCGCGCCCGTCTGCTGGGAGCCTGAATCGAGACCCCACATAACGAGCACTATTTACAATATGTTATGAACGAAGTTATTTGACTAAAGCTCGTTAAACAAAATCGGTTTGATTGCTCAATTGTATTATTGCGCGGCAAATGCAATCGCTCGTGAAATGTTCGCAGATTGTGACACGCTGACAGCACAGTAATTTGCTGAAAGTATTCTGTAAAATGTTTATTTTTGCAGTTCGAAACAAAAAATTGCCGTTCCCTCTGCAGTACAAAGGTCTCTCCCATAAGTTCATTTCAATAATTGGGTCAATCAATCAGGTTAAGCTACGCTTGCCGCGGTCAGCCCGTGGATGGGTGACCATCTTAACATACCGAGACCCCTCCGTGCCTCGGAAACCACGTGAAGCCATTGGTCCCGGCTGTCAGTCTTGGATCTTTGACAGTCGTTACGGGTCGTTAGAAGCCCGAAAGTCTGACACCAGTCTTACCAAGGGGTATTGTGTTACCCAGTAACTGGATTGTAGAGGTCAGATAGGCAGTCGCTCCATGTAAAATACTGGCATTCAGCTGCATCCGGTTAGACTGGAAGCTGACCCCAACATAGTTGGGAAAAGGCTAGGCAGATTGATTGAATTGCCATTGCGAAATTAATTAATTCCAATTACGAACACTGATGAATTTTATAATAGTTTAAGTTTATAATGTGATAATCAGTTACACTTGGGTGTATTAATTTAATTGTGAGCCATTTGTTGGAAAACTCTCACAAAAATCGGATTTAGAAACCGGGTCGCTTTGTTTGCCCTTTCATGATCGGAAAAGCGTCATTCTGAACCATATTTTTCGTGGAATGTTGATTCGAATCCGAAATGGAGGTCCTCTCCCCTCGTTCCGAAGCGAATGATCTACAAATTCTGTGAAGTATTTGTTTAATTTCAATACTTTTAGTCTAAATTGATACTTGGAATGTTTGAAGAACATGATAATGATGGTTTCACTTAAGTAACGCGCTTACATTTGTAATGGCTACTTACTTATTTTTTTTTAAATAAACTCAACCCCATTTATTAATTCCCAAATCGGTACGAATATTTCATAATCATTAAGAATTTAACAAGTAAATATTTACTATTCGCCGTACACTCGGTTAGACATCAAGCTATACATTTCCAGTATAAGCTGACCTCGTATTGTACGGAAATCGTATACAATGCGAGATCAGCATAAACTGGAAATTTATAGCTCTCTATGGGTACACAATATTTATGAGTGGTTCGTTCCAGATTGTTCTTTTACGGGTTGATTTGGTATCTTTTCCAGCCTATAAAACTTACCTACCGTATTTCCCACAAGAAGCTTTGCATGAATCTTGCTATACGTGTCGATGGTATATTATAAGGCACCCGTGCTCTAGTATCTTACAACCAAGGTAAAAGATGGGGGTTGTGAATCATTTTTTATTACATTCCGGTAATCTTTCACCTGTAGTGCTGGAGTTTGCGAACATATCTTCAGTAATGATACGGAGAAAGTAAATAAGGTCGAAATTCGTGTTTCGCGATACATGAAATGCAATACTGAAGTGTGGATTATATTGAGAATGACTAAGTTTAGTTTCTCAAGTTAACCTACACTTTGGTTAGCCGAGTGTTTGGTTATGCTATGAATATCACAGTTTATTGGCATGCTAAGTAGTTTGAAACTGGACAGGTGATGTAGACAGCGTTTAGGAGCCAACAAAAGCCCCCACGAGTATTCACGCTACTCAAAATTAGGTGAAACCTACGTAGATTTCACCTAACTTTGAGTGGGTGTATGAAGGTCGTACAGTACCAACGTGTCTACTTATAAGGTTTTCCTAGAAATACAAAATACAAAACAAATATATACTGGTAAGTACCTATGTAAAATTAACAGTGTTGTTCTCAACAAACAACAAGCCAAGAACGAAAACTAACACGACTTATTAATTAAACTAATGTTAAGGTACACTCATTTTCATAACTTATTGTTTTTACATATTATTATGAGAACTTTGATAATATAATAGAAGAGAAGTGAATAAACGTTTAAGTTTTCAATATAATAATGAAATGCATACTTTTGAAGAATTGCTAAGTAATTGGTATTAAAATGCTAATTTAATATATAAAGGTTAATTCACAAAAAAATACAGAAACACATTTTTCAATGTACATTCCAATTCATTACAAGTTCAAGATCAAGTTCAAGTGCAAGATCTATACAAAAAGTATATAACCCTGTCTCTTAGACTAGGATAGCGTGTATTCTAAAGAGACAGTATTCATAGAATACATGCTATCCTAGTCTAAGAGACAGGGTTTGTGCAGATAATGGATTCAATTAAGAATTTGTTGCAGTTTTATAAAACCAAAGTGATGAAAGTGAATATTTAAAGGGGTTCTTTCTTTGTAAATACTGGAAAAAACGGGGTTAAACGCACATTTTATATTCATCATCTAACATAGATACCTTACATAAAATCTATTTGCCGTTCCGTGGTCAACGCCGGAAATTAGGAAGGACCACGAGTCGATACTCAGAATATTGCTTGAATTGCATCTACCCGAACGTGGAGTAATCGTGTTACGTGTGGGTAAGCACTCGAATTTCGAGAGGGCTACTAGTAGTAGGCTGTTAGCCTCTTGCCTAAGGCCACACTGCATTTCGTTACTGTAGAATACTCATCACAGTTCGTGAAATACAAGGATCTGTAAGACTGAATGCAGTGAACGTCTTGCGGATAAATCGAGTATATTCTATTATTCAATTGTATTTCTTGTAGGCCAATAGCCTTCTTTCTTTTTTTTTTTTGAGGATGGGAAATTATCATATAACTTCTCCCGCTATGGGTGGAGCGGGAGGGCGTGTCAGACTTTTACTGACCAAAACCCACCCGTGTTCCTTCCGTTGCCTGTGTCCGGGGCCACGATATCACTTTCGGATAACTCGCAACCCCGGCAGGAGGCCAATGCCTGCTGTTTGCATTGTGAACCAATAGTCACTCTAGAGATCACTGAACTAAAGATTATTAGGTAGTTAGACTGAATCGAATGAAACAAATTGATCCCTCGGTGGTCCGGTTAACTCGAATCATTCGGATAACAGTTCGATGGTTCGTTAAGTCGGAGGGTGAGATGTCTGAGTGACGGCGATTCATTCGATTTTCGATACATCTCAGAATCGTACATCCCTATAGCAAAGATTAGTATGATAACTCAATATCTGGTGAGTCTGTGGTCCGTGAGTACGCAAGTCATTGCGTATGATAATGAATTAAGCATAACAATGACAACATTTCCACACCGTATTGCGACTACCGCGATGAATAAATATGAAGATTCATGAATTTTTCACGGATGAAGAAATGATTGGGGCGAGGGAAATGATCTGAGTTTTTATTCAGACAAGAAAACACAGCGGAAAGTATAATTTGACCATAATTAAATTAAGCTGTCTGTTATTATTCATGTTGTTGTTAAATATTTAAATTAAATACTTATTACATCAAAGCTGAGACATTTACAACTCGAGATGTACTAACTAAGGCGCGGGACAAACACAAGTGGCGAGTGGCACGGACGTGGCGACGGAGAGGCGCGGGCGTTGCGCCGCCCATTTCATATTTCATACAAAGTGTATAGGAACGACGTTTCGATATGTTCCGCGACACGTCGTTCCTATCCTGACAACCCCCGCGCAGCACCGTCACCTCCCCTGCGCCACGCCTCTTGTGTATGTTCCGCGCCGCGTCGTTCCTATACATTTTGTATGAAATATTGAAACGGGCGGTGTAACGTCAGCGCCACACCGTCGTCGCCACGCCCGTGCCACTCGCCACTTGTGTATGTCCCGCGCCTTAAGTAGCAAAATGTAGTTGCAATAAGCAGCGCAAAGCCGCTAAAACAATGCACAGACTCTCATATTAAATCCGCCGAGCGCAACCCGGCCAAAACTCCATGTAATAATACAGAGTGGTGCAAATATATGCGGCTCGCTACTCAACCGGACGAGTTAACTTACCGCTGCCGCCCGGGTCGGGCAAGCGCCAGGATATGAACATCGTATTTAGAGAAACCGGACTAAGAACGTGCTACCTGTCCGACGCTATTTGCGGAAAACCTCAGTCCGAAAACAATCTTACCACTGTTACACGTTTTAGGTTCCCTAATTTCGTAAAGTAATCTCACCGGACGAATGGATGGCCCATAAAACACAGGATTTTCCTAGCATATGGGTCATTATTCACAAAAATTGAGCACAAATGTAATACCATAATAACGTAACATGCATTGTATTTATGTATTTCTTCTTTTTGCTAAATAAATTATTTTTATATAATCAATTCATCATAGTACGCAGATAGATTCAAACAGGAAGTAAATTGAAATGTTAAGTGTTTCTTAGTTTGATTGCAATGGTTGCGAATGTTGGAAAAAATATAGACACTATCAATTTATGTTTGGCCCTCACAAATGCTTTCACTGCAGAAAATACATTTCTATAACTTCCTTTTTATCTTTTAATGAAATATTTATTACAAGTATTAAGTATTAATAAACTCGGGGGTAACACCGGGAAGATATTCGTTAACAGTCGGAGGGCTGCGGTATTGACGACAAGAACTTATATGTCGTTGTTGGGCGCTTGACCCAAATAAACATGGCCGAAAAATTCGTGACCGTCACGGTAGGCTTATACTTTGGAAATTGAATTCCGTGCTCAGCTTCTGTTTATCGTCTGGCACTGATAGCGAGAGGTCATGTGCCAAATATCTCCCATTTTCTTATTACATCAAATATGGGTGTAGGTCGATTCGTTATTATGTGTGCTCCAGTACCCCCTCCAGTAGTCCCTTCAATTTCTTTTACCTACAGTTCACAGTCGCTAAACTAATATTATGACTGAATTCTCCGAGAAATGATAGTTTAGTAGTTTCAGGAACTTCTACTTTATTAGCCTGGAAAATTTCTCGAGAAACAGTGCTTTCATGTGGATAGTTTCAGTTAAGGCTCCCGAGGGCAATGAAAATTTGATCGATACTTGAGGTCATCAGCTAGTGGTTTCGTGAAGGACGGTAGGTACTGTAGACTGTATTAGTCGACTGTACCGGGACGAATTAAACAGTTTTTTATGTTATGTAATAGGATAATATATATAATTATTTCTATAATTGGAGTTACGTTTTTATATTATTATATTTTTATATTCGAGCTCTCGCCTAACAGCCTAGCAGGTGGCCGTCTCCAATTTTTCTATTCAATCAATCTGCCTAGCCTTTTCCCAACTGAGGGTTGGCTTCCAGTCTAACCGGATTCAGCTGTGTACCAGTATTTTACATGGAGAAATTGCCTATCTGACCTCCACAACCCAGTAACTGGGTAATACGATACCCCTTGGTAAGACTGGTTGTCAGACTTTCGGGCTTCTGACGACCCGTAACGACTGTCATAGATCAACGAATGACAGCCGGGACCAACAGTTTAACGTGCTTTCCGAGGCACGGAGGAATCTCGGTATGTAAAGATGGTCACTCATCCACAGACCAACCCCGGCAAGCGTAGCTTAACCTGACGGATCGATCCGTGCAGCAGTTATTACTTAGCCACGAGCTCCTAATTTCCAATTGTCTAATTTGTGTTGTCCAATTTTTCTTTTATTAATATAAATCAAATGTTTGTCTCGTATTCAAGCCATCTATCTGAACTCGCGGAGGTTGCATTCTAAAACCATATGGAGCCTCTACAAGCCTCCAAAGCCTCTGCAGTACCTACCTACCTATAATGCTGTTTACAGTTTTTTATTGGATGGTAAAGCAAACCTGTCCCTATACGATGTTTGGAGATATACGGGGCCCTACAATTCCGGAGCCATTGACAAAGGGCAGCCCTTCCTGAAGGGTCACCTGCAAGTGTTTGCACAATCGGAACCTATACATATTTGAACAGAATCGGTTGAAATTAGAATGTTACGCCTATTTCTTTTGGGGATGTGACCCACTTACCCATTTCGCTCGTGTGCCACCAACTTGGAAATCTAAGAAGTCGTGTACAACATACTTAATTGCAAAAACTTCAGACTTGTGTAACCGCGTTTGTGTAATATGAAATAGATGGATGGCTGGCTGTGGCCAGAATGTAATTTATTTGCAGAAATTGTGAATTATTAGATTTATTTGAAATAACTAAAGTTATGTTCACCACAAAATGTTGAGTTTATTTATTTATTTAAACTTTTACCACTCAAAAAGGTACAAAGGCGGACTTAATGCCTTAGGCATTCTCTACCAGTAAACCAAAGGTGGTGAAGAGATTAGATGGCAGGTTTGTGTAATAATTAGTGTAAGGCATGTGGTTGGTTACAGGACAGGCAATTACTGAAATAATCGGCTAAAGGGCTAAATAATGATGACTCAAAGTTAAGTCAAATCATTTATTTCAAATAGGTCCTTGTAAGGCACTTTTGAACGTCAAAATTTAAAAACAAAAAGAAAAAAACTAGTCGCCCCTTCCAAAAGGTAGTTTTCGTATAGAGAAGAATGGGGAAGAAACTCCACCGTTACTCTTTTAAAATGTTTTACAATATTTTGTATATGTAGGTACTCGTACATTAGTTATCTTACTAATATTATAAACACGAAAGTTTGTGAGTATGGATGGATGTATGGATGTTTGTTACTCTGTCACGCAAAAACTACAAAACGGATTTGGATGAAATTTGGACACACAGATATTTTATAACCTGGATTAACACATAGGATACTTTCTATCCCGATATTCTCACGAGATCGAGATTTATGTGGGTGAAACCGCGGGGCGCTGCTAGTATAATTATATGTGAAGACGATGTACCAAAAAAAGAAAATACTTTACTACAATAGGAAAAGAATTAAAAATGAAGCAACAATTAGAACCGAATGATGAGTGAGAATTTATCTCACTCATCATTCGATTTTAATTGTTTCGTATTCTGGCACGTATTCTGGTACCTTTATTATTTAGTGTAGATACTTCAAAAATAAGTACTCTGAAGTACCCATTAGTAAGAAAATCGACAAAACATCGATATCAAAAGCCATTTTCATTATTTACATTCAAATACACAATAGGCAGAGTTGGCAATAATTTAGTCAGGTAATGTTTTGAAAAGAAAGTTATACTACTTGTTCAGCGTTCAATTCCAACTAATAGTTATCCAAATGGATCTATTCACCGATGTTCGTATGAGAATCAGGTCGTATTGATAATAATCTATCTGTAACCATTGAAAATATGTCCAACGTCGTATTTGGTCTACTTTTTTTTTGTGTCTTGTTTTTTTTCTACGGAAACCCATTTCTTGTTAAAGAAGATGCAACTTTAATCTTTTCTAAGTAGTAGATATTATATTTGCTTATCGGATTTATTTTCTACGTTTCCGGAATGGGAAATAGAAAATAACGTGTTGGCTTTCCATTAATGGGATTAGAACACTGTATTTCGTAAGATAAAAAGGACCGGTAGCTGCATTCCATTTAAAAATACGAAGGAACCTGCTTGATATTCACAAATTAAATGTAAATCGCTCCAATTATTATTACAAGCTGTCGCTCCTGGCAAATACCTTAAAGTTTTTCGTAACATTAAATCTTAACTGCAATTTCTATTAAGCAAAATTGGCCTGGTTCCCAGTTCCCTGTAAATATTGAATGATGGACAAAGTTGGCAGCGGATACTTTACATACCTTATCTGCTTTATGGCGTCTACACTTGATAATGTTTACAACTTGAACGTAATTTATGTTGTATGGTAAATATAACCTATAAGCTCTCTGAGGAGCTCGTGGCTAAGTAACAACAGCCGCACTGGTCGATCCATCAGGTTAAGCTACGCTTGCCGGGGTTGGTCAGTGGATGGGTGACCATCTTTACATACCGAGAATCCTCCGTGCCTCGGAAAGCACGTTAAGCCGTTGGTCCCGGCTGTCATTAGTGGATCTTTGACAGTCGTTACGAGTCGTCAGAAACCCGAAAGTCTGACACCAGTCTTACCAAGGGGTATTACCCAGTTACTGGGTTGTGGAGGTCCGATAGGCAGTCGCTCCATGTAAACTTCTGGTATTCAGCTGCACCCGGTTAGACTGGAAGCCGGCCCCAACATAGTTGGGTAAAGGCTAGGCAGATTGATTGGTAAATATAACCTATATCAGCGATATTATTGATTATTCAGGTCATGGGGTGTATGACCAGACTCATAATATTTATACGAATGGTATTATACGTCCGTTACTGGCCTATAATGTTCCCATTGAAAAAAGAGTGTCTGTAGACTTTCTTGCCTGTTCTTCTCCATAGGTACCTACTAAGCTTTTTTTTATTCTTTTCTTTAATTTAGAGACATTTATAATCGCAATGCGTATGTCAGTCCCATCGTAACCTAAATACACATTAGTCATATGTGGGCCATGAACCTAAACAGACTCTTCGCATCATCGCTACTACGCTTTGGAATGGGCAACAAGCTTCATATTTCTGACTGACCGATTCCTTGACAATTCAAAAGCGCCTGTAAATGGTTTAATTGAAATAAATGCGTTGAGTTTGACTTTGACTGCTGGGACACAGGTCTCCTCTCTTCGATAAGGGGTGGGCTCAGTGCGGGTTTTTAGATGTCACATAATGTCTTCGAAATTTTGGTTCTAGGACACGCCGTTTTCCTCACGATGTGTTCCTTCACCGTTTTGAGAGCAGTGGTGATGAAATTATTTACACAAAGTAAAGCGCCTGTCTGGGTTCAAACCCACGAACTACAACTCGTAATATGAGGCCGCTACCACTAGGCACCACTGCTCGTATATTATATATTACCACATATAAGTACGTCTCACTGAAAACTTTTCTAACAATGGACCCAATTAATTGGGAATGTCATATCTCTCAACGCGCAGCTTTGATATAAAGCTTCTTAATTTGCTTTCATAAAATTTCCCAAAAGTTAAGGTAACAACTCCGAGGGGCCTAATAAAATACTTTTCAGCGTATTTAATAATTCCCAACGACAAAAGTACACGTTTTTTCGTCAAAGTTTATAAAGACATGTTTTCACTCTCTCTCTGTCGGGTAATTTAATTTCGAAATATCTCCTTAACTTAGTATTTAGGTACGAACAAATTATAAAGACCTCGCCGCCCCTGAAATGGTGGGTGCCGAGGCAGACTCAAGTGCCCTTATTTGTAATTCAGATGCGGCCGTTGAAAGCGCGCTATCGTATGCCTGTCGTCGACTTTTAGGCGAATAGGCTCATCTGCGTCCCACCACAACATCGCGCAACCCACTAATAACCTTTTCATCCACCATCTGAATAGAAATCTAAACTCAGTGATGAGTTTTGTTTATGTTTCATACTTTGTCGCGCAAATCTGAGGGATTCAGGGTAATTTTGTAGACAAAGTTCTAGGTTTGATAGACACTTTATACGCACCTTTGTTCTGATGGAGCAGGTAACCTTCGAGGTCATTATTCACGGAATATAAAATTTAATTAATTTGATAAAGATACTAATTTAACAATCTGCGCCCCGCGGTTTCACCCGCATAAGTCTTGATCCCTTAAGAATATCGGGATAAAAAGTATTTTATGTCCTAATCCAGGTCATAGTCTACCCAAGTAGCAAATTTCATCCAAATCTGTTCAGCCGTTCTAGCGTGAAAGCGTAGCAAACAAACAAATAAACTCACTTTCGCATTTATAATATTAGTTAGTATTTAATATCAACACGTATTTGGGTACTCATCGAGCAGATCCTGAAACCTTTAAAAAAAAAGCACTTACTCATGAAATGCATAACTTTGGTGACGAAACTATACGTAGACACTTACGTAAGTCAAATGAAGCGTAAGACAAGTTTCATGAAAATACTTCTTCACATAATATACCTATTTGCTAAAACATGCGAGTGCTGTGTGTGTACACTTTGTGTTTTCCTCCAGACAGCAATTTTACTGCTTCTTTGTCCCACTTTATAGACTTTCCATTCAAATCATCCAACACACTCTGTTATTTTCTCTGAACGCTGGCAGGGTTACCAAAGCGGTTCTGTTGGTCGAATGATAAAAAGAGCGAAGTGATTACGATACGTTTACAAAGATTTCCATTTCTATAGCCATGATAACTTGGCAAATGTAATGTTATATAATAAAAATGTATTCCATTTAATATCATTATAATTGGGTAATATCAGTCCATTAGGCGAATGAAAAGAAAATTGAATTGCAAAATAACGGGACTCACGAAAGTCCTTAAAACGACGAGTTTAAAAGTGGGTGGTTGATTCAGTTGATAATGCAATTACATTACAATTGTGTTTGAATTTGGAAATTTGACGTCATAATTCAAATTTGCCCTTGCAGCATTCGTTTGAACCCATAACTTATGCATGACTAGAAGTATTGATTCGACTATATTTGGATAGGAAGGTTCCTTGTAATGTTCTGTTTTAATGACATTAGTTTTAACCTTTTCATCACATGTTTAGTTCAGTTTTCCTTTTAGTTGAGGAGTTAGTTCGTTGTAGGATCAGCTCCTGTCGCAATATTATTAAGTGTACGGACGAGAATAGAGACTAGTCGGCTAGTTCCGTCCGGAAATCTAATAACACGCTCGAAAACTTTAGTCAGGAGTCTGCCAACTTCATCGTCAGTCATCGTTTAATCCAGCTCTTAGAACAAATTGCTTCATTCTCGCTACGCTTAGAAATAACCATCTCCGTTAATGAAAACGTGAAACTAATTTGTTCAGTTTTATAAAATGTTCATTGTTCTGACGAAGATTCTTTTTAATTCCTTTGCGGCTTTGGGAGTTCTTACTTACCTTTGTGAAAAATTAAATCAGTGCCCAGTGCGTCTCATCTAACTGCTTTTAGTAGGTAACTTCTTCTTTTCGTGTGGTTACTGACTAACCTGGTGTTAGAGTTTTAAAGCCGCCCATGGACCTCTGACTTGGCTTCACATGCCGTCAAGAAATATCTGTCAGGCATGCCGGTTTCCTCACGATGTTTTCCTTCACCATTTTTAAAGTAAGTGATAATTATACAATACGCACATGAATCCAAAAAGTCTGACGCCTTGGGTTCGAGCTGGAGACCTATGATTTGGCAGTCTGACGGTCACACCACTAGGCTATCATTGCTCTGCTCTGCTAGGTAACTGTTCATCAACATTGTTTTCAGTTGATGAAATGATTAAATGCTTAATCAACTTATTGACTGATCTTATAGGAAGTTTCTCCTTACTAGGTACTGTAATTTTGTTGGCAAGGCACCACCAGCCGCACTACCAGTAGTGTCGTTTACAATTAACGACACAACCAAGCCTATTTGTACTAAATTGTTTTCTCATTCATCAGAGGTAGGACGGCGTAACTGCACTGTAACTTATTCATTTTGAGAAATAAGTAATTGATTATTGATGGGACTCAATAGTATCAGAAAGTTGCTCACACATGACGCGTGATAGATCGAGTACTTTATTACAAAATGTAGAGATGCGCACTCCGCCCGTGGACAAACTATCGATTTCGTTTATAAAGGCTGCTAAAATAGTTAAACGTTCGAGCATTTCGCAGAATCACTCTGTTTCCATTTTACTGTGATCGAAAAGGGAGAGTGTAAAATTAAATGTTTATTTTCACGCTGTAGAGCGTCACGATCAGGGTTTATAGAAATAAAACATATTATTACATTCAGATCATTCGATGACTCTTTATTTACACAGTGATGATTTGGGTGAAACGTTTAATACAACCAAACGTACAGATCACAGGAAAGTAATGTACTAATTATTACGAAGCTTATAATAAACTTGACATTATATAACTAACATTCTAGATAAACTTGTACGATCTCGGCCCGTCACCGCAGACGCCCCGCGCCAGGCGGAGCCTCTCTCACTGACGGGGTCACAATAATGTATCGCAATCATTTCAAAATGTAATAAAATTTAGAATACCAACGATTTCCTAAATGTATTTAAAATTTAAGAAACAATATGTACAACGTTAGACAACAATTTGGTGACACCCGTAACAAAAATCTTTAATTCTATGCAGTCAAATCTTTCTAAGGCCGAATGCGTGATGATAGTATTTTATTTTATTATAATAATCAACAAAGATTGTGACTTAAAGAGAAATATAAATAAAACATATTTATATTTTTCTAACAACAAATTGATAACGCATCCATTACAACAATTAAAATATTATGACACATCTAATTTTGTGACTATTTTTCTGTTCAAAACAAACGGTATGTACATTAGTTAAGTGTTTGACATACAACATAGGTACATCTCGGTCATAATAAATAAAGTACCTAACATTTCTTTTATGTAACATCATTCCACAGTAATAGCGAACTTCAGACACAGCAATGCTACTTGGATGGATCTTTCTTTTAAAGTTGCGGAAATAAAACTGGACCGGTTTTTGAACACACGCCAAAAAGACATTTGGGAACAGCCATTCTACACGAGCTCGGCTTGCATTGTGGACAACGATATTACGGATTTTCAGTTGGTACATAGGTAATGAACTGAAAACCTGTAATATCTTTATTAATCTCATAACATTTTATCTTTACACTCACCTCTATTGCACTTTCCGGACCAAGTTCTCTAAAGAAAACAAAACTAAATACATACAGGGTTTATTTCTAGAGTTCTAGACATGTCTCCATTTCATAATCTACTTATAAATATAAATGACTTGGCAGTGCTGTAACAACTGTATCATAATTCTAATTGTCTGTATCGTAACATGACGGATTTGTTTTTGAATTAATTTTATCGATTTGACTAGATAAATAATAATTGGATATTTTACTTACATTCTAGTGTTTGCTTGACTAGCTATCCTCGTAATAATTATAATTAAATAAATACAGCTTCTGTGTGTTTCTGTCGTGTTTGTCAAGTTACCTATTAAGCTAAAGGCGGTAAAATTAACGAACTGATAATGCATATGTTGTAAATATAGAATGTATGTGTTGTTCCTAACAAGACTTTGGCATACATTATCACTGGAGTTGAGCCGCTCGATTAATATTACATTGATCAAATATCTTACTTATAATTTCAAAAAATGTTTTCTATTCAGATTTCATCATTAAGTACGTTTTATTGTGATATGTAAAACATAATGCTACATTTTATTGGAATTGTAGTCTGAAACATGTATTTATAAAATTTACAAGGTACATTTTAGAGGTATTAGATCCAGACGTATAAAGAAGTATATTTCAAAGGGAAACATGAAAGTTTTTAAGGTTTCTTTTTAAATTTTATATTGTTTGACATTCTATATCAAATCATATATAGACAGACGGTACATCAAAGTCTTCGATATCGAGGATATTACTGTGATCTTATAATTTCATTTTTAACATTACCTTCATTTTATTATACACTGAGCAACGATCAATTACATTCAACTATTTAATAACAAGTTTATTCACATCTATGTTGTGTTTCGTAAACCGTGCACACTATGTAGAATCCTAGACATAACTTAAAACGAAACAATGCGCACCGTGAGGTACAATATATAATAGTAATTGATTCGCTAGGTAAGTTCTGCGGACGTTCCTCCGACGCGAACGTACGTACTTAGTCCAGTTAACTAACAATATAAGAACACTTTTATTTCTTATCAATATAAAAGAAATACACTACGGCGTCATGAGAGTTCTATTCAACATGAAATTCTGCTATTAATCTAATATTTCTATCGAAGATTGCCTTGCGATCAGATGTGTTCGTCCTGTACATCTGCCGAGAGAGAAAAAGATCATTTAGTTAACAATGTATATATCTTCCCTCTATATGTACTATTTCGTAACCACAGCATCAACTGTTATGGTAATTTAAAACTGCATTCGCTGAAAGCCAACACCTGAAATATATTATCCTTTAAGAAATATTTGCTAGTCTGCAATTACGAAATCACACATATAGACTGATGATATACAAATATCCATTACCCTTAAATGTTCAAATCTACACATTACCTAGCAGGTACATACTCGTATATGTATAAGCTTGAAAAGAAAAGCAAACAAAAGAAACATCAAAGCGATATTAGAATATATTTCCATTGTAGCAATAAGTTAGTAAGGAGTGGACTATCGGAAACTTTGGTGAGGTCAAGAAGTTTAGATGACGGAAGAAAAGATTGTTCAAGGTGAGTTGGAAATGTCCTTAAGATTTCATTATCTTACCACAACTAAAAGAAGAAATCGAGGTGGGACGATCACGGTTAAACTAAAATTTCCCTCTTTTGATTCAATGATACCATTTGAATACATTTTCAGCTTACTTTTTCCCAGACACTTTTTACCGCAATATATTCAGATAAACACAAATATAAGCGCAATTTACATAAAATAAAACAACCATATCAAACATTCATGCAAGGAAATCTCGTTAGTCAGCCTTTACCAACACCTACCATATTTTACCTACTATATACATATTTAATACCGAATGTTACACATTAAACTGAGGTACGGCAATATAAATCAATGGAGTGCTGTGTGTAAATCATTATGTGTTGAATAGGGGTGTACTCCAAGAGGTTAGAAGGGTGTAAAATATTCGTGAGAGTATAAATTATTATAAGATTCGATTAGTGCTCAATATCGCTACTGAACTAACTGGACGTTTATAAAGCACAAATAAGCACCAAGTATAGAGGGCCGGAGGACCGGAGTGCGGTGTAGTGTGGGTGACATGCATCTCTGGGGTGACAACAGGGGAACTACGGGCTCGGACAACATCTTCAAACTACTTACGTAACTACTAGGAGCTGGGGTCACACGTGGCTCACAACATACCTATGTATCGAGCTCCTCTCTTACTCTTCTTTAAATGGTCTTTTTCTCCCCATTACAGACTATCGTGTGTCCTAATCGTTTCTTCTTAACAATTCAACAAAGTGTTATTTTAAACATTAAATAAAATTAACAAGTGCATCATAACGAGATTTGACTGCATGAATTCCAAAAGCTACGCGTTAAAGTTATGCAATAAAATTTGAATATGAGAACAAAATGTGAAATGGACATTATTTTATACTTATTCTCTATAAAACCAACCGTAACTTTTACATAAAGAAATGTAATCTGTCAACGTTAATATGAGGCTAAAGCTATCTAGATATTGTGCCAATAAAATAGAAATGTGTCAATTTGAAGAAATTCGTGTAAGTTATCATGTTTTTTTTTAATATTTAAAAATGCATAAAGAACAATCGTTGTAGCGATACTTAATGCTATAGGTTCTCGTCTGTAGAGACACAAATTAACACTAGTAACTAATAGTCTAATGGATTTTAGAGAGTAACATCTACAAATCGTAACTTACAATTGAGTATGTAGAAACAATTTATGAGTAGATCTCATAATGCTAAGAGTAATCACTAAATCAGTCTAGTAGGAATAGAAGATAAGTTGTTTAGACGTAGAGATACGTGCAATCGTAACAGTACGTAACAGTACGTGTGAGGTAGAGTGGCTCAGGCCGCGGTTTGCCTGACAGCGGGGAACGAAGCGGCATTTACTTTACAAAGTCTATTTTTTTTTTATATTGAAAATATCAGGATCACATTTTTTTTTTAAACAAAAATTAAGACTTGAAACTTATTTTCGTTTTCAAACAGACCGCAGCCTAATTCAGGGTATTCAACGTTTCAAATATGTTCGCATACGTGAATGAAAGTAAGAAGCCAAGCGGTTTTCAGTTGTCAATAAAATAAATTAAACTTGTTGATGCGAACATGTTTGTAATATTGGTGATTGGACGTAATGTTGGGCGTAATTTTGGGAAAAATATCCTTATCAAGATAAATATTAAAATGCAATAACAATGCATCAATACTCGCACATTACGTTAGAATGCTCTATCACTGACACGAGCTGACGTCACATCTGTTATTAAAAGAGTCGTTCTGATATAATGACGCTCACTTGAAAGTAAAAATATTTTACTACAAATTACTTTATCCATAATCGATTGTAAGCGGCGTGAGACTAAGTGGAGTTATGGACACAGTAAAGTTGTTTTTCAGTCTGATAAGGGATTAAAATAGGTGATCGTAAGATAGGTAATTACTTAATTAGTCTCACAGGTGATAGGTATAAAACAAGATCGCAATCAACATACTCCAATCGGACACAATTATTATAAAGCTAACGAGAATATCAAAGGAAGGATTCTGGGATTCACAGACTGTCATTACAGTGGTGAGCATTATTAGATAGTGCAGGAGAATTGTCGAGGAGCTAGCAGGGGCTCAACTCGTGTTACCGAAGCATATTAATTAAACACGCGTCGACCGCTGCGGGCGAGTCACTGGCTCGAGCCAGCTCGCCTAATGACCAGCCCAGACGTGGGTAATGAGGGTCGAGTGTGATTCCACCGGTGATTGACTAATCTCACCGCCCTTCGATTCCCTTCACTAAAGAGCCATTTCAAATGAAATTGAATTATCGATTCAAATTATTACTTTCAGCAGACGTGCAGTTTAATAGGCCGACTTTATAGGCCGTAAAAAACTAAAAGTTCATTAGTGAAGATCACAGTCTAAGAGTATGAAACATTACGGGATTGGGAGGTAGGGTGTGCTTTAGTTTATTTTAATTGAATATTCAGGGTAAACCTTATAATAGTTCTAGTTTATCAAAAATAAGAACACTAGAAAATAGGTACAGGTACAAGTTTGTTAATAACATCGTGTTTTTTTCTGTTATATTAAGAGGGCTGAAACAAATGTAAGATTTGAAATCATTAGAACAGAGTGTTGAGAGAGCTTTGAGTAAAAGTCGCGGTTAGGTGGGTGTCAGGGGTCAGTTAGAGGTAGCTCTCAGAGAAGTCAAGGTCAGAGACGGAGGCGCGCGAGGAGCGCGTGTAGTTGGTGGAGGTGCCGTAGTCGGAGGTGGCGGTGGCGAGGTCGGCCAGCACGCCGCCCGTACCTTGCGTCACGCCGGCCGCCGCCGCTTCGCGCTCCGCCAGCTTCTGTTTCAGCACCCGGATCCGCTCCTCCTTCTGCAATTACACTTTTAGATAGATACATAGAACACTCTTGCACTCACTCTTTTTAGGGTTCCGTAGTCAACAAGGAACCCTTATAGTTTTGCCATCTCTGTTAGTACTAGAACGCTTTAATTTGACATGGGTTTATATATGAATCACGCCGACAAAGTGGTACAATAAAATCATTCAAAAAAAGTTGCAAAAACATGTTCTCCCATACATTTCATACGGGAGAACATATTTTCCAACTACAATGTTAAGTTTGTTCTTGGGATAAATTCATCGCAACTACGGAACCCTTCCGACACGCACTTGGCTGGTTTTTTTTATCTTTCTTGCGACTCCTTAAAACTTATCTTATTATGCAAGAGCTGTAATTGTGCAACACGGTAAACAATTCTGCTGGAAACCGTTTAAGTTTATTGGAGCAAATTAAATGCTATCGTAAAACTTTGACTTTAAGTTTGTATTTCGAAACAGCAGCAGATGCTGTGCGTCTTCTGGTTCGCCTGGCAATCTGATTACCTAAAACAGTTGACATTTCAGTTTCATTTTGTTCACTTTAATGTACATATTAAGTTTGCCATAAGACATCTTTTCAAAGGTTATTTATATAGAAACGAGACATGAATTTATCAATTCTATTGGTAGGAAAAACACCGTTAATTATACAAATATTTTGTTTGAAGTGAGTAAACGCTATTGATGAGAAATTCAATCTGATGGCTAACATTATCATAACGACCTATTCCATGTTTTTTTTTAAAGGTCAATGAACGAAATTAACATTTGATCTAGAAAGTAAATTATTTTCTTTGTTTCCTCTGTATTAGAAAATAAATGAATAATTAATTAATTAGCTTCTGTTTAAATAACATAACGAACGAGCCATAATCGATAAATCAAAGTAATCATAATAATGCCTCGAAATTAGAAGTTAACTGATAAAGATGGTTGGAATTCTGGTAACGACCTAATCACTAATCATTCATGACGTAGTGTTTGGTATAATTAAATAATAATTATGAAAACAGATTTTTTATCAAAATGTGGTAGAGCATAGAGAGAGCATAGTCATTTATTTGAACCATCAAAAAGTTCTTCTACTTAATCTTGCTTTCTTACTTTTGTGTGGTTAGTGACTAACCTGGTGTCACAGTTTTTATACCGCTCTGACTTCAAATGCTGTCGAGAAAATATCTCTCGGTTTCCTCACGATGTTTTCCTTCACCGTTTTTTAAGCAAGTGATACTTAAACAATACGCACATGAATCCGAAAAGTCAGAGGTGCGTGTCTTGGGCTCGAACTGGAGACCTAAGACTTGGCACACCACTCACTGCTATACTTGATAATTTTGATGATTACTCTTATCCTAGGTTTAGATCGGCTACTATTTGTCATACTTAATGATCAGAGAAACCACTTTCAAACAAACATTCTGTGCTTCAAGGAGCTGTTGAGTAGAGGATTTCGAAATAGGTAAACAATTTCGAAGTACTTAAGGTTACATCGCAAACAAAGACAGCCCTTAAAACAAGGCATCGCAACATGAGTATATCAACGAACAGTTTCGATGAAAATAAATTCGAACAAACCATTTTCGACCTGACTTTGTGAACCCAATTCGTCGTGATGCAGTCAATTTATACGAATTGGCATTATCAAAGATTTATTTGATAATAATCTCACTAATTCGTTTTCAATCGGTTTGTTTGTAAAGAGCTGACGAGTGACGTTAAAGATAAATTGATTATAGGTGAATGCTAATTTATTCATGGTCCTAATGCGACGGTACCTAATTGATGCAATCAATAATACAAAAAGTTTCAGCTAAGTATAGCTTAATTAACAACTATATACAGAATGTTTGAAAGCAGGGTGCAAAGCCTTAAGGGGGATACTCGACACCATTTGGAGCATATTTAAAACAAGGTTTGTACGATTGAGACTTTAATTTAATTTTATAAATGACGTACCGTACATAAACTACGCAGGTTTCTAGCATTTTTATTAAAAAACACAGATGCTTAGAAATTGGTTAATTAGATTATATATATATATATACATAGGATAAACGAAATTTCAATAACTGGGGTACGTAAAATGGGCAGTTAAAAAACAAACGTATTTCGTCTAAGGGATGTATGGCTCAAAGTGCTCTAAATGATGTCAACTATCAGCCCTTTAAGGCTTTGCACCCGGCTTCCAAACACCTTGTGTATTAATCCCATGTGTTTACGAGCACACTACAAAAGAGTTACAAAACCTCCGTATATAACAGAAACTGCATTTCGAAAAAATCCGGTATGTGTTCGTATTGGTTGAGGTATTATGTGGTTGCCAATCAGTCATGTTATCCCTTCGTTACATTTATGAATACGCATCACTTTTGTTCTCTGTTTCACGAACGTGATGTGCGGAATAGTATAACAGAAACAGAGGCATTACACACACAGACGCACGTCGACTTGGAAAACAACAACATTGTATTGTGAGCTTTAGGCGCCTCCGTGGCTTATAAAAACTATACGAATATTTATACAGTTAGTGGAAGGGTGCTTTATTTAAGGAAGATGTCTCGTAGTGCCTTCAGACGAGATGAATTAAACATGAATGTGAAGCACCTTTAAGGTGCCAGGGATGAAGCAGAGTAAATACTTTTTTTGGAGGAAGTGTCAAGATTAAGCCTTTTCCTCAGACAGGAATCTCCCGTTTTGAATAATGAGTTTGCAAAAGTCATCCATTATGGATAGGGAGGGTGTTAAACGGAGAGTTGATTACTAGAAGCTGTTGTTTATCTTTAACTAAATTGCAAAGTAGGAACATAAATTCTGTTAATGAAGCATTTATTGTTAACTAGCAACATCCTCCTGCTTCGCACGGTTTTTAAGACTAGACAAAACATCGATTTTTTAGTTTTACGTTACTTAATATTAACGTATTATACACATAAACCTTCCGGAATAAATTCTCTAAACGATGGTGAAAACCTCATCAAAATCTGTTGCGTGGTTTCGAAGAACAACGCGGGCATACAGACAAACGCGAAAAGCAACTTTGTTTTATAAAATGTATAGATACTCGTAGCACACCTATTAGTAATTCTAAAACGTCCGGTTGTAATCAGACACTGAAGGTAAATTAAAGATAGTACCACAAATAAGCTAGCGTAGCGTAGCATGTGACAGAAATATGTAGGTATAGATAAGATAAATGTGGGAGGGGTGCATGATGCGGATACGACGCCGACGCTGTTGTAACGTACCTTCTGATTTGATTCATACTTACCAGCCTATAATATTTCCTCTTCTGGGACATAGGCCTCCACTCTGAGAGAGGGAGTGGGCTGTAATCTACCACGCGGGCCCAGTGCGGGTTGGTAGATGTCACATGTCTTCGAATTTATTTATTTTTGGTTCTACGACATGCCGATTTCCTCACGATGTTTTCCTTCACCGTTTTGAAAGCAGTGGTGATGAAATTATTCACACAAAGTAAAGCGCCTGTCTGGGTTCGAACTCAAGACCTACAACTTGCAATTCATACCTATAAGTAATTAGGGTTTTTTGAAACTCAATTCCTAAGCGAGCCTGCTGGGGTTGCGGGTTTGTCCGAAAGGGATATCGCGGCCCCGGCACACAGGCGACGGAAGGAACACGGGTGGGTTTTAGTCAGTAAAAGTCTGACACGGCCTCTCGTTCCGCCCAGAGCGGGGGAAGTCATTTGATGATTTCCCACCCTTAAAAAAAAAAAAAAGCGTGTCCAACGAAGAGTTGAAGTTTATATACAAACAAGATTGCTAACAACGGCTAGTTACTGTAGTAGAGACTAACATAATATGTGGGTAAAAAACCTCCGTCTATGTCTTGATAAATCTATTTACCTTATATAAAATTCTGTCAATAGTTTGTAATGGACATGAGCCCCTTCCCAGTAAAGCCGATTGACAGGGTTTCCTACTCACGAAGGATTTTATTTCCCGTACTTGTCAGGGTGAGACCCACATTATTTATGTACGACATTGTGAAGACTCCATTCCGTGATTGCACGCGAGTAATACATAACAGGTATAACTATGTAGCTAGTATGTACCTGCATTATGCATAAATGTATGTTTGCAAATGCACTCCGACCTAAACGGTTCGGAAACATGAATATTTTTAGGACATAACTCTGGCAGAAATGTTTGAACGGTAACTAGAGAAGAAGTGTAACATTTCAGTTTAACTAAGCGCATCGACTAGTATTTGATTTAGAAACCTGACTTGTTCTTGGCGAGTGCTTGGTGGTGAGGAGCTCGTGGCTAAGTAACAACAGCCGCACTGGTCGATCCATCAGGTTAAGCTACGCTTGCCGGGGTTGGTCAGTGGATGGGTGACCATCTTTACATACCGAGAATCCTCTGTGCCTCGGAAAGTACGTTAAGCCGTTGGTCCCGGCTGCCATTCGTGGATCTTTGACAGTCGTTACGAGTCGTCAGAAGCCCGAAAGTCTGACACCAGTCTTACCATGGGGTATCGTATGTTACCCAGTTACTGGGTTGTGGAGGTCAGATAGGCAGTCGCTACATGTACAATACTGGTATTCAGCTGCATCCGGTTAGACTGGAAGCCGACCCCAACATAGTTGGGAAAAGGCTAGGCAGATTGACTTGTTCTTGGTAAAAACCATTCATATTTTTGTATACTCTTCAAAAAATATAAAAACTCCTTTAGGGGCGTTATCATGGGCACGCCACAATTGCGGCGGTAAGGCCCCTCTTTGAGGAGTGGCTAGAGAGGCGCCACGGCGTCCTCACCTTCCGCCTGACGCAGGTCCTCACCGGACACGGTTGTTTCGGGAGGTTCCTGTTCAGGATAAAGCGGGAGGAAACGCCCGGGTGTTACCATTGTGTGGATCGCCCGGAGGACACGGTGGAGCATACGGTGGAGGTCTGCCCGGCTTGGGCGGGGCACCGCCGTGTCCTCACGGAGGCGATCGGCAGCGGCGATCTCTCGCGTCCGGCCCTGGTTCAGGCCATGGTCCGGAGCGAGAGTGCATGGGAAGCCGTCACTTCCTTCTGCGAAGCAGTAATGCTCGCGAAGGAGGAGGCGGAGCGCGCGAGGGAAATGCAAGATGCGCGCCCTCGCGCCCCTAGCCGCCGCAGGAGACGCCCCGGGCGTCGGGAGTCGCGAGCCGACTTCCGGCCACCGTAGGCGCGGGCTTGCGGACGGTGGGCAATGGGTAGCTCGCCGTCCGATTAGGACCAGGCCCGGGTCGACGGCGCGTTGTGTTCCACGCGCGCCTCAAAGAGATGTCAGCACCAACTGACGGGGTCCGTAAGGGCCAATGCCTGCCAGGGTTGCGAGTTTGTCCGAAAGGGATATCGCGGCCCCGGCACACAGGCAACGGAAGGAACACGGGTGGGTTTTAGTCAGTAAAAGTCTGACACTCCCTCTCGCTCCGCCCAGAGCGGGAGGAGTCATTTGATGATTTCCCACCCAAAAAAAAAAAAAAAAAAGGGGCGTTATCAACGTCCTACACCGGCAGGATTATAGTGTTCCTGATCCAAAAACATATTTTTTGTTGAAATCAACGGTGGCTAGTGAACCGTAAGTAATTGAAACATTATTTATCGCTTAGAACCTACTTATCTAATGTGTATCTTATACGAGCCCGTTCCTTTCAATTTGCATAGGAAAATGGGAAGGTAATTGGAAAACACGTCCTACATTTTCACAATTTGCATTATAAGAACTTTCACGAGTGCTTGGGCAGTCAGCTCCGTTATAAAGCTAGTATGGTCAATCATTTCACTGGGATATGTGCTGTTAACATAATAATGAATCATCATTATACTTGGAGAAATAAAATTATCTGGCAAAACTTCACCGAGGCGATGTGTATCGATTCTGAGATCTATTCATCATCAAAAAAAGGTTTTCTAAACGCATCCTTTCAAGTACCTGAATATGTATACATTGTATACTAGCCACGGTTGATGTGCCCATAATCAGCTGTAGTTGGTTACTTAAAATTATAATGGTCAATTTTTCTATTAGTTTCGACCTTAGAGAATTTTCAATTTACTAGGAATTGTTGTCAGGAGTGGTATAGCAGTTACGAGGTTGACTATTCCAGAAACCTATCGATATCCATCTCATCCGTCATTTTTCGCTAGTAAATTTACTTTATAGTACCAACTAGCAGAAAAGATTCTCAAACAAATGAGCTTGCCCTCAGACTGAGCGGAGATCAAGGCTGTCAACATAAAAGATTAAAAAGACATAGTGTCTCAACACTACAAGATAGATTCGTCAGGATGAAATGAGGAATGTCTCACCAAGCTAAAAAGCCTAAACAGATACAAGTATCAGACAGAGCAGTGGCTTATTGTACTTGGGCCATCTAGTAACAGATTCCTTGAACGACAATTCAGATTTGGAGAGGGAGCGCAGAGCGTTGTCAGTTCGGGCGAACATGCTGGCTCGCAGGTTCTCTCGATGTACAGTCGCAGTTAAAATAGCCGTTTTTAAGGCGTATTGCACAACACTGTACTCGGGGGCCCTGTGGTACAGATATACCCAAAGGGCTTGCAATGCTCTGCGTATTAAATAATATAACAATGCGTTCAGGGTGCTGTTGCTACTGCCTCGCTTCTACAGGGCCTTGGCGACGTTTGCCGACGACGCGCGCACTGACAGCTTTTACGCAATATGGCGCAAGAAATCTGCCTCGTTACTTCGCAGGTTGCGTGACAGTCCCAACATCATTCTGCACTCGATATAGCCGCCCGGGCAGGTAGTAACAAGATCTGTTTTAGTTATTAAGTACTTACTGCTAAGTAAGATTGTTACTAACACAATGGACCTTATTTGTAGTTTGAACAAATAAATAAATAATAATACAATGCCACGGTGCAGAAAGTAAAAAAGAAAAAGACTTTAACCTGTTTAAGTGTCACCACGAGTGAAGTAGTGTAATATTTATACCTGCGCGATGAGCTTCTGCAATTCTTCGTTTTCTTTGACTAGTTCCCGGTAGCGCTCTTCGTCGGCGGGGGCGGAGCCCGAGCCCGAGCCCCGGCCGCTCTCCGCACGCTCCGTCGGGTGACGGATCACTTCGATCACCTGTATTACCATATAGACTCTTATTTTACGCTTGCGTTAACACGCCATGCATGCATGTGTAAGTGCATCTAAAGCGATATACCTACATACAGTTAGATGAAATGCA
This sequence comes from Agrochola macilenta, assembly GCA_916701695.1. NCBI lineage: Eukaryota > Metazoa > Arthropoda > Insecta > Lepidoptera > Noctuidae > Agrochola > Agrochola macilenta. Next base: position 15,921,349 of record OU753554.1, on the reverse strand, counting down.
TGTGAAATGGATGATGTAACTAATATTTTGTAACAATATTTTATTTTAAAAGAGTTTCCATAGAGATATTTGGCCGTTCTTCTCCTTTGGAGCCTACCACGCCACGCCTTTGGAATGGGCAACTAACTTCATCTTTCTGACCGACTCCTTGACAATTCAAAAGTGTCTGTAAATGATTTAATTGAAATAAATGCTTTGAGTTTCAATATGTAGTGGATTACATTTTTAGTAAATTAGAGGTCGTTTAAATGACTGCAAATTAATTAAAAAACAGTAAGTGGTGTTACTACAGTAACCACTGATGATTGAGTAATATCGATTATATGGCGTGTTATAAGAACTACAAAATATTAATGCTAAAACTACATACCAACTAAAATGTGTTATTACATCATTAACTATGATTTTTTATTATTTTATATATTCTTTTAGGTTAATTCAGGAGTCATTAATTAAGTAATGTGGTCTAATTAAGACAACATTTTTGAAACTATGTATAAGCATAATATGGAAGGTATGTTATGCGTCATGAAGTAAAAATAAATCATAAATCAACTCTACAATCAGTGATAAAAGAATAAACAAGATTATGGTTTTTCCCTACGGCGCAATATTATTACTATCAAATAAATACTACGAATAATGTGCATCGAACCAGATGGTGGAGATAATAATTAGATAACACACATTATTTCTGATTGAATGGACACGTAGATTGATTGTAATGTACTATACTGCCCGCTCAGCCGAAAGGCGCTATCTCTGAGATACGGCCTTTTAGTTTTTTTATACCATTCAATAGCTATAACAATTTCGCATCTATTGGTGTGGCGGCATCTACATCGCCACATGCGAACTACGCATCAAAGACCTGACGTCACACAAATCCTGCATCGCGCAATTAGAGTTTACCGCGCGATGGACTTATACATAAACAAGCTTCCGCGACTTTAACCTCTGGGCAGTTGCCCGCCAGACACGACACCCATCTGGTCGGAGGATCCTCCCTTTTCTATGGTGGATGAGTGAACTTTACAATCTGTTCCTCATACCCCTAAAATGGTATAAGTCAAATAGCGCTATCTAACTTAAAATATTAAAAAAAACCACTAATAAGATTTTTTAATCCTCATGTTACCTTATATTACAATTTACAAAAAGTACATTTTCTCAAACCATACTCCGATTGAGATATCACCTTTCGGTTTAGCAGGGCAGTATATTATGTAGATCGGTACCAATTTTTCAGGACATTTAGTATCGAACATTTATCAAGCCTTAAAATACAGGGTTATTTTCAAAGACTAACCAAATAAACCGAGTATAGAGAGTAACCCGTGTTTTTATAGCAGACGCTGATAATTCAATATTTTTAACATTTGCCTATGTTTACGCTAGATGGAAAAAGTCGATTAAATAAATAATGATTTTAGAGGTCTAGGGAAAATATTGGAGGCCATTGAAAAGTAACCTTGTATATTTATACAAACTCATAATTTTTAAATTCTGCCGAGGCCTGTAATGTGAATATAGTGCCGTTAAAAGCAACGTTAATATCCCACAAAGACATTTTTCTATTTAAACTGTCGCTTAACAATACCGATTATCATGTTAAATCGTGTGAAAGTATCTCAAAGGTAGGCTGGTATTCATTTCAGTAAGGGAGCCCAACTTCTGCCGTAAATCACATTTAGGTTTATATTTTAACGACTGAATCAATTCGACCTTTATAGTCGTAATCTGAGCTCTCAATTTTCACAGGCCAAGACAAAATGTTCGTCTATGTAATAAATAAGCATCATTATCTCCCTCATAAAAGATCTGAAGACTCATTTAGTTTTCGGTTTTTTAAGAACTTTTGGTAATTCACGATACGGTTGGGAAAAACTTTCTTTTTAATCTGTTGAACACAGGCTTATTCAGTAGAGATTTAACTTTTTTTATTGTGTATAGTTATTGAAGTGAAATTTCTTAGGCGGCGATTCGATATTTGGACGAGAATTGAGGATGAAATTTCTAGGACGCGTCACGTTTAGGCACATTTCGTTACATGGGAGAGGAGAAAGATATCTCTCTCTCCATCTCACACACTAAATCTCCCTTAGTGCCTTTTCATACGGCCCGGGTACCCGACGGGATGTATGGGCATGTACGTTATCCTTCGCCGGTACGTGTGAAAGATAACGTACATGCCCATACACTAGACTTAGCCACCGGATACCCGGCACCGGCTACCCGGCAACCGGGACGTATGAAAAAGCACTTAATCGCCTGGGTACCCGGCACCGGCTAACCAGCACCGCCTACCCGACACTGGCAACCCGGTACCCGGGACGCATGAAAAGGTACAAATTCTTTATTTTTAAAGAAGTATCACTTGTACGGTGCTGCACGCGCAATTTTTATTTTTCACTTTATACATTGTGCGTTAAGCTTTATCAATAGCAGATACCCAACAGTAAGTATTTCTTGGAAGCTGGGATCTTTATAATTAAATAGGTCACTGTAAATTAGGTCAGATGTAATATTAAAGAACCAATTTTCTCTAGCAAGGTCCTGAGCAAGATAATATTTGTTGTAACATTATACGCAGACATTTATTTTAATAGCAAAATGTTCAGTGTATTTTATTCGTGATAATTCGTGACTGTTCAATTTAGTTTATGGCGTTAAAAGTGACTATAGACTAAGTTTATGTTTCTCGCGTGTTTATTTAGATTTCAGGTGTGACCGTTATAGTGTTTTGTATTTCAGAATACTATGTATTTTAACTTTGTAGATTTATGCTTTCAGTTTCTCTGTTTCATGCAAGTCATGGAGAAATCTTTATGTATGTTACTAAGAAGCTTTAACTGTGATATTGATATGACTAAATGAACCTGTAACTATAATGTAAAGTCGAGGGACTTGATTGACAAGCAAATTGACTATCAATTAAAATTGCCGTTCTTTGTCGATCGTATGAAAAGGCTTTATTTAACAAGGGAAATCAACGTAGGGTGTTAATCTAATCAACAATCAAGTTCCCTGACCGTACAGAGGAATAAAATGATACTATTTACAACTACATGTAAGATAGATTTCTACTCGCTTACACGAAATATTAAAATAATTAAAACTTTGTAGCTTTTTCTCACCTTACTCACCTTGGGAATAAATATCAGTGCCATGCTGAGGAAGCAGCAGAAGACAATGGCCAAGGAGACGAAGGCGAAGGCTGCGTCCTGCTGGCTGGCGATGACCAGCGTCACAGGCGCCGTGATGAGGCACAGCACCACCACGTTATAAATGCTCATGCCGACGTAGCGCGAGTCGTTGATCTGCCGGACCTTTACTGAGCGCGTCTCGTAGGCAAGGAACAGGCCGAATACGAGGACTAGGCCTTTGTAGCCGTACATTACACCTGGAACAAAGATGTGGCTGTAGGTACGGTCATGCTTTTAATTGCTGGAAGTAGAATAGACGTATTTACAATTTGTGCATTCGATGAGTTATGGTTAAGCCATGTTTACGTCGCAAATAAGAGACGTATTTGAAAATTGCTAAAAACCGCTTTAAAGAGGTTTTATAGTATAAGGTTCTATGTCGAATTTAACGCGTTCAGTGCCCGGAGCTCAGTCCCGGAGGGTTCATTTTAAATATAGGTTTTTCTTAGCGAATACAGCATTATAAACCGTGAAAGTAAAATCTCTGATGTATATTTTAACAAGATTTATTAGAACATGCGCTGGTTTTAAAATCTAAGCAGCTTTTTGTTTAATTTTTTGTTCAAGGTTACAAATATTCACTAAAAATTTAAAAGGTTGGCAACTACGTATAGCGACAAGACCCCTGAATTAATATGAATTTTACTTCGTTTTATAACACGGTTTTAAACTTAATGCCGTTGACCGTCTGCGATGGTTAACTGTAGCTCAAAGGTAATGCCGGCAACCCTCCCGGAGGGTTCACTTCCAATATGTATGGCGGCATGGCGTATGAGTTCTATGAACAGTGGGTGTAGTCGAAAGTGTTAAAAAGCACAATTTCGAAAGATCGGATTGTTACTGAGAATATTCTTAAATGCTAAAAACCTTAGAATTAAAAACAGTTATTTTCTCTTGAAAGCTGCATTTGCGACTTCTGGACCAATGGAGGATCAACACGCACACCTTTAAGAAAAAGGTGACAGTAAACAACATTACAAAAAGAACAGCTGTTATTAACGACTCAAGAAAAACTTTTAAAATTCCCAAGTTACCGTCGCAAATGAGTCGCAGTGGACTTGGAAGGAGATTTATATAATGTAATTTACTGTTTACGGTACTTTAAATCACTTGGTATTAAAACTCATCTTTTATAATTATTGTTGTTAGTAATAAAGGCGGGCGCAGATTTCAGTTGGTTTATTTTGTAATTAAAAGTTGGTATCAAATTAAACGGCTGACTCAAGTAAGTATTCTTTTAGATAAAAAATGAAGCCAGCAATACGCGTTTTATTTTTAGGATGTTTCAGTAAAGGTTACTGGGAACAAAATTTTTGTTTGCGCGCATTGGAATATTCTGGAGTAAGTGATGCGTGAAAATGAACGTATCCGTTGTTCAAGGCGGAGAGGACACGTTCTACGCGAATACAAACATGTTTCATAAGCGTGTTTCCCTTTACAATTAAAATAATTGGATACATTTTAAAACGGTTGCGACAATGTAAATAAAATTGGTGATGCAAAAGGGTCAAAAATGTTTTCCTTCTGATTGCTCGTTAAAAGCCCTGTTTTTATGGTCCATTAGGTCATAACAGTATTAACATATAATTGCGTTATATCGTAGCTAAGTAATAACAGCCGCACGGTTCGATCCAGCAGGTTAAGCTACGCTTGCCGGGGTTGGTCTGTGGATGGGTGACCATCTTAACATACCGAGTTTCCTTCGTGCCTCGGAAAGCACGTTAAGCCGTTGGTCCCGGCTGTCATTCGTGGATCTTTGACAGTCGTTACGGGTCGTCAGAAGCCCGAAAGTCTGACAACCAGTCCTAGCAAGGGATATCGTATTACCCAGTTACTGGGTTGTGGAGGTCAGATAGGCAGTCGCTCCATGTAAAATACAGTATTCAGCTGCATCCGGTTAGACTGGAAGCCGACCCCAACATAGTTGGGAAAAGGCTAGGCAGATTGATTTGAGCATTCAAACATTATTATTAAGCTTAACAAACAGATTACGACATTAGACGAATTATAGCAAGGCGTCTAATCTCGTAATCTTGAGATACTTGTTAATAATATTAGTGCATACGGACGGGGAAGCTGCTGTCATCCTCATTATGCATAATATATCTCCAATTAGGGAACACACACGACAGTACCGTACCAACCCCGCAACGCAAAAGTCTGCGTTGCAACCGCAATGCAGCGACATGTGCATTCAGCAGGAACTTACTAGTAAATTATGCGTTGCGGTGCCACATCGCACTGCTTTGTTTTAGCTTCACATAATGGTACCAAGAACTGTTTGATCATAATTTCCTCGGAACCTGACATCAAAGGGAAACCTTGATTGAGATGGTTTCATAAGCTCCTCTTTTAGAACTACGTATTGTTATAAAATAATCCCATCCTGAAGAATAAATACATTTCGTGGGATTCACGATTCTTCGACAGGCTGATATTAAAATCAAGTATTTAAGTAGGTACCTACCTAATTTTTAGGATTCCGTACCTCAAAAGGAAGAAACGGAAGCCTTAAAGGATAACTCGTGTGTCTGTCTGGCTGTCCGTTTGTCACAGCCAATTTGCCCCGAATCTACTTGAAATTTGGTACACATATGAATTTCTGTGACCCAAACACGGACGAGTAACGTAAATAAATGAATTTTGAATATGTGGGTCACTTTTAGAGTGCAAAATGGTAAATAAAAAAAAGGTTTTGGAAACTGTACCGTGTGACGTATCAAATGTAAGGGCTAGTTGTGGGGATTTCAATTTTTTTTTTTTATAATTTTCTAATTTATACTACATATATTTAAGGAAATAGATGAAAATTGACCATTCACCCCCTTATCTCCGAAACTACAAAGCATGAAATTTTGAAAAAAATGCAGTGAATGATTCTTTACTCATAGATTACAGGAAATCTATAAGAGGTCTATGGTCTTAAAATAACATTGTAATTCTCTCAATATTGTGCGTACAACTTACATTTGCAGTTGGAATATATTGGAGAACATAGTTTTCGACTACAATGTTAAGTTTTTCCTTGGGATAAAGTCATCCTAACTATGGAACCCTTCATTGTGCGTGTTCCAACACGCACTTGGCCGGTTTTTTCATGAAAACTTGCACTTTTGGCCAATGTTAGGTTTACTACAAATCCGTCTTTTATTACCCGCCGACTGCAAAGAAAGTTGAATTACTTGTTTTAAACATTTAACTAGTACAGACTCACGTATTTTTTTTTAGTTTATTTAAAAGTTCTCAGAGCTCACGTAGAGCTACGTCAATTTGAGCTACAAAGTCTGGCACTTTCTCTTGCAAATTAGGTACCTAAGTGCTCTAAAGTCTAAATTGTATTCCAATAAAATTTTGTCGCAGATGAAAACTTTCAAGATATTTTCATATTATTTTCGAGTACGTATAAACATAATGTGGCAGCAGTATGGAGCTGTATGCCATAATATTTTTATAAAAGGTTGTCTCGTTTTTGATACAGATTGTATTTCCAGTTGTAACAGTTTTTGGCGTATGTCCACGGTTCGTAGTACGAGACGCCACCGGACGTACAACTACACGTAAGAAGTCTACGAGTAGTTATGTAATTTAAGGAACATACCATCTAGATTGCAGAGCTTGGAGTATATGGCTGTTAGTAATAAAGCTAGCTCAACATGGCGCCTGCGAAAAGATTTTCATCTGGTTTATGTGATCATTCATGCTGGGGAGTTTCTTGCGCCACTTCTTATTCCCAGCTTAAGCAGTAGGAAGTGGTGAAGGGTGGGCGTTTTTGGGGGACTGTCTTATGTAGTAATTTTGACGTTCGAAAAGTACTGATTCTCAGCCTAGTTTGAAAATAGTTATTTATGCTATAAGTGCGGAAGGTAGGTGATTTCCAATGAGTGGCATTTTATTCACGAGCGAGCGTAGCGTGCGAGTGTATAAGTCGACACGAAGCGGAAATCATCTTACGCACGTGTATCATACAACGTTTTACTATGCATTGTGAGATAAAAAAATAAAAAACTAGTGAGCCTTACGATGATGTGTAACATCTAACATAATGACGACGTATATAAATGATAAAAACAACATTCATGACTTTGACTTTCGACTTCGACTTCGACTTCGACTTGACTTTGACTTTGACTCCGCCGTTGCCATCGCCATCGTCATCGCCATCGCCATCGTCATCGACGGCGTCATCGCCATCGCCATCGCCTTAGCCATCGTCATCGTTATCATCATCATCTGATTTGTAAAACTTTTTTCAAATAATAAAAACTCTGCAACGGGCTGACGACGGCCACAAAAATAAAAAAAAAACAGAAAAGTAAAAAGCACTAGTGAAAAAAAGTGACACTTTCCGCACTAATTTACTGCTTGGAAAAGCAAATGCATTGTGAATTACTTTTGAATTTTTGAATTTTGAATCAGTTAGAGATTCTTCTTTTTCGCCTGTTCATTGACATCGTTAGAATGTGTGTTTTTCGGAGTTCCAGAGCCTTAATTATTTCAATGTTTTTTTTGCAAAAACTGCAATTCCTCCAAAACCTACTATTTAAACCGATTTAAAAAACGACGAGTATTTTGCAAAGTTAAGTCACTCACCAAGCCATACAGTATTGTGTTTACTCTCGCAATGTTCGAGCTCGGGTCGTATGTGCACGTCATCATCATGGTGCCTCGGGGCCTCCAACGGGAAGATCTCCACTCGTCGCTCTAGCGGGTCCCGCAGCTGCCACGCCGTGAGGAGGGCCACGTCCACCACTAGAAGGCCTCCGACCATTGTGTAGAGCTTCCAGCCGTGGATGCGCTTTTTCTGTTAGGAGGTATTGATGGAAGTTCAGTATTTATTGATCGTAGTTTAGTCTTAAGACCCAAACACAAATCACTAAACACGTTTAAAACGTTATTCTGTTTCTGCCAATCGTTTGAAGATGACAAAGACAGAATGATGTTTTAAATACGTTTACTTAGCGTTAAACCCATTTAGCGAGTTGTGATAAAAACAGGCGTAAGTGTAGCATAATTAAAAAGTGATAGTTAATTAACATTGACTACATTGTGATGTAATTAATTAAATGCCCGTCTTGATCACAAATCACCCTTGCAATAACTATGTAAACTCGTCATTGTAATAACACAATTAATTCAATTGCATTCTGTTAAACTAAAGTAATTATTTTAAGTTACATATACATATATTTCTAGACATATTTAGAATCCTACATAGGCACATAAGTAAATATCGTATCTTTGATTCATCATTCCACTCAATTCCATATTCCGAAAAGGAAAAAAATCACGACTGCTCCGAATAAAGCAAAAGCAGAAGTCAACAATACAATATATTTAAAGAACGGGTGGGCGTCGTATCAGGTTCAAGAAAATAAAAATTCCCGATATCTCACAAACCTTTTGCCCCGTATTTGCTTACAAGGGCCTCGTCGGATGAGATCTCAATAAGTGCTATAGGAAAACTTCAGAGGACGCAATGAAGTGCGGAAACAAAAAACGCAAACATTCGTTATGTAAAGTGACACAAGACGATCTAATTTCCATTGTACTGTGCATTGGAGTTTAAAAGAGTTGCTTTTAAATTCATGTCGTCCGTACTGAATCTGTCTTCAGTTGGATGAATGTGCAAAATACTTAAGAGATATTCGACAACGATTATGTCACATTACATGGTAATTTATGTGAACGTTAATACCGAATGAGCGTTACAGACGTCTGTTTATATTTTGGTTAAGTTAATAGCATAAAAAAAGATTTTCCTTTTTGTTTGGGTTAAGTGTGGAGTGAAATGTGATATACACATAATGTGACAGGTGACATAAACTAGACAGGATAAAGACAGTAAAATAATATAGTACAATTCTTTCCCTCTCAGTTTATATATTATGGCACCTATTTATTGTACTCGTAAACGTTTGCGCGCTCCGTAAAACCAGCCACTTAAAATTCTTCTCAAAACCTAGGTGGGGGATTGCACGGAAATTCCAATTACCGAGTTGATTACCTTTGTTTCCACTTTTGGTTTAGTGGTGTGCCGATGTACTCGCCATACTTTAGTGAACATGGCGCCGTATGCCATAGAGAAGCCCGTAGCGAGCAGCCAGGCGCGCGCGGCGCACAGCCCGGAGAAGTGCTGCGGCATCACCCAGCGCCCGTCCACACCCAGCGCGATGGCTGCGCTCAGGCAGATGCAGCAGCCGCACAACATCACCGTGTTGCACGCCGGGTGCGACCACTGAATCACCCTGCACACAATACTCTACGTTATAGGTACTGCAGGATACCTAAATCGAACAAAAGTTACGACCCAATGTACCAACTTTAACGACTGCAGCATTGGTTCCACGTAATAAAAACCAAAACAAAGTAAGCGCACAACGGATACGGGATATCGACTTTGACGTTAAAACAGTATGATACTCTTGTTCCTTTTCCTTGTGTCATTTTATACTCTTGTAAAATCTTGTTCTATTTTCATTTCCGTCGAAGAAGAGTGGAATAATTCAGAAAGGAATAAAATGTAAACAAAAATAAAATAAAGATGGCGGACCTCAACACTATCGGAGTTCCCCTTTGACTGTTCACTGCTTCAGATCATTTACATTCATCTCATCGCAAATTGCTCGTTTGGCATATAAAACTCCTCCACCGCCGGGATAAAACAACGACCGGCGAGCGACGCAGCGAGAACCGCGGTTTTTATTTAGCTACATTTGTTTTCGATAACTCAATGTAACATTGAGCTTAGATTTTCTTGTTTTCAGTGCAGAAAATTGCTGAATAGATGTCATGATTGGGTTCTAAGTTAACTTTGTAAACGATATAGGAAGTGAACAGTATTTTTAAGCATAACAAGTGACAACACACACCGCAAAAAACATCAGTATTCATTATTTTTGTGTTTTAAGTTCAAGCTTAGATTTTTTTAGTTCGACGCGTTCCGAGCATTAAGTAAATTAACTGGATTGTCGTAATACAGACCCTTGTCAATATCATGCACTCCCGATTTCAGCAGTAACTTCGGGGTGGGGGCTGACGTTGATAAAGGATCTTTAAACAGGATATAAAGGGTTTCTTACCTCCGGTGTCTGTGCAAGATGTTGAAGACAATTAGTGCAATGGCGGCGAGGATCCCAGCGATGCAGAGTGCGGTCATGCACGCAAAAAGCGGCAGAGAGACCGTCCGTAACTCGTTAACTACCACCGTGCGGTCTGGAGGCACTTTCCCACCTGTCCAAATCCAAAGCCATTTAATGCTTCAGTACAACGAGTGTGACGCTCGTAAAACACACATAAAACTATTAGCTATATACGGGAAACGAAATTAACTATACCTACACGATATAATTGCTGCTATTTTTCCTTTTACTGGTCATGTTTCTCTCGTTCAGCTAACGAAAGAATGTTTGCTGCTTTGACTTTACGATACCAGTAACTCGGTTGTTATAATTACTAAGAAGTACGCGCTCCCAGTCCCTGTGCCTTGAGGCAATATTCCTTTAAGTATTAATAACAATTTTTTTTTTTTGTTTTGTTTGCGGTTTTTCCGCTGACATTTTTCGGTCCCTCGTTTTTATGTGCCTGTATTTTATGTTAAATTGTTGAAAAGGTTTTATATGACACTAACAAAAAATGTTGGTTTCGAGATACGGATACGTACAGTTTTGGCAATAAACGTGACAGCGTGAGTGTTAAATATCGAATTTATGTTTTTCTAGATAGTTTTTGGACACGTTCACTTTAAAATATGGATCCTTCTACAAAAACAAGAACTTAGCTGTTAGCGTTCATAATCAGAAACTTTACAAACATCTGGTTGCCCTTGATCTATTTCTACTAAATTTTTTTAAATTTCTTGTTGAAAATATTTTATTACGTTATTATTTTGAAGTGTTATCGCATATAGCAGACATGGTTTTGTCAAGCTTCATGTGTAGGATGTCGTACGTACCGACCCACCGCTCTCGTTCCAGCCACGTCAAGTTGTCCGCCTGCGTGTCATAGTAGCCGAGCTTCACGTAATGGTTGTCACTCAGCTGCTCGATCTGAGTCAACGCTATGCGGTCGCCTTGGGAGGAGAATGCCACCAGACCCTACGAAATGAACACAATACATAAAGTCGGGGAAATTTATTGTTAGCAAATTTACTACCAACTTAAATTATCCGTATATTCAAATCACAACTGTCATTCCTGGACAGTTTTACGAAATGGCTATAACACGGCATATTGACGCATGAATTTCCCTGTCTGTACATAAATGACATAATTACGCCTTTTTCCTAAAGGGGTCCCTGCCCACCCCTTCGATTTTCGACAGTTAAATATAATACCCAGCATATAATAGGGGGCGAGTATATATTTAGATCAGTTCAATTTCATAGTAACCCCATCATAATTATTATAATAGTAAGCACAATTTCAAGTTCCCATGAAACTTCTTAGATTCACAAATTATTTCGTAGCTCATTTAACTTTCACATGTTCACTTACAAAGTTTGGAACTTTGAATGAAACTATGTGAAACCTTTACAATTTCAACGTTTATTGAAGGAAAATGATAAGATTCTAGTATGGAGTAGATGACAATCTCGTTGAATTAAGTACTTTAACTTTATGAATTTGTGATAAATTATTTCTATATGTAATCGTAACATCTGTCTGTTTGTTCATAAGTGCACTTAGAACTCGATAATCTCTTTTCAAAATAATACAGAAATCTGGCTAGCTGTTAGTTGGCTAGGTGTGTGGCTCTTCTCTGTTTACAGAGCAGAGCCGGAGTAACAGCTAGTATATAATAAATCCACTATGAACAATTCGACTCTAGCGATGAATCGATGATAAATGCATGACGTTATGGCTTTTATATCCCGTTACTGCGATGAAATTACTTTCAGTATAGGGAAATTTCACTGGGATGGGGTATTACCATGAAAAAATGGTTACTAAGTAAAGAAAAAAAAAATCTACAACGGATTCGTTACGTCGCGTTCATTTAACTCAAGTTGCCATAATCTATGTTTTCGAATGACATTTTTTTTTGTGAAAACCCTTTGAACACCGGTTGGAGTTTAATAACTCTAGACGAAATAACTTTTTTAAATTCTATTGTTCCATTAAATTCTTCATAAATAACTTCCAGTTACGTCCCCATTGAAACTGAGGCTTAATTGTCACAAAGGCGACGTAATTTCATTTTACTCTTTTCCCTACGCCAAATGTAAATAAATAGAATATTTTTCCGGGGTATCTAAATTAATATTATAAAGAGATTAGATTTTTGTGTTTGTAATAAATAAACTCAAAAACTGCAGGACCGATTTAAAAAAAAATCACTAGGATAATAATAATCAATGAGTAACATAGACATCACGTGAGCGAAGCCGCTGACAGAAGCCAGTTTGTTATATTTATTTAATAAATCAACAACCAAAAGTATCAAATAATACCAATTAGCACTTTGTTTTGGCTATGTTGTATCATACAAGTAGGTACAAGGTACCTATTGTAATAATTGTAACATATTGTTCCTGTCAGGTATATGAGTAACTACTGTGAGATATGCTTTTGTGAAACGAATAGCGATTTCCGTTTAGAGGTACACATATTATTACCCATACATAATATCATAAACTAGTGAGTGCTCCTGCTTCGCAAGGTTTTTACAACTTCGAAATATCAAGATTTCTTGATTGTATGTAAGTGTAATATGAATAAGTGATACACATAAACCTTGCGGAATAATTCTCTAAATGATGGTGAAAACCGCATCAAAATCCGTTGCGGAGTTTAGAAGAGATGCCAGATTGAAGAACAAACTTAACTTTGCAGTTCATATATAACTATAAATTAACAATTTTCGGATTTTCCTCTTTACTTGACCTTGCTTCTCGCCAAACTTCACGCTGCTGGGCCAACGGGAAGTACCAAATAGGCTTTGGTTTATTTGCTAGAGTCAAAATATGCGGCATAAATGGCCGTATTTTTTTATCGCGTTGACTTGGAAGTTTGATTTTCGTTACAGCTCCAAGAGACCGTAGATCTACGTTTTTGATATCTATTTCAACTTGATGCCTCCACGCGTTCCTGATAAAAAGGGTCTTGACAGACAACGAAGTCATCCTTTAAGGGTTTCAATTTTTCATTGTGAGGTACGGAACCCTAAAACAGATTTAATATCTGCCTGTCACCTTTTCATATCGTAACGGCTGAACGGATTTAGATGAAAGGCATAAGGATAGGCCATGATCTGGGTAAGGACATAGGATACTCTGAATCCCAGTAGCACATTCCTGTGGGATATTTTCCGACATCCACGCAGGCGAAGCCGCGGGCAAAAGCTAGTCATGTATAAAATAAAATACTTGTAATAGATTTTACACTGACACGTCTGTCATTGAATTAACTTAGACACGATATTTTGATAGAAGTCAATACTTTTATGTTTGCAGTTCATGGTTATGGCTTAATTAATCATCAAACAACCTTTTTATTCAATAGTTGCGTATTTTCTAGTACCTACTGTTGTATTCATGAATCTCTGATCACTGTGTGCAATAAACATTTCTCTTGACCCGGAGGCTACACGAGTCAAGTTGAGAGCAAAAACTAGCCATAAATAAATTTTATAGCTTTAATTGCTGCCGTTGTATGCTATTGACGTACCTTTACCACAACTAATGTTAGTTTCATTTTCAGACTAATTGTAATTATACGCTACTGAAACGATTTGGTATGTGTAATTGTGTAGGTAGGTACTAGATGTTTATAATAATTACTTTTTTTTTTATGTATTTTTTTTTTCTACGCCTTAAAGAGCGTAGAAAAAAGGATGGATTTCAAATAAAATATGGAATATTTTTTGTTCACTTCAGTTATTTTCAATAGAATATTACATTAAATTGGTTGCTCTGATTTTTAGGGTTCCGTAGTCAACAAGGAACCCTTATAGTTTTGCCATGTCCGTCTGTCTGTCAGCAGCTTAACTCAGAGACTTTAAGTACTTCAAAGCTGTAATTTGGCATGGGTGTACATATCAATCACGCCAACAAAGAGGTAAAAAAAAAAATTGCAGGGTACCTCCCTTGCACGTAAAGGGGGGATGATATTTATTATTCTCATCTATCCCATGGTATCCGTCCGGGATCCGTTTGCGTAATATTAAGCTAATTCCCCTGCCAGCTAAATGGTTATTTTTGGATAAGTGAAAAAAATCACGGCAGTAGTTTTTATAACGAATTTAAAAGGAAAACTATCACAGCTACAAGTTAACGAGTAATAGTCGACCAACTTACATTTGCAGTTGGAATGTGTGAGAGAACAAGTTTTTAAATTGAAATGTTAAGTTTGTTTTTGGAATAAATTCATCCCAACTACGGAACCCTTCATTGTGCGTGGTCTGACACGCACTATATATTAGGTTAGGTTATAGGTTTCCTTAAGTATTAATAAAATAAAATAAATTGTTCTCTGGGGCTATGAAATTGAAACCGTGATAAAAACGAAACCTCTGAAATACTGACATGTTTTTTATATTTTTTAATGTATGTCATACTTTAACAAAGCTATGTGTATAAAAGAGTGTTTTATACCAACACACAACAAAGTACTTTACTTGTTATAGTAAATAGCTTTTTCATATTTTATTATCTCAACGCCAGAGAAGCTTTATAGGAATTTTATACTGTATTCTAATAAAATTTAGATTTGAGTGAATTTATTATGGAGTATCAATCTCGTGATTTATATCGAGTTAACAAGCGATAGGGTACTTAAGATATAGTGCAGTAGATAGAGCAGTACTTACCGATACACCGAGGAATGAAGTGGAGTTTATTGCCTCGTAAATGTCATCGGCAATCTTCTTGTTCGTGTATGTGAAGTTCTTCAAACTAAGTCCGCTCTTCTCCAGTTTCTCCATAGTTTTGTTGAAGGCTAAGGAAATACAAATAGGTTAATCTCCTCAACCAAGGATATGAGGATTATGTATTGTCCGTGTGTATCTGTTCGGGGAGATACCGCTCATAAATTTAGAATTATCTCAAAGAGTCTTGGTGACAGTTGTGTGAATAGTGGCTTTGAGTTAGTTTTACAAAGCTTGAGACCACACTGGGTGGTTTACGAGGCGTGCTTCGTATTCCTATGTCGTATTTTAGACTATGTGCATTGTCATTGTCGCTAACGCTATGTATTTGAGCTACGCCAGGCACTGCTACGCTCGTAGCATCGTAGCACGTAGCGCGTAGACGGGCGCCTACGCGAGTGTAATATTTAAGGCAGAGCGCATTATAATTGCTCGCAGTATTTTAGACTGGCAAATATCTTTTTTCTTATGTACAGTTCAATCCGTGATCGTGTGTGCCGTGTCTTGTAATTTTTTTATTTTCTATTTTATATATATATTTTTTTTAAATAAAGGAATGCCAAAAACATTTGCCATCATCATTAAAAGGTTTCATCTGTCCATAAACAAAATGATTGAAAAAATTATTAATATTTTTTGAATGGTAAGTAATAAACTGTAATTGTTTCCGGGCCGACATATGAAACAATTTTGCAAAGGTATTAGTGTACATCCCATTCTTTTCAAAGGGCCTTTGTTCACGGCCGTGACTCTGATTTGTGGATAGGAAGATGAAAAAAAAACAAAACCATTCAAGTGTAGGATACCGCGAATAGGTAAATTAATATGGGCCGGGAAAATGTTCAAAGAACCAAATTGTTCTGGAAAAGATAAATGCGAACTGAAATTGGGGTCTTGTTCTCTACCCATTAGAACCTTTTATTTGTTTTTAGGCACACGTTATTTTTTGTCCGACAACTTTCTTCATATGTAATTGATCTTTTCTCAACTTATGAACAGGGACTTGTTGCGATAAATCGAGAAAAGTTATTAGTTTTTTTAAAGATTTTAATAGTTCATCATCAAGGTTTAGCAAGGTTCATCAGGTTTAGCATTTCCGTACCGTTAGTAAAAAAACGTTACTTATATCTTTCAGTTTAGTGTATTCAGTATCTCTTGTAACTTTTAAGTAAATTCTTGTTATTTCACAGCAGCTTTAACCTACGTAAGCAAAGGAAGAGTGTATTGTGTTGTCAATTGTTATGGTGTGCTCCTCGCGTGGCTTCCCGTATACGTACCTTGTCCTGGCAGTTGGCACGTACTGTCGCACGTGACGTGGGGCGCCACCTATTGTGCTGCTCGAGCACTACACTTGTTAAATTTTATTACGTACACAGGGCTGTCTCATTGTGCTTTCTTTAGTTGTTTGAACATACTTTACTATACTCATTTATGTAGTGACTTTAGCGAATTAATTTCTAATGGAAGATTAAAAGATTATTTTTACCCAAGAAATAAAATCCCTAACATAAAACTTTTGAGATCGCGGGTTTTTTCATTTAAGTTTAAAAGAAAAATGGTAGCACGAGATACCGAAATAAATATCATTATAATATTGATGGCTCAGCCGCTCAGCCGCAACGTTATTAAGTAATTCTGAGGCTTTCAATTTCATTATCTTTTAAATTAAGCGATTCTACAATTTTTTTGGAAGATTATCTTTATAGTTTTATTGCCTGATTGCGATTAATAGCAAAATCTACATCAGCGATGAGCCGATGAATTCCTTTTTCGTTACATAATTCATTGATTATTTCTCGCATAGATTTTTTTATAGAAAGAAGACTAGAACATGAAGACAAATCGAAACATCCCAGTACTGATTTTCTGGATTCGTTTACTCCTCTACTGATCGTTATTTCTCCTGACGAAGTTTTTTCTGTTTATATGTATGTATTTTATAGATATTTTCGTGTTATCTATCCATTATGTTGCACCTGCCATGTGTCCGCTCTGCGTCACCCTAAGGTTGACTGGTAGAAAATGCTCCAGGCATTAAGTCCGCCTTTGTACGGTATTAACTTGTGCATAAAGTTTTAATAAATAAATCCCAAAATAAAATACTCTCGAACAATCAACAATTATATAAGCCTCTAGCAAAATAGACACACATAACTAAGACCAGAAGTTTTTTTTTAAACTTATTTGTACATAAAACAGGAGTACGTACCCAGGGCTACGGCCCAAACTGCGTCGTAGGCCAGCGGTGCCTCTTGATAGCCCTCCGGATATCTCTCGCCGTCGATGTCGTAGCCAGCCTCGCGCAAAGCCTCGTTCAGGCGCGATCTGTTTAGATAAAACATTGTTTTTGTTGTACCAAATCAGACGGCCTACTTCTAAAGGAATATAAAGCAAGGATTTCGGATCCTTCTTTGATTACGTATTGTTTTTCTACTTTATCATTAGTTAGCTAGCTACGCGAGTTACTAGAAACATGTTCCTTTATAACAAAAATCGAGCTTAATTTTTTTGTAGACGTCAATTGTTTTTACATAAACACAGCTTATTTGGAGGAAGAGTGTCAATGACGACAAAAACAACTGTCAGCCGTTTCAAATGTCATAGGAAGGGCACAAAAATGCATTTGAATAACATGTCGTGTTCCATTGACCTAAAATAGCTTTGGAATTCTATGAATTCTTCACATTCTAACCCACGTTAAGTTATGAAAAAGCATTGTTAAGCATTGTAGCTGTACCGTGAATTGAATAAAATGCGCTTCATGTTGTTCAAAAGATTTGGATCTATTGAACACGCAAAAATATTTCCACTCCATAAACCAGGCTGCTTCGTGTTATTTGGACGGAGCTAGAAAGCTTTTTTACATCAATATTAATGGCATGTAAATAAGTAGATGATATATTTTGTATTTCTACTAATGGTTGAGTTCATGTTTCATAATAAGGGACATAAATAACGTCGTTGAGCTCCGTAAGGTCGAGAATATGAATGGTGCCACAATACTAAGATATTACAGTTGCATTGACGTAGTGTACGTGTGTATGTATTTTGTTCGCTTAGTAACTACGATGAAAAGCTTATTGCTGTGGAACCTCCGGAGAGAGCCCGCCAGTACTTAGCTTTGTTGAGAAGATGTAAGGCAGCTCTTTCTTTTACTTTTTCTGAGAAGTGTGTTGAAAAGGATATGAGAGGATTGGAGCCGCTGCAACGACGAAATATTAAGTGCGGCAAATGAAAGTTGTAACACAGCATATTGCACAAATCCCTGCGGAATATAATGTTCTACATTATTTTGTGTTCCAGCCTATTAATTCTTACAACACAGGAAAGCCTATATAAGAGGATTTAGTGGGGAATTCCGCCGGATTATTCTTATCCTAGGCCAGCTACCGACCCTGAGCTTAAAGCTCTTAACCACACAGAAACAGATAATACTGCAAATAGCTTGCGTGTTGTGTGAGTGTTTAAAAGAAATTTTTGATCAAAGTGTTTATTTTTAAATCTTTTACTTATAACATTATATATAGTAAGAAAGGAAAATAGACACATGTGAGCGTAATCACAACTTGATAGTTTAGTACGTTTTCTAAAAAAAGATCTGCTCTCGGTACACCGGGTACCTCATTACGTGTAAGGGTCGCCTTTCACGTCGGGCTGGTATTAGAAGTCTTTTCTATACCATCACAAAGGAGCACCTCGATGTATGAGAATAACGTATTATGTGCAGCCTCCACGCTTTATATTTTTTCCACCATTTCGCGCAATTACTATGCTAATGTTCACTGAAGCATATTTTATTATCTTTGAGGAGTACAAAGGATATCCCAAAAACAGTGAAGTTAACGGAGATATAACAATAAAGTCCCGACGCGATTCGCGATATCGCATATCTCTGGGCATTTTCAACTTGAAGTGTCGCCGCGACGACGAACGAATAGAATATTATGTTTAACGGCATAAAACTTTTATTTACATTGCATCGCGAAAACGTGTCTCTGCCTATATTTAAAACTGTTTAAAGAATATTATAGTCATGCACATGACGACTGAACGTCTTCAAAAATAACAAGATTGCTGCAATATTTTAGATGAAAATGGATTTGTTTTTCTTTCTATAGGTTATTCTGACGGTCTGAATAAATAACTTGAATATTTTATTTACGAGTATTCTGTCGTAGCAATATTTCAAAAACTATATTTATTTTATTAGAGCTGATCTACATTGATGTACATTACTTACATGCGTTTCCATATAAATACAACTTACCGAAAATCTTCTGATGTCATCCCGGAGATGGTGGTCTGGTTGGAGTTCTGGTTCCACATGAGAGCCTCCGTGGTCAAGTGCCCCTCAGCTGTCTCTCTCATCTGTTCAGGTGTGCAGTCGATGCCTTCTTTCTCCAAGTTAGTCTCGAACCAGTTGTCTTCGTACCAACCTGCCAAAATATTTCACGTAATGAGTTAGCTTCCATTTTTTACTAAGTGTAGATGAGAGAGGTTGTCAATTAGAATATATTGTTTTATAATTACTGAAAGTCTGAATCGATTAAGTAAAACGTTTACATAAACGATTTGTTGTTCAGTAAAAGCTCGGGTAGATAAGAAGCAATCATTTTAAAAGTTTAACTAAAGAACAATTAAACTTATTCCTTTTATTAAATTTTTTAACATCTCAAGGTTCTAAACTAAACTTCGTCTATTCAGAACGTAGCCACAGTTCTTATAGTCGCATTGGGAAAATATATTAATTTATGTAATTACTTAGTGCGCCAAGGTTTCTTAATCCAACAGAAATCATTACTTAAGTTGGTTCATTTAATTAAGTAAGGCCTCATGGATGAAACATATCAACTGCCTTTATTTGTAACAACCCGGTGAATGGGTAGGTAAAGTCTGTACATTCAGTAACTTCCCGACCACCGCAGACGAACAGTCGGCCTTTTCACTAAGTTGACCTTTATGACTTGCACGGAACGATAAGCAATCGAGTCAGTGTTTTCAATATTTTTCGCCCCGAAGCTAACGCAAAACTTCACGAAAATACGGAAATGTTGAAAAAACATGGCAGGGCGAACCTCAATTATTGCGGTGATCAATAAAGCGACGTCTTTTTGAAGATGAGAGAAAAATATGGAGGCAGGCGTCCTATTATGTGGCAAGCTATTATAATTTTTAACAAGTTAAACATTTTAAATAAGCGAAAATGTATAAACTGGCAAATCATGCTGAAATGCAATTTTACATAAAGCTTTTATTTATTACCGTAACCCTAAGTGTGAAAACATGAATGACCAAATTATCATAATGCCAATTATTTATTCAAGAATAAGCGGGAAATTATTTCCCTTTATTTTGCGTTTACGGCGAGGTTCGCCCTCGACCATTATTTATCCCCTTTCTCTATCCATTTCCTTTGTCCTGTTTGTTGGTACAACCTGATGCGAACAAATGTGTGTTTGCTGTGTCATCTCCACTTTGCTTGAAGCGATATATTTTCATGAAAGTCGAGATAAATGTTTTTGTGTGGCAATATAACTTTTCATACTTTTTCTAACATTTCAAATTGCGTCATAAAGGAGTCTTGTCGGTTCAAAATTTTTATACTTGCGCAAAGTTTTGACCCGACGGCGGTTTTATTTGTTTGTGACAAATAAGGTTTTTAATAACAATTTTTTTGGCATTTTTCTTCTGTGTCCGGGTTTATGAGTGTTCTTTTTATCTCAATAGAAGTTAAATTTATGATTTATTTCTAAGTAAGTTATTTCGTCAAAAAAATAAAATAAAACTTAAATGTTTGTCTGACCTGCTCCCGCAGGTCACTTAACCCGTTATTGTAACTTGGACGTGTTACCATATACATGGAAGCACTCACATGCCAATAAGAAGATTAGATTAGAATATATTCTCTAACTTATAACTTTAATTGTTTTTTTTTATTCTTATTGCTGAGATTCAATAACATTTCTAAAATAAATTAAATATGAGCAGAAACTCAAGCTCACGTTTTTTATACAACTGAAACGTGAAAGAATTCAAATTTCAGTTTTACAAAAAATAAAACTACAGATTTATTACGGGAAATATATTCATCATAAAATTTCGCACGAAACTCACATCTCCCTCAAGTTGGGGAACGTGTCGATTATTTTTATATGAAGTGATCTCTTAGTGGGCTATTTTATGCCGTAATAAACTTTTATTACGGAAGAGAAAAGATTCTCGGAGCCTATATTAAGGCCAACCGGACGTTGATAACCTGCCGAACTTGGGCTGACGTACCTTTGGCAGGACGCCAATAGCCCAGCCGCACAAGTGTGTACACTTATCTACCGAGCCTCGAGACTCCTACCTTGAACTAATTTGGACCACTGTTCACGGCGAATGTACATAAGTATGCTGACTTGAAACTGAGCCGAATTATCATACCGAGGCACATTTCACTCATTATTGTGAGTGTAGCGCTGCCAATGTAGGAGTGAATATACCTCATTATACTAAATCAATGTGGGCACAGGAGAGGAATGCAAATGTACCTAAATTGGATACATTAATGAGAATTGATTCAAAAGACAATCACCATCCCAAACAATCGTCACGGCGCGCGGTGGTGCTGCGGAGTCATGAATACACAAATGGGGGTTTATTGCGACTTTGTTTTCATTATCACGATTTTAGACTAAATGTTTAAACCAGGTCAAAACAAAACATTGTACTCTGCTGCCAGCCTCATGCTCACCTCCTGTCGTCCCATAGGACGAGGGCCATGTGAATAATTTAAATAAAACACATAAATTGACCAGGAACTGCCTTACTGGGGACCGAACTTGGGAAGCTGTTAAACAAACTTTTAAATCGAGTTGACATATTAGAACGACTACGCTCGCCGAACTTTCGGCTATGTACAGGGCCACTTAGATTTTTGTTAAAAAAAATAGCTGGTTTTGCGATTAATACGAGACTGAACTTTATTTAAGAACTTTACGCTTTGTAATTCTACATCCCTTATAAAGCAATGGTAAAAGTTCTACTAGGTAGATGGTTTAACACTCAACGACAAGAGTTACTTCACCGTAGGCTACGCCGATGACATAACCATAATAATAAACGGGATCCACGAAAACAGGCCCTAAAAATAGTAGAGGAATGGTGCAACAAGCACTAACTCTTAGTGAACCATACAAAAACCGAACTGATTCTCTTGACAAAAAGGAGGAAGTTGACGACAGTACCACTACCACGATCTTTGGAACAACCCTAAGCCTATCAACTGAAACCAAATACCTGGGAATCGGAATAGTTTACTAGCTGCGCCCCGCGGATTCACCTGCATAAGTCATTGAGACTTATGCAGGGTAATCCGCGGGGGAATATCGAGATAAAAAGTATCTTATGTCCTAACCCAAGTCACAGTCTGCCCAAATTCGTTTAGCCGTTTTAGCGTGAACGCGTAACAAACAAAACGCTCACTTTCACGTTTATAATATTAGTTACGAATATCTAACTGCCACTTTCTGTTTTTATTATATTAGCAGATAAACAAATACATGCCCATTAAAAGGGGTTTGTTATCATGTTACAGCAAAACACTGCTTGAAATTGTAATTACATTCTCGTTACTCTTTGGCTTGTATGTTTTTTTATCTTTTACTTAAAGGAATATTATATTACCCAAATTAAATGCGTGACGTAACCAGAGACGTGTTGTTTATGGAGAGGGCTATGCTTGGAGTTTCCCAACAGGATCGAATGAGAAATGAAGAGATCCGCAGGAGAACCAAGGTAACCGACATACCCCGAAGAATTGCCAAACTTAAGTGACAATGGGCAGGGCACATTGCTCGCAGAACAAATGGCTGATGGGGCCGAAAGGTTCTGGAGTGGTGACTGCATACCGGAAGACGTAGCGTTGGAAGGCCTCCCACAAGATCGACCAATGACCTTGTAAAGGCCGCAGGAATCCGCTGGAGGCACAGAATCGGTCGAAGTGACGGTGCTTGGGGGAGTCCTATGTCCAGTATTGGACGTCTTTCGGCTGAAATGATGATGATGAATGATGTTGTTTACTAGTCTCATTAACTGGGCCCTGGCTGTTCACATAAAGCCACTGTATTAAACTACCTTCGAAGAGGGAGTCATTCCTTAAAAATATCCATTTTCTTATTTTATTAGACCCCCGAGTGCC
Source organism: Agrochola macilenta (assembly GCA_916701695.1). Taxonomy (NCBI): domain Eukaryota; kingdom Metazoa; phylum Arthropoda; class Insecta; order Lepidoptera; family Noctuidae; genus Agrochola; species Agrochola macilenta. The sequence goes on along the minus strand of OU753554.1, from coordinate 15,898,099 downwards.
GTTAACGACCGCTCTACTCTGTTCTTCACTTTATCTAAGATTTTTTCTCACTTCCATTACTGTCGCAGCCTGTGGTTTATCCCCGGGGATTCATCCGGGAAATTCATTAATAAATATCTCAGTCAGACACAAGGAGTCATTTGTGAAATAAAAAGAACTGCAACGGAAAGAGAAAAGTCACTGTGCTACGTTCACGAAGTGCGAAAATAGTAAAAAAAGTAAAATATTTAATGAGGAACCGATTTTCATATACTTTATTTTCGCAAATCCTAACTAATAATGCGAATGCGAAAGTGAGTTTGTTTATTTGTTACGCTTTCACGGTAAAACGACTGGATGGATTTCGACGATTTTTTTTGGGTGGGAAATTATCAAATAACTTCTCCAACTCTGGGCGGAGCGGGAGGGCGTGTCAGACTTTGACTGACTAAAACCCACCCGTTTTCCTTCCGTTGCTTGTGTGCTGGGGCCGCGATATCGCTTTCAGACAAACCCGCAACCCCGGCAGGAGGGTCGCTCCCTCTTACATAGGACTTAAAAATAACTGGCGAAATGTGGGCGTACCTATTAAAGGTAAACCTCTGCCCACACTTCGGGTTAACAAGGCTGTTGTTATGTTTTATGTAATGGTACAATAAATAAAAACAATGGTACAAAGGTAATTTATTATACCTAACTAGAACAAGCTGAACCTCCGCTGATACACAGCAATTATTTTCCCAGACGTAGCTCAAGGTATTATATTTAAACAGGCTTGATAATATTACAAGATCTGTCTTCATCTGTATTTTACATGCAGCGACTGCCTATCTGACCTCCATAACCCAGTTACTGGGTAATACGATAGCCCTTGGTAAGACTGGTTGTCAGACTTTCAGGCTTCTAGAGTACCCATAACGACTGTCATAGATGTACAAATGTCAACCGGGACCGTGCTTTCCGAAGCGCGGAGGGGTGTCGATATGTACTAGATGGTCCCACGGACCACCATCGATCGATCCATGAGGCTATTATTCTTTAGCCACGAGCCCCTGTATTACAAGAACTGTATAGGTAGGTAAATTTTTGTTATTACGTTTTCGGCAAAAAGTCGTATTTCTTATTATCCTTCTTCATAAACAACGTCTAAATGAGTTGTATCCGCGACCTCGTAAGCCACGACAACAAATGTTGCCACTCTCATATTATTCCTTTCATAATATTGCTCACAATTTATAATGCTTATGACTTACGGCCATAGCTCGTTTAATGACGTGCTTGTTTATTTAAATTATAATACGATATTTTCTTTCCAGTATGTGTGAAATGAGACCACACCAAATGAAGTCACTTTAATGAAATGATGAGAATTATGAGACTATTCGTATGTTTTGTAATTGAATTCTTTAACTGCCTACAGAACAGACCCTACAAAGAAGGTCGTTTGTTTTTGCCAGAAAGTAAGCCATTTTCTGGATCTGGAATGAAGTGTGTTTGTCATTTATGTTTCTCCCAAATCACATAAAACCACGAATGTTAAACCCGATGTCAATAAAACACAATCCTACTCCTCTGGTACCGCGCTCGTGACAGTTATGGTCACCCTGTGAAACGGTTGGCAACTAAGTTTCATATTTCACTTTCAAAATTTCTTTTGGAACATAAAAGAAACAGAGAAAAGGTAAAATATATGATCTGAACAAAATATACGGTTACGTCGCGTTTATTTCTCGCCAAATGCTAACGTGTTTTTATGCGAAGGCCACCATAAGCCATTTCCGGGGATGAGAATTATGGCGGGTCTAGAACCTCTAGCAATGTGGAAATCTAAAGAAATCCTCTAATCTAAAGAAAGTTTTTTCAGAATCACTATTTTAAACAGAGTTGGAAAAATGTGTTTTGATAAATTGCAGTTCTTAGACTCGAATATAAATTTTAGCTTTGAGCGCGCGAGATAGTTTATCGGTAAATTTTAAAAGAACCATAAAATTTAGAACCTTACTAAAGTGGGAACCTCCCTGTATAGTTTAAATTTTAGTGGAAATATAAAATCATTTTGATTATCAGAAATATCTATTTGATGATATTACGTCATCCGACTTAATAAGAGATTCGTTTGCTTCATAAAAACCAAATGAGACACTTGAGGAACAGGTTCATTTAAAATTTATCTCTACTTTATTGAAGTCGGTAGATTGGAGTTACGCTTGACAAAACACCTTGCACATATTGAGGGGCGTTTGAACGTAGTTTCAACGTAACGTCGCTCACAACACAACAAAACGACTATACTTCCTGTTTGTGTAGGTATTTTATGAAATTATAATAATGTCGAGCCGTGTTGGTGCTTACATGAAAAAGGATGATCTTCCGCTTATGTGTCAGTGCCCGGAGACCGGGTAATATTATTTACGGGTTTACATCCAAATATCGCTGGAATCCCCTCAAGGGTTCAAGCAAATTTTATAAAATTTTCATACCATTGTTTATGGGTGCATATGTTACCGGCCAAACCCAATTTTAGGATGAACTAGTTTCGCCTAGGCCAAACCAGTTCTCTCTACACGCGATAGGACAAACCAGTGTCGCCTAGGCCAAACTCGTTCATCCTGTTACCGATAGGATAAACCAGTTTAGCCTAGGACGAATCGGTTTATCCTAGTTAGAATTAACATGCTTTAGGATAAACTGGTACGTCCTAGTCTGAACTTATTTTACCTATTTCCGCTTTTTACGCCACTTCTTCAGCCCTCTTTGATGTTAACGCACGAAGGAGAACAAATTTTGTGAGATGGTCTTGGTAAACCAGAATGAATTTGAACGGTATTTTACATCGACGAGTGCGCGTGTTAAGTTACTGGTTGCGTTTAAAACATTTTATTATAATTATTGTGAGGCGTTTTATCATGGATGAGCATTCGTGTAGTAGACAAGCCAATCAAAAACTGTGGGGTGAAAAGTTTTTGGAGGAAGTTTTGCAGAGTGAAAACAAAAAGTCTTCTCATTATAATGTGTTATCAGTAAACGAATGAAAGAACGAAAGACGCAGATTAGCTGTTTTGAAAATTGGTGATGTGAAAAAACTCATTGCACGGTGTGAAGGGAATATAAAATACTTTCTTCCAGCTGATGAACTTTATGATGTGATTGACGCAGCTCATGTAGCTGTGGGTCATGGTGGTACCATGACCCACAGCTACATGAGCTGCGTAGTAGTTTCAAAGTAGTAGTAGTTTCAAAGCCAATTCTTCATTTGGAAATGAATAGCAGATGCCAGGTCGATTTGATTGATTTCCAAATACAACCAGACGGGAATTTTAAATTCATTCTGGTTAAACACAAGATCATCTAAAAAAAAATTGTTCTTCTTCGTGCGTTAACATCAAAGAGGGCTGAAGAAGTGGCGTAAAAACCGGAAATAGGTAAAATAAGTTCAGACTAGGACGTACCAGTTTATCCTAAAGCATGTAAATTCTAACTAGGATAAACCGATTCGTCCTAGGCTAAACTGGTTTATCCTATCGGTAACAGGATGAACGAGTTTGGCCTAGGCGATACTGGTTTGTCCTACCGCGTGTAGGGAGAACTGGTTTGGCCTAGGCGAAACTAGTTCATCCTAAAATCGGGTTTGGCCGGTAACACATACATTTAGCTCCTTTGGATTACCAACGAAGCTTTAGTTTCCACATTTGTTTGAGGAAACAAGTAGAAGCTTCCTCCTTCTCAAGTCTAGAAAATCATTGACTCACGATATCGCGTTAAAGATTTAGCGTGCGCATGAATTTGAAGAACAGATCAAATCGCTGTCAAACTGATATTTGCTTAGATTGTGTAATTTCAGATGGGCTTAGGTGACATAGTGCCGAGGAAACTACGACTTACCAATAAAAAACCAGACGTAAGACTTCCCATACAGGCGATGTTTGTAGACCTCGCACAGCACGCGCCGGGCCGCGACCACGTAGAACAGTCCCACGATGACACGCGCATCCTGCCGCCGTAAGTTCCGCACCGCATCAGCTGGGTCGGACAGAAACGACTGCCGCGTCACAATCTCGATGCCTGCCTTCTTACAGTGCGCCTCCAAATCTTCCACGGTCTGTGGGATAAGTCAACTTTAATAATCAATACTAAAAATGTCAGCATCAAAATCGAATGTTTATCAAGTTCCCAAATCCAAGCACTTTATTCAGTCAGTATTGGTATCACGGATATTAATGTCTCAATGAAACCTCACGCGTCACTGAGTTCCGTTCCGCCTAAATTGAAAGTCAAAGTAAATAAATCACCAGTTCAAAAATCACATGTACCAAGATCGACTCGATTGCCTCATTCCAAAGGAAATTCGACTCGAACAGAATTTTCTTAACTCCTCAAATCCTGAGTACTAAAGTGGCTGCGGAATAAGTGTTTGTATGTAAATTGGATCGTTGAGGGTTTTTGCTCCGATCCCCGTCAATACGAACGAAAATGAAAAACCTTTATTATACAAATATTTAGGGCGTCAGTTGTTTGTATGTGCGTGAACTCTAGCAAAAATATTTCTTTGCCGCGGTGAAAGCAAAACAGGAGCGCAAGAACGCTTCAAACCCACTTATGCAGAAAAAACCGGGGCCGCTCTAATTACATTGAAACCAGCGTGAAAGGCCTCGCTCCATTCATTGCGGGTAACTATACACTATACACACCCTTCGTTATGCTCGCGTGCGCTATATAAATACGTGCTCTTACCTGACAAAATGGCCTACCGTCTCAATGCATAAATCTACGGCTCCATCATAATATTTCATTTTCACATTCTCATAAAGAACGGGACCGTTAATGTTTCAGCTCTCCGTGAACTGAAGGAACTTAAAAAGATTTATTGTAAGACGAAAGCTATGTATTTTATTAAATGTCCACCTCTTTCTCTTAAGAGGAATTAACGCTAAGTACCTCTTAACATAAAAGGTGGACATTTCGTGAATTTTATTTAGATTAGGCCCGTGTTTGCGACGATATTACATCTATATTAATCAAGTCTGAATGTTCGTACATTTATTAAGCTTTTCAAGTACTTTACACTTAATTATTGTAACAAAGTTATAGAGTTCTTACCGGCTCATCATAATTTAATATTTAAGCATGATTTAACACAACTTTTCACGGTAAGTATAAAAATGTAAAGAGTAATCTTCAAGTCGTTGGTTCACTAAGTCATATGATGTATTTTAACGTCATTTTTATAATACCACTTAATAACATGACGCCACAATATTAATATCTGAGTTTTATGACACAAACAAAGGCTCGGAGGCATGATAAACAGATAAAAATAAACACGTACGCAACAGAGAGCTACTCATAAATATTCTCAATATAAATATATCTGTTACAGAAAACACTTTCAGCCGACTTCACTTGGATTCGTTTATTCCTGTTACGGCCGCACTGCCTGAATAAATACCGTTCCATCTATGAAAGTATTCGAGAAGATACGAGCCAGTCGGATTCAGTAAATACTAGCACTTGTTCGTATCATATATTTTCACCCTTTGAATTTCATATTGTAGCTAAAATTGGCGTACAGCGAGATAGGTCGCTAGCGGATGTCGCATAGAGGTAAAAAATGTCCAGTTATGTCCATTTATCATGCAAGACGCATTGTAGTCCTGGCTCACTCGGGGGCGATTATTTTCCGTTTATAACCGTTGTTACATTATATGTTACGTGGGGGTTTAATACGTCCGGCAATCCTAAACGCCTGTTTACCACTATGGATTGTTAAGTCATAACACGGGCAGTAATGTGTGTTGTAGGAAAACGTTTTTAAAGTAGCAAAGTATATGGTTTTAAAAGGTCGTTTATTTTTTAGCTAAGAGTAACATACTTGATGTAATATCGTGTTGTTGTAATGTGATTATAATTTATATTAAGCTAATTAGACTACTATCTTTATAACACGCCTGTAATCCCAGAAAGGTTCGGCAGAGGTGTACCTAAAGTACATCCACATTTCGCCAGTTATGTTTTTAAGTTCCATGTATTAGGGGGCGAGCCTATAGCCATCAACCGGGCACAAATCCAGACTCCAGGCTGACCACTATCTAGTGAGCGTATAAACGCACTTTCAGTTTCTTTGCTATATAAAGGGTCTAAAAAAACATCAAAGTCAGTATATATAATGCTTAGTAATATTTCGATACTTCTGGGCTTCAGGCATTGATAATATATTTCTGTAAGAGTTCCTAAACATAAACTTCCCTCGTATTTTATTTCTTAACTATGATTTTCGATATGATATTAGATATCCACTAGCCACTACTTATCTGGAGTATTTTATAGCTATAGATCGCGACGTATCAAAAATATTTCCAATATCTCCTACCCTTCGCCCTCATACATCTCTTTCTTATTGCCGCAAGTTATATCGAATACTCCGCTTACTGGTTATCGATAGTTGGATCACCGAGTGCTTTGTCTCATTTATTCTTTGACTCTCAGCCGCATATATGCAGACTTTTGTGAAGATCTGCTTTGCGTCAGCGGTTCCCAATACGCGATGAAGTCGAAACAGTCGATCCGTTGATCCGCCGTCGGCCAATCACGAAGATCATTTGTCAATCGGCACAAAGCGCTTGGCGTGTCATATTCCACTCGATGTCGATACGAACAACTGCCGATCGAACAATTTCAGTCACGCAAGCGGTGGGAATAGCCGACACGATATGGCACCCCTTCGTAATCATTCGCCTCCATATCACTCCGTATTATCGGCGTGTTCACTGCTCCACAGGTTGAATTATCGAAAGCTAATGTAATGTAAAGATAACACATGTAGCAGACGAAGACGATGTAGTTTGTAATAACACTGAATAACAGACGAATGTGTTTTCCCTTTGTGCCATCTATTTCGTTTAACAATACCCCAAGCATCGAAATCTATTATGGCGGTTGTAATGGTTCGAAACGGGAGAATAAATTTAAGTTTGCCCATAAAATGGAAACGTTTTATCAAGGGAGACATGGCTGCGGAGACGCAAACTCTGCCCGGTTCGATGCGGCCACAATTACTTTCTTATTTCTTATGTAAACCTTCATTCTATCTTCTTACGCTTGTTTGGTTTCACGGGAACAAAGACAAGACCGTAATTTCATTGATTATGAATATTCAGATTTAGATATTTTGCATAACTACAGTTCATGTACTTACTGATATAAAAACTTCCTCTGCTTGCTGTAAGATGGCTATCCTTGACCAGCCGAACTTCTGCATGAGCTTGATCCGCGTAGGGTTGTGAACTGTGGCCGATGGATGCGTGCGGAACAGCGTCGGAAAGCGCGCGCGGTCTGATAGCGCCGGCGATGATGCACCGTAGCACAGCTAAAATAAAAAGCAATGTTTAAGGAAACTAGCATAGTTTATAAGGAGATCAATTTTACTATGGATTGTAGCATTTATAAGTGAATAACACATAATATAACATCACGCCTGTATTCCCCGGAGGGTATGGTAGGGATGTATCTATAGTACACCCTCATTTCGCCAGTTATGTTTAAGTCCCATGTAATAGGGGGCGAGCCTATTGCCATCAACCGGGCACAAATCCAGACTCCGGTTTGCTAGTCTGCTACTGAGAAATTCTTGAAAGAAAAGCCGATAACATTTTGCCCGATCTGGGAATCGAACTCAGGACCAGGTGCTCAGCTGTAGCGCTGGCGACTACTAGATCAACGAGGCAGTCAAAGATAAGATAAGATAAATGAATAAATGATCCAATATTATTGATTATAAGAAAAAAATACTAAATAATATAAAAATGTATTAATTTATTTATAAAAATATATAATTTTCTAACAATATACCTAAATCATAAAAGTTTCAATTGGAATTTAATTAAATATTTGTATAAATTTAAATTACAGCTTATCCCTTAAAATATAATTTCGTTGCCCCTAAACCATGAAAACCTTAGATTCAAAGAAATTTCCCTAATTTGGTCACAGCACATTAGCCGTTACACAGTAATGTCCAAGCAAAAATAACAAAAAATAATTGCTCAGCCACCCTTCTTTATGGGAATTCATTTTACACTTGACAGAATTTATGTCACAGTCGAACATAATGTGGCGATTTCATAACACATCTAAAATTGCTTTGCGCATATTCGGACTCGCGTCGCTCCGGATCTCATGGGAGTGACAAAATAATATAAGGATACATTCTCCAGTTCGGTTTGAAAAATGATTTTGTGTGGAGAGCCTCTTATTTACGTTTCAAAGTAAGAAGTAAAAAGTTTATAGTCCGAATAAAAGTTAACACAATTCATTTACGTGGAAAATTCGTTAAGAACAACGGCTCGCTAACATCATCAACTTGTTTAGGAACTTCTTAAACGCTGAACAATCTAATTAATGAATACTCCCGTGAAACAGATACCTCAAAACAAGCGTGACTGAACTCATTACTATAAAAACGCTGTTCGCCTATCCAACCCTAATATTCATAAAAGGCCCTTCGGATTCACTTGAACACCATTAACCAATCAAAACACGTTATGGCAATGTTCCCAACGCTGACCCTCGTTTATGTGCAGGAAGCTTTTTTTATCTTCCAGTTGTTTTTCATATATTGGAATTCGAGCGAATTTAGACTGTTTTGATTTAAAGCTCGGGTTTACAGTTCGCTGTAAAAAATAAAGCATTGCGCCTAGACAGAGCTTTCATATAAGAATATTGTAGGCAATTTTTTTGGCATTTTTCCAAAAACTTTGTCTTCATCAGAAATAGTCGGCTCTTGTAGTAATCATGAATCAAGTGTAACCAAACCAAAGTTTGTTAAGTTATGAAATTTAACGTCTACGTGAAGTTCGAGGCGAACAAAAAATTGTTTCGTACTTATTGTTTCAGCGAACTGGTTAACTCTACATCTCTAGATGTTCTACTCGTATAATGAATTTATATTTACTAGAAATATTACTCGATAATCTTGCGACTTGGCACAAGATAACTTTATCTCTCGGTCCTCAGAGAACAAACTTAGTGAAATCCCTGTAATGTGGACATGTGGCAAAAATATAACCATTCTGAAAAGTTCAGGCCCAAAGGTCGAGTTTCGAAAAAGATAAAATTGTTGGATAAAAGATTGTTAGTGCTAAATATTTAGGAGTGCCTATCTCTAAATTATAACTTCTTTAAAACTTATATAGCTTTAAATTGAGTTTGGTAACTCGAAATGTTAGAAGATTTGGGTAAGCTCAATAGGGAATTAAGTTTGATGAGACTTTTAAAAGTATGAGTAGTAAATAATGTACTTACAACCATGAGGTTCCACATCTTGGCGGCTTCGGCGACTGTGGTGCATACTGTGGAGCAGCCGGCGAGGAGCAGCAGCTTCTGTGGTGGGTTGTACAGTAGGTTGTACATCACGCTCGCCCCCAGGCCCGGCTCGCACTGCCGATCATAGTTGCCGTATGAGTTTAATTGGACCTTGTTTAGCAAACAGTACAACAGTTTGGAGTGTGTGTGAAGCGCCTAAATGATTTGTTGGTCTACGTTCGTTAACTAAGTTAATGAACAAACATGAGAAATAGGTAGATATGTGCTTTCAACTGTTTCGGAACTATTATTTGAATGTGAAATGCGATTGTTATGGTTTACTGTTAGGTACCTGTGTACTGCATACCAATTAGTTTAATTTAATATCTATATTTGGTGTGATAATTACTAATGTGACCTGAATTCAAACTGCTCCAACAGTGGCTCTTGTTGTTACAGTATGATTAGAATGAATATCAGCTCTATAGCTTTTTCTTTTCAAAACAAATTAAGCTTTAAATTCCACATAAGTTAAGAATAACTTTGAAAAAAATAAAAATTGAAGAGTTTGATGTCATTTCTAATTGACTTAATTACTTGTACTTTTGCCCGCGGCGTTTCCCGCGAGGACGTCGGAAATTATCCCACAGGAACGTACTATCAGGATAAAAAGTATCCTATGTGTTAATCCAGGTTATAAACTATCTATGTGCCAAATTTTATCCAAGTCCATTCAGCCGTTTTTGCGTGATTGAGTAACAAACACACAAACTTTCATACATACTTTAAGGATAAGTAATAAAGGTATTGAATTAACTAAGGGTGAAATGTAGTTACTTATCTCTCCTAGGAGTTATTTCAGTTATTTCAAACTTGAAAATAATATTAAAATTCCACCTTTACTTTATTGAAACTTCCTTCCCTCGAAAGTAGCTCCTCAAAACATAAAATAAATAGACCATGGAAATTCGCAAGGAAATGTACATTCATATTCATGAATGACGCAACTGTTTAACGTGTTACGATTAGGTAATTGAATTCCGAAGTGCTCCTGATTGGTCGTAATCAAGGGGGCGCATGTAGTCCGCGAATCAGGGCGAAGACTTTTTAATTAATTAGTGCACTTGACCATATTACGAGATAAAGGAAAGGTCTACTTAAATATAATTACGGCTGCCCATTTAATCTGATTCGATATCCCTTAGTAAGTAGAACCTACATGCCTGTTTACCCGTGATATATTGAGTTTATGCGGCGATGTGATACTTTTTCGAGAGAGGAAAGTAATTAGGTAGACAGTAAAAAGGTTTGCCCTGTTTCGGAGCTCGTGTTTTTTATTCAATTTTCGAAGGCAAATGTTCAGCTAGCTCGGAATTTAACATAAAAGCCAGGTAAATTAATAGTCGATGGAAAACTTGTATGGTGAGCACGTAGTTTAAAAACTACGGTTAACGGTAGTTTGTGAATATGCAAAACAGTTTCCATGGTAGTGTTTCCAAAAATTGGTTGGTTAACTCTTTATAATGTAATATTTTTCTTTACAATAGACTTTTATGTTCAGTACTCAATACTTTGTGTACAGAATGTGTACTTAGGTGGTAAGTTAAAGTTATATGTGATCATTATGGACCCTGTCGGGCACAGCAAAATAGTAGGAGAGAGGAAGCTTTGAATAGTTTATCAGTCTTCTGAACTAAATCTTATTTAATAGGTTTCATTTTTGTTACTTAATTGGTTTACTGTATTAATACTTATTAGATTATGTTAGCACTTATATTTTATACTTAGTCACTTATGTTTTATGTCCGGTATACGTTGCAATTCCTTTTTTTGTTAGGAGTCTTCTCGGGCGCGAACACAACCACTTACCAAAATTTCATCACAATCGGTCAAGCCAATTTCGAGTTTTTGCGAGAATAATGCACGGCAATTGATTTTTATACACAGGGTGTTCGGAAGAAGGTTGAACATACGAAAATGGTGGATCCGTGGGGCCGTCTCCTACGTGTTTAGGTCCAATAACAAGACCTAGGCCACAAAGATTTTTTTAAATTTAAAGGACATTCGTTGTTGCTCAAATTTCAAACGTCAATAATTTCATTTAAACTAACAAAACTGGCAATTTTTTTATTTTATTTTTTCTAGAATAATTGTAAAATCTAATATGTAAAAAAAAATTGGTTCGTAAAAAAATAATTTCACTTTTCGCAAATTTCCTTCGCAATCCTTTCGGTGAAACAAGTCCCAGACAGTTAAAATTGGCGAATTGTTCTAGTTCTTTTAAAAGAAATTGTGCATATTGCATACCGTTAGATTGGGCATGAACCAAAGATGTTTTCCTAAAATTAGAACTGCACTATCACTGTTAGTATTTTTTTTAACGCAGTTCAAAGTCGGGCTTTTGGTATTTATTTTTGATTTGTTTGTAGTTTAAGGGCTCGTATTTACTTTTCTAGCAATCATCTGCGACAAATACGAATTTTATAAGATTTTACAGTTACTTTAGATGAAAATAAAAATAAAATGTTGCCAGTTTTGTTGTTTTTAAATGAAATTATTGATTTTTGAAGTTTTAGCAACGACAAATACAAAAAAAAAAAAAAAAAAAAGTTTGTGGCCTTGGTCTTGATAGTGGGCCTAAAAACGTAGTAGACGGCCCCACGGATCCGCCATTTTCGTATGTTCAACCTTCTGCCGAACATCCTGTATATAGATAAGTTTTTACGTTAACAATAGTTGCGTTTGGATGCATTAAAAGTAACAAAAAATTGAATTGACTAAGTATAGCTATATATATATATATATATCCTTGCTGTACATCGCACACGTCTCCACAGAGTAGGCAACTCGTTCATGGGTCAATGTATACGCTTTTACAACAAACTTCCGATTGACATTCGAAACTTACCCATTAAACGATTTAAAAGCTGTATTAAAACCAAACTTTGTAAAAAAGATTACTATAAAATTTCTGATTATTTAGAAGATAAAAAGCTTGGGGTTGAGCTGCTGGCTCTACCAGAGCGAGCAGCTCAATCCCAAGCTTTTTTGAGAACCTTGTGATAAAACCATAAAACTTGACATTTTAATTATTATGTAAAATCATCAAAATAAACCAGTTTTAAATACATATTGACATTGTTGAAAATGATATACATGATATGATAACTTTGTAAAGTATTATATTATTTTAATTATTGTGAATGTGGAGGTGACTGTGAATGTGGAGACTATGCGGTTTTTTTTTCTCTTTATTTATATTTTCTTTCTCTGTCAGTTTTAATGATGGTCTGGCAGTTTGAGCAGTTGATGCGGCCTACCCAATTGTCTTTTCTTTGGTATTGTTCGTCGAGTGGAGCTCCTTAAGTTCTGAGTTGAGCTCCACGATTACTGACGAATGCTTGCACTGAATGGACAGGTCCACTAAAATCAGTGTGGTTCTTTCCTCAAAATCCATTTCAGACACTAATCTACATGGTCTTCATATAGCTTGACCAAGATTATGTCTGGACTTTAAAAGAGAATGCGACCTCTGAGTTTGTTTCGGCCTTTCTTCTCAGAGTATTCAGATAGGAAACGCGGACCTCATCTAGCTTATACTTATTCGTTTTTGTATAACGTGTAAAAGTGATTCCGATATCCTATTTACATATAAACAATTTAATTTAATTTCATTTATCATTTTCATTATAGAATGAGCTATTTATAATTATTTAGTAAACGATAGGCCTATTATTAATTTAAAAATATTAATTAAGTATCAGCATTATTTTATCATTGAGTTTCGTTTTATGTACGGACAGAATAATTATTAAATTTGAGTTGGCATAATAAAATTAAAATTATTAATGACAAAACCACGCACAATGAAAACTGTTTTGCTTAATTTTATTGTAGGTACGAATAATATTTTAAATTAATTACGTAGCTTTATTAATTTATCATGAATGAACTTGACGTTATAGTTTGTTCAATTTAAATTCTCTTTTATGTTGTACATATCTTTATTTACAATCCAAAAGTAGGATTTATGTGCCTTTTAGCCTTTTATCTATATCATCCTTTCGTTGTTTGAAAATTATTAAACTAGGTACGTTTTTAAGTTTTTAGAAAAAAAATAAGTGATAAACTTACCATACCACCTCTAGGTAATTAGCAAAGAAATATTTTTTTAAGTCAGTTACAATTAAATAATATAAGTCAATTTTCGATACTAATTCCTCCAATAAGGCATCCATATTCTTTTTTTAATTTTCGTTTTAGGTACCTATGCTAATTTATATTCAGCCTGTATTAGAAATACCAAATGACCTCTTTTGTTCTTTGTTATTTTAAATACTACGTTTAAATATTATGTAACTCTGCTCTAAATTCAAATGTACGTATTTATTAGGTCAGTGTTGTGGGTGCATTACTGGCCAGAGTCTGTGACAGTCTTGTGTCTATATTTTTCTCAGAAGCCTCCGTGGTCAAGTCATGGAAAAAAAAGATTTGACGCTTAGTTTCTGGAAGGTACTGACTTTAATCTGTTGTTTAGTGTTGGTATTTTGGTCAACCTGTAGCAACATGTTTTTGATTTGAAAACAGAATTACCTACTTATGGGGATATGGTAGGCCAGCACGGATTAAGTAACTGGAATATATAGAGTTCTAAATCTCGTTGTCAAAAAAAAAAATACTGACAATGTTCTGTACCTTTGTCATAATTATGTAAGTACCTAGTTTAATAGCAAGGGATAGGGTTAATTAAACTTCAAATGTACATCACGGCCTGAAAGTTACCAAGTTATTTCAAAGATGCCTGATTTCGGGTGTAATAATGTAAAATTTTGCGCTCAGTAAATTATTTTCTCATCAAGATGTTATAATGAGAAATTTTATGCCCTAATGATACCCTAGGTAGGTATTAATTTATTCGACACCGTGTAATATCCGAACTCAATAAAGCCACTTCACTCGCTACCATAATGACTGTTGAGGTTATCCTCAATAATTCCACCCTATTATGTTATCACTTCCTCTCCGCAAATTTCGTCAGTAATCGCCACGCTATCAACTTCGAACTGATCGGAATTGTCAATTTGGTCGTGAATAGGTATGAATCGGGAAGTTACCTTCAACCGGCGCGGAAATTCTATCCAATATAATTTTCTTCCTGAACCATTCATAAATTCTCAATAATTGAATCGAACGTCAGCTTCACCCTCTCGGTTGCAATATCATAAGCCTATGATTTTAGTTCATTCGGATTTATGGGAGCAGTCCACGTCGATAGAAATACGATCGCTTTTTGTTAATTAGAGGACCGCAGTCAGCTGGGCGGGTTTTAACTTGGTAATCCATTAAGTTCGTAGTTGTCATTCTGAATGAAGAGCGAGTGGTGACGACACGTTATGCACATTAAGTTGATTGGAATTATAATTGGCATTTTCGTAACTTTGCCGCTGACGAACTTAAATTGTTAACGTATAATTAAGTTTCGCGTTACCAAGTGAATTTACATTATAAGACCCAATTTCAGCAGTAGATTAAATATGAATTTGCAGAGCTTATAATGCTTACCTACGGCCGCGACCGACAACTGAAAAAAACTCATAAATTGTCGCTCACAATACACACGTATTGGCACGTGAAAGTAATCTATCGACTCCCTTGGTAAATGGATGATTAATTAATCAAATATACCTTGCTATCGTTGCTGTGAATATATAATTTGAAGCCGGACAATAAATCGGAGCGCGCGTTGACATCGGCGAGTGCGAGCTCGGCGGCGGGCTTGCAGGCCTGCCCGCCTTGCCAGCCGCCCTCGCCCTCCATGGGGAAGATGCCGCCAATATGGAGGTCCCCATCGCGCCGGCCCTCGCTGTAGCCGCCGCCGCCGCACCCGCTCAGCCACAGCACCAACAGCGTCCGGGCCCGTCCGCCGCCTCGACACCGCCGTCGCCACACAACACACTTGGCAACAACGAATAATTGCACTAACGTCTTCACTAACAATGCTTTAATATCACAATACACTGTTCTAGTTCGAAAACTAAACATATAATTCACATCACTTTTTAATTTGACTAGCGGACGCTTTGAAAAATTAAAGTTTACTCGCACCCGCGGCAGGGAGGCGGCGGCGTTTTGATATAGACGTGATATCACCCGTAGATATTGTAGACATAGCCTAATAAGCGTTAATTTTTCTATAAAATATGGCATCGAGTGTACACGGGGGCCCGGGGGGGCGCGCCCCGCCGCGGCCACTGCGCGACCCTCGGCGCCCTGCAGGGTCATCGCTCGCGGCGGGGACATGCTGTCATTGTTCACCTCTCCGAGCATTTTCCATGCTCTCTCCTGTAACAAACAAACGTTCTCGTTTTCATTTGAATTGCAACTTTGTGAGCTTTTGAACAGCTTGTTAATTCCAATGTGGAATTATTTTCGTTCAGTTTACCCGACTACTACAAAGCTAACAACAGTAACAAGGTGAAGGTATCTGTCTGACTGCAGGTAAGCAGTGGGTACTTTCACATGTGGATACTATTTCCAGTTCAAACGCTTCAACCATTCTCGTTAAATGAGATGTTACAATCGTATTCGGGAGCGTGTCATTTACCTTAATTCAACAGACCGCTAGCAGCTAATTTGGTTGTAGAAATGTTCTAAATTCTATCCAAATAGGCATTAAAAACCAAATAAACCGGACATTTTAACCAAAATGAGGGCAGCAATGTTTCATTTACATTAATTTAGAACCAGTGCCAGTTTTGGCCAGTGGGCTGCCATTTTAATACCTAGATGTTATAATACTCTTAATTATTCTTGTGTGACATCCGCTATCATAAAATGGTAATTGGAGAATAAATAGTACTACTGTAAAAGCTACCAAGAAATAATATAGCTTAATAAACAACTCTTCTTCGCCATCATTTATTCTTAGACATTCAATATTTGCTTTCAATTCGTAAGGTTTGAGATGTCTTTGTTTCCCATACGGATAGAGCAATCCATAACATACTCGTAAAATAATAACGATGTAACGTTGATAACAGCGTTAATATTAAATCTATCTTCAATTTCTAACATTCTGGAGTCTCGATATTCTCAATCTTTATCTAAATTGTATAAGTTGAACATTTTGATATCTCTATTGTACAAATGTAGGCATTCATCGATATCGGGGTGATGTCGCCAATAACGGAGCTTCAGTTTAATATTGACGTCTGACGCGGCTTTAGAACCACTTAGTCGACAGCCGTAGATCACAATAGCAGACTTCGACGCTGCTACTTTTAAAAAGAGTTCAATTCTCTCGAAATGTAGGAGAAGAGAATGACTTCTGCCCGATAAAAAAAAAAAAAAACGAATCGTTCCGCTGAAAAAAATATTGCAAAGTTCGCTTTTATAATTTAACGTCGACGTTTGACATCTAGAAAACAACGTGCACGTTAGAACGTTACGAGTATCAATCAATCTCAATCTGCCTAGCCTTTTCCCAACTGTTCCCAAATGTTAGGGCCGGCATCCAGGTTAACCCAGTAACTGGGTAATACGATACCCCTTGGTAAGACTGGTTGTTAGACTCTCGGGCTTCTGACGACCCGTAATGACTGTCAAAGATCGACGAGTGACAGCCGGGAACAACGGCTTAACGTGCTTTCCGAAGCACAGAGGAGTCTCGGTATGTAAAGATGGTCATCCATCCACGAAACAAGCCCGGCAAGCATAGCTTAACCTGTTGGATCAAACCGTGCGGCTGTTATTACTTGGCCACGAGCTCCTTACACGTTATAACGTTATCGTGGACGGAAATTTAAAAGTGGTTTCATATATTTCCATACATTTTACTTCCATGTGTTATCGTAATGCTGTGACGTGGACGTGGACGTCCACGATATTATCGCCACATTAGAATAACATAAATGCTGTAACTAATGATTCATCAGAGTACTGTCAACTTTATGAATAATCGACTAGGTTATACTGCTAAAGACTCAGGAACGAGTCGTAACGTTTACCCATAGCGATCAGTAAAATACAGAAACTGCGACCTATTCAATAAGAATTTCTGCTGGCGGATACAAAAAGCCTGATAATAATCGACTCTCTGTAATCGCGCCGCAATGAAACGAGAAGTTAATGATTCGTAGCGTATTCCTTTGTAATAGCGGTGCTAATCAATGGAAGGAAATGATGTTCAATTAAAATGACGGTTTTTGCTAAGAGGCTTAATTGAGTGTCGTCTTTTATTTATCAACCTAAAGGTGTGTCCAAACATTGAGCGGCAAGAGCGCGGCAGTAACACGCGGCGTTTGCAGGATACATTTCTGCCGAGCTCTATACTCTATTTGATATAAGATTAGACATTTACATAAACCTTTTTTATAGACCGTTCAACAAATTTTTACTTCTATACCGTAAGCATAAGGATGGCATTAAAAGCAAAAAGTGGTTACAATAGGTTACAATATCAACTGTTTACTGCAGCTGCCATTTGTCATGCCACCAACGCAATAGAAGTCAAAATTCGGTTGAACGGACTGTAAAAAAGGTTTAATTAAATGTCTAATCTTATTGAAAATGGAGTATAGTTAGGAGAAAACTGACGAATATTTGCGTTTAACAGTAGCGTTCGCGAGCGGCAGTCGTCCGTTCGCAGCGCGACAGCCGCACACGATTGCCGCTCTATGTTTGAACACACCTTTACCAACATTGGGAAATCTTTTGTTAAATTGGTTGTATGAGAAATCAATACTTTCGTCCTATTTAGTCTATCATGCTCAAATAAAAAATGGTCATGGTAAAATAGTGTTTTTATGGGGTCTTGTCACTTCACGTAGTTTCCAACCGTTTAATTTTTTGGTGAAAATTTGTAACCGCGACAAAAAAAAAAAAAAAAAATATAAATCTTGTTAACATATATACGTACATTTTATTTTAATGGTTTATAATGCTGTATTCGTTAAGAAAAACCTACATTAAAAATGAACCCTCCGCGAGGGCTCCCGGCATCCCATATGCGCTAGGTGAACCCACCTGGAGGGCTCCCGGCACTGAACGTGCTAAGACTTGCTTGTATTCTTCAGTTTCGGTGCTATATTGAGTTCCTTTCTGCCCTCATAGATTACCTATTCCATGAATTCCTGCACAGGTGCCATAAACGTCTATGAATTCAACTGAAGCAGTTTGTAACAATATAATTGTCTTGAAGTAGTATAAAGAAGTAAGTTAATTTTACTTTAACCGTGTAAATTTAATCAAAACTGAACATCATTTGTGACGGTGCACAGTGGAACCAAACTTAAAAAAAAAATAAAAAAAAAATTTTAAATGAGTAACTTTTCCGGTCAAATAGGTTCCGGAAAAATACTTCGTATTATGAGCACAAAATAAGATTTTTCAACATTTGAGGGTATGTCGCAAATTTTTAGAGAAGGATATCGAAAATCTGAAGATTGTTGTAAAATAACTATAGAGAAAGTAAAAAAAAAAATTTTAAATCGGTGAAGAAATATGTAGGCTGTAGCCGGTTTTATTTTTTTTTTCAGTTTGGAACCACTGTGCGGTGTAGAAGGCAAGTTAAGTAATTTCAGGTTATAATTTTATAACTAGGTTAACCAGGTAAATGTCAAGGTGATAATTCTGTTAGTAGGTACTTGTCGCTTTATTAAGAGGTTCGTCAATATGATGGAGCCGTTATGAATATTCAATAAAATTGGAATTTCATTACGAATATTGGCAATAAACAGCGATAGTATGACCCCTTGAGTAATAACACGTTGTGACCTCCGGTAACATACGCGTTTATACCGGGTGGACTAAATAGTGACGTCATAAAAATAAAATTCGATTCCTCATGTCCAGGGGTATCCGAAAAAAAACAAATAACTCGGTAATCAATTTTTTTGTAGTTGTCGAGTTATTTGTTTTTTTTGTAATTTTATATAGTATTCTGCCGGTGGAGCTTAATAAATTCATATCTTTTTTTATAACGGGATTTTTCCAGGTTTTTTTTTTGTGACAGAATTTTAGTGAATGTTTCTTTCATAAGTAAAATAATAAACTTCCTCACATTCCTGCAAGTTACTCAAAAAAGTATCGATAGCAGGTTTTTTTTTTGTAGGATACACATTTTCAACTTCAATTTAAAAATACAAAAAGGAATTCCCATAGTACTAACTGACTTTAATAACTATGCATGCAAACTATGTCCTCTGGATATGAGGAATCTTATTTTTTTTAGAACGTCATTATTATGGTCCAGCCTGTATAACACACAACATAACATCACACTTATAATCCCCGAAATGTATGGCAGAGGCGTACCTAGTACACCCACATTTCACCAGTTATTTTGTAATAGGGGGCGAGCCTATTGCCATCAACCGGGCATAAATTCAGACTCCGGGCTGCTACTGAGAAATTCCAGATGGAAAAACCTAATAACACTTTACCCGACCCGGGAATAAACCCAGGACCTCATGCTCAGCAGCAGCGTTTATGACCACTAGACCAACAACGAGGCGAGGCGAGGCGAGGCGAGGCGTTTATATACTTATTGTGTAATGTGGCAGTTTAGTTCAGGAGCGAGGTCAACATAGTTAGGTGCGCGGTGATCAATCAGAACCGTATCGAGTGCGCGGGGGCGATATGTCGAGTTTGTAATTTAGATATTTACCCAGCCACCTCAGCTCAGCTCACTGGTCGAGTGCCCGCATCTATCCAAATGATATATCACTTCCCCTACATAAAGTTGCAACTCTCATCGCGGATGTAAACGGAATAAAACAATACCCTATTACAAACTTTGCCCATCTCACAAATAGTATTTTCAGTGCATTTTAGCTCAGAAACGACGGTTAGAGAGTAAATGAAAGTTTCACAACAGAGCGACGTTAAATTCGACATTCTCTGGCAAGTCGACTGTCCGCCTCCGCAATCATTTTTCAAATCGTATTTTCAGATTTGTTCCTTCTATAAGCAATATTTCAATTGAGGTCAAAAGGTTTCAATTTACCGTAGAGTGAGTAGGTAAGGGTAATACAACTAGTGATAAATAGTTCGTACTAGACAAACAATTCTTCATTTTCGTTATCGAGTTTTCGAATACAACACAAGAGCTTTTAGTAGAACTCTATAAGCTAATTTCATCTTTATTCGCCTGAATTAGAGTTTCTTTTTATTTGGATATAATCTAATGGACACTATTAGCTTTAATTCAAAGCTACCTTCCGACCGTGTTTAAAAAGAAAAATTGTTATGCGTAAAACGTTCCCATTTCACGGTAAATAAAAGCGGATAAAGTTAGGTATAAAGATTAAGGCTTTTAAAAATAATGGCTGAGATGACGATAAAAAAATGAAAATAAAAAGTCTGAATGTTTTTATTTGTTTACATTTAAGATGTTAATCTCAAAGAACACTTTGGCTTAACGAAGTTAAACATCGTAACTTCAAAACATTGCCTGTTTATTTTTAATTGGCAACCTTTCCTAATCCGAAGTGTTTCCAACCCAAGTTTCTGAATGTGGCTCCTAGTTCGGACAGTATTATTAAATAAGTTTCCAGGAGTAGCTCAGAATAGTGTTTGGTAAACGGTCCACAGTTCGTCCCTTTCAGTTTTCAGTGATGCTTTAGTTCCACTAACCCATTTCTGTAATACAGGCCCTACGATAATGTTATCATATCGTTTCATATTAGAAAGCATGATAAATAATGAATATCTAAGCTTGCTGATCCCTTTTTTTTTGGGTAGGAAATTTTCTCCGCCCAGAGCGGGAGAAGTTATTTGACAATTTTGTTTTTTTTTTTTTTTTAAACGTTGCCCCACACTAAGAATTTCTTCTTGTATCGTAGGTGCGTTTATAAACATAGAAACTCACATACACTAACACCCAGACCCGATCATACAAATATTTGTTCCGTGCGGGGATCGAACCCGCGACACGTTGCGCAGCGGTCGATCACTCAGCCACTGCGCCAACCGTGTCGTCCAAATTATTTGATAATTTCGTGTCAGACTTTTACTGACTAAAACCCATCCGTGTTAATTCCATTGCCTGTGTGCGCGGGGCCGCGATCAGCGATCCCTTTCGGACAAACTCACAACCCTGGCAGGCATTGGCCCTAACGGACCCCGTCAGTTGGTGCTGACATCTCTTTGAGGCGCGCGTGGAACACAACGCGCCGTCGACCCGGGCCTGGTCCTTATCGGATGGTGAGCTACCCATCGCTCACCGTCCGCAAGCCCGCGCCTACGGTGGCCGGAATTCAGCTTGCGACTCCCGACGCCCGGGGCGTCTCCTGCGGCGACTAGGGGCGTGAGGGCGCGAATCTTGCCTCTCCCTCACGCATTCCACCTCCTCCTTCAAGAGCATTACTGCTTCGCAGTAGGAAGTGACGGCCTCCCATGCACTCTCGCTCCGAAACATGGCCTGAATCAGGGCCGGACGCGAGAGATCGCCGACGCCGATCGCCTCCGTGAGGACACGGCGGTGCTCCGCCCAAGCCGGGCAGACCTCCACCTTATGCTCCACGGTGTCCTCCGGGCGATCCACACACTGGTGACACCCGGGCGTTTCCTCCCGCTTTATCCTGAACAGGAACCTCCCGAAACAACCATGTCCGGTGAGGACCTGCGTCAGGCGGAAGGAGAGGACGCCGTGGCACCTCTCTAGCCACTCCTCAAAGAAGGGACTTATCGCCACAATTGTGGCGTGCCCAAGCTTGCTGATCCCTGTATATGTAATTCCTCGGGGAATCTTAATAGATAAAGCACTTAATGAAAGGCAGTAAGCAATCACATTGATTCTGAAGACCTGTTCGAGTGGTTGGCAGGAGGCTAACGCAATCAGGCCGTCATTGCGGCAATTTCCGAGAAAATTACATAAAGGAACCATTCGACCGTTCCGTTCTCGCTTATCATTACTATTGTCTGTTTATATTATTTTGAACGGTTTACTTTCACGATACAACTGGATATCTAATTCATTACTTTGTCTTCGTAAGATAACAATCCTCTTTGAATAGCATCCGTGACCGGAAAATATAACTTGCTTATTATTTTTATCTACGCCCAGAGAGTGTCACTTATTCATATTCGCAAATAAAATATACTCGCGCTGTCGGTAACTGGATACAGTCCGCCGGAATATTTTTGATAACGATGATCATTACGTTGGCACGTTTTTGCAAGCTGGGCCCTTTAAGTCGACGTAACAACATCCACGCTTCATGTACCAACGTTTTTCTGTTTGTATTGACATTTTGCTGACACGAGGTCATAAATGTAATAAAACGTTGGAAACGTAAAGAAACAAAAACGCCCGGGGCAGAGTGAACCTCGAAATCAACCATTTACTTTTATAGAGTACAGCATTCGTCTCGGTTCATCTACATTTCGGGGCTCGTTTCGTAACCGAGCTGATTTTCTGTCTAGGAATGGGTACGTGATAAGGCCACGTATATACCTCTACGTAAACTATGTAAATCGGTGAGTTTTCGAATTCCCGATACTGAAGTACGAGAGGCAGAATTTCTAAAGCTCCGTGATCTCGATTTCAATGTATTTCCTGGTACAAAATTTATGTTTAGGAGCTGGATATTAGTTACGATTGAAATGTTTCATAAGTTAACTAAAAGCTAAAATGTTCATATAAAAATCAGACATTTACACAGTTTTTATGTATATTTTTATGCTACGAGCTTTTAGATTACGAAACACTTTCCACGCGTGCCCGACTTACTTACATGAGTAGCCTTGAGACGGGATTTATCTACTCTAGCCTGGGTAGAGTAATCTTTACAAGGTTAAACAGGTGAAGTATCAAGAGGATCATACTATTCATGCCTATGAAAAGGCTGGGAGGCTTTCGTATATTTCTACACGTTCGTATGTCACGTCTGATTAGTAAGCACGATGCATAAACATAATTATTATATCCAATAGACGCAGTCAAGACGAAAAATAAACACCTAACGCAATCAGTGTGCCATTGTGCTGCGATGTTTGTCGCTCCTTTCATGTAAATAGCTGAATTCGATCTCGCGACTGAGATATAAAACGATACTCTATTTGGTATTCTGTGCTCGAGCGAAAACAAAAATAATTTTTGTGATTTGTGAGCGTAGTTAAATTACGTCTTTTTCTCTTTTGTCAAGCGTAACGACGGCTGTCAATGGCGGCAGCTGTCGCACCTAATGTATTTTAATTTATCTCGACTGAGATTAATTGAATCTATTTAGTAGGTACTGCAAAAATATGCAACGCCACACACAAGTTTAATTCTTTTGTTTGTTTAAAACCTATTTACGTCTAAACTGAATTTAGAAACTCGAAAAATCTTTTATCTAAACTTTTTAAATTAAAAAGCGAGATTCTTTTGTCTGAGTTGGGGCCAACAAACTTTAACTTTTTCTTGCAAAGCATACTGTTTGGTGAGATTGCCGGTGATTTTTTTCACTCCGTTTCTCCATTTGAAAATTTTAAAGAATTTATCTCACTGTAAATAAGGCTCAAAATTTTTAAAGAATTTATTTCACTGTAAATAAGGCTCGTCGCTGGTCCCTACAAAGGATGAACACCCCAAGCATTCCAATTTTGAATTCTTACTTGAGCAGTTTTGTATTCAGGAGTTGATGAGGTCGCATAATTTAGGGGTTGTCACTAGTGTTTACAGCGGACAGACATGCAATCAATTTAAATCATCAGCCTAAATATTTGGGGAAGATATGCAGATATAATTTTCCTATTGAACCTTCGAATATTGGGAAACAATTTTGGAGAGTGAATGAAATATCAGTATTGATGAGACTTTAGTAGTGGAAATAAATACAATGAAGTTTTTTGTTTTTACTATCGATTCAGAATTGATTTGATATCCTTAAGAGTTATTTTCTAACTGTTATTATATCATCTTTACAAGCTAGTGGTTGGTTAGTTGGTTTAGTGCAGTGGTCGGCAAACTTATTAGTCAATAGAGCCAAATATCAATACTATAACGACTAAGATTTCTTATGAGAGCCAATCCTTTCTGTGTGTCTAAACTGTCTCAATACACTTTTCTTAATCCTTAATCCTCCCATCCTCTTTCACTGCACAACGCTTCCTAAAATTAACTTGCTAAGAAGTAGGTTGCCTCATCATCACCATATCGGCATCTATCTTATTTATTAACAAGTTAACCTTGGAAAAATTATAAAGGTTAATTATTAATTTTCGATGTCCTGTTAATTTTTGGTGAAAATACTTCGGAACTAAATCTTTGAAATACGAGTACAGTTTGAATTTCGAATAAAACTTGATATCTTGTTTAATGACCGAAACCTCGACCACCACGCGTATCTAGGCTCGCACTCATCGAAATTTGTACAGACCCGCGCTCTTTAGGCCTAAGAGCCGGCCTAAGATGGCGGCTCGCTAGCCGCGATTTCCCGACCACTGTACTAGTGGTCGTAAGCGCTACTGTTGAGCATGAGGTCCTAGGTTCAATTCTCAGGTCAGGAAAATTGTTATTGGGTTTTTCTATTTCTCAGGAATTTCTCAGTAGCAGCCTGGAGTCTGGATTTGTGCCAATGCCAATAGGCTCACCTCATATTACATGGGACATAAATATAATTGGCGAAATGTGGGAGGTTCCCGAGTTCACTTCTGCCAACCCCTTCGTAGATTATAGGTTACGTTATAAGTATTAAAAGCCTTCGGAGAAACCCTTATTGAAAATAGTTTACATATAACTTCTATATCAGTAGATCATTGTGTGGAGATAAGTTTAGCTACAATCTCTCTATGAAGCTCAACAATAAATATTGTTGAAATTAATTCTAGCTAGTGGAAACGCCCCTGGAGGACATATAGTGACCTAATTGGTGATGTTCTTCAGAAAGGTCAGGTGCGTAGTACTAGCAACTGGCGTGCGTGTATGACCAGCTGTAAACGAGGCTAAAGGAGTATGTCAGGACAGTAGAATGTGGCGTTCTGTGGTTTTTCCCTCCCCCCATGGGAAGAAAGCGTGAGCTCATGTATCATCATCATTTCATCCGAAAGACGTCCACTGCTGGACATGGCCTCCCAAAGCACCGCCAGTTCGACCGGTTCTGTGCTTCCCGCATCCAGTTTATGTATGTATATGTCGTGGCCAGATCTTAGAATTGATTTCATGAAATGGCCCGTTGATATTGGCCATAGCGTTTAAACGTCAACGTTCAATGATATGTCAGTCAACGTTTGGCCATATAATTAATGAAGGGTATCCGTGGTTTAAGGTGTAGTAAAAATAGCCAGTAATTGCGACCAACTTGGAAGTAGCGCTCGCCGGACGCTGCCACGGCACCGCTCGCTTCGCTCGCTCGGCTCGCGCGTGTTTGGTCACAGCTCTAACCTCACCTAACCCATTTGGTCGGGTTGCTACATGATATATAATTCTAGCTAACTCTATCTTCACCTAAATATACGCTTCGTGGGAATCCGGTAATAAAATCGATCTAATTCAACCGATGTCATGCTCGTTAACTAACCAGATTGGTCTGTAACTCTACCGAGGAGAATATTCCCAATAGTTTATCCACCAATTGTGAAATCTTATCGAGCTTTAACGATTAAAGCGAAGATTTGTTTTCGAAGATTTAAGCGCAGTCTCCATAGTTTAGTATAGCATCCAGCAGAAGCAGCAGACTGGTAAAATTGAATCAAACACATGATATGACACTAAATAGTGGTACGAAACTTATTTATCCAAGCACTTGATCTTTGTGAAGTCCATAATGCATCAATAACACAGCAAGTTATCATTTACTTGTTTAAACCGTTCGTGACACGTTGCGCAAGAGGTTTATGAACGATGGCGTCGTAAAAACGTTCAATTTACGATCCGATTACATCCGACGGGGGTTTGGAACATTAACTGATGTTGTTGCGAGCTCTTTAGCTGCGTAAGGCGCGCGCCGCAAAATTGTGGTTGTACCAGGGGCGCGGCGGCCGGCCCGGCAACAGCGGCATAATTAAATTCACCATACAACCTACATGTGCAAGCAAACCTGGTTTCTTTGACAAGGGAACTAACTTCATTTTACAGCGTTTGACATCCACACTCCCAAGGACGAGATACGAGCCTTTATTGAGTTCGTGTTCAGATTCCAACTGCCGATTGTTATTCTTTTCATAACAGGATAATTCGGATTGAATGAAACCGGTTTCAGAATATTGGATGGCAGCTTTCTGCTTTTTTTCGACCACAAAGAGAGTCTGAGTCCAAATATAATAAAAAAATTGGGAATTTATTCTTTTATAAGGTAAATCGTGAATGGAAATGAGCGTTAAACGAGTCGACGTAATGAGGCTAACGAGCAGATCGCAGCACCATCACGGTTTATTCTATGACTTTCCGCCATTTCACTTTGAGGATTATGATTATTTTAGGATTTTGCGTTTTTATTTAGACAGTTGGTTGCTGAATTATTTCTCAGGGTGTGAGATGGCCGCAGGACGATTCCCGGCCACCGTAGGCGCGGGCTTGTGGACGGTGAGCAATGGGTAGCTCGCCGTCCGTGGGTCGACGGCGCGTTGTGTTCCACGCGCGCCTCAAAGAGATGTCAGCATAACTAACGGGGTCCGCTAGGACCGATGCCTGCTGGGGTCGCAGGAAAGTCTGAAAGGGATACCGTGGCCCCTGGCAACGTACAGGCAACTGAAGGAACACGGGTGGGTTTTAGTCAGCAAGAGTCTGACACGCCCTACCGCTCCGTCCAGAGCGGCAGGAGTTATTTGATAAAAAGAAAAAATGGTGTGAGATGGCACAATGCCGGTGCTGATAATAATGAGCGATGATAATAATGAGCGATGATAATAATGAGCGGTACACGGCCCGCAGTGGGTCCCGGCCGCTACCTCTCTTCGAAAACAGTCCTCTGCGACATAAATATTAAATGGTGTTTGAAAAGACCCATCACAGAACATCTCGAGCTATGTCACAACTTTGATTGTATCCATTTAACTTGAGAACTTAACACCGTTAAATATTTAGTGTACATGTCGTAGCGAGGTGTATTGTCGCTTCAGAATGTAATTAGAGGCAATCTGTGATTCAACTATTCTGTAATTACTTTTTGGTTAACTTACATGAACTAAGATACGAGTACATACTAACAATTTAGTTGATTTAGGTTTATTCTCTGTAAATCTGTTTCTAGAATTTAATATTTTATGATTTGAACATCATTTAAATTATAATTATACAGGGTGGCAGGGACATTGTCGCGAAGCCGGCTACCATGGATTCAGTACATGGAGCAGTTGTTTTCTTTTTAAATAACCAAAGAAAAATTTCAACACAGGGGTGTTGAGAATCATGTACTGAATCCATGGTAACAGGCTTCGCGTCGATGTCCATGCCACCCTTTATACTCGTAATATAAAATAATAATATTAGTTTATATAGTTTGGATACAACAATAATATTTTAAAAGTATGTTGATCTTTATGACAGTACCAACATTATTTCCTTACGAATTGCCTGTAATAATTTATTTGTATCGAAGTAAATCAGTATATCAGTTAATTGTAGAGCAGTTAACAATGTCGATAAGGTGTCTGGTGCACAAAGAAGTAAACGGTCGTTTGTTCGGGCGGCGTCGAAAGGAAAAGCAATTAGCTAGAATGCAAATAGCAAAATGTATTGTAGTGTTGAACACATTTGCATACGAAGCGACGAGCGGACGGAATTCCGAGGGCCTGGCGCACCCATTCCCTGTATAAGCTTCCGTTCAAAACTTTCATCGTAAAGCTAAAAAACCAATGCTCCGCTCACTGTAATTTCGTTTGGCGAGAACAGAACGCCATTCCAAGTTTGCGTAATTTGTAACTAAAATTGCCTCTACACAAAAAATTCCTTCTGAGAAACTAAAATACACGATATTGTTGGTGGAAGGTTACATTTTGAATTGCCATTCACCGCATTACCGTGCTTTACGATCACTATAGCTTCAAGCCAGTTAAGAATTCATTTGTTTTCCAGAAAAGTGTTTTCTGTGAAGCGTTTACGTTGGGCTATTCCGATTTACGTGGTGCCATTTGGAGGAATTGTCTAATTAACCTGCCTATCGAGCAATTTATTACACAAGCCTGAATGTTTCTGTGTAATTTCGGCTCAACCTTATTGACTGTGGTATTCCAAATAAATCACTGACGCTGTAATTTGATTTCGAGAGCCTATATTACAAGCATCTAATATTCATTATACTCGTAATATACGTATACTTACACCTGTTGCAAGATTAATAAGGATTTTCAGCCATTTGCTTGTCTAATATTTATAACCTAATTCAACAATGATTAACATTATCAAACCATGAATCTTGTTTTAACTTCAATGATTTGATTTTCTGCATGTACGTATTTTAAGATAACTGATTAATAAGAAAATACCTACCTACATGGTGTGTTTTCATGAATACCACTCTTTCAGTTTAATTGCCAGTGATAGTTTTGTTTTTGTTGCAATTAAGTCTTCGTTATACAAGAGCATGCAAATGTCGCGGTGAGTTGAAACAATACCGGCTTTATGACCGAACTCATTACGCCGTATTGCCCGATACCTCGTAACAAGGTCCACTTTTATACGACCTATTGCTTTCAGGGCCTTTAATACAACAAATATAACCCTTTCCATTCTATTGCCTCATGAATTGGGCGGAATAAGCTGATATACTCCACAATTTTCTTTCATGACCCGACCATTGAAATATTAATAGCCCTAAGGCGATTTTATATTAAGAATAAGCTCCATTACAAATGTGGGGGAATGTTGGAAGTAAAAAATCTCTTGAAATATTTCAGGAAGATAACAAAGCCCCCAAAGTCGTGACATATTTCAATTACTTTGAGGGCGCGCCCCCGTATGCAGGCTATTATGTGAGAATGGCCCCCAAAATGTTTTCCATTATCCCTAGTATGCACGTTTGGTTTAGGAAAAAAGTTCTTTTTTTAAATAATATTTATTTAGAAATACATTTTTTTTAATTTAATGTTTCAAAAGGTACTTCGATGCGTCGAAGTACCTTCTCGTGCGCATCGATGCCACCCAGTTTTTGTATTTATTTGCACTTGTAGTTAGTTAGCTAGTCAAAGTGTTAAATATTGTTTAAGAAACCTAGCTTAATAAAAATCCAGAAATATTTACGCATTTTTACAGTAAAATGATATTGTTGCCTGTGTAGACTAGATGGTTTAAAAAAATAATTATGTGTTTTTTTCATGCCATAGAGTGGCAAACAAGCAGACGGTCGGTGATTTCTAGCTTACGTCCAAGGCCTGTAAGGGCAACGTAAACCTTTTACACATTCTGTCAAATGAAAGGTAATAGGACATTACCCGCGTTACCTGTGTGCAAACAACACGATGCTGTGATCGCGAATCCGCTTACCAATCGCGATGGTTATGGTAATATCCCCGAGGATTGTTCGCTGTGCCGCTTCTATGGCCGAGGTCCAAATTCACGTGTGGACATTTATTTTACGGCCGTTTATTACGACCGTTAATATTTTACGGCCGGACGTATCACACAATGATTTTAGAGCAGAGTAGTTTGGTCCTTTGTTAAAAATATTGACCAGTTCCTAAGTTATAATAACGATGTCTTTATAATACAAATTGTCTGATTACCGCAAGATGATCATATTGACAGGGTTATCATTTCAATATACACCATAGGTAGCTCAAAAATAAAAAAAAATAAATGATTTAAGTAGGCACGCATAAACTAAAAACACCTTGAATCAAGGTATTTAACGATTCCCATTATCGTTAATTAATGATGGCAACTACTGGAATCACTGACTCGAATGAAATCCGTTAATAATTCATTAATTGAATTTTCTTTCAGAATTTTAGCTTGTTAAAATTCCTTCTATCATGGATACTAAAACATTCAAGGGAAGTACTTATCCAGAGGTATGGCGAGCAGTTTGGAAATGGAACGATTTTTTAAAGCTATAAATTTCGCACGTGATCGCAGCAGCTTCAGCTTCACGATCACGCGCGGACCGAAAGCTTCTTCTGAAGCTATTCAGCTAAATGCTTCGCTAATTAACATCCCGACCCTCAATTTATTCCGAACATTATTGAGGTTCTTTTATTCGACATCGAACAAAAAGTGGTTATGAAGAATTCAATAAATCGACGAAGTTTAATATTCAGAAATAAAATGGCAGGGAGGGAAATATTTTGAATAGCTCCTTGATTAAAAATGGATAATTCGTGCTCATGAATACCATAGGTGTCTGTGCGCATTTTTCGGTTACTTTTATGACTTGACCGATTGTTGACTTAAGAGTTAGGCGTGGGACAAGGCTAAGAACTCTTATAACACTCGTAAGTTATAAAATATAGGTAAACTTCGTGTAAAATAACGCCTACAATACCTAACAGAAGACGTAATTTTTACATGAAATACTACATAAAATATAGAAAACAACGGAGTTTCCACAGATAAAAATTTAACTCCTTCAGCCGAGTGAGCCTTATTCATATTCTCGCTCGTAAAAAACTTAATTCAATTCAAGCTCGTGGAGATCGTTACGTTAATTTTTGATTACTTGAAGGAAACCGAAACGATGTTTTGCTAGATCATGTAGAATTGAATTTGTTATTCAACTTTTATTTCAGATTACCCATGGAGAGAATCATCATGCTTTTGCCTTAAATGCCAATTTATTTCATACTTCTCTATAAGTCTTCATTTCGGTAGTTGCCCCTTCCAGCCATATCATTTTTCACACAGACCATGGAGAGAATATTATATTAAAATAAAAAATAAACTTGCCGAATACCCAGCCATTCGGCAAGTTACCTCCGTATAAAATTACCAATTATATCTTCCCTTCTAATTGTATAGTCATATGGTACTAAGCTTTAAACGTTTAGTGCCGGTAGCCCTCCTGGAGGGTTCACATAGTCGCATATGGGATGCCGCGAGCCCTCGTGGAGGGCTAATTTTAAATGTAGGTTTTTCTTAGCGAATACAACTTTATAAACCGTGAAATTAAAATGTAATGTATAATTAAACAAGATTTGTTAATTTATGCGTTCATTTTAAAATCCAAGCATATTTTTTTTGTTACTAATATTAACAAAAAAATTAAAAGGTTGGAAACTGCGTATAGCGACAAGACCCTCAGAGCACTATTTTACTACGTTTTACAGTGTTTTATAACACGGTTTCTAACCATTGACCGTTCGCGACGGTTAACTTTAGCGCAAACTTAATGCCGGCAACCCTCCCGGAGGGTTCACTTCCAATATGTATGGCGGCATGGCGTATGAGTTCTAAGAAAATTGGGTGGAATCGAAAGTGTTAAAGGTAAGCAAACAGTATTATCGTATTAGTTCAAATCCAAGGTGCTTCAATGTTAAATGTTAAAGGGTATCTACTTTGTGGCATGAATCGTCGCATTACGGCAGAATCTGCTTCATTACCGCGGGCTCGGGTCCAAGTTACGTCGAGGCACGTTAAGAACACTGATGGTTTACGTATAACTTACTGCTTACATAAGTGTTATGATCTGACTCTAAGTACATACAATTTCACGTCAAAGTGTAATTTGTGGCCGGCCTTACGTACGGATATATGAACTTAGTTGTGTTCATTACGAATGTTGAAGGCATCCGGTCGAGGTAAACTAATTTGGAACGCATTCAAACTAACGGCCCATCTTTGAACCGAGAATCCTTATTACGTCGAGAGCTCGCGGCTTCGCTTAGTTTACCCTTAATGTTAACCTATTATGTTTGTACAATTGAGGATTTTTGCACCTTTTGTATAGATTTGGGTAAACGGTCCGGGTGAGATTGGAAGTTTTATTTGCGTTTGTTGTGTTTTATTGCGATGTTTATAGAGTGTTGATGCTAATTGGAACGGTGGTATTTCGTAGAGAGCTCAAGCGTGGCTATTTGGGCGAAGGTTTTTTTTTTTTTTTTTTTTTACAAATTCGGTAAATATCAGACACCTAGTTTTACTTTACTGTAGGTGTTTCATTCTAATGTTGCTGTTATAAAAATCAAGCAAATAATTGAAAGGCACTCTGCGCCTGTATTCGTCAAACGTAGGTATACGCTGCGCGTACGCTATGTTGCTTTCGTTACAATCATGGCTACGCGATCTACGCGGTATTCGCGTGGCGTAGACGTGATTGTACTAATACTAATTATGAAAAGTTACGCAAATTACCCACAGTTTAGAATTATCATTTCTTTGTTTTTACTTATCTCATAATCATTGTATTAGTTGAGTGCATTACCTTTAGTAAGAAAACAGTTGTGGTATGCGTTTAGAGTCAGTGCTACTAAGACTTTTGTGGTCTCGAATATGGTTCTTGTTTTTCGTGTTCTTATGGACTTATTATAAAATGTTTAAAGAATATGAATAGTAAACTCAGTTTAAAATGTTTGTAAAGGTAAGTTAGCCAAAAGGTGCACAAGAGCGCGGCAGCAACACGCGGCGGTTGGAGGACACATTTCTGCCACCCTCTAGTATGGACTAAACCGACGAATGTTTACGTGGCACATCCGAGACACGCCGCGCACTTCAGTTGGCAATATCAATCAGCCTGGCCTATACGTTCAGACACAATTAGTGACGAATGTTTCCTAGAAATGTTTGTGCGCGGCAGGTGGACAGAAGCGTTCGCGCGCGGCAGTCTTCCAAACAGCGCGGCAGCCGCGCACGATTGTCGCTCAATGTTTGGACACACCTTAAGAACTTGTTATTTTTAAGATTGTACACATTTAGAATTGGATCTTATTGTATGCACTTTTAAATATAATGTTAATAATAAAGACTAATCAAGTCTACGCGATGCGAAAGCGTCTTCGCGTGGCGTATACGTGATTGTACTAATACTAATTACGGTTAATTAGTACTTTTTCATTATCCACACACTCAGCATCAATACTTCAGAATCCAGAGATAATATATCAAAGCTGAACAGTGAAGGGAGCATAAGGGAGCATCTACTTTCACATTAATACAGGAGTAAATGCTTTAACAGGCTTCAAGATGTTATGCAATATATATTCTAATTGCTAGCAAGCACGGTGTTGGAGCATGAATGGGGCACTTTATTATACAATGGTGGGCTTAATACAAGCACTTCATGGTTAATGAATGTGTAACACTTAAGCTTCTCTGTGGTATATTGTTCAAATTATGTTATGAGGTTCAGCAGTCACGTCAGGAGTAGGTTCTTGATTGATTAACTTGATGTTTTAATACCTAATGATTGCGTATGAGAAATAAGTATAGGCTATGTAAATGATATAATTACCAGACCCATTGATCCGGGATATTGGTATGTAGATAGGTGTTGGTAATATCATAATATACTCGTATATATATATATAGTCCTCCAGACCCTAATTTGGCCATGGCGGCCAATCTCAACGGAGACTAGCCTTCGGCGTGGGAGATATTATAGTGCACAAGTGTGTGCGCAGACACAGGTGCACTCTCTCTTCCCTCACTCTCATAGTCCGATGGGACGGCAATCCGACACGACCGGAGAGAGATCAGGCGCAGGACCAACGGCTTAACGTGCTTTCCGAGGAACGGGGGTATCACACTACCAACTACCAAACTCCGGGCTGTTCCTAAGAAATCCGTGATGGAAAAACCCAATAACACTTTGCCCGACCCGGGAATCGAACCTCTCTCGAAATCTCAGCAGTCGCGCTTGCGACTACGAGACCAAAGGGGCAGTCAATCATAAAATAACAACGTACGCGTAGTTATCACAGTGGGTGACGCCGTAAAAATTACCGCTCGACTTTCCAAAAATTCTAACATATTGTTTAATGTTATATTTATTCAATTCAATAAGTCACCTAAGTTTAAATTACCACTGTCGTCGCTCTGAGATTTATGAGATTTCCAGCTGGCCATCAGCATCGAATTCCTTAGCGCGATAATTTCCAAGGGGGTTCCTAGTTCATCTAGGTTGTTTATGAGGGGTATGGTGTCTCTCCTTGTGCTGCCCACAGTGGGGGAGCCTAGCTCGTGGGTCCTGCAGCACACCATGTGGCCCCACGAGCAGCCAGCTACTCCAACGTCCATGTTGAGTGAGCGACAGCTATTGATAGTCACACAGATGCCGCCGCGCGCCCAGCAGGTGGACCCAGCAGTACCTGTATGCCGTCAGAAGGTAAAGCTGATGAAATAACTGCGGACATTCTTATTACGTACAAATTTCAATTTAAAAACAATCATTCAGTCAACTTTCCTTATATTAACGATTGCAGGTGATTCAATAGCGTATACATACTTTGGTTTTATTAACCAGTGCAGTAATTGCGTATCAGATATAAAATTACTTTTGACATTTTAGACACGTTCATTGCGTTATTTACGTTGTTGAGCAGACTAATTTTCAAACCTATTAACACTTTCGAATCCACCCATTTTCATAGAACTCATACGCCTTGCCACCATACATATTGGAAGTGAACCCTGCGGGAGAGTTGCCAGCATTACGTTTGCGGTAAAGTTCATCGCGGACGGTCAACGGCATTAGGTTTAAAACCGTGTAATAAAACACTGTAAAACGAAGGAAAATTGTGTTTTCAGGGGGTCTTATCGCTATACGTAGTTTGAATTTTTTGGTGAATAATTGAAATCGTGACAAAAAATTAAAATAGAAAAGGCTTGAATTTTAAAACAACGCATATACTAATAAATCTTGTTAAAATGTACAACAGATTTTATTTTACAAAACCTACATTTAAAATGAGCCCTCCAGGAGGGCTCCCGGCACTGAACGTGTTTTCTCCAAAACCCTTGGATTGTGATTGACAGTGTGTTACGCAATTACTGGTATTGGCAATTCCTTATGGTAGAATTATGATTATAGTCTATAAACTAACCAAGAGTAGGGCGTTTGTTCATGCCAGCTTTGAATACGTCCACGAAAGTGTCTGGCAACTCTTGGCCAGAGTAAAACCTTCTGTTGACATTTCCATCTCCGTTTCTTCCTCCTTGACACAGCACATTTGAAACAACTAACACGATAACGCCACTAACCAATAGAAACATGATATTTGTTTACATGCTCATGGTAAAGTTTTTAAAGAAACTAATGCATTCATATACGATTGATTTTTTAATTAACAAAAGGAACGACAACCGATAAGGCACCTAATGTTGTGGTTGAAGTATTTAACTACTTTGTTTTGATGCAGACGAGCCATGTAGTTG
The DNA here is from genome assembly GCA_916701695.1 of Agrochola macilenta. Taxonomy (NCBI): domain Eukaryota; kingdom Metazoa; phylum Arthropoda; class Insecta; order Lepidoptera; family Noctuidae; genus Agrochola; species Agrochola macilenta. The sequence continues at coordinate 15,862,599 of OU753554.1, read as the reverse complement.
AATCAAATAAATTAGACATATTCAACACGGATTCCATAAGCAGTTTACTAGTAACTTAACAATTATGTTTTCTTCTCGTTTCGTAATATTACTAACAAAGGTGGATTCTCCTGTGATTTGTCACGCTTTTCTTTCTCATTAAGTATGTCTCCGTAAATGTCTTCATCTGTATCCACTATTAACGTCTTTGGTTTCCTTTTCTTTCTTTTTTTCGGGTTTTTATCGGAGCTGGGTGGGTCTACAACGCCTTTACCACCAAAATCTCTAGATTGCGACCAGGGCATCGGTGGGGCTATGCCCTTGTCCGCCATATCTCTGACTTGGAACTTGTTATAGTTGAAGCAGCAGACTTCTAGTTTGTCTCTGCAGCCGGCGACTTCGGTCAAGGAGCGGTGTCCCTCGCACATCTTGTGGTCGATGCAAATACCACCGAGTTGCCAACATGGCGTCGTTTTCATTGATCCTGAGGAAAACGTTCATTAGGTAAATGACTCGGAATAATATTTTTTACGAGCGTGCTTGGAGTTCGTATCGGAGTATCTTTCGTAAATAATCATATATGGATTTCTCATTACCTTCACATTACTTCATTCGAGTTATCTTCCAAAGTATCGAACCGATATGGGTGTAAGGCTTGTTATTATATACATAGTAAATAAAACAGCAGCAAGTTTATAACAAGCAACGCTAAAGTTTAAGAGTTAATAACCGAAGTTAATTATCACCTCGGGTTATTTATTAGAAGCTCAGTGAATCTGTCGACTTTTTAATTATTGTTTGGTACATAAACATCCTCCGGAAGCAATACCAGTAACTTACTAACCTATTAATGTAAATTGATTACAGTTTAATAAGTAAGGGCTCTCAAAGTATTAATAATAAGCGCGTTGCAAATAGCACTCGTAAATTGAACTTCGTTGCCGATATAACGGTAACTTTAAAACTGTCTAAAGCTAGAAGTACTTAAAGTATCAGTATAATGCTCTAATATACTCACTACGACTGGCAGTGAGAGAAGCAAGTGCTGTATGGTAGGCGAGGAGCTCGGCTCGAAGATCCTCATATTCCTCGTCAGCCGAGAGGTCTATGTTAGCGTCATCCCTCAAGTCAGAAACCAACTTCCCGCCCAAGTCACCGTCGCTTTCAGATAAATCTTTGTCTTTACGCTGCCTTCGTTTACATATCACCAACGGACATAATATTAGACTGAAGAGTAGCACGAATCGCAACATATTTTTCATACGTTACTTTATAAACACATACGTACACTTCAGTAGAAGAATTTGATATTTCACTCGATAGATATCGGTTTTAGAGCGTTTTTATTGAAGTGAAAAAACATAAATTCGATGATAAGCCACGGCCAGCGAATGGATTTTGCAATTGGAGTGTGGATGGAAAATATAACTTTATGAGAGAATTTAAAATAAAATAACACATAGTTGGTAAGAAAATATGAATTTTGAGATCAGTATTCGATAAGTGTGGTCGTTTTGCAAGGTATATTGGTTATTACCAAGTACATTCTCGTATACGTTAACTAGCTGTTGCCCGCGACTTCGTCTGCTATCCAGGGTGAAAAGTAGCCTGTGTCCTTCTCCAGGTCAAGGTCTAACCCTGTGCCAAACTTCATCCCAATCCGTTCAGCCATTTTAGCGTGAAATCGGAACAAACAAACAAAGTCACTTTCGCATTTATAATATTAAAATACAATAGACGACGTATATTTAGTAACCTAATCCGTTTAACTGTTCTTAAAGAGTCATAAAGAACCTTGTAAGAAATCGACACGTGTTTCATCTCTCAACGAGGCATCCTCAGGATGACGATTAACTTCTTGCGGAACTTAAGCGTCGAGCGCTGTGCTCAACGTTTGACGTGGCAACACGTCGTGTACGGGTATATAATATACAGTATTTTAAAATGGATTTCCGCAAAGTCACGCCTAAGACAATTAACTATTTTATAATATTAGTTAGGAAATTGGAATATTTCACGCAAGAGCAGTGGCCCAGTGGCAACGGCCCCGACTTACGAGTTGTAGGTCGTGGGTTTGAACCGAGGCAGGCGCTTTAATTTGTTTAAATCATTTCTAAACGGTGAAGGAAAATTGTGAGGAAACGGGCATGTCCTTGAACCTAAAATTCGAAGACATGTGACATCTACCAACCCGCACTGGGCCCGCGTGGTGGATTACGGCCCACTCTCTCTCACAGAGAGGAGGCCTATGTCCCAGGCCCCAGCAGTGAGAACATTATGCTGATTATGTGTGTTATGTATTTCACGCAACTGCTCTTCTAATTTGAGAATTGAAAAATAGTACCCATTTAACCTCTATCGTACTAGTCATCTAAAAGGCGCCGGTTTTTTGAATATAATCATTCTTTTTTTTATCATCGAAAAGCGGATCACTGACGGGAAAATACTCTGAGAACTTTTTTTTCTCACAAATAAATGAATGATGATATCTTGGCGACGTGGCGGGAGACATATTCTGCGACATGGCTTCCGGCTGCCTAATTATAGCTATGTCGCAAATTGATACTATCTTTAGTCAAGTCTAAGTTTAAAATACGTTTACCTACCAACATTTTTGACAACTTTTTGACTTTGACATTAGATTACGATTCCGAACTATTTCAAAGATGTTCTTTTAAATGAAAACTACACTCCTTTGCAAAAAAAACGGGCGGTTTTGATTTTTCTACATTAATGGTAATCATTTAGTTCGTAAGAGGTTTTAATAGCCAAACTATATTACTGGCACTTAATAAAGAGTCTGGGTATGAAAAATTGTTAATTTCAAATTCGAAACTTTTGTTTAAAAAATAATAATCCCCTTTTCAGTTTGTGACTTTTTACTAACTTTTCGCGGGTTTGCGGTTAGAAGGTTATCAAGCAACTAAAACTAACTTCTCGTTATTTTTAGTAGAATAATTTATGTTTGTCTCATAATCCAGCCTTATTGTGACTTAAAACAGATATCTTTGTGTCGATTGTAAGGAAAGAAAAAGCAATACGAGCTAGTAAAATTATAGCGCTGCTGGAAGAGGGGTGTAGCCAACGTTACGTTTCACAGCGGTTAAACGTGAGTCGTTCAACCGTCCAAAGAACCTGGACTCGATACCAAGAGACAGGTTCCGTTCAGAGAAAGCAAGGTTCTGGGAGAAAACGTTGCACACAACCACGAGACGACCGCTTTTTAGTGACTCAGGCGCTGAGAAACCGCAAATGCAGTTACATAGACCTCAAAAGAAACCTTGAAGAGGTACGAGGAGCACAAGTTAGCCTATGGACAGTGACGAGGAGGCTTTTAGCGGCTGATATACGCAGTCGACGACCAGCGCGGGCCCCCAAGTTACTCCGTGAGCACCGGATAGCTCGATTGAGGTTCGCTAGAAATTGCCTATCTTGGACACTAGGTAACTGGAGTAGCGTACTCTTCTCCGATGAGGCTCGAATTTGTCTGAATGGTGAGGACCGACGTCGGCGAGTGTTACGAAGACCAGGGGAACGCTATGCCGACGTGTGTTTTGAAGAAATCACCCCTTATGGTGGAGGGTCCGTTATGTTTTGGGCGGGCGTAACTTCCAGCTATCGCACCGAGATAGTATTCATTGAAAATAGCTCACTAAATGCGCAAAGGTACATAACAGAAATCCTTTGTCAACATGCACAACCCGCACTGACTGTAATTGGTGAAGATGCCATTTACATGGACGATAATGCTCCGGCCCACCGTTCTGGCGACGTAGATGCTTATATGCAAGAGGTCGGTATTCGTCGTTTGGATTGGCCAGCGCGGAGCCCCGACCTTAACCCCATTGAGCACGTCTGGGACCTCCTTAAAAGGCGAGTACGATCTGTCCAACCACTTCCACAGAACATCAGGGAGCTTAAACGTGTGATCTCGACTGAGTGGGAACACATTCCACAGGACACCATCAGAAGCCTGGTAGAAAGCATGCAAAGACGATTAAATGCCGTAATTGCTGCAAGGGGAGGTCATACTCGTTATTAATTTTGATTTTTTTATATCTTTTTTTATTAAAATACCATAGAAATACTCGTAGTCTTCATTTCATTATACCGATAAAAATATCCATTTTAACACGGCACTCTGTTTACATTGACTAAAACAACGATTCCAGGATTCAAGTGTTAAAAACTATATTCGCATTGAGTATAAGAAATTACTAGTCATTTATGCTAACGACATACAAAAAATATTAATATTATCCATAGAAAAGCCAATGACTGTAAGGTGCCCGTTTTTTTTGCAAAGGAGTGTATAATATTTTGAAATACATAATTTAGTCTCGCATCGTACGCGACAGGTAGCGGACGAGTTTGCGATGCCGCTGTAACCGGTGCGGTGACTAATCGAGAATAATGTCGTCTCATACTGTGAAGTGTGCGAATTGCAATGTTGTCATCAACGAACTGTTAGCATTTTTACGAAATGTATTGGATGTGATGGACGAAGAAAGTGTGCATCAAGTGTGTTGTTCGTCTTTCTCTGCTGAGGACATTGTGCGGGCAAAGACTCTGCTGTTTGAATCTATCCCCTGCGGAAAGAAGATGCCAGTACGCCGAAAGGAGGGAAAGAAGAAAATGTCACGGGATCTAGACGATATGATCTGTCTCATGAAGGGTACCCGAACTGAATTATTCCCCATATTTGTGGCGAAGGAGCTGAATAAACTCCCTCCGGTCACATTTGACCATGTGGATGTAACTTGTCTCCTAAAAGATATTTTAAAACTGAAAAACCAAATCAGCGTTTTAGAAGACAATACCGTGACTAAGGAGCAGTTTCTATCGCTTCAACTGGAGGTAACTAGTCTTAAACAGGCATCTCTAATACATGATACACCTACTATTAAGAATGGTAATATAAATGTGAGAAGAGGAGCATGTTTACAAAATAGCTTTACACTAGATAGTGGTCCAATAGGATTACAATATTTACCTATTAAATACCCAGCTGATTGCAAGGTGAACGACCTCCCGGCTAAAGATGCGTCATCAACACTAGTCAGCGGCGGTAATAATTACTTCTCTGTCTTGCAAGGACATAACACAGCGACAGAGCATTGCGGGCAGCTGGAGGCCCAAACAGCTACTGCGGTTCCGAAGGAAGCGAGCGAGACCGACTGCATGACGTGCAATTTTGATGAGAGCGGTCTATACTGGAACGAGACAGCGCGACAATTAGAGCGCGTGGAGGCCAAGACGAGCACCGCGGTTTCGTACAAATCGGTAAGTGTATCGGGCCCGGCTACCTGTGCGCACACGCCCGTCAATTCCCCCACCTCTGGCAAGCGGGTGACCATCGCCAGTGCGCCCGACGCTCCGGCTGCGAAGGCATCGAGTGATCTCCTCCGGCAAACAACAGTGCAATGTGAAAGTATGCCATCGATAGATAACTGTGATAAGGTTGTCTCTAAAATAGTGGTGAGTCAACCGAGTAATAATGAGTGGAAAGTAGTGCAAAATAAGCGTTCGCGTTCTAAAACCTATACATATGTAAGCCAAAAAGGTCGTGCTTCTATTGTACCAAACAGTAAATTCCGTGCGGCAGATATTAAAGTCCCGTTACTAATATCAAACGTGAATACGGAGGCCACTGACGACGACATTATTAGCTACATAAAGGGTAGGACGAATGAAAGTGTATCGTTAAAGAAGCTAAACATCAAGTCGTATAAAAAGTATAACGCTTACAAACTATATGTATCTAAACACAAGGTGGATATGTTTTTAAATGATCAGTTGTGGCCTGACGGTATTACTTTTAGGCGTTTTGTCCATTTTATGTACCGGACAAATAGAGAGGCTCATACAGTTAGTAAGTTAGATTAAAATTCAGAATGGATTGTCAAAATAAGTGTAATGTAAAATTAACTAGTTTTAATTGTAAATCTGCGAAAAGATCTGTTGATAATATAAGAAAAATATGTGACTGGTCCGATTTGATATGTCTGCAGGAGACTTGGCTGTTACCTCATGATATTTCAATGTTAGGAACGATAAGTCCTGAATTTGAGTACACTGGTAGGTCTGCTGTAGATACATCAGAAGGGCTTCTAAGGGGGCGGCCGTACGGAGGAGTAGCTATTCTCTGGAGAAAGGGTGTTTTTGAGTCTGTTACGGTAATTTCCTGTAATAGCTCTCGGTTAGTGGCCATTAAAGCTGTCTCTGGTGGTCGCAATATTATTGTATTTTCTATATATATGCCTACAAACTCACCGGAAAACCTGCCTTTGTTTACCGAGGTATTAAGTGAGGTTAGTGCAATCATTGCGACATATGATGTAGAAAACATATATATGATGGGCGATTTTAATGCACATCCGCAAGAATTATTTTATGTTGAGCTGTTAGGTTTTTGTAATGACCAATCCTGGGTCTGTGCTGATACAAAGAAGTTAGGATACGATCAAAACTACTTCACCTTCATTAGCGAGGCTCACGGCTGTAGGAGGTGGTTAGACCATTGTGTGGTCTCTTCGTCAGCCTGGCAGACAATTGTTAGTGTAGATATTGATGAGGATGTTTATGTGTCGGATCACTTACCTATATCTATTATATGTAACTTGGATGTAGTTAGACCAAAGTTGACGACCGGGGCTGCACCCCGCAGTGCTGTTGTCTGGGGCATTAGAAATAAAACAGAGATCGAGAATTATCATAGGATATGTTCTGAAAAACTGAGAGAGATAGACTTCCCACAGGAGTTTGCGGTGTGCAGTTATGGGTCTTGCAACTTGGCTGATCACAAACTTATCCTTGACAAGTTGTACAAGAATATTGTGGACGTCCTTTGTGAGGCAGCGAGGGAATCTAATACAGTGCACCAGACACCTAAGCGGGGTAGTCCGTTATGTGGTTGGAACAAACATGTTCGAGACGCGCACCGGGAGGCCAGGCTTAGATTCCAGGCCTGGGTTTTGGCTGATCGACCAACCTCTGGTACTGTTTATGATCAAATGTACGAGTCGCGTAAAATTTTCAAAAGCCGGCTAAAGTACTGTCAAAATCGACAAGACCAAATTAAAATGGACGTATTAGCAGAACAAAGAGCAAATAATAATTTCTGTGCATTTTGGAAGTCCACAGGTAAGTTGGAGGCTAAGCCTGGTCTGGCCGCAGATGTGGGAGGGGTAGCTGAGCATGGGGAGATTGCTAATTTATTTAGGGATCATTTCAAAGTGAGGTCTCCACTTGGCCCCTCAGTGTCGGGAATCGGTTTTGTGTCTCATGGCCGGGGGGATGAGCCGCTACTACACTTCACCACGAAGCAAGTAAGGTCGGTCATAAATAGTATGAGTAGGGGCAAATCTCCTGGTCATGATGGGCTCAGCATAGAACATCTGAAATATGCAGGCATGCATATGCCTAGGGTCCTGTCCTTATTCTATACGATGTGTCTCAGCCATTCATATTTACCGGCAGACTTAATAAAGACCACTGTTGTACCCATCGTGAAGAATAGGACAGGAAACATCTCGGACATAAACAATTATCGCCCGATCTCTCTTGCAACTGTTGCGGCTAAGGTGTTGGACAGTATGCTTGACTCCTATTTGGCAAGATATGTAAAGTTGCACGATGCACAGTTTGGGTTTTGTCCTGGACTATCAACCGAAAGTGCTATTCTAGGTGTCAAGCATGCTGTCAAATACTACACTGACCGTAAGACACCGGTGTACGCCTGTTTCCTTGATCTCTCCAAGGCTTTTGATCTCGTTTCCTATGATGTGCTTTGGAGTAAATTAAGGAGTAGGGGTATACCGGAGGAGCTGCTCAGAGTGTTGCAGTTTTGGTATTCAAACCAGACAAACCGTGTCAGATGGTCTGATGCGCTCTCGGAATCATATGGGTTGGAGTGCGGTGTGAGGCAGGGTGGTTTGTCGTCTCCCCGGCTCTTCAATCTTTATGTAAATGACCTCATTGCCGAGCTTAGCAGCATGCGTGTCGGATGCAGGGTAAATGGTGTTAGTTGTAACAACATCAGTTATGCGGATGACATGGTGCTGTTGGGACCGTCGCCGGGGTCGATCGCAGAGATGCTCAAAGTATGTGAGACCTACGCTGCTGCACATGGACTAGTCTATAATGCCAAAAAATGTGAATACATGGTCTTTGGGGTCGCTGGTAAGTGTCGGGAAGATGCCCTCGAACTTGCCATAAACGGAACGCCAGTTCGTAAAGTCTCAAAGTTTAAATATCTTGGGCATTTTCTTACCAGTGAGCTCAGTGACCATAGTGACATTGAGAGGGAGCGTAGGGCTCTGGCGGTCAGGGGTAATATGTTGGCACGAAGATTTTCTCGGTGTACTGACCAAGTAAAGATTACGCTTTTTAAAGCTTATTGTCAGAGTTTTTACACCGGTAATCTTTGGGTCAACCACTCGAAAAGGTCGCTGGATGTTCTACGCGTCCAATACAATAATGTGTTTAGGATGCTATTGCGACTGCCTCGTTTTTGCAGTGCTTCAGAAATGTTTGCGGTAAATCATACCGACGGATTTCATGCCATCATCCGCAAAAAAACAGCCTCACTCCTGAGCAGAATAAGAGGCAGTCACAATAGTATCTTGATGGCTGTGGCGGCAGATACTTCCTCCGCCATAATGAGACAATTTGTGCGAAGACTGATACCATAGTTAGACTACCACTACCATTTCTCGGTGTGTCTAGATATTGGGTGGTCTTCCCACAAATTCGTCTTTAGTTTAGGTTAGGTACTAACAATAATGATTTAAGTGCAAACATGTTACTAACAATTTATGGATCTTTCTGTGTTATCCGAAATAAAATGATTTATTATTATTATTAAAGATGGATTTTTGAGATGGGGCAGTAAAGACAGCTACCTTAACTGTTGTAGCTACACGAAAATGGAGTTAGGAGACTGTCCTTAACTTTTTGGGACATTTTTGATTTTATTTGACGTAATATATTTCGCAGAACGTGGGAAATTACAAGTAACAAACTGTCTTGTTCTCAAAGGAAATAAAATTATAACACGTATTCGTTCGAAATTTGAAATACCAAATATTTTCTTTTTCTCAAACATGCTTGGAAATTCGAAAATTATTTTGACAACCTTCTTCGAGATAAATCGAAATTGCTGTACTGGCCAAATACAAGCGAGTAGGCGGCCGGCAATGTTACTATGAAAATCCATATCTCTGTCGTGTTTAGCGGCCAAATAAATTACTATGAAAACTGTCTGTCGTGTTATTTGAAAATGGAACTAACTTTTTACTTCAACACATGGCAACCAAGTAGGTAAATTATCAAAGATTTTATTTAAATTTCAAACTGGCTTAGAAAATAGAGCTATTAAAAGTAAAGAAGAAACAAATGAACATATTGACGCCTGAAAATTTTTCTTTGTTCGTCATTGATTCTGGAAGTTATAATTAATTTCTTAGTTTGAATGCCGCGCATTGTTTGAGAATAGTACTATACAAGACATTGATGGATCAATTACTGATGGACTCTTTTCACGATCGTCCTAATTGCTGGCTGCGACAGTAATGTACTATATTTTCGGTCAGTCTATCCATCGTAAAAAGTAGGTAATTAGGTAGGTGGTTGCGTAGGTAATTTCCTACGAAATGTATGGGATCTTTGCGATTTCCGACTTTTCTAGTACTCAAACCTCAGTTGATTAGATACAGTTTTTTGATCCTTATAAGAAACAGGATCGATTGGCATCAAAAAAAGTTTTTGTGAAAACTGCCTATTTTCTTGGTGACTGTACATTTTTTTCAAAATCTGTGAATGCAGATTAAAATATCTCAAAACGTTATGGACAGTCTACTAAGACCGTTTTTTTGTAGCGACAACGGTTAAGGTACTTGTCCTTACAGCCCCATCTCAAAAATCCACCCTGTATAGTTTTATCAGAACATGAAACGTCATTCGGGCCTATAATTTAATTTAGGTTGCATCTGAGAAGTTTCATCAGACACAATCCATTTCGTCATTATCACAGTTGTTGTAGCGAGTGTACCCATGGTCTGTGCAGCACGTATTCCTCTCGGCCTCGATACGGGAGCAGACCTGGTCGCAGGGCTGGATTCGGGTAGCGTCCGTGGCGGCCATCATGGCGAAAGCGATGAGAACGAAAGTCAGCCATCAGAACGAAGGTCGTCTATAATGGAGCCATTGTAGTGGTTGTGTGATACCAAGTAAAATATTGAAGAGAGGAGGACTTGATGCTCCGTATTTATACGTAACTGTTCAAAATTGCATGTTTTTTAGAGATAGGAACAAACTGGTTTTGAAGTTATTTTTGTGTTGTAGAATTACCTAATTCAAATTCAAAATGATATGATAATTACTTTGTTTTTTATTATACCTAGAAGTCTGCAGCGAGAAAGGAGAATGGCTACTATGGAAGCAGGTCCAAGAGGTTTTGTGGGATAATAATGATCTTCGAATAGAATATGTAAAAGACCCTGGAAATTGCTTGCAGTCAGTATCTGGCTTTGGACTGATTGAGAATATTCTCAAAGAAAATTTGTTCTTAGGACTTGGATTCCTTGGATTTGACCTATGATTTATGATGTAGCTTCTTTTTTACAGTCTAGGAAATTTCCTTTGTTCATTATATTGTATTCTGTTTGATGATGTCCCAGCCCAAAAATCATAAAACAGAAATATAATTTTATTTTATTTCAGTCACAATTATTAGTTATTTAAAAATTAAGCGTAGAAATTTCCATTCATAGTTTATTAAATCCTTATTCTTTAAGCTATTTATAAAATGTATCCACATTTGCCTTTCTTGCTGATGTTCTATATATTTTCTTCTTCTTTTGTCTCTTTATCTTTTTTCTTTTCTCTATTCTACTTTTTGTAAATGTGGTTTAAAAAAAAAAACCATAAACAACACAAGCTGTTCATAAACTGCCCATTCTCCTTTTAACTTCTTTATTGCAAAACAATTCAAAAGAATATCTAGCAGGTAATGAATAAAACATTGAATTTGAAGTGCATAAAATAAACATTAATTTAAATACACTTGAGAGCAATAAAATCGCACATCCCTTGTAATTTGGTTTAATACTGTTTTTTTTTCTGAAATCTAAAGATATTGAGTACAAATCATTAGGCAAAATTAAAGCATACAAGCTTAGCTTTACAAAAACACCAAATTAAAACCATTGACCTTCACGTAACTTACAAAAACCAACCGTACACCAAATTCCCCAAATTCACTCGTTTGCGTTGTCACTACTTGCACCCTTACCCACAGGTATAGAAAGGTCGGTTTTTTTGGATTTTTAATCAGTTGCATACCGAAGGTCAACGTGATAACATCTCTACTGGAAACATATGGATTTACTGGAAAAATATGGATACCACGCCCGCAGAAGTCGCTCAAGTTATTGCCTTGCTCGAAGCAGGCCATAATCAAAGTGAAGTTGCATGACAGTTAAATTTGAGCCGCTACTCTGTTCGTCGTGTATACCAGAGGTTCCCAGAGACCGGTGGCTACATTCGGCGACCAGGATCTGGCCGGCGACGCAGAACATCAGAGCATGATGACCGCTTTCTTGTGACAAAGTCAGTGACAAATCGGCAACCGAACGCAGTTCAACTGGGACAACAGCTTCGAGAAGTTCGCAATGTCAGTATAAGTCGGTGGACAGTTAGAAGAAGACTGGGTGAAGCAGGACTGACTTCACATCGCCCAGCAAATGGTCTCTTATTGACCACAGCTCACCGAAAAGCCCGGCTACAATTTGCCAGAGAACACTTAAATTGGCCGTATGCTGCCGTTGGCTGTTATGTTCTCCGATGAATGCAGAATGACTTTATATGGTCATGACGGATGCTCTAGGGTCTACAGAAGGTCATCAGAGCGATTTTCCCAATGCTGCATAAGCTAACGTGTGGTTTTTGGAGATGGATCGTTTATGTTTTGGGGTGACGTAATGTTGGACACTAAAACTGACATTGTATTCATCACTGGGGCGAATACCGACCCGAGATCGAGAGGGTTGACGGCTGCACGATACCTCGAAGAAGTGCTCGTAGAACATGTGAGGCCGCTTGCGTCGCTTATGGGAGATTTTCTCTTAAAGCACAACAACGCCAGACCGCATGTCGCTAGAACAGTTTGCGTGGAAGACGTTGGAATCACAGCGATGGTGTGGCCTGCTCGTAATCCCGATCTCAATCCGATTGAGCATGTCTGGGATGAGCTAAAAAGAAGAGTTCGAGCAAGAAGCCTTGCTCCTACGCGTCTCCAAGAGCTTCAACTTGCCATTGAAGAGGAGTGGAACACTATACCACAAGATTTCATGGTAAAGTTAATACGGTCCATGAAAAACCGATTAAGAGCTGTAATTAAGGCTAGGGGAGGGAATACACCTACCTAGGTGTATTCCCTCCCCTAGCCTTAATTTAGAGTTTGATTTTCATTCTTTCTTAAGCGAAATTGAGTAATTTTACCTGTATGTTGGGTTTTGTGCCCTAAACCCCCTTATGGGTATTTGTTTACACTGTATTTGATATCATTACAAAGGTACTGAAGTAAACCTTCAATTGGTGTAAAAAAAAAACAATATTTATTCACATTCATGAAAAAAAAATCCCTTAACAAAATAAGTCGAGGTATGCGATTTTATTGCTCTCAAGTGTAGATAAAAATTAAGTGCACCTCCTTTTAACAAATGTTAATTACTTTTTATTGAGATAATGTTTCTTACCATGTTTTGTTTTAATGTTGGTTGTATTTAGGAATGGTAGGTATATCATTCTCTTGAAATTAATTTTTTAATTTCTTAGTGGTTTTTATTATTAAGTATTTTTTGGAATTTTTCTAGTTAAATCATCAAAAATCACTGAAAAATGCCTACATAACTTCGTTTAAAACTTTAATTAAGGAGACAGATATAGATATTATGACACTATTCTGCAGTTAAAGTTCTGAGCAATAAGTTTTAATAGAACCGTTTAATATAATGTTTGGTGATCCGGAACGTGTGATTGGAAATAGCTCGGGGTTGTGGGCCTTGGCGATGCAACCGCGCCGCCATTTTCTAAGCTATTCGGAAAATGAGAATGTTATTGGTTATACTCATGTTGTTACTATTGGAATTGCTTTTGCTGGAAGACACATGAAAAAATATGTATTAATGAATCAAAAGGTTAACTTTTTAATACATGTTGACCTTTACCTATGGCCTACATAGCCACGGAGTTTTAACGTGAAACACGGCGACATTTGACAACCCTTCTGTTTTATTTATCTGTTGTTTCGGCCAAGTTGGCTGACAGCCCTGTCAATATCGCGGCCAGTTCCCGTGAGGTACATGCGACATGCCGGTCATCCTGCTGAATTATTGAACCATCCTCCGCTGAATCTATTGCGTCCGTGAGCGCACCGGACGTCACAAACCCGAGCGAGCGTCGGTCAAAAAAGATTTTTGCAATGTTTCCCATTGCAAAAATCTTTTTTGACCGACGCTCGCTTCAACTTCTTCCGAAGATTTCATCGAATACCCTTTCTGCTGGACAACTGATTGCCTTTATTTAGCACTGAGAGATTTCCGAAAGCCATACATATCGTGTCCACAGCGAACACTCGCCCACGGAAACGTCACTCAGTATTCGAGGCTCTATTCACTTTGAATAGGCGCTTCATAGACAATATCGTGTCAATCGATATTCGGGGTATCGAATTGCATTAGTCTTCTTAATTAAAACTGAGTTTTGAGGTTTTTGCAATTGTGTAGGCAATAGACTTTTGTAGCTACGAGTATTTCAGTGATAATATAGCTTTTATGACTTACAAAACTGCGATAAGACATATATATACTCGTACATATAGATAGTGTCTGTTGACCTCTACAGTAATTGAATAGACATGAGACAGCAAAGTCCTCTGTCGAGCAATGTGCAATTTCAAGGCGCGTCGTAATGGCTAGCTCTTTGTCCTGCTCATTCTTAAGCGGTCACCCTTGAAGATAGATGGGGATAACTCCAGAGACACGCGTAACAACACTTTGGGCGGTCGAAGGGGTGATGAGAACGGATTACCTACCTATATTGCCTAACGTTGGACAATGTTGAGGTAAGCGCTTTATTTTTCAAGAGACACTCAAATAAATGGGTGTTCATTAAATGTAGGGCGACGCTCTGTATATAGTCAACGTGTTCGTTGTATATCATTACCCTATATCAAATGGTCACAGTCTTATTACAAAACGAGATCTAACTTTCATCATCATCATCCCCGTAGCACGAAAACCATAGAAACGGGTTTTCTAGGGGTTTTATCGACGGAAAAATAGACAAAATGACAGATGGTGATTGTTTATCTGTCATTTTGTCTATTCTTCCGTCGACAAAACCCTTTTCTATCGTGGTCATGCTAAGCGTCTTGCATAGACCTCTATTTTCTTGTGTCATTCCCCACGCTCTTGTGCCAGCTTCATCCAAGTTTTTCCCGCGAAGTCAAAATAATGTCCGCCCATCTCGCCGCGCCGGATGACTGGTCTTCCAGTACTTGGACGTCACTCTGTCACAGCCTTACTAATAAATAAGGATTGATCTAACTTTAGCCTGAGCTTACCTGGCTGGCCCATTTCTCTGGCAACGGTGATCGCGAAAGTGCTTGACAGCCTGCTTAACAGACAAATTAATAACTTTGTTAAGTTACACGACAATCAGTTCGGATTTCGATCCGGACTGTCTACTGAAAGTGCTATCTTGAGTCTAAAGTGGGCTGTTAGGTACTACTCGGATAGGAAAACACCTACGTATGCTTGCTTCCTCGACCTCTCCAAAGCTTTTGATCTGGTCGCATACAGTATCCTTTGGAGAAAGTTAGAGGAAGCTGGAGTTCCTCCAGAGTTGATAAACACTTTTAAATGCTGGTATGGAGGTCAGATTAATCAGGTACGCTGGGCCGGGGCTTTTTCAGAACCGTATAGGTTGGAGTGCGGGGTGAGGCAGGGAGGGTTGACTGCACTCACGCTCTTCAACCTGTATGTCAATGGGCTGATCGAAGTGCTCAGCAGAGAGCGGGCTGGTTGTTATATTGACGGAGTCTGTGTAAATAACATTAGTTACGCAGATGATATGGCGCTGCTGAGCGCATCGGTTTGTGGTCTTAGGAGGTTGGTGGCCATCTGTGAAGAATATGCTTTACTCCATGGATTGGTCTACAACGTCACCAAAAGTGAAGTCATGGTCTTTGGTGTCAGTGGTCGATGTTCTGATCCGATGCCTCCGGTCAAATTGAATGGAATATCGCTTGTGAGGGTATTTAAGGTGAAATACTTGAGACATCTTTTGACCGCTGACCTCAGAGATGATGATGATATTGAAAGAGAAAGGAGGGCGCTGTCAGTGAGAGCTAATATGATAGCTCGCAGGTTTGCACGTTGTTCTAGAGTAGTGAAAAGAACTTTATTTCGTGCATATTGCACCTCATTTTACACGTGCAGCCTGTGGGTAGATTATACACAAAAATCGTACAGCGCCCTTCGCGTTCAATATAATAATGCGTTCCGGGTATTGATGGGGCTGTTCCGTTTCTGTAGCGCATCAGGAATGTTTGCTGATGCTCGTGTCGATTGTTTTTATGCTACGATGCGAAAAAAATGCGCGTCCCTGGTGCGGGCCAGCCCCAACAATATACTGCAGTGTATCGCGAGTAGACTGGACTGTTTCTGTATGAATCGCTGCTGCAAGCTTTCCACATCGGTGTTGAGCGTGTAGCAGGGATTCGTTAAGTGTGTAGGATAAGTTTACTAACATAGTTGTTAAGAGGTATTGCTACTAACATATTGAGTCTTGTTACTTGTTAATTAAATATAAATAAAATTAATCCTTCGAACCAGTTTTTGTATTTCGAACGAAGTATATTCTGACTGAGGTAAAGTTTTTAATACAATAATGATAACTTAGTCCGGTTACTAAGTTGTGTTGTCAGTTTTGCTTATAGAACTGTATCACAGTTACGTTATTGTTACAAATACCGGCGATGGTTTCGACCTTGTAAAAAAAACCCTTGTTTTGCAATAAGCCCGTGAATATAACTTCAAAACACTGCTCCAGTTGCACCCATGTTTACCGCTTATTACATTTCACGAGTCGTCAAAGTCAAATAATTTGATTCAAATAGGCACTAAGGCACTTTTGAATGTCAAAAACAAGAAAATAGAATTGACCTCTCCGAATCTCATAATAATTTTAAATCTATTCATTAATGCAACGAAAATTCTGTCAGACATCCCTTATAGAACTATTTATGAGCTATTTGCATCTTTAGACAAAGCTTTGATTAATCGTCGACTGAATGACATTCAGCAAGTCCACGAGGGAGGCAGCGACGTCCACCAGAGAGGCAGGGACGTAAACAACAAAGTTTTTCTTAAATCACTCTTGCAGCACCTGCTTTGAGTCAATTCTGACAGCTGATTGGTTACAAATAATTAATGGATGAATGAAGATAACATGATAAATATTATAAATTTATTGTGATAGATCTTTTGAGTTTGTGCTATTGCAGAAACTCGTTAATTGCCCACTTTTTCTGCCGTCAAAGATGAAAAACGTGTGTGCGGTCGGAGACCCCCGTCAGAAACAACCAGCGCGCGCTCATTATGGCAACAAAACAATATTGGTTGAGCACGGCTGTTCAACAGTTTACCGGAGGATATATAAAAATGTGACAATATAAACACATGCAAGCGCAGATTAAGGCAATACATCACAACATTTGAAATAACATAAAATAGACTATGCTAATCTAATGCCTCCAACACCCCTTGAGGTAACTAACTAACTAATGTTAAAATAGTACTAGTTATAATCATCCTCATTATACGCGAACTCTTAGTTTTAAGTCCTTATGAGAAATAAAGTTCTTTAAACCGAGAGGACAATCGCAAATATTAACTCTCTTTAGCGTGACGATTTCTGAAAGTTTACAAGCCGCGATAAAGAACTACATTCCAAAAACAAAAATCTAATCAGACTCTTATTTGTCATGCTTTTAAAATAACTGGATGTTTTGCGTGGAATTTGCGAGCAAGTACACAGACAATCCTACATATGAAGAACTTATTATATTGTCTACCAAAGTAAATAGAACCTAATTAGATGTCAGCACAACACATGCCCATTGCTGAAAATGGAACTGTGACCGAATTATTTACCTTCATTTGGTCCAAGAAAGTAAACTGAGTATATTATTAGGTGGCCATCATGACGTAAAAGTTATAAGGGTCAACGGGAGTAAACAGGGACCACATATAGAGGAGGTCTAACAACCTACGATATATCCAATACTTTACTACTGCTCATATTTTGTACTGTAATGATACAATTAGTATTGGTGACTTGCAATTCTATTCTGTCTGCGAAAGAAAAATACGTGAGGAAAATACATAATGATAAAACTCTAACTTATACGATTTAGAGGGCAAGTAAGACCTACAGCCGTATATTTGAACGTAGACTTCTCTGCCCAACTTAGTGCGAATTTCACCAATAAAATTGAACGCGTTCAGCACATCTAATCGCGTTCAAGAGCTGTCAGTGTACAATTTTGACACTGACAGTTCTTGAACGCGTTTAAGAAATGTTGATCGCGTTCAGTTTCATTGGCGAAATCAGCCCTTAGTGTGCTCCTGAAAACATATTGCTATTTGAACAGAATTCAAAACAGGAATTAGCGACACCACAACCAAATAGAACTCCATTTCAAAGTTTAAGTACAGAATGCAAAATAATACCAACACTTATCTAAATGTATCGAAACGGAAATTCAATTTGGCGCCGCAAACTAAAGAACTCTTCAGGGAGTATTTCGAACAACAACTTGCTATATAACATGTGTACAGTTGACAAAAGAGGTTAGTTATATGCAGGCGTATGCCATTCTCACACGAGGTGACCAACATATAGCTAGTTTTCAACGCCGACGCGACCAATCACGTTAGCACATACTTTTATATGGTGATATTCACGCGACGCAACTTGTCGACAACTAGTTTTCAACGGCGCGGCGGCGATGCAAACAGACACGCGCGACTAGCAACGTAGGCCGCTCTGTCACAACGCAATTTTTCATAAAATTAGCGCGATAAACGGTGTCTGAATGAATGATGAAATGACTAAAATTTAAACAACTTGAGTTGCGCCATGTGAAAATACCAGTTGCATCGCAGGTTGCCAACCAGTTTAGGTTGAGTTGCCGTAACCCCGTGTGAGAATGGCCTAAAAATACATGCAAGTGATATTCGTTTTTGTTGCATGCTTATTTCTTTTTGAATACAAGGTACAGCCAGTGGGCCTAGCACAGACGCGTGACGCAAATGTAACTTATCTAAATTAGAACGATTTTAAAATTGGAAATAATCGTTTTGCACTTAATATTTGAGTACCTACACTACCAAGCCGAGGTAACTATATTTAAGACTTTATTAATATCTATGGGTGAACGAATTGCGCTTGTCAAAAAAAAATAACATTTAGGATATTTGTATTTATTATTAATAATATCATTCGAATTTACTTTAAGTTTACGTCACATGTTCGTTTATGGACAGCAGACAAGCGCTGACAAACTCAAATATATTATGTACTCAGTTCACGGAAAAAAACAGTTTAAAAGTAAAAAGTTTTTGCTCGCTGTTTGCCATTGATATACTAAAAACCCCAGTTTGCACCCATTTTTTCTTTGATGACGGTACGTTATGTGGAACGTTCCCAAAATCATGTCCTCATGTTAGTTTGCAAGTGACGAACTGTGGCTGTTCCCCAAATCTTTGGACCTCACACAGCGCCCTTCTTTTATATTTTTAGAAACAATGTCAAGGCTTTCTGGAAGATTAGAAACGCTTTCTCCTCTAGGGCATAGATTTATCTTCATATATGGGTGGATATTAGTGAGATGGAACGTTCAAAAGTTTTTTACTGAGGACCAATCTTGGACATCAATCTTAATGACTTAGTAACCTTTTGAACTTTTTGTTACGCGTCTCGCTTTTTGTAGGAAAATAGTGTGAATGTGATTTGCAATTATTTTTTGTTGGTATTTTTGAAAAGTAGAAGTTAAAATAAAACCTTATACTTGTAATCAAACTATACTTTAAATATGCGTAGGTAAAATTATAACGAATTACTTCTTTGATTTTGTGACTTATAAAAATCTGCTTGACGTAGTTACGTTTGAAAAACATTCCGACGCATTGTAGAAACGTATAACACACATTTCATCGATTTTGATATTTTCGCGCTTACACACTTTTAAAAAAAATTGGCTATTGAATCTTTAAAATATTGAGTCTTTGTATTTTTTGCAGTTAAACATCTTATTTTTTTTTTTTCTATGATCTTCTGGACAATGGGGTATATATAAATAAATAGCCATGTTTTACCTATTATTCCAAAATTCGTATGAGTACTGTTTACAACGCACGCATTAAACTAAGTATAAAAACGGCCTTTTGAAATATTTGTATTACATAAATTTAAACTATTTCAAAAGGCTAACAGAGACACCTGATTTTGATTTAATTTATCCTAAAATAAATAGATAAAGCAGGTACGCGTAGCTGAAGGCTAGCGAACCGAGATTCCACGAAATCGGCGAACTTGCATGAAAAGGAATCATGAAAATTCAATAAACGAGGGTTTGTGTAGAGATCCGGCGATCAGTAGTCTTTGGCGATCCCCGCCTTACTTCGCAGTTCGGAACACGTGGTCCTACATAGTTATGTATATAATATCTATATGTTACCAATATCGAGCTTTTTATAGCAATGTTGGGCTTTTGTTGTGATAACCTCCAACATCCAAATATGACTGTATATAGAGCAACCTGTACGGTTTGAATTCACGGCATCTTTATAAGTGATCTGACCTCTAACCTTTGAATTACCGGTGAGAGGTGTTATTTTCGGCTAAAATTAGCCACTCCGCAAATAGCATACTCTCAGTTATGGTTGGTGTAAAAACAACCTCAAAATGTCTTTTTCATTTAGATGCTCATTACTTTCTGGTCACATGTTGACTTTAAAGTGTGCTAATGACCGCGTAAGACCCTAATGCGGTGTACTTTGTAGTCATTGCTAAAGTTTAAAAGCTTAGTAATATGAAGGGTCTATGTGTGACCAAGGGCTTTTAACAACTCATTTCAAACTTTGACGCCAAACAATATTTAGAGCCTCTTTTTTGATCCGCTAAGCTAAATTGCCGGAATATCGTGTTAGTAGAGAGCTCACGAGTCCCACTTAACGCTAAAAGGACAAGGTATTTGATTATTAAACACTCTTTGTAAAGTAGACGGTAAGCCGATCCGTAATTTATTATTAATGAGATAAAGATAGGTCTTAAGTAGACCCTCTCCGGGTGCCGCCCGCTCCAGTCGGCGTGTCAAATCAACTCAATATTTAAATTGCTGTAAAAGCGTCATCCATATAACGTTATAATTATTAAGGTCGTTACCAGACAGTGATGTTAAGTGGCAAACTTGTGACAAAGACACTCGCTGGGGTCAAAGGGATGCCGAAGCTAGGCCGTCCTTGTGAGGACCATCTCTCACATATTGTCAGGACAGGAGGATAACCATTATTTATGACACATTCTGTACAGTCTGTTACATACTTTTTATGTGAAGTGCAGAAGTAAATTATGTTCCACTAATGTTGTTAAGATTCCGATATCATATACTTAGTTCATTAAAACTGTATTATGAATATAAGCTTTCCATAATATTAAATTTACTTGCTTAAAGTTACACCGATATTAACATCTGTAACATAATTTAATTAAATAAAGATCCCAACACACTCCGGTTGAACCGCGAACACATTAGCGAGATCTACCTACCTACGCTTATTTTGACAAACTTCGAGTAAAGTTATAAACAAAAGCGACTGAGCGATTCTCATGCGATTAAACAAACAACCACAAAACAAAACATTGTTTTAGATGATACGGATACTGGGCACATGGCCGCGAATTTTAAGCAATTAAATACTTACACAAATATTTGTATTCGCCTAACATACATACTGAACGCTTTTTTCAATTTTCATGAATACGTAGGTACGTCATATATTTTTGCTAAATCCGGATACTCTCTTGAAATGTGCTGAGACAGCTCATACAAAATGGATTCGACGCCATTTACCTTGTTTTTGGAGTGGACGCATGCAGCATTTACCTTTGTTTGCCAACCGTGTCGCTGAGCTGTGTTTTACCAGTGTCACTTGTGTTTGGTACCTGAACAGCATTATGTTGTTTTACATCCTCATTGCGTAACACACTTTCAATCACAATCAGAATTATTTTAAAGGATATTGCTAATCCATTGCTTCATATGTTCGAAAATTTGTCTGCTCTACAGCGTAAATAACGCAATGAATGTTGTTGAACCGTCAAAACTAAACCATTGCTACTGTAAGCCCACGTACGCACGGACGTAAAAATATCTTGGCAGGATTTTATCGCGCATTGGATTTTCAACTCTCGGTATTGAGCCGAGCGTTGAGAATTCAACGGGCTGGGACGCACTCTCGTCCCAGCGCGTTGAAAAATCACACTGTTGGATTTTCAACTCTCGGCGCAGAGGAGAACGTTGCAAACCCTGTGCACAAAAAAAAAACGCCGCGATATTTTTACGTCCGTGCGGACGTTGGCTTAGTGAGTTACGTAATTACCCCGCGGGTCAGCCCTAATATTGTTTCGAGAATCATCTTTTTACCTAAAACCTTTTCAGTCGGTTCATTAAACGTGACGATAATAAGAAAAATGCCGGACCATCGATAACGTGCGAACTCGAGTGAATCTTTATTGCTTTCCAATTAGGACCCGTCCATATTTATCATTTGTAACGATCAAATATTTTTTCCTAAAGCACGAATTAGGTTACCTTTTCATTTTTCCCTTACTCAGAAAAACACACAACCTGGGAAATTTTATCCCTTGCGCATATTTGTATAACCTACTCTAGTCTGTGTACTTTACATTAGAGTGGGGTAACCTCCTTCACCTCTACATGTGCGGGTAACTCTTGATGTGAAACACATCTCGAGCTCACACCTGTACGTAGTTAGTTTTATCTACTTGTGTGCGCCGCTTTACTATCTCTGGTGCCGGCCGGCTAGGGACTCCTAACAAGCATCACTAACTTAAAAATGTATGTACAGTAAAGATAACTTGCAAAAGCACTCTATTAAGGGGTCGTAGGCGTGAATGAACAAAGTTACATAATTATGTGAAACAAAACGCTGTGCTGATCTTAAAATAGCTTAAGGGGAACAACAGCGCAAGTTGTCTAAAGCAACGAAATTTATCGTAATGAGTTTTGAAATATCATCAAGCACCCATTTATATTAAGGGTTGCGGGAAAGGGGTATTTACCGCGCGGTTTAGGAGAGTAGATACAATTTTCAGAGTGTCGCATTTATTGCATAATAACGTCGTTTGCGCAATGGACTGCGTACATTTATCATCGTCTGCTACTTGTGCACATATATTACGCTTACTTACCTTCGTCCTAGTTAAGCCAATGTCACAGTTAAACCTTGTATATTCTGCCGGCAACAAAGCCGCATGGAGGCCATGACAGGCACATGTCATCTCTCATCATCCGGAATTAGCTACGCGGAACAAATATCTAGATATATGCGCTTTATGGAGTTCGCAAGCCACGACAGATGTCATCAACAAGGATTGTTAGTTAGGATAATATTTTGTGAAGGTCTCTGAACATTTCTGTACCATAACAATTATATTATAAAGCTATTAAAACGGGTAACATTTTACCTGAAGTTTAATGTACACAAGCCCTTAGCCGTAAGCATCGACCCTCCGCGCCACGACCATTTGTCTTGCCGCAACACTTCGCATTCAACTGTCAAATTCGATGTTCCATTGTTAATAAGGCTTAAGTTCAAGTATAATTAAAACGGAGGAGTTCCCAGTTAACTGACGTAACGAGCTTACAGTTGAAATAAAATACTGCTCCCCTTGTGGGATACGTTCAATTAGTTTGTTATATAAATAGTGTCCGTATGGATTGAGGAGCGGGTACTACCAATATTTAGTAGTAAATTAGCCGCTTTTGTAGGTGCGATCCTAGATTTTTTGTAAAACCTTTACTAAGTTACATGAAGTTTACGGTGGCTGAGCCACCTTAGAAATCGAAACCTAGCTGACGGGTATTTTTGAAAATTTGGTAGGAATGTGTGGCAATTGCGTCATTTCAGTATTTTGAATCATATTAGTAAGTGCCATTTTAATAAACTTATCGATTTTGCTAGACACGTTGCAATTGAAGTGCTAATTAAAATTATTATTAATGAAAAGTGAATTTCATTTAAGACAACGATGAATCAAAAGTTCCAAGTGGCGTAAATTGACTATTCAGAGGAGTATGGACGCCTACTATCAGAAGGGCTCGCAGTCAATTTACCTTTATCGTGTTCAAGCGCCCACAGATACATTATTAAAGCGTTAAGCCGTTCCCACCTGTAAATATTAGTGGGTTTTACGTCGTACTTTATGCTGTGAACGTTCGCAATAATAAAGTACTCGGTGTGCGCTTCGCATGCATGCAATAAAAAACTTTTGAAAGCCTGCAAGAATTTTAACAGCGCGTGCGCCAGTTCATTTAATATTTATTAAATTGGTCGCGTATTTTACTACTTTATGTTAATAATTTAAGGACGAGGAATTGTGAAATAAGTGTGAACAAAATAATCAAATGAGTCACAAGCTTGTTAGCGTCTTTGTTAGGAGAAAGGGTTGTTATGGCATTTGTGTTCACGTTAATACTTATTCCTATGGGATTTGCAGGGTAAAATCAACACGAAATTATTTTGCGGAAACACGCATTAGCCGGAGCAGTTGTTTGGGAACTCTTGCTTTTATGCCAATTATTTGTTAGTGACCGTATTCTTTATCATAGAGCATTTTTGACGGCGTTCTATCAATACTCATTAATGGTTAAAAAAAAAGGTAAATTGTCCTATTTTCATGGAAAATCGTTGCTGTCCAACTTTGCTTGTAATAATTTGTTTTACAAACAAATTAATTTAGTAAAATGTAAATTAAAGCTCACGTTTCAGCTACCATAATTTAACCACATAACATTGTCGATGCATAAATTTGCTTCAAAATTAAACGCTATTCAAACTGAAACATAATATTGAATTAAATTTTATTGATAGTTAGCAAATTCGTAGTTTCCACCGGGGGGGGGGGTTGCCAGCAAACTGTATATACGGCGTTCGGGGTTCTCATTAGGGAAATTGTGGAGTTAAATTAGCTGGTAGTGTTCAGCGGATACATGGAGCATCAGTATGCATGGCGGGCCCCGGCCCACACCGTGAGGTGTCGGCGCCACTGATTGCGTTACCACCTGTATTACGAAACAAGGGCTACTGGACTCACGCTAATGCGGTTTAGAACAGTCCGTGCTCCAATATTTTACAGCTCAAGGAAAATGTTGAAACAATTTCACCGTAACACTGAACAGTAAAGAATTTGTTATCGGTGAGTGACGTCAGTGATTAAAACATGTAGCTCCAATATGACTACTTTAACTATCCATTATGTACTTTAAAAATAATGGATAAGCTATCAAACCCTATTTAGTCGTTGGACTGTAGATGAAATGGTCGAATGTCAATTTTCGTGGTCGACATTTAACACTTTAATGTATTAAAGTTGATACGATCGTTGAAACTTTTTCCATTTAGTGCGGTCTGGACTGGAGTCCGACATTTAATCACACGAAATATTTCAACTTCGGACATAATATTGCGTAGATGAAACACGGGGTCCTCGCGTGCCCGGCATATAAGCCTAACGTTGTATCGTATATAACAATGTTCCCAAGCTGGGAATTCGGTATTGTACTGTACAAAAGTCGTGCCAAGTTCGACACTAAATTGAAGAAATTGTTACAGTTTCATAGTTTTAGCGTCCGTAGTTCAGTATTAACCATATGTTTAATACCTGTTAATGCGAGAGTTCGGGACTTTTGATAAGCCTCTTAGGCATCGTTAATAAATATGTAATTATAATGAAACTGTCAACGGATAGCTTTAGCAATTACGGATGTTGCTCGAACCTCTCGTTTGTTTACTCAAACTTCTATTTTGTCCTATTTATCCGGTAAACCCCATTAACGAGGCTATGCAAAGTTGGCAACCCTTAATGGCCGGCACTCGGATCGATTGAGCGGCAGGAAGACCTATATCAGGGCTGATCTCGCCTCAAAGCAGGCCTTCGTCATGTGTTGACGCTTGGTCACTCGTCAGTTATAAGTTACAACTAAACGTTAAATGTTTACCGGGCCGTGACAGACGCTCCCGGCAGCTGACTATGATATACTTTGTTATATGTAGTGAAAATATAACTTTATTTCAGTCTCGTTGGCTGATTAGCGGTTGGTCGGTTAACCGTAGTTTTCTGTAAGTTGTGGTTCGTGTGTGGGGAATAAAGTAAAGAGATATATGTACGTGTAGATGTTTGCAGTAGAAACGCTCTAGCATCTGTCGCTACTTGTTGAGTCGCTACTTGCGATTTTTCACCTCATGTTGCACGATGTTCAAGTGCTGTTCACACACCCAGTTATTTATATAGTACATCACTGAAGATGTTTTATTTTATATATATTGTGTTTGAAAGCAGCAGTGGCAGCAGCGTTTACTTGTTACACAAAATTGTTAGGGCAATAGAGGAAATAATATTGTAGGTTGTAAAAAAGACACAAAATAGAAAAGGAAAAGGCAATTAAGTGTTCGATATTGACCCCCTGGAGGCCACAAAAAATTAAGTTCCTCAGCAAGATATTATGGCCGGCTGTTCAGCAATATTTTTAGGTTATTGCACAGCCTCCCTTGAGATATTTTGATAGAGCGATGAGTCAAGACCCTATTCGTTTAACATCCATCACGGGTGTCTGGGATGTCCCGGTTGAGTAGTTACTATACGTTTACGAACGTAGATTAATGTCAGAATATTCACCAATGTGCGCTCCTGCGATATATCTCAGCAATCAAAGATAAATAAAAAGGTGTAACTGTTTCTTCCTTTTAAATATTTAGATTATTAAGGTTTATCATAATCAACCTGCGGAACACAAGCCTCCTCTCGGTAAGAGAGAGTGGGCCCAGTGCGGGTAGGTAGATATCACAAGTCTTCGAATTTTTGGTTCTAGGACATGCCGGTTTCCTCACGATGTATTCCTTCAACGTTTTGAGAGCAGTGGTGATGAAATAATTTACACAAAGTAAAGCGCCTGTCTGGTTCGAACCTGCAACTCGTAAGTCGCGGCCGTTACCACTGGGCCACCACAGATCTCGTTCACGCTCTGAAAGGTATGGGTGAAGATGAAATTACTGACACATCAATCAATCTGCCTAGCCTTTTCCCAACTATATTGGGGTCGGCTTCCAGTCTAACCGGATGCAGCTGAATACCAGTATTTTACATGGAGCCACTGCCTATCTGACCTCCAAAACCCAGTAACTGGGTAATACGATACCCCTTTGGTAAGACTGGTTGTCTGTTTCGGGTTTCTGACGACCCATAACGACCGTCAAAGATCCACGAATGACAGCCGGGACCAACGGCTTAACGTCCTTTCCGAGGCACGGAGGAGTCTCGGTATGTAAAGATGGTCACCCATCCACAGACCAACCCCGGCAAGCGTAGCTTCACCTGATGGATCGACCCGTGCGACTGTTCTTACTTAGTAACGAGCTCCTCGTGATTACTGACGCATTATTAAGTATCTACTTAAAGGAAAACCGTAGTTCATCATTTTATTTGGTTAGTCGTCGGCTTTACGTTAATATTGATTGTTGGAATATTGGAACTTAAAACGGTTCTTTGTATGGTCGCGGTAGTTGAAGCTATACCTTTAATCCCCTAAGGACCAGTCTGTACAAAGGGTTAGAAAAATGCCGCCTTTGGCTAGCGATATGCGATTTCAGACTGAATAAAAATACATGAATGTGTAATGTTTTCATTTTCCATGTTTACTTAAGAAATAATATAACTTGTTATACACAATAAGCTGCAGAACTTATCTAAGGGAAAATTTCTGATTACTGTACTGCAAGTACTGCAACTAAAGGCCAAAGTAATCTGTCATTACTTTGTAGAACTAACATCTTAAACTCCACTTGTTACAGCGACAGAACCACTTGAGCTTTGTTCAACTTTAAATTGTAGGACATTTTCATTAGAGGATGGTCCCAGACAGACTAGAATATATCTAGGTAGGTGGAGAACCTTTTTCAAATGACATCTACATTTTCTTCGAAACTTAGTATCAACTACGTAATAAAAAGGACGGTCAACTATAACAAATCGATACCAATCATATGGTACGTATTTACATAAGATATTATTAATGAGGTAAAAGCAGTGATAGGCTAGTGGTGTGACCGTCAGACTGTCAAGCCATAGGTCTCGAGTTCGAGCCCAAGGCACGCACCTCCAGATTCCCCCCCCCCCAGTGGCCCCAGGCAACGTATAGGCAACTGAAGGAACACGGGTGGTTATTTGAAAAAAAAAAGGCACCCTCCTCTGACTTTTCGGATTCATGTGCGTATTGTATAATTATCACTTGCTTAAAAAACGGTGAAGGAAAACATCGTGAGAAATATATCTCGATGGCATGTGAAGCCAAGTCAGAGGCCCGTGAGCGGCTTTAAACCTCTGACACCAGGTTAGTCACTAACCACACGAAAAGCAGAAGAATAAGGTAAACAAACAAAAACCTTTACATAGCGCCGGTGGTGCGGATGGAAGAAAAATAAATAATAGTATCAATCTGTCTTTTATGTATTCAAGTAATATGTAGGTAAAACAAATAATATAAATCCAGTACCTATGTAGTAGGCGTCTACCCACGTAGCGATGCTTAGCAAGGTAACTAGAATATTTTCCACAAGGTTAAAATTTAATCCTACTCTATTTTCAAGAGGTTTTCGTATTCTATTACATTGAAGTGTAGGATTTGTTTGTATAATTTTCACAAAGTAGGTTCAGATATCTCTTTGTGAAAATTATACAAACAAACACCCAAGCTGACCTTTCGAAAATCTAACCACAAGTAAAAGTTTTATAATTTAAAAATAAAACCGTATCGCTTTCATTTGTTTATTTATTTGTGTGATGTGGGTTTATGTAAGTGTTGGGATATACATCAACTTTATCGAGTCATTTGTGGCATACATTATTGTTAAATCACCACAAAATGAGTAATGGATAAAAACATTTTCATCAATATTATCTGAGTATACCTCTTCGGTATGCCTTATAACACCAGCTGCCTTATAATACCAGCCTGTTACTGTCCCACTGCAGGGCAAATGCCTCTTCTCATATAGAGAAGGCACGAGCATTGATCACCACGCTTGCTCAAGACGGGTTGGTTTCAGACTTATATTAACTATAAGTCCAGGTTTCCTCACGATGTTTTCCTTCACCGATGTCAGTAATGTCCAAGATAAACTCAGAAAGTACATATGAATTGAAAAAGTCACATTGGTATGCCTTACATGATTTTAAAAGTGTCAGTAACAAACATTTCGGAAGCCATTTTGTTAGTAATCTTACTAACAAAATGGCTTCCGAGTTACTTCCGATCTAGATATGTGATGGCCGGATATAGGTAGGTACTTTCTTAGTTATTCAACATCTACGGGGAAAATGGGAAAAACATTTACAACCAACCATATTTCTAAAGTATTTTGTACCTTGGATTTCGCGCTAAGCACCTATTGACCTAAATGTTTCGCTTTACGGTCAGTTTACAGCTTAATAAACTTCAAGCTTTTCTTTTATTTTCAGTCCGTAGCGAAGATTTGTAGTGCCTATCTGCGTTAGCAAGATATTATTCTGATAATCAACATACAACCTTGTGGCCAATTTCTTGACATCTTGCCCTTCGACTCATGAACAAACAAGATTCATCAAATGAAAATTTAGTACCCTAGTGAGCACGCTGTTCCTTTGTCAACATTTAATTGAACTACAGCTCCAATTACATTCAGGTTCAGATGTTCGAGTTTGGGGTAACTTGCTAAACAGTTGTCGCGACTCGTCACCACGAACGCTCCTTAAGATATCTAATATACGACAGAATTCAAGGTTGAAATACGACGCTAAAATATTCCCTAGTCCTACAGTATTGACGTTCTATGAACAGCTTTGGTGAAGTTTTACCGTTTAGCCCAGACTTCACCAAAGCGGAGACGCGACGAGAGGAGAGGAGATGTGTTTCAAACAACCAATAGAATTTCTTTATCCACACATCTCGTCTCCACTCAACTTCAGTGGATATCACTGCGCGAAGATGTATTATATTTATATGGCGCGATCGAAGCGAAGATGTGAGCTGTGCCTCACCGAGATTGAGCTGGGCGGCGGTACAAAGTGGAGATCTGAGCTGTGCCTCGCAAGCTGGCGACGGCGCGCAGCGGAGATGGAAAGAGAGGCGACCGGTGATTCTGCTTCTTCGGACTCTAGTTCTTCTTCTTTAAATAAAAGAACATACAGTTTTTGTTATAGTGACATGACTGAAACGTCTGCCTTTAGTGTCAGATCGCACTAAACTGTGCGTTCATCTCAACATCCAACGCTGGCCGCACGCAGCTCAATTCCGCTCTAGCCAGCACACACCTCCGCTCCAATCTAGCCCGTACGCATCTCCACACAGCTTCGGTGGATACACCCTAGCTGAAAAACATATTTTCTCGTCTCCGCTTCGGGCATCTCCGGACATCTCCGCTTTGGTGAAGTCCGGGTCTTAAGCCGGTCTCTTACATGATATTTATTAAATTTAAAAAAAGTTGCTTCCCCTTGTTGCACGACTCCTCATCGCCCCAAGCTTATCTTGCTTCGGGCAACTCGCATTATTCTTTCAAGAGATACTTCGCGTCTAATTAAGGAAATTGTATTTGAATATAAAACAAAGACCCCGGGAATCTTGTTACTCAGACTCTTGTGGTGGAGATATATTTTATGTTTGTGTTAAATTAAGAGGTAGAGCATGAATTGCGGTTTAAATGTTTGTGTCTGTTAATCTTTCCCAGGACACTTCAACAGTAATTCTCTGTATTAGCAGGACGATCTCGTTTTCTATCTGTTGTTTTTATTGTAGGTAAACACGTACTTAAGTAGGAAATTGCGTGTGCAGTGAGTGTAAGAAATCGGTGGAACGTCAGAGCTAACAAAGCGGTTGTGTTTAAGAGCTTGGTATTATTTGCTCGGCGGGAACGCTGGAGGTATCGGAGGCGAACTAAGTCGCATGTTTAGGCCCAGTATCGGAGCGAGATAAGATTAAACGGCCCCAAACACCTCTAAACTGGTAGTGTCGCTTCCTTTGTCCTGATATATTGATCCGTTTTGATTATTGCAAGTAGAAAGCCGTCCCACGAAATTGGATGGCCACTTATTCATAATCTGCTTAAGCTTTTCGAGGGTCAGTCATCTTATTTTATTTATGACGGTTCCGAGTGCGATCTTCCGTGACTTATTATCATAAAGATTCAGGCCTTTTTACCAATATCGCGACGTGGAGTGGTGACGATGCTTTATTTTATGTCACCGCATTGTTCGCGCTCTCCGGACACTGGAAAAGGATCCTTTTATACTCACATATATTACATTATATGAAATCGATAACTTAGTTTAAAGGGAAGGTTGTGTCCTTGCTCATTGTGTCCACGTAAATACTTATAAATCATTGCTTTACATAGGCCCGCGAAGTTTTCGTAAGAAGATTTATACAATAGTTAAAGGGATAGGTAGTTTGTTGATGCATACCTGCCGTAACATGAAGATAGCGGAGGGTTTTACAATGTATACATGATGGGAGGCATGGTTATGGGTAACAATGTCTCTATAGACATGCGCCGTGACATTAACCGGTGACGTCACTTCACCGAGTAATTTATTTAAGGAGGCTCAACTAAGAGGCCCTCTATAAGGTAATAAGGAAGTTTGCGAAAGTTGTTTTACTAATATATTAAGGGTTAATTGGCGTGCCACCCATTTATCTCCTGCCCGCGTCCCTATTTATTTGCAAAACGAACAATTAAACCCAACTGAGCTTGAAAGAGGTGATTCCCGGAACTAAAACGATAAAAAGGATTCATTGGGACTATTTATTTGCCATTCACCCTTACCCGACTGTTTGTCTAGTCTATCACAATTTAAAAGGGAGGTTTTCCAAGACTCATCCTACTAACAAATAAAATACATTGCTACATAGGCAGATTTAAGTATTCCGAGTTCCGAATACAAACATTCCCAAATAGACAAGCTACTACTTTCACTCATATTGAACCATCATCCCATTCTCATCACACACACTCACACACCATCACACACACCCACACACGCATGCACACACCCACACACCATCATACACCCACATATACACTCATTCACTCTCTCACACCACACTTACATTCTTGCATGGCAATCTAATGTAATAATGTTTAGAACTTTAAACATGGACTAGTATAGACTACTAAATATTCACAATTTATTTATAGGGATCAAAATGTAATCCGAGATACAGGTTTACCACCTAGTTCGGATGCAGATAGTCACAAACTTTGTATATTACAAACGTTAAGCCATTATTTACTGTATAATGTCAATATTCAATTTTGTAATACGTGTTCTTATTTTGGTGAATATATTATTATTATTATTATAGCAATTACATTCAATTTTAATCAAGGTTACAAAGGCTCAGCTCGTGTAAGCAGCTTTTAAGTCCCCTGCGATAGAGTGGAAAGAAAATCTCCTCGGCCACTCGAGAAGTTTCCGAACCCGAACCGAGAACCTCAATTATACTCCAATTATGGAACCTCACGATTTTAGGACTTATTTATTAATATCGGTCCGTTTTATAAATTCAGATTTTGTTAAATGTTAGACTGAAAAAGCAAAGTTGCTAGTTCTAATAATTTGACTATATAAACGTGTTACCAGGTAATAGATACATACTCAGAATCACAACATTATACGTTTCATTAGTTCGCTAATCATTTCTGTCTGTTCCTCTCACTGCTTATAATTTCGAGGTTATTATGTTTTGGACAGAATCCTGATTACACGCTCAGTTTGTACACAATTATGGGAACTGTTTACCACAATTCATGATTCAACGAATAATTCTTGTATTAACATCACCGAGGTAGGTATAACTACGTAGATATGTGGAGCATGTGAGCTCTGATAAATAACTTTAATCTCTTTTATCTCCGGCGTATTTTTCTCCCAGGCAACGCTCGCCCCTCATTATTTAAAAGAAGAGATACGTGAAAGGCTCCATCGATTATCCATTTGGCTGCTTTGTTCTGAACACAGAGATAATCTGAAAGACATTCCATATCACTCCTTCCTATTGCGTGCGACTTGCCCCCTTGCAATCAACTTGTGTAAACCGAACGGTTGCATTTTAAATTGCTTTCCTCTCCAGTCTAAAACTCCCTGCTTGTCGGATACTGTCTTGATCCTTTGAGTAAAATTTTATAAAGTTTGTAAATTTTAACTCAAATCATTCGACGGAATTGACTTTCGAGACGGAAATTGGTGACTGAAACTAATTTTAAGTTACATCAGAGTTGTAGAAAAGGAATGTTGATTAAGATTTATGTTTCAACTTCCTCTTAACTAATTTAGCAACACATTCTTCCCCTCCAATATATTTCATTATAAAAGGAAGACCTTTTAACCGTTGGGTACAAAAAGTTTTTTATAGAATAATTCGTTTAGGCGCACCTGCGTGAAAATCTAACGAACCTTGCAGTGCAAACCCAAAAAAAAATACAGCGGAAACAATACTACGGTTGTATACATTCTACGCAGTGCCGTGATTAAAAACACGACTGCAGTACAATTGGCATATTTAATCGAATCCATGATCCCTATAATTTTCAATTTTACGAATAGCGTTGGTCGCGTAGGGTTCGACAATACAATTTCGACTAATTACTGTTTATATTTCGCGATGACGAATCGAATTACGATTTTATCTCGTGAATACGTCACGAGAAGAGTGCAATTTGTCGGTATATAGTGGATGATATACGAAGCTATCAAGTCATAACGACGTGGGATCCAATTAGCGATGTTACCTGTACGGCCTTACCGTCCGGTAACACCCGATAATTATAAAATTCGACACCGCAGTGGTTGTTAATACGATATGTTGATATAGATTTTAAAGCCACACAGCAATTTATTGGCGGGTGTTTAACGGGTGTGAAATAGTTAAATTATATTCATGCTTTGGTACGAAGATTTTGAACATGTTGATTCTAAATCTAAAAACTTAAATACATTTTCCAACACAGCCACGCCCGAGTAGGATCAGTGAAATATTTGTATTATCGAGCGAAATGTATTCAGTAGACAGACCATTGATAGATATAAATAAAAAATACGACAGTGCTGGACATATTAGAGATGGATGAGGATTGATCTGCATTCCGAAAAAGTAATGGGAATTTTCTTTTTTTCGAAGTTATTCCGTAACAAATTTTTCACCGTTTTTACTTATTATACTCATTTGAACAACTTTCTTCTGTGTAGTTTTCTTTGCACAAAACAAATACGATTCTTCTTCCCACAACTAACGAATGCTAAAATTTACTATCTATAAAAGTAGGTAGGTACATACTTCTGTTGTTTTAAAGACATTCTGTTGATTTATATCTCAGCTTGTTTCAATTATACAAAATATAAATTGTAGCAACCACAAACAACCATTTTTAAAGCTTAAAATCCCGAGTTACGGCAAAATTAATTGGTATGGCG
This sequence comes from Agrochola macilenta, assembly GCA_916701695.1. Lineage (NCBI taxonomy): Eukaryota > Metazoa > Arthropoda > Insecta > Lepidoptera > Noctuidae > Agrochola > Agrochola macilenta. The sequence goes on along the minus strand of OU753554.1, from coordinate 15,828,747 downwards.
CGAGTGAATCCTCAGATTACATTCAAACGAGAGATTCAGAGGTCTTCAAAGTTACCGCATTTCAGATGAAACGACAAAGTGAAACCTTAATGTGATTATAAATAGGTTTGCACCACCTCGGGTCAAATGCTAGCCTGAAAGCGTTCCTAGAAGGTTTGTTAGTGGATTTGGTTACAGCAGATCTTTGCGCACACGCCTCCGAGGTGTTTTCTGTCTGAAAACCGTTTCAACTGTCAGATAATCTCGGCTGTCTCTCACGCCCTCTCGCTTTCGAGTACGTACTCGTCTGTCATTTGTTTCTTTACTTATTTTGTCTTAAGGACTGCCCAAGTCACTTGAGATAAATTCAGGAACTTGTCATTTCGTGAATGAAGAAATTGGTCGTGCTTTTTTAGTTAATTGCGCTCGGCTAGTTTGTTCAAGCGAGGCGCGAGGTTGAAGAAGTCTTATTTGAGAATGAATAGCGATCTCGCTGAATGCGGAATGGTCGTGCTTACAGCAAACTGCAGTTTTTACTAGAAAGGAATTAAAAAGACTAAAATGTTTTTGTATAAAGTTTGATTGTAATCGAAAAGATGTGTTGGTTGTTTTTCCATTCTTGTCTTAAGTTTTAAACACACTTTTTATGCTAATTATTTATTTGTGTGCTATTCGAATGACTTTCAAGTTATTTTACCAAAAACATAAGTTAGTTGTGCCAGCAGGTATATAGCTTGTATAACTACTGACAGAACTAATCAAGCGTTGGTTAGTTATGGCCTGATACATCTATAACTTTAGTAATAAAACCACTATTAACTATTGTGTATCCAAACCCAATTTGCGACAAGATTCTATGTCGGCAGTCTTATTGTGGATTACAAGAAGATATTATCTTGTGTCTTTATACTATGTTAGGGCTGGATTAGTTTAATGTTCCAGCTCGGAGACCAACTCCATAGATATTGATACAAGGCTTATGTTAGTCCGGTGATTAAATTAAGCCATGGATAATAAACAGTCACTCAATTAATACTGGCTTGGAGTAATTGCTTGTTCGGTTGGGCCGAACAAGAGCAGTGGCTTGTGGGGCGTGTAAGATGGCTGCCGTGGCTTAGAGGCATCACGACACGCTCACCGCGGAATGCACGTTACATTGTTACACAATAACATCACATTAATATTGTACCTTGTAATCCTGCTGGGGTTGCGGGTCTGTCCGAAAGGGATATCGCGGCCCCAGCACATAGGCAACGGAAGGAACACGGGTGGGTTTTAGTCAGTAAAAGTCTGACACTGACACAGGAGTCATTTGATGATTTCCCACCCAAAAAAAAAAAAAAATGTCAAAGACGTTGGTAATAATAATTGTAACCACAGCCGACTTGGGGTCAAGAACCACTTGAGCCAAGTAAACTGTATAGGTACGCAACGTTCGATTAGGCTCCTGATTCTATTAGTGACAATTCAACTGTGATAATAATTAATGTAAGTACTTCATTGTGGATTTCATTTGCTTAATTAGACTAAGTTGGTTGTTACAGACGCAAGGAAACTGTGTAACTGTGAAATATAAACGGAGGATGGAGAAAGAAATACATTCACCCTGGATTAAAGGAAAGTTGAAAGAAAACGTTCTTTGCAGCGCAGCGCATTAACATCTAATACTCGTTAAGAGCGTTTATTCTGAAGGTGGGCAACGTCGCAAATAGATGACAAATATTTCACTGTTTTGATTAATTTAGTGGAAAAAAAAAATGTGGCTCACTAGATTATGAAATGCAATAACTAATATCGTAACACCGAATGTTTAGTTTTAGATGTAAAAAAACTATTTGGAAACTTTCCAAATGCGTTTTTTACACCTAAAATGGGTACAACATCAAATTCAATGTTATAAATGCAATCCATTATTAATATTTAGTTCGCTAGTTAGCCACATTTCTTATTTCTATTCAGTAATATTGCTATAAGAATCAAAACAGGTAAATATTTGGCAGTTATTTGCGACGTTGCCAACTTTAAGGAAACCCTCTTAAGGTATAGAAAAAAAGGGCAGTAGTGCTCGATTCTGTACTCGAATGCATTTTAAAAGAAGTCTGGTAGCGTCATTTTATGCATACAAAACAAGCAATTCCGTTGACTGAAAATTTCAATTTGTCGTTATCGCAAGACTGCAATGCTCGAAGTTTTATAGCACTATAAATCTATAATATCGTAAAATTTTGTAGTTGCTGTAAACGTAATTACAAGGTGAACAAAACTCTTTTCCTGCTGCACAGAACGTTAATCCTGAAATCAACGCGATCCATGCTCAATTTAACGGCTTGGACGTATTGCGGAGTCCTGCAACGAAATTAAAGTAGTGCTGGCCAGCGGATCGACAGAACTAAATCGCCTGCGGAATGCAACGTGGCTGCGCATTTGTTACTACATCAATAATGTCCACTTCGCTCGAAACCATAGCCAATACCGAAAGGTTTTCTAGAAAGTAAATTATAGAGTAACACAAGCAAACGTAGCCGCAGCGTCGAGGGAAATTGGAAATCGATATGAGAATTAACTTACAGTTTCCAGGTTTATTTAATTTGCTGTCTTATTATCACGGGGGAAGGAGTATTTTGTTGAACGATATTTTATCGAGAGATATAATTATATTCCTTATTATTGTGGACATTATAACAGGTGCGTTTAACATGGATGACTGTTCTGGAAGCGGAATAATTATGGAGGTAGGAACTTAATATTCTGTCGTGTATAGTGGGCGGTGCGTCGCGACACAATTGTTACAATTTCCTACACCGTGATGTGTACGGGCAGCGCTTTGCCCCACGGTAAATACGTGTGTCGCAGCTGCTAGCGTTAATATTTGTCCGCTACGAAACAAAGCCAATATCTGTAAAAGTTTTGGCGCGCCGCACCATTATTTATTCAGAGGCTCTTGCGTTTCTTAAACTTTTGGAGAGCTCCGTCGATATTACAAGGGAGCCCCGGTCTGGGTAGATTGGCCGCAATTTTCCTGGAAAGTGGAGATTTACAAAAAAAATACAGTTTTTCTTCAGTATCGTGGACAAAATAAATTGACATAGCTTGTGGTGAAATTAAAAATATCAAAGCGGGGTGATACATGTTATTCACCTGCTCGAAAGAGCTTGTGACGCGTTCTGTCGACGTCAGCAAAGCGAACAGACGACTCTGAGATGAATTATGAATTCCCCCCACATAGCGTATCATCAGTCAAAGTTTCTGTTTCATGTGAACGCGTGTCCTCCTTTTTCGATAGTTTTTACGCTCTTGATTGAAAAGTATCCAAGTTAACTTTACTGCAAAATATGTCTGAACGTTTTTGGAGTTCCTAACATTGACTATAATCCTACCATTTTTAATTATCTTTGGAACCGGCAAGTTTCGCAGAATCGAAAAACTTCGTTGTCTGTTGTTTTCCTCAATTAATTTGTCTCTGGTTTCAACACAAACAGGATTCTGTGCGAAAATAGAAAATAAAAATGATAGAGTAGGTTTCTACTACCCACTCTTCACATTGGCAATACCATAAAAGGAGTTTTCAGCAAACTCTCATGTTATTTCATTGTAAAACATCGTACAAAATCGCAGACAAAAGTTATAAAACCATCAATTGATTCACTTCTATTATTCAAATGTAACAGTATTGATCTACATACATGATTCTGAAATCGAGTCCTTTTACTGTAACATTTCCATGGATAAATGAATAAAAATGAATATATTCACAAGACTTGTAAGTTAGCTAAGTTAGCAACTGCTTTTCAGTTTAAGAATCAACTAAACAATAACAATTTTTCTTTTGATATTACATTTTAATTTGAAGTAATTGAAGTACAAATGGACCGAGAATTTTCTTTCATACTTACCTGCAGTTTTTATACAAATGAAATCTTTTTCATAAGTCTAACCAGGGCGATTTAATTGAAAATTAATAACGAAGAAATAAAATGCTAAAAATAATAACCATTACGTAGGTACCGCACTAGTAAACACAGACAATACATACATAATTATATTTGTCGAAACCTAGGTAGGTACCTACGAGTATGTGGACTATAATTATCTTTTTCCTCTCAACTTTTATTTATCCACTGTATGGAATATTAAAACTTTAATCAACATTATTTTTAAAAGTGGAATATCCATAAAGAGAAAAAATAAACGTTCAAAGTTCAAATAAAGAACGTCTGATAAATAAAAGAATAAAGTTGGTGCGGTGTGTTATGACGTCAGCAGCGTGTAACGGGTGTCACACGTTCGGTTGAGCTCTCGTATGCAGGCTGGCTGTAAATTTTAGGCTAGCTGCGCATGAAGACTAAATCAATCGAGTATGGTAGTCTGTCGATTGAAGATTTTTTGCCTTGTCACCAGGTTTTTCAGCAGCGCTAGGAGTTTTATGATACGAATTGCACCTACATAAAAGAAGTGGGTCCTGTGTTTTTAGGGTTTCGTACAATGGTTCGGAACCCTTTTAGGATTGCTTCGTTGTCCGTCCGTCCGTACATCTGTCTGTCCGTCAGGTACTCAGGACCGTTTTTCTCAGGAACGCGTGGAGGTATTAAGTTGAAATTAATATCAAATTCGTAGGTATAAAAAATACGGCCATTTTAAATCAAAATCTATTCCCGAAAAAAGTTCGAAAGTCGTTAATTTGTAGTTTTATCACATCTATTTTTTATTTATTTTTGCTTTTACATGTCTTACATTTTCAGTTACAGAAATGACCGTAACGTATGTCGATGTATGCGAGAACATTTTTTCAACTACAAAGTTAAGTTTGTTCTTGGGAGTGGGATAAATTCATCCCAACTACGGAACCCTGCATTGTGCACGGTTTTTTTTTACTATTGTCTTTTTTAGGGAATAAAAGTAAAATTTCTTAACAAGCCTTTTACAAAATGATTTGTGGTTCGTTGAAACATACTCAAATAAAACCAAAGCCATAATAAAACTAGAAGTCTCAAGAAAAAAAAAGAAGAATTATGATCAACCAACGACTTGGAATTGGGATCCAAGAGTAATATCCACACAAGGTAAATAATTACCTCGTATATAACGGAATGGGTATTTCCCGATAGAATCACCTAAGAAATATTATCCTGTTTCCCCAAAAATACAATGGTACTACATCTCCAATAAGTACAGATCACGGATCTTTGTCTTAGAAACATGTTCATGCCGTTTTGAATTCTTCTCAGAATATGAAGAACGAATTCTTTGTGTTATTGTTAATGGCACAATGAACGAATGACACAGGGTATCTGTTCTCTATTATTACACTTCAATTGTGAGGACCGAGTGAATGGAACGCTAATTTAGTGACTGTTCACGATGTTTATGTTTCTTGTCTCTTTTATTATTGATAGTGTCTCATGTGAGTGAATGTAGTTTTTCCGGCACCCTTTAAACGGAACATAACAAAGTGCATTCCGAGACAAACTTTAACAAAGAAATCTACCACTACGATTCTATGACGTACCCAAGTGATGTCTGACCGTCTCACTGTCTGACCAAGACATCGAATAACAACTGCGCATTTCAACTAACTTGTCGCCGAGAGAATTATATTTATATTAACTATGCAGTGCGATGTCTTTATGTCTCAGTAAGATGATTATAGCCGTGATATAGTTATATCCCTAGGGATATAGCTATATACCGTAATATAGTTATATGAAAGTGGTTCATAACTGTCGGAGTGCCCTAATTTTGTTACTGCGACCAATTTTATCGTAGTTGGTCACAGTTCTAAATTAACCTATTTGGTCGGTGTGCCCTAATAGTTTTAGAGATGTTTATTAACTGAAGGGTAATATTTACAAGTGGGTCCATAACAACTTATAACTAATTAATTAATAAAAATTGCAAAATTATATACTAACTTAACTAAAACTATTCAAAAACTAAAATATAGCATCGTAAAATTCATCCGCATCGCTGTCGACTGGTAATGTACCCAAGAGACTGGCCGCATTGCCACGTTGTATGGCAATGCTTAGCCTCTGCCCAAGGTAAAAACCAGCCCTTGGGTCACGAGAAAAGTCAAATAGCCGTTTTGAAATTTCATTAAAGAGGCCATGAGCACTCGGACCGCACGGCCCGAGGATTTCGACCTCAAACGGCTCGAAAATATAATTAACTGTAAGGTTATTATACTTACACCGCTTGAGGTTTTCTGCAGCAGCAGCAGCAGCAGCACCAGCACAGCACGCCGAGCCAGGAAGATGGGATGGCGCAAGAGTGTCGACACAGGTTGCATCCCACACTAATGAGTTAGTGATAGTTATATTACTAGATCGTGCTCATATCATAGTTATATTCCAAGCAAGACAATTATAAACCGCTTTCATATAACTATATAACGGTATATAGCTATATCCCTACGGATGTAACTATATCACGGCTATAACCCTACTGTGACATATGCATATACCTAGTCAACTATGAGGTTTATTCATAAACGGTGATTGAAGTTATATAATGATTAGCGAACGTTCAGTCATATATTTTTGACGTTTTTAAACGTCAACGCCAAATAATTAAGGGGTTTATGTATGTTTTAGTCCATCCTTACGACTGCTACTGATGCGAACACTATAAAACCGTGTTGTTTTTAATAATGTACGGAACAGTTTTGGTTTATGTCAAAACAGGTCTTTCAGTAAATTTTGAAAACTTTGACAATGACATTGTTTTGTTGTGTTCACGCCATCATAGTTTTCACAGTCAAGTTTTGACTCTGCACCCAGCCTAACACAAACTCACTATATCAGTACTTAGCTAAACTTAGGGTATACTTGACGATAGTAAGCCGCAAAGTGTGAGCTATACCTGGCAGTATGTAATGGGCTCTGCCTGTCATTAGGTGTATTGAACACTAGTTTGTTGTAGTAACTTGAAGTTCAGCGACACAGGTGTCACATTAAAGCCAATTTATGGAAGGAGTAATATAGGAAATGATATAAGACTTCAAAGAGAAAATTGATCTCATACAGGTACGGATTGAACAGGGCCAATGAATTGTGTGGAAGTGGTTGACGTCTGCTTGCCGCGCAGTAATCGGTGGCTTGATGGATGGCTCAGTTAAAACTGATTCAACTGTTTTGTTCCGACCAGTTAAATAAAAGAGGTCATAATCCCGCTGAATGTAGAACGCAGTTCACAAGCTTCCATTTCTGTTTATTACGCTCCGAACTCAATATTTATGACTAGTTTCAGATTTGTCGTTTTTTTTTATCGGAAAACGTTCAGTTGTGCGCCCCCCTACTGTTAAAGTTAATTTAAAACACATACGAGTACATACGCGTCGCATTGCTTTGTGCATTGATGTTGGCCAAAACATATTAAAACAATACTGTTATCGTGTGAATCTCACGGCGCTGGCTATTCATAACTGTTACAATACCTAAGCAAGTTACAACTCACTAAACAATAATGTATTATGTTACCGTATCTAAGCAACACATACGAGTGTCTAACTTATGATTGCTTTTGTAATTTATTTAGATCCACGCTTATTTCCTCAACTTCTCTGGGATCAGCTCCACCCGTTTTTAAATCCCAGCCACGAAACTGGAATAGCTTCCACTGTATTCAAATTAAGTTAGGATAGCATATAAAAGAGATTTTCGTTGCGTTGGTCTCTGGCGCTGCAGTATTGCTCAGGCGCTTTGCGCTGAAACTTCACGTCGAGCTTTCAAATGGGATTTTTGAGTCCACATTCACGAAGAGCATGATATTAGTTGCCCATTTAAACGTCAGACGGCATTCTGGAGCCGGGAACTCTAAAGATAACTTTATTTTAAGTGAAGACACCCTCTAAAGTTTTTGCCGCAGCTCCTAACGCACCAAGTTTGCAGCGCGAAGCTGCAAGAATGTTTTGTGTAATTTCCTAATGAGTTTCAAAATAACATATCTTTTCTTATCATAAGTTCAGAAACACAGAGTCATTAATTATACTTTCTTAGTTAGTTAAGAATCTTCGAAGTAGCAGCTGAAGTAAAATCAATATCGAATGGTCTCGCTTACAAAATAATCTTGGGGCTGAATTAGGACGCCGCGTAATATCGTGTTCATAAAATGGCATGTGTTTTAATTAAAACTTTATATTTATACACTGTCGTATAAGGTTCAGGCAAATCCTTAGCTCGGTGTAAAAGCTTAACGTATTAACTATTACAGCAAAGACTTTTTCATTTTGAGTGCGCCTTAAGCAATTTGTTTTCGTTACTTTGAACTTCTCATTACTTAGAATGTCTCCTACAAAATTTTAGGACGCCTTTCTATCTTGACTAACATAATATTACGTTCACAGAAAAAGGCTTAACTTAAATACTAAGATGGATTTGCCAGACACGTCTACATACCTAATAACGAAATACAAAACGAACAACTAGCTTTAAAGCTCCGTTGGGTAAGCTGTGTATGTACCTAAAAAAATTTTGTCTATCCTCAGTTTGTAAGTTTTAGCATTATGTCACGTTCTGGTCATGTACTGCCGTGTACCGCGAGGATGTTGTGGAAAACGACTTTGTTTCTCCCGGGACGTGCCAAAGGCATCACACAGGGCACTGAGTCCCTTTCCATATTAAGTGCTAGGACAGCAAACATTTTGCCGCCAGTAGGAAGACCCTATTATGAGGAATTTACCGAAAAAGAGTTATCAGGTATGACATGACATTTTGCTTGGGAACAAAGTAATAATGAGCAGTAAACAAACATTTGTACTTAGAAGAATTGATAGGCAGTGATAGCCAAGTGGTATGACCGTCAGACTGCCAAGTCATAAATCTCGAGTTCGAACCTAAGGCACGCACCTCTGACTTTTCGGATTCATGTGCGTATTATACAGGGTGAAATGAAATGAAATGAAATTGTTTATTCTGTAAATAGGATATAGGAATCACTTTTACACGTCATATAAAAAAATAAAATATAATTAAAATTTGCTAGATGAGTTCGGCGTTTCCTATCCGACTACTCTGAGAAGAAAGGCCGAAACAAACTCAGAGGTCACAGTCTCTTTTAAAGTCCAGACATAAATAGGTGTTCGTCAGAAGGATGAACATACGAAAATGGCGGATCCGTGGGGCCGTCTACTACGTTTTTAGGCCCAATAACAAGACCCAGGCCACAAGGATTTTTTTTAATGTATTTGTTTTTTTTTTCAGAATTTTTCGTTGCAAAACTTCAAACGTCAATAATTTCATTTAAAAACAACATAACTGGCAACATTTTATTTTTATTTTCATCTAAAGTAACTGTAGAATCTTATAAAATTAGTATTTGACGCAGATGATTACTAGAAGAGTAAATACGAGCCCTTAAACTACAAACAAATAAAAAATAAATACCGAAAGCCCGACTTTAAACTGCGTTAAAAAAAAAACTAACAGTGATAGAGCAGTTCTAATTTTAGGAAAACATCTTTGTTTCATGCCCAATCTAACGGTATGCAATATGCACAATTTCTTTCCATTTTCATGTCACATTTTCTTTGCAAAAAATCCTTGTGGCGTGGGTCTTGTTATTGGGCCTAAAAATGTAGTAGACGGCCCCACGGATCCGCCATTTTCATATGTTCAACCTTCTGCCGAACACCCTGTATAATTGTCACTTGCTTCAAAAATGGTGAATTAAAACATCGTGAGGAAACTGGTATGCGAGGGTGGGAAATTATCAAATAACTTCTCCCGCTCTGGGTGTAGCGGGAGGGCGTGTCAGACTTTTACTGACTAAAACCCACCCGTGTTCCTTCCGTTGCCTGTGTGCCGGGGCCGCGATATCCCTTTCGGACAAACTCGCAACCCTGGCAGGCATTGGCCCTTAAACTGGTATGCCTGAGAGATATTTCTCGACGGCATGTGAAGCCAAGTCAGAGGCCAATGGGCGGTTTAAAAACTCTGACATCAGGTTAGTCACTAACCACACGAAAAGAAGAAGAATAGGTCTGGAAGAATACATTTTTCTCGGCAAAAATAGATGAGGGGGGTCTCCTAGTTGTAGTAGACTACAACTAGGTTATTATGGTTTTACTGAGCTCTTCGCTAGTTAATAAGCCGGCGTATAAAGACAAAAGTCATATAAATGATTCTACGTAAGTACAACTCTCGAGCGGCTAGTAGCTAAATGGTAACAGCTGCACGGATTTCTAACGGGGATCACGGGGATCTAAGGTTAAGCTACGCTTGCCGCAGTCAGTTCATGGATGGGTAACCGTCCATTACATATCGTAGCGTCTTCCGTGCCTTGGAAAGCGCGATAAGCCACTGGTCCCGGCTGTCATCGTCGTTACGGGTAGCCAGAAACCCAAAAAGTCTAACAAACAGCCTTACTTGACAGTCGATCCATGTAAAATACTGATATTCAGCTGCATACGGTTAGACTGGAAGCTGACCCCTACATAGTTGGGCATTCCCAGCTATGTTAAGGTTAGCTTCCAGTATTAAAGCAAGGCAGGTTGACTTAAGTACAACTGTATAGGTTACATCTGACCAATTTTAATAAAGTAAGAGGTATATTATAATTTCCATGTGGTTTTCTTTAATATCCGAGTTGCGGGTTTTTATCAATATGTTTATATTAAAATAGAAATTGGATATTCCGACTTTGTTGTGTTGGATACGGGGGATATCAATACCAAACTTACTTTATTCATGTTTTTTTTTATATATAGAAGATTTTATATGATTATTCAATTTAATGATATAGAAGATATCTAACCAACAAAATCCTTTTTTTTTTGGGTGGGAAATCATCAAATGACTCCTCCCGCTCTGGGCGCAGCGAGACGGAGTGTCAGACTTATACTGACTAAAACCCACCCGTGTTCCTTCCGTTGCCTGTGTGCCAGGGCCGCGATATCCCTTTCGGACAAACCCGCAACCCCAGCAGAACAAAACCCTTTGGGGTAACATAGCGTTATGTTATGTGTGTGTTATATAGAAGATATTTCATCTGAGCCCCTAACTAATGGTCAGTCAATGTTCAGGTCGGTAATGGGTAAACTAAAAACACGCGGCTCGTTCATAGTCTTAACTTAAAGAAATCGTGAAAGAACACGACTGCGGTATTAATCCGAAAGCTTTTTTGTTCGTAATTCCTGAGCATATAAACGGCTGTTTTCGCTCAGTTTTTGTTGCGAACTTTTTGTGTGTTAGCCCGAAGAAGAAAGCGATATTACATATAATAATAGGTCGCGGAAAGCGAAAGTCATTCCGGCCGTCTGATCACGAAGGTTGCTTTTCATGGGCTTCTGTAGGCCCAAATAAAACTTATACCTACTACATAATTCGAGAAGCGAAATGTTTTAAAATTAATTTTATGGAAGTAGTAAACTAGTAATATTCTTGAATAGATCTGTCGTATAGATTATTGTGTACAACGATCGTAAACGTATTAGCTACTTGTATATTTTTTTGTCAAGGTCGTCATTTTACACTACTTTGAGTTGTTCCACTAAAACATTGCCTCTTTCAGGCTTGTAATATAGTTTCGTGAAGCAATGATAATAGTATATTAAGTTAAGTTCGGCTTACATCATACACTACGTTGTTTTGCCGACTGATAGCAAATAAATAAATATCTTGGGCACTTTTTCATAACAAAAATGTGAGCACATATCTTTGAGTTGCTGGCTCATCGCCTTTATGAACAAAGAAATAGTCTCCCAAATTGTGTCCTTATATTCCCAAGTCACTTATTTCATCAGCAGTTTGACGTACTGCTAATAACGGTGTATGGGGAAAATATTCAATATTAAAGCTGAAACTCCAATATGCCTCCGACGTCGTGTCTTATGCGAGAGAAAAATAAGCATCGACCTCGAAATCGGGAAAATAATGTCGGCCGGGGATTCTTCAGCATGTTATAAGTGATGGTAAACTGTTAAGTGCTACACTATCGATAAAGTCAATATTTCTCGCAAGTGCGTAGCGGCAGGAGTACGACGGGAAACTTCACCAAGTACCCTCCATTAAATGCGGCAACATTCGATACAGCCCGCCCTACAAATTCGAATCGAAAAGTCTCAGAGACGAGACATCGCTACTCGTCCACCCCGCTCTTAAGGGTTATCAAAAATACAACAGTTTCAAAGTTACACGGAGTTTTATAGTTTTTGAAATTGCTTTCCCTTACACGACATAAAGTGGAACGTCTGCAACTAATACAATACTTAGGTCACACGGTCTAGAGTGGCGTTTAAAGTTACTGCTCTGTCTGTGCGCCGTGCGCTTTGTGTCTTATACAAAAGCTAGGTATGCTACGAGCGTATTATATGGATTTTAAATGGTTACTATAAAACGTATTCGGGATTTATAGGTCCTACTGGTTTTATTGTCGTGTTGTAGAGTAATCAGATTTTTAAAGCCGTTACTTTACTGTTTTCTGAGGTCGGACTTAGAGTAGGTACCTACTTAGTATAAAATAAATTTTAGCTCAGTGTCATCTTCAAAGTATTTTTGTATTCTCTTATCTTTTGTTTCTTTTGATCAATAACAGGTCCTGAAAAATCTTTTCATGTTGATTAACAGTCAGACAAATACTCTTTCAAGATTAAAGATAACTCCATTTCTATTTTGCAGGATCAAAAAGGACGGGAAAGGGAAGGAGGGGGGCGATTTAATAATTAGCATCCTATGTACCGAGTTGGTTCGTATTTTGATTAATATAACCGACTTCAACGACGTAGAAGCTTCTCAATTCGTCGGTACATATGTTTATATGATTTATTACATAGCGAATCGATATGATAGGGTCTATCAAGACTTCAAGGTGTTCTAGTTTAGACTCCAACTTTCATAATTTATTTTTCAATAATATTACTTTGATCAAATATCGAAACTTAACAAAATTCTCGTGAGTTCAAACAAGTTGTACCTACAAGATCGACTAATAGTTGGATAGTTCGTGAAAATGAACCAAACTACAGCTCTTGAGAAGGTTTGTTAAAGACTAGAGTCGAATTTGTAATTTTACACAGGATTTGGTATTATGTAAACGTGTAATGTGTGTGATGCTTACAATGTATTTGTGTATGTCACTGCAGGGATCTAGCAGAATATCAGCGTTAGGTATATTTGCCTGACACTGATGCTGAGCTGGACTCCCATTTGGTGCAACCTTGAGACGCACACCGCACCTTGTTTTTCCTTTTTTCATTTAAACAAAGTATGTCATAATGTCACTCTATTTCTTTAAGTATTTATGTTTTAATTTTTTGTATATTGGCATCATGTTTTTATGTATATTCATGTAATTTGTTATCTTTTAATTGTGCTTTTGTGTGTCTTTTGTATGCACTGAATAAATGTTTTATCTATCTATCTATCTATCTATATTTTAGCTCTAAACGTACGGTTAGAGCTTAAATCTATGCACAAAGCTACAGTTTCATTGAAGAGTAGTGGTCGCCACATGACGGCCGCAGTGACAGCCGTCAGCCGAAGGCAGGATGGCACCGGCCGGCAGGATGGCACAGGACGGCAGAATGGTACCACCGGTTGGTGTTTTTTCCTAGAGAGAGTTTTTCGACACCCTTAACGTCAAACCCACCGGGGTTTGATGTTACGGTATCAAAAAACTTACTTTCATAAATAACGTTTCAGTGACGTCATTCGACGTTAAATTGCGGACGCTATTTGGCGGCCACCGTATTCTTAGGAAACCCTTTTTTAAAGGGGTTTATTTATAAACGTTGTTTAAAGTTAAGTAAAGAGTAGCGACATTTTAACCATATTTTTTGACGTTTAAACGTCTCTTAACTTACTTAAGCAACGTTTATAAATAAAGCTGACCTGAGGGGCAATTCCCGTAATTTTTAAGGACTTTCGCATTCGCATCTCATTCGCAATCTGTCAAAAATACAATCAATTTACCAACATTTTTGACAAGTTTGACAGATTGCGACTAGAATGTGAACGTTTTTTAAGTACGAGAATTGGCCTGCAGACCAAAAGTTAGTAATGTCAAATGAAAATATGGAGATGACGTAGTGCTTCTAGTTTCTCAGAGTAGAAATAATACATCTCTCCCTTAACAAGTATAGCATTGACAGAAAAATATATGAAGCATTGGTATTATTAAGAAGATACAATGTTATAAATGAAAACAAAACGCCGGTATATTTCAGGGGTAAATAACAGACTATTTAATCTGAAAATAAATGGTTGTTAAAATAATAAATGCACACGGTTCACGTAATTTAATTCCGTCTAGTGGAGTTCAATATGTGTCGCCATTTTTAATTATTATTCAAAGGTATTTATAGAGGCAGAGGCAATATAAATTAAATAAATGACGTTGACGTTGACGGTATCGAAATGGAAGTAGATATACGGTATTCACAAAGCTTTACATTAAGTGAAGAGAACGAGTTTGCTGAAGAGCGATGCAGTGCAGTGGCTATCAACGTAAGCGAATAAGGAATTGATGCTTCAACATCGAATGGCGGATAGTATGAAACTACATACAATATTCAAGAACCAATACTACAATACTGTGTACCTTTTATTCCTGGCTACGCTCGCTACGCTGGCTACGCCCGCTACGCCGTAGCCGTGGCCGCCACGCTACGAGTAACGTAACTATTTCAAACTTGTGCTAAGATCTACTAGGAACTAGCTTCTATTCGAAACGTTGTGGTCGTGTATGTCTTGGACTTGATCTTGACTTGACTTATGTGCTAACATGCATTGAATGCCAACACAAGTGGATACGTATAAAGCCGTTTCGGTGAAACGGAGTACAAATATCCATAGTTTTACAAAATATGTTTGTATTTTATCTTATATGTAACATTACTTTATAAAACTGGCAACATGAGGGTTCTCTCAGAACAAATAAAAAACTCAAGACAGCGCTGCCAACAGTGACGTGAAACCAATTTCGTAAACATGTGTGCACTTTGTGTGGTATAGTTTGATTGTAGTGTCATTGTAAAAGGTTGTAAATGTTTGCGTGTAAGCGTGTATGCACAGAGCGGCGGTGTAGTTTTGGCATGCTTCACTGTATTGTCTGCAGCGCTCTATCTTGGTTTTTCATTGGTCTGAGAGGGTACTATACAACGGTTCGAGAAAATGATTTAATTTTAACTATACAAAAAAAATTGTGTACCACCGTATTTCAGTGTGTCCTGAGCTTCTGCACAGTTTCTTCAACTAAGCCTTCCAATATTACTGTTGATATAAAAGACTACAAAGACATTGGACGTAGGTCCTATCAGAATACCAGCGCAGCGGTATTTTTTTTTTTAATATCGCCGCATTATGCTGAGATAGGAGCCTTTTTAGCCTCGCACAGATCGTTATTATTATGTTAGTTTTTAAATGCTCCTTTTTTTGTTTTTATTTTATATATTTTTATTATTACCGTACTTATTGTTTGTATTTCCTGTGCGTGTCCCAAATAAAATATTTTTCTTTCTTTCTTTTCTTTCTTTTCTTTATTTCTTTCTTTATTTTCTTTCTTTCTTTTCTTTCTTACTTTTCTTTCTTTCTTTCTTTAGGTAGCAAAAAAGTGGGAAAGCGTGTGCCAGTATTTTTACGCCCGTGGCGACCATGTTTTGTCTTATCCTTGTTCTTCAACAATAATTGAATAATAACAGCGTAAGACAAGAGAAAACATAAACCTCATTAACGTATTACTGAATATTTTAAGATAAGTTTGAAGTTACAGACTAGACACATGTAAAGTCTTTGAGTACTCACAGAATCTCTGCACAGTACGATAATACCGTCGTCTTTACCTACATATAAAGTTTCCTTTACGAGGAGATAGATTCCAAGAAATACGCAAGTATATGTCTAATTAGTATCCGAGGAGCAAACGAAGCCCTCCCCTTAAGAGAGCAAACTTTTCTGATAACAGAAACTACGGAACCAAGGAGTATCTACTGCGTAATGAACTTAACGCTAAAGGTTACGAGAAACTGCTTTAGTGGACATAATTAGATTTCTTCTCCTTAAATATGTATCTGTCGCAGGTTTATGAGAAAATCAGGTTTTTTATCAAAAACCTAGGCTTTAGATCAAGAACCGGAATAAGGCAAAATTATTATGTTATATTGAGGAAATCCAGTTTTATTTTAATCAAAAACCTAGACGGATTTAGTTTTATGATAAAAACAATGTCGGTTGCAATTTCTTTAAATAAATAAAGCAATTAGAGACAACAAAAAATATTGTTTTATTTTACATACATATTAGCACATAATCAATATTGGTTCTCCATTCATCGTGGTTGCACCAAGAAGTGTTAAATATAGTTTGTTATTTTTATTCTAATAATGTTTCATAGATTTAGCACATAATCCATAATGGTTTTCAACTAATTGTTGATTTATTTTTTGATTACATCAAGAAATCTAAGAAAAATTTGAAAAATAAATCTGTTATCGCATAATTTTACATATATCAATAAAGTTGATTTTAGTCTGACTAGTTCTATTGAAAAAGTCATCAAAAATATGAAGTTGTAGCGCAAAAAAAACCTTATGTGTAGGCATTACAGTTGTTATTCTTAAAACTCGTGTTGGTTTAAATGTTCGACAAATAAATTGCGAACGCAGATTAGGTTTTTGACGTTGATTTTATCATAAACGTAATCCGGTCTGGATTTTCTCAGGTTTATGATAACATAAAATAATAATTTTGTTTTCTTCCGGTTCTTGATCAAAAGCCTATGTTTTTGATCAAAAACCAGATTTTATTATAAACCTGCGACATATCGATAAATCTTATTATATCTGTACTGTGGAATTACGTCGACTCGTGGGGTAAAAATGGCCGTATTAGGTACCTATATCTGCCGTGACGTAAGAGGCTTAATAGATTAACACCTCGGAGATAATATTGGGAGTTTGGAAGATCTGGTTTGTTTAATAAAGGTTGTAAAGTTGCCTCATATTTTGTATTATAAATAATGATAATGTTTTAGCTAAATATAGCTAAAACGCTACTTTTAAGATAAAGTTAATACTCGCTGTCGAAAAGTTTATCTGGTTTGTTATGATGTCTAAATCAAGAAGGAAAGAAATATCTAATTTCGGTTTCCTAGCGGAAACAAAACTCTAAATTAGGTCTTACTAAACAAAAGAATATTCAGCAATATTTTGCCGAGTTTATTTTCTTTAGTAAAATTCAATTCAATTGTTAGTTATGAAAAAGAGAAATTTTATAATTTCCTGCAAGATGATTTACGTGTCCTATTTGATTTCATACATTTACGTTTGAACGGCGACGGCGACGGTGGCGTAACGTGTAACAACATACTTATTACTCACCCGGCGCGGCTCTGTCTGCTTGTAAAAACCGCTAGCACGCGACTATTCGTGACTGCAACTTTTTTAATTAGTGTTTTGTCACATTAGCAAAAAGCCCTCCTAATGAGGTTTTGCTTTCCCCTCACATTCGTGACGGAAGCGTGATTCTGCCAACAGAAAGTTGATAATTTAATAACGTGGACGTGTTAATAGATACGGGGCTTTTCCACTCACTTAACGAACCACAAACACCCCTTAACAACAACAAACACCCCTTAACAACAACAACCGCTTTCAAACATCATGAACATATAAATTCAAATTACCGTCGAGACACGGGAATTGATAGTGGGTCATCCTACCAGGGACGGGATCCATGCTAAGTTTCTTCAAATATTCGCAATAAGAATATACGATGAACCAGCACATCATACCTCGAATACGAAATTTATTTTATAGGATAAAGTTAAATTGAGTATCTCGGGAATAAGTGCTTGTGAGTTCAGGCGTCTAATTACAAATTTCACATATTTTGACCTACGAGGGTTTACAGTAAACAAAAATCTCCGCAATTTGATGCCGGGTAGCTCTTCCGACACCACAAACCCGCCAGGCCGGGATAAAGCGTGATGATAAAACCACATTTGACCTTTTTATAAGAAAGGGTAAAAGGGTTAGGATGAGGGAAAACAGTATCGATTTAAAGTTCACCTTTCGGCAATAACGTATCTTAGCCAAATCTCGATTGTGGATGAATGAAAGAGTATAAAATCCCAGCAAAGCCTTGGCTTTAGAGGTATTTTTGGTAATATAGGAACTACGGGCAGAGGTACCGGGAATGATAATAGGGTTGTTTGTCATAATCCCGAACATTATTATAGTCCCTAAAATATTTTCGCGGATAATATTTCAGTTATATTTTTGCCTGACGTTATATTTTTTATTTAATATTATGGGTTCATATTTTATAACAATGCTGTGTTTTGAAAAATGAGATATTGTATGTTGCTTTGAGTATTTTATTTTCACAAAGACAAGAAATACGACTGAATTTAGGATTTAAATCGTAGACTGTGCCAGTTGTTTTGCCGCATAACATTGTATAATACATATTGTAGAAGCCAACTGAGAGAAATGTGTCGCCGCTGTCGGTGCACGGTCCGGAGCCGATGAGCTGTATACAGCTTATGCACCGTTGCACCTTTTAAATTCAGCACACCGCTGCAAATGTGTCATGAGCGGCATCAACATTCACATGTATCTCGATGAAGCATATATCTATCTACCGGTAAAGATCGGGGAGATGAGATAGTACTCGGTAAGGTCGGGCCAGCAAGTTACTGGTACGGATAAAAGTAAAGATACGTACTCTTCATCGGATATCAATCATCGTGGATAAAGCTCGCTCTCCATACATTTAGGTTGCGCCGGAATTTCACGCTCAACATAATAGATGGCGCTTGTTATATGCCTTTATCTCTGACCGAGCCCTTTACGTTGCTGATCAGGAAACCTTCCATACCTTTAGTTAACGAGGGTGTTCGCATCAAAAGTCCAGTTTCAGAAACTCGCTAAACTAAGGCAAGTATTGCTAAACTATTCTAGTAAAGTTCTTATATCAATACCAAACAAATCAAGTATCTAATCAAGTACAGAATTGTGATTTCACGGATGAGTAACGCTGCGCACGTGGTGTCTGTTTCGATAGGCATATTACACGCGTCATTAAGAAAAGGAGCAAGACACATGACGCGCATAAGAACTTAATACCTACGTACATTTGGCGGGTACAAAATTATACAGTTTGAGGTGTATAACGTGTATATTCCACGTAATTATGCGGGAGATTTGAGATCCCTTGAAATTCCCTTTGCATATTGTGACGAAACACACGCACTTACATAATGGGTCCCACTCGAGCTCTCTCTAGCCTATTTTCATTTACCTTGGCCAGTGTGTAATTGTGCGTGCTATACGGCCATTAATTTTCATTATGGACCTTATTAGTACGACATTTTTTACGTAATGAAATATTACTTGAGAATCGATGAACGTTCCACTGTCACCTTGGAACGAAAGCGGATATTGATTTTTCGCTATCCACCAATCTTTGCATATTGATTCTTGTATCGAAGTAATTACGGGCTATACAAAGTAATATGTGATGTCTATTTAACCTACATTTACCCATGGCTGTTTTTTATTGCGCCATTTTCAATTTCAGTCACGATCCACGAGTAGGTAAATTGATTATTAATAACATTTCGCTAAAATTAGCCGTACCCTGTATTCCTGTGGGTGTGAGCGATTAAGGAATTAATTAGGTGGAAGTACATCAGCAGTCATGTGAACACTGATATTGTCGTGTTATGAAAACGTAGTTGCTATATACGCGGTTTGACGGCATTTGTTCCACACAATCCTACATTGGTAGAATAGGTAATCCGTAATTCTTTTTTACTTAACCCTTATTCAATATCTGAGCACGTTACCAAATTACAGCGATATGGAGGAGTATTTTGCCGCCAAAGTGCTCTTTTAAAAGAACACACCCTCTCCATGGTATAAAAAAGCTAACATTTCTTTTGTGTGATTTCTTTCCTTTCTTTCGCTGGGTTATTTTAAGTGTTTTGTAAAGAATTGGTAAAACCGAACTCTTTCGGATACTGTCTTTCTGTCACACCCTTTTATCCCGGGGCATTGTCGTGGCAAGTTGAAATTTTGTTGCAGGAAGTATTCGCCAAATTATAAACGTGAGGAGAGAGGTTAAACAGGGATATTTTTTACGAAAATACGTACGGTCTGTGTCAAAAGATGATGTCATGTATTATAACATAAAAATATACAATAGACGAGATAAAAATATAAGTATCTTTTTTATAAATTATATGTATGTAGGTAAGTAGATAACTTGATGGGCACAACAAAAATAATGATTTATTGTAAGTATATTTAAATTGATTTTTGACAAAATACACCTGGTAAAATTTTTATTCAGGTAACATTTGTGATCTCAAAACTAATCAGTGTTTATTTTTGATGACATCTGAAAATCTTGCTTTCGTAAGCAGAACTGTGGTTGTGATGGATACCTATCGTCTTTGAGTTGACTAACATAAACAAACACCTACTGAAATCCAACAAAGCTGGCATCCAAATGTACCTAGCTTTACATTCTTAATTGGCATCTAGTAGAGCTTGAACTGACAGTTGCATTTGTAACACTAATCACGCAACGCGCAGTGCTCTTTACTACTCGCTTTTTCTTGGAGTCAGATTTCTGTTAGCGTAGTTTTGACTTCGGAAACTAGTTTACTGGGTTGCTCTCCTGCATACAAAAACGTTACACGCCAGTAATTACCGCAGGAAATAATTATCAACTACAGGAAAGAGAACCAATCGGAAGTTGATCCTTAGGACGAAGCAATCGGAAGGTTATGACTTATGAGCCAATTTAAGCTGACAATACTGTTATGATGGATCAATGACGATATCGAAAATACATAGATGATAAGTTACCTTTGATAAACCTAGTTTACGACGTATTTCTAGTTAATCTGAGTGTAGATTTAAAAGAAATGCAACACAAACGAATAATACTTAAATAACCCTTTTTAAACGATAGTACGGTAACGTATACCAGTACGTTGTTTATGCTCCAACCCTCGAATCATAATGCACATCTACGCACGCAACCCCATATCGTCCAAAGCTCCAAGGGAAACCCGAGTGACGTCACACAAGTCACCAACACTAAAAATAAATACAAGCCACGGGGTTGTAAAAGAAATCGTGTTTGAATAAGGAAACGTTAATCGAAGGCTTTATTCGCCTTGACCTCGTTCTGTAGTCCAATGTTACCGTCTACTCCAGCCTATTCACGTGTGCCCGCATTTTCAAGGACGCGCTAGTTAAATGTTTTAGTTTCGGATTCAAATGCACGTCAGTTTGCGTTTTGATGTCTTCTGTGGCTTTATAAATGAAGTAAAATTTAGTTACCTGATTAGTTATAATCACATTTAAAGCGGTCGTCAATTATTTAGATATATGCCATGGATAAAGGTGGGTTTAGACCAAACGAGTGAATGCTTATAAGGTATATACCCAGCTTTCAAATTCTTCAAGAAAATAATGCTCTTGCTCTAGTTCTATGTCTTGTTAGAAGTGTTCGTACTTCTTAAGAATTTTGGGTACTAAAACAAACCCTTAGGATATAACTTAACGCTCCGTTAAATGGTTTAAATACCATTATTCATTTATGTCTGACTTCACAGAATAATGTTCTAGGAATAATTTCAGGTTTACTTAAACTTTGAAATCACCTAAAGAAATATAAGTACTTGGTATTCAAAGGAATTTAAACTAAAAGTTGGACCAGCAAAAGTTAGCTTTGATTCTTCATATAATTCAAATTTGAATGGTCAGCATTAATTCTGAATAAAAATCAGCCATTTACGTCAACGTTTTCTTTAAACTTTTGCGTTGACGTCACGACTTTTCAAAGGTTGTTGCTAGAAAGCTCGGGATCAAATCGAACAACTTTCTTAAAAATACATGAGGGATAAAACAATAAAAGATTGTAATAGATGCAACCTTTATTTAAGGGGACAAATCTGACGAAAACGTCTCCGATCTGCCGTCTCATGGTGTATATAATTTCGATAACGAATAATATTTTTTGGTTAAATGTGTACCTGGACATACGTTATAGCTCCTATACACTATAGTGCACTGCCGCACAAAATATCACAAGAGAAATGAAGGCGCAAAAGCCGAGGGCCATGCCGCCGGCATAGTGTGTAGGAGCCATTGCAGTGTGAAATTGATGTAACTACTTCCAGACGTTACACGACACGTCTAATCTGTAAAAATCTCACCGTGAAAACTTAGATGACGTGGGCTAGAAGTGAGCTGATTGACACTATTGCCAGTTTATTCAAGCTGACTTCACCTAAGTTTTCAAGGTCAAAAGACAGATGTGTTTCGACCAGTGTCCCTACACTTTAAAACATTTTTTAATGATTGAGGTATTTGAAATGAGGGAAAATCTACAAGTCCGTGTTATGGCCTGTCGTACTGATCGGGATGCTGCGCCGTGAAAAAGACGGATGAAGAAAGATTGCATTTGGCGGAAATGAGAATGTTGAGATGGATGTGTAGAGTGAAGAAAGTGGATAAAGTAAGAAATTAGTATATAAGGGGAAGTTTAAAAGTGGTTTCAGTGACAGAAATGTTGAAAGGCAAAGGCAAGTTTGGCAAGGCAATGTTGTTGTTTATCCTGGTATGGGCATGTGATCAGGAGAGAAGAAATACATGTGACTAAAAGAGTGATTAATATAAATGTTGATGGATGGAGCGGGAGAGGAAGGCCAGAGAAAAAATGGATGGATTGTGTGACGAATGATATGAACGAGAAGAGAGTGAATGATAGCGTGACGGTTGATGTATGACGTATTGAGAGTGGAAAAAGAAAACGTGTTGCGCCGACCACACGACAAGGTGATGATGATAAGGTATTTGAATTGACACAAGTAAACAGCTTGGTGTAGAAATGTTTTAAGCGCTTTGATTGAATATAGAGCTGTAGTAGTAGTAGTGTGTAGTATGTGAATAATAATAGAGATTCTGTCGTCTCATGCGTACACGCCGCACACTATGGTGGATCGGGGGAGCGGGGCACATGCCCTTCCCTCATCCACTTAGCTTATGGCTGCGGGCTGGGACGGACGTGTGTGCGGTGTGTAAAGCAGGGACCCGATACTTCAGATTAGGTGATGTACACACGGCTACACATCAAGCTATACAATTCCAGTATAAGCTGACCTCGCATTGTACGGAAATCCTATACAATGCGAGATCAGCGTAAACTGGAAATGTATAGCTTGAGGTGTAGCCGTGTGTACCTAACCAAACAGCACACTATGTTTGCGCTTTTCATTAAATGATGATCATAATTCTGTACTTATATAAGGTTTCTTTTCATGAGTACTAATTGAAATTGTTTTACCAGAATTAAGCCCCTTTTTTACAAAATCTAGGAATTGCAAATTCAATAAAACAGAACAAATTCTTTGCATTTTCCGACAGCTTTAAACATGATTATTTGATAGTTTCAGCAACAGTTTTACAAAACTCACTACCTACTTCAAACGTTAAGTCAAAATAAAAATACTAAGTGCCGAAACCCATGTTAATAGCTCTTTCAAATAAAGAATGTCAGTATTCAACGATTTCAGTATAAAAATAGAAGTTTCATCGTCAATTCGGTGAACATTTAGGTACGTTTATTCCGCCGCCCAGCGGGTAAGTGGGCAAACAATGTGATTGTTACCTCGTTTCCCCATCTCCCCTAAGCTTTTGTTTTGTGTGTTTGTATTGTGCCCACTGTACCCACCCGCCGCCATGATTATTTGCATTTCTTCTACATTCCTTGAACGTTTCCTTTTTAACAATTACAACACACGCGACTTTTAATTGTAGGGTTTGTTTATGAGTCTATACAAACCTTTAATAGTCATGTATTCATGTAGGATGTCGCGTTTGGTCTGAGTAAATTGAATTTTGTTTTACATAACATAACATCACGCATGTATTTCCCAAAGGGTATGGCAGAGGTGTACCTATAGTACAGTCACGAGCACCAATATGTATCCACTTAGCAAAGTTCAAAAGCGATTTTCTCATGGAATAACGACTGCAACTTTGAGATAAGACCTATTTAATATTATTGTGGGTTCCAAAATACTATGTTCGTAACAACATAAAATTACAATCACCACAGTAGGAGAAAATCACTTTTTAAAGTTGCTAAGTGTATACATATTGGTGCTCGTGACTGTACACCCACATTTCACCAGTTATGTTTAAGTCCCATGTAATAGTGGGCGAGCATATTGTCATCAATCGGGCAAAAATTCAGACTCCGGGCTGCTACTGAGAAATTCCTGATGAAAAAACCCAAACACTTTTGTTTTACAGTTTGCCGTTAATCTTCTTCTTTTCATGTGGTTAGTGACTAACCTAGTGTCAGAGTTTCAAAGCCGCCCATGGGTTTCTGACTTGGCTTCAGATGCCATCGAGATATATTTCTCAGGCATGCCGGTTTCCTCACGATGTGTTCCTTCACCGTTTTTGAAGCAAGTTATAATTATACAATACGCACAAGAATTCGAAAAGTCAGAGGTGCATTCCTTGGGTTCGAACTCGAGACCTGCTACTGTCGTTGATGATAAATGCTAAGAAACTAATAAGTTAGTAACAAAGAGATACTGTAATACTGAAATTAATATAATATAATTTATACCTAATGGCTGGGCTGGGTACTTATACAATATTCTTCATTAATAAATCAGTCCGTAATTGCGTCTCGAAGTGGTGATTAGTAGCTACCCACGCAGACTTTAATATTGCCGGTGACTAGTTCATATAATTGAATTGATCGATGGATATATGCTCTAACTTATACTAAAAGAACAGCTTACCTGACAGCATGGCAAATTCAGATCTTTTATAAATTTTAATAAGTTTGTAGGAAATTTTATGTTTAATCAGTAGACTTATTTACACACACGTATTTACACGATTAAAAAAAAAATGTACAATTATATAAGAAAGGGTGGAGGGGACAATCATAGGGCATCAAAAAATTCGTCCGCGTCGCTGTCAACAGCATTGCCACGTTGTATGGCAATGCTAATTCTTTGGCCGAAGAGTAGGCCAGCCTTCTCGTCACATGAAGAGTCGACCAACCGCTTGGCGATGTCCTGAAAAACTAAGTGGGCAATCGGACCCCATGGCCCTAGTGTTTCAACCCGGCTCAAACATATAAGTCCCAATAAGTTTGTAAGTGAAATAGATTGTATCTTCTATACATATATATATATATTATAAACTGAATTCGCTTTTCGTGTCTGTCTGTGTTGTTCTTTTAAACTACGCAACGGATTTTGGTGCGATTTTGAACATCATTTGGAGATTTTATTCCGAAAGGTTTATTTATGTTTTTAATATAATATGAGCATTCATTCTAAAAGTTGACAACGTCGTAGATAGCTGTCAAATATTTACCTATGTTTTTATTAATTTGGCAATATTACTGTATGGAAATATGAAAAATCGCTAACTAGTCAACTAGATTATTAATCAAGAATCACAATTATAACACTGAATTTGATGTTGTAACCGTTTTAGTTCTAAAAAAGGCATTTATAGGTTTCCAAACACTTTTTCACATCTATAACGAAATATTCGGTATTCCGATACTAATATAATTGCATTTCATAATCAATATTTTAGTTCACTAGTTAACCAAATTTCATAAGACAATAGTAATTTTGCCAAATATAACATACATACACACACACATACACA
Source organism: Agrochola macilenta (assembly GCA_916701695.1). Taxonomy (NCBI): domain Eukaryota; kingdom Metazoa; phylum Arthropoda; class Insecta; order Lepidoptera; family Noctuidae; genus Agrochola; species Agrochola macilenta. The sequence goes on along the minus strand of OU753554.1, from coordinate 15,803,111 downwards.
CACACATATATGTATATTATATATGTATATTTGTTGTAGCTTTCATACAGTAATATTGCCAAATTAATCAAAACAGCGCAATATTTGACATCTATGTGCCACGGTGCCCACTTTCAGAATGTACGCTCTTAGTATTTAAATTAGATATCATAAAAAGCTTCACGTTTTGTCAAGACGTACCATTCGAACCATGCTAGTAATATTTAAAACCAATGCATATTTTATCTGAATTACCAAGGTTTAACCACCCTGTACATGAAACACTGCCATCACATTACTCATCTTTCAGCGCGAAGCTATTTCTGTTTTGACACTTACGACATAAACAATGAAAATGAATAAAACTTTGCCAATATCGACGAATATAGTTTTATCTTATCTGGCACAGTTTTTTCAATCTTCGAGTTCCGAATTTCAGACTAACATATCATCATGATAAAAAGCATAGCTATGAACGCAGACAAATCAGTTAAGGGTTCAGAGGAAAATGTAATAATGTAAGCGGGAATATGAGAAATACTCATATTCTTTATGCAATATCTACCTGACTACTTAGGAAAATTAATGATTGTGTTTTTATCCAACGTTAGCTTTGCCTAAGCAGTACATTACATAATATTATTACCATTCCACCTAACACGGCCAACTTTGGTACACTATAATAATATTTTTGTACCAAAAATATTGGCGGAAAGTTTTTATACTCGAAGTTCCAGTATTTTTATGAGTTTTCCGTCAGAGGTACGTTTGAACAAGTTTTCCTGTAAAGGCACAGAATATTACAGAAAGCGCACTCCGCATTTTATGAAGGTGCAAGTACGCGGCGGCTCGTCTTGTCGGGCCAATTCAGTGAGCGCAACGTAGACAGAAGATATAAGAGTTACGCGATAGAAAGAGAGGCAACTTCTAGGTAAATATAACTGATGGTGATTAGCGCTGTGCGACCTGAATTGCACTTTATTGTGTGGTGGCAAGAGTCGCTTCTTATTTAAATGATTTTGCGGAGTGAATCTTCTGTACTATTCTATTCTGTGGTATAGGCGAATTCGTATGTAATACGTTACATGCGTTTAGTTATTTAGTTTTTGTATCATAACAATCACAACTCCCATTTATTACTGTAATGCGACTATTTCCTTTCGGCACGTGTGTTACACATTTGTTTTGTAGTCTACTGTATAATACCTGCAGTTTTTTTCGATAAAAACTTTTCAGAAGGTATTTACGTGAGTTTTCTACCCTTGTACAGTAACAGCTATAATATGTTCGTCACATTAAGAGTTATTTTCTCTATTCATTGCACGATAGAACCCGCTTTACCGACTCAGCATTATATATGTGGCAATGTCAATACGACATAATGGCATTCAGCCATCTTCTTTTCGTGTCAGACCGAATTAAAAATGTGACAATGACATAAAATGGCCAGGCCATCAAAATGGTTTCAGTTTGTGTCGACATTAGTCAAAGGTGAATGCTACGATCGTTGTTATCAAGTAATTAAATATAGTTTATCTATCCAATAGTATGTTCAGTGCAGTAGTTTAAAAAGGTGTTGGATATGCATCCTGACTTGATAAAGGAAAGAATTTGAAAACTGACAAAGTTATAAAAGACTTGACTGTACATGAGTTCTCTGCCCTTGTAATAATTTTCTAGAATTATAATGTAACCCATTATTCAGTTCCTACCTGTGGAATCGACTCCTATCTGAAATCTCTATCAAAGCGTGACTGCCAAGTTTTGAAACAATTATGCAAAACAAGATTGGGTTAATGGCAATAGACTCGACCCGTATTACACGAAACTTGAAACATAGCTGACGAAATGAGGGTGCATTATTCACCTCTACCTACCTCTCCAGGGAATACATGCATGGTGGTATGCAAAAGTTTGCTACATATACAATTTTTTAATAAAGTAAGTAGTAAGCACTTGGTTTTCTAAAGGAGTAACAAAAGACACCGTACCGTGTCGCTCAAATGCATTCTTGAGCTGAATTCTCAAGCAAGAAAAGCTCCGACCTTTGGTAGGCTAGACTCAAATTTGTGAACCATAAGGCCTAAGGCAAAGGCAAACATTGATTTATCTACGTAGAGTTTCACTAAACCACCGAGCGGCAGTGGTATACTGAACGTAGTATCACTTGCTCATTTAAGGTACGATTCCGAACAACGCCGCACGCGGCACTGCTGCCGCGTCACTATTGGTCCTCATACATTTCCTATAGGTTTATATGAGACTAGCTTCTGCCAGCGGCTGCGCCCGCGTCCGTTATCTTTATAAATTATAGCCTATGTTACTCAGTGATAATATAGCATTCTACTGGTGAAAGATTTTTTTATATCGGTGCAGTAGTTTTTGAGTTTATTCATTTCAAACAAACATACAAAAAAATCAAATCTTTTCTCTTTATAATAATAGTTTAAATTACATTCTGAGCACGGCAGCAATGCTGCGCGTCATTGCTGCGACGGCACTGCTGCGCGGCAGTGTCGCTCTGCAGCCGCGGCAGTACTGCGGCGTTCATCACAGCGATAAAACGTGAATGTTGAGAAGTAAACCACGAACAGTAGTGCCACGCCGCGGTGCTCGGAATCAAGTGGCAGGCAGCAATGACGCGCAGCACTGCCGTGGCAACAATGCCGCGTGCAGCGTTGTTCGGAATCATACCTTTATTGTTTTCTAGTGAGGCCATTCAGAATAATTTGCAGTGTGTCTATAAGTTGGAGTCATTTGGAGCCACGTTCATACATCAATAAGTTAGTGGCAGGCTGCTCGCGTTGCTGTAACAACTTACACTAAGTGATAAACTATGTTTTTCTTTCATTTTCATGCTGGCTTGTAAGTTGGGAGATCCGATAAACATAATGAATTGACTCTCAATCTATACGGTGGATTTATAGACTTACAATACGTGAACACTATTTAGGACCCAGTCTAGCCTATATTTCAACATCTGTAACTGCTAACCAAGATCAGGAAAAGTCACGAAAAATGGCGACCATCGTAGCTCGGTTCTGGGACAACATTTATCAGAGAACTATCTCGAAGCCTGCAGCGAATCGGTAGAAAAAGAGGTGGGACAGGTAGGTAAGGGAAGGGATTTCGATTTTCAAATCGAAAGGTCGCCTTCATATAGGTTGGGAAATAAGGATGGAGGCGTTACTCGATTAATCGCCTTTCAGATTGGGTACTAAATTGGGAAAATTGAAGGCAAGGTACCTTAAAATGTCACAATTTTTCTATATCTACAATCCATATGCGTGATGGGATTTCCAATCGACAAAAACTTTCATATAGGGGATGAAAGTTTGTATGGAAGTTTGTAATTTTTTCCCGTCACGGGGTGAATTTTTAAGAATCCTCTTTGCTTATTTTCTTTCAATAAAGCTGGCCAAGTGCGAGTCGGACGAAGGGCTCCGTACCACCGTTAATTATTTAGCAAATAAATGAAAATACTAAACAAAGAGTATTATTATTTTTCATCTTATTACGGTTCATGAGATACAGCTAATTGCTCGCTCAGACAGACAGACGGACAGCGGAGGCTTAGTAACAGGGTTCCGTTTGGCCGGGTACGGAACCCAATAAAGGAACTCTTGTGCAAAATTTCATGCATAAACAGGTTTAGGCTGCTCGGTGTCTATCAGTGAATGAATGAATTTATGATTTTTACTAAGTTGTTATTAAGTAGAAAAACGTATTCCCATTTTCACTAACACTAGGCGAACCCTTAATGTAATGTCATGTAATGTCTAATAATAAAATGCTTTTATAACACGTCATGTAATAAAAGCATTATTTCTTTCAACAGAAAGAGGACGTCATTTGTCAAGCAAGGGTGTAAGGTTGAAGTACATTGTGTTGCACTTTACTGTGTGCCACTCATTTTGTTGACGTCACAGTGTAGAAAATAGCTCTGAAGAAATATAACGCGAATGTTCAATCAAGTTTTTCTTAGAACAAATGGTCAAAGCTTTGTTTGTAAATATGTGGAGATTTTTCTCTGTGATATTGTGTAGGAAAAATAACCATGAATTTTCTGATGCAGAATTTCATGTTCCGGTTTTAGCAGTCTTCGTGAAATATGTGTTTATAGGTAAAAATAATGAACTAAACTTAATCAAATTGAGCAGTGGAGTAGAGCAGTGGTGGCCCAGTGGTAACGGCTGCGACTCACGAGTTGTAGGTCGTACGTTCGAACCCGGGCAGGCGCTTTACTTTGTGTAAATTATTTCATCACCACTGCTCTCAAAACGGTGAAGGAAAACATCGTGAGGAAACCGGCATGTCCTAGAACCAAAAAATCGAAGACACGTGACATCTACCAACACGCACTGGGCCCGCGTGGTGGATTAAGGCCCCTTCCCTCTCACAGAGAGGAGGCCTGAGTCCCAGCAGTAATATAATAATAATACTTTATTGATATAAATCCTTACAATATGCATGATATCTAACAAAGCTCAGAAAATCACTGTCCATTCCAAGGTTGCCTGGAAGAGATCGCAGTAAGCGATAAGGCCGCCCATTGTATATTTTGTATTGTATTACTTTTTTTTTTATGTAATGTATAATCTGGTGTACAATAAAGTATATATAAATAAATAAATAATAAAGCTCACAATAGTTAAGGCGTACAAAAACTGAAACCCTGACTCCTAAACTAGGAAAACCTGTGACTTAGGAGTCAGTGTTCTACTGCCACTTGGACACTATATACCTATGGAACTGGAGAGCTGGTAAGCTGATAATTATTCGAAAGAGTATAAATTATTATGTATTGTTATAAACTAATTTAAAAAAACGTAAAAAGTGGGAACAATATAGGCTGATTGAGAAGTTGAGAATCAAATTAAAGTAGCGACTTACTTAGGAAGAAGTACGTGCAAAGAAATGTTTAAGTAAGTAAATAAATAAGATACCTACATTTAATGTAGGTAGGTACCTACCTAAGTTATTGTATGACGCGTTGTGTAAGTTTACGCCACAAAGACACATTTACACAACTATATTGTCTTGTTATTCATGTCTGTTGCTCACATAGAGCAGCTACAAACAGTAAATCAAGAAAGGGCTGATTACTGAGAGAGCAGTCACAACTCACATAACAAAGGAAGTGTCACATAAACTCAAAGTAGTGCTAAGTGAATAACGCGCGGAGTTAGTGTTATTAAGCTGATGTATTTACTATCCGCTTCCCTCTGTCGATTTTACGACCGAAACTTAGTATGTGAGTACTATCGTGCCGTCAACGTTAATATTTCCGTTATTCAGTCGTACAGTGTGTGTATTTAAATATGTAATCGACTCATGAAAATAAAAAAAACCTCCGTATTTATTACTTACTTTCCAACAAAACTAGGTATTTAATTTGAGTAATTAAGGTAATAACTAGTTCGATAGAGTTGTTCGAAAATAGAAAGGAATTATCGACAATTATTGTCCGAACACATGAATATCACCGCTTTCCGACTGAAAGTATTTTCGTCACACTTTATGACATGGGTGACGTCATAGCGTAGGGTGAAAGTTGGAATCATGTGAGGCAAATAACACGAAGGGAGTGAAGGGAATGCCAGAGCAGTCGGTAAAGACAACTAGTTAGCTAACAAATTATCCTAGTTAGGAGTCAGTCACGCAATCCGCCTTTTGCCAATTTATCATGTGGACTAGGTGCGTCTGATGCCGTCACTGTGTTCAACAACTCTCTCGTAGGTGACTTTGTGACTTTTCGGACTAATATGTAAGATCGGGTTAACTGTTTGTTTCTTTGATAAGGTCGCTGATGATAAAGTTAGCAGGCGATGAGTGAATTACCTACACGTGTACCCGAATATACCTTATAAATAGGTTGGTAACTTCTGAGAACTTTGCTTTCAAATCTTTCACGTTCATATACTCGTATGGTCGTTTTTATTTAATTTGTGAGTCGATTTATTCATAGAAATGCTGGGGTTTTTTTTTTCCTTTTACTGTAATAATTCGATTATTTTATTATGAAAACATGATACCTACGTAACGGAATTGGTAAGTGTTCGAACTGTCATAGAAAAACCTGAATGCTTTGATCGAAAGATATACTCACACTTAGCGTACCGTTCTCCCAATTTGATGTCGAGTAAAAAAACCTCTTTTGTCATGATTTATCTGCACATGACAGGCATAGATAAATGGAAACGTTGACTTCTGTACGCCTTGTAGGAACGTAACGGTTAGAAAAATGATACAACAATAATTCTATTTCTTTTCTACCAACATACAACCTCATGTTATTGCGGTTATATTCGGTACTCGTACATCTATTGTGTATTTATTTGGGGTTCGCACACAACCTTAAAAATAACTCAACCTTTAACGGTAAGGGAAACTGAAAGGATTTAGTTTATGTGTGGGTGAACGCATCAGTCAGACTCTTCGTGAATTATAGTGGCATTTGTTCGGGTCCAACTCGCCTTGTTCCGCGGACAGCTCGAAATCTGAAAAAATACTGCCTACACGGGCTACACGTTCCGCTACGCTGAAACTACACGTACGTTGTATTTACGTTGTGAGGGAAACCTTATGATGTTGTATGACACTCGATTACATGAAAGACCGTTATAAAGTTGCAGATGTTTGCTACGGCTTAGGTAAGCGTTCTGGTATTATTCTAGTTTACTGTGCGGGATGTTGAAACTGAAATTTCTGGATAATCGCTGAATTTATTTGTTGTGTCTAACGACAAGCAATAGGTGCGGAAAATTTGATGAACAGTTCCAGGATTTGAATCTGTATAGACTGTTGTGATTTCTCTGTGTACTTAATTGTATCGGCAATTTTACTACAAGGGCACTTATGAAACGTCAGAAGCTAGGTGCACGGTTCCAATTGGTCGTTTCCTATGGAGAAGAGCCGGCAAGAAACTCTACGGTTACTCTTTTAAAAGTAAATGGTTTTACAGTGTTAAAAGGTATGAGAGGACAGTGTAGGCCTATCAACGAGTACCAGGTACTTAGCAAAATATAAAATGGTCCACAGATCTACAGTTCTCACATTCACAAAATTTTAAAGAAAAGAAACTATAATAAAAATAAAGAGCTATTTAAACCAAGTGACATGATTGCCACTACAGCTGTAACAAACCAAATTTAAAAAAATATATACTTAGAATATTGTAAGTAAAATAAAATAAAATGCTACTGTCATTATATTTCACGAGAATAATTACACGTATTTGATTACACATAATTATCGTTGATATCGGCGTAAATTATTACACAAGGCTTTTACAACATAAAACCAGGTCGTGTTCCTGAAACCGCAATCCCTTCAGGGAATAGTCTAAAGTACATTTAAGTACCTTCCACCACGCTGGATACTGAAGTGGTGAAAGTCAACGCTTGAAATACAAAGTTTTTCTTCTAAAATACATATAAGATCCCTCTGAGGACTTCAGTGTTATTGTTTCAGCGGTAACAAAAACTCGTTTTAATTAACTAAGTTTTAAAACAAACAAATTCCGGAGGCTGCATTTGAAAATATTTGGTGTTTCAGTAAGACTTAGGTAATTAGCAGTGTTTGTTTGTTTGTTTGTTTGAGGTAGAACGTAATACTATTGAGTAAATAAGAGTATAGAGTAGGCCAGGATCGATTCAATTGTACTATGTAAGTATCAAAACAAATAATTCCAGCAAAATGATTAATCAATCTGCCTAGCCTTTTCCCAACTATGTTGGGGTCGGCTTCCAGTCTAACCGGATGCAGTTGAATACCAGCTTTTTACATGGAGCGACTACCTATCTGACCATCATGACCCAGTAACTGGGTAATACGATACCCCTTGGTAAGACTGTTGTCAGACTTTCGGGCTTCTGACGACACTTAACGACTGTCAAAGATCCACGAATGACAGCCGGGACCAACGGCTTAACGTGCTTTCCGAGGCACGGAGGAGTCTTGGTATGTAAAGATGGTCACCCATCCACGGACCAACCCCGGCAAGCGTAGTTTAACCTGATGGATCGACCCATGCGGCCGTTATTACTTAGCCACGAGCTCCTCTCCAGCAAAATGATTAACTTCATATGAAAATCACGAAGGTTTGTGAAACAGTAAAGATGAATTAGGTCGTATTGACCAACGACGCAAAAATGTAGATGAGCCTCATATGACCATAAAAATACGTGTGGTCGTGAAACGCGCTACGATTCACGGAGCCTGTAAACAAATGATAATTGTAATTTAACGTGTTCTACACCACAACCTCCTCTTCACCCCGTATAACGAAACGGCTGCTCTCAGGGCACCCAGTGATCCAGTCACAACGCTAAGCGACCCTTTCAAACTCCCCCAAATTTTAATTAAAATGTTGTAAACTTGTATCAGCGGTCTCGTCGTATTGTTTCGGCCTTAAGCCATATTTTGGGTTAATAAGCCCGACCCAACATATTTTTTTTAAATAAAACAGAACATCTTGTGAATTAAATACTACGAGTACACTGTATTTTATTGAGGAGAAGTTACTTTCGCAAGTTGAATTTCTGACTCTCATGTATGAAAACATAAAAAATCCGTCATAATTTTTACTTTATTGCTAAGCGCGGGTTACGAGCTAAGTGAGGAAGTAATCAAGGAAGTTATAAAACTGATTTGAGAATTTCCAAGGTAACTAAGCCACCTATACAAACCGAGTCCGCCGGAGTTTACGTGACATTTCAATTAAACCTCGGATTTCGCTAATGAACTTGCCGTCTCTTGCTGAACTTTGCAAAAACTCTGGCGACCTTTGATTTCAGTTCGACGTACTTTACTCAATCCCGATACTATATTGACGGCGTTTTGTAAGTAAAATAGACGAAATTTCACTGATAGCAAATATCGAGAAGGCAGATATGAATGGACAGCCAATGCTAATATTAGGTATCTCATAAATAAGAAAATCTGTTCGCATGTTTATTCTGCGCTCAATCACGTCACGCTAGATCGACGAATGACAATGAAACTTTGATCTGAGGAAGCTTACGTCACGGAGACGGGAAAAAGACTTCTTTTATCCAGATCCAATGGCAGCTTCCCCTAAGATAAGTAATAAAATATTATCTTTGGTTGTGTAGCGGCATCTACATCGCTACATGCGAACTACTCATCAAAGACCTGACGTCACACAACATCCTGACGTCACAAATCCTGCATCGCGCAATTAGAGTTTACCGCGCGATAAACATATATAGAATCTCCCAACTTCAAACCTCTGGGCAGTTGCCCGCCAGACATCACACCCGTCTGGTCGGAGGATCCTCCCTTTTCTATGGGGGATGAGTGAACTTTACACCCTGTTCCTCATACCCCTAAAGTTGTTATTCCTTTATGGCTCGACGGACAATTTCGTCAATATAATAATTTTATCATAACTTCAAAATTATGCTAATGAAGCCGGGGCAGAATCTGCGAATTGTTATGAAGAACGCTGATTGGTAGATTTTCCTGCTGATGGAATGATGAAGGATTTTAAGACAGGAGCTTTTTGAGCGGAATTAAGAGTCTTTCGCCGAGCAATTTTCCCACAAAATTCATGACTTAAATTTAAATATAAAAACAGAGTTTACATCATGCTCAACGAATACGTTGCTAGTAAAGTAGTGTTTGCATGAATTTTCATGTATACATGAAGTTTTGCATTCGGAAACTTAAAAGCAAGTTAACGAACCGCATCCTGACTGGCAAATGAACGAAAATATCTGAACTTTCGTTGAAAATATATAGGTAACTATCTAGATTTTATTAAAATGTTCAATCATCCTCATGTTTCCTTACTAACAACTAGATAAATTGCTTTCTCATGTTATTAAATTAATAAATGGCTTGCAAGTTATCATTATACTTAGCAAATTACTCGAGTGCCTACATAATTACAAAAGCCAGCCTAAATAAACCCTTTTCACAAACAATATTTAATAACAATGATTAAGCGTTTAGACGTGTTTTCACCCTCAAAAAACAAGTAATTTTCCACGCTCCACTTTCCCAAAGATTTGAATAAATGAAAACTTGAACCCTTTTTCCGAATTCTCCAATAAAATAAGTTTTTTCGAATTTGTAAGTTCGTAATACTTATGTTTTTCAATATAGTAGAACTTGAGTTGAGTAATCAAGATTCTAATGAAGTTTACCTACCTTTAAAAGTATCCCAATAAAAGTTAAAAGAAGTTTGTAAGTGTAATGGAGTTTTGCACTGAAATTCCTCCTTAATAAATGTACAGTGAACCTCAAAAATTGTATAGATACGGAAATTCATTTTAAACTATGAAAACTAACGTAAGTAGCTTTATCCATCAGCTCTTTCAATGAGAAGCATTTAATTAGAGTGGCAAACGTTGTTCGCAGTCCGAAGGCAGAGCTCAAATCGGTTAGTTCAATTCCAGTTAGAGAGAACTCGTTGAGAGGCCAATCATTAAAAGTAGTATTATTATTTAACATACTGCCACGAGCACGTATAGCATGACGACCATAGAAACGGGTTTTTTCGACGGAAGAATAGACAAAATGACAGATTGCGATTATTTATCTATCATTTTATCTGTGCTGATTGCCGAGAGTGGCTTAGAGGTCCAGAGCAGATTGGAGGTGTGGTGGGAAAGACTGGAGACCGTTGGTCTTAGACTAAGTCGGACCAAAACAGAATACTTGTTTTGCGATTTTGGCGGTTCTTCAAGTCCTGTGTCCATATCTCTCGCTGGAACGCCCTTACCGATCTGCTCCGACTTTCGGTACCTCGGGTCGCTTGTCCAAGGGAATGGCGGAAAAGACCGAGACGTAACACGCCGGATCAACTCAGGATGGATAACATGGCGACAGGTCACAGAAACAACTTGTGACTCACGGATGCCCCTCAAGTTAAAGGGGAAAATCTATAAGTCCGTGATAAGGCCTGTCGTACTGTATGGATCGGAATGTTGGGCCGTGAAGAAGACGGATGAAAAAAGATTGCATGTAGCGGAGATGAGAATGTTGAGATGGATGTGTGGAGTGACAAAACTAGATAAAGTAAGAAATGAGTATATAAGGTAGGTAGGTAGGTATAAGGGGAAGCATAAAAGTTGCGCCAGTAACAGAAAAGTTGAAAGGACATCGTTTGGCCTGGTGATGAGGAGAGAGGAAACGCATGTGACTAAAAGAGTGATGAATATAAATGTTGATGGATGGAGCGGGAGAGGAAGGTCTAAGAAAAAATAGATAGATTGTGTGAGGAATGATTTGAAAGTGAATGATAGCGTGACAGTTGACAGGGGAGAATGGAAAAAGAAAACGTGTTGCGCCGACCCCAAGTAACATGGGACAAGGGCAGGAAAATGATGATGATTTATCTATTCTTCCGTCGACAATACCCGTTTCTATTGTGGTCATGCTAAGCGTGCAGCTTTACTATAAAAAGTCCAGTTTTGTACCTCTCTCTTTTTCTAGGAAGGGTAGATGCGAGGTTTGGTGGTTTTTTCTACGTGCCGTTCGCACTGGCCAGTTGTATTTTACTTTAAAAATGTTATGTTCCTCACCTCACTGCGCTGAATTCGAAATTCAAACGTTCTTGGCCACGGAATTAGTATGTACTATACATATTTAATTAAGCTCCATTTTCTTGGCACTAAATAAATGATACAATTCAAATTAATTTATTTGTATAACACAGTTTCTCGCCTTTTGAGTTTCGAAGACTATAGAACTATGACCTAAATCAAAGACAAGCAATCAATACACGTGCCAGTATAATTAAGTTTGGTCAGTAACAGAGCGATTGATTTGAAAAGTATTCCCCTGTCACGTTAGTCTTGGTCCAGACTTTGTCTGTGATGTCTATTATACCAATAAAATATCTATTTTACCTCTTACTTACGAATGAGTATGTGTGACTACGAGATTTCAGGCCTAAAATATTTTATAAAGTGGTTTTATGTAACCTTTTACCGCCACATTTGCCCACCGAAATTGTCAATCTAAACCACATAAAATATTAACAATTTGGACTGAAAACTGTGAGGGGTGAAATGTACAAAATTAACCTACGATATTTGTTTATGAAGCGAGATTTTCCACCTTTCATCATCTCAATTAGGGAGTGTCATAATCAAACCATACTTTAGGAGGAACGCGCTAACGAATTCTAAATAATTAACCATTCCTGTGTGGTGTTCATGTAAGTTTATGAAAACACGTCTCGCTTAGAATCGTTTGAAGTCGCTCTACATATGAAAATAATTCTTAGTGTTAAAATATTGATGTGACGGGGAACGTGTCTGACATGGCAGAGAATATTCATAACATCGTAAATAACTTGCCTGTTTTCCCCGAATGGTTAACCAGAGGATATAGTATGGATATAGTAAACTCATATTTTGTCCATAACGTCCTATACTCCCATGTGATACTCCCATATGCCGTCTGTCGGGACAGGTCGACTGAAAACTGCAATGGCTCTTCCTTCAAAAGTTCCTTCCAGACATGGCCCTGTATTGTTTGACTCACATAAAATCTTATTATTGTAATGACTTTAAAAGAGACCGTGGCCTCTGAGTTCCTTTCATTCAGGTATTTCTTTCTCAGGGATCAGTCAGCAAGGAAATGCCGGCGCCATCTAGCATGGAAAACTTTACGTGTCAATTTATTTTTCAAAGAAATAAACATAATTTCAACGTTCCAATAGGGAGCGACTGGGTTGCCATTAACAGCATTAGCCGGGGCTCGAATCCAGCCTCCGGACTGTACTGCGAAATTCTAGATGGAAAACCCTACAACTGTTGCCCGACCTAGGAATCAACGATCCCATTGCTCGGTAGGCACTTACGATCACTGAATCAACGAGGTGGTCACAGTTAGTCACTGGAGAATATTCATAAGTTGTAAGTTTCTTGTTATATTCGGGTGTCGAGTGTCGGGTGTCCACACAACGGGTGCCACACGTAGACTCGGGTAATTCCAGTTTATTGGGTCCGTAGTGCCAACACGTGTAGTCCCTTTGGGCATGAATACAGATGACGCACATAAATGCTGTTATTGAAAAAGGGGTGAAGTAAGAGTTTTGAAATTAATTTTAGGCTTTGCTGTACCTAGACGTTATTAGTTTTGTTTGACGTAAAATACCGACATTTATGAAACGTGGCACTTTGCAAATAGGGTGTATAAATACATAGAATTAAGAAGGATTACTTTCGCGTAACACCTAAATTAAAAACAAACGCGGCCAAATGGTACAGAAAAAGATACCTACATGTCAAAACATTTGAGCTAATTCTACTTCAGTACTTTTATACCAAAACCGGTAAGTATAACGCAATATTTCATAGCTAGGTACATTTCGTAGCAAAGTACAACAAAGCTCGGATAACGTCAGGTAACGTTGAATAAAACAATTTGTAAGAACATAAATCCGGATTAAAATCCGTGTAGGGATGTATAATTAGGTAGAAACTGGAATTAATTTAAGGTGTATTTACGTTCACCGTTGCGGTGCAGCGCGGGGTGAATTAGATGCCGTCGTATGGAAACCGCGGCAGCCCTCCACTGCAGTCTGTCCATTTAGCGGAGTGGCGCGCCTTAGCAAACTACCAGCAACGTTATACAACGTAGAAAAGGTTAATGATGATGAGGTACCTTGCTATTCACTTATTACTTTATACCTGCTCTTTTTGCTTGCTGAGTGGGCTAAGCTACTAGTTGCTCTATTAACACTGGAACATTTTAGGGTTACTTGAAACCTCGTAGCGACAGTTATGTTCTAAAATAAATGGAGTTCACATGAACTACGAGTAGTAGAGAATCCCTTGTAGTCTTATCTCAAGTCATGTTTCACACAACGTTTCCTTATCTTCTTATTCCACATGAAAAATTTCATCTCAAAATATCCCCCTATTTCCTCAAAATGCAATTTCATTTTATTAAATTCAGGCGTCAAAAGTGACATGGCGGCTTCGTCTTTAACGTAAGGCGACACAGGGTGAGTGGTAAACGACTACATTGTCGCGAGGGCGCGGAACGTCGGGACATGCGTGAGCCAATGCTGCGCTTCTGACTCATGATAGCGGGAAGAACATCCTCTACTGACTAATTTATTCTCCACGTGTTAGAGTGCTTGCAGAAAGAAGCGGGTTCCCGGTAATGTCAAGTTGGTACCAATCAGTGCGGGTAAAATAGTTCCGTGTTAAATATACGGTTAATAAAAAACAGATCTCTTTGCGCAGATCGTTTCGATTCGTGCCTTAAAAAAAACTGTACCCGTAAGCCGAACCTAACCTGAACCTGTCAGTAATGAGAACCTTACCTTTTTTTGTCCTACTTGGAAAATCCTCATGGATGTCCTCCGCCCTGCGGGGGGGGGGGCGTTCATGTGCGACTCCCGCTGCCCCGGACTGGTGACGGCCCGAGCTCTGCCCCCGTCCCGCAGGAGGAGTGAGGTGTTAAACTCCCCCCGTTAAGTCTTAGAGAGGCGCGCGTGGAACACTACACGCCACCATCTCGGGTCCTGCTGGAGGGGGGGCGGCGGAAGTAGCCGAGTCCGCCGTCTCTTTGTACCTGTTTACAGGAGCTGGAAGAGGGCGTTGTGTGCCCTCCGCCGACGCCCGGTCTTCCTGCTGCGGATCAGGAAAGTAACGAAAACCTAACCTGACCCAACCTAACTAATCTGCGTTCGCAATTTATTTGCCAAACATGTAAACAAACACGAGTTTTAGTAAAAACCACTGTAACGCTTTCAACAGTACTAGTCTAGTCAGTCCAAAATCAACTTTATTAATACTCGCATAAAGTTGATGTTTGTTTAAGTGGAAAAAACATTAATTGGAAACAACGATTTAAATAGACTCTAACCAGGTGGTTCCTGCGGTATTGTATGTATATTGTTGTCTGGTAGGAACACAGACAGAACAGTTTTTTACCCAACTGCGGAAGAGCCCAAAAGGAGGGTAATGTTTTCGTATAAAATGAAAGGTTCAGTTCGCGACACCGACATATGAAGAGTTCATGAATAAGGGCTCCAAGTTCGAGAGCAGTCTTATGATTTTACAAACTGTTTGGGTCAGTCACTGTAGGTAGGTATACTTGGCTGTTCAAAAAGTAATGATAATCGGTTATTTTTCTTTTTGCCTGTAGTCTTTCTCAAGATTTTTTCAAATTCGACTGGTAGTTCCAGAGATTAGCTCGTTCAATCATACAAATATTTTTTTCAGCTTTCATAATAGTAAGTATATAAAATAGAATATAATAGAATATAATATTTATTTGCGTAAAACATGGTATACAAGGGTGTTAAATACAAATTGAGGCACAAGCATGTTTAGCTAGGATAAAACATAGCATGCTAAATTTTAAAGACAAGTTAAGCAACAACAATCCTTAAAATTTAAAAATAAAAACATCAACATTTTTTATGTATAAAGTCCTTCAAACTATAAAAACTACACTCGAGTAACCACTTATGAAATTTAATTTTAAATAAATAGTTTTGTATTTTAAGCTCTGAAATGCCTTGGTATTTTATTATAAATGCACACACACATTGCCAAGCAGTTATTGTTATTGTATTTAGACAGTAATAATAATATGAACCGATTATCATTAATTTTCGAACAGCCTATTATCTACCTATTTTTATCAATACCAGTTCACTAAGGAGATTAAAAAGGCCAAGAAACTTTCACAATATCACTCTGTCCTATTTCAGATTGATCAATATTAGATACGATTATTTTATCAAATACTAGATTCTGCCAGTGATATGTGTGATATCTTTATAAATTATAAACCTATGTTACTCAATATAGCATTCTACTGGCGAAATAATTTTTTAAATCGGTCCAGTAGTTTTTGAGTTTATTCATTACAAACAAACTTATGAAAAAAACATATATTTTCTCTTAATATTATTAAGTTTAGATTCTAAAATCTTTATAATTAGAGTGGACATAATTGATCTTGAACTGTTTGTACTCCCCGTCACTTGTCCTTAGGGGTTCATTAGAAAACCAGCGTCAGACAGCATTTGTCTGACATTAATGCTGAAATGAACCTTTTTGGCGCAGCCGTGAGGCACACTTATTGTCAAAAGCTTTTTTTTTTTTTTTGTATTTTGTGTTTAACGAACTGTGTCCAAATACACGTTTTCGTTCTTTCTTCCTATCTTGTAACTTAGTAACCGGTAAGATTTAGGCTGCCTGTCCATTGAAGCGGAGCGAGGCAGCGGAGAGGAAAATGGCAGTGGAGTGGAGCGGAGTTGCGGACAGTGTTTGTCCATTGATGCGGAGCGAAGTAGCGGAAGGGAGTTACGGACTGTGCGGAGCGAGGTAGCGGAGCGTTGTTGCGAACTGTGTGGAGCAAGACCGAGTTCACGTATTTTTCCGCATCGCCTCTCCGCTTCTCCGCTCCGGTTCCCCGCTCCACTTCTCCGCTCCGTTTCCCCGCTCCGCTTCCCCTCTCCGCTTCTCCGCTCCGTTTCCCCAGTCCACTTCCCGGTTTTGTATGAATTTTTAAATTAGTTCGCAAATCCCTGTCCACTGAAGCGGAGCGGAGGTTTTATGCAATTCCATTGGTTAATATTGGCACACCGCTGGTCCGCAGGCAGCCTTAGGCTGTTTAGCGGAGGAAATTAGTGCCTAATAGACCATAGTAATGGCTGAATAGTGAACTATTTTCAATGGTTGGTTACTATGCGGCAATATCGGTGTGTGGGACTGCCTCGTTGGTCTCTAGTGGTAGTAAGCGCGATCTTGAGGTCCTGGGTTCGATTCCCGGGTCGGGCAAAGTGTATTCCTATATAAAGTTATTAAGAAAATGCTCTATTATAACATACTCGTATATTTTGTCCAAATCATTCAAACTACTCGTTTAGACGTGATCTTCAGTATAAAATCATTAAAAGTCGGTTATCGTCGCCTAAGGAAATAAATTGTTTCCATAAAAAAAATCGGAACCATTATGTAACTTAGTTACAGATGCTTCCCAAGGGGTAAAAACTACTCTTTTCTGCCTATACTGATCCTACTGCCGGAAAATTTGAGGTCAGCTTACAATGTCACTATGTAGGTTAACAAATATCAGATTTCATACGAAGCGGCTCTAATCTGACCTTTGCATCGAATGAACGGATATACCACGAGGCTGTTAAATTAGATTTTTCGGAGGGAGTATACGTTACGTCTATAGTAGAGTCAAGGCAATTAATTGTCAAGGAAATTGAGTACCAAACCAACCATCGATCACTAACAGTGATCGATGCTACCGATTTATTTCGTAGACAGAGTATAGCAACAGACAAGTCACAAAATAATAATCATAATGAGACCAGCCGTGCTATTCTGTAAACATCTCACCGTGAAAACTTGCGTGAAGTGAGCTTGGTGTGAGCTGTCATTGCACCTAAAGCTAGGGATTGGCACTATGACAGCTCACTTCATGCTCACTTCACCTCACACTTCACGGTGAGATGTTTCCAGAATGGATCGACAGGACACACTTATTAATACCAGTAATTAGAGTAATCGAGACAAAAATATATTTTCTCTACCTCGTTCGCTTATGGTAACGTTTTGTCTGACACCAGAGGGGCAATTCCCGTAATTTTTAAGAACGTTCGCATTCGCATCTCATTCGCAATCCGTCAAAAATACAATCAATTTACCAACATTTTTAACAAGTTTGACAGATTGCGACTTGAATGTGAACGTTTTTTAAGTACGAGAATTGGCCTTCTGTTGTTGGCTTACAACTGGGGCCAATAAAACGGCTGTCATGGTACGATTTCTTTTGAAAGTATTACCCGACTACAATAGAAAGAAAGATAAAGTATTTATTGAGACTCGCACAGGAAATCACATTAAACTAAAAACACATTAAATATAATTATAAAACAAAGTTACATTAAAATTTAAAGAAGGAAGTCCTGTACGAGGCCAAAAGGCTCCTATCTCAGCATAATGCCGCGACATTTAAATAATAATAATAAATACTTGAGAGGTGTCAAGGGACACCCGGATGGAACGAAGTTCTTCTTTCTATGAGAGATAGAGAGAGAGACAGACAGAGAAACACGCGCACGCCGCACGGCTTACAACTATAGCAAAAAGTGCCCTTACAACTTTTGGTCTCGAAGTATAAGTATATAAGTATAAGTCTCTTGACTCGTGTCGACTTATACACTCGCTCGACTTCAACTTCGACTTCAACTTCGACTTCGACTTCGACTCCGACTCCGACTTCGACTTCGACTTCGACTCCGACTCCGACTTCGACTTCGACTCAGACTTCGACTTCGACTCCGACTTCGACTCCGACTTCGACTTCGACTTCGACTTCGACTTCGACTTCGACTTCGACTTCGACTTCGACTCGAGTGTCGTTACAACTTTTGGTCCTAATTTTATACGCCCCACAACAAACTATCTCCTCACATACAAAACGACATATACGAGTATCCCGAAAGCAATAGCAATATTGCCACGCCATTTTATTTTAATAATATCATAATATGCTCATACTTGTTTCCCCAAGATTTTATAATAAAGATAAATATCACGGCCAATTTTCTTATCATTCTTTTGTAGCGGGCGAATTGAAACGCCCACTGTGCACTGGTACAAAGTAATAGTTTTCAAAACGGGCGTAGGAAGATGATCCGCGGTAAAATCACATATAAATAGAACTTCAAAGAACATTTACGTATTGAATTCCTAGAAGTCTCGCTTAAACGATCAATCAATCTGCCTAGCCTTTTCCCAACTATGTTGGGGTCGGCTTCCAGTCTAACCGGATGCAGCTGAATACCAGTACTTTACATGGAGCGACTGCCTATCTGACCTCCACAACCCAGTAACTGGGTAATACGATACCCCTTGGTAAGACTGGTGTCAGACTTTCGGGCTTCTGACTACTCGTAACGACTGTCAAAGATCCACGTATGACAGCCGGGACCAACGGCTTAACGTGCTTTCCGAGGCACGGAGGATTCTCGGTATGTAAAGATGGTCACCCATCCACTGACCAACCCCGGCAAGCGTAGCTTAACCTGATGGATCGACCAGTGCGGCTGTTGTTACTTAGGCACGAGCTCCTCCTCATTTAAACGATATATACGATAAATTCTTATAGGATATATACTCGTACGGTGTGGCGGAATCTACATCACCACATGCGAACTACGCATTACGCGAAATCCTACATCGTGCAAGCAACGCTTACCACGCAATCAGCATATATATAACTTTCCGACATCAATCGTCGGGCAGTTGCCCACTAGACACAAAACCCGTCTGCAGGTCGGAGGATCCTCCCTTTTCTATGGAGGATGAGTGAACTTTACACCCTGTTCCTCGTACCTCTATACCGGTATATTCTTAAACGATATATGTATACGGTAATATATACGATATATATGTCGCAGGATGATTTGATCATTCAAATTTTCGTAAAAACCCTAGGGAAGTTGCGAAAACACGTACAATTAGAAAATGGTGTAAAAAATTCTGCGAGCAACTTTGAAGTAGCGCCCGCTTGGCTCGCGCGCGGTTGGTCACATTTCTAAGCTAACCTCACCTATTTTAACCAAGTTGCTCGCAGAAATGTTTCCACCATTTTCTAATTATCCGTGTTTTCGCAATATCCCAGGGTTTTCACGAAAATTCGAATTATCAAATGATTCTACGACATATACTCGTTTATGATAAATACATAAACGTTTAAAGGATATAAGTATACTTAAATGAAAATGCTTGGCGATGAACTTTTAACGCGAAGTTAACGAACGGATGTGGAACACGACCGAACGAATGATTGATTGATTACAACATTGATTGAAATATAAATAAGTTCACATGAGAGCCAGTTTATCGTATCTCGTCTGGTGCCGACGACATGAAAATTGTGGGGAACAAATGATGAAGAGAAACGTTTTAATCGTTGTTTAGAAGTCCCGATGAAGTGGTCAAAATGAAGATCGATAAATAACTAGGTGAACTGACGAGCTCATTACGTATTTACAATATAATAAAAATATCGATTAGCTTAGCCGTACAGAAATTTCTATTGGAGAGAATACTTAACGGTTTCCACGTAAAAATAAGAAAGAAGTGATGATAACTCAAAATACGACGAAGCTATTATTTCAACGCGGATTATTCGTGAAATGAAATTCTGTAAATTCTAACAGTCCATTATCTGTTTATTTACTTGTTTATTTGTAGGATAACTGATAACACTCCAGCGTCTAAACTATTAATCACAAGAAAACCGAGATGAAGAGTTACCAAAATCAACTTATTAATTAAATCAAAGGGGAAATTAAAAAAAAGCGGCTGACATTATAAAAGTGAATCAAACAAACAATCGATTTTAACTGAGGAAAGCTTCATTAATGACTAATATCGTGTTTAAAATGACATGGCAAACTTATAAGTAGTTTTCTTACAAAAACAAACAGACTACTGTTAAAACCTCTACAAAACCTTTTTTCAATGCTTTGATATTTTCGTTTGCACTAAAACCCTTGGATTTTCGGCTACATAGGAAGGTATGTATATCGGTATCACACGAATACCAGCGCTTTGAAAAGGGAATGTGTTTAAAGTGAAAAATGTGGGTACTTTATCATTAAGGCCACATTTGAAAAGCCACCGACAAAATTTCTCAAGTTCAAAGAATTCAGGCGGCTGAATTAGAAAATTGAGCTATAAGCACTTTCTGAAAGGTATAGTCTATATAAAAGGTATACATAATAAAAAATACATAAATGGGTGTTGCTTAAGTTATAATAGCTTGTCGTTACCGATTTTAACGTTAAAGATTTTTTGAGGGGTTGTTCTGGAAATGTTATAAATATGATAAGATAAAGGTAATTTAAGAGCAGACTATCAATATACCCAAAAAGAGGTCAACCTTGTTATCCACAATGGGTTTAGCAGAGGTATAGGTACTGACTGGCCCACATTCACCAATATTGGATCCGATGTGATAAATTGGCCGCCTACCGCAATTTACCCTGCCCGAGAGTCTAACTTTGACTTGACTAACGAGGCAGATGCAAATTTATAGGCATCCACAATTACATTTATCTTACAATCTTCAGATATCACAGAAACAATGTTGAAGGTTTTCATTATCTTCCGACATAAACTGTTTTCATTACCCACATCACAAATACATGAAGGCCATAACCGTATCCTTGTATATACAAATTCTATAGCTCTTCTACAAATAGGGCCGACCTCTACCATAATATAGTTAAGTAAGCATAAAGTT
This sequence comes from Agrochola macilenta, assembly GCA_916701695.1. NCBI lineage: Eukaryota > Metazoa > Arthropoda > Insecta > Lepidoptera > Noctuidae > Agrochola > Agrochola macilenta. Next base: position 15,781,859 of record OU753554.1, on the reverse strand, counting down.
AAGCGACACAGAAAGGTCAGCAAGGGACTCTAAAGATTCTGTTATGTCAGCTGTTTCATCTTACTCCGGTACTACAAAACAAGTGCTGGTCGAAAATTTTATTAGGTATCCTTGCACTCGTAAAGGTTTCGTTATCTCGATTCGCATTGAATCTCAATATGAAAAGCAGCTCGATTTAACCTCGTTTGAATCTCGAGCTTGTAAGCCCATCAACTTGTATTAGCGTCTAAGTAGAAAGGTAGATCTATGTAAGTAATGCAGTAACTTGGGGATGATTGGATTCAACGGGAAACCCAATAATTCGTTCGTGCAGTCATATGATGAAATATACGATCAAACACGGAGACGTGATGGATCACCGTCATCTCGATAGTATCGATAAAATAACCTTTGACATTACAGATATATCACAAGCCACGCGGACCGACTCGCCCGCCAGTGTATGCGATCGTGCACTCACTGCCTCCGTATCCACTGCGCAATATTTTGGTATTCAGTACACAACAACAAACTAGTGCCCTACCATTTTTCAATTCACACGTGACTGGAAACTAGATTAAATACTTGAAAGACGTCGCTTCAAGTAGGTGAACCGCTACTCAGCTTTTTATGTTCAAAAGTGCTCGGCGAGTGTCAAGGTAGTCCGCTCCATATTTATTCATAAGGAGGCCCTGTAGCCCCGAGAGCCCGCTAAACACCTCACATTACATCCCTCGTTCACCCTTTTGACGTATTTACGTTATCGCGTGTTATGTTATTCAGGATTAGGTTCCTAAGCCCCGACGCGAATTCAAATTATTTTGCCTTAATAGAGGTGAGTGCGATGGATACCGACGACGATGACGTAATCTATCGCACAAAATCCAAGAATGTTACGTTGCCACAAAGAAATGCATAAGAAACCGTTAAAATGGAAACCATTCGAAGTGACTCTGCCGACAACATTGAATTCAACATTTAAGTAAAGTGCAAAAGAGTTCCTATATGCCAGGCAGAATTTCCGTCGTAAGCTGCCACAATATTAAATCAGTTTCTAAATCAATTCCTTGGACATTAACTTTCGGGCAGGACACAATCTGTACTGAACTCTTGTAGAACGTTGATCAATATATTCCAACGAATAGTGTTTTTTTTCGTGTCGAAATACCGTTTCTTTTTCCTTTTTCGGTGCTGAATGCTTAGGTATTGCCTCTACGTAGTAAATCTACTCCTTTGTGTATGCTGTCGTGTTTATTGCTGTGTCTACAGCATCTGAAAGGGATTGCACCTATCGTTCTGCTAAATAATTCCATCTGAAGTGCGTTATTGTTCAACTGCGGCCAAAATCAATCAGCGATGTCAATTGTCGTGACGTACGCAGTCATCGCACGCTTACCGCAGAAGCCGTTCACCTCGCTGCTGATTTAAATATGCAGACGCTCGTATTGATTGTCTCCAAGAATAACGCCCTTTCCGACGTGAAACCCTGAAACAGGCCGCGCACCGCCGCTCGCGCCACACCAACACTCGATACTCAACCTATTTTTACCCGTTTTGTTAATTATAATCGCCAAAAAGCCCTTAACTCGACCAAATCACCCCTAAGTAGAACCTATCAGTGGACAATTAGAGCGAAACGAGCTATTCATTACTCTCTAACTACACTTTCAGTTAGATTGCTGCCTTTCAACAATACCTGAATATTGTTCGACGGCAATTAACGCAACTCTGAATACTTTGCGTGAAGCAATTACAATAGGTCGTTTTGTAAAAGGGCCGAGTGTGCTGCCCGAAATACGACCCAGTCGGGAAACTTATTAACAAGATCATTTAAATTGAAACAAACTTTGAAACTGACTGGAAGAGGTTCTAACGATCTGATATTAGATTTCATTAAAAACTTTTTAATTACAGTTATATAAACAGTTGTGGGTCGTGGTGCAATTTGTGTTTAATTTAAATTTTAAGCATATGCTATACGACGAGTGGAATTAATATGAAACTGAGGACATTTTCACAATCTGCTCCAGAATATACTACGTCATTTTAATAAACTAAAATAAACAACTGAAACTCAATTTGCTATCTGTAGCTTCCAAAAGCTAACTGTGAACTTTCGTTAAATAAATTAGGTCACAATCGACAAATAACTTGCATAGGTACCAACCGAGCACGACCAGGGCTAATGGAGTTCGCTATTATTGTGAAATGGGAAAACATTACCACAAACCTAATTTAGAGTTGATATTTTGCAGTCTGAGCGATCCATAATTTACATAAATAATGGTCAGATGAAAATGAGGAGCTCGTGGCTAAGTAAAAACAGCCGCACTGGTCGATCCATCAAGTTAAGCTACGCTTGCCGGGGTTGGTCAGTGGATGGGTGACCATCTTTACATACCGAGAATCCTCCGTGCCTCGGAAAGCACGTTAAACTGATGGTCCCGGCAGTCATTCGTGGATCTTTGACAGTCGTTACGAGTCGTCAGAAGCCCGAAAGTCTGACACCAGTCTTACCATGGGGTATCGTATTATCCAGTTACTGGGTTGTGGAGGTCAGATAGGCAGTCGCTCCATGTAAAATACTGGTATTCAGCTGCATCCGGTTAGACTGGAAGCCGACCCCAACATAGTTGGGAGCAGGCTAGGCAGATTGATTGAATGGTCAGATGAAAATAAATTTAAAGAAAACCAGAGAAATACCTAAGTAAGTTTTGTATTTCCCTTCATAGTAACTCTGATCGTAACTCGATCCACTCGATATCGGCGAAGCATTAAAAAGTTGAATAAAAATAAGTTTTAAAAGCAATGACGATTCGAAAGTAAAGTTTTTTGTTTAATATCAGTGAGAAAGCACTTAAAAGTTCCCAAATGAAGTGAAAACTGCGTACCTAACACAGAGGTGCAAAAAGCTTTTCAACTATTGACCCAGATTTGAAATAAAAAATGCACGCAAATAGATAAGTACCAATTTTGTTTTAGATATCTTGAGATAGACGGATAATTGTACCTACATTATAATACAAGTGATCTAAGTTTGTCGTTACACTCGAGGCCGAATTGCAGCTTGTAGCTCTAGCCGAAGGCGAGGGCGTAATGGAGTCGAGAATGTATGACAAATAGTCACACGTTTCTTTTGACGTTTTTCAATACACTTGCGAGGAAAAGGCAAATATTAATTTATAAAAAGAGGCGCGCGGATTCCTTTTTACAGGTTGAAGGAGAGGTATCTAATGACGAAGCCAGCAAATAGCATATTATTAGTAATTAATAAAAATGTATATAGAACACAAATTAATGTTAATTTGTTTACTATATTAAACGATTTGCTGAAATATAATGTTTATTTATCATATTTGGTTTATTACTTAATATATATTTACTAGGCTTTAAAAAGCATGTAGGCGCTTTGCTGATACTTAAAAAAAAAGAGTACATGTCTGACTAGTTTAAAATGATCTGTAGCAATCTGTGCGGCAAGCGTAGCGTGGGACGCATCTAGATGGACAGACTGGATGCAGAAGATGGAGGACAGGGTATTGTGGCGCAGCTTGAGAGGGGCCTATGTCCAGCAGTGGACTGTGATAGGCTGGGTAATCACATTGTACCAAATGGGCATAGCAATAAAAATGAAGAACACTTTTTCCTAGGTGTTGATTTAGTAGTGTGATAATTGGGTGCATTCCTTGAAATGTATATATATTGAAATTATATATATGTAATACTAGAGCAAATTTGCAACATTATTGACTCCTATAATTGGGTCCAAAATGCGATTGTTTTGGAGATATCGAAATACTACCCAGTTTGTAACAACATTTGTAGGTTTGAAACACGTGCTAAAAGTGGGCAATGTTGTACCATTTTAGAAAGCCTACAAGACAGTGAATTTGTTTCTGTAATTTGCACGTTAAGTGCCATAGATTTATTATGACTAAACTGCCACAAAAAAGAAGAAGGTTAAACCAACATACCATGAACTTCACGACGCTTAATTTATAAAGACATGGATATTTATTTGATACATGAATTTTCGAAGGAATCATTTAGTCATAACCTATTAGAAAAGTATCAGTTTAACTTCTAAAGCATAGCAGATTTCTCACAATTAGCAGTTGGACGAGAGGCGGAAAATTAAAAAAAAATCTTAAATCAACCCGATATTTCCAAAACAACCCATTTTCGACCCCAAGTTATCGGGTCAAAAATGTAAAAAAAATTGCACTAGTATCACCTATTTCAAGGAGTCCACCCAATTACCAATCAACCTGTACTTATATGTTTCTCCGTGTCAATAAGATACGCTGCTATTGATTTTTAAAGGTACAAAACTAGCGTTTTGTTTTAAAAATGTAGGTAAGTATATTACTTTTCAATAACTTGCATGTCAAAGTAACGTTTCATGTCTGTGCAGGCCGTGGAAATTACATGGAAAAATATAGATTGGTAACTGTTATTATGAATGATTACGAGTAAGCAATCACGATAATTATGTAATTTCAACACGATACCACAATAATCGTTTCATACCAAATATAGTTGTTAGGTAAGCTATTGGATAGAATGGATAGGTTGCCCCAAATACCTACGTACGTACCTACTCATCCATAAGGAGGAGAATTTATAGAATTTTATTTTGTCCTTATGAATTCGCCTCTCTCCTGTTTGTGTAGGAACCTTCCCAAAAGCCTACCCATGAAAAAAATGTAGGTAACCTTATTTCTGATTGAATTTCCATCGGTAGGTATATTTAGGATCAAATTATTTATGATTTCGGGACGACTCTTTCAATGTAAAAAGCGTAAATAACGAACCTAAAAATGTAATCTACTGGGAAAAAATATATTCCGAGATAAGAGACGTGTTATTAGATTGTCAACATTTTAGGAAAAATGTAGATAGACTTCACGCAGTAGAATTAATATTACTTACCGAAATAATTAATTAAATAAATATTTAATAATCCGGGCTTCTGCCCGTGCGAAAAACTAAGATATCACATCTATTACCAAACTACTTCTTGAACCAGTTAAGTAGTTAAAACTTTTCCTGCACTTAAATTTCACTTTGCTTTATCATACTTAAATTTTATGAGACTTGTAAGTTAAACGCTCTCTGATAAAAGCTATGTGGAGACTAATGGAATCACTTTAAGCAGGTGCATTATAAACTGAAAATAGAATCGGTATATTGTAACAAGATTCAAACCTAATGCCGGTGAAACTCCTCGAGCGTTAACTTTAGCGCAAACATAATGCCGGTGTCCTGATGGCCAATTCTCCTACTTAAAAAACGTTCACATTCAAGTCGCAATCTGTCAAACTTGTCAAAAATGTTGGTAAATTGATTGTATTTTTGACAGAATGCGAATGAGATGCGAATGCGAACGTTCTTAAAAATTACGGGAATTGCCCCTCTGGAGTCTAATTGCAATATGTATGGCAGCTCTATGAAAAATGTGTGGAGACGAAAGTGTTAAGGTCTATTAAGGACTACTACATTTAATAGACAAAGAATTGGACCAAAGAAGCGACAGAATGGTGTCCTAAATAGAACAAGAAGAAAAGGCAGACAGTATCGTAGATGGGAAGAAGACATCAAAAAGACGGCAGGGACGACTTAGACGAGGGAAGCAAGAGATCTAAGCTTGTGGGGAACTCTTGGGGAGGCCTATGCTGAAAAGCAAGACAATCAAGGAACCGGTGTCGAATAAGAAAATAAGATATTTATCCATCTAAACATTCCTGTAGTAATAGTAGAAATAAGATGAATGTTAACTTGTAAAATTGTTAATAAATGCTATTATTCTTTTTCAATGCCTTTGATATATCTTATTATTAAGGACTAATTAGACCAATGATTCCCAAAGTGGTCCAGGTGGACCCTCAGGGGTCTACGTTGGCGTGGAAGAAAAATAGGGGTTCACAAGTTGTAATTGTCCACGAAAATTTTTCTGGTTTCGATAGTGAGTAACAATAATGTTGTTTTACTTATCAAGGCAGATAATAAAATACTCAAAATAATGAAGGGAGCAAAAAAAAATTTGGTGATTTTTTACAGACTGTAAGTTCGGTGAAAAATGGTCGTATTGAGACTTTAAAAAGCATTTTGAGCATTTTGATTTTGAGCTTTAAGATTCAAATTATCAGTTTTTTTTTTTTTACTACTTACCACTCCAAATTTAGGGTTGAAACTCAGCCGCGACGCAAATTTACATCGTTTTTTGACGACTTTTGGGAATATGGTAGAAATGTAGCAGCAGGGGTCTACTGAAACCAGGAAAATTTTGAAAGTGGTCTACGACACAAAATAGTTTGGAAACCTCTGACTTAAACGAACGAACCATCACTCGTTCGTCAAGTGGTCGCAAGCGCTGCTGATCATGAAGATTTTATTTAGCAGGAGATTCAATTTCTCAGGTCGGGTAAAGTGTTATTGGGTTTCTCCATCCGGAATTTCTCAGTAGCAGCCCGGAGTCTGGATTTGTGCCCAGTTGATGACAATAGGTTCGCCTATTATTAGGTACATGGAACTTAAACATAACTGGTGAAATATGGGGGGTATATACACCTCTGGCTAATTTCTTGGGGAAACAGGCATGTAATGTTATGTTATGTATTCTCCGTTATGGGGCAGAAAAATATAAGAAAATATGCAACGGATTATTACAGTGTGTATGGAAGAGAATTACCCGGTTAACTCGAAACCAACAAAAATTAACGTGTATTGTTCAACATTATGTTTACATAACTTATGTTATGTTATGTATTCTCCGTTGTGGGGCAGAAAAAATAAAGAAACGGATATTACAGTGTGTATCGAATAGAACGGCCCGGTTAACTCGAAACAAACAAAAATTAACGTGTATTGTTTTACATTCTGTTTACTAAAGTAGGACTGCTAACAATTAAAGTGATCCTATCTAAATGTTTATGAGTCGCTGACAAGCTTCCTATGTCTTAATTGGCGTACATAACCGACTATTTCTATGTTAATGCCCCCGAAATGGGAGAAAAGCGGAGTTTATCAGCAGTTTATTTAGGATAAAATTATTTTTACTGCCTTAGGCTAAATAGGTAAAGAAGACGTACCTACCCACTATCCTATTGCTCTATCACAAGTATTTGCATAAAAGGTAGGTGCCTATACATAGTGTTTTATGAGCTGAGTGTTTCAATGCTTTCTCTCTCCTTCTTTTTTGCTGTGTGCGACTGAGTCCATAATGATCACATAATGTAATTGTGGAACACATTGTGGAATACAAATGAAGTATTGAGTATTAAGACGGGACTGTAACGGTCCTACAGAAAAACGTTCTTAGGTCACATTTTTAGAGTACCTACTGAATACAGAAAAACGTTCTTAAGAGACACTTTTTGAGTACTGAATTGCTAATTGCAATTCACTTTTTTTAATACAGTACAGTAAAGGTTGAACTAGTCGCGGGCTCGGACTCACTGGTGGGCATGGCCAAAAAGCACGCTGTCTCACCTGGCATCGTGTACGACAGAGATAGTATCAGTGATGATCAGTTAGGTGCTGGTCTACGTGCACAACATCTAGATCGCACGTATATAAACACCGTTCTGAACTATTTTAGTAAAACGAACGCGTAATTTTTTTCAAAAAGTCCTTTAGTAAATCGAGTTTTATGACAAAACTACAGCATTAATCAAAATACAAATAAAGTTTACTGAACTCTTCGATCATTAAGCTTTGTTTTGGAGATTTACACTTCTTTTATTACTTATTTACGCCCAAAGTTGCGTTAAAATTATCAAGAAAAACGAGTATTTTGTGGATCCTAAATTTTTAATGGCTTATTATTTTACTATTCTGTTTCTGCACAGACAAAATAAATATTGAGACAAAACGATATCATGTTTAACTTTGCATGAACAATGTCAAACAGTGGAGTATAGTCCCGCCGAAATTTATAGGTACGGATCAAACATCAACTAGTTCCACCTTAAGTAACCTGGCCTTATCATCCTAAAAATCCAACCAGTTTAAGATAGGTAGGTAGTGAAGCTGAATTAGGTCCGGCGCTCTGGTCAGTCGGATCGCTACTAACCATGGTTACTGGATAATCTTACAATCTACATGAGCTGTTTTCTCAGGGCTCATACTGACTCTATAGTAAAATAATTTGTTTATTTTAGGGTGGTTAGTGAGCAACCTGGTGTCAAAGTTTTTATGCCGCCCATGGGCCTCTGACTTGGCTTCACATGCCGTCGAGAAATATCTCTCTGGCATGCCGATGAGTTTTGTTTTTTACTCTCAAAGATTTCTGTATAAATTTAATGGAACATCTAATAGGCAGTTACCAGAACTTTTCTGATCCAATTAAGTACGCAGGAAGGTATCACTAATAATAAAACTTCTTGTCAGTTGGTCAGAAACTCCACTTTCGTTAGCGTCCGTCATGACCGACTTGGTTTTATTGGATGGAGGATAAACTCAAGGACTCTCCAAGGACTCTCAACTTTGGCATGTAGTCTGGTCAGAGGTCTCTGGGGTGTAGAAAGGTATAAGTAGGTAGATTAATGTTCAGTAGTTAAACTAGATCAGTCTTTTAGACCTCTTTAGGTACTTTCCTTCACACCATATTGCGACTTGATATAGGCCTGCACCCTTTTACCGGTACCGGTAGGTTCCAGTTACTTGGAAATTAGAAGCCTAAATTGTGCGTTTTTGCCGATTTTAATTTAATTGAAGGTCGAGATAAATTTTAATATAAGATCATCACTTTATACAGGGTGTATACAGGGTGTTAACAGGGTGTTAAAGAAATTGCGTGCCATAGCTTCAGGGTGAGTTCAGAATCGATAAAGGAACCCGCAAAAAATAAATACCTTTAAAAAAAAACGAAAATTATCATAAGATGAACCTAATGTAGTAGGTACCTACTAATTAAATTGCAATCATTTAGAATTGCTTAAAATTTGTTTTTATTTTGTTTAAATGCTAATTAATAATTTCCTAGAGTTACCTACCTACTATCGAACGCAATGAAAGTAAGTAATTAAAGCATTTAAACAAATAAAATAATTTTGATTCTACACGATTGCTATTTTAAGTTAGCAGGTGCTAAATTAGGTTGATCTTGCATATTTTTTTCTGTGTTCCTTTATCGTTACTGAACCTACCCCTAAGCTATGGCACGCAATTTCTATAGCACGCAATTTCTATAACCCTGTATAATTCATCGTTTTTCTCCATGTGTTACATTACACCCACAACAGTTTCCTTTTTGCAGCGCGGTCTTAAGTAAAGTTATTACTCTGCATAAAATAAATTTTAATAAGCACCAGAACTGCCAGCGACTGGCAAAGACAGTAAGTACGAATGTGTTATATTTAAAACGCTTCGTAAATCACGATGTGGGAACCGTTTCAGCTGAACAATTGAAATAAATCAGAATTAAACCCTTGTAAGGAATAAGTACAACACACCTGATCGCTGAAACATTCAACAATACGTGATGTTTTAGATTCTTTTGTGCCTCCAGTATCGTATCGTGGTTCGACTTATCAGTAAGCTTATTGTGAAAAAAGAAAGCTGTTTTCATTCCAATGCAGGTTAGTTTTGGCTTTCGACTTAGTCGCGCACTTCGTGGTTTTAATCCCCCTTTACCCGTCTACCATCTAAGATGTGTGCCCAAATTCCTTTCTTAGGGCCAAGCTGTTTATTTCGTGGTGCCAAATCTCAAACTGTCTTGGGGCTAAAGATAGGTGTTGGCGTAGGGGTTTAATTTTCAGACTGTCAGACCTTTTCTTTTTACCTACCTGCCTTTAATTAAACTTAAATATTTTCCTCTCAGTTTCATCTTAAGAATAGCTAGGAAAAGAAGGACATCAATATATCCTCGAAATTGGGTTGCGGAGGTCAGAAAGCAGTCGCTACCAGCAAATCAATAAGCCGCATCTGGATCTAGACTGAAGTCGACCCCGGCGAAATTTGGGAAAAATGTGCGATGATAATGATGAACATGCTAAAGATAGGATCGTAGATAGTTTTGTCATGTTGCGTTTTTTTTTTAATATCCATTCCAAACTGTTATGTTATGTAGGTATGTATTTTAATAATGCCAAACTTAGATCATTAATTTATCCTACAAAGCATGATTTTTACTTTTGGATTATTTACGGTTTTACCTACTCCAATTTTTTCTCCCAGTTTTCCCGAAAAAATCATATTCATTTCACGATACCAAAGTGTTTGATTCTTGCTTCGAAGTGTGGCTAACCGTCACTCAGAGCTGTTATTGCTATCGTCAAATCAGCACGATACCATGCCATAACTAAGCCATAGCTCTAAAATGCCACCCCATGGCCTAAGGCCCCATGGCATAAGTACTTATAATACGTCCTACTAGATATTCCTACGATAAATCAAAATACTTTTAATTTCGTCATTGCTATGATGGGTAGGTAATGGGTAATTTAGAGTTAATAACCGTCTGACAGTCCAAACTTGATAATAATTATACGGGGTGTCAGGGACATCGACGCGAAGCCGGCTACCATGGATTCAGTACATGATTCTGAACCGAAAAATTTCAACGCAGTGGGCGTTGAAATTTTTCATCGGTTATTAAAAAAAAAAACAGCTGTTTCATAGAAAAGTGCAATACCTACACGGTCAAAATGTATGGAGCAGCTGTTTTTTTTTTAATAACCGACGAAAAATTTCAACGCCGGGGGTTTCAGAATCATGTACTGAATCCATGGTAACCGGCTTCGCGTCGATGTCCCTGACACCCCGTATAAGCAGGTGGAAACCTACTAGATCCCTAATTTTGATAAATTCTTACAGAAAATCATAGGTTTAGGGAAGTCTCACGTTCCAGAAAAAATACTTGAATTTAAACTTTGATATAAATGTAAATGTTGTTTTATTCGAAGTCAAAATAGTACCTACCCACCTATTTTGTTACTCGGCTTTGATATTTCTCCGCTAACATATTCTTAGAAAACCATTTCAAACATAACTAGATCTCCATTCAGCGAACACAAGCAATAAAACTCGATTAACACTTCAGTTTATAAAAATCTAATTAAGTATTGAACTAACCTAATATTTACTTAATTAAAATCGGAACCGAAGTAAAATTACCTCCTTAGAAGATTATTAATTCTTGGTTATTAAATGAAATTGGTAGAATGTATCGAATAATTTTGTGTTACTTAATCTATATGATAAATAAGTAGCAGTAGTAGCGGTAATCAACTTTTGCCGTTGATCGAGCCTCGTATAGGTACGTCGTGTAGTTCTGTGTTGTCATTTACCTAAGACCGGTGCCACACTTGCAACACATGAATATGCGCAAACGTAAGTGTGTTTGGTTCTGTCAGTTCGATATTTGCCTCTGGAGACTGGTATGCACGACCTAATCCCTCCTGAGCCCGTGTGAGCACGGCGCGCCAAATTCGACACTCGGTATGCCCGGGATTTTTGGGTGACATCCCGGGCCACCACGTGATACTTAGCCGACAACCGATGTATTTTGCTGGTTATAATATGTGAGAATATTGGAACTGAATATATTTACAGATTTAGTAGTTTAGTTTTTATATCAATGTTGCTTCATCACTTGCTTAGACGTGTTGAGTGGGGGTTGTGATATGAAGTTGAAATGTTTAGGTTAAATAAATTTTAATCACGTAAGTATTATAGGATGCTACTTAAGTGATTAAGATTTATTTAACCTAAACAGTCTCAAGAGGCATCCCTCTTGAGGCTTCAAGAGCTCACACTGACCACGGTATTCCTTAGTAGTCCCCATCTTTTTTATCTAGGTAAATTTTGTATAGTTTGAAATTTCATTAAATTCTAACAAGTGCCAATCAAGTTAATAGGTAATACGTTCCTATTTAGGTAAAAAGATCAACGTTTTTTTAAAATACACGAATTAATTTAGTATTCTTCATTGTAGCTAGCCATTAAGTAGCAAAGTAGGAAAAATCAATTTTAAGGACTAACAACAATTAATTAAGTAGGTACTTAATTAATTGTTGTTAGTCCTTAAAATAGATTTTTCCTTAATTTTCTTTGGTACCTATAAAAGCACTTTAGAAAAATGTTATTGTTCGCTAGATAAACCATGTTTTGAAATGCTAATTTACACTTGAATACTAACAACAAGTGAATTCATTACGTTCCTATATAATTACCTAAATTAAATTCAGCAATGCATAAAATTGTATTCCCGTTAAAAGTAGAAAAAGCTTGTAGAAATATTCGAGCGGAGTTGATGTACTTTTATCAAAATGATTAAAATGCAAAATGTTATTTTGAAGAAAACTAAAATATCCAATTTATTAATTAAATTAATTTAATTGTAACCATTAAAAAAATGCACAAAACATCCGGAGAGCAGCTGCTGCGGCTGGAGGGGGGGGGTACTGGAGCCCAACGTGGGACCCAGTTATCGTCGTTTACCGCAGCACATATTTTGCTAAATGAGTTAGGTGTAGTCGGGTGAACGGAAACTATTAATATTATCACCTGTCGTACCTTTATTGAGGCTCGAACCTCATGGTTTCAGCTCTACAACGTTCCAAAAATATCGATTCACGACGAATCCAGCATGTCGGCCGCCCTCTAGGGCAGACGGCTCCTCTCGCTCTACGTACACATAGGACACAACACGTCAAGCGAGATATCAAAACGGTTTCCCGCCACTAGTATTTTAACACATTATACAGCCATTGTGGGAATTTTAACCCACGGTGCGCGAACATAACAATGTCAACACTGTTTTTTAGTTTTTATAAATGTTTTACTCAGGATATGATAGGAAAATGGACTAAAAGTTTCATTATGCCGTTAAATTTCGAGGCGGACACCGTACCGACCTCCTACGCTCGCTCGACCCGATTGACTGAATTTCCTACATTTCCCGGCGCAAGCCTTCACCCCTTGTAATCGAGCACGTTCGCAAAGATATAAGGGTGAATATCTAGATGTACCTATCTAGTTACTTTTCTTTAAAAATATTTATTTTCGAGTAAATGCGTCCGGTTCTCTCCAGTCTGCAGTTTAAAAAGTAGTGCACTTTTAAAAGCAAGAATTGAAAACATCAACCCGCTTTAATTGGTTTAATTACCGAGATTAAGAAGTTTTAGTAGGTAAGTAGGTACAACATGTTTTAAATTAAAAATAGGTTGAAATATTACATTTTTGAAAATAAATCATGAAGCTTTCTTTCATTGTCTCTCAATTCATAAGTAGTTTTACATAGGTAGGTACGGCAAGTCTATAGTTAAGTATACTTACTTTATTATAGGTACCTTGTGTACCCTTACAAAATAATAGTCCAGTGAATTGTATGAACATTTAATTTTTCAAGTCAATAAAATATGTAGTCTGTGTAGATTTTTTTTATTTTATTTATTGCTCTATGTTACCTATTTTTTCCTGATTCACAGGAACTAATTATATATATTTTTGGTTTTATTCCTGTTTTTAATTGATATAAAATAATAATTTACGGAATAACAAAAAGCAAAAATTACAATAGTAAAAATCCATCATCCTACACAAAATAATAATTATATTTCTGAACGAAAACGATGCCAGCGCCAACCCAGCACAGTTCACTAGCTTCTCAACTGACGTATCGCTCGAGCGAACCATAGCTTTGCAGTTTATGAGTATCTTTAGCATTTTTTCTTTGCTATCTTGCTTTGACACTTTGGTTGTGAATCTTGTTTACCTGCCGTCATTAGTGTCGAAAATTTAAATTGTGCTGGTGACGTCTTCACATGACGGAATTGCGTCTCTCAAAGTCAAGCAAAACAAGCGAGTCAAACACGTTAGCTAGTGCCGAATTTGTGTTTTATTTACATGATAAGTCGTATTAACTCGTAATAAAATTATTTTCTTAAAATGGCGCAAGCTGAAGACACTGAACTTCGAGATCTAGTTATAGAAGCTTTAGAGAGAAATGGATCGCTAGCCAAAATACGCGCGTTGCTAAGAGCTAATATTTTTTTAGCTTTTGAAGATGAATGTGAAAACTTAAAACAGAATGTGAATTTAGATAATATACTTAAATTACCGGAGGGCCTATTAGCTCTATCGGTGGTCCATGAGTTTTTAGAGTTCTGTTGTTTGAAGAATACATTATTCGTTTACATGTCGGAGTCGCGGCAAGGTAGCGAATACAAATACGAAGGGAAGAAAAAATTGTCCGAGAAGATGAATTTACCCAAATCTGATAATATAAAAGAACCCCTCTTGTTCACACTTCTTAAAAATATGTTAAAACCACATCAGAAGAAATATTTTGATCCAAATACTAACTCGAAGTACAACAATGACGAAAAAAGTGATGATAAAAATTACAGGGATGAACAAAACTGTACTTACATACTGCATGAAGACTCGCAGAGTAGTACTACAAGTTCTTCCCAGTCTGATAATTCATCTGATGAAAAAAATAAACTACATCTGCGGCTGCAACTAGATAACTCAGATACAGACACTTCTAGCGACTCTGCACGGGACAAAACAAGTTCGGAATATGTTCCTGGAGATCACATACTTCAAGTGGATAATAGTGTTGTTAACTCTAATAATTACATTGCTAAAAAATCCAGTGATTGTGTAGATGTAAGAGATCAAAAGTTTGTAACTTTTAACAGACCAAGAAATGAAACTGCTTTGTTAATGAGTGAATTTAAATTGACAACTAATAGTAGTAGTGACTCTACCTCATATGTAGAATTAAAACCTTTTAATTCATTAGATGAAAAAATGCTCAATACAGCAGGCTTGCCCATTATGGAAACAGATCCTATAGATCAAACAAATACTAATATTTTATCAGTGACAAATGTAAAGAATGATTTATCATCTGCTAAATCTGCTACTTTGAGTAATACATCACCTGTATCTCATAAACAAGAAACTGAGAATAAAATTGTAGAAGTCAGTGAGAAAAAGTCACAGGAATCTGGCAAGTCTGAGGATACTGCAGAATTTAGTTATGGTGATGACTTCTCATCATCACCAATTTCTAAGTTTAAAGAAAATATAGATAAACAATCGAAGTCCTCAGGCTCTGCTCAAGGTGAATTAGAAAAAAGTTTAAATAAAAATGCATCAATTGGAAGTCCACATCAAACTTCTCAGAGCACACAAAGTTCCGTTTCATTATCTGATGTTGCAGATTTGATTAGTGAAAAAAGTTCCTTAAGTATTACAAATAATAAGTCAAAGCAGTCAGGAAGTATTCACTCAATGGGAAAAACAGAAATTAAACAAAGTAAAGTTCACAGTGATGACTCTGGAGACTTCACAGAGTCTCCCGTTCCCTCTTTGTCCAATTTGAGTCTTGACATTCACAGTGATTAAAATATTCAGCATTTAAATACTCCTCCTTGTCTTAAAAGTATAGTATTACTTAGTGAGATATAGCAATAATATTTCATGTCTTTTATACAAAATAAGTTCCTTAAAATATTGAAAAAAATATTGGTAGATATTTTAAGCTTTAAATTTTTCATAAAGATGTTGGACTATTGTGTACAATTTGATGATGCCTAAACATGTACCTATTTTGTGTAATAATTACTTGTTAAAAATTAATCAATAAGAAAAATATTTCAGACCTCAGTTGCATTTAAAACAATATTGAATAATGTATCTTTCCTCTTTAATACAACACATCTAAGTATTTATAATTAAGTGTCATCTTTGGTGTTTTTACATTGTGATAGTTGATCAAAGTTTATCCTACTGTTAGGAAGTCTTAATAAACATGAATTCAGAATCTTGGATAATTATTTATTTATCGTTGTTGTTTTAACTAATTAACAACTTTTTGATACAAACGCAATGTCATGCAAGACAACGTTCAAATTCTAATGCATCCATAATTTATTTTGAACCTGTTTATTGCAAATGCTGTTTGAACTGTGGAGTTTCTTTCCGGCTCTTCTCCATAGGAAGAACCAATTGGAACCGTGCACCTAGCTTCTGAGGTTTCATAAGTGCCTGTGTAGGTTTAGGTATGTGAAATAAAATATTTTGAAATTTGAATTTGGTTACAAAAAAAAAAACAATGCTTAAAACTAAAACATAATGCTAAAAAAGATTGTTGCAAAGTGGCAATGAATGTAAACATCTATGATTCTGAATTCAAGTTTAGGTAAGCAGCTTGTAATAAGTAGGTTGATTTTAAGCTTTGGTATTGTGTCTGTATGTATAGGTAGGTACCTACATAGAATAATGTTTTCTTTATGAATGAATTGCCTAGTAAAGTAAATATATTGTATGTTTGATACTTTAGAGTAGGTACCTACTGACATTAAGATTCTAAGAACACTTGATTTTTACAAACAAAGCTTCAGGTTAATTATTTCTATGATAAGTCACTTTAGGTAATAGTCTACAGGTGCGCCCTTATCGTGAGCGATAATGTATTCTGCTTTGCGTGTGTGTTTGTTTGTTTGTTCGTTTGAGCTACGTCCCCACTTGTAACACACACGCCAACAACTCTCCCAACATAGTGACCAACATGTTACGCATAATGTGCACGGTGATATTAGCATTTCACTCAGCAAACCATTGAACTAGTCTGAACAACGCGGCGACGTGACGCGACGGTTCGAGACTCCGATCATACTTTTATTATTGTGCTTATAGCTGAGCCGTTATTTCGTAGGCAGCGTTAACAGAGGCAAATATGTATGTTTATCGTAGTTATCTAGTATCGCTAGTGCATCGTATGTAGGTAAGTAAGTAGGTACCTAATACTAATGCCAGTTTTCACTGAACCAAAAACACAAAGGTCATGGTCAAGGTCAACGTCATTAAGAGTAGGTACTTACTAAAGTAGGTCAAAAATAATAACATTTAATAAACAGCCTTATCTAGGTATGTATGGTTGTTTAATAAATGTTATTATTTTTGACTTAACGTCAACGTCATTAAGAGTACCTACTCTTAATGATGTTGACCATGACCTTTGTGATTTTTTTTCAGTGAAAACGGGCATTATTGACCTAATGACCACCTAGTTTTTGAGGTATTTGCGAAAAACCCAATTTCACATGTTGGAAGTTTTGTTGGCGAACATGTTACAAGTAGGTACGCAGTTCAACATACCCACTGCTCCCTGTGGATGCACCTTAGTATTATGTTTTCTGATATACTTACCTGCATCCTGTGTACCACTGCTTGTCAATGCTTACTGATATTATTAATGAATAATCATTCCTGTTTACAATTTATTGAAATGTCAGTGACAGATACTGGTTTGTAGAAATGGTTGTGCCTTATATAAATTGGATTCACTAATGCGATTGTTCCTTTTAGTACTCAATAAATGAAGATTCTAGTCCTAAATGAAATAAAACTGGTTCCGTCCAAATTGCTCCATTATTATATCTGTTTCTGGCGAATGTTTGATGAAAGTGTGCTGTAAATTAAGTACTTCAATAAAAATGCCTCTACATATTCTGTTGTTATTATTCAAAATATGTTTGTAAACTTGAAGATTTGTATCATTAGGTATTTTATTTTGTAGGTAGGTTACACACATCAAGCTATATATTTCCAGTATAAGCTGACCTCGCATTGTACGAAAATCCTATACAATGCGGGATCAGCATAAACTGGAAATGTATCTACTTATAGTAATTAAATCAAAGACACTCAGATTTTTATTATCAATTTTTATTTCACATTTTCTGTAAAGCATAGATTGTAGATATCACGTTTCACTTATGCACACGAATCAATCCATACCGAACACTGTAACACAGTTGTTACGCATTTCTATACAAAAGTAACGCTGTTTAATTATAGATAGCGGTTAGTGTAATCGCATACAAAAAGAAATATATTAAACATATTTACACTTAAATATTTTATATTAGGTACATGAAATTTAATATGAAAATGGTATAAAAATTACACTTTCATATGTTACATACATGTCTCAGTAATACAAATGCGGTTTATATCCTAACTTTGAAAAAATATAACAATAGTAAAAGCCACAATGCTTCATATAAACAGTAATAGATCTAACATTGTAATTATTACGTCGTAAAAAAATGGAAAATTATCGCTCCAGGCACTGTTATTGATTTCTTATTCACTTATCGAGTGGAAATGATTATTTTTCTCGTATGTAAATGAAACTAAAACAGTCTTACAGAAAGGTCCACATACTCATGCTATCGATATTTGCTAGAATTCACAAATATTGCAGAGTAAAACCTTTCGAAATGAAAATAAATACCGCCAATACAAATTAGCGATAAAATATTTAAAAAAAAATCAACTAGAAATAATATTAGAATCGCAACTAAAGTAACACTTAGAATAAGTAAATAATAAATATCAATAATGTACATATGGCAAATATTTGGCTTTATATATCATATTTATAATCCACATGTAAGGAACGTCAGTTTAGTTCATACACTGCATGGCATTGCTGCTGGTATTACTTTGTTTCAACTACGAGTTGAGAAGCAATATCACAGAATACCAGCGGGTAGTATAAAATCTTAGAGGATAGTGACGTCACAACACAGTCGGGACGAGGTGTCGCTATTATAGCTCGTTGCCCATGGAGCTGTCGTGAGTGAGATTCGAATCCATGCTCGCGTTGTCAGAGTCCTGACTTTGGTTTCCGCTGTAGTTCGCCGCTTCTTGCAGCCGCATCAACATGTTTAACTGTAACGAGAAGGAGGGTAGATTAATAAAAATAAGAATTTTCCAAATCGGTTCATAAATGACGGAGTTAAAAGAAGTAACAAATATAAAAAAAACAATAAAAAAATACAACCGAATTGAGAACCTTTTTGGATAATCGGTTAAAAATGGTCCAATGTCCCAAAAATATCAAAACAGAAATGATACAACCGAATTGAGAACCTTTTTGGAAACTCGGTTAAAAATGGTCCAAAAATACAAAACAGAAATTAAATGAAGATGTTCTTACCAAAGGGTCTTGATTGTTGTTCGTGTTGGAATCTTGATTTGATTCTTCAATGCCAATCTCCTCCACCGTGATTGCTCTAAGAGTCTGTAAAATAATTTTTTATTAGTACACTATACATTTTTGGTGCTTTCGACCTCAAACTTAAATATAACAACCTAGCAATAAAGTGATCTTTGGATAAGCAGTAGTTTATTGTTCTATCGCATCTCGAGGTCTGGCTAAGTAATCACAGCCGCACGGATCGATCCATCAGGTTAAGCTACGCTTGCTGAGGTTGGTTCGTGGATGGGTGACCATCTTTACACGCCGAGACTCCTCCATGCCTCGGAAAGCACGTTAAACCGTTGGTCCCGGCTGTCATTCATGGATCTTTGACAGTCGTTACGGGTCGTCAGAAGTCTGGCAAC
The DNA here is from genome assembly GCA_916701695.1 of Agrochola macilenta. Taxonomy (NCBI): domain Eukaryota; kingdom Metazoa; phylum Arthropoda; class Insecta; order Lepidoptera; family Noctuidae; genus Agrochola; species Agrochola macilenta. Next base: position 15,762,506 of record OU753554.1, on the reverse strand, counting down.
TAGTCTTACCAAGGGGTATCGTATTACCCAGCTAGTGGGTTGTGGAGGTCAGATAGGCAGTCGCTCCATGTAAAATACTGGTATTCAGCTGCATCCGGTTAGACTGGAAGCCGACCCCAACATAGTTGGGAAAAGGCTAGGCAGTTTTTGCATCTCATCAGTAAATTCTCTAATCTCATATCAAATCTGCTGCGATCTGCGTGATCATCATAATATTTTCCTCACTAACTCCCTGATGTAAGTAGATTAAAAATTTCATCATAATTAGTTTATTGACTCAGGCGTGACTTTGCGGAAGTCCATTATAAAATACAATAGACGACGTATATTTAGTAACCTAATCATAAAGAGTCTTAGAGAACCCTGTAAGAAATCGTCACGTGTTTCACCTCTCAACGAGGCATCCTCAGGATGACGATTGACTTGTTGCTTTATGACTCTTTAAGAACAGATAAGCGGATTAGGTTACTAAATAAACGTCGTCTATTGTATTTCATCAGAATAATGCAATTCCTAGTAAGAAAGTTCAAAAGGTACTTACGTGTGAATGGTTGGGTTCTCTCCAGGGGTATGAAGACTTGATGTGTTGCAGCGGGTCGACGGCGGCGTGTCGTCGTCTGCCGTACAACGCGATACCCTCGCGCACCGCCTCCGACGCGTACGGCACTATGCTGTAGTTCCACACGTCCGCGAACCACGCCTAAGGACATAAAGGTAACGTAAAAATTACGTATGGCACACTGCGCCAGTAAAGTTGAAGGTCGGAGAGCCAGTTGCCACAAACCGGGCTGCTACTGAGATAGTCCGAATGGTAAAATGAAACCACTTTCTTCCCCACCCGGGGATCGAATGCAACGCCCCATGCTCAGGAGTTGTGCTTATGACTAATAAGTGGACTTTAGAGGTATGAGGAACGAGGTGTAAAGTTTATTCATCCTCTATAGAAAAGGTGGGCAACTGCCCAACGATTGATGTCGAGGAAGTTATATATAGGGTGGCAGGGACATCGAAGCGAAGCCGGTTACCATGGATTCAGGAACCCCCCTGCGTTGAAATTTTTCGTCGGTTATTAAAACAAAACCAGCTGTTACTTAGAAAAGTCCAATACCTAAGCGTTCAAAATGTATAGAACAGGTGTTTTATTTTTTAATAACCGACGGAAAATTTCAACGCAGGAGGGTTCAGAATCATGTACTGAACCTATGGTAACCGGCTTCGCGTCGATGTCCCTGCCACCCTGTATTTGGTGTTCGCGCGGTAAACTCTAATTGCGCGATGCAGGATTTGTGTGACGTCGTGTCTTTGATGCGTAGGTCGCATGTGGCGATGTAGGTAGGACCACAGGACTAACCGTAAAATACTAAAACTCGTTTCTCATTCGAAAGTACCTACCTACCTACAGTTTACAGACCTGTACCCTTGAAAACCAGGTTGATTCATCAAGAAATCAGTCCTTCTTACCAGGTAGGTACCAGGTCATGGCATAGGTATACAAAGATTTCAATATACCTAGGTACATATGTCATGTCACAAGCAGAATATTACAAGTAGGTATTCGTCCTTACCTGACTAGCCTCCAAGTCCATAGGACACGCGAGGAACAACCTCGGCCCCACAGTGACGTCACTCGACGAGTGAGCCTCTAAGAAGGCGTTGAGCGTGGACCACACTCCCGGCAACCATTCTAGTACGGCGGCTAGTGCGGGCTCGCGACGACCCAGCCGGAGTTCTAGGGTGAATAGCTTGCGACGGAGGTACCTGGGTGAAGGGTGGTTGAATTAGATCATGGCTAAGAAATTGATGTAAAAACTGAAAATTTCAGCGAATTACCTATCTACAGCTTTTTGTCTTTGCAAAAGTGCTGATTCTCAGCCTAGTTTGAATAAATGACTTTGAATAAAGTCAATTTATTCAAAAGTCATTTATTCAAACTAGGCTGAGAATCAGCACTTTTCGAACGTCAAAATTACATAAGACATGTATGATTTACGTTGTGCCTCTCCAAAACATCGTGTGGAAACAGGCCTTAGCCTTAGAGATATTTCTCGATGGCATGTGAAGCCAAGTCTGAGGCCGGCTTTAAAACTCTGACAACACGTTATTCACTAACCACACGAAAAAGAAGGAAGAATGCTAGTCCAGTTTTTTTTGCTTTTTCAAGTGAATTGTAGTCGAAAACTTTTGACTTTTGACAAATTAGTAAGTTGAAGAAAAGGTTTACTTATGTCAAATTAATAATCATTTAACATCTTGAATTAAAGCTATAGATTATAAAGGACCTGTTTCATACAAGGCGTTTGCAACGCGATAAAATTGGGAAATCAAAATGTCATTGATAAACTTTCAGATTTTGTTTGGCCTTCTCAGCTGTTTCAGCAGGATAATTTTGGTAGGTTATATGCACTGGTTACCTAGCTAAGAATCCTTTGACAGGTTCCATGTGATTGGCTGTGAGGAGCCACCTGAAGTTGTGATGGAGCTGCAAGTTTGTTGTGTTGCACGTGGCTTGCGACATGGTTCCTGAAACAAAACATTACTTATTAAGTACCCATATATTCAGAGAACGCGTTTTCCAAATTTAGTTTTTTTCCTGCTTAGATCCTAAAAAATGCGACCCTGCTTAGCATACCTATTTAGTAATAACTTGTTATATGCTGCGGCCGCATCTGCGTCTACCTATCGTGACAAAGCAATGCGTGCCGAAACTTCCTATGTTTTGCTCGCTAAAAAGTATCGCGCTAATGCGGTGGTCACATTAGCGTCTTCGCCACGTTTATTATGTACCGCCACCCGTGCGAGCAGTGCTATGCAGCCCGAACTATCGCGAAGATAACCGAAAATGGTTGGTCACATGTGCGTGTATCGTATCACTGTGCGAAGCTTCGTCACGATAGACGTAGATGCGGCCGCAGCATATGAATGTAGGTAGATACTGTTTGTTCAGTCGGTAATACAGGTTAAAAAACAAGCATAATACATATAATGCCGTACAAAGAAAGCATTCAAAGCCTCCTTAAAAGGAAAAGGTATGAGGAAAGAGTGCTTAACGATTTTATTCATGCATTACTATTCTCTCACGATCGTTTCACTATTAATGAGACAATTATGTCATCGTTATTGACATGGTCCAAAAAAGGCGTTCCGTAAGTAACGTCTGTCTAGTTTCTTAATTCCCAGTACCTACACAGAGAAAGGAACACATCTATAAGAGCTAGAACAGGACTGACAGACATCCTCACTAAAATAGACCAAATAAAATGGAGATGGGCGGGTCACATATGTTACGGAGCCCCCCCCGGATAAATGGAGTAAAATTTTGACAGCGTTTTGGTACCCTACAGATGGCAGACGAAATAGAGGTGGACAACGGAAAATATGGGAGGACGAACTATCTCACAGCAGGTCCAAACTGGAGAAGAGTTGCAGAAGACAGAAAGCAATGGAAATCGTTAGAAGAGGCCTTTGCCAAGTGGTACACTTGTATTGGCATTCATTCCGCATAGTGCATTTTTTCTTAGAATTTTATTAGGGATTCATTCCATAGATATACACATAAGAGCGTTTATCCTAAAAGTTGGCAACGTCGCAAATAGATGTCGAATATTACGCTGTTTTGATTAATTTGGCAATACTACTGTATGGAAATAAGAAATGTGGCTAACTAGCAAACTAGAATATTGATTATGAAATGAACACCGAATATTTAGTTTTAGATGTTAAAAAAGTATTTGGAAACTTTCCAAATGCCTTTTTTACACCTTAAACGGTTACAACATCATATTCAATGTTATAATTGCAATTCATTATTAATATTTTAGTTTGCTAGTTAGCCACATTTCATATTTCCATACAGTAATATTGCCAAATTAATCAAAACAGGTACATTTTTGATAGCTATTTGTGAATTTGCCAACTTTTAGAATAAACGCTGTTTAACCCGGAAATTCATTCTTAGTTCGGGCCCCGAACTAATCCTTATGTGACACGGTCACACGGAGTAGGAATCGTCCATATCGTCGCGTCGGCTAAAACTATGGATTTCGTACTTAGGGAGTAGACCCCCAGGCAGCGTAAGACCGGGCGTTTTCTGACGGGGTCCGCTAGGACCGATACCTGCCGGGGTCGCGGGAAAGTCTGAAAGGGTTACTGTGGCCCCTGGCAACGTACAGGCAACTGAAGGAACACGGGTGGGTTTTAGTCAGTAAGGGTCTGACACGCCCTTCCGCTCCGCCCAGAGCGGGGGGAGAAGTTATTTGATAATTTCAAACCCAAAAAAAAAAAAACCGGACGTTTTGACGTTATTTAGGGAGACTATAATTATCTACAATTTGTGGAGGTTTTCAATGCTTCATAAGTATCCAATACGGTAATGATGATAAAACAGTCTATCGAAGGTGTTCCCTAGCCTACACCATTCTATACTTGTCTAAAAAAGACTCACCAATAATAACAGGCATATTTCTGTTGTCAGGAGGCAGTAGGCCAGCGAAGGCGTCTCCTAACGCAGACGCGTGCTGAAGGTTGTCGAGTATGACCACTGAAGGTAAGGCAGCCTCCTCGCCGGCCGCCGCCGCGCCGCACTGCTCCGCGATGTTAGCGAGGTAGGCGCGCAACTCGTTGCAGGACTTGCGGTCCACACTGGAAAGGTAAGAGGGTTATTACTTGTTAAATTTATATTCTGGCAAGTTCAGTTACTTCTTAGCAATGTCATTATAATTGTGCTAGAAACGCTTAAGTAGCAACTCTTTAAAACTATGGGTTCTGTTTGAAAAACTCTGAAGTAACAAGTCTTAAAATGTACGGGTTCTGTTTGAGAAACGCTGAAGTAGTAACTCTCAAAATGAAAGGGTTCTGTTTGAGAAACGCTGAAGTAGCAACTCTTAAAATGTACGGGTTCTGTTTGAGAAACGCTGAAGTAGTAATTCTCATAATGTAAGGGTTCTGTTTGAGAAACGCTGAAGTAGCAACTCTTAAAATATATGGGTTCTGTTTGGGACAAATACGAAAGAGTATTTATCAGCAGATCAAAAATCTAAAAGTGCAGTAGGTGCAGGATGTATCAGGACCAGATTCTATTTTAAGAACAAGCTCACTTTCAATACGTAGTGGAAATGGCTGGGTATCTAACATCCCATTCGGATTTTCACAGGTTCCAATTAAAGTCAAAATAAACTTGGTCTTTCAACTGATACTTACTTTGCTACTTGGCCAATTAAGAATCTTTGAGGGTATCAAATAAAATCACCGAATGTAGGCAGGTACTCACTTAAAAGTAGCCACAGCTTCAGCGGGATTGCCTCTACGTTGCGTCTTCTGTACGTAGAACTCGGCTAGTTTCGCAGCTAGATACGACTTTCCCGTGCCGCTTGGACCGCACAGAATGATTCGCCGGTGTTCCGATAGCAGTGAAACATATCTGGAGAAAAATTATATTTAGTTGGGGATGCCATCGGCCTTGTTTTGAAGCTCTTGGCCTGCATCTCACCTGATGGTAAGTTATGATCAGGCCGAAGGTGGAAGCGAGCTTCACCCGGAATCCTCAACCACAGAGGAACTGGCTATCTTACCTCTAACTGCCGAAACACAACAATGCTGTTAACATTGTTGGTATGGCGACAGACTTAGATAAGATAGTGGTAGCTAGCCAGGCGGACTTAGAACAAGCCCTAGCGCCAACCAAACCGAGCAGAAAATTTTGCCCCCACTGGGAATCGAACCTGGGACCTCTGGGTCTGAGACAGGTGGTCTTGTGGCGGCATCTACATCGCCACATGCGAACTACGCATCAAAGACCTGACGTCACACAACATCCTGACGTCACAATTTAGAGTTTAACGCGCGATGGACATATATACAAGCTCCCGACTTCAACCTCTGGGCAATTGTCCGCCAGACACGACACCCGTCTGGTCGGAGGATCCTACCTTTTCTATGGTAGATGAGTGAACTTTACACCCTGTTCCTCATACTCCGAAAGTCTAACCACAGAGAAAGTTAATGTTTAGATATTTGTTGGATAACACTTACCTATATACAATATTTTTTGGTATAAGACTATCGAACGCCAAGCTCCCAACGCCTTCTAAGCAGATATACAGCGTATTGACAGTGCCAATAATATATCCACACGGCAAGAGCTCCGGGAAGCCTATTTCAGGTCCTCGGGTCGCTTCGCCCAGGTGATACGATGTTATCGAATCAGTGTTCAAACCGAGATTCGTTCCCAAGTCTATTCTGGACAAGTAATCTTTAAAAGTCTTCCTAACTATATAATCTAAGTTCTGCCAAGTCGTCTTGCCAGATATATAAGTGTAAGCTATGGTGAATTCATTACAGTTTATTGTCGAATCACTATTATAAACGTTCTTATACGAACTACTGTGCGTAGATTTATTGCTTTTAAGGCTATTTGTGTTAGACTTATTGATTTGTGAGTAGTCTTGCGTCTCTGTTTCGGGGCTACGGTTTTGCGAAAGCCGCGGCGAGTCGAAACTGGACTGTTTCTCAAAATGATTGTTGTATGAGCTCGCTGATTGCTTAGCGTAGAATCTGCATTCAGACTCCGTGAGCGTGTCTTGAACTTCTTCGAAATATCTTTGGAATGTCTCCGGTTGTCCTAAATAAACGGCTATAGCTATCTTTTTTCCGTCGGTTGTATCTCCTTGGCTGTCTGCAACACCTGTTAAACATACACAATGAGTCGTTAAATGAATCCTTTTGTAACTTGGAATAAACAAAAGGCGTTGTTTTAAAATTAGACTTACCGATGTCTGAATAGCTCTCCCCTATCGCTAGCTCGCGTGTCTTCGGCGGAGGGAGCACAGTGTTGATGTCGTAGTCACCACTGAGTCGCTCTCCTCCGTTCGCGAATAAATCACTGCTGCCATTCAGTGCTGCTAATAGTGTCTCGTTGTTTTCATTGAGCTCGCATGCGGCCTTATTGCCGTATATGGGCTCGACCATGCCCGATTTAGGCGAGCCTTTTTTGGAGAAATCCATGGTAGGGGTCGATGACATGCAGTTGAAGTCTAAGTCTAGAGGTTGCGAGTGCATGTCTAGTGTCGCCTGGAAAGAGAATACAGTTGTTGCTTACGAAGAAAATTATTAGGTCGTAACTTTTAAGCTTTATGTTTCTAAAGCTATCAATTTGAATGTGTTGATTACTGAACACAGTAATCAGTTATTTTCTACAACGTTCGGCTTCGAGTTTTTGTACCCACGATTTTGCTTTACGATTAGTAAGTAGCCATTAAGTGCATGGAAATCACCAAATTGACGTTTTCTACTCATTTTAAACGGTACGCTGAATTCCGTCTGCAGCTCTCTACAAAATTGACATGGACACATATTTGCGTGTGCAGTCGTGTGAAAATATGGAAACGATGAAATTGGTGTCATTATATGTAGATATTTTTTGTATGGTAGAGCCGTCATGCGTTACTAATCTTTGAAGGGTGAGGGTGTAGGAACTGTTGGCTGAACATTCCCGTGACGTGTCAGTGACATTGAATGAACAGGTGCATCGCGTAACACCGGTGCTACCGAAGGAGGAGGAGGTCTAAACAGACGGACTGCATTGCGACAGGACTGCGCAGTCGGTTGGCAGTTTCGTTGCATTTATTTCTCGAAAATATGCTCACAAGCATTCAAACTGCAATTTTGCAGCTGGCGTCCAATTCAAATGCAGTCCGTCTGTTTAGACCCTTAAGTGTTGAGGTCCGTGAAGATTTGCTAGGTGGAAATGCATCACAACATCCCCAAATGGACGATAGAATTTCCATACGTTAAAGAGATGAAATGCACCACATGCTATTGATTTTATCTGTGACCGACATCTTAAGCTTCATCAATCATCTCCACCTATCGTAGTCCACTGCTGAATATAGGCCCCTCCCAAATTGCGCTACAACCACAACACCCGGTTTTCCGTTCCACATCCGGTATGTATGAGCGTGGGACAGCTAGAGTAATCGTCGATCTTTAAGAGCGTTTGTCCTAAAAGTTGGCAACGTCGCGAATAGCTGTCAAATATTTCCCTGTTTTGATTAATTTGGCAATATTACTGTATGAAAATAAGAAATGTGCCTAAACAGCGAACTAGATTATTGAATGATATAATAAATTGATTAAGGAATGCAATAATTAATATTTCGTTTTAGATGTAAAAAAACGATGTAGAAACTTTCCAAATGCCTTTTTTACACCTAAAACGGTTACAACATCAAATTCAGTGTTATAATTGCAATTCATTATTTATTCTAGTTCGCTAGTTAGCCACATTTCTTATTTCCATACAGTAATATTGCCAAATTAATCAAAACAGGGAAATATTTGACAGCTATTTACGACGAGGTCGACGATACATTTAGCTGTCCCACGACACAATGGAGATGATGACCAAAATATTTTTTAGTCTGTCTTGGAGATTATGAAAAAATTATTGACATTGGACACGTATTTTTTCTTTTTTTACGCAATCTAAAGATTAAGGCGATACATTGAGTTAAAATGTGCCATAACGTCACGAGTATGTAGATTTTATACTTACTTGTGACGTAGCGACCCCCACTCCCCAACTTAAAATGCGTTTTATCTAAGTATTTTGTTATTAATATGATAAAGCAAAAAATACGTGTCTATAATTTTTTTATTATCTGACTGACGGATATTTTTTTTTTTTGTTTTACCTAGGTATCATCCCTATTACCAAAACGCTGTCCTTCATAGAACGAATGAAATATCTCACCTGATGCATAGTAGCCTGGTCAGCGAGACTGAACCTCCTCGGGTCCTCTACAGCAGAACCTCCAGTGCCCAACGAGCTCTGACTACCAGCCAACGACCGTGACGTCACTAGTCGCTGTAACCTCTCGTTGTTCTGTTTGAGGTTTAACATCTCGTTCTGGAAGTGTACCTTGATATGAGAAGGACATTTCAACGTATTCGTTTTAAAAAATCTTAGTGCAGGTAGATATTATTAAGTGGTAAATTTTATAGATGAGGCAAAAACATATAATAATATATAGGCAGGCCTACATCGACGCGAAAACTGTTACCATGGATTTAGTACCCCTGCGTTGAAATTTTTCGCCGTATTTTTTTTTTTTAAATCTGCTGTTTCATAGAAAAGTGCAATACGTACCGCAGTCAAAATGTATGCAACAGCGGATTTTTTTTTAAATAACCGTCGAAAAATTTCACCGTAGGGGAATTCAGAATCATGAACTGAATCCATGGTAACAGGGTTCAGAATCATGTACTGAATCCATGGTAACAGTTTTCGCGTCAATGTCCCTGACATCCTGTATATGGTGAAATAAGCGGAAATTGCGTAGGAAAACCATCAAAGAAGTTCATAACTAACCACCGTAAGGACTATTCTTGCTTGCAGCGCTCGGCGGCTATAGAACCCGGCCGGTAACAGATGTGGTCATCGTGTCCACGGGATTTTGTTTTCAAACTGGTTAGTTAAGAACTTCTTGGATGGTAGGTACATAAGTATTCTTAAAAACATTATTAATGCTTCACTACTCGGTACGGACGAGGTACAATTTAATTATATATGAGGGGCCGTTCACGAACATTTTGTAGAACACCGACTATAATCAGTACCAAATAGCGCGTTTAATTTGTATAATGGGCTGCTAGCGAGCCCCTAATGAATACTTACGGTACTACCTTAATATTAAGTAAGTGGAAACCGACTATTCCTTGGGGTATTTTCACAATTAATGATAAGAATCTTACGACGATTATTGCTATATTAAGTGGACTTGTTATTAGAAAAACGCAATTTAATTATTTATTAATAATAACTAGCTGCTGCCCGCGGCTTCGGTCGCGTGGTAGTTCTTTTTCTAAAATAAAAGTAGCCTAAGTTGCTCCTTATAAGATCAGTTATCTGCCATTGAAAGTCTCGTCAACATCGGTCCAGCCGATTCGAAGATTAGCCGGAACAAATAGACAGGCAGACAGACAAAAAAAAGTTTTTTTTTTAAAGTACCGTATACAATTTATTAACAATAATATATATAAATTATATACATACATATATATATATAAATTATATATATTTATATGTATTGTATATCGATTGGTTGGTCTTAATATTCTTACCCTCATTTTGATGACGGTATCTTTAAGGCTTTCAAGTTGATGCGCTGAGCTGAGAGCCTCTAATCGGATATCTGTTAGCACCAAATCCTTTTCTCTTAATTGCCTCTTCAACTCATCAACTAACACAGCATCATCTGGTTTATCTGGAAATAAAATTAAGATCTTCAGCTACATCCAGTAATTAATTCTATTAATTACGATGTAAACTTTAATTGGAATGTTCTAACGATGCTCCTAAAGCTATAAAGGAAACCACTGCACTAATAACTTGAAGTGGTTTCAAAAGGAAAACCGAATACCTGGTTTAAACTAGAAGATTTAATATTAAGTTTAATTTAATTGCAACTATCTACTGCATTAACTGGCGATATTATAATAACTAGTTACCGCTAGCGGGTTCGTCCGCGTGATCCTAACTATACGAAAGTGACTTTGTTTGTTTATTACGCTTTCACGCTAAAACGGCTGAATAGATTTGGATGAAATTTAGCACGTAGGTAGTCCATGACCTAGGTTATTACATATGATACTTTTTATCCCGATATTCCCGCGGGATCGAGACTTAAGCGAATGAAACCGTAGGACGCCGCTATTATCTTTATAAATTACTAGCTGTTGCCCACGACTTCGCCTGCGATCCAGGATGAAAAGTAGCCTATGTCCTTCTCCAGGTCATGGTCTCCCCATGTGCCAAATTTCATCCAAATCTGTTCAGTCGTTTTAGCGCAAAAGCGTAACAAATAAACAAACTCACTTTCGCATTTATACGTATAATATTAGTTAGGATAGCCTGTTTCTCAGTGATAATATACCATTAAACTGTTGAAAAAATTGTTAAAATCAGACAAGGGGGCCTAAAACGGCCACTTTAGCAATTCTGCTAAAAGCGATTAATTTATTCCAATATGGCAATATTTACACCAAATATGATTCAGTTATGAATTGAATTGAGACATTATTCAGCTAATATGTGTCACACATCACGAAAATTAGAAGAATTGCTAATGAATTGCTGGGAATTCAGGAAATGAATCGCTTTTAGCAGAATTGCTAAAGTGGCCGTTTTAGGCCCCTGTAGTTTTTGAGTTTATTCATTACAAACAAAAATACAAATTTTTTCTCTTTATAATATTAGTGTGGATTAAAGACATTTAAGAGGACATTAGAGATTTTGTTTGCCCATCAATGTGAGTTTGATTACCTAATTAAAATGAAGATAGAACCGTAATGCAAGGCCAATAGGACCAATTTACTTTAACCTTTTCGTTTCAGAATAATATTTGATTTAGTAGGTCCAGGTACCCTAATTGGGTAATACACGATCAATCAGAATCTTAATCGTTTTGAAACAGATTGCTAATACATTGCATCAAAAGTTCGAAAAAAAAATCTGCTCGACAACGTAAATAACGTATTGAATGTTGTTGAACTGTCAAAATAAAACAAATAAAAGTCCCTGTCACGCGAAGGTATACATTTTGTAAATAAAGAACTTCTGCTAAGTTACGTTGCGACAATTCAATCAACAACAAATAATCCTAAATTCAATCAACTCAAAGTAACATACGTGTAATACGAAACTAACGAGCAATTTCACTTGGTCGGGTTATATTTTAGCGATTTATAGCGCTGTAATGTTTGTGGTACTGGAACTCAGATGCGTTCGATTGAATTTGGGATTATTTGTATCGCTACGTAACTTAGTAGAAGTTCTTTGTTAACAAAATTTATAGCTTCTCGGGACGGGGACTTTAGTCGTAATCGTTTACGAAAATATGTTACGTAATTAGATAGCTGTAGGTACTACACTGTCCCACGTGCCTCAGCTTACATTAACTTTTAGCCCCTAGCTTTCTCTCAGCCTGATTCGCCATCCATTGTTTGCAGTAACTAATTTCCCTTATATCTCACCTTTGGTCTGGTCCTCCGTCTTGGCCGGCGGGCAGGGCTTGTCCTTAACGTCGAGTGTCTCGTGCGAATGTTCTAGACTGTTCTCGTTGCTTCCCTCGCGGATCGTGTGCGGGTCGTCGTAGTGATGGGAACCCGACGAGCTGTCTTGCGATGACAGTTGCCCGAGGGAGGAGTGTTTCGCTGTCTTTGAAATCTTGGCGTTCCGCGAGAAAGCTTTTGTGAATGACGAGCGGAGCTGTTGTGTAACGATTGTTTTGTTAGTGTTTTGTTTACTTAGGAGTTGATAACTTTACTGTGGAGGCCGGAAGAGACAGTGGCTGTTTCTAAACATGCTTTAAAACGAGCTAGATTTGCTCTGCATGAATAGGGCGTATTTTTCAATGTTATTCAACCAAGCATCGTATAACACTTAATGTTTTTTTTTTCTATATTTATGTTCATATAAATATTTATCAAATGTTAAATAACGTTTAATTAGATAGTGTGCGATTGAATTACATATAGGTATAGTTCGATTCAATCTTAATGGCGGCTCAGAAGTTAGCCACTCGCTGCGCAGTACCGCACCCCTCACCCCCGCTGATACATGAATTCGTTACTGCGCAGCGACTCGCCTCATGTTCCGAGCCGCCATTAAGTTTGAATCGGGCTGTAGATACAATCGAGGACACAGGCTCCTGAGCACTTTTCGACATTATTGCTTAGGCAATTAGGTCAAAAAGTGGTCAGGCGCCATTGTCCGCGATAGTACATGCGCATGGCGATGTGTAGAGTACCTTCTCTATTACGAAAATATATTCTTCTATTCCAAAAGAAACACTTGTGTTCTGATTATTTAAAATTTCTTCAACGGCTTACTTAGAAAATCAATGTTTACATTAAAACATGTCCAATGTAGGCTACTTGTACTCTGTACATATTTATTACATTGTCAATATTAGGTAAAAGAAGGCTAATATTTACATACGTTTATTCAGTTTGTTGTAGACAAAGTTAATAACAAAACTAGAATTTACATAAAGAAAAAAACTTTCTTTTAAAAATAAATGAATATACTCTCATATAAATTTTATTGTATTTTATTTGTATGATAGTAATGAATTTTATAGATTTGGGATTTGAATATTGGGACTTGGTGCCTTAGTAAATAAATAAATGTCTCTTTTGACAGGCCCTGAATCAAAACAATTAAGTTGTTTTTTGTGAGCGGGTAACTTACCCATCCTTTCTTCTTGTGCTTCTTGTCGTGCGGCGCGGAGGAGCCGCTGCTGAGGCTGTTGATGCTGGACACGCTGTCGGTGGACAGATGCCGCGTGATGGCGCCGTTGCCCGTCTGCGCCAAGCGCTGCGGAGATGACTGCGTTTGACTGCCTGGCTCCTACACGTCAATATTCAACTATTCATCGACTGTACTTCATTGACTCATTTGTAAGTAAGAATTTATCGTTATTTTTGAGATTGGTTTAAGTTAATACCGCTTAAAACTTCAATCTACGTCCCTGAACTTTAGAGATTTCGACAGAAATAGCATTGACTACGCACGAAACCTTATAGGTCTGCTGTGTCATGAAACCTGCTCAAATACTATATTTATTTATAAATGTAACGCATGAATAATAATGTGTAGGTACAGACATTTCAAAACATTATTAAAAACAGCTAATGCAGTAGGTACTTGATGCAAGCACTTATGGTAAATGAACGATTGTTTATAAATGCGAAAGTGAGTTTGTTACGCTTTCACGCTCAAACGGCTGAACGGATTTGGATGAAATTTGCCACATGGGTAGACAAAGGACATAGGCTACTTTTTTCAGGCCCAATATTCCCACGGGATCCAGACTTATGCGGGTGAAACTACGGGTCGCAGCTAGTCACAAATATTTGCAGCAACCTTTTACATTTAGAAGCTGTATGCTATATTTATCACTCTCTCTAATTATCATTAGGTGTCACAAGACGATTGTAATGTATGCTTGTATCAATTTGAACAGTTCACGATGTACTTACAGTTAATTTTAAGGAGGTAGTAACTCATGTCACTTGTCTATTCTCGGCGCGTCTCAAATGTGGAACAGGGACGGATCTATTGACGGTCAATTTAATGCAAATGCTATCGTTGCCTTATTTGTTTCTGCTTATTGGACCTCGAACGTCCTGATTCTGATATAGCTAGTCTGCGTTCGATTTGTCAAACATGTAAACAAACACGAGATTTTGGAAAAACAACTGTAATGCCTACACGTAAGGTTCCTTTTTGCGCTACAACTTCATATTTTTTACGACTTTTTCAACAGTACTAGTCGGTCTAAAATCAACTTTATTTACACTAGCATAAAGTTATGTTTGTCTAAGTGGAAAATTCGTGTTTGTTTACATGTTTGGCAAATAAAATTCGAACACAGATTATATGTATTTCTACGTAGTCTTTGCGTTCCGTACATCGTTCCGTATGTTTGACTATATGCTAATGATGTTGGTCTTATTGCACCGCATGCCTAGTTTAATGTACATTGATTGATAGATGACATTGGACACCGCACCAGGTTTCAACATTAGAATACAAATGCAAATGAAGACGTTGCAACATTAGAACCTAATCACATATTCAAACAATCGTTTATTTTTTGTAGCTTTGACATGATAATAGATCGTTAAGAACGATACAAGCAAAATATGACCAGAATATTTGATTTTCTAAGATTTCTTGATTTCGAATACGTATTAATAGGGAAAAATATGCATGAGACTACCGTACTATGTATTTCGTATTACATTTGTAGTCAGGTAGTACTTACTTAACAAGTTCAGTGCCGGGAGCCCTCCTGGAGGGTTCACCTAGTCGCATATGGAATGCCGGGAGCCCTCGCGGAGGGCTCATATTAAATGTAGGTTTTTCTTAGCGAATACAGTATTATAAACCGTGAAAATAAAAACTGATGTATATTATTTATTTTGTATTGATAAGAGTTTATAGTGTATGCGTTGGTTTTAAAATCTAAGCACATTTTTTTCACGGTTGCATATATTCACAAAAAAATTAAAAGGTAGGAAACTACATAGTGACAACACCCCCTGAAAACACAATTTTACTTCGTTTTAGTGTTTGATAACACGGATTTAAACCAAATGCCGTTGACCGTCCGCGATGGTTAACTCTAGCGCAAACGTATTGCCGGTAACCCTCCCGGAGGGTTCACTTCCAATATGTATGGCGGCATGGCGTATGAGTTCTATGAAAAGTGGGTGTAGTCGAAAGTGTTAACGTTAGTTAGAGGATCATATTTACCGGCCCGGTGACATTAACACCATCCGCCCTAATACCCATGGACTGCATATGGGCCGTCGTCAGCCCCGCCTGGATTGACTGCTTCCTCAGCAGCTCGATCGTTTGACGCAACTCCGTTAACTCCGAGTCCTAAAGCAAACAAAACGTATGAGACCACATCCGAAGTATAACAACAATAAAACTTATAATTAAAAGAAAGTAATTTGTTTCCGTTCGAACCGGTTGGACTGCCGGCAGAACGGCTAGTGGCTTGAGGCGTTCACACACATTATGATGCTAAGTACCGCGATTCGTTGTTTCGTTAACTCAGAGATCTTGTATACGGATATTCAAATTATCTAACAGCGGTAGTTAAGTTTTAATGAGTAATAAAATGAAATTAAAGGATGTGTGATTTAACGATGGAAATTCATGTTGTTTAATACCTTTCTCTCGGCGGTCGCGGTGAGCTGCTGCAGTCGCGACGTCATGTTCGACAGACTCTGCTCAAACGCAGACACCACGTGAGCCTGCAACAACATAAAACATTTTGGTTAGTTTGAGGCATCCTGTGTGCTGCGCTAACAAATACCCAGTATAAAATACCAAAGATATCAAAAATATCGGAAAAGATTTCGTAAAGTTTTGACGGAAAATTATAGATAATCGACTTACACCTAATGTGTGACTTCAATATAATAACGTTGCTTGATTGCTGACGTTACATTCTGAATAGTAAACAAATACCTCTGGTTAATTTACAGTACCTTATACCTTCCTCCGGCCAGTTGAACCACATTATAGCTGTAATTTCTATTCAGTTTAGTTTGTAATCAAAGGCGACCACAAGCTGACTACCGAGTACCGACATAGATCTCTCCATAACTTCGGTTAGTTGCAGGGTAAGATTATTATGTATCCAGCTCGACATCCTTAGCTCGATAATGACACCAATTGCTCTCGAGTCACAAGAAACCGGTTAAATGTACCACCTTGACGAGAAAATAATTACTTACGTCACATTTTACCTTAGTTACGTCGTAGTAAATATTGGATATAAACATTTTATGAACTGTAAAAGTGACTCATCGGAATAAATTGCTTTATAGGACGGTAACTCAGTAATAGTGGACGTGGGTGTAGCTGGTCACGGGACCCTTTGTTTGCTGCGTTGCGAGCACGCACTCAGCAAAATTAAAACAGGGGTATCGTCCCTGGTCCCTACGAAAATATGAATGTAAACACACCTTACCCAACACGACGATAAACGTTTAAATTCATTTGTTCAGAAATGAAACTCGAAGACGTTTTCCTTTTGTTTCGTGCCATCGTATAACTTAAATAAAAGTAAATTAAATTTAAATACTTATATCTTTTTAATAGGACCATACACCTGCCTCGACGCATGTTGCTTAGCCAATTACGATGGCCGAGCGTTTATTGATAGATCTCTCCATGAGACACCTTGTACGCGTGCCGAAGTTAACGAGTAAGCATTACCTCTGCAATTACGGTTCGTGAAACTCCGATCATCAGGGCATTTGCTGATAATTTCTAATACTCCTATTCATCATTGCGATTTACCGGCTATTATAGAAGTTCGCATTAATAAGAAGGCACACGCTAAGTCTTATTAAAAGAAACATCCATCGGATTTTGCGGATGCATATTTAGAGGTAGGTTTTATCAGGGCTGAAATCTTAAAAGGACAAAACACGAAGATATAGATCGAACATGGTAACGATGCGAAATCTAGGGAACCCTAGTTCTGATAAAATTTTAATCGATATAGCGTCGATCGAGCCCTGATCAATAACTAGAAATACTTGTCGCAGTATCGTGCTCAAATGCGTTGACATCCTTTGTTCAAATAAAGCAATAAGCTTCTCAATCATGGTACCATAAAAGTACATCAGACAGGTGGAAACTAATTATTTATCAACAGCTGCGGAAACAGCCGCGCTTTAAGAACTTAATGACACGATCAAATAGTTGCTAGTGTTCTGCAAGGAAAGAATTATGTCGAGTGTGCCCGCGAGAGTTTTTACTGCGAAATATTTAATGCATACGTCGGTCTTGCAGGAGCTTTCGCAAATGGACATTGAAATTATCTTCTTATAGACGCAGGTGAATGTTACAGGAGGTTTATACAGTTAAATATTCTAATTTACAGGCAGATGGCAGGATCTTTATTAGAAAAAATATAGAGTTAGAACAAGTGTCTCGTTTCATTATAATTTACGTTACACCGGGTCTTTGTTCTTAAGAGCCCTCTTACATTTCGGCGCTGCGCAAAAGCGCAGCGCCGAAATGTGCTTTAGCATTATGCTTTAGCATTCTTGTGATACTGAGCGCACATCGCCGCCGCGCCGCCGCTGGCGCAGTGAAATATATGGTACTTTTATTTTATTCATAAAAAAATATAAATAGCAATAAAAAAAATAAAAAAATTGGTTGTTATTAAGCAAATGTTGGAGATTATTTTAGTATATACTACGTACGATAATGATGTTGAACTTCGGAGATATTCAGACTTGTTTCCAAACCTTGTCAGTAGAAAATTGAATTACGAGTAGGTCCAGTAATTTCTTCTTTATATAAAAGTCATATAACAAAAATGTATTCTATTATTATAAAATTATCGGATATGTTTAATATGAGAAAAATTGTATTGATGAATTATATTCAACAGAATCCGCAAATTAGAGCTCTCAAATGAGCTCTACATGAGTTTTTGCCAAAACATGCATCAGGAGAACGATTATTGCTAGATAAATAAATAAATAATGAAAAAATCGCTTTATTATTATTGTAGAAGAGAAAACGAACAATTTTTACCAAATAATTGTTATTTATACTAACCAACGAATAGTATTCAATTTCAACGAGGAAATCATGCGCATCTACGCGCATTTTTGTAATAGGCCCCATAAGCTGAGTTTGTTTGTTTTAAATTTCGGTAAAAAATATGGAATTTTGTAGCGTTACGAATCATGTCCGTAGCGTATTCAAATCCTTATTTCATACAAACAGATACAGTTTGCGCGAATATAAAGGCGTGTGCAGACCAGCGCGACTTGTCGCGCGACGCGACACGAACAATACAATTTCTAAGAAAACTTCACAGTATAACAATAACCGGTGTCGCGTCGCGCGACAAGTCGTGCTGGTCTGCACAAGCCTTAAAGAGGCAGTTTGAATATAAAAGCGGAAGGCATAAGGGAATTTATGATTAATAAATAATACAGAACATCTTTGGTAAGAGGTTACGATGCCCAATAACAATGTAAACCGAAGAGATTTTATTGTATCATAAACGAAACAAATTATAGCTCTTACCACAATATTAAGACATATGGATACAAGAGATAATTCTATCACATAACAACATAATTTGAAAAAACATGTGCTCGGAAACAATACAATCGATAACAAATACAAATCGAGTAGGTGTTACCTACAAGTCCCTCCGTTAATATTTAAGGCCCACTCTACGTCCCACTGTTCCGTTTTACGAGAGATTGGTACAAGACAAGAGATATTATTTGTTCAAGTGCACTCTTCCTTATTCGGTTTGGACATATCTGGGCTGCATGTCGGCGGTCAATTTATTTGAACGGCCGTACAGAACCACCGCACCGTCAAAATTAAAAAGGCTTTATTGGAGGTTCTGTTTGAACAGTTGGAAAGTAAAGATTAATGTATTTTGGTGCTATTGACTACAATAGATACATTCGTCGATTGTATAGAATTGTTATTGTCAATGACTTGAAAGTAAGAGATTATTGTAAGTTTCATAAATTCTAGGATTCGAGATAACGCAAGTTTTTAAACAATAAGCACATAAAACAAGTCCTGAGAGAAATGGTATAAGCGGATGCAGTTGCGTTAGGAAAGTGTGCCGTGGACGCAGTAGCCACCACCTTCGCGGACATCTGAAGTTACGACGCGCAGGCGTTTGGAAAGATAGTTATCTCACGCTCGATCCCAATGTACTTATACGTGGTTCTGTACCTACAAACCACTGGAACCGATCGTTGTTAATATTAATAGGAGTGTAAGCCGTGTCTTTATTGGTAGTTACACTGATTTTCCAAGTATTGGACATATTTTTGTCGTCTTTCTGTGAGCAAAGGTTAGAATGATTAGAGAATCTAAGTAAGGTAAGTACCTATAAGAGATATTAGTAAACGGCTAACCATATTAGTTACCCTTTTTTTTGCTGGTGCTCCTTAAAATCCGACCTTAACGGTTGAATTTCATTTGGGCTCTTTTTATAGTAACAGATAAAACAAAATTAATCCCCTTTTAACAACCTGACATGGGCGGTAAAAATCGTTTTAAGTGAAGGCTTGTTAGTTACATAAAACTTCAAACATCAATAGAAATAAATTCGACGGTAGATATAGACACTTTTAGCCTTCTGTTTATGGTAATCATTGCTTAAGTTCAAAGGTGTCCCTTCAAGCGATAACAATAGTTTGTTATTGGAGGCCTGTCACCCACGCTCCCTTAGAAATATAAAATATTGTATAGTCGAATTAGGATCTACAAACAACTGAACTATTTGGGAAATTGCTAAGTAATTTTGAAAGGTTTCACCACTTTGCTTACGGGAGAACTCTGTAAATCCCTTTAAAAATCTTTGCTACCCGGAAGAAAATAATTATTAACTTCTTTCTCGTAAACGCCTTTTACATCACTTACACCTCGTAAGTTGGATTTCCTAAAAAAATCTGACCTTACATGATAAGATTATTTTGGGATCGTGGGAAAGGATATTATTACAAACCCAATGAATGGGATTTGGAGAACGATTAAGTCGGCACCTGACCGTCAGTCAGTATAATAGAGGACCTTTTTGATAAATCCTCGGTAGTCAGGTAAAGTTTTTTTGGACGATTATAATTTATAATGGCAAAAGGTTCTCAGCGATTCTGAACGAGATTTTTTATTCAAACACCTGTTAACAATGTTAACCTTTAAGAAAGTTCGGATTGGAAAGCGATTCGAATCGAAGTATGATTATCTTGATTTCATTTATAGTCATAGAAAAGTGTCTACGTCATGATTTACATAGTCATAGCTTAGGCATTCATAGAAGGAATGAAAGCTGAAAAGGACGTAAATTTAAAAATTTTAATTGAAACACGGCATGGCACTCCCTGAGTAATCTATTTAAGGGGACGTTACACCCCACCCATGAGATGTCAGGTGAACACGCTACGTCACTCATTAGTATTCTCCCCTAGCTGATTTTTCGATTTGATACGCATGTACTTCCATTGCAGTCTATTATACCATTCCGTTAAAAAACAGGGAATAAAAACCGCACCTCCTACATGCTTTCTCTGAGAGAAATGTGTAAAAACCAATTGTATAAACATCGATTATGTTGAAAGAGTTCCCATAAGACAGAATAATTAAGTAATAATTTTCTTTGAAACCATTATACTTGAAACAATATGTTAAAGTTCATGGGATATCGTATTAGGAACATTAATAGAGCAACATATACAGCACTATTAGTCTTAAATAAATAAAAACAGAAAAACTCACCTCTTCTAAAATTGGACAACTTTTGTAGCGGGACTTTTTGAGAGCCAATTCCCACCACGGCACTGGTGGTTTGGATCGTAGGATTGTTTGGCACCCAACTTTTGGATCTTGTGATTCGTATAGAGTTCCTAAGGTCCTCGATGCTGGCCGCGACGCTTGTTGTTCAGAATCTTCTTCCACAGGAATTCCAGTAATACACTCGCAGCATTTATGAGGCCTTCTCTGTGGTCTAAAGTCAGCACTAAAGGAATGCCTATAGTTCAGGCGTTTCGAAAACCCGTTCGTTTCGCTTACAGATCTCTTGAAACCGTTTCTATTACTTTGCAGCGCCATTCTAGGTATCTGATGCACTTCACTGAGAATACTAGGCTCACTATGCAGACCCGTATGTTCATCATTCAACGGTGTATTTGGTTCCGAGTGATAACCTATTCTATTTCGTTGCAAGCTTCCGTACAACGCGTTTTCTTTCATATTAGCAGGTTTTAGGTCTATAAATTTGGGCCTCCGTAAATTCAATGTAGCATATTTCTGTGGAGATCTATGGAATTTTGATTTATTTGGTAAATCCTTCAATACATCTTCGGTGTCTGTAGATGGTATCGTGGAATTATCACTGTAACTTGATATAGGCCTGTCGTTATCTGTGAAGTATGAGGAGGATTCCGAGCAATTATCTCGATCGCTGTGACTCCTTCTACAGTCGATGGAGGAACCAGTAAAGTCCGTGCGTACGGAATGCAGCTCGCCGCCATCCTGGTTGGCTACGTGCTGTTCATACAACTGGCGCTCGCCGTTACTCAAGTTCGAGATTCCAATTTTTTCGCTGCCACTAACGTCCTGCTCCGTTGATAGCTCCAAGCTTTTTAAACGTCTACGAGGCTTTGTGTCTATAGAATCGTAATGAGTTTCTTGTTTGCCATTTAAACATTTCACTGGAGAACTGCTTTTAGAATGAGGTGGAGTCACTTTGGCATAAATAGGTTCAGTAAAGCTGAGTCGCGATGGTTTATCAACAAACGAATTGCTTGCTGATCCATTGTTTACATATTGAACTCCACAGCTGCTATCTAAGAAATTACTTTTGGATGTCCTGTTTAACGTGAAATACTCGGAGTGTCTTTGAGGTAGATTGGTGCTTTGATTTGGTTCAACTAGATTCCTAATCTTTATCCTGCTTCTAGGTGCTCTAATGGTAGCAAATCCATCATGTATTGGCGAGCCATGATACGTCGGTGATGTGGTCACTGCCATGTCGGGTATATTTCTCATGTTTCTACAATATACATTTTAATTGTTTCCATAGTATTTTAAAGGTATACATATTCACTCGTAATAACCCAAAGGTAAACAACAACACAATGCGAGATGATATAGTAAGTACTGCACTTCTTCCTCCTTATTACCTGGAAAGCGCAAAATTGCAAAATACACGTCTAACTGGCATCTATCGAGTCTTGGTACTTTCATAGGCTCTGTAATGTATGTAATCGAAATCATTGGCGGCGGAAAACTTTAAAGGGTAAGCTTAATCGTGTCTGGATATTTTTCAAAATGGTTAGATAGAGACTGGTGTTTCGGTTAAGACTATTCTTGTCATATCTAATCCACTTGACCCGTAAAGAAACCGAAATGAATATGAATGGGATTTATTTTTGGAAATCTATTAAAGTGCTTCAACGTCCGGCTCAATAAAATCTTTGTAGATTTCCACTCAACAAAGTACAGTAACGTTGAATATAAAAAATACGAGTGGCACAGGGCTTACCTAACAGTTATGAACTTATGATACCTACTGCCATACTGCAATTAGACTGGTTAAACTAGCAGAAGACGTTGTGTAATTCGGTATTTACGATTTCTGTTCACGTTGTACTACGCACTTATCAGTTGTAAAGTCAAGATGCCTTTTATGATATCTATCAACTTTCTAACTCAATAATAGTACAAACTCGTACGTACTCTCGCGCACTTGATAAGATACAGCCGGCTACAAAAAACATTGATCGAGTTCTTGTCTTGATATCAAATATTTATGGACTCATCTAATGTATAAGGTAGCAGGCATTTATTATGTCTATTTCAAAACAACTTTATAGTTATGAGATATTTGAAGTTATTCTCATGAGTAGATATATGTACTTATACAAGAAGTTCCAAAACATTATCTTGCTAATATGTAAGTATGACCTATGTAAAGGAACGATAGAACTTGGGGGGTCTAAATCGTAACTACGAATTACATCTGCGAATATCGTTTTATCTTCAGTTACATCATTTTACGGTTTTACGTTATTACTCATTTTACGATTCTAGAAATTCCAATTGCTTTGTTCTTAGCTTCTTATAAAAACGTTGTGTAGTGGTTGTATAACTCATCTGCCCGTATGCAAATGGAATGGAGGTGCTAGTTCCATTGCGCAGCATCGGTTTAATTTCACCTAACACGTTATTCTTGTGTAAGTATCATTGAACATATAGTATTATAAGACAAGTAATGAATTGTAGAGTGAAATGATGATAGCTAATATTAAAGAAAAATATACAAGTTTCAATGAACTTGAACCTCAAAGTAAAATATTTATCTATTAACGACAGTGTTGTGTGTGATTTATAGGCGATGAGTTAGATCATAAAAGCCAGAGTTACGAGTGCTGCATTATTCATCTGCATCACAACACAATAGCGTAACCGGCTGACTATATACGGAGTAATGCTTACACATACTAAGCAGACGTGGTCAACAACCATAGCTGGCTAGTAATTAGTAACAATAAATCACATATTATTGGGGCTCCGTAGCAATAAACTATAATAAGTCATTTTACTTTCCGAATATCCCTCTGTCGCATGAGTCATGAAATGGTAAGGTCCGAAATGTAACAACGCCCCATCTAGAAATTATTTCGGTAGGTAATAATTCCCAAAATATGTGAGCCACCTTGTGCTCCTTAAAGGTAGAAATCGCATTCATAACGAATGGTTATGGTATCAAGAAAGTATAATTTTTGACTCTTGCATTTTGCCGATAAGAGCCACCCAAGTCGTTTACACGTTTGCAGTAAACTGAAAACACTGTTGTAAGTGTTACGGCGTCAGCGATTTGCGAAAGATAAAGTAAGAGGATATTGTAATGCTATTTTGCATAAAACAGTATGTTTTGGTACTTAACAGACAATAAAACGGTTCTATAAAAGTTACGGATACCATTTGTTACCTTTCTTCCTACTCGCCCATTATAAAGTGTTACGTATTTGTAAACTAAAAAAAAGGCCGGTCGAGGCTGGTATTACGCTACTTGTATAAGCCGTGTTCAAATAAATAATGATAGGTCATGTCGTTATACGGGTTAAGTCATAAATTATGTGGGGGGCGATCGCGGGCGCCAATCGAACAAGCAAACGTCTCAGACGGAGGGGAGCATCGGGAACCGTCCCTGCAGCTTTGCATCGACCAAAGTTTTTTTCAAAGTTCTCAAAGTTCAGCCTTTTTTTTCATATCTAAGGGCAAACATGGACAAAAACAAGCCATAGAAAAACTATTCTGGAGTTTTTATGTCAAGTTGTATTTAGTTGTAGCTAAAGAAGCAAATATTTCTAAATATAGACAAGTGCTTGCCTATCATTTGCAAGAAAAATACAATTTATGACTCATTAAGTTATCACTTAGTCATTAGTGAACCTCATTAACCTCATACTAGAATGTAACTTACACTCTAAGAAGGGCTAATCCTTTCTTTATCAAAATTTTGAGAATCGTTGCCAGGTAGACCGGGAAGCAGGACAACATAATGTTTATATATCTTTCTCTTTCCCACTAATGCATTGCACGCCTCTCGTATCAACGACCTGTTTGTTGTGGTGTGTAGCCTTTGCTTACTGAGGCCGTACCACGCCGTAGTAACAGCGCTCAGCACAATACTTATTTTCATTTCATGGTCATTTCGTAACATTTCAATAACCCTGCCCCAGTGCTCGTTGACTGACGTTTGTAAATAAACTTCGGTACTGTGCAACTGCATAACAATAGTCGTGATTGTAGCATTTTGTATTGATAACGGTACAACCCGGCTCGATTTGGCATAGAATGAATCGACAATAATCTATTCACGTGTATCATGTTCTGTCACACGGGAATTCTCAATTAGTGTAGATTATGTTGTTTGCCTTTTGTGGAAACAGCTTTTAGTGGACTTATTACCGAGTACTCATAAAGAGTCGGTGTTATGTTAATGTTCTTTATGGTTTAAGAAAATCTTTATAAACGTAGGTTAACGTCCCTTAGCAACTTTTTCGCTTACATGTGAGCATATATCTCTAATGGCATTATAATTTGTGTTATTTTTATTTTTATTTATTTCCCAACCAATTTCACTATTTTCCCTTTAACTTACTACACAGCACGAAGAACACGTGTGGCAATGAGATCATGGCCCTAACGGTTCCTATGGCGAGTCTCATTGGCGCCGGCAAAACACATGAGAATCGATTGTTTAGAAAAGCAATAATATCATGATTATTAACAGTACTCGAACTGGATACCCGTGATTGCATCTAAAGAAAACATAGCAATGCTGTGACCCTAATGAGATGTGTGGAAATTGGCCGTTAGCCGAACTATTTTTCACGCGGCTGTCTGTGGAGATAGAGACAGACGTAGGGGAAAGGTCGACGAAAGTTCTTTCGTGAATATGCGTTTTATTTTTAAGGAAGTCAGCTACTGTTCCATACCCACTCTTTAAGTTATTATGTGGCTAGTAACTATACTAAACAAAGCTGTTCTCGTTTTGTCTCCAGCATTACATATTTAGTAATAGGTATCATTCCTCTCGGGACGGCACACAAATTGTTACGAAAGATAATCAACCAGTAATTTGAAGCAATTTCACGTACAAAACAACACTTTTAAACCGGAGCAACCAGACTCTATTCGTTACATTATAAGCCATTCATTTTTTCTGATGTTAAAAATACATATGCAAGTTGGGGAACCATTATCTTTGACACTGACACTTACGCCAAATCGTAAGATAACCTCAGGCGATGTAGTAAATAAATTGATATCGAAAACTAAGGAAGCTCTTAAAACTTAACATTTGAATATATAAAAACGTTACGTAGAAAGTACGTTTAACAGGT
Source organism: Agrochola macilenta (assembly GCA_916701695.1). Taxonomy (NCBI): domain Eukaryota; kingdom Metazoa; phylum Arthropoda; class Insecta; order Lepidoptera; family Noctuidae; genus Agrochola; species Agrochola macilenta. The sequence continues at coordinate 15,736,514 of OU753554.1, read as the reverse complement.
TTTTTATGGAAATCATGTGTTAAAATCCGGGCTTATGTAATAACAATCAATGAATACTAAAATCACACGGTGTGATCATAAAAATGTTTTGCTGATAGAAGAATATAAATTGTTTGGCTTCAAATTAAATGTCAAAATATTCAAATGTCATATTCTAACCGCGTACGCTCAATAACCATTAAAATTTATACCACCATTAATCTTAGAGTAAATCACGCGCAAAAAGGACAATAATGTTAATAGTGATGATCTCAACGGACTGAAGTAATCATTATGCCAGACTTGACCTCTAAACATGTATGTGTCTCTACGTAATTCCTTTAGATAATAAGGAAAATATCTTGTCTTCAATCAGAATAACATTACGTAAAATATAATATGTTCAAATACTAACTAGGTAATGACAATAACAAAAACAAAATGTAAGTACAGGTTCACTAGTGTTCAGAATGATTCAACGATAAAGCAACAGTTTGAAGGCTCAAGGGAAGCATCTGTCGTGCATATGGCTCAGTAGCAAGCCGTTATAAGAGAATACTTGATGGGAAGACATTCGATATCTACCTACAAGCATGGAATGAACATCGACATCACCCAGTGATCTGTAAATTTTTTAGTTAGGCTCTGAAAACGAGGTCAAGGACCTGGAAGAAGCCGACACGGCTATCTATCATTGTAAAATGCAGGCATCTAGTAAGTAAGCAAAGTAGGTTGTGACAACATTTCAAAATTACTTTGTTATATGTCACAATCAAGATAAGGTATGAGCAAATTATACCGAAACAGATATCTGCTTTTTTATGATATTGTGGATTCCGAAATTCCATTGACAGAGCTAATATACGTATATTATTATGTTCTAATTATCATAAACATGTGATTTCTAAACATAACTACGGCGCTATATATTTATTGCTAAAATTCAAATAAAAGTAACGGACTTGATTTTAAATAAAGAATGCGATATATTCCAATACGAGTAGCTATAGGTCGAATGGTTGCTAACCACGGGCACAAGTAGGTACGTAATACAAGAGCAAATTTCACAGACGACGGCCGTAACAAGCAAATATACTGCGTGGGTTGGGCGCATTGTTTGCCTCTCCTGTAAGCTTATATACATAGGTACGTATGTCACATTAGGTGCCGCAGCACTGAATTTTAAGGGCGCCAGCATGACCTCCGACCTCCATTCTCAGCTATTGTCATGCTAATAACTACAGATATTAATCAACTGTGACGAGAATCAGACAAAAACGATGAAGCGAAATCGATAACAATGTAGAAAGCAACTGTGTATTGTCATTATTGTTAGGTGAATGGAACATGTTATCATTTTTTACATTATTATTGGATTGATAACGATAACAAAACTACCGTCATTAAGGTAAGCGACGAATGGGGCACTCATATAGTTGAGTCATGGTCACCGGCCATTCGTTGACAACATTATCTCAAGTTTTTGTCAAGTCAAAGGACCACCAAGTTGTTTTAAATGTTCTCTAAGCAGAAATATGTTTACATTATGCTGTACGTTTAAGCACAAAGATGTTTATAGTTTACTGTAACTTGAGCCTGAGCCCTAGCTAATCCACTTTCGAGTAAATGTGCTTGTTACGGCGCTTCCTGACTAGATACGGTACAATCCTGGCTTGTAGAGCTTCCTTCCGCGCTTGCTATTGAACTCTATACACAGGATAACGGATAAACCACTTAGGGAACAACACGTTGTACAACACTTGGCTATGAGAAGTTTACCCAAACCAGTTCTGATAATATCGAACCATACGTTATTTTTTACAAGCCAAGGATGATTGAAGATCTCGTATAAGTCGCACTGCGAGTAGGTACATATTTTTTGGAAGATTGAAACAGTCTTCCTGTCAAGGTCGGCGGCCGTTGGAGATGACGCAACGCTGAACGGGTTTTGTATTAACACGCGTAATTCATTGATAAAATCCCTGTCGAGGTGAAATGATCGAAGCCTTCATACCTATTAATATAAATCATAAATGTGAACGTAGAAAACGATTCGTAAACATCTATACACCCCAATCCCTTTTCAAGTTGAGGATTATTGAGTATTTTTGGGATGGCAAATGTATTCACGACGATTAGCCTATCATGGTTATTACAACACTCAAGTTGTTAATAGCATTGATTTTGGTTTAAAATGGTCTAAGTAACTATTACTATTTGAGATAAATATAATATTTTATGGTATTCAGAACAAGTTTTGATTATCTCTAAATGGTCGAAAGATATTGCGCAGTCTGTCGCGCGATATTACAACAGCATGTTAGAAACGTTCAATAAATACACTAGTCATGACAATGTAGTAGCAATTAAGAACAAATAGGATACAATACGGTTTGTAAATTGACAGTTTCATTTCGGTACACTAATTATTTCTTAAGAATGCGTTACGTATATAAAACCTTATTATTTAAAAGCTTACTGTAAGCTTTGTGCAACGGCTTTTCAATTATTGTTTTTATTGAAACGATTCAGTCACGAATTAAACTAAGCAAATGCAAATAAAGTAAATCAATTAATGATCTAAGTTGAAAATTGTTTTAATGTTTAAAAATAACTACTGTTTTTATTGGGCAAATAAAGCAATCGAATATAAAATACCAAATGCGTGATAAGAAGCTATTGGCACCAAATGTTACGTGTCGAAAACACATCAACACTGGATTTCAAAAGGATGTAGGGTTTACATGACTGTCTGAAAAAACAAAACACGATTTCTTTCCTGTACCTGTGGCTCGTAGTCTGTGATTACCTAAGCAAGTAGTTAGGTACGTGTTGAACCATTGCGGACGATATTAATTAAATAGCCAACAATTAAATTTTTTATAACGCGTTCCTTCCTGCTACCGATAAGTTGTAGCCGATTTATATTTCCGATATCATTCGCTGACAGGTATTACAACGGATTTCTTACTTTCGATCAAAGTCTGCATTAATTATTAATTAACGTGGCTCGTAATATCTCTCTCTATTAACTTTCTTTATTTTTATAGTGTTGTTTGCAATATATTTGTGTTTTATCGACATGTGTCTAAAACTGTGTCTGAAAATACAAGCACCTGCAAGTTCATGTTATTTTACGTACATTTTACGAGTTCGTTGTCTTTGTTCTATAAACACTATTTTCAGTTGCGATGCGCCCAAACTGTATAAAACATTAAATGCTCGTAAAAGACACATAATATGCAACTACTAGCGAATGATGACCATCTTTATATGCCAAAAAACATTTCCTTGTTTAAAAATAGACTTGATATGGGAAGAAAGTCTAAGTAATAAAATAACAATTTGTTTATTAAAATGAAGGTTATTTACTAGGCCATTTAGCTTATTGAACAAATAAATAATGTAGGGGCACTATCAAGAGATCCCTGGCCAGTCTCCATACGAATTAACCTCAATTGACAGTGTCGAGGAGGCGCTTCGCTGATTGAAGACAGCGAACTGTAACCACCAGTGAGTGCTGCTTTCTGTATTCGATATTTGAATAAATAATGCTACATTTGCAACTCAAAGCAGGTCCGTCCTTGTCTTTTATATCAATAAATACGATGTTGTATTGGTATCGTATTTGGCGAACCATTTCAGTCACATAAAACTATATGGAGATAAGATATAAAACTGCGGCAGTTTTGTTTCGATGTTTACTCGTAGACAACGTTATCAATCGTAATCTACAAAAATATTTTCGTTATTAAACTTTTATTTAAACGTCAAAACCAGAGTATCTATTGACAATGTGGTTAGGTACTTAGTTTGAGTTAGGTACCATATATGGGCCGAAAGCCTAAAACTTCAAACAATTTAGCTCAAGAGTCTGTAGGTACTCAATACCCAATAATGGTATCTATCTAAACAGAAAAAGTAAACATAATCTAGTTTTAAACGTTAAAACATTGCTAGTAATAAGGAATAGTCTTTTGAAAATACCGTACCAGTCTTAGAAGTAGAGCATAGTACTTGTTATCAGTACAATATAGTTTGATATGCAAACTGGAACAAAGTAAATGAGGTAGACATGTTTGCATAGATTAGTTTAGATTACATAGGGATGCTGCAAGCGATGGCCGCGGAGTTGCGTAAATAGGACGAGAAGCGTTGTCCTGCGGTGACATATGTGCGTTAGGGCCGCTGCCGGCCCACCGCAGCCAACGTGTAATATATCACATTGATTTATTATACCCATAAAAAGTCTAAGAACAAACAGAAATAACAATAGTTTTTAACTTTAAAAACCTTCCATATAATGTATACGGAACAAAGACACTCGCTCGCAGTGTCAATAAAGTAATAATTTGTAGTATTTAATGTGTTTTGTACTTAAACTTTTGTAGTAAGTGCAAGTGTATGACACAAGCATGATAAAGTTTTATCTATGTTAGATTAAAATAAGAATCATTGCTCAATATTTTGACTGAGTTCGAATTGAAGTAACTAGTCTTATCATAACGAGTAGGAATAGAAACCATTTACTTTTTCCTTTTTTGAGGATGGTCGGTAATTTGCCGGCTACAAAGCAGCTGTTATTTATCGTAGCAATTAAAAAACGAGAATTATAATCAGCAAAAAGATAAAACATTTTACATGTTCATTTTAATTTCACGAGTGCATTCAACGGGACTACAAAACTGCATGTTATAATATCCCCGTAAAACACATCAAACGAGATAGATATCAAACGTTTGACCCCAAATAGAACCAGATCGTCTATAAACAGATTTCGGTTCACGTTTGATGTTGGCTTTTATCGTTAGTCTCAAGACATACGCAACTCTTTCCAATTGACAACTTTCATGGGCATCATTACACGGTTTATAACAATTTCTAGAGAAAACATAACGAGGCAAGTTGTTGTAGTAGTTTATTATAGTTATGGCTACAAAGCTTGTTTAACGTAGCAGCAGTTAAAATTAGTAGCCAACCAACTCAATTCGTACGCAACCAATATAGTAAAACGTCTGTTGTTACTTTGTGAGTAGGACCCAAGGCCAAGTACCTACAATAGTGGACATAAACAAAATCATCAAAGGGATATTGTTCGCGCGAAGCAGGATCTCTCAATAGGGGCTTTCTTACAGACCAAGTGTAAAAAAGGGACGCAGTTACCTGCTCCATAGAGGAGTCAGATGGTAAAGACGAAAAACTTAAAACTACCAAAATACTCTGCGAAATATTGTAGTTTTAATAATACGGGTTATTAGATAATTAACTTTGTAATTATAATAGAAACCTAATTGATTATTAACGGCTTATACCCAAGTGAAGACCAAGTAGAAAACCGCCAATGATTTTCGTTACATTAATAAAGATGTAATGTTAATAATGATCATTAGAATATGATGCATCATTAGAACCATCAAATATGGGCGGCAACTGATACAAATGTTAGACCCGGATGTCTTGGTAACAAAACAACAAACGATAATCAAACGTGTTTAGCTCATATGGAGTTCAAAAGATGACTGAAAGTACAATGCTCCAGTGTAGTTAAGTACCAAAACTCGTAGAGAACGCACTAAAACTATTAAACATCTAGCACTTTTCACTCATAGCACAATAGTTCACAACATAAAGCAACAGTTTGTTTATAAGGTTCGTAGTAAAAGTAACGTGCATAAATGCGTGGAGCCAACACGCGCGCGACCGCACTCTAACGAGGCTCGGTCTACACTGGCTTGGCTGATCGCTGATGGTACCGTGTTTGTGACCGACTGCATTGAATTTAACTGAGTCACGGAACCTAAGGAACCCGGATCACTGATCAAACCAGTAACACACGGTCTATTGATTACAGACAGGATGGGGACGAGGGTGATATTTAGGGTGTGGAGAAACAACCACGATGGTGTTAAATGAAATGTCGATTGTGACAATAAAAGCAATAGGGGACACAAATATTTGAAAGAGTACATGCCAATTATATTTTGACGAAAGTAATTCTTGTTAAATATTTCAAGTTAGGCCAGATTTTTTATTTTATTAAAAAAAAAAAAATTAAGATAACAATATAAAAGATAGAGCAGCAAAGAAGGCGGGTCGCACACATTATCTATAGTACGCGAGCCACTTGTTGCGCAAGTGCGGCAGACACTTCTGAGGATTTATGGGCCACGGGCTCGAGTTACACTTGATAACGTCTCTGCGCACGCGGCGACTACGACACAAACATGTTTAAAATTTAGTAAAAGCAAACATATGACAATAACGGACTCTAATCTGGATGATACACTAACCGTTAACTTTTAAATACAAGATCCAGGAATCGACAAGAAAGAAGAAGAACAAGGTAGGTACCGGAAGTTTAACAAAGAATGTGTACAATTGTTAACAACTGAAAGCAACAACAAGTTTTAAAGTTGAAAGAGTGGAGAACACGAGAGACGACAAATGAATAAGATTTTCAACCATATATAAACGTGTGGCAAATACTTAAGTAGGTACATAAGAAACTATCTTGAAGCACGAAAGGGAATAAAAGAAATTAACCTTAAAGAAAATATATTCATCATAAAGAAAACTTAACGTAAGCAGTGATAGCCTAGTGGTGTGACCGTCAGACTGCCAAGTCATAGATCTCGAGTTCGAACCCAAGGCCTTTTCCGATTCATGTGCGTATTATATAATTATCACTTGCTTCAAAAACGGTGAAGGAAAACATCGTGAGGAAACTGGCATGCCTGAGAGATATATTTCGACGGCATGAGAAACCAAGTCAGGCGGCTTTAAAACTCTAACACCAGGTTAGTCACTAACCACACGAAAAGAAGAAGAACGTAAGCCAGAATAGACTAAGAAAAGTAGACTTAATAGGAAACCTGTTATAATAACGCTAGTTTCTTCATTTAGTAGGTATTTAGAATCAGAACAGAAGACCATAAAGTATTTACTAGTTTTAAATGTTTCAACTCATCGCGAAAAATCAGCTTTCAAGATAACAATTCCACTGTATAAGGCAAGCTATATTCAACGAGGATAACGATGTTCTTTGACTAAAATGGCTACCTGCCAACAAATACTACTGTTTGTCACACCAGACATTAGTTATTATCATTATTAAATTGTTTGTCAAGTCTTTTGGAAATCGTTTTAACAACAGGCAACAAAATTTGAGCAAAGTCAATAGAAAACGGAAATGTTAAACGAAAATTATTAGCGTGTTTATGTGAAGGTGGACAAGACATGGTACAGGGACACGTCAACCGGCAAATAACACTAGTACCGACCAGACTTTGACATTTTTAATAAGATATAAAGTCGATAAGATTATTGACCGGTTTTTCTCACAATTAAAATATTTAGACCATGTATTGGTTGTGTGAGTAAAAGCCTTGTAAATAAAAATATTATTATAAGTTGTTAAACGACAAAGGAAATAAAAATGAGATATTTAATAAATTTGGGAATGCTGTTTACATCACAAGAACTGTGAATTGTGATACATAAAGGCAAGGCAGGACAAGAACAACCGATAATATATCAAATTAAATAGCCATTGAATACAATTGGGATCTCGGGTGTAACCGTCCACAATGTCGCGCTTTTGACTCTAATGTAAAACGATCAAGAATAAGATCTCATTGCTCAACTATAAAGTGTAGTAATTAATGTCAATAGCGAAGGTGTTAATGTAGCTAGGATGCTGAAATAGGCACTAAAGGAAATAGCGTTCTCAATGACACAAGACACTTTCATGACGTTAAAATGTATTTTTTATTTGTATCGGTAGGGAATTCAAAGTCAATGATATGGCATTGAGACGCCACATCATCCACTGTGGCAAAGTCTGGTACGACACAATTGGTACAAAACTAAACAATGGCTGCACAAGAACATTGGTGGACGTCTTTCTTAATGAATTATGCATGTCGGCGATGCTTTAATGACCAGTAAATTAGAAACACAAAAAAAATTACTTCACTCATTGAAAAGTCCACTTTTTCTTTGTCCAGACGAATTAACTGAACACATGTAGGAACATTAATGAGTCCGATCACCGCTACATGTCTGATCTTCACCAAAGAAAATTCATTTATTCGTCCTCCTTTTGCTTTTGTATTGATTGATACTTTCAAGATTTCTTTGAAATATCAATCAATCACAAATTCACAAAACTCAAATCAGATGCGTGTTCTTACTTGCTCTCAATTAAAGGTATTTTATGATAATCAACCATTTTATAACAGAATGCGTTTTTAAATTTTAATTGACGTAAGCATCGCATTGCATGTGGAAAGCCAACAATTTAAAGTAAGCAATAAACTCACCAATAAAAATAAAAATATAATTGATTGTAAAAGGATTTTGTTAACAATAAAATCATAAATTAAAACTACCAAGGTAATTCAGTAATTACAGAAGTAGTACATAATAATTGCATAATTAAATAATATGCAATGCCCTCGGGTTTGGTAACTAGTTAATAAAAATAATAGAGAGTGCAATAAGCTAATTGATATGTCAATTACATTCCTATCATCGTCAAGATTATTATGACAGCTTTATAGATAAAGCTTACTGATAAACATGTCATGCTAATTAGTGCACTTCTTAACATTCGAATATGTATAGCTACAGAATTTAAAGCACAATTAGTGAATAATGTGACTGACAACTCTGACAACGCAATAAAAGGACTAATTCTGATCAGTTCGGTGACTTGTGATTTGGTACATAATATTAACGGTCTATATTAATTAACGATTAACTAATGATGGATTTTCCGTCATAAATTAAATCAAGAAGAGAAATCGAGCTACACACCCATACATAAACTCACGCCACTCTTTTTTCGGAGGTAGGCAGAAACTGTAGAACACCACCTGCTAATTGAACGAAAAAAATGTAATGCCTGTAGGTAAGCCTAGCTTGCTAGCTTGGATCATGGAAAGCGCATAAGATCTCATGATCCCTAGTCCAAGTATGGGAAGCGAACACCGGGGTGGTTTTTAGTCAGTAGGAGTCTGACAGACCCCTTCGCCCACCCCAGGGCGGAGGATATCCATGAGGATTTTCCACCCCGGAAAAAAAAAGAAAAAACTTTGCTAACTTGTCTCTTTGTTGATGGCGCCAGCTTTTTATTTCTAATCGAATATGGTATGAAATCTTATAAAGTACTACATAATAGTAATACAAGAATGAATTATAATATGAATGTCCTTTATCTGGTCTACATCATCGGCGGCACCAAGTTCAAAGTTGTCACCTGCCATACATATTCGCTCGCATTTATAGGCGGTTTGTCACGTGGTAGTCAAGGTATAAGAGAAAAGCGATACATTTCAACAATGCATAAAGGCATAGGTACTTAAGTTAACATAGATATCGGGTATCTACTAACTAACTTGAAATAAAAATGGAAAAAATGTTTCAATTTCTGCAAATTCCTAATAGACATGAAACTATTCGTCTTTGACTTGGACATCGTATGTTACAGTAGATTGCGGCGGTGGCAGTTGGCATTTGGCATACATTCTTAACGCCCGATATGGGAGGAAACGGGCAAACAGGCGTCTCACGGCCGCACGGACCTCTGATATTATTTACTGACCCCTAACTTGTGACATTCCCTCTAAACTTTCTTGAAATGGGGCTTTTAAAGAGCTACCACAGGTTATCGGCAAAGATATCCAAAAGTTACGCGATATCAAGTATACCCATAAAAAGAGATGGTTGGAACAAAAACTCGAAGTTTCGAAACGGCTAATACGACCATGGAGTGAAAGCACGAATCTGTACTTAGGGAGATCTGTAGTCAACCGCAGTGTTATGAAATATGATGACTACTAAATTGGATCGGTATGAATTACACTGTGACTAAACAAAAACAAGCAGGGCAGCTAAGCATCAGTGAGCATATCATCACTGAGATAGCTTAACAAGGTGGCGACTAGTCATTATTTTGTCTACGGAGATAATATCATGTTTCAATGGTGTAGGTGTGGTAGCAAACGCAATGTGACAGCCTGTTTTAAGGTGACATTCAAAGAATAGTTTCAAAACAATCTCATGTTACATTACCCTATTGATTAGAGCTTCTATGCGTGGGCAGGTACGAACAAAAGTTTCTAGTAAATAGAGGTAAAAGAGAGCTCAATATTCTGTAAGTAGGTTCAATGCGGTTCAACAGCGATTATCATTAAAATTTACCGTCTTAATTGCATTTTAATAACATTACAATTCGAAGAACACACACGACGATATCTCTTTTTTAATTTGATATTTTTTATATCTTTGGTAATTTTCATATCTTACGCGATATATACATCTGTAAACACATTAATGAATGAAGTCCTTAATTAATTGTAAGAAAATGGGTACTTACGTTGGTTGTGAGTTGTGTGGTCAGCGTGTGTACTTTTTCTTTAGCGTCAGCAAGTTCCCTCCTCAATTTCCGGACCTACAGGAAAATTTTCAGGTTTAATTTTGCACAAAAGTTGGTCATAATAAGCTTGCTTTCATTTAATTAGTTTTCCATCACTTTCTAGAAAGTATACGATTAGTTGATGAAGTAAAAGCTAGACTGTTTGAGAACATGTCAAAATTTTGATTAGAGAGATAATATTCGAAGACAAGAAAATGTAAATGGACACTTCAAAAAATGGATATGATTTTTTCAATTCGGATTGATAAAGCAAGAAAAATGATATGATTGAACTTTACATTAGGTACCTCGTGTGCCTGCCTCTCTTCCGAGCCCGCACCAGCAGCCAATGACGATGCCGTCGACACCAACGATGCTGTTGAACCGTGCACTATGGAAAGCGCAATATTGTTAAAACCTATATTGTGGTAGTAATTTAAAGGGTAAGCAAGGCTGATACGAAATATTTCTTTCAAGTGCACTTTCCAATCAGTTCTAAACTTAGTAAATGGGCTGGCACTGGTAGTTTCCGAAGGGTTCAATACTGTGGCCGTTTCTGTTTCCAGAAAACCGAATTTATTCTTGCAATGCCTTTATGTCTTTACATTTAGGTTAGGTGAACAAGGAGTCGCATGCAGATGTTAAGCTCTATTTAAACTTGGGCCTAGTATGTGGCCACGTTAACGACAGCATCATCGGCGTTGATTAGTCACATCACAGATCTCTTTGTGACTGATTCAAGTTCATCCTTTACATCGACAGCTTTAGCACTGGTATTAGTATCCAATATATCTATAGAAGTTAACTCCTATGTCTATGTTACAGTCATCGTATCAGCGAGAAAATATTCTCAAACATTACCGTAAATAAATGTTTTATGTTCGAATTCTGTCTCCGATGCAAGCCACATGTTTGCGGTTGAGACATTATGCCGTGCCGCGGACATCTGCTTCGTATATTCGTATAAATGATACCAATGACCGGACGATACCGAAGTACCCGTTATATAGAACACTCTAATTAAAGTATTGGGGAAAGATACTTATTGCGTAAACACTTTTTTCCTTAAACTATTTCCTTGGATTTCGCTTTGTAAGCTTTGTTTACCTCATTATTTTTGCATATAATTGATTTATGTATATTATAATGGTTTCGCATATTCATCTGATTGAAAGATTTCAATTAAACATTTGAACTCACTGGGTAGGCTACAGGTTATATTATGCTATCCGAAAACGTAGTTAAAACATAGGTACGATCTAGAAAATTGATGGAGATTCTGAGACTGCGTTCGAGGGGTCGAAATCTGCCGAACTGGTAGATAGATTAGTTTCAATTTATTCTACAGTAGGTAGGTAAACCTTCACTTTCTCATTAACGTCTAATCGTGGTCCACTACTTAAATCATAGTCTTAGCTATTATGAAAAATTTTACATACCTTCATCATTTTTCTTAGGATAATGGTGGGAGTGCCGTGGCGTGTGCATCACATTGCCAGGCTGGTGCGTCGGGCTCAGCGCCGACCTCGGAGACGGCGACGGTGGCTCCGACACGCCGTAGTTCAGACCTGCGTCACACAAACGGTAAACTACAACTACAGAAGGTAGGTAAGGAAGGTAATTTAAGCTTAACGCATTGAAGGACACTGAACGAGACACAATAGAAGTTTTATTGTTATGACGCCTATGGGCGTCTGGGAACAAATCATCGGACGCGTCCGTAAGCCGCGACTGATAGCCACGACCATCAGACGTCCGAACGCTCAAGGGCACGTCCGCGACTTATGACCGATAGTTTACAAAGTGTAGTGCTAAATTTACTATCCAGATACAAATAAGTCGCGACACTCAGCCGCGGTTTACGGACGTGTCCGATAATTTGTTCCCAGCTTTACTGTCCCTCAAAGTGTTAACAATCAAAACAAATAATTAACCATGGATAAACATGCTGATTTTTCTCATAGGCATGCCATGGCCTCAGATTCTTCAGATATGATAATTAAAAAAAAATACTTCTTTATTTTATCCTCACACCTAGATAAACTATAGATTCTGAGTAAAGATACAATCACAATGGTTTGAAAAATCAATCAATTATGTTTACAGTACCTAAGTATGATATCATTAGTACAATATTTTTGTTTTGTCTGTTATTATTATGCCTATTGTATCATATCTTGCAAACCATAGCGCAATTTGTTCGTAGATGAGAAAATACAACAAACAAACGTACGCACTAATTGTACTATTTACACTGATTAAGAATAATTATGCGAGGAGCTCGTGGCTTAGTAATAACAGCCGCACGGGTTGATCTATCAGGTTAAACTACGCTTGCTGGGGTTGGTTCGTGGATGGGTCACCATCTTTACATACCGAGACTCCTCCGAGCCTTGGAAATCACGTTAAGCCGTTGATCCCAGCTGTCATTTGTGGATCTTTGACAGTCGGTACATCGTCAGAAGCCCGAAAGTCTGACAACCAGTCTTACCAAGGGGTATCGTATTACCCAGTTACTGGTTTGTGGAGGTCAGAAAGGCAGTCGCTCCATGTTAAATAGGGAAAAGGCTAGGCAGATTGATTGATGCAGGAACGTACACTATGAGCAAGGTACGCATTGGCATCGCCCAAAGCCACGTGCAGTAGTGAATATGTAACGACATTCCTACACCCATCAATATTAAAAACAGTCCGGCAGCTGACATAAATGTTCGTGTGATGAATGATGCAACAGTACCTACTAGTAGTAAAATCGATGTGAGCAAAACAACCAATAAAAACATTAGTCATGGACATTGGTTGTGGAACATACATCACTTTATGTTCCATAAAATGTTTTTGTTCAAGAATCATAAAACACATAGGATTACCTTGTCCAGATGGTCCATACTGCACTGGTAAACAATAATACGGCTCGTAATCACTCTCCGAAGATCTTTGCAGCATCGATGGATATAGCTTCTCTGATTTTGTTGACCTGCAAGAGCGTTAGTTGTTAAATTTTTGTAGGGAAGTCCCTTCACAATCTACGATGAAGCACATTTTGTGTTTGACATTGCTTGGTAGTTTCGGTGCTCTCAAGCTAGGAATGAATGGAGTAACGGTGACAACAGACAATAATGTCTAAAGGCTACAGTTTGAAACATGAATGGGTGCATTTAGTGCTTTCCTGACTTGTGGTAGTGAAATATCAATAAACTAATACTATTTATGCGAAAGTGGGTTTGTTTGTTTGTTTGTGTCGCTTTCACGGTTAAACAGATTTGCATGAAATTGGCACATGGGTAGATCATGACCTGTTTTAGGACATAAGATACATTTTAACCCGATATTCCCACGGGATCGAGACTTATGCGGGTGAAACCGCAAGGGGCAGTAATTGTTATAATTATAATTTATTTCACCAAAAATAATACAACGGATTACACATACTTTATTAGACTAGTACTTGGGATGATCTGTAGCCGAACTAGGTCGAGTCCTGTACAATACCATAGACTAGCCAGTCTAGCACACGTAGCATGACAGCCATAGAAACGGGTTTTCTACGGGTTTTGTCGACACAAGAATAGACATAATGACAGATTGTGATTGTTTATTTGTCTTTTGTCTATTCTTCCGTAGACAAAACCCGTTTCTACTGTGGTCATACTAAGCGTGCTGCTGCTTGTCATGAGAAATGTTAGAATACAGTCAACATCGATTTGTTAGGGTGTGAAGAGTGTGCCAATCTCTTCAAGAAATATTGGCATAGTACCTATTCCGATTGCCAAAGAGTATGTAATATCTGAGGATCTAATCGTATCTCAGTCATTCCAAGCTTGCTACGCAGCACTCCAATACATCGTGAAAGCCCTTGGCGTTTAGCGCACAATACAACATGACACAGTACAGTACGTTTAGCGGTAGACAAAAGCCTGTTGAAAATAAATTATCATAATATTAATATTACTTGCTTCCAAATTACGATTTTATAAGACACTTATTTAGAAAACTTACTGGAAATAGCAAAATATTTTTTTTGTGTGTTTCATATCGTTTTTATTGATTGGTTTTTTGTGATACAGCGTGTGAACTATTGAAAACGAATCATGTAAGTAAATGAGTGAAAAATAAACATTAGCGCACATTGCATTAATGAAGTGTGTGCACTTACTGAGTAGGTACCTATACACTATAATTAAAACGTACCAAATAATGTATACTTTGTGAATAAAACAATATTGAAATGAGCATTTACAATGACGTCAATGAAGTGTAAATTATAAAATAGAGAAGCCGTGCCTTGTTCAAATCATGCATAATTGTTTATTGTTTAAATGAAGCGTGCCACCTTGAAGCCAAAACATGAACAAACTTCGAACCGTGTAGCATACCTTGGAAACGTCCTATCTCTGAGGTAGCTAAAAATTTAACCAAGAAGTCAAGAAATTGTAAATAACCAACCACCGTATACAAATATAAATACATGACATAATGAAGAACATAAGCATTAATGAATAGTAGGGGCAAATACTAATAGTATGTAAGTACACATAAGCATGATCGATGAGAAGGGAAGAATTAAGCTAGAATTTTAGCACGTCGTATTCATTTTGTCAACCCATTTTCAATTTAATGTATGGAACATAAAGCCGATATTTGGATAAGGATGTCAAGTCGATTGGGACCTATTAGGTATGTAAACAATCCACCAATAGATAAAGTTAAAATTTGTATAATAAATATCGTAATAAAATAAAAATATTGATTTCGCTCATTGACTTGTTATTGAAATCAGTCAAGAGAATTTAAACCTCTTAATCAAGAAGTGATAGATTTTCTTAGTAAACATCTTTTTAATGAATTCTGTATTTTAACCTTTCGTATGTAATTACAGACACAATTAAAAAGCCATCGTGTCTCGCGTGGACCTACGTTCGATACGAAGGGTTAAAGCCCGTTTGCGCCACAAATCATGCATGCATTTAGCGTTAAACATATTCAAAGCATCTTCTGTCTCTGTCATTTTCAAAAGTTTGACAGAAATAGGACGATGAATTTAAATTCGTTTAACGTTAAATGTATTTGGTGATTTGTGGTGTAAGTGGGCCTAAATTTTATGTTGGGGTTTATATAATTACATAAAATAATTATATTAGGTACCTAGGTAGAAAAATATATAAAACTTGATACCCCAGAGCGTAATCTTTGTAATCTCTCTAAAATTCAATAGATATTTGGGGGACCCACCTAATACTGTTGCTCCTGTTTAACCTGGAGCCCTGTGCGTCTCGGTGCATGATGAGCTTATTGTGTGTGAGTGAGCTGCGGTGGTGTGAGTTAGGGGAGGAGGTGTGGTTGTGCGTCTGCGCCGAGTGCAGCGACGTGAGGGACTCCATCGACTCGCCCTCGGACAGGCGACCACTCGCAGAGTATGTGTTGCTGAAAAGGGGAAGAGTGATGACGGCACGGAATGGCCAGCTGTACCATATCTCAAACGAGATGTTCTATTTTTAAAACTCAAGTTAAAAAGAAAATAAAAACGTATCAAACAAAACACTGCCGTGTCTTACAACTGGCCATTGAAAATAGGGCTGAAAAAGCTTGTGATCATGATAGAAAGGTTTTGCGTGTCATAGTATTTGATTTCAGAGAAGATTAATTACTTGTTTAATGAAAATAATACTTTGTGATGAACACAACTAAGTAATTAATAGAAAAAAAAAATTGAGCACCCCTGTAAACAGAACAAGAATTTTAACTTTGCTCTATGTAGGAAGACAAGGCCCATTGTATGACACATAAAAAATTACAGAAAAATAATGACACACAAAATAAGCATACAAGAATGATGAAGGAGTATGGTGATACTGATGATAATGACACAAACAGTAATATTTATACACTTAACTGTCACAATAACATTCTAAATTATACAGCTGGTTACGATTCATCACTCATGTCCATACAAAAAAACACCCAACCACATACAACATAAGAACTAAATTAGTAAATATTTACAATAATTACCTGTGTCTTAGCCAAGGTGCATACGGGATCCCGTAGTCAGACTTAACTTCAGAATACGTTTGAGTATCAGAAAGACTGCCGTCACTTATCTTTATGCCACCTCTAGGTGCGATCCTGGAAGCCATTGCATGTATTAACTATTGCCAAACGTTTGGCGAGAACAACACAATTTATGGGGGAAAATTCCGGTTGAAAATTCCGGTTTTATCTAATCATCAAATAATATACTTAAACCACTGAAGAACAACACTTAAAGTGACGATAAACTATGAACAACTTAAAAAGAGCATGTCTTTTAAACCGAGATCGAATCAACACTGATTCGAAATTCCCACGATGTTAACCGATATTGATAAGGACTATTTGCTTACTTGTCAACATTCATGATTGCAACGGCCAGTACTTTTTTTTATACCGAACTTCCGATGGAATAAAATAGGTACTACTTAAAAAAGGAACATTCAAAAATTATTACGAATAAATATCGTCCGTACACCACGAAATTCTTCTTCGCAATGTGTATTTACTCAATTACACTGTCGGTGGCCAGTACAGAGACCAATTAAGTCACAGTTCAATTAAAAAACACGTCATATTGTTCCATTACAAGTTTCCTTTAATTCGTAAGTCAGTCAAATGAAAGTTATCTTCACATTCCCGGATAATAACTCAATCCTTGTTTGCATTTCCAATTTAAATATTTTGATATCAGTGGAATTATTGGAGCGCATAGGTCAAATATTGATAAACAAATTAATAAATAAAAATACAAAGAATTCGTTTGCATGTAAGTTTATCTATTGAACAATAATTCCTTTCATTTAATGTCCCGAAATAGATAACGATGTGGAGTAATTAATAACTTTATTAACCGTTGTATCTAAGTGCACTCGATTACAAATCTACACGACGGAGAAGGTACGTCTTTCAAATCAGTGACGTATTTCCGACATACATAATATATGAGCCTGAATTATTTTCAGTACCTAGATACCTACCTAATAAAACTTTACAGACAGTCTTGTTCGCTTATTTACTAGCTTGTACTCGGGACTTCGACCGCGTGAAATTTCTTGTTTTAACATAAAATAGATACACATATCCTATGACAGTCGGCAATACTGTAGCTTTCCATTAGCGCAAAAAAAATCGGAACGGGTTAAACGATCTATTTCCGAAGATTACCTACAACAAATTTTACCTCTTTATAAAATAAGTAGGTATAGATTTGTAGGTTTTCAGCAGGGAATTTTTCTAATTATATCTGTGTTAACTTACAGGCTAGCTGGTAAAAAATTGATAACATTGAAATAGCATATAATAGACCTTATGGCCGTTCAACAAAAAAGACTACAAAAATATATATCCAAAGTAGAAGAATGTAAAATAAGGTCAAAAAAGTTAGTACTACCTACCTGGGATATTTTTTTAGGTTTTTTTTTATAACGGCCATAAGGTCTATTATGTGCTATTTCTAGGTTGTCCATTCTTTACTGGACAACTGGAGCCTAAATAAAATAGGACAGTTTCTATGTACAGGACATAGAAACTGTCCTATTTTATTTAGGCTCCAGTTCCGCCCTGTATTCATAATTTCAAGATCATAGTCATCCTCTAGCTCCGTAAAGAGAGAGCAAGAGATCTATTCATCTCACTCTCACTTATATCGGCTATCCCGATTATTAGTTAAACTGTTTAATTGCTGATGTCAACGAAACAATTGTCTTATCCCAACCGTTCATTTGTTTTGGCTGGAAATCGGCTGTGACTGGTGTGAGGTAATTTATATGCAAAGCTTCTAGCCCTTTCCAGATTAATTGTATTTATGCGTAGATTTCAGGTTCATAAGGAGTCCTTTTTCGCCTTGTGCAATGGTTCTTAGTTTTAAAACATAATTTATTTTCGATGTGTAAAAGTGTTTTTTCTAACAAAATTACAGAAATAAACATCATTTATTTAAGGCCGCGCGCATTTTGGATGCGTTTTCGTACGAATTTCAGTCGTGCGTACACGTACGACCATCGTGCGAATTGAGTGCGTACACTGGATACGTTTTTCTCCGTCAAATAGAACAAATCCCAACAAGTTCGGATTGTTTTCGGACGTCGGAACTATACGTACGTGTACAGTCTGCGCGCTCCCTTTGTACTTGGAGCGTCGGGATCGTTCGTGCGTGTTCGTACGTGTACACACGAGTGAAATTCGTACGAAAACGCATCCAAAGTGCACGCGGTCTAATTATGAACTCCTATACCCGATCTAAACGTATATTCACTATAGCTAGACAGCCTATTCCTTTAATAGACATCAAACAGTTAGTGTTTCGTAGATACTAAAAGCACAAACATAACGCCAAAACTGAATCATGACCTCATGCATCTTATTGAAAAGCTAAACAGCTATCAAACACTGCATTACTTTCCCCGAAGTGCAGACACAGAACAACATTCATAACAAACTTTATAATTAGGTACTATCAAAGAAGTTCATATGTAACCAGCGTAAGGACAATTCTTGCTTGCAGCGCTCGGCAGCTGTAGTACCGTGCCGGTAACAGATGTGGCCATCGTGTTCACGGGATTTTGTTTTGAAACTGTTTAGATATTTAACTTCTTTGATGAAACATAAATATTATGATAATTACCTGTGATGATGGAAGAGGGCTGCAAACTCGTGTGTCCCAGGCTTGGGCAGGGACTGCGAGCCCAGCAGCCTCTCCCGCACCGAGGCCGACAGCTGAGCCGCTGCTGTGCCACCCAAAGAAAACGATTTCGGACCGATTCCATTTTCTGCGTAGGCGTGAAAATGAAGAATGAATGATAATGCAAAGCATAGATTATTGGTTTTCTGAAGATAGTCATGCATAGCTACCTACTATAAAACACTACTGAAAATTCTAGATGAGAGTTCTAAATGTAATATCACACCTAGGCACGCACCTCTGAGTTTTCGGATTCATGTACCATCGAAGAAGTTCATATCTAACCACCGTAAGGACTATTCTTGTTTGCAGCGCTCGGCGGCTATAGAACCGGGCCGGTAACAGATGTGGTCATCGTGTTCACGGGATTTTGTTTTGAAACTGGATAGATATGAACTTCTTTGATGGTACGTATTTTATAATCATGACTTGTTTAAAAAACGGTCAAGGAAAACATGAGGAAACCGGCATGCCTGAGATATTTCTCGACGGTATGTGAAGCCAAATCAGAAGTCAATGGGCTGTTTTAAAATTCTGACACCAGGTAAGTCACTAACCATACGAAAAGAAGAAGAATGTAACATCTACAGTGACGCTAATAGGTACATTCTTTACACTTTTAAACCACATTTTAGCAGTAAACTACTACAACCTACATTTAAAAAAACCCGGCGAAGAGCGTGTCAAATCATGCATAATGCGGGTTCCGTAGTTGGGATGAATTTATCAAAAAAACAAACTTAACATTGTAGAAAAAAAATTGTCAGTGACGTATATCGATGTATGGGAGAAGTCCCATATATACGTCACTGTAAATTTTCGAACTGCAAATGTAATTTTGTATTCTTATTTTTTTATGTGAAAAAGCTATTGGTTCACGATTTTTGAACTTTTTCCTTTACTTGTGCTGTGAGACTGCTTCTTGCCAAATTTCATGATTCTAGGTCAACGGGAAGTACCTTATATATAGGTTTTGATTTATTTGCGAGTATCAAAATAATTATGTCGCATAAATGGCCGTATTTTTTATTGCGTTGATTTAGAAGTTTGATGTTTTTAGAGCTCCGAGGGATTACGATCCCTCGGAGCTCTAAAACATCAAACTTCCCTAAACCTCCTCTAAACCTACGTATTTGATAATAATTTCAACTTGATACCTCCACGCGTTCTTGAGAAAAAGGGAACGAAGTGATCCTACAAGGGTTTTTTCCTTTTGAGGTACGGAACCCTACATTTTTGATACATGAAATTAGCGGAAATTGATGTACTTGCATTAATTTCCGATAATTTATTTAGTTAAGGAGTACCTACCCAAAATTGATTTCGTACTTACGCGTACGATTTACTTAATGCTGAAATGCTACGTGCATCAGATGAAATAAATAATGTTGCATGAAAAAATGATAAATAATCTTACTGTGAATTTGGAGATCTTGTGTACATGTTTGCGTACCACCCGATACTTTAACTTTTGTTCTTGGCACAGCAGAAACTTGAGCAGTCCTTCCACCTAAAACAAACAATAATTTGAATTACCTCATCTACTTAACGCAATCTAAAATTAAGTCACACTATTTCCAATTATTCAATAAACAGTTGAACTACGACAATATTTTTCCCACTCAGGGTGAGCGGGAAAAATATTGGTTATTATATAATATTCGTTATATATTCGTTCCTGTCATTTATTAAATAATTATGGAAAACAAGTTTTTTTTTTGTCTTCTAAATCGGCCGCGATATTTTTATTCAGCCAGAAGTATTTACAAAAGAGAAAAGTGCATTTTATGTGTTTATTGTTCTGATCCTAAATTCAAAAGTAGGTATTGTTTCATGAGCACTTCATTTTTTTTAAATTTAAACTTTTATTTACTTTCAAAATACTTATCGATGATTGTTCTCTTATTTTAATATTTATTTCTTAATAGAATTGATTTTACATAACATAACATCACGCCGGTATTGCCAGAAGGGTCAGGCAGAGGTGTCCCTATAGTACACCCACATTTCGCCAGTTATGTTTACCTAAGTCCCATGTAATAAGGGTGAGCCTATTGCCATCAACCGGGCACCAATCAAGACTCTGAGCTGCTACTGAGAAATTCCCGATGGAAAAACCCAACAACACTTCGGCCGACCCGGGAATCGAACCCAGGACCTCATGCTCAGCAGTAGTGATTCAACCAGATAGAGTTTAACCATGATCAGTTTATTTACCATGCTGTGGAGGTCCATTAGACTGCGGTGCGGGCTGTTGTGGGACGCCATTTTGTCTCTTCACGTAGCCGAAGCTCTGAGGGACCTTCGGTTTACTCGAGGAACAAGTGCTGCCGTTCCCTCCGCTTGACACGCTAGACGGACGAGATCCACCGCTGGGTGACTGGACCTGCTAAAATATTTCAAGTATTCAATTAATAACCAATAACATTTCTTTCTAGATACATTATAGGTACTTTATGGTAGTTTTCATTGAATTACTGCCTTGCAGACAACACCCAGTTTTACTAAAACTTTTAGGATCATGAAAGTAGGATGCTTTTTACTGCGATTTCTTCACATCGTGATGCCATTTTTTTTGTTTGGGTGGGATATTATCAAATAACTTCTCCCGCTCTGGTCGGAGCGGGAGGGCGTGTCAGACTTTTACTGACTAAAACACACCCGTGTTCCTTCCGTTGCCTGTGTGCCGGGGCCGCGATATCCCTTTCGGACAAACTCGCAACCCTGGCAGACATAGTGATGCCTGAGAGATATTTCTCGCCGACATGTGATGCCAAGTCAGAGGCCCATGGGCGGCATAAAAACTCTCGCACCAGGTTTGTCACTAACCCCACGAAAAAGAAACAAGCTTCACCAAGGGTGTCGAGTGGTACTAGAAAAGAATTTCTGCAGCTAAGGTCAGACCTGATATTTGAACGTTAATGATTGTATGCGATTGAAGTCGCAGACACACACCGACTGGTTATATATTTATTTTTAAGATGTATGGATTTGTTAGCTATTTATGAGCGTTCATCCAAAAAGTTGGCAACTTCGCAAATAGCTGTCAAATATTTACCTGTTTTGATTAATTTGGAAATATTACTGTATGGAAATAAGAAATGTGGCTAACCAGCAAACTAGAATATTATTAATGAATTGCAATTATAACATTGCATTTAATGTTGGTACCGTTCTTTGATGTAGTTACTGTTCAAAGTGTAAAAAAGATATTTGGAAAGTTTCAAAATATTTTTTTTAACATCTAAAACTAAATATTCGGCGTTACGATATTAATTATTGCATTTAATCATCAATATTTTAGTTCACTGGTTCGCCATATTTTTTATTTCCATACAGTAATATCGCCAAATTATTCAAAACAGAGAAATATTTGACAGATATTTGCGACGTTGCCCACTTTCTGTATAAACACTCTTAAGGTAATATGGCGTAAAGTATGATACCTGTGATCCTCCACTTCTAGATGGATGTTGACCAGATGAATTGGATGCAGCATACTGTAAATAAAATAAAAATACCTATTAGACCCTTGGATTGTCTGGTAGCGACCCTGTCCCTAACTTGTGGTACCTACCTATAGTTTATAAAGAACTAGCGACCCGCCTCGGCCTTGCACCAGTATATATTATACATATAAATCTTCCTCTTGAACCACTCTATTTATTGCTGAAAACTGCATTAAAATCGGCTAAGAAGTTTAAAAGATCTAAGCTAACAGACAGCGGAAGCGACTTCATTTTATACTATGTAAAGATATAACGTTCGATGTTGGCCGTGTGGCCCGTTAAAGAAAAGTATCGTAAAAGGCAACTCAAGGACTATTTCAAGACAATGGGCAGAAGTTCTTTATCCATTTGCCAAGTCTGTGATATCAACTTATAACAATGCTTGTTATCCCAGCAAGAGCTCGTTAAGCGTCAATGGATTACGTTCTACAGGTCTGCAAGAACGTCAAAAAACTCAGACATGATAAAAATAATATTATTTACTAGCTGTTGTCCGCGACGTCTGCGATTCAGGATGAAAAGCAACCTATGTCCTTCTCCGGGTCATGGTGTACACATGTGCCAAATTTCATCCAAATCCGTTTTAAAGTAAGAACGTCGTTTTTAAGTTTTAAAAGCCGTTTTAGCGTGAAAGCGTAACAAACAAACTCACTTTCGCATTTATAATATTAGTTAGGATGGACTTGCTTCAACATCAATGCGATAGTTTGAGTATCAGCAGCAAGAGTCCAATTGTCTAGGATGGCAGGCGTCGTGAACCCACTCCTAGCACAAATGGGACCCGGGGTCCACACTCTCGCGAGTCCGCCTCGTGGAGGCCCTTGCACGAACCGCGGCAAGCGGAGGCTACATGAATGCTACCCATCCACACTCTCGTTTTATTCAGTTAACCGCCTACCTAAAGATGAACATGATGGAAGTGACTACGACCGCTGTTTTGTGTGCTTCACAATATTATAATGAGAGAGAGTGTGGATGGTTCGCTCGCCTCGCGCGTCGCGTCTTTTGACTCCGGTCAAAAGATCGACAACGAGCAGAGCGCACGCGAGGTGAGGCGAGAGACGACAAGAGGAGGCGAGGGCACCAACACTATCGCGGTGCTTCAGCTCGTCTTGCCTCCTGGAGAGTGTGGACCAGCGGGGACATGTAGCTTAGGAGGAGGGCTTTTGGGAAATACTGGCCACATTACAAACCTTCAAGTATCTAATCTTTATAAAAAGTAAGTATTAGTTACCTGTGGATGTGGCGCAATGCCGAGCTGCTGAGCCGCAGTTAACTTCTCCCGCTTGTGATGCTGCGGCGAGTGATGACCAGCGCGACGCTCTCCTTTCCGTCCATGTGACGGACTTGGTGGCGCTTGCGCTGGTTGGTTCTGGAATAAGGAAAACAAACACATGAGGCATCGGAATACAAACTTACACAGGTCGACAAGTTTAGCAGGAAGGCATCTCGCTTAAAGTCAAATGTAAACACCATCTTCACGTATGGACTGCCTGATCTCAAAACCTGAATTTTGCAGCCGAAATGACATTGTGAACAATGGCATGTCGCTTTGCTAACGTATGACTATGTGTAGGAATTCCTGTGATGCAGCAGCTTTAGGTACTATTTAGTTTTTGCAGGCGTTGTACCAAGGTGGGTAAACTTAGCAATAATTTCAGACCAAAGTAGGATATTTACACTGTGCACCGTAACTTCGGAAACGTTTACAGACAAGTCGGTGTTATTTCTTCTGATGGTGACACTGTAGCCTGACTTAAGACACTATACTTTGATTGAGTAGAACGTAAAATATTTACCAATGGTGGAGCCCCGACTCCCGGCGAGTCGGTATACTTCTTCCATGTGGTGTCCTGTTGACGCGGCGCAGGCGGCTGCCGCTCGGTCTGTTGCCCGCAGTCCGCCTTGCTGCGCGTGCGACCCACCACGCGGTACACGACGCCACTGCCGCCTTCCATGCCTCTATTGCGACCGCCGCGTCTGGGGAATTGATGGGAGTTGCTGATTATTATTTGTCGAGTTATAAAAATTATACATTTAACTTAGGTAGATACCCACATAAAAATTTAACTGAAAGAAATTGGGGAACCAAGAAGTAAAAATCTGAGTGTAGGCTATCAAAATATGCACGATTTTGCTGTAACCGTGTTTTGTATTTGTAATACATAATCATGAAGTCGTTCATGGTTTTTGTTCAAAAGTATCTACCACGTGTTTGTTGCCTTCAGGAAGAAGTTCTTATGACGTGACACCAGGATGTTATTCAGAAAGAACTTCCTAGAATAGCCTACCTACTTTAAAGAAATATTTCATTTCACATCTACATAAAAATACTTTTAAAATACGGCGTAATTACAGCAAATCACTAAAGTCTTCCTCTCACAAATGATATCAGCAACGTCAATAAATGATGTCGCGACTCGCGAGTACCATTCCACTTAATACATTGAAAGGGGTCCCATTATATTCACGTAGGTACGAGTCCCTCTGCTTAGAAATGGCATTAAAGGGTGCCACCGCATTTCCCCTACGTATGAGTCAGGGTTAAAAGCCTTAAAAGAACCTAGGAGTCATTCGCAGAATTACAAACCGCAACGATATATTTATTTACACGTCGAAGTTAATACGGTACAGTTTACCTTGACAACGTTATACTGGCACTTTATGAAATAGAACCTGCTTTAGCTAGTTTTAAATCGCATAATAGGCTTAACTCATCAAGAAAAACAACCATTATTACTACTTAACTTGACTTAACCTCCCTAGAGAAGCTTGAGTTTACAGCGCTTACTAATAGCGTTATATTTAATCAACCATTCATCGTTGGAGTTCAGTCTTATTTTTCTCCAACGACGCTAGTCGCCAGTCTAATTAGATATCCTTCTCTTCATTAGTCACTTGTTTTCTTTTCACACAAAGCCCGTATTACAGTGCATTTCTGCCCCATCGCTACTTTGTTTACCTCCACTATACAAAGCCTTTGACCCCTCCACCATAATCCAACATAGGTTAGGATTAAATGGTAAATCTTTACCAAGCTCGAGCTTTATCCAGTACCTACTTTTATTTTGCATGACTTATAAGTAGCTACGTATGTATTGTGCTGTGTACATACAACAAGATCAAAGGAGATTGAACGCAGGGTGCCGTACAGGCCCGGCTGGCCTGAACAAAGGCATTGAATTGATGGCAACTGATAAAAGGGGAACTCTATTCTCTTATGGAGACGAGCAACATGTCGCTGCGACCTACTTTTAAAGATGTGTGGGGCACAGATCCAAGGATATTGCCTCCAAACGTTATAGCTTTCTCGGAGGCCTTAATTAAATTCATTATTACGAACGAAATGTAATTTATTTCTAAATCAATTCAAGTCTAACTTCGTGTAACGAATTTTCTGTTATATTTTAGGCTAACCATTTACAAACAAAATCAATCTTACTTGTAACGTCAGTGAACTTTGTTTACGATACTTATCTCACCTACTTATAAAATTGGTTTAGTTAGTACGCAATGCGGTTGATATTCGATAGTAACGTAAAAACAAAGAATCGAGTGCGTGTTAATTATAACAAGATGTGTGAGCTATCTAATACTGCGAAAGAACGGGTGTATTCAGTATGATCATTAATCACTCTTTATTGCACTCATTTAGGATCAATGGAGTCTTTATGCTGAAGAATAGAGTTCGTTTATTTTTAACTTGTGTAAGGAGGTCGATACCATACTTTGATAAGTGAAAGGGCAATAACGAGGAACAGTGGTGCGATAGCCGAGTTTTATGTAACAAAAATATAACCGCTATTATGCATTTCCATAAAATATGACAGTAAACATAGTAGGTAGGTTAGGTCTTAATTATTTTTATACATCATTAATAATAAAAATCACACTTGAAAAGACGGCGTTTATTGCCTTAGCAATCACTGTTACAAAATATATTTAATTAATTGTTTTCTGAGTATCTTGGACATTACTGACATCGGTGACGGAAAACATCGTGAGGAAACCTGGACTTATAGTTAATATTATGTATAAGTCTGAAATCACCAACCCGTCTTGAGTAAGCGTGGTGATTAATGCTCGTGCCTTCTCTGTATGAGAAGAGGCCTTTGCCCTGCAGTGGGACAGTAACAGGCTGGTATTATTTATTTATTTATTATTTAATTGTTTAAAAGTAATAATTGTTTAATGCTGTCAATCGTAACGAATCTTTATAAAATAACTTTACTCCGATAAGTTTCTTCAGCAACTTCAGTAATACCCCCGTAGTAAAAAAGGGGACAAAAATTCCTTATCCCGCAATAAGGATTACGATAAGACGAAAAAGTACGTCAACTTTATAACTTTCCAGTTTTCCCGTGTCCCACTTACAGTAAGTACCACAATTACATGGAGTGAAAAATACACCCCGTCGGAATAGAAGGAAATGGTGTCGAGAAAATTGTTCGTCCGTCTTAGAGGCAGGTTAAGCAAACTGTAATCTATTACAGTCAGAGCCAAGCCTTTGCGGTTACAAATGCCGCAGTGTCCTAGTTTATTGCTAACGAGATGCAATAATCCATTTCGCATTCTATTTTCGAAAAAATATTGTATCGCCTCACTTCAGCGCCCTTCGTGCGCTATTTGCTATATTTAATTTTCGTTCAAACAAACGGCGCGGCGTTTGTCTTTTTACGCTGAGTGGGAATTAAGACGCAGATATATGCCAGTGACCTTGAGTGGTTAGCTTGCGTGTTCTGTGCTGAGCTCACGCAACGCGTCGTACGGCCAGCCAGTAATAGGACTCGCCCATCAAGGAGCGCTGTCCCAAATTAGACGCATTATTAATTTATTATACATACAACAAAAGGTATTTTAATAAAACACGTATACTAAAAGATCCATAATTAAATGATCTTTAAAATGGTGAAGGTTTTAGAAAAATACGCTAGATAGATTTTGCGTGATTCTCAGCTTTTTATCCGCGTTAGACATAATTTAAAAAATTAATTTCACTAATATACGAGTACATAATCTAAAATATTCCTTTATGTAGTTATTAAGAAAATGCTCTAATTTAACATATATTTCTTTAAAATCATTACCACTACTCGTTTAGACGTGATCTTCATTATAAAATCACTAAAAGTCGGTTATCGTCGCCTTAAGAAATGCGATGCACTATGAACAATCAAAGACCTTTTATTCTAAACTTAAATTCCGGAACGTAAACAGAGGGTCGTGTTTCGTATTTTTGTTATTTCGGCGGAAATTATTCTATTCAGCAGTCTGTCTGAACAAGCTACCTAAAAAGGGTTTCAGGTTTTTGTCTGTAACGACTACATTAGTTACCAATACTATCCTTACGTAAGTACGCCAAAGATAAATAAGCTTTTAGTAGAAGCAGTAATGTTTAGTGCTACTAAAGGTATTGAAAGTTCTAATCCCAAATCGTGACTATTTTTCTGTCTATCCTAGCATTGAAGTACACTCGTGTAATGAAAATGAATATTTTTTTTCATTTATTTATTCAAATTCCGCAGTGAAAAATTTAATGTGCCAAGTTTTAAAACCTCCAGATTGTCTGGCATTAAGCCATTCTTGTTACCACCCTTGTTTACCTTTCGTAATGGCCTCTTGCCAACTTATAAACTATGATATATAACACGTTAACTTTTACTTTACATTAACAAAAATAACAAATTAACAATAAGACCCACTTCACTTTGTCATTAAATTCATCTGGAGCGGATAAAACTCATAACTAATACCTATAAAACTATTCTAACATCGTTCGGCAATAAAGGAAAACGGCTAAGGACTAGGCAGTAGTGAAGGTTGGGCGTTTTGGAGGACTGTCTTATGTAATTCTGACGTTCCAAAAGTGCTGGTTCTCAGCCTAGTGTGAATAAATGGCTTTTGAATTTTAAATTTTTTGGCTGGTAAACAAAATAAGGTATACTAGCTTCTGTCCGCGACTTCGCTTGCATGGTAGTCAACTATACTATAAAACAAACCATATGGCACTCGGGCAATTGTGTAAATTCCGCCAGTGTAAGAATTTTCCAAATCAATGATTACCTCCAAACTTAGAAACTTTACCTCTTTAAATATTAGTGTAGATAAGTAAGTAACCCACCTGTAAATATCCCACAATTTAACATTAAAGTATTTAATGGAAAAACCGTGTAAGAGAGAGAACTTTTGAATTATTTAGCCTAATCTAACGAATTCGCTGAGTAAAAGCGTTCCCATTTCATGTATTCTTCATACACGATTTGAGATTCAAGATCGTAAAGTGGAACGGTTTTTGCTACTTGAGAAGAAACATTTTAAATGTTGCAACCAGAGATCGTTGGCACATTTTAAGCGCTCTATATGAAAAGGTCTTAGTATTCAATATGAAAATGTCTTAGTATTCAATGTTCATATAGGGTAGTTTAAAAATATGCCATACCATTAAATACTCGTGTGATTGCTATGCATGAGAATTTGCTATTTTATTGTTTTAAACCTACACACAATCATTGACGCAAAAAGTTGATTTCTCGATTCATTTTCACGGTAAGATCTAATTAAAAAACAAAACAACAACAATAGTTGAAACAGCCACATGTTACCCAACAGTTTCTGCTATAAATAAATATAACTAATCAGGTACTGATCATTAAAATGATCAACATTCGAGTAAGTAGAATCTAACTGAAAAATACATTGACACCTTTACAACCAGACCGTTTTCGACTATGATGTAGGTAGGTAACCATTCGTAAATCAACTCTATTAAAACAAATACAACCCTTAAAAGGCACTCCGTAGATCTAAATAGCCACACTTCATGGATTGAACCTAAGGGAAAACACAGTGCAACACGCCATGTATACAAGGCAAGGGGAGATAAAATTGTAATCAGGCATCGTGGTGAACACGCTGCTTTCTTCCACGACAATAAGTACCTTCCGATAAACGTAGGCACCTATATGTAGGTGTATAGTAATTGTAAGGTGCATCAATACATCCCCACAGTCCTTTGACTGTTGTCATTTGAAACATTGGCGTCTTAATGAAAACTGAGCGCCTGAAGCCTCTCGCTAATGATGACGGATCTCCTGAAAGGAACAGTCTCCTACGTTCTCATTATCTATGAGCCGAGCAGCTCTCTCTCATTATTCTCTCGTTCATCTCATCATTATTTTCGCTGAAATGATGAATGCTCTTTTGTTTTATTTGAATGTGTTCGACGTACGTTTGTGTTGGGGCCGTAAACACTATGCTTACACTTTTTCAGAGACTAGAGTAGGTATATTATTTGAATTCACTTATTTATGTACCAACTATTGAATTATTAAGAGTGATTAAGTTCCCATTGCTGGGAAACAGGCCTCCTCTCTGTGAGAGGGAGTGGGCCGTAATCCACCACGCAAGCCCAGTGCGGTTTGGTGGATATATTAGCTACTCATCATTACCTATTTTTCTCACCCGTTTACATAAAATCGAGTGAATGTTTTAAAACATTTCAATAACTAAAACAGACACTTCTGTCAAATTCACAGCGAAGTTAACGAACTATTTTCACAATTAAATTAAACACATAATGTGCATTGAAGCATGTACTTATCGAGTTCGAGTGGCGGCGTTAATGATAACAGAGGTATTCTATTTTGTTAATTACGTAATACGTACCTATGTACTTTACATTATGTAGATAATAAAAACGTAAAAGCTCCAAACCTCATTAACAGTAACAACCTCATTATGAGTCGCTAGAAAATTTAAAATAATATTTCAATGAGATACCGAAGAGGGACACTATACTCTACAACTAACTGACATTATAATATCGGATATTTTATAATGACGACAACAGCCAACTTCGAATATTTCTATAAAAAACATAACATATCATCACGCCCGTATGAGCAGTAAGGGTTAGGCAGAGGTGGACCTGTAGTACACCCACATTTCAACAGTTATGTTTAAGTCCCATGTAATTTGACGACACGGTTGGCGCAGTGGCTGAGTGATCGACTGCTGCGCAACGTGTCGCGGGTTCGATCCCCGCACGGAACAAATATTTGTATGATCTGCAAGTAGTTGTTCCGGGTCTGGGTTTTAGTGTATGTGAGTTTCTATGTTTGTAAACGCACCCACGATACAGGAAGAAATTCTTAGTGTGGGGCAAAGTTTAAAAAAAAATAAACAAAAAAAATAGGGAGCGATCCTATTGCCATCAACCGGGCACAAATCCAATAACACCAAATAACACTTCGCCTGACCCGGGAATCGAACTCATTGATCTCATGCTCAGAGTAGCGTTTGCGACCAGTAGACCAACGAGAGAACAATTAAAAACTTGTCTTCATCCATCCATTTATCGTCGGTCATTTTATCGATATTTTAACTCTGAAACTGATACGGCAGCCTGATCTTGAAACTCTGATCTGAAACTTGTATTTCAAAACTGAATGATGCTGTAAAGCAACATATTGAAATGTCGATAACGAAAGTTGCACAAACAGACGCCGAGCCGAAAGCTGAAAGCTATTCAAACCTAACCGGATTTCCTCTCGGTGTACCTATTTCAACTTGAATTCAGTTTGTTATCAGCTAAGTAAGGCTCTTGGATGCTTTTATGTTGGAATAGTTGCACGAAAACCGATACTCGGCTTTTAGAGTGTCTGTTGTGTAATTTTCTGTTTAAATTCGATCATTTACATAACTAGTATGCAGATTACATTTCCTACCATTCGTTGAACGTACAAGTTTCGTAGTAACTAACCGACAACCTGAGAGTTTTTCATTTAAATCTCGTTTGCAAAAAAGAAAACGTTTCCGTCGTAGCAGCCTACGTCGTAGCGTTAACGTAGTACGTAATCTACAGTCTTTTGAACTAGCGCTACGAGTGCAAAATATCAAAATGTTCTGAACAAAATGCACCTACAATCCTTTGTTTACGGCAAAATCTGTTTAAAAACTTAATGTAGCATAGCTTTTTTGTGTACGCTCGAAGAATTTTACTCATAAAATTATATTTTTCGCCGCTCATTCTGAACACGTAGCTACGTAGATTTAACAAGGAATATAACCATGTGTACCTACTAAACTACTTGTATACTTATATCTACCTGATATTTTGTGTTATACTTGAGCTGAAAAGACCTTCGGTATCGAGTGTCTCGCTTCATTAATTTTGTTCGGTATAACGGAGCGAGGACCTACATGTCCTTGCCTGGAGGCTAACCCTTGTCAACGTTTAGACTTGTTTCTCTTATAGTTTCCTTGAAACACATATGAACCTAGCATGTTGAAATAGAGTAATGTTATACACGGAATACCTACTTTATGTCGGGTGTACCTAGACACACACGTGTAGGTAAAGCATTTTAGGTCCTATACCTACCTAAATAATATTCAAATCATAACCTAGGCAAACTGTAAACCCTGTATGTATGTATGTATATAAAAGTTTATACATTAAATATGACTGCAAAGTAGAACCCGTAAGATAAATAAAATAATAAAACACTCAAGGTTGTTTGATCAATGCAAAAAAAAAACACTAGAAAATATTTTGCCAACGGAAGCTTTAACATTCCCAAATATTAAAATTTAAAGCGAGTCTGTTTGATAACTTTGAGACCTACAGCATCGCAATTTCTGTTCGTTATTTCCCAATACCCGAATCATTGAATAAACAATGAGAAAACTGTAGAAAGCCGATTGCAACGTGTTAATTATGTACTTGTGAAATACCTGCCGTGGAAGATAACAAGTTATTTCCAACGCTCGGCCTCGTCTCATTAAAATTTCAAGGAGCGGAACAAACAGAACGCCATTCGCTTTGCAATATCCGAACGCGGAATTTAAAAGTTTTGCAGCGAGAATAGTTCCCATATTGTTAGGTCCTTTTTTTCCGCATGCCGTTTTCCAGCTGTTATAAAAGGAAAAGAGAAAAAAAAAAGACAATGACATTTCAGCTACATAACTCCAAAGTTTGTGGAATGAAGTTCTCTTGGTTTATTTTCGTATACGTTACGTCTGCTACAGAACCTAATTATTTTTGCATTGTGATCTTTTGAAGTATTGTTTATTTAAATTATTACATTGTGTTGAAAATAGAATACAATATGACCAATCAGACATCCAATCACAAATGAAACTTCAATATCGTTAATAGACTCAATCAAGTTCAGCGATCTGCAATCAATGTGCATTTATTGACAGTGTATTGCGAATAAAACGAGTAAATAAAAATACCCAGTTTATGATTCACGGCCAATATAACCCCTCTGAAATATCGACGCCGGCAATGCATTTTAGCCCTTATAACCCTGCCTAAACATGAGGACGTGAATCTAAACAATATAATACCCGACTTGTTTTAAAAGTCTCCGCCTATATGGAAAACTTAAATCGCCGACATACGTCCCGATTCGGTTGGTTAGCCCCATTTAAGAAGGGGACCAGAATTTAATGTAGTGGATTTAAATTTCTCTGATCGCTTTAACTTTCTACGCGGGTAAGCATTTTTACGAAGACTCCTTGCTGTTTTACGACTTTAGTATTTAAATATTTTGGTACTCTTTTATTTCTGGATATCATAATAACGTATTCTACCTTTATGTCATTATTTGTCTTACTAGGAATGATACACATGTGTATTAAAATATACACATAGGCACCAATATACTCTGAAATTTGTAATAACATTGGGAATTCAATGAAATTGAGGAGCCCAGTCCGGGGGATCAGGCTTAGGGATTCCCGCCCCAACCCATAACCCTGCAGATGCCGAAGTAATAACCTTACACGGATCAATCGTTTTGGGTTACCAAACGTCTACTTATTGCACATATTAAGGATATTTACGTAACACTCTTGATTAACATTACTAAACTAAATATGGACTCCTTTATGCATTGTTTGTTCAAGCTATAAATGATGATAAGTATGCGATATTGTGCCAGGAATGGTGGCCACATGTGACAAACTAGTGATACATTGACTTCGCCAACCGCCACATGTTTGGAGGGTTATTGCCTTCACGACAATTAACTTGATCATAATAATAAGTTAAATTGGTCTAATACTAAAGTAGAGATGATAATCAAGAATGGCTCACCAAATTAGTTTTATCCATCTTCAGCACAGTTGATTCAAATTGGTAGAAAACTTACTACTCTAAATGTTTTATTATCTATAAAGCACCGTAAGCTTACAGTAACAACGTCTAACGCGAAAAGCAAAGACACATAGCAAGGCAACACTGATCTTATATTAGTGTTCACGAAATTATTGTTATAGTTGGCGTATAAAATTACAGCAAATCAAATGTTGTCCGTCAAGCTACCGGTGCGCGAGATCAACTGACAGAAGGCACAACGCATATGGTCCACTACATCGTCTAAGATACACTTATTAACTAACACCAATGTTTAAATGGAATAATAACAGTCCACGAGATTAGCGTGTGGCGCGTTGGTTCCGCGATCCTTTGTTAAGTGCGGTCCAGCTCCATGGCGCCAGCTGTGATCGGCGTGCTCGGTTCGACGAGCGCGCGTCTGGCGACGGTACGATCGATGCCGGCAACAGATTTACATTTTCCGTCGAGGAAATCGGGAAAGTTTGTCACGTGCGTGTGGAAGCGCGGGCGGCGAGTACGGCGCGCCCGCACGCCGATAGTGCGCGGCGCCGAGTGCCGCCCGCCCAGCCGCCGCCGCCGCCGCCGCCGCGCCGACCAACCCGCACGCAAGACACACCGAAACCACCGGCGACACACCGACACTCACTATATGACATTGAAACCCTCTATCCTCACAGTTCATACCCCACATGCTAATACCTTCATTATTTTAAGCACGATTAGTCCTCGAAATGAAAAACAGAGCGTAAGTAATTCGGTTCGAAGCTCATTTGGGTGAAATCGATTGACAATATGATGGGAAAACGCAAAAAAAAAACCATGATAGCATTCAGAAGGAATCTGTGCCTAAAAACGTAGGATGTCATTGAGAGCGCACTGTCGAAAGTACAGTTTTATGTCGAGATCGTTAAGGTGCCGAATGGTGCGGTACTGTTGGGGGTGGTTAGGGTCGAGGCGGTGGCACAGAGGTGACGTGCGGGGCAGGGGCGGCGTGAGACGTAGGAGTATCGATTTTGGTCACCCCGCCCTCTCCCCTAACGCTGCGACAGTGTGGGTGAGCCGTACCGTATAGTCGTGACTGCGAGATCGTAGGCTGCACACCGCGGGAAGCAGCGTCCAAATATTAACAAAACGCTTTGTTCACACTAGCAGGCTACTAACAGTACTAACACTTCGCAAACTGTCGCAACCAGAACATTTACTTGCCTTTGATTTTAGATTGGTGAGTCACATGCGTTGAATAGCGCACAATTCGGAAAGTAGGTACTGGGTTAATAGTGGACTGATGAATATGAAATCCTTATTTGGTGTATTACGTTAGTTTAAATAATAGGTCATTTCATTGAGTTCTTTTGCAGTTGATTAAACTATAGCAATAGAAGGGAACATTTATATAGCAGCGACATTAAATACGAAGATTTTGTGACAAAATCTAATCACATTACTGAAGGTTCATTCTTGAAACTATTTCGAAGTCCACAAAACGAATATTCTCTTAGAGAACTAAGTTGCCGGTAACACATTATCAAATAATGTAGATGTAAGCAATGATCCGAGTGACATACACGTTAGGCCATCGTTACATTATGTCGGAGAGTGACGGAAGGCGGGCCGACCACTTGTGGATTGAGAGCCTCAGACGAAGCTATTGGAAAATGGATTTCCTTAACAGTTACTTTATCTAAGTACATAAATAACTAAGGAATAGTCCATAGTATATCCATTTCTATGTAAAATGAAAAAACTCAACCAAAAATCAAGGATTAGCTAAACGGTTTAAAAGCTTGTAAAATCTTTAGTTTTATAGTTCAGTGTTGAATGTCCATATAGGCCTTTTGTATTTCTAGACATCTGTGTAAAGGTCGAATCAATAAAACTATTCTACCTGGGCCGTTACATAAACTTTGTTACATGAATGACGCTGGTCTAGGAACATTCAGGAAGCAAATGTATGTTGACATTAAAAACATTGCTACGAATCCTAATATAAAACAAAAACATGATTCTATAGCCACCTAGTTGAATGGTGATGAAATAGTCTGCTTACGAGGCTTTCAATTATGGACTTTAAAACGAGTGATAAAACTGTATATAATTCAATATGTAGCTGACTCGGCGCCCCTAAAAACCCTAAAAAGCACAGCCATTACTGGCGCAATTCCACCACGGCAATGAATCTCACGCCCTAAGGGACCCTTTTAATTTGTGCTTTATTGTGGCTCGACGAGAGGCATCGTCTTCGCAAATCATAAGGAAATACAACAAAAAAAAAACTGTTTTATTCAGTAAAGGTCATGTCGCAGACGCATGAACAGCATTCAAGGGACCATATAATTCGATATCGAACTCAAATGTTTTAATGTAAATCATTGTAGATTTACAACCGATACTGAATTTCGAAGTGGCGTTTAGAAAATAACACTACGAAATACATAAACTAAACTCACCTTTCATCAAGCTGCTGAAGCTGGGAAGGCTGCTGGTAGTTCATGCGGCGACCATACAGAGACGCGCCACCCTCCGACATATATCCATCCATGATATCATTGTTTCGGCCACACTCCATTTCGCCAAGATTTATACGTCGCAAGCAATCACCGTCAGACATATAACCCGAGGCTATTTCAAGATCACAATAATCTGGGTTAGAAAATCCTGGACCGTAATTTATACGGTCACGCAATCCCATGTTTTCTCTACCAAAGTTTGCTTTCACCGTATTAGCGTGATGGGGATAACCCGGAATGTTCTTTTGCGTCAAGCCAGAAGTTCTCATAGGCAGTGTCAGATGACTGTTATATCCTCGCAATAGTGGTCTCATAGGCAATACATTCATCATTGGATTTTCATCGTCACCCAGTGAGTTGTCACGACAATGAGATGGTGTACTGGACCTACTATCATTTTCCATCCTCTTGTTTAACTCTGTCAATGTCCTGTTGTGATCAAACGTAGGTCTTGGAACTGACCTGTCCAAAGGTCTTCTCTGTGCTGCTTCTTTTTCAGAGATTTCAGCTTCGTTTATAACATCGTTAATGTAAGTAGTATTCATGTCCAGTCTTTTATTCAGCGTGTTAGTAGCAGTTTTAGATATTTCAGAACCAGATTCACTGGAAGGACGGTATATAACGCTACTATCACTGGAATTAGAATGTTGCCCTGTAGTACTATGTGTGGAATTCGAATGTGAACTTTCAGACATTTGCGATGTGTGAGTATGACTTCCTGCGTTAACGACAGGCATCGGAGATACTGCCAAAGTCTGTTTTTGTGTTATATCTTTACTTAAATTAGACTGTTCTCTACTGAATGGAAGTGCACTTACGTTATTTGTAGAATTTAAACTAGAATTGCTTTGTATAGGACTTAATTGACTATTTGTACTTTTATGAATAATATGTCTATCATCTTTCGCTATTTTGAATGTTCCTTTCACAGCAGCAGTAGGTTTTGGGATTCCAGTCTGTGGTCCAAAGTTTTGACCTGATGCTGCTTGATTCTGGTTTCCTTGGCTTGACGGTGATGAGACATTTTCGTGACTCTGGTGATTTTTGACGTCTGTTCTACTATCACTTCGTTTTTCACTGAGCCTCATTTGACTTCCAGACAGTTTCACCATCTTCGAGTTAGCGTTTCTTGAATGGTCATCGATCTGATTTAGTTTAGTGTTACTAATAGATTTCGGAGCAGCAAGTTTGGATTCTTTGTCACGAGCAGGCAGCTTCGGGCTATTTCTCGATTTGTCACTGCTACTCGTTTTACCTTTATTCAAACTCGTAGAAGATTCTTTAGGGGATTTAGAACTAACTAGCTTAGGTTTAACATTTTTAGCAGACTTGTCTTTTGATAACGTATCGCTTTGTTGCCTGATACTTTTGGGTCCTACTAAATTAGATGATTTGATATGTGAGTTGGGTGTGTTGGAAGATTCATTGAGGCTTAAACTGGAGTCGGATCTTTCGCTTTTGGCTGATGAGAAGCCACTGGATGAACTGGTGCGTTTTGAAACTGCAGTGCTTTTGTTGTTTTGTTTTTCATTACTTATTTTGTCTTTATTGAAAAGCTTCAACTTATCGAGCATGGAATGCTTTGTAGGTGTTCCATTTTGACTGGACGGTGTCTGTGGGTGTTGCTGTGTTGATATTAGTGTCGACGGAATTTTACTACCGGGTGCCAGGAGTGAGGAGTTAGGTCGTGACCTGTAACCAAGAAGATCAAGTTAATGATGTTTCATGATTTTCTATTCGAACACTGGAAAATATGCTTGTCGTGGCACATAAGATGAACCGGTCATTCATTACTTGTAGTAAAATATTATACACACAATCCCATTTTGAAAGGTGACACTTCGAACAAAAACACCACAATATTAAGAAATAATACAGTGTCCCATTTGCTTGACCTGGGACTCGAACCCTGAACTCCACGCTCAGCAGTTGCGAGGCGGTCCCTAATGTTAGATCAAATCTAATTCGAGATAAATAAGCTGTATTAAAAATATCATTTGGAATTCCGTTCACCCTTTAAAATGAAAACAACGAAAGAATGCAGACAAAAAGCACTTAAACTCTTAAATCACCGCATTAGATAAACAAGCAAAGTTACCCGGATGAAGAAGTTGGCGCTCGCGGTATGAAGCTGACAGCTCCTTGTCCCAGCGGGCTAGTCGAGCGACTGGAGCTAGCCGACAAGCCGCTCTTGCCACCTGCAATAAAACAATAGCATTCCGTTAATGATTACATTAGGCATCCGCATTTCTGGTCGCCGTCCTATAAACTAAATCACTCACACACGACTCACCTACGGAAACTATGTCAGATTTTATCGAATCTACATTTATATTGACAAACTATTATCTCGCACATCAAGCTGAGTAAATATTATCAATGAAGAGCTAACATTCGCTAGATAAGTCTGAGCTTTTATCGAAAGGCACGGGTGGTCTGTCCGTGCTGCGCGCGCGACTACTCGCCTACTGAGCTGCAGCAAACAGTGCATGCGCTGTACCCTACCCACCAAAAATTATTGAACCCTAACACCCCTTCTACTCCTCACATAGTCCTCCCACTAGAGGGAAATTCGATTCAATGCAACAGATCACCTAACACTGGTTTTCTATATTAATCGATACCATACCGACCAAAATAATAATTCGTGATGTCATTACATTACTTTTCAAATGTATGCGTGTGCGTAAAGTAACCCTAAACAAGGGACATTAATGAGTCAATGGTGGCCATAAATAGCACACATTATGGGTTCCCAGCGAGCTCAGTTTGTTTTGGCATCAGATAATAGTGTTATGATACTTATTCATTGGAGAAAGTAAAAACAAATACGGTACATATTACCGACTTAGCAACGGCCCGATATGGACACTGACTCAGAAGGGAATAGCTTCTGTAATTATGTCTCATATGTGTCCTATAATTATGTAAGTAAATGCCTCCGTACTTTCATATGCCTTTGTGTTATTAATGACACCTGTGTGGCGCTTCCTAAATTAGATACTTTCAGTTCCATAACGTGTTACAGAAGCATTAGGCTGGATATTTATCGTATAACCAACACACAATGTTTAAGTCCTACCCTCATTTTTAATCATAAAAGCACAAAGGGCTAAATCAGCTAGATGAATCATAGTTATTTAACTTAGTATGCTAAATAAACTTTGTATAGAACATATCAATAACAATGGTTACATTCAGGTGGTATTGCATAGCTCGAAGGAAGCGGATCGTTGTAGTGCGCCAAATAACATTGTCAATCAACTGTGGACTACATCCGTTCTTTATTCAGGCCGAGACTATCCATCACTTTAGCAGTAACGAATATGACACACTCAACTAAGTACTAAATGCATAATTTCAGCTTGGTACGTAAGTACCATCTGAAAAGTTTTTTAAGGGTTTTTACTTCTAACAAAAATTTAAACTTGAATACTTAAATCAAAATAATGTTGTCAATCCTGTGTTAATGTTTATTAGTTCTTGTAATAAATCACAATCCAGATTCGTTTGTTAAA
Source organism: Agrochola macilenta (assembly GCA_916701695.1). NCBI lineage: Eukaryota > Metazoa > Arthropoda > Insecta > Lepidoptera > Noctuidae > Agrochola > Agrochola macilenta. The sequence goes on along the minus strand of OU753554.1, from coordinate 15,696,746 downwards.
AATATTCACATACTTAACTTACAGAAGAGACTGAAGTTCAGTCTACCCACTTAACTACATAAACGCACAAACACAAATTGGTTGTACTGGCTAACACCACAAATTAAAAAATAACTATTGTTATAATTAGCACTTCAAACTTTTTAAAGAAAATAATTCAATTATTACTTTGATTTCAGAATTAATTTTAAAATTAGAATCACTATGAGCGGCCAGCGTGAGTCGCGGCCGTCAACTGAGGATGCATATCTTCATCAACCACAGCGCGACATCTACACGATATCACCGGGGCACGGCGAGTCTCAAGATAACTCGACCCGCGTGAGAATTATAACAATCGTGTTGACATACGAATTTATGTCGCTCAATTTAAAGATACAACTAAGTTATATAACCGAAATGATTAATAATTTGAACTGTCGGCTGATTTTTTAAAGATTGTTTTGAATTACCGAGAGTTTATTAAGTATCGACGTCAATTATTTTATCGAATGTCAAAGAGGCATCGGTTTGCATACATCCGGATTACATTTGATTTCAAGGGCAGATGCCAAATGAAGTGTAAAACCAATCTTTCTCCAGGGCAAACAACGATAAATCTTTTAATGTAAACATCTAAATCCAATAATCCAACCAACCGAGACCTTACGGCGGACCCCGGGCCCTACCGCTGTGCACCCTTTGAACCCTCGCTTAAGATGCCCTTGAATAACAGTAGGCGGGGCATACGAGTATGTTTTATGTAAATACTCGTAATTTACAGAAAAATTCAAGACAGAAGTCCGTAGAACCCTAATTCTAAACCCTACTTATTCAAAAGACGTTAACATCTGAACATCACAAAATGAGAGAAAATTTTAAATATTTACCGCACCAAATAGGTAACCGGATTACTTACAAGAAAATTAATCTTCATTACTCATCAAAATAAACACGAAGAAAGTGATCTAATACCAAACATTTATGACTACGATCCTTGATAAGGAAAGTGTAACAAAAAAATCTAAAGATAAGGAAGGGGTCGATTCACTACACGTGTACCAGAATTCATCAGCATGTGGGCAAGTTATAAAATGGATGACGTTGGGCACTTGTCAGTGAGAGTAAGTGAATAAAGTTTGTGTAAACCCTTAGGTATGGCACTCGGGTTTTATTTTAGAGACCTCTCAGCCCTCAGGTGAGTTTACGAGCGACAAATTGGCTTGCGGCGACGGTTTTTGGGAATGAAAGCTAAAGGTCGCCTACAAATTCATATTCCACGTGTTCTGCGAACTTTTGAGATGTTGAGATGAAAGTACGTGTTGTACATAATACTAGGCCTTATTTTGATAAATATTAAAGGATTACTGAAGAAAATGAAACAATCGTAGAATTTTTGAAGAGAATGGATGCAATTTAGGTTAGCAATCTTATTTCCAAGACTTGATTGGGATTGATTTTTTATAGAATTACATCGTATTTACGTCATTTTTATAGATTTTTTATACAATAAACAATAGGAAAGTCTGTGGGTCTCCTCGGATTCCTAGTATTATGTGCATGTGAGTGTTCGTTTGTATACGATTAAAGTTGGTGGCTAGTGTCAACCTAGGTTAGGTTGACACTAGCCACCAATCAGGAGTAAGTTAAAACGTGTGATGGCACAATTAACCAATGGCAAGAGATTTTTCCCCCCTGTGATATTCAAAGAAGAACAAGAAATATAGTAGATAGCTAGGTAAGTGACTGATAAGGTTCAATTTAAAGACTTAACTAAAAGAAAACGTTTCCTTAGTGAACGTCGACCTGTTCCTCACATCGTTAGTCTTAATTTACTCTGTTCATCTGTTGTCGAGGCGTTGATACAAACAGACAAACAGACGCCTCCCACTGAGTGCAGAGGCTAGATATCGACGGGAGCTAAATAAGTAATTGAATTTAATTAATTAGACTTCTCACTCACAAGACGCTGCACTTAATTCCAACGTCTGGTCTGGACTGGCTGTGAAGTATTATGCTCATGAATTATGGCGTTGGAATCGTTTGAGTGAAGTCGAGAAGCTGTGTTTGTTAATTCTTTAATGTTAATTACTAACTCGTTTGAAGTAAAACTTTCTTTGTTTTATATTGTGCAAAATAATATTGGAGAGATGAAGTTTGTCATCTAGGTACTTACTTTTCATGAAATCTAAACAGCAATTTTACAAAATACTAGTTTTAGCCCGCGGCTTCGCCCGCGTCTTTGTCTACTATACTATAAAACATACCCTATGTGCCCTATAGTGAAAGAATTTTCGAAATTGCATCAGTACTTTCAGAGATTACCTCCTACATTTAAACTAAAAAAACTAAAAGGTAAAGTTTGTATTACGAGTACCTATATAGAATATTACTGTAGATATAACCACAGATGAATAAAAATGGTTCGCTCCGCATTTTAGGTATGAAGCTATAAGTAAAGAAGAAAGAAAGAAAGAAAGAAACTACATTTATTTAGCACAGACTAAAACACAAACAATATAAATAAACAGCAGAAAAAAAAAAAAGTGTTAAGTGCGACGTACGCAGAAATTTGATGGGGAGTGTGCCTCAGGGCTGCGCCAAAAAGGCCTAGTTCAGCAAACATGAAATTCAGGAAAAATGCAACTATAAGTGCCTGACGCTGGTTTTCAACTGGACAAGTACGAGGCGGGCTCGACTTGTTGGGCCAATTCAGTGAGTGTCAATTCAGTGTGTGAAGATCTAAGGATCTTCTGACTACGTAACACTCACTGAATTGAACTCTTAACCCACGCGATAGAAAGAGAGGCAACTTCTAGGTGAATATAACTGTAGGTAATTACCGATGTGCGACCTGAATTGAACTTTATTGTGTTCTAGCAAGAGTCGCTTTTTATTTAAAAAAAATTGCAGTTATATCTGTATTCATCTGTGATAGAACGCATATACGAGTATTTACACAATAAACTAAGTTTACATAGACTTATGTCCGTTACAGTTAATGTGGATATATCTACATGCTTTGTTCCTTACACTTTCGTGACTCTCAAGAGATCCATTTAGGTCCATTCTAGGGTCTAGTATTATTTATTTAAATCACAATTATAACACCTTTACAGACTCGGCAAGGCGATGTTAAAACTCACATGACTACACAAATTTACAAAAAAAAAAAAAAAGACCTATAAGTAAAGTTACAAAGAAATATACGTATATAGGGTGGCAGTTTTTAATAACCGACGAAAAATTTCAACGCAAGAGGTTTAAAATAATGTACTGAATCCACGGTAACAGTTTTTGCGTCGTAATATGGCATTTATTATAAACATGACAACTTTTATATTATCATACCTCTTAATTTCTTATGTAACTTCGATAACTTTCACCAAAATAGTCAATAAATACATACATACGTTTGTTTTGAATAGGGATGAAGACAATTTTTTTTGTCCGTCCGTCCGAAAAAAAATAAAAATACGTGTCCAATATTTTTTAATAATCCACAAGATTATTAAAAAATATTGCACACGTATTTTTATTTTTTTTACGTAAACTATAGATTACGGCAATACATTGAGTTAAAATATGCCATGAGTGGAATGGTTTATCTAAGTATTTTGTTATTTATATGATAAAGCAAAAAATACGTGTCTAATATTTTTATTATCTGACTGACGGACTAATTAGAATTTAGTTTTTTTTTTTTTATCATGCATCATCCCTATTACTTACAATACTGACGACAACAGCCTTTCATAGAATTATTGACTAATAGCTTAGTACCTAAAACCTACAAATGCGTTGACAATACACGAATTAAATAACCACTTTATATTTAAATTGCCTCTATGAAAGGAAGTTGTAAGCGATATTCAAAGTAAGTAGTTAATATTATACAGTGACCTGTTTAGTAAGACTCGTCTTGTAACTAGTAACTAGCTACTTGAATCATGATGATACCAGCTGCTAGCCATTGTCATTAATGTATTATACTTAACTATATACCTACTGGGTGGCAGGGACATGATTCTGAACCCCCCTGCATACAAATTTTTCGTCGGTTGTTTAAAAAAAAATCTGCTGTTCCATGCATTTTGACCGCGTAGGTATTGCACTTATCTATGAAACAGCTGATTTTGATTTAAATAACCGACGAAAAATTTCAACACAGGGGGTTTCAAAATCATGTACTGAATTCATGGTATCAGTTTTCACGTCGATGTCCCTGCCAGCCTGTAGAGTTAAAATTTGTGAGTTTGTATGTAGCGGGTAAACTTCGGAACTACTGATCCGATTCTGAAAATTTTGGGTCAGTGACAGCTCGGCCCGAGTCGTCTCAACCCGAATAATAATAGCAGATATTTCAATCCCGATGCCGGTGATTTGTAAGGTCAGGCAGAAAATTTAAATAAATAATATAATATTTTTAAATAAATAATTCCGAATGAAATTTTGTGTTCCGAAGATTTTGGTTTTTTATTTACATTCAAAGAAAGAACAACGCTTATTTCAATTATGATACCTGTATGAGTACCGTATTATAAGTTCATATTTTTTTTTTATTGTCTGGATTAATAAAGACAAGCGTTCCTTTGCTAAGAAAATGACACACATCGGATGACGGCAATATAAAAGTTTTCTATCTCTAAAACATAAAAGACAAGAAGGCAATTTCTGCGATTCTGATCTCTATTTATATATGAATAAGTATTTAAATAAATAAAAACAGTATTTATTGCAGAACAAGTTCATAGCATTCAATTTCATTCAAAATAATAATATTTATAACATTTATTCATAAAAAAATATTAATAAATTCTATCAATAAATTTTTAAAAATCTTCAATATGTTAAGAGATTGATACTTTTCAGGAAGACGGAACACACCACTTTTTTAGGCGTTTTGACGATGTAGTATCTAGTATTAATAATTCGGGTTGAGATGATTCAGGCCGACCTGTCACTGACCCAAATTCTTTCACTTATGGAAAACTACAGTATTACCAAGTGTCTCAGGATTTACAATGCGATTCAACTAAGAATAGGAACGTCAATGACCTCGATCTGTCAACGGAAACTTGAAATAGACTTTGTTCCAAAATGAGTAAACGAGGTGCTGTTTTGCTAAAATTTCACAATATGGCGCAAGGTCATTCCTACTCTTAGTTTAATCGCATTGTACAAGAACGTATGAGAAGAGTATAAGAGAAGATACAATAAAATAAATCGCTCGCCTTTTAATTTATCGTAATTCAGTAAGAGAAGATACGATAAAATAAATCGCTTCGTAATTCAGTTGAATAGTTTATACAATTGACATCCAACAGTAATTGGTATCCCTCACGACATTTACTGCTCCTTATTGATTTTCGTCGATGGCCTGTTCTACTGTGTTTCATTACTAATAGGGCTGGTTTAATTTAAGAACCATCGATCGATTTATTTCGTCCTCAAACGTTTTAACACTAGCTGAATTTGTACGTTCTGCTGTGTTTTGAATGACGACAAGATAAGACAATGTTGTTTGTTGATCTTCTCTTTTCTTATGATTGGATCTGAGACAATCGCATTTCTTACTATAGCCATCACTGGAGTAAAAATATTTGCCGTTGTTGATGCTGGGCAATGAAAAATAAATATGACTACTCAAAGCCGGGGGAAGGTTTTGGAAAGATGTTATAGGTATATACCTAGATCTACCATTTCCTTCCAATCAATCTGCCTATCCTTTTCCCAACTATGTTAGAGTAGGCTTCCAGTCTAACCGGATGCAGCTGAATACCAGTATTTTACATGGAGTGACTGCCTATCTGACCTCCACAACCCAGTAACTGGGTAATACAATCCCCCTTGGTAAGACTGGCTATCGGGCTTTCAGGCTTCTGACGACTCGTAACGGTCAAAGATCCACGAATAACAGCCGGGACCAACGGCTTCCGAGGTACGGAGGAGTATATGTAAAGATAGTAACCCATCCACAGACCAACCCCTGATGATTAACCTGATGGCTGTTATTAGAACTTAGCCATGAGCTCCTTCATCTACACTGCTGTTATAATCAACCTCCTAACATTTTCATTAACCATTGACCATTAGAACCACGGTTAATAGAACAGAAATACAAAGATACAAGTACCAGGACATCATAGATAGTAGGATGTAGTGTTTACCTGCATGCGACGGCGTGGCGGGCAGCGGTCGCTTGTCGGGCGGTGCGCGGCGAGCGGCTGCGGCGGAAGCGGGCAACGGAATCGATGTCTGCAGCACCGACACTTGCCTGCACAAACATTCAGATTGTTGAACAAACATTGGAACCAACATACCTACTAATTAAAATCATGTTCATTTGTTTTAACGGGAATTCGTTATTTATACAACGCTGTGCTCTAACCAACTTAAAAAATTGGTTTCAATTATTTCATTGCATAACTTTTAGCGACAAGTCGCAAGTAAGATCATAATCCCTTCAATGAGTTGTCGCAAGTTGTATTACACGTTCGACGCTAGACAGCTCTCATACCTTTCATGCATAATGCATGAAATAAGATAATCAATACATATATCCAACCGAGTACATACCTACATGGGCAAGCGATTAACATAAATTAATATAAAGTCGTTAATTATTGTTTTATTTCATTCATGCGTACAAGCGTAAAATAATCAATGATTTTACGAGTGTAAGGCGATCCGGTTCATTGAGTTAAGAGCCTTTGCTGTACAAGCAATCAAATGCCCAGTAAAGAGGTCAGTAGTAAAAATGAAAATTTACAAGTGCTGGTGACCACTGGTCTACTCTAGGGCATACTCTGTACGTCTACTTTGGTAAGCTACATCACTACGTTACTTGTTTATGGAACGTATAACTTCACTCACTAGACGTAGCAATATTTATACTACTACTACTGTGTACCAACAGGGGCCTGTGGGCCGAGCACGTACTTACGCGCGGAGTAAACGTAACGTAAAATCGATAACGATAATTCGAGAGATTTTAAAATTGAAAACACTCTCACACATTATATTGACTTTGTTTTAAGACTTTATTTATATCTATGGGTGATACTAATTTCGTTTATCCCAAAAAATTTAACCAAAATGCTAAACGATAATTGAGCTTTCGATAAAAAATCGTTCGAATTTACGTTACGATTATGTCGCACTTTCGTGCTAGGGCCTCAGAACTTAGATTTTTCGCGAGTTTCCATTTATGTAGTTTTCGTTATCCGAAAATGCCTGGACGAAACTGCTTCTTTCCCTACGTTATGCATTTTTCGATGTCGTAAATATGTCGCGCGATATTAAAAAGCCACATGCAAATTTAAGTGCCAAAAAAGTCTAAACATCTAAACCACACAAGTTAGCTACATGGAAAAAAAAAAAATTAAAACAGATTTACGGGTTTAGGAGATATTTAGATTTTTTTGCAACTTAAATTTGCAAATTTTCACTGACGAGTAATATAAAAAAGGCTTTTATATTGCTCGTCAGTGTAATTTGATAAAAGAAAAGTTGACGCAATAAAAATTATCTGCTACACCATACATGAGACACATCCTTCATATTCTGTCATACCTTTGTCACAGAATCTTTTTGATATTAAGCGTCTTCAACAGAAAACCGAAGTGTTGGCTAGGCACTTACACTCCTCGGCAATCGGACTCTTAAAACAGGAAAACGAGGCAAGCCATTTTTCTTCTTTTCCATTTCATAAAAATTTTGCTACAGATTTTCTTGTAATTTTTTTTCATGAACCGTAATTATTCAGGCCCCTCTGCAGCGGTAGAAGGGTAGGTGATGATATATTTTACTGGGTTTCCGGGTTTTAACACCCGTAGTCCCATTAAAGTACATCTGAAATGCATTATTTTATTCTCATTCGTCGAGAGAAAATATCATTTTGGCTGGAGCATCTAGGTTAAAAAATATGTAGCTTACTTAAACAAAAATATTTACAGAATCGTTTTGATGCTTTAGGTCTGTATAATTCCCTCAAAATAATCTATTGTCTTAGTAATAGAACGTTTAGTCAACCTATCAACTACGAAAACAGTTCAAAGTGAACGTAGAAAAGTTCTGCAGTAAGATATCACTGAAGTCACAGCGATATTTAACATTGTCGTACTATTTCATAAGTAATGACCCGAGACATGGCAGAAGCCATAAAATGTGTGTATTTTTACACTTCAAAAAAGATCTAAAAATGGTTTCGGTTTCATAAAATCTTTGGCAGCTTTCATAATCATCTTTTCCCATAACAAATTTGATGCATCTGTGGTGTATTTTGAATCGACAGAAGTAATTAATTCAATAGTTCTCTTTTGAGGATAGACTGTATACATTCCAGAGTTGGAAGTAGTGCGCAGTTCCGATCTATATCAGCATACATAAATACGACAGAAGGTCTTTAAGGAAATGATTCTACATTTGTAAGGACCTAGGTACGGGTCAGTACTCACTACTGAGCTAGATAAAATAGACTGGCCGTGTAGGAAAACACGATACGCCCGCTTGAACTGCGCCTAGGCACGAGCGTTGCTCACGAATTTATAATAAACCACCGGTTAAGAAGCTCTCGAGTGGCTTGTGCCATTATGTCATATGAAATAATATTTACTGACATAACTAAGTAGGTAGTTCAAGTACCAAGTCGACTTTCCTATTGAAGGATTTCCGTAATAATTTCAGCAGTAACCAAATAAAATAGTTATGTTCCAGTTACACATTTGCACATTACCTTTAGTAAAATTCATTTACAAGACCGCAAATCTAAACAATGGTAACATTTGTTTACAAACAAATAAATAGTGAGATTTCAAGATTAAATTATGCTGCTTACTACTGCTACTCCCCACTAGATGTCGCTAGTATTAAAAGTCGGCGCATGATTTTATAAAGGTCACAATCATGGAAAGGGACTGTACCTAAAGTTATAATTCAGTATTAAACTTTTCCATCCTTTAAAAATCGAGATATTGTAAAAAGAACACTTGAGACACCGGTGTTTTAAAGAAAAAGGTAGTTTTAAAGTTATGAGTGCACAGCAGTTTTCAGTAGGTACCTACCGACTGCTGAAAGCTCATGTTTTTCCTTTGTACTCTAACCAAAAAGACAAACAAACGAATGTTACAATAGAATACGCATTAAATCTCTTTCAAGTTCAGCTTTCTTTTATATTGTGGTCTAAAGTTGCACTACGACACATCTTAATCCAATAGTCTGCGGTCTAGACGGGAATTGCTTTTTTTATTCTTATACTATCATTCACATGGGTACCTACTACAATACATAAAAAGACTAGTAGTTACATCGAACTCATGTAAAGACTACATCATTTTTTGTCATAACGATGTCGAACTAAGAACCCTCATAATGAGTTTCACAGTTCATTTTATAGGCAGTGGCAGGACATCGACGCGAATTTTTGGTCGGTTATTTTTAAAAACATCAGCAGTTTCATACATTTTGACCGCGTAGGTATTGCACTTTTCTATGAAACAACAGATTTAAAAAAAAAAATATCGACCAAAAATTTCAACAATTGGTGTCAGTTTTCGCATCGATGCCAGCCTGTATAATCCTAGTATTTTCATACCTATGTGGAATATTTAGCTACCTATCAAATCTGTAGGTACCATATGGTACTATATCATGCTGGCCTCTGCAACCATATCAGGGGTCTAATCCCTAAGCGTAAATCCGTAGTTTCTGGCGAAGTTACGGGCGCTTCGTACTCTGTCTCACTTACGATATGTCCATAGGTGAGACGGAGAACGCAGCGCCCGTAATTTTGCCTGAAACGACTGACTCAGGCAGTAATAGTGGTATGTGTACCTGCTCTTAGAGACACGGTCGGATTGTAGAAAGCTCCATTTTATCAACAGGCTGTCACAGTCTCGAGGATTAAAATTTGTTTTTATCGGTAAATTGGATCGAATCAAAATCACTTGGAAAATAATAATTAAGTATAGTTTTACGTAGGAATGCTACGTATCAGTAACAGCATCAATATTATGTATTTGTTACAGTTTGCTAACAGAATGCAGGGCTTGTTTAGAATGCAGCTAAGTGCAGGCCCTTTGTCCGATCAAAGCTCCGATCGATAACGAGGGCGATATCCAAACAATGAACATGTGGCGTCGCCTGCGCCGGCGCAACTCGACTCCGTGTCATTTGACATGCGCCGCTATGCTTTGCGTAACAGATATTTGACACGAGTGGCCGGATAGATAGAGTGGATAGAGTGGCAATAGTGGCATACTGTATGTTTTTACGCTTTGGTAAACATGTTTGCATATGTTTGGTGTTATGTTATGGATACCTATACTGTGTCAATCGTCACGAGCTGAAGATTATAGTTCAATAATCTGAGAAGGCATTTGGTTGCATCCTATAATGTCAATTTATTTTATATCAATTTCCTAACCTTGAGCTTAGGATATGCTTATCCTATAGAATCTGATAGATTTTTTGTGTGTTTCTAGTTACAAAAAATCTGTCAATTAGTCAATTAGTTAAACTGGAAACCAACCCTAACATACAATATCTAGACTAGCCAAGATAGCTCTTTCTACCGCTCAAAAATTACTATTAGGAGTTAAAATAGTACCTAATAGTAGGTAGGTAAATAGTACGCAGCGTCACATGGACTGATGCACGTTCCCCTATTCCGAAATCAAAATTCGTCGTCAAATCTGAAAGTACAAGTGGCTATATCGCATCGCATGAGAAGAGAACTTTTGCTCACGGAAGCGTGGCTATCATTTCCAAATGACTGAATCTGCTCTACTTACCGCAATACTTGCAAAAAACCCACTAAACAAACAAAAAAATCTTGGAACACCCAAAGGTTGTTTGTAGTTCTATCTCTTTCTGAATCGATGTATTTAAGGGAATAGGTGATACTTATAAGGATGGAGGAGAATATTATTACACGGACAGGTGGGTAGATAGGTGTCAGTGTTGTAGGGCGTGACACTTCTGAAATAGGAGCGTGGCGCGTGACATGGCTTCCGGAGCAAGCGGCTCGTTCGGAAATAGAGACTGTCGTGGGACCCGCACCACGTGACGTCACGTTCTACCATTTCACACAACGCGGTCTATTGAGTGCCGCTTGAAAATTTACTGCTCTCTTCAGTCATGCTCATTTTGAATTTGGGTTATAAGATGTCAACGGAGTTGGGTTTTTGTTGGTAGACCTACTTTTGAAGTTTATTTGGATAGTTTATCGAAGATAGAAAATAGCTTCTGTAAACGTAACACTAACGCGTAAACTGTCGTAAATCATTTACTGTTTCAGGAAAACTTGGAATCAACATCAAGATATAAACAAACACTGCATTTTAAGCGAAGATAGGCTGCAGATTGCTGTAGTGAATTTCGTGCGAACACACTTACACGGCCATATAATCTCATAGCTGTCTCTTAATAGCGATTAATATGGCCTACAAAGGGCGAGTCGAGGGCGATGCACCTCCCTTCATTGTTTACGCACCTTCGCAACTCACAGCGACGGGATCTAGACATCAAAGATTTTACTTTTACGATATTGATGAAATACTGCACGCGTGACTTGAAAGTCTTGAAGCTCATGTGTATTTTAAGATACGTTCGCTAAGTGAACTGCTCTTAAACATCGATCTGAAGAAATATTGAACAAAGAGTTTTCGCACTAACTGAGGAAAGACGACGCCTTGGGAAAATAGGGCTCGTACAAGCAGAGGGATCCGCCTTCATATTAGAATATGAAATGACACGCTACGGATAGCGTAATTCACTTCACAAGAAGTATAAAAGAGGACATCATTAGGATGTCTGGGCCCTGGGCTTTTATATAGCTTCAGTAACAAAACATGAAATAACACGTTAATAAATTTAAGGTTACATGAATCACATTATAAGGCTCCATAATTATAATTTTCACACTTCATTACCTAGAATTACAGCAATTAAAATCTTGGAGAATCTTGTTGCTAAGAGACTTTCAAGTACCACCTCTAAGCTGGCTCCATGGCAACAGTACCAAGTTCAATTATGTGATTGAACAACATTTCTATGGTCTACGGAATATTTCCCAACTATACACATACCTCCTGACTTCGGGCGACGTTGGAAGGCTTCTAGATTTCCTGTTCTTGCTGTGCTGCCGATGGTGGCCATGACCCGAGTTGGTATTCCCCATGGTTCATTTATTGCCCTCAACTCTTCAAACAACGTGATATGTCGCGGTACAAAGAACACAATACACTCGAGTTGCAATAGACACACATATTGCACATTTCACGGATGACACTGTTCCCATTTTATTGTTTTTCTATAATAAGTAGGTAGGTATTCCAAGCGGAGTTGTCACGCGAAAAGCTTTTATATTGTCTACCCTCGCACGCTGGAAAATATTTTCAATGTATGTTATTGTTTGTTCTGTGGTTGGCGGGATGTGTGAGTAATAAAAAATTGTCCTACTGATACTACATATAAAGTTTATATTTCAAATATTGTTTCGTATTGTTTCTGGATAAATGTTCGAATGTCCTTGCTTTAATGTCAAGCATTAAGACCAAAATTCTGATCGCTGTTATGGGTTTGGCGTGACTCAATACCTGTCTATAATTCAGCGAGCCAAACTCCACAAATGCCAATGTTCGGCGGCGCTCCGAGTATTGCTGGAATTTCAAAGGTCAGGTCGGTTGAACCGCCAAGCCATAACTTACTGACCACGGCGCACGACCACTAACGTTCCCTGTATTATGTGCAAAATCTATTTTTGAATTGCATTTTATTATGAGGAAACAAGTTCAAAGAAGGCAGCTACTTAAACAGCCAAAAGATCCTTGTTGCACTCCAGACCTGGAGCAAGAAGATTTTTTTGGAGCCTGAATGACATTGACAGGGGTTGTTGGTAAACATTTGTGCAATTGTCACCGAAATTACATTGACAAAACAAGATGGCGGCGTTAGTTCCGATTTTGGACACACGCCAAAAGAACCTTTTAACGTTGTACTAAAAGTATTAGGTACTTACAGAATTGATCTTCAACAATCGTCAATTTAGTTAATAGTGGGATAGAAGGAGGGGGACCGAAGTACCGAACGATTAGTTATTATTGTCTCTTTGTTCCGAGAACTAAGGACAATGGAGAAAAGGGCCTAATTACGAGTGTCGCTCCGAGGGAGTTCAAGGTACATTAACCTTCTTTGACGCTAAAACTTTTTGTTAAAAATTATCTAATGTAATCCCTGGCAGGCAAGAGATGGTCCAAAGAAATGGAAGTAGAGCGGGCATAATGGGCGAAGTTGAATAGACTGATCAAGCGAATTTCACTGCAAATAGTCTATTGTGAGTTGTAACTGGAACTGAACGCCAATGTGGTGTTTTGAGCGCATTATCGAAATTATCATAGCGGGTGCAGTGTAGCGCCGAGCACTGGCGCGTGCAATATGCACCTATTCTGTTACCTGCTCTACGGCAACTTGCACTATTTCCATTCTCTCGTAACGAGAAAGTTTTGATTAGATTGTGGATTCTAAAAGGAATACACTTTACAATACCGTGTTCATATTGCTTTTTAAATTTCGAATGACAATTTACAGACTTTACATAAGCAGTGTAATAAGTGAAGTTGTTTAGTCGCGATCTTTATTCATTGATTGTGCGCCCAACGAGCTTTTGTTACTAATTTAAATAAGTACAGCGATTGTTATGACGTTATTATGACGAGCCGGAACTTTGAATTTATTGTTTTCTTGACACGTTCAATCGCTGTTTCTTTCCTTTTTGTTGGAGCTATTAATATGAAAATTAAGTTTTTTTAAGTAATTGTAACCACGTTTTAAAAAAGGCACGTTTTATAAGAACAAACATGTAGGTACGGACACTGCGACCAAATAAACATCACAAGGGTCTCCAGACGATATTGTGATGTGATATGCGAAGGTACAGAGGTAAATAATTCATGAGCACTTCACTTAAACCCGACGCCTATAAGCCTAACGCCCACTTCACATAATGACAATGGACAAATCGCGTAAAAGAGCGGAGTGGAGGGAGGGGGATCTCGTGAGATGTCGAATGTCTTTCGTGAGGTATAAATCTAGATTGGTGGGTGATGCATGGCTTTACTTGGTTTAATTCAAACATCTTTTGTGATTTTCGACATGCGCGATGTTCCAAGAATTCCCTGCGACTGCTCGACTGGTTTATTTCGTCCGTAATGAGCGTAAACTGCATTTGTTTGAGAACAAAACATTCCATTTGTTGGTTATATCAATCATGAGCTTTCTGCAGATGGGTTTACGTTTTCAAGGAAAACTAAATGGCTATTAAGAAATGTGACTAAGAAACTTACAAAACCACTGTTTGGCCAGTGATAAATTCTTCGGTTTTAGCGACAGCATTTCCTTTTTATGCTTTTATCATTCTTGTTACATTCTTCCCTGTTCTACAAAAGCGGTTGTGAGATCGCTACAATTCTGGCACTACCATACAAGTTAGAATAAGTTACATCTAAAGATAAAACACCTTAGCTGCAAGCAGCATGCATTATGCAATATGCATCTAAGTAACATCTGTGAAGTAGACTAGCTATACGAAGGTGCAACTTAATAACGATAGCTTAGCGCTTTTGCTTGAACAATGTACCTATCTTGTTACTAAGGTTGGCAACAAACCAACTTATCTTTAACTTAACTCTAACTTAACTTCGACATAACTTAACCTATATTTTTTTTACTTTTAGCTATAAAAACTTCGTGGTTGATTGTATCTGTCCAGTAAAATAGGCTAGACTTTCCCTTGAACTCTAGTTAAAATTTCCAATTTCGGTTCACTGGTTTAGTTGCCAACCCTGTGTAACCAGCAAACAGAGAATCGCTTTTCGTCGAAGCAAACATCGACAGGGCTTGTACAGCACACAGTTTTATGCAAATTTATGTACGTACATATTCGATCGGCCATTAATGCGTTTCGCTAAGTTCACGTGGCTTAATTGAACCACATAAATTGTACGTGGCAGCAGTGGCAACGTGCTCACGGTGATCTGAGCACCTTTCAATTAGTTACGCGATTAATTTGCTGATAGAAGATTATTAATTGAGGTAATTTAACTACAGCCGATCTTTCTGTAAAAATTTGCCCGTGAAAACTTAGGTGAACTGAGCAGTTGTCACTAGTGATAATCTCAGCTATGAGCTAGTATCAGTGGAATGACATATCACCTTGAAGTGTTCAAGGTCACCATCTAAGTTTTCACAGTGAAATCAGCTGGTCTGATATCTAAACTAATATTATAAAGAGAAAAGATTTGATTTTTTGTATGTTTTTTTGTTTGTAATGGATAAACTCAAAAAAAAAATATTAAAAAATCACCTATAGAAAGCCGTAACAAAGGCGTATATTATTTTTTATTTTAAATTTTTAACCCTGCGAAAATTGCAATAATATGATATCGAATAATGATATGATGCGCAGTCAAGCGATGCGAAGGAAAATTAATATCACGCGGATGACGTGGCGGGCTGAAGCTAGTATTTTATAATAATCTGTTTTACAATCTAAAAGCCTACCTATAGTTCATTGTGACTGCAGTAAAGTTATCGACTTACACAGATACGAACGTAAAACAAAGATGAATGTTTAACAAAACAGTGAACGTTTGACACGCACTTGCTATTTTTACTGCTCTTTTTCAAATAACATTGTAGGACTGAGAAGTTTTCCAAGAAAACGTCGCGTGGGCTAATTATTACCAACACGCAACATAATATTCAGTAGTTTGAAGTCAAGCATTTAACTGCTTGAGCACCAAACGACGATTCACTAAACGAGTCACCTAATAAATCTAATAAAATCCGTTGATTTATATTATAACTATTATGTGTGACTACTTTTATGATTAAAATGTGAATTAATAGCTGTTCTAAATATTCAAATGTGTGATAAATTCGAAGAAATCTGATAAACATGTTTCTGAGGTGACATCTAAATAAAAACTGTTGGATTGAGTGACCATCATAACACACAGAGACTCCTCCATGCCACGGAAAGCACGTTAAACCGTTGGTCCCGTCTGTCATTCTTGGATCTTTGACAGTATCTTAACGGGTCGTCAGAATCCCAAAAGTCAGACAACCAGTCTTACCAAGGGCTATCGTGTTACCCAGTAACTGGGTTATGGAGGTCAGATAGGCCGCTCCATGTAAAATACTGCTATTCAGCTGCATCCGGTAAGCGAACCTCAACATAGTTGGGAAAAGCCTTGGCATATTGATTGTTGCATTTTTAACTTTCGGCGTTGAGCCGGGCCTTGTAAATCTAACACCGTGCTCGCCTCGTGTTAAACTTATTCTTCTTTTTGAAACGACGGTACCTAGCGTTTGCGAAAACAGGTCTACGTAGTTCTTTTACAAGCCACAGATGGAAGAGCAAAATATTACTGGCAATTTATTTATTTGTAGCATCTGAAATATGATGATTCGTCTACAAAAATCGTAGTAGCGGCCTACGAATTTCGTAGCCCGCTTTATTATTGCTACGGAAATAGAAACGGACATACTTTACAGCTACACATTTCTGTCACTTTTTGAACGATCAAAAAAGAAGATGAAACATTTATTTATAGAAGTGATGAATCTATCAATCGTT
Source organism: Agrochola macilenta (assembly GCA_916701695.1). Classification (NCBI taxonomy): domain Eukaryota; kingdom Metazoa; phylum Arthropoda; class Insecta; order Lepidoptera; family Noctuidae; genus Agrochola; species Agrochola macilenta. Next base: position 15,680,128 of record OU753554.1, on the reverse strand, counting down.
CCCGAGAAGACGCGAGATGAATCATATTCCCTCCACAATAATGAACGTTGGGTACTCAGATCTATTCTCTGGTCGCTCAGATATTCAGGGTAATAAATAAGTCAAGTCCAAGGTAAGTGCATGTTGGTAAGGACAGATTTATCTCCCTGCAGCCGCCAATGGCTCTTGTTTCGTGAGATAATAACATAAAAGTGATTTGGTGGGGCATGCCAGCTATTATAGCCTTGTAAGTTGTATGTCCGTCTATGACATTTATGGATACAATTTGTATTGGACATTAATAGTGTTGACGTTTTCTGCCCTAGGGCAGGTTTTAATGTGTCTACAAAATTAGAGACGGAAAACATTTATGAAATTTTTTATATTTGGATTCCATTAAACCTTCAGGATGTTGGACAGGTGCAGGATTTTTATGTCAAAAAGCGCTCAAATTTACTGCATTTCGGCGTTCAAAAATCCAATATTTATTTTTGAACCGTCGACTGTCCGTGTGGACATTGACAACAGTCGTCAATAATACTCGTACCTCTGGGAAATAAAAATAATTGCTGATAACGCAGTGGGGCAAAGAGCTAATTACTTCCTTCATAATTAAGATATAGATGCTAATTTAGTGGCATTATTGACGACAAATTGGCCGGTGGACGTGATAGTGCGCCGCTCATTTACATTCATGCACTGCAGTTGAGGAACTTTATGTGATCACCCTCATTGATAAACTACTGTGTTTACGTTCATAAATTATTGTACCTAATCGCTATTAAACGTGATAAATTACTTGTCCTAGTACTAACGAGTAGGAATATGTACAGTACGACACAACTTAGATGTAGCATTAATTTGAACATTTTCATTCATTCATTTAAATTTTACGAATGTATTTGGTTATATCAAATTTTGGTTAATTTGGTTTTGGTGTAGGTATGTCTTAAGTTGTGTTGTGTTTCGTTGTAATTATTTTATTTTAATGTTGATTATTCTTTCTTTTTTTACATAATAATTACTAATTAAGTGAAAGAGTGTACATACACCTTTAGGTTAGTTTTTTGAGGAACGAATGATTTATTATTAAGATCTCATGTAAAAATGTACCAAAAATCACACCAATAAATGAATTTGAATTTATGACTTTACAAGTTATTGCGTTTTCGTAAAGATCAGTTTCACCTAAAGCAGTAATGACGGCGCACTCAGTTCGGATGGTGATCGGTTTTACGAATTTTGCCGATGCTACATCTAAGTTGTGTCGTAGTGTACCTATATTTGTGATTAATCATCATAATTATAGGTACTATCTTTGCTACAGCTGGGCATAAAATCTGGTGCATTCACTGAATTATTTTACACTTATTTTACAAGCTCCTGCTTTGCACGGTTTTTACGACTTGGCAAAACATTTCTTAATATATCATGGAATAAAATAAAAGACATCACAAATACAAAAAAGATATGTGCACCACCTACAGAACTGCTGAATACCAAATCTGATCCGAAAGCGGCCGTTAACAATGCATGTCATTTCTTTGCCACAATTGGAGCTGAGCTAGCCTCTAAAATTCCTGCAACTTCACAACAGCCCGTCACACAAAAAACCTCTAATAACTCATTTGTAATTCTTGAAGTGGATGAATCAGAGGTGGAGTCCACCATCATGAACCTTAGGCAGGATAGTGCGACTGGCTGGGATGGAATACCCTCTACCCTGTTGAAGGTTTGTCGGAACACCCTTGTCCCTCTAATCACACACATTATTAACATTTCTATTACAAAAGGAGTGTTCCCAGAACCTTTCAAGAGGGCCATAGTTCACCCGATATATAAGAACGGGGCCAGAGACTGTGTCAACAATTATAGACCCATATCAGTACTCTCGGCTCTCTCTAAAGTTATGGAAAAATTAATTAACGGTAGACTAGTAAATTATCTTAACAGATACAAAATTATAGCATCCAACCAGTATGGATTTAAAAAAGGAATTTCTACTGAAGATGCAGTTATCGACCTCACTCAGTTTGTATCAAAAAAACTAGATGAGCAACAAAAATGCGTCAGTATGTTCCTGGATCTAAAAAAGGCGTTCGACACAGTCTCTGTTCCCAACCTTCTCTACAAACTGGAGGGTATAGGTATTCGCGGCAAGCCTCTTGAACTCTTCAAGGACTACCTTAAAAATAGAAAATTGGCTGTTAAAATCAACTCATGCCTAAGTGACGAAGAAACTGTCACATATGGAGTCCCCCAAGGCAGCGTGCTGGGACCTACGCTTTTCCAGATCTACATTAATGACTTATGCACGCTGCCTTTACATAAATCACAAATCTTCACTTATACTGATGACACCGCGATTGTGGTCTATGGTAATACCTGGAGCGAGGTAAAGAATATTGCAGAGCAGTCCTTAAAGACTGTTATGAACTGGCTGCTACTCAACCTACTTACCCTAAACGTGGCCAAAACAAACTTCATTCCCTTCTTTATGAATTATAGGAACAAAGCTCCACCAGAATTTTTAATCACGGCACACACGTGCTCTGATCTCAGTTCTTGCTCATGTGCGACGCTTACCCGTGTTAATCATACAAAGTACCTGGGTGTAGTGATTGATGACGGACTGAGATGGTACAACCAAATAGATAACACTGCTTCGAGAGTCAGAAGACTTATCTATATTTTTAAATCTCTGAGACATTGCGCAGACATTAATATCCTAAAAATGGTTTATCTAGCACTCTGTCAGTCCGTTATCACCTACTGCCTCCCGGTATGGGGAGGGGCCGCTAAAACCAAGTTTATTGTAGTGGAGCGAGCACAGAGAGCTGTCCTGAAGGTTATGCTTGGTAGACCATACAGATTCCCTACAACTAAATTATATGCAGACTGCAAATTACTTACTGTGAGGCAGCTCTTTGTCCTTCGAGCCACTCTCAGAATGCATAAATATACTCCCCCATCAGGTCCTACTAAGCGCAAAGCAAAAAATGTATGCCCGACAGTAAGCCACAAAACTGCATTCGCTAGGCGCCAGTTCTACGTTCGAAGTACATTAATTTATAGGAATATACATAAAGCCATTCAATTAGCTGGGCTAAACAACCACGAAGTTAAGATTAAAGTACAAAGTTGGCTGCAGGATCAAGACTACGCTCGAACAGAGGAACTATTGCACCACCAGCAGTAGGCCTGTAACCTGTTTTTACTGGTGTTTGCAATTTTTCTCTTCATTTTGGAACATAATTATCAGCAGTACATATACACTACATAATCTTAAACATTTCAACACACCCTCACGCAAACGCTAAATACTACTAAACACACTCTTACTTACACACCCTCACATACATCCCTCATTCTAACATACACATCCTTACTCTAACATACACACACATATACACTTTTAAGAAGTCGTTTTCAATATCCTTAGTACCTTCATAGTTAAATTTTATAATTATACATAGTTACTTTTACTTTTTTAATTTTTATATACTTACTTTGTGACTGCTTTTGTAATGTTGGAACACAACATAAAAGGTTTCTAGTATCACAGTGACAGCAGAACACTGACTCCTAAGTCACAGGATCACCTAGTTTAGGAGTCAGGGTTTAAATTATAAGTATGACCTTTAACCAAGTTATGTATCCTAGTTTTAAGCAATGTCTAAGGTTTTTGTTACAATAAAGATTTTTATTTATTTTATTATTATATAGGCTTTAATATTTACGTATCATAATAATAATATTTATAAATTCTCTGAACGATGGTGAAAACCTCATCAAAATCTGTTGCGTGGTTTAGAAGAACAATGCGGACATACAGACAAACACGAAAAGCGACTTTAATTTAAAATATGTATAGATTTTTATACCTAACATGCTCGTGCCTTACCTGTATGAGAAAAGGCCTTTGCCCTGCAGTGGTACAATAATTGGCTGGTATTACATTTATTTTCTATTTTTTTATTCGTAACAAAACAAAAACTGCATCAATGATTATACACAAACCCTCCCATAAAAATAAAAAAGAATACAATAGACGACGTATATTTAGTAACCTATTCCACGTAACTGTTCTAGTCATAAAGAACCCTGTAAGAAATCTACACGTGTTTCACCGCTCAACGAGGCATCCTCAGGATGACGATTGACTTGTTGCGAACCCGGACCCGACGTGTAGACACGTTAAGCGTCGAGAGAAGAGTGAGCCAAACCCTACACTATTACACTCATCATACACTATTTTGCAACGGCAGTAACAATATCAAACCTTAATTTTATTAATTTATCATCAAACACCTGACTCACTCAATCACTTTGCGATTTTATGAAAAAGCTTTTAAAGAGAAAAGAAAAAGAACTTTCGGTGTTTAGAAATTAGGTTCAAAATACCTCCGCAATAAAAGGATACCAAATTCATTGCAGGCACATTAAAAGTCTCGAAATATCTGTGCGATGGTGATTCAACAAAAACGTAAAGACTGCTCACATAAAGCAAATTAATTAAGCCCATACAATAGCTGCTATAAACAGGGTGTTTGTTTGTGCGGGATTGGGGCGTGAGCTGGGGCACTGGTTTGTGCGTGGTCCAAGTTGTGGGGAGTGGCGGTGTTTGGGTACTATGGTATGAGAAGTAATGAAGTTCCACCATCATCTACCTAGCCGTTTTCCCAACTATGTTGCGGTCAGCTTCCAGTCTAAACGGATGCAGCTGAATACCAGTATTTTACACGGAGCGACTGCCTATCTGACCTCCACAACCCAGTTACTGGGTAACACGATACCCTTCGGTAAGACTGGATGTCAGACTTTCGGGCTTCTGACGACCCGTCACAACTGTCAAAGATCTACAAATTACAGACGGGACCAACGGGTTAACGTGGCTTCCGAGGCATGGAGGGGTATTGGGTATGTAAAGATAGTCACCCATCCACGACCCAACCGCGGCAAGTGAAGCTTAACCTGATCGTTCGACCCGTGCGGCTGTTATTACTTAGCCAAAACCAATTTAGAAAAAATCCTTGGTGATAACTTTAATTGTCAATTAATACTCAGCTTATTATTAGGGTTACCTAGTATGAGTAGTCAATATAACTAGTGAAACTATCTAAGAAAACCTATAGAAACTAAGCTTTTTGTAAATAACAATTTGTTAATTAATTTATTTATTTATTAAAAAACACCAACAGCATATACATTCAACAATTGGATTAATAATAATAATTAGGAAAGGGATTAGAGGCCTCGCCCTCGGCGACTTTTTGTAGCGATGGTGTCGCGCATGTGTATCGATACAGCCGCGATGCTGTCGCTGGCAGTGTAGGTACCTTCGCCCAGATTCAGTATTGCTACTATTCCCCAGCACGTCCCTCCGTTATCCACCCTTCGCTCCCCCGATGTCGTCAGATCGGTCGCGCGATTGCATCGATACAGCCGCGCGTTTGTATACTTTCCTACGCGCGTTGCAAACGCAACTAACGATAGCGCGATAGTAGCGATGTAGAAGCGCGTTTACAAAACGTGCGAGAGCATTGCTACAAAACTGTATTTTTTCTGTTTAATCGAGTCAGTGGACCTCTATCAGAATACCAATGCATACCCCTTTTCATTAACGGCATGTTTAGCTACGCTCTTATTAGGTAATGTCTAACTTTGGCAGACCTAAGCCTAAGCAACCACTCCTGTTTTATCATTCTGAATGGTGTTATTTGTCGCAAAGTTTGAAATCTACCTACATTTTGACAGTTGTCTATGGATTTTCGGTAAAAATTTTTAGAATTCCGTTTTTGCTAGGCAACCCGTAAAAGTTGCCGAAGTTTTACGCATCGGCGAATCGGTGTCATATCCTTTAATCATCAATCGCCTAGCGTTTGTGAAAATGGGATCAAATGTCTGAAACAATTCTACTAACACTCAAAAGGACAAAATCTGGCCCCTAAATCTCCATCTTTTTCATAGATCTGATTTTTTATGAACATCAAAAGTACTTCCGCTTCAGCTTACAGCCCACGCCAAACCTTACGCAGCAAAATCAGCTTTTAATATCATCTGAGTGCCGTTAATAACGTAAAGCCTTTTGTGTGAAATTCCAATGCGAAAAATCTCCGCAGACACGTTCGCGGCGCGCCTTCATAAAATATATTAAAATATTTATTGTTCAGCGATTCACTGAATTAAAATCTTTTTGGTATTCATCTTTTTACATATAGACAGATTTTCCTCGCGTTACTAGGATACGGAGAAGTCGAATTTCTTTATGAGTCTTCCTTTTATGAGTTTTCCATTACAAATTGGGCCTGTTTATTACGACGGCGAGGGAAATAGGTAGTTTTACGAAGAAAATTACCACACTTGGACAATTTTCCATTTAAAATTAATCTATTCAGTAGGTAATAATAATATTTTTTGGATTTCGAATGAAGGCTTCTGCAGAAAGGCGCGACGCGACACCGGTAGAACAATATCCGTGATGTTTTCATAGAAATTGTTCTACCAGAGACGCGTCGCGCCTGTCTGCGCAAACCCTGACGCTATTTGCAAGTGGGCGCTGAAAATCTACAAACCGAAACTCATCCCAATATACTTATTTTCCTATTCTATTTGAGAGGTATAAAAATATTTTGCAATAGAATTTCTCCCATTATTTACTTTTAAGATTACATTATTTATTCAAACGCAGACACTGTAAAAAAAATGAGCGTAATTTTATTTAAAGTTTGCTTTCATATTTTGTCTCTAAACAAAGGGGAGCGAAAGGTTGGATTTATGGCACACTTGGATCGGACGCTTTTGCAGATGCCCTTTATTGCTGAAAGAAAAAAAGTGCTTTGTTTTGTGCGTGATTACGGCTGATTTAGCAGGAGGTATGCTGGGGCGCCGACTTTTAGAAAACCTCGTGGGTGATCATACTCACAGTATTCTGTGAGTATGATCTACTACTATACCTATGTATGTATGTACTATATCTATTGATATAGTACATTACTGTCGCAGCCAAGGCTTGTATACTTAGTACTTTTCTCAAACAATGCGCGGAAATTCAAACTAAGTAAATTAATTATAAATTCCAGAATCAATGACGACCAAAGAAAATTTTTCACGCGCCTATACGGTGATTTGTTTCTTCTTTACCATAACAGCTCTATTTTCTAAGCCAGTTCGAAATTCAAATAAAACCTTTGGTAAGTTACCTCCTTGGTTGCCATGGGTCGAAGCAAAAAGTTAGTTCCATTTTTAAATAACACGACAGATAAGAGTTTTCATAGTAATTTATTTGGCCGCTAAACACGACAGATATGGATTTTCATAGTAACATTGCCGGCCGCCTACTCGCTTGGATTTGGCCAGTACAGCAATTTCGATTTATCTCTAAGAAGGTTGTCAAAATAATGTTCAAATTTCCAAGCATGTTTGAGGAAAAGAGTTTATCTGTTCTGTGCTCATACTCATGCCCATAGGGGGGAGATTCTTGTTTTACGGCCTACTTCCTTGGCTTACTTTTAGCCATCTCTTTCTTCAAATCGCATCCAAATCCCTCCATTAGCATTCATGTTATGCGAACAGACAGGCAGTAGGGTAAGGAAGATATTGAACGCATTTATATTTTTTATTTAGGTATTATTAGTCCTACACTTATATAATTAAGTTTAAGAAAATATATATTGAAAACAATCTAATCAAACTAGTAGGTACCCCAAAATTTTCCAAAAACCTGTTTTTTTATACTTATACTTTTGTTGCTGAACACAAGTACTTAACCGCATGACCGCATACATGTTATTTGTGTCTGACGGAAAGTAGTTTGTGCTGACGAATCCGAAAACTGAACTGCGAGCGAAGCGAGCTTGACAATTTGAGCACTTCGATAGCTGACTTATGCACAAAACCTATTTCTTTTTAAATCCACGATGCTAGAGGGAGCGAAGTGAGCTCCAAAATGTTTGCAGTCGACTTTTAAAAGAACCAACGTAATATCGTAAGTATTTAGACGTCCTGCCGCGCGGCTAGTGATGTTAAAGAGATATCGGTCAAAGCTGATTGATTGACCAGTTTTGATGTCTATGCTCATGGGTGCTTGGCACCCTTTAGTTACCTCTCGTGGGTGCTAGAACCCCGAGCACCTACGGAGTAGGCGGCGCCCCTGGGGTTTAGTTTGAAAAGTGTCATACGCGGGAAGAGTGCAACTCCACTTGTCTCGCCGAAAAAGTGATTCACTTTTTTCTACTTAATCGTCAACTTACTACTGAAGTAACTCGTTTCTTAACGAACGCAAATGTAAATCACTGATCGGACATAGGGGTCCTAATCAAGCAACAACTTCCAGGATTAGTAACGCAATAATTGGATTCGCGGAAAAAGAACCGTGTTTGATAACTCTTAACGTTAATTAAGCGAACATACTTTAAACGCAATATGTTTTCATTACTTAGAAAAAAAACTTTTAACGAAATGCAGGAAGTGCGGGCTACCATATATTTTCATTAGCACGGTACCTGTGGGCTCGAGTTGCCTGCACACGACTCTAAGTCAGATTTATCACGCGGGCACCCTCCGCCCTTTTTCAGTGTCATTCAACGAGGCGAAAAACTTTCCAAAACTTCTTCAATAGCGATTACTTTCTCGATAAATTATTGTTTTCCGGAAAAGAAAGGCATTGCAAACAATTTATGGAAAGATTTTGGCGTAGATAGGTACCTACCTACTCAACTTGAATACCTACTAACTTAGGTTCGTAGTTTTCACTTTCAGTGTTTGTTGAAGACCTTCTTACTAGATGATTACCTTTTCTTAATTAAATAAGCCTTTAGACTACGTAATACTTTAATGCCCGCTTGGCTTTTTTTTTTTTTTTTTTTTTTTTTGGGTGGGAAATCATCAAATGACTCCTCCCGCTCTGGGCGGAGCGAGAGGGAGTGTCAGACTTTTACTGACTAAAACCCACCCGTGTTCCTTCCGTTGCCTGTGTGCCGGGGCCGCGATATCCCTTTCGGACCAACTCGCAACCCTGGCAGGCATTGGCCCTTACGGACCCCGTATGCCCGCTAGGCTTATTGGTTGATTCGCACGAATTTACTCGCCCGAAATAGGGGACTCGACACTTTTAAAATTCGTATTTTGAATTGTACTCCAGAAATTCGTATTTTGAATTGTACTCCAGAAATTCGTATTTTGAATTGTACTCCAGAAATTCGTATTTTGAATTGTACTCCAGAAATTCGTATTTTGAATTGTACTCCAGAAATTCGTATTATGAATTGTATGCAGTGAAGTTAAGGAAAGAGTACACTAACTTTACTAGCGTCGATTCGCCCGTTCCGGGCGAGTAAATTCGTGCGAATCAACTAATATGCCGACCGCTTTTACCACAAATCATTAAATACATTTGCCGCTAAACGAATTTCAGACATCGATCTGTTTCAGTCAGTCGTTTGAAGATGATAGGGACAGCATGATGATTTATATATTTTTAACGTTAAACGTATTACGTGATTATTGTGGCGCAATTGGGCCTAAGTATAAAATCTGTGTAGAAATTATATTTAAAATCAGATAGGACTTTCATCCAGTAGTGTTAAACTCAACGACCTCGTTACAAGTAACAGTGATTGCAACTATCAAAACTCTCGCGCATAACGTTACGTCGCCTATCTGCGCCCTAGGTGTCAGATAATTAATTAATTTTAATCATTAACATGCTGTTTGTTTACTTATACAAAGCATAAATTGATGATACTACCGTTATATTGAATCGATTCACACGTGCCATGTTTTTTGATCCTTTGTTGTTAAGTTTACTTCTTCTATAGCTACTTGTTAGTCTCTCAACAGCGTAATGTTCAAATTAATAATACATTATTTCAAACAAGATCGTAAAGCATTCATAAGGTTATCATCGTAATATTGAAAGCTCTAACCAGCACGTGTTCAAAAATATGGCAACTATCCAAACAATTCAATCTCAAATAACGATCAGTTAATAATATTAACTGCACATTACATAATGAAAGTGATAACAATGGTTTGGGGTAAACGGAACGCGTTCGAACTTCGAATTTTCGAAACAGTGCACGCGCATGTGATCGTTCACAGGGGTGCTCAATCCACGGCCCGGTATTATCGATCAGTCCGTGTGACTGTGAACTATTGTTGTGCGGATGGGGGCCCCAGAATCTTAAGGGGAGACCTCCCCTTCATCCCTTCCCGGGTGATATTCGAAACAACAGTAACACGCCACACTCTAACAAACAATTAATTTCTGTGGTAGCAACACATTAGAACTCTTAAATATTTTGTACAGGAACAATAAACTTTTTACAATAATTAGGAAATATGTACTTCGAAATACTTGAAGTCAGAAACACGTCACAGATGTCGTAAAATTTAAATGCTCGGTATTTTAGGGTGTCGCAGCGTTTTTATTGTTTGTTCCCCATTCTGGTTTTACTTCCTCTGGATGCAGAAACTACGGGTAAATTTAGAGGGTCATTCTTTTTAGCGTGACAAAAGGACATTTGTTTACTATTCACTAACGTTAGAATTATTCTTTGTGTCCAATTAAATGAACTATGCTAAAGAAAACTAATAAACGCGGGCTTTGAACATCGAAAGGTAAGACTGAAAATGTTTGTAAGTAGGCACTTAAGTATACAAGTTTATGTATAAAGACGACAGTTTTAACCTGAAATACTGAATTCTTTAGCAACGGAAGAAGCGCAAGAATTGTTTGATACCTATCATAAAAGTTTAAGAGATCTCGTTTATAGATCGTATTCGTATGATTGCAGTAACTGAATCCAAACGATCAGTCGGTTAAACATCACGACTCGAACACCATAACAATAGCCTCAAACGTGCTAAATATCCGACAGTACCTAACTACAAGTCTCTGTTACAAAGGTTTTGTATTGAAATTTATTCCAGTGTTGCATTGCAGTGAACTGCAGCAAGTATGCACGCCTACAGACGCCTCGCGGACGGTGGAACTGGTTTCGCGATAAACACACACATTAAATGAACGAACAATTTCTACAGAAATCACAAATTCCAATCAACGCCATTATCTACTTTAATAAGCGAACGTCCCGAACTGTCTGACGTAATCAAATGTTCTTATCGTTTAAGTGTCATTTGATATTCACTTTGCTAATGAACCAAGTTTAAATACAAAGTTGTCGTTAAAATCAGAAGTACAGTTAACAGAATGTTTTACTTTGACGAGAAGTTCATTTGCGCCAAAATCTTGATGACTAAGTACTAAGCTGGTATGAATGTCCGCAGTAATAGAAAACCGAGGTTGCAGTCACAAAGTACATGAGAGCAAACGTGTATTCAACCTACAGGTCGGTGCTGTTTACAAAAAACATAGCGTGAACCGCAGCCATGTCACAGAAATAACATTTTTATGATCATCCAGTCTCTTTCATATAACACGGAATGTTACTTACGAGTAGTTGGGAACGTTAAACCATCAATGTTTCTGTTTATTATTTTCTTGGCGAGCACGCTTACTTACTGACTTTCAAAGTAAAAGCCAAAAGTAGCACTTGTAACACCACATTTAAAGCATCACTTAGATTTATTTCATTCACATCATTGTGAAACCACAACATGTAAATTAGGGTCAATAAATTGCCCGGGGTGGGGTGGTCTTGGCGGTGTCTCTTGACATCGCCAATGCGTTCAATACCCTGCCCTGGAGTTGCATTAGGGAGGCACTCCGGTATCACCGGATGCCGACCTACCTCTGTCGAGTGGTCGAGGCCTATTTGACGGACAGGGCCGTCATCTACCCCGGTCACCACGGAGAGTGGAACCGGCGAGAGATGTCGTGCGGTGTCCCGCAGGGATCGGTCCTGGGGCCGCATCTGTGGGACATCGGCTACGACTGGGTGCTGCGCGCCGACCTCCCTAGCGGCGTCAGCGTAGTCTGCTACGCTGACGACACGCTGGTCCTGGTGCAGGGGAGGTCGCATGAGGCGGCGGCCGAACTAGCGACACGTTGGGTTGCGACAATCGTCGATAGGATCCGGCAACTGGGACTCGAGGTGGCCTTGCACAAGTCCGAGGCCATGTGTTTCTATGGTCCTCGGAACGCGCCGCTGTCGGGTTCCCAGATAACGGCGGGAGGGGTTCACATCGGTGTCGAGTCGACGATGAAGTACCTGGGACTCGTCCTCGACAGCCGGTGGAACTTCGTGGAGCACTTCCGACGTTTGGCTCCCAAACTGCAGAGGGCTGGGGCTGCTTTGAAGCGGCTTCTGCCCAATCTAGGGGGTCCAAACGCCTCCTGCCGGAGGCTCTACGCGGGGATCGTGCGGTCCATGGCCCTTTACGGGGCACCGGTGTGGGCGCGTTCATTAAGGCTGCGACCAGCCCAGCGATTGAACGCGTCCCAAAGGGTCATGGCCATTAGGCTGGTCAGAGGATACCGCACGGTCTCCCGTGAGGCGGCGAGCCTCCTTGCCGGACTACCGCCATGGGATCTGGAGGCAAAAGTCCTCGCGCACATGTGGGAGTTGCGCGAGGAGGCGAAACGCCGGGGTGTAACTCCGCTGCCGCGAGAAATCACGGCACAGCGGACAGAGCTCCGGCGGGATCTCATGGCGGCATGGAGAGTGCGATTGTCGCAACCCAGCGCTGGGCACGCCACAATTGCGGCGGTAAGGCCCCTCTTTGAGGAGTGGCTAGAGAGGCGCCACGGCGTCCTCACCTTCCGCCTGACGCAGGTCCTCACCGGACACGGTTGTTTCGGGAGGTTCCTGTTCAGGATAAAGCGGGAGGAAACGCCCGGGTGTTACCATTGTGTGGATCGCCCGGAGGACACGGTGGAGCATACGGTGGAGGTCTGCCCGGCTTGGGCGGGGCACCGCCGTGTCCTCACGGAGGCGATCGGCAGCGGCGATCTCTCGCGTCCGGCCCTGGTTCAGGCCATGGTCCGGAGCGAGAGTGCATGGGAAGCCGTCACTTCCTTCTGCGAAGCAGTAATGCTCGCGAAGGAGGAGGCGGAGCGCGCGAGGGAAATGCAAGATGCGCGCCCTCGCGCCCCTAGTCGCCGCAGGAGACGCCCCGGGCGTCGGGAGTCGCGAGCCGACTTCCGGCCACCGTAGGCGCGGGCTTGCGGACGGTGGGCAATGGGTAGCTCGCCGTCCGATTAGGACCAGGCCCGGGTCGACGGCGCGTTGTGTTCCACGCGCGCCTCAAAGAGATGTCAGCACCAACTGACGGGGTCCGTAAGGGCCAATGCCTGCCAGGGTTGCGAGTTGGTCCGAAAGGGATATCGCGGCCCCGGCACACAGGCAACGGAAGGAACACGGGTGGGTTTTAGTCAGTAAAAGTCTGACACTCCCTCTCGCTCCGCCCAGAGCGGGAGGAGTCATTTGATGATTTCCCACCCAAAAAAAAAAAAAAAAAAAAAAAAAAAAAAAAAAGGGTCAATAAATTTCAAATATATTTCTGTTTGTCAACGAAGTTATTTTATCTAAAACTAATCAAGGAGTGGTAAAACAGGCTTTAAGCGCAGCTTTAAGTTAACATATACGTGAAGTTTGGTACATGTTCTAAGACTAGACTTGGCTTAGCACAATTTACTAAGATTGTATTCAAATGTGTTCGGAGGTGATTCGCAGTCGCAAACGCTAACACTTCAAGTTTGTTGTGAATACCCCGAGCTTGCTTGTTGTTGCTAGATTTACTACTTTGTTATTAAAGTCGTCACTCACAGCTGTGTCTAATTAGACTTTTTTATGAAACATTGGTACAGCTACCATTTTTATAACATCCTTCAGCGAAACCACGGTATCTAGATCCACCCTTATCTTGAACCATTACTTTTACGAACAATATTCCAGACCCGGCGCTATGGTCGTCCATTTTCCAGCCAGTCTGTTTGTGTAACACCATTAGAACAGATTTGTAAGAAAAAAGCATCTGTTTATGAGTTAAAAGATAAAATCCAGCGATCTCATTAGATATTTCACTTTCCTCAAAAGAAGCAAAACTTTTCTTTTCAGACATTCAAGTTTTAATACTCGAAGTGTTGTAACTTGTAACTTATCTTCGCGTTTCATATTATTCTGCCTACGGACTGCACCTTTTTGTATTGCGATTCTATTTCAAAACGGCTGGCTGCAAATACATTAATCACGTTTGCACTGGACTTTAATGGAGCTGAACCAGCTTTATGCATAGATACCTGTTCAATTGGCATATTATGTTCTTCTACACGATACTACAGATTGTATATAATTGCTTGTTCGAGCTAGATTTGCCAACAACTTTATTGATATGTAAAAGGAACACCATTAGTCATAAAGACTGTGTTTTCAAACGAACTATGCCAGGCCCTTTAAGATTATTATGTTGTAAAGCTTGCTATGGTTGTAGAAATCTGTTTCAAATTCCTTTGTAACGATTATCTGAATGGATGGAGGTAGTGCTAGTTCTTGTGAGCCTGAAATTATAACAAAATTGTTGTGTAGCCGAGCTGATTCTAGTGTCGGTCAGTTAGGCGAGCCTTCGTACGACGAGTGTGGGCGGATTACTGGTAGAAAGTGATCAACAGTTACAATATCAAGTACAGATCTTTGTAATGCATGCAGATGCAACCGTAAACTAGAAAGTATTGAAATTATACAGATAGATTCATCATCACCAAACCACGTAAAATTTTGCAAAGAATACTTTTAATTAGGCTAGAAGTTGAGATTATAAAGCTAGATAGTACTTATGTAAGAAATCTAAACAAAAGACCGTTTACGTAAACTCCCAAAGCTGATAATACACCGATTGATGGACTCTAACATTGTCTTGTCAATCACAGTTCACAAATATCATGCGATGGCCACTTAATAACAGAGGACAGACAAACACAAACAGCTTTTCCCTATCGAGAATCAATTTACAGGCTGTTTTATTTCAATATATCGCAGTTCATTTCGAAGTTTTATTGTCTGGCTCAGGACCAGTCGGCCAGGCTCGGTCCGTGGGCGGCGGCAGCCAGGCGAGATAACCCGGTCCTTCGCCCGCACACTCACGCGCAACTTCAGCATCGCAATAACTTTAAACACGAACCTTGTTACACTTCACGTTTGAATGCAACCGATGTGACAGCGCCACGAAACACGAAGCGAAAAGGATCAATGATGAAAGATAAGAAGTTGAATGTTTACCTTTATACTACCTCAGTTTATACCCTCTTTATTCGAAGTACGATTTAATCCAATTAACCATCAAAATGTTCAGACTGTTGTCTTTGGATAATTCGGTCTTAAGTATGCAGCAGGAGTATACATTGTTTACGTAACCGAGTTCAACTCGTGTGACATTAATTCAGTGGATTTCTCAATAGAAATGCCACTTCAATTTATTTCAACCGCTTGAGGGCTTGACTAATTTGTGAACTCATGCCATTCCAGATAAATCCTCATTTTCTTAAGCTACGGAGAAGTGATTCACGCGTGTAAACAAAACGACTAACCGCTCGAATTAACTACAAAAACGGCATAAAACGTAAACATGAAAATCATCTCTGGTCGTATTGCGTCCACTTAAACAACTCCGATTAGAACACCGCTTTTCTCAGGCTATAAATACTCGGCAGCGAGCTTTGCACACCATAAACAATAATCCTTAACACGATTTGTCACAGTCGGGGCGCACTCGCGACGGTTCAGCGGCGCGCGGCGCGGGCGCGTGCGACGGGCAGCGCGCAAGAGCGTGCACGCGCGGCCATTGCGTCCGCACGACAGACAAAACAGTCGTCGAAAGCGCAAGGGCCTTCGCCCCTTCCGAATCCGTGATCGCGCGGCGGGATGCAGCGAATGCTAATACTAAACAGGGCTGTCCGTCAAGCCCGCATCGCTCGTTAAGCTCGACTTACGCCATGCTCATCCGTTCCTTCGGATTATGGGAAGCAGTTAAATTGCACCATCCTCATTGATTTACAGTCGTATTGACCATTAAAGTGCTAATGATGAAACTTGTTTCTTGTTTACTTGAAGCAGTATTGAGCTTTGAGCTTTTCAAATCACGACTGAGTACGACCTAGTCGATAAGTGTGTGCCGGTCTTTAGAAGTTGTATTATTTCGTATGGTATTCCTAGATCTATAGGCACAGCCCTGACTAAGATAGTGTATGAAAAACTGACGGCACGGGTGCCATCTGCGCTAGGGAGGGGACCCTTGCATTAGCGGGATGACGTTATGCACTCCCAGAAGGGTTCGCGGCTTATCTCGTTAAATCACTCGAGCCGGTTCGCTGCGAAATAATTTACAGAGGTGTGTGCGGTAAACAGTTTCCTATGAGATAACTACGATTACCTTTCGGCAGACATGGTTTTACGGCCGGTTATGACCGTTACTTGTCGACATTTGCTGAGGAGGGTCCAGAATTATTGCCACAGATTGAATTTTGTATGAGATAGGCACAGGAAATGATCCTTCCACACTTACATGTATTCATATCGGTGAATTTATGTGTACGCAAATGGCGCCTTAAATGTTTGTTACATGTAAATTTATGATTGAAATTACTTTGAGCGAATGATAAAGTACCAATAAACGATATTACGCATTAAAATCGATATTAATTTCCAGAGTCGATGAAAGTAATAATTTATTAAACTCATGACTACATCTCGCATAGCTATTAAACGTGTTGTAATAATCAGAGGGTGCGTATGCGACCCTATGGCTATTGCGTCACTTAGAATTCATATTATACTTATCGATTATAATGACATAAACGTCTAGCAAACGAGCTGTTTATTACAGACTTAATGTTATTAATTTATTCTTTGTTCGATGCTAATAGAATATACTTAGTAAAAGAAACAGTTAATAAAGAAAATTATGGGTTTAATGACCATGAAAAGCTGAAGGAAGCTTTTCATGAATTTGTTGAAGTTGGTGCATAATAATATGAGAAGCTTTCTTCAGCTTTTCATTGAAGTTTCATTTTAAAGGTCATAAATACTCGTAACTCAATCCAAAAAGCTTTTCATAACCGCAGTTTGAACTAAGGCAATATTATCCTAAACGTTAAAAACTCATAAAACTTCGAAATAATGTTAAAAAACGAAAGAAAAAACATGAACGCTTGTATTGTTGTCGCTGTTTATCTACATGCGCTCGCGACTGAGCCGAGGGCGGTTTGAAATAACAAACACTATAAAGACAAATATACTGTTGACAATGTTACGTTGTGCTACGAAACTTATAGAAAAACCTATACTTTGTGGAAAGAAATTCAGAAAAGTTTCAATCTTCATAGCTCCATTATTTAGTCATAAAATATCTACGACTGTACTAAGATCTTCCATAATTTTTATTATAAACAATTCGAATTTATTATTAGACACTGAACTTTCACTCATATTATAAACAGGGTGGGTCTATTTATATTGCCAGCTTCGGTCTCAGGAATACAAATCATGCATTCACGACGCGCGACGCAGAAATCTGCATTCGTATGAATAAACCGATTGTGATGGAGGGAATAGAATCTTTATCCTTATTTAAATCAATAGGAACAGTAAAACAGCAACCATAAACATGAACTGCTCTAAAGTTTAAACGCTCTATGAAAGAACACTGTGAGCAGCTTGCAAAATGCAAACAAAATGTAAACGGGGACACATTTTCACCCTGCATCACAAGAATTTGCTGCAGTGCGGCCCACTAACGAACTTCAACGAAACGCGAACACTCACATCGTCAATATGTCACAAGTCACAACCATTCGCTCGAACACGAGATATAAATATAAGTATTTCCCCAATTTCTAATAAAATCAATTAAAGGGCATGCGCTAAGGTAGCCCGCAAAATTCAAATTTTCTTTAGTTTTTTACATTTTGCAGGTCAGTGTGAGGTTTTATGTTGATAAAAATATGATTTGCGACCGTTACAAATAAGTCTTTACATAATTATAATCATTACAATCAGCAATACAATGTCATGATTTCATGAAATAGTCATTCAATGCGATTATATGAACTTAGAGAGTTGTATTGATCTTTTTTTTATGATTTTAATTCTATAAATAAACATTTGATACGGACGCAAATCATATTTAGATCAACATACAACATGATACTAACCTGCAAATTGCAAAAAACGTAAGAAAATTTGAATTTCGAGGGCTACCTTGACGCTTTCGCCTTAAAATAACCACTGTTCAAAGTGTTGAAATAATGCGGAAATGCGCCGGCTCAGTTAAGAATCAACTAATTCCCCTTTCGCTTGTAAAACGGATTAAACTATTCGTGGAACATCTAAAAGCAGAGTGATTTAGAATACGAACGTGAGAAAATATGAATTATATTTTTGAAGCGTGTCGATGGCATGGGACGATGTAGACTCGTTAATATACTGCGCCATTATGGCAATATTACACTGTTCACTTTTGCTTTTAAAATATATATATTCGATTTTTACCGTCCCATAAGCTTTGTTAGAAAGATCAAATTTTGGTTCATCATCATACTGTCAGTAGCTACATAAAGTATCAATAGTAGGTAAGAACATCAATATGAAGAGAGGATATATTTTTGAAGACACGATTCTTATCGTCTTTTACACGCGAAAGTTCTGAGTTTGCTAAAGGGGCTTGGCGCCGATGCGGGCTGTTAAGTTACTGAGAAACATGAGAATTGCAAGATTTTAAATTGTATGATAAAGTTTAGGTTTATTTTATGAGGTTGTTGTAAAAATAGAAGCAAATAGCTTAAAAATTATGGTAAACATTTATTTTACAGTAAGCTTTTTAACTTGTAGACACCGGATAAGGCGAATTTTGATAACCATAGAATATTATAGGATTTTTGCAATCTTTACCTCTATGTTCATGTTAAATGTGTCTAGTAAGACCTTCGTTTTGAAAGAGTTCTTGTCTAATCTTAATTATTTGCCTTAGCTGATTGTTGAACCTATGTTTAAACTATGTTCTTCAGTTTTAACACCAAATCTTTCAAGAACATTTCAGTTACAGGCATCCTTTCACCGCTTCAACCGACACCAAGCCTTAAGAGCAGCACGTATTGTCCATTCCTAACAACAGTTGGATTAAACGAAGCATTGAACTCATAAGGCGTAATTTACGAGCAATAAAGAGTGCAGTTTAATAAGTGGATATTTCAACAGGGGCCTGTCAAGCTCGAGCTCGAGCGATCGTAAAACGAACCGTCTTGCTCGAAATGCTCGAGTCTGCAGGAGACATTTTCCTATTACAAAAATTCGCTATGGTGTTTCGTGTTTTTGACGGGTTTACTTAAATCAATTTTGGTTGGCGAGATTCGAAAGTTTCAGGAACTTTTAAAGCTTTTAGATGTTGCGTTGTGTTTATGTTTCTGCGTTCTGCTAATTTGTGTTTGTTTCTGAGTATTCTTTGCTTTTAATTTATTATATGTATAATCAAATTCAGAGAAAACTTCTTTACCAGGATGATTTTCAACGAATACTAAAAAGACGCATGCAACACCAGTTGTAAGTGAGCATCAAACTACGTGAACTTAAAAAGCACCAAAACCACATCCCTGAACTAGCTGTGGGTATTTGTGTATGTCATTACCATTAAAGAGCGTAAGAGAATTATGTTTGTTGACGGAATAGACAGACGACAGTGATAAGCGGCGCGAGGGATATGTAAACAAACACGCCATGACACGCCGCGGCTGCTGACAGTACAAACATACCAAAACATGCAGTAGCGGTCGGCTTTCAGCTCGAAAGCGATATGTTTTAAAAGGATCATACCATTTGCGTAAAGTACTAAGCCATTTGATCGTAATTTCTGTAATGGGATATTAATAGGCACCTAAGTAAGGAGTTGCAAAGCTGCAGACGACCACACGAAAGATCAAGATTCCCTTTTCGAATCCAGGGGTTAAAAACTGTTCTAAGCAGCAATCAGGCGGTGTTTATATTGACAACTCAACGAGAAATTCGATGCGAGCTCGTATGTTCGCACCACCAACCACCATTCTAAGTTCCGTAATTGGCTACTCGAACCCTGGCCGCCTCAGCCCTCAGTAATTGTACACTTATCGCGGCAGGAGACGAAGCCGGCCTGTTATTTAAAATGAGCGATGATTCTGTCATCTGTCATGATACCGTTATCTTGGGAATTAAGTTTCGAAGACTTTTCGCATCGGTTACGATTGATCGCGGCGTCAGGAGTCAGTGCGAATTTCGGTAATTAGTTTTAATTTTAACGGGTTCATTGTTATTTGTAACTGCTATTTTTTTTCATTTGTTTTATGCTACTTCTTGGCAGGATGACGTGTGTTATCGACTCGTGTTTCGTTGGGGTTCTTTGCTCCTTCAAGATTCCTTTGAAACGAGAGATGCCTTGAGTAATATGGGCTGTGTAACCGAAATATTTGACAAACCTCCAGAGGATCATAGATATAACATTACCATGATTTAAGAAGAATGCCGTTCGTGTGCGGTCTGTTTTACTTGCATGTTTTTGTTTTTGCCTTATTTACAAATATTTTCTTAACATCAAACGAAACAGTAGAACACTGTTCTGAAACTAGCTGGAATGAATTGAAGAATGCATTGATTAAACATTTTTCAACAGTGTATTCTCCCAGGATTGTTATGGATAGAGAATTATATTTCTAAACATGGGAACTGAAACGCGTATTTCGTAAGTTTACGAATCAGTAAACAGCAAGATAATCAACAAGATCACTATCCAGATGGGAGGAACACTCCCAAAAAAAGAAAAGAATGGGCCATAATCTCACTATCACAACTATTGCATCACGTTGAATGTCACTCCGACATTTGATGTGTTACACAATTTACATCATTATACTTAATGAACGGTTTTAAGTGTTTACCCAGGGCACATAAAAGGTATTCAGTTGGTCTCTGCGGGCCCGGGCCCTTACATGGGCCAGCCCGGTAAGGAAAGTGGTCCCATTGTATAAACGTGCGCCCTCGGTTGTTCACCTATGTGAAAAACTGGCGGAATTCTAAATGTGGACCGGTCCTCTTTGGCGAGGAATGCACTCACTTTTGCTTTGATGTTTCTTACAAAAATCTGTCTTAGAAAAGTTAGAAACATCTTTTAATTCAAAGTATTGTAAGTTGTGATTGCCTGTTTTCTTAATCCAAACATTTTGGATTGAAAATAGAGCTACCTATGGAGTTATTTTTTAACACAAACATTTACTTACTGATTTGGTAACCGCTTTCGACTGCATTAGTTTAAAGACGATAGTGATTAAGTTGTGTTAAGTAAGTTTGTCATTAACCTTATCAGTTCGTTTATCCACAGCTTACGGAGGACTCGGATGACAAAACCTCGCCATCTCTTTTAGTATTTTTTATCATTAGTTTAAAATGTAACCTAAATAAAGAAAATCTGTCAAAAACTTGGATTCAGAATTTCTGATTAACTTTAATTCCATTTACGCAATTTCTTCCAACTTTCCAACAGTCATAATTTTTATAACAGTAGACAGTAAACATTTAAAATTTGTAGACGATAATGAAAACGTTTTTTATCCATACAAAACAGAGCACGTGCTAGCCAGTCAAGCGGGCGACGCAACAAATGACAAACAATAGCTTGTTAGCGCTTTGTCGTGAGTCAAGTTCGGAACTCCTGACGTGACATCCTCGCATTGTGCTCGCAATCAGGGAAGCATTGACCGGCTCCGGTGTCAAGAGGGCTGAGGGCCGTCAGCCGCAGTAGGCGATGTTTATTAACATGTAAATAGCCCTTTAAGTCCCTTGGTGGTTCCTGCTACCTGTTGTGTGTTTTATGGGAGATTTAGAGGTCGTTATGTGTTTATTTGAGTTCGTGTTGTAAGATTGTAAAATATGTTATTAAATATTGGTTGTTTGCTTTATACCCTTACTGGGGATACTTAATGGACGTTTGGTGCATCGGGTGCACCCCAGGCAATCAGTCTCGATATAAATGAACCATGCTGACAAGGTACCCAATAATATTGTTATTCTCATGATTAGGTATTAAAGTGCCGTTAAGATAAAATAAGGTTATTTGTATAACCCATTCCACGTAGTATATAAGTATTCCACACGTAGGTTATATAAGTTTAAAGGTTTTCCAGACATTTTACCTACTTACTTACTTGAATATTTCGCTTAAACCATAAAACATGCAAGCTGCATCTTGAAACAAGCCAAACAAACATCGATTTCATTCCAACGTCTACAAAACGTTGCCAAAGGTAATGTCCCGCCCAAGTTCACGTTGCCGTTGCCAAGTGCAGTCTTTGTTTACTAACATAGAACATGAGTAAACCTGCAGCTCATCTCGGCAACTCGCCAATAGAGGGCGCTAGTCAGAAATAGAAATGTCACTGGGCGCGGTACGCGAGAATTATAGCTTTCTCCGCGGTAGGCATTTCCGATCTTCCGACTAAACTCGAGATGAGCTTTAAAACGTTGTATTTGTTTTGTTCCAGGCCTAGCGTTTTACGAGCATTGATTCAAATTTATCCATAATAATAGCTCAGGTAGGTACTTTTAAACATAAAAATAGATGAAAATGAAAACCACTCATTGACTAAATTTTTTATATTAAGATCATCTTATTTATCTTAAAGTAATAGTTAGTGACAAATTTGTTTCAAGTTGTTAGATACGGCCATAACTGCTTACGGAAGTCTACGCGCTCTGATATGTCCCGTATCGACCGTCCTATTGAATTTATGTAAGTATTCTACATTCTAGTTTAGGTTTCAGTTTTTAAGAGTGTAGACTCCCGAAAACTAAAATCTATACTGGAGTCTTCTTTTTGTGTGGTTTGTGACTAACCTGGTGTCAGAGTTTTAAAGCCGCCCATGGGCCTCTGACTTGGCTTCACAAGCCGTCGAGAAATATCTCTTAGGCATGCCGGTTTTGAAGCAAGTGATAATTGTACCTACTAGAGTATGGAATATATTATATAATCAGATGATTCCCATTATTCCCAAAGCGTAAGCTCAGAGGTATTTATTTATAAATTTAATGCTAGCTACGGAGATCGCGCGTTCAAGTTCGGAACTGAACACGAAAATAATTCAGAGCAGTTGGTGAACTTTTAAACAGGCTATTAGGTACCTATAGGTAGGTAGGTACATAGGTATACATCTACTTACTTATTCACGATCATACTCATCATAACACAAACTATGAGCAAAACTTATTTCAAAGACTGAAAAACCATTTAAAATGATTATAAGCTATGAACCTGTAATTTTAAGGTACCTAGACGTATTTTAGTATCCAGTTTCACATAAAACTTTGCTTCGTACCGTCAGCATCATCAAGTAAAATATTCGTAGGTATCTACTTACTAACTTATATAAAAAGTAAATGAAAACTAACAACTTCAGTTTAATTCAATTACCCTATAACTTAATAATTTAATAGTATACTTACCGTACACACGAAGTAAAATACAGACTAAACAACACGCATGTAAGTTCATAGAATTAATTTAAAATTTGTATGAGAGCCATCTAGCGTCGAGTAACTGCAACGCTTGGAGTTCAACTATAGTCACTGAAGTTTAAACAATGACAACATAGATAGCGTTAATTATTGGAGTAAAAATGATCATTTAATGATTAATACGTAACAAATATCAATTAAAAACGTATTATTTTAATAGCAAGGAACTTACCTATTTGCTGTTAACGTCGTCATCTCTACGTTATTGGCGCACGCTGTTAATAGTTCATCGCAGCTGCTGCCACCTGTTATGCGCTGTACCGCACTCAGTGAAACATCCTCGCTTGAATTCTTCCCGGCGTTCGGAGCATTACCGCTAGATGGCGCTGTTCTCTGTTTGGTCGCTTGTTTATGTCTACTGAGCGCAAAAAATAATGCCAATACTGCTTTTAGTTTCGCATCCCGGATGTCCGCAGCTGTAACTTGTTCTAATCCCTGGACTTTTTGTGCGTGAAGGAAATCCAAACAGCATTGAACGTTTTCCAACTGTAAAGAGGGAAAAGGATTCATTAGGATCGACAAAAAAAAAATACTTTGGAGTTAAGGCTTGTGCAGACCAGCGCGACTTGTTGCGCGACGCGACACCGGTTATTGTTATACTGTGAAGTTTTCTTAGAAATTGTATTGTTCGTGTCGCGTCGCGCGACAAGTCGCGCTGGTCTGCCCAAGCCTTTAGAGACTGATGGGCTTATAAAAATAACCGAAAGAACACAAATTTATAAGATCAAAATTTACCTAAGGAAAGAAAGAATAACAATTATTCGGACAGAGTTCTTAAAACAAAGAAATGTTTTTAAAGACAATCACAGTGTAACTTGTACAGCCATAACAGTACCTACCTAGTTCAAAGAGTACGATCTAACTAACGGTTGTTCAATATTGGCCATACTACAACCTACCTGCCATGGGTTTCGTGCCACCTTGCAATTAGTTGCAATAAACGCCGAAAAAACACGTTTCTTGTATTTTTTTACTTTATTTTATTTGCTGTTAGAGCGGCAATAGGAATACACAATCTGTGAAAATTTCAACAGTCTACCTATTATGGTTCATGAGATAGGTACAACCTGCTGACAGACAGACAGACGGACGGACAGCGGAGGCTTAGTAATAGGGTTCCGTTTGGTACCCTTCGGGTACGGAACCCTAAAAATGGTGACTTGTTTGTTGTTAGGTGATGAAAATTTAATTAAGCATCACCCTATAAAGAAAACGATAGCGATAAGTAACGACTTATTATTTGAAGTCATCATCATGATTCAAAACATCCACCGCTCGTAAAGTATCATAAAGATCGGCTTGTTAAATACAAAAATGGTATCAGTGCACAAATTCGCAATCACAATGTGACCGTATTATTAACACTATTAATAATTAATAACACGAAGCTTTTACGTGTTGTTGCTATTGTCATGCGCACACGCGTGGCTTCCGATCTTACACGGGCAGCGTGTCAATGAGTTTATCGCTTGACGATAGTCCTTGAAATATCAAATAGGTGTTTGGACAATACGTGCACTTATTTCACGGTTTATTTACTGATGTCAAATAATTTAGTGGATTTTGCTGGTGTGTTTGTTATCGATCATATCGATGTCTACAAGTTAGCAACAGCTGGTTTGCGTTCTTTGATGCTAAGCTTTTGAAAAAAAGTTTGGTAACCACGTTACTTTGTGTAGGTACGCGTTAGATTAGATAATTATTGAGTAACTAATACCCGAAGGAGTTCCCCAACGACTCGGAGTGCATGCATATTCATGAATGTTCTTGCCCAGCAGTATCTTGAAATGTATAGTTGGCAATCAAGTTGCCAGCTTTGCACTTCATTTAGCTTTTTGGTTGTAGTTACTTTGCATACCTACAGTACACCTTATGGGTTCACTCTTTCATATCACGAATAAAAGCATCATAATTCAGGATTCCATTGTAAACACGAAACAGACAACAAAACTACAGACTTTTGAGGCTTCCAGAATCAATTGGTGACCTCAATGTGACATGTTGAACAGATACAAAGCATGCATCGCTCGCGCACGTTGCGACATGACTGCGGCCGGCGCCGGCCCTTAAAAGGCAAGTCTCCTGAGCTCATAGGTCACCGGCACAACCACTGGCTCCCGAGCCGACGACCGTCATTGTGGACCTACCCTGGCAAGATCAGGGTTGACTGATGAAAGAAATGTAAGAGACTGACGAAATTTTTCGTAAGGCTGTGTGATAATGTAAATTCATCCACAGAGAGTTTGCGCGCGGGAGAAGTGAACCGATCAAATAAAATCAGGGGATGGAGGCCCTGTTAATGAAATGCACAAGACAGTCATGTAACAGAACCAGATGGAGAGAGATTGTGAGGCGGGTAACGAATACACCTGCAAGTCAAGAGCGAAGCGAAGAAGAAAATTGATTTGTCTGATGCAGATGCAGTTGAATTTCATTTGTTTGACTTCCCTGTGTAAAGTTTTTGACAGCAAGTGGGTTTTGCATTGTGGGTTTGATTTTATAGCAAAGATCCAAAGTGTTCTTCATGCGTATCGAAATATAATGATATTTAGTGTCACTTAATTTCTATGCAATCTTGCCGACACGAGGTGCGTTAGTTAATAGGTGCTGCGGTGGCGTTTGCATGACAATAGAGTAGTTACCAGTTGGGATCAGTCTGTAGTAGATAATACCATGCTACTGGTATATTTTCTGTCTGGATGATTAATATTGTATAAATTAAAATAATAACTCGTAACAACTCTTCAAAAAGTTCAGTGGGGTAATATTATGATCAAAGAACACCTAATCCTTTGTAATAATAAATCACAATGTTTTATGTAAGATTACATACAATTTTGACAGGTTATTATGGTAATACGAGTCTACTATTGTCACCACCACCGTTTGAGACCATAAAATAGGTACCTATCTACCTGACCAAAAAACTTTGCCAGGCCTGAACACACGTAAAGTAAAGCAATTCTGTGTTATGGTAACATGTCTTACATCTGCTATTTTGTATCTTTTGTGTGGTTTCTCGCATACGAACCGTCTTCGTCGTGACAAAACATCCGTTAAGAAAAAAGGAAGACTTGCTGATGTTTCATTTTAAACTGTAGGTACGATTTGATTGACGTTAAAATATTAAGTGCCAAGTTTGGCAAAGAAATTGAGATGTGAAATGACACTGCCACCCAGTTGTAAACATTTTGAAGCTGCATGTCAAATCACACGCTACAGTTTTGTAATTAATCACTGAGCAAAACTCGCAAGCCTTTCTGGAAAAAACTCTCATTATTTGGTGTATTTTAATACGAAATACCATGTTTCCGACTTATTTCCAACATGGTCCTTATGTCCTCTGTCCGTGCCGTTACCAATGAGCAGTTTCATTCAATACCGAGATGGCAGTAAAAATTGGATAGAAGTAGATGATATATTTGAAGACCAGTATCTAAAGCAGAAATAGGTCCTACATTGAACAATGCAATAAAATATATACTGAATGAGTCCTTGCGCTTAATGAACCACAAAAAGTTATTAGGCCAACGAGGTCACAATTTACAAAACTGTCAGAATTTGTAGATTGCACGCATGTACCGCTCAGGATTGAAATTGGCTTAGGTACAGAAATAGAATGAGAAAATTGTCTCAATTATGTCACTGCGTTACTTCAATTACGTAGGAAACTGTCAGAGGAAGTGTATTGTCGGAGTTTTATTGTCAACTCGCGAGCATTGTGGATGGTGGCATTTCATGCTGTGGCACGCTTGAAGTTAGTCAGTAGAACAGTCTTTAATAGGTACACAAGTTGTGTATCCGATGGGATTTCTCATCGGCATAATATATTATGAATTTTTCTTTTGTACATTTTTATACATACAAATTACATCTTTAAATCTTTTTATGAAAAAGAAATATAAAAAAAACATTTAAAATATAAATAATTATTAATATTAAATAATTTTGTATTCAAACCATTTTTTATAAATTTTAACGAATTTACATCCAAAATTTTCATCTCTTTTAAGGGATGTTTTTTTTTAAAATCTTTATGTAGGTACTGAGTGAGCACTTAGGCAAGAATTTTAACCAACTTCGAAAAGGAGGAGGTTCTAAATTAGATGTATTTTTATTACGCGATTACTCCACTAATTATTAATTGATTTTGATGATTCTTTTTTTTGTTTGGTACGTCATACTTCAGATGTGGTCCCTTAAAAATGTTATTAACTTTGCTTGGGTAGTTTTTAAGTTAACTTCAATAATACGTATTTTTCCCACTTAGTCTATATGTAATTTTATAGTTCCTGTCACTGTTATTTGAATATAGCACGTAGTGGTATTCGAATTTGTGTGGGGTAGGTACCACAACACACATTTTACAAAATAAAAAGTTTATATTGAAATTATTTATTCATTTATGAATAATTATTTATTGTGCTCAAGTTTCTTTCGTTATAAAAGAAACTTGAGCAAAATGTTATACCTTTCAGATCTATCGCTTTAAAGTGTGCGTTGTCTATCAGTGAACGAATTTAAGATTTTTATTAAATAGAGAAGATATTTTAATCGCTACAACAAATCCTCTGAAAGTAATTCATGGTCCTTATTCTACAAATAAAGGCTACAGCTTATAATTTACTATCTTTTATGCTAAAAAGAAAAGAAAAGAAAGAAAAATAAGTTTATTTGCCACAGAAACACGTGCATATATTTTTTTATAAAACTCGAGTAGATAACAAAACAATAACTAGCTAGTTATTTGCTTAATCAGAAAATCGATTCTACCTACGAAACTATAACATTTGGAATCAGTGTTATTTAATCATCAGTGTTATTAAGTGTTTTTTTTTTTAATAAAAAAATATATCCAATTGGGCTTTTACTTATGAATGATGCTATTTCAACTCTTGATTATGTACCTACATCCCAGTTTCCGAGTTAATCACGAAACTTTGGCTAGCCCTCGCCTACTGGGCTAGGCCATTTCCCTTCATTGCCTATTAGCTCCCGATAAGATAAGCTCGCAGTTTTGTTTTCCTGTAATTTTCCTTATCAGCATGGAAATTGTACATTTACATTAAGTAAAACAACAAATGTTTTGTTGACGTTACACTGTTTAGTACTTTTTCAATTGACAAATATTGCTCTATTGAAGCTTAAGTATGTCCACTGAAGCTGTTATTAGGTCCCCCACCTATGAAATCAGCGTTTTGTATGGAGAATTTTAAAGAAGATGCATTTTTCATACTAACATTTTCTTAATTTACTTATATAACAACCATGAACACTAATGTTTTAAAACTTGTATGCACTAATGTTTAAAAACTAAGATAACGCAGTATGCCACTTAGATTAAGCGACAAAAATAAGTTTTGGCTAAGTTAAAACAAATAGTGTTCATTTCTGCTAACAAAATGAGGAGTAATTTTTAAGGTATTTTTTACTTTTAGAAAATTATAAGTAATAAGGTTTTTTTACTATTGGTAGTTGTCTATGATGGTTATTTTTCGACATAATACCAAGCAATTGATGAATATTTTAAATCATAGAAGTGACGAGGATCTTTATTTGTGAGAAAAAAACGCCAATTTCATAGGTGGGGACCCAATATAATTACACTGCACCCTTTTATTGCAGTTTTTAGCTCAGATTATCTTTAAAAACTGCCCAAACCCTATCTTTATACAATTATAATATCGCAAAAGATGATATATCACCTATGTTGAAGAATTAAAAAGGGGTAAGTTTTAATTAAAGGTCAGTTTAAAAGCCAACTTTTACACTTAATAGGACCTACCCCTATCATTATTTATTATAGAAAAAGATATATAAGATCTGAATAAAATTTAATACGATTTATTATTTTAGTTTTATTATTTGTTTTTTCAATAATGTAATATTTTTTATTTATTTTTATTTAACTTTTAATTATTATTATTAAATATTTTTGTATTAAAACCATTTTTAATAAATTTTCATATAAATAAAATAAAATAATGAAAAATAGGTTTATTTATCTATGTGAATCCTTAAGTTTCTGACCAAAATATTAGTTAAAAGGAAAATCTCTCTCTTCTTTTTGGCTATTATCCCAATTTATTTGAGTTCAACCCTCCTAGTACTTCTGCGCCACACCGTACGGTTGTGGGTTGTCTCTTTTAGTGTTACTCGTCATCATATCGATTTTAATTGTTCATAGCCAAGTTATTGGTGGTCGTCGGCCTCTCTTTACGAAAATCTCTCTACTTACTCGAAAATAACGACGAAAAAACCGTCACCGGTTTCACAAGTTCCCTCGTTATTTCGAAACACTGAAAGTTATTTACGTCTCGAAACTTAAACAGATCTTGTAACTCTTCCAAAATGAGCTATTAATAGAAGCGTCGCAATTAATTAGACACTTTTGAGTTTAGGACTAAAGTAAGACCAATTTATGAAAAGGCGGGGTAATTGCGTAACACACTTACAGTAGCAATGGCTTTCATTTTGACAGTTCAACAACATTAATTCCGTTATATTTACGTTGTTGACCAGACATATAAAGCAATGGATTAGCAATATCTTTCAAAATCATTCAGACTGTGATTAAAACTGTGTTATGGAATTAGGATAGAAATCTGAGTTTCAGAAAATGTTTCATTCGTTATTAAGGTTTTACTGCATAAAAATGAATTAAAATCTAAGATTATAAAATTACAGCAAGATCACTATTATCTGCAGGTAATGAACGCATCTGCAATGCACTGTTCTTAGAAATCTGGCGAATCTTATCTTGTAGCTCTACTTTGAGAGTATTACAATCATGTCTATTATTTACATACTTGGCTAGAGAAGCGATAATAAATAGAATCTCTCTAGAAGACCTAGACGTAACCTTAGTCCACAAACGTGACAAATCTGCCTAACAACTTACAATCGAATCGTGCGCAGATCGATGGTGCAACTCTAATTGGTGTTCGTTTATCGTACTACAATTAGATTTCACTTGGGAACGAGAAATCGTAATAATAACTGACCTATTGTGCAAACAGATTGCTCTAACAATAAATAAATCATACACACATCAAAGCACTCAGAATAGTCACGCTTGTCATTACTAAAGGCTAGGCAGAGGTGTAAATTACCTATTCATTTGAAGAGGTTTCATCAAAAGAGGTTCTAGTATCATTTATCTGACCCAATAATACATTTGGCTTCTATATACAGGGTGGCAGGGACATCGACGCGCAGCCTGTTACCATAGATTCAGTACATGATTCTGAACACCTCTGCGTTGAAACTTTCCGTCGGTTATTTAAAAAAAAACAGCTGTTTCATAGAAAAGTGCAATACCTACGCGGTCAAAATGTATGGAACAGCTGTTTTTTTTTTAAATAACCGACGGAAAGTTTCAACGCAGAGGTGTTCAGAATCATGTACTGAATCTATGGTATATATGGTACCAAGAATAAGAATGAAAAATAAAAAATAAACCATTTCCGTGCAAGAAAAGAATTAATCAAAACGTTAATTATTTTATGACTTCTTAATTACATTTTTACACGACTTCTCACACTTGTATTACATTAATCATTTCAGTAATATTTTCATTATGTAAACCACATGGGTGGCGATATTATGCAGGCATTGTCATTTGTCACTGCGGTCGGTTTGCGCGAATTAGTTAGCGTAACACTGAATGGCACCACCACGTAACTTTGTGGTCACGACTGCGAATGTGTTGCGCCATCATTTCCCATGGGTGTCGTATGAAACGACGAGGACCTGTCACGGTGGTCTGCGGAGAAAACTGATGAGAACAAATTGTACCTGCAGAATATTTGGCTGAAACGAAATAACTGACTGTATACGTCAGCGAATTGTGTTAGCCATAGAAATATAAAAACGTTCAGTTATCAATGGTGTTAGCGTTGTACTGGGCCAGACATTTTTTTTATTTCTCGTCATAAAATAATTGCCATCAGGACACTGAAAAAAAGTACACAAGCAGGTACAAAATTGGATGTGGTCATCAAAATTGGATGTATGAACACCAAAAAAGACGTAACTTTGTAGATAAAATTCACAATAAAATGTCGCTATCAACGTTTTTTTCAAATTTGTTTTGGTCTATCTCTTACTGAAACAAAGTATCTTGTTCAGTCATATTTTGTTGAAACGGAAACATCGATAACACATCAGTATCATTCTTAGGTAAATAACATTTCACTTATCAGTATTACAAGTGAAGAATTAATTACTCTAACATTGTAAAGAACAACAGAATAGCTTGTTTCTAAATATAGAAAAAAAGAAAGCTTTTAAAACAATGACGCGTCTGCATAATGATAAAAACATTACATTTACTTTCATTATTGTGTAGGAACAAACCAATAAATAATAGGAAAAGCGTTCAATTGATCGTTTATTGTATTAGTTTCGAGAAAATATAAATAATCATTCATTCAAGTTCGTGATTGTCGTGGAGACCATTATTGTGTTTATAAATGTTGATGGTCAATTGTCTAGGATCCATGATAGGATGCTTTATTTTCTTTATGCCAGTTTTACCAAACGTTTCTTTGTAGTGATGTTCAAAATAACTATAATTTTATTCTTATTTAGGTTTGTTGAAGTAACATGAATATTTCCGGTTATTTGAGAACTGCAGTTGATTGGCACGGCATCTTGTCCTATTGTTAGAACATACTACTTTTTCAAAAAAGTACCGGGAAAAGATCAATAATACACAAAATGTTAGTTAATCATCCAAATTTATTTTATCACCTTCAAAGTATGCTCCTTCAGAAATGATACAGTTACGCCAACGAATAATCCAATCACCAAAATATTTTTAAACGCTTTTTCCGGAATTGAGTTTAGCTCTCGCCGCGAATTCTTTTTAATTCGGTTTCGGTTCAGTTGGAAGCATGTTGACTAGTTTGCATATCAAATTCGTAAACCCACGTCTCGTCACCAGTAACAATGCGTTTCATGAATGTTGGGTCGGAATTGACTCGTTCTACCATGTCTTCAGCGACTCTTATGCGATTGAGTTTTAGAGAAAATTCAGGTCTTTTGGGACTAGCCGAGCGGCAACATGTTTCATATCCAAGTGATTAATTAAAATAATGCGGATCGACTCGTGAGACACATACAGTTCAGCAGCTATCTCTCTCAAACTTGAATGAGGATTTTCAGTCACTTTTTCCTTCACTTTTGCGATGTTAACTTCTGTAATCTTCCAGCATATCTCGACCGTTTTTGAGCGCTTTGTACCACTCAAAAGCACGTGTTTTTGATAAAGTTGATTCACCGTAAGCCTTCTGTAACATATTCAGTGACTTCGAACACGAAATTCCATTGGCGATGCAAAATTTAAGACAAACTCTTTGTTCGATGTTTTTGTCCATTATGAAATTCGCAATACACACAAGTTAAACCTAACTAAAAACAGCACTGTATTTAATCTAAATGACAGATGCAACTCAAACTCCGCGTCAAAATGGAAAACAGTTGTGCCAATCTAACAACAAAAAAAACAAAAAAAATAATTTGGGACCATATACAAACCATCCATTCCCGATACTTTTTTGACTGAATGTATATAGATATTTTAAAGCACATTATATGGTTAAATATTTTTCCTGGGATACTCGTATAAGAAATTATACAACACTTTACAATGTTTTCATCATCTATAGCATAGTATAGCTTTTCGCAGATTTTTTGTTTTTTTTTTTTGGAAAATTTATCAAAATCCCTGTAAAGGGTCTTGCACATTTAATTATTTTATCCTATTGCAGTATAATCCCTCCGCCGAAATCTCGACGCACACATTTTTATTTATTTATTTTATTATTTATGTACACACAGTAAAATACATAGAGATATGACATAATTATAATTTGATCTGCATGGACAGAGAAGGAATAAAAATAGTAGCTTGTCTTATGAGGATGAGATTTAAGGAGGGATTTTAGGGAGGGAGGGATTTTTTTTGATATATGAACTAAAATCGATCGTTCACTCGATATAGAAATGTCACATAAATCGCTTCGAATTTCGTAACAGTTTTATTACTGTGCAGGTAGTAATATAAGCTCCTATTATAAACAGAGGAAAGTATTTAAATCCACCATGCGGCAGGCGAGGCACGCGCCGTGTTGCTCGGCACGCAGCAAGGTGAGACCTCTGCCCTTCGGTACGCCAGATAGGCGTAAAAGCAAAACAAACTCGTTTTATAGACCTAAATGCGAATGTAGGTTACATATTCTTTAAAAAAAGAAGCTAAAATAAAATAACAAGCATGGTGTAGTTCGGCTGCAACGTTTGAAACCACAAATTGTGTTGCGTTTTTTGTAATAATGTGGTTTTGTTGTCTTTTAGTCGAATCATGCGACTTAATGTGACTGGGTGGGTAATAACGAAATATTCATGTAGGTGTGATTAAAACGATGAAAGTAATTTGAAAAATTAAAAAAATTGGAAAACTGTCGAGGGATTTACGCGGTAACTGACGGACAGACAGTATAGGTACGGGCAGTGCACAATGCGTAACTTTCACTGGTTTCAGTGGCTTACACGCTTGAAAGTATTGTACTTACTAACTGCGCCCCGCGGTAAACCCGCTTATGTCTCGATCCCGTGGGAATATTTGGATAAAAAGTATCTTATGTCCTTACCCATGTCATGGTCAATATTTCATCCAAATCCGTTCAGCCGTTTTAGCGTGAAAGCGTAACAAACAAACAAACTCACTTTCGCATTAATAATATTAAGTTATGATTAGGATTTAGATTATTAGGATTAGCAATTTTATGATTTACACGAATATATTCAAATTTTTGTCTATTTTTAAGGCCATCGCCTACAATCATCAAAATAAAGACTTATTTCCTTCCATGTTCACCCACCACCTCCGCGGGATGGAAGACATCTTTAATTTATTTTTTTCAGTTCTATTGGTCTATTTTTATTAGCATTATTAGTTCTCAAGGCTTTATTAATGTACAGCAGATTTGTTAGGTAAACAACGATGATTGACGACCAATGTCAATCATGATCATAAGAATAATCTAAACAAAGGTCTTCTGTATCCTCTGTATGTTTATTACGTTCTTAAATACAATGATATACCTACCGTGCTTAATATACAGGGTGGCAGGGACATCGACGCGAAAACTGTTACCATGGATTCACTCGTCACTCAAGAGTGGCAGTCTCTAGCCAGTGTCACTCTTATACGGCCTCTTCTGGTGATTCCAGTAACTTCGTAAAGGCACCATTCCGTACCCGACCGCAGGCAGCATCATGTCGCTGCAGTCATGATTCCGAACCCGACCGCAGGCGGCGGCAGCCCGTATTCCAGTCGGTAGATAGAAGATAGAAAAACGTGTTATCGCTCGAGCGTTGGCGCCACTACTGGTTTGCGGTTGGGCTGCACGTGTCGCCTGTCACTCGCCCCTAGCTGTCAACGACGTATCGCTGACGCAGCTACGGAAGGTATTTCATAGAAATTAGTCGTGTCGCGGCGACACGTCGTCTGCAGTTGCCTCCTGCGGTTGGGTACGCAATAATACCTTAACAAAACTAGGATGTGCCACTTGCTGCACCGTCAGGTCAGGCCTGATACTATGGATTCAGTACAAAAAAAAAAAAAAAAAAACAACAACAAATAAATTACAACTCATGGGGGTTCAGAATCATGTATGATTCTGAACCCCCATGAGTTGTAATTTTTCGTCGGTTATTATTTTTTTAATCAGCTGTTCCATATATTTTGACCGCGTAGGTATTGCACTTTTCTATGAAACAGCAATTTTTTTTTTTTTATAATCGATGAAAATGTTCGTTGCAGGGGGGTTCAGAATCATGTAGTGAATCCGTGGTATCAGTTTTCGCGTCGATGTTCCTGCCACCCTGTTTACTTACCTATACCTACGTTGCATCTCCAATAAAATCCCAGACCACCTTATAAATACACGGTAAACAGTTAATAACCAGTCAATGTACGTTAAGGCATTAGATATACAGTTCCAAATACTAGGTCTCTAATAGCTTCTCTATAAGTAATACCTATTGGCTATACAGTTAGGTGAACAGTACTTGGCGGTATGCAAATAGCTCATTACTTTTGTGGTCGGCGGTGGATTTTAAAATCAAATAAACACTGAAAGTCAAGTGCTTCCCGTTATGCGGTGGTAGGTCATGGCAGACCTGATGATAGTGTGGCCAGTTTGATATCAAAATGTGTAATCGTCGTTTTATTCAGGAGGAAAGCTGAGAGCCGAATGATAAGATGTTATGAGAATTATTAGCCGTAGCTTCAAGATCCAGGTAAAGTTACGAAAATTTAAGTCTGAATTGTGAATACCCAAGTAAGGTACTTAAGTAGAAATTAAAAAGAACAGCGCGCGTAGCATGACAACCAAAGAAACTGGTTTTCTACTGGTTTTGTCGACAGAAGAATAGACAAAATGACAGATTATGATTGTTTATCTGTCATTTTATCTATTCTTCCGTAGACAAAACCCGTTTCTATTGTGGTCATGCTAAGCTTGCTGATATGAAACGTTGAAGAGACTTGAACCAAGGGCATGCAACCTGAATAGCTGAAAACTGGTAGAATACGAAATTCTAGGTTCCTCTTGAAATTTTCAGTTTCATAGTTTACATATACAACATGCTTGAAACTGCATAATTTTAATCTACGATTTGTGACACATTCAAATTATGCATTGCCAAAACTAGTTGCATTCTGGCAACATCGTCGTCGCGTCGCAAGCGCATGTGTGTCGAGGCCTTGTCCTGCGCGACAACTGGAACGCACCTTATCTGCGTACACGCAACCGTTCGCACCTTCCACCAATGACAATAATGCAAATCTCGTTTTAAAGGTGAGTAAGTAATAAATGTAAATTGCTTTAAAATGAAGATGGTACCAAAAAGTAAAGACGTGTTTTTCCTTTTTTCGTTTTTATGTTACGTTGAGTTGCTGTTGTTTATTTATAGTTTTTGTGCCAATTTTTCAAGTTCACCTTTTGGTCTTTACACAGGTAGCTGATGGAGATGCTAATTAATAGTATCGTAGTTTACTCGAACGAATGCCAATTAACCTACATGATAGCAACTATACTCAAACTAGGTAAAAATAAACTTATTATAAATATATTATCTCCGTGTCAATACTGTCAACGATTTGTCAACTACAACTCATAAAGAATCAGACAAGCTATTAAGGGGTACTATAAATCATGATAAACAGTGGGGCTCCTAAAAGTGCGTAGATAACAATTTAGAGCCGTCACGACACGCGGTCACGCGACAAGACATGTTGTAGCCTGTAGGTGAACCACCTGTCATTTGCCCGTCATACACCAACGTCGCCCGACATGGCCCAGTTTCGAACATGTTCAGAAGCTGACAGCTGACCGGGTAAATATTGAGAATCGTTGATTAGCAGTTTAGCACTCACTTGATACTTTGGAGTTAATGGACGGCACGGGTTTATTGATTTCAATTCAGCGGTTTTGTTGGATTTTTTGTCACTCTCCGGAGAAGACCGAAACTACGCTTATTTTAACATACTGAAATCAAAATCAATAAAAATGCGCTGTATCAAAATCATGATATTTAGCGCTGAAAATGTTCGCAGGAAATAGAATTGTTTGAATTTTGTTACTATCTATTTTATGTAGTATTTGTACGTGATAGATATTTTAAATAAACGTAATAGGTATGTTGACCAACCAAGCGCATTCAGACAATGCCAATCTATATAATTTACACAATGTGTGTATGCGTTTAATTACTGTCAGAATCACGATCATTTTGGTCATCGTTAATAAATTAATTATTCTTGTTCTTGTTAATTATTTAGTACCTGGTCGACCGAGCTCTGCTCGGGTGAAAATAGATAAACATATCGTCCAGGTATACCAACGTTGTATGACATTCCCGAGGCTGTAAAAATAAAGAAAACGAATTTTCCCAGATTTGAAACCTAATTAGATTGATTTTTCACCCCCGTAAACCCCTATATTGCAACTTTCATCGAAATCGTTAGAACCGTTTCCGAGAACGTGAAATTACGTATTTTGTGACGTATTTTCACCCGAGCAGAGCTCGATCGCCCAAAGTTTAGAACAAGATGGCTACCTTAGATGACTGACATGGCAGCATGGAATTACTTTAATAATTAAAGGACGACACGGTTGGCGCAGTGGCTGAGCGATCGACTGCTGCGCAACGTGTCG
Source organism: Agrochola macilenta (assembly GCA_916701695.1). Taxonomy (NCBI): domain Eukaryota; kingdom Metazoa; phylum Arthropoda; class Insecta; order Lepidoptera; family Noctuidae; genus Agrochola; species Agrochola macilenta. Next base: position 15,642,438 of record OU753554.1, on the reverse strand, counting down.
CGGGTTCGATCCCCGCACGGAACAAATCTTTGTATGATCTGGAAGTAGTTGTTTCGGGTCTGGGTGTTAGTGTATGTGAGTTTCTATGTGTGTAAACGCACCCACGATACAAAAAGAAATTCTTAGTGTGGGGTAGTGTGTTTAAAAAAAAAAAAAAAAAATCTTGTATTACTTTCTATTAAATTAATTACTACTTATTGATAATATAATTATTTATGTTATTGTTTTTATACGAATTTGACTTTTATACGAATGTAATTATTCAGTTTTCATGTATAATTTTATTTTATGTTTATTTTTAACTTTCTACGACTTAGATTTTTAAATAGTAAGTAATGTACCTAAAAATATTATTTGCTGTGCCCTAACAGGGTCTACAACGGCTCTTAGCTCTAAGCCTTTTGTTAACATCTTGTTTTACCTTGTGGAACGCAAATAAATGAATATGAATATGAATTAGTATGTACAGTCAGCATCAAAAGTTGGTGGTCATCATTTAGATTTTCAAAATCGCTGTACACCGTATTCACTATTAGCACTCCACTATACAGCTATTTTGAAAATCTAAATGTGGTCAACAACTTTTGATGCTGACTGTACTATCATGGCAGCATGGCAACTTTCCTATACTATTAAATGAACATTCTCACCAGAGCAGAGGCTCGGTCGCCCAGGTACTATTCTTTAAACAAATATTACTAATTTAATAGCATAGGTATAGGATAGGTATAGGATAGGGTGCATAGTTCTCGTTAGTCTTCTTTAAAATCAATTGAAAATTATTGCAAGCTTCTGATGCATATCCAGAGTAATAAGCAAAGGTGAAGGAACTTTAATAAGTATATAATTATGTACTAGTCATTGTCATACTATATCATTACCATAACTAAGGAGGGTTTTAGAACATTTTCCTCCTCGTGTTTTCAAGAAACCGTTTCCCATTATGTCCCGTTAATGATATTTTTACGATTGTAAACTTTCTAAGTTGTAGAATAAAGACTAGAGCGTCCACTTCAAAGCTTTCCTCAAACAGCTTGACATCAAAAGTAAAGCATGTCCGAACGAGCTTACTATGAAATGATTGAAATTCGCGAATTTCTTAGAAACTTTGTTGAAGACGAAGCACATTATATGACTTCCGTGCGATTACAGCTTATCTTGAAAAGTCCCAAACATCATAAGTGGCATTCTAAGTAGAACTTGGAATTACTTACAACAAGTAATCAAGAGATATGTCTGTGTGCTGACAATATGCGTGCCAGCACTGGAAATTTACGGATTTCTAACCGAAATAACTGAAACCGAAAACGCTTTTTTGGCATCGATTTACATCTCTGCTTCTCGGTATTTGAAAAAATATAAATCCTGCATTAGTGCACTGTGCAGGTTCATACACGTCTAAGCCAATTTTTGAAATGTAGGACCCTGCACAATACAAGTACCTAAAGCTATTATAATGTGTTGGCTACTCGCTACACTTCGACAGTTACGCGCTCGACCTCATCTAAATAGTAAATTACGTCTATGTAACTAACCATAGGTATGCGAGGTGGCTGCCCAAGTGCCCAAGTCTCACCCATTAACTGCTTTCCCCGCGTATTCTCGCGCGCGTACTTACAGCGTTGTACCTTATAACTCATAAATCTGTCGTATGTAACAAATTAGCCCACTTACATTGGGAGCGAGGTGCGTCGGATCCGACGGCCGGAACAAATCGAACGAGCGACTTGTTTTGTTTCGAACACTCAACAATGTTGCCCCATTGAAGTGCCGTGACTCCGTGAGAAATGTATGGGCATTTTTCATAAGTTTGTAGAACAATTTTGACATGTTTAGTTATTCAAAGATTTTAAGTAGCTGCGCACTATTGTTGGTTTCACATTCCGATTCATTATGTTGGATTCTAACGACGAAGTAAGAGTTAATACTTTAAAATATACAGCTTGTAAACGAATGAACTGCCAAGTACTTATAAGAGAAACTGAGGGGCACTCACCACAATCAAACTAATGGAAAAGTCGCTACTTCCATGAATTCAAACAAAATAAAGAAGTGTCTGCTACACAAGGTTACTGGAGCCCGTGAAAGGGTTGTAGGACAAAAACTTATAGATACAATGTTATTGTAAGTACTCGTACCTACCTATGCAAGAGTTAATCATTTTTCAACCAAATGTTTGAAGTAACCTATCCCTTTCTTTAAGTAGAATAACTTAAATGGGTTATCATCCTTATAAAGCATACCGTGTACTACAACCCTTTTTACGAGATCGTGAGCAGTAACCAGTAACCTTGTATTAAATCAAAATCAATTTCAGTAACAGTACATAAAAGTAATTCGATATGAGCTCTAACAGGAAACGCAGAAACCTAGGCTCAAAGTTTCACCTCCATTTTGGTCTAGCACTAAGTCCTAGGCATTGAATTGAATGCAATGAAAGGCCACACTAGTTTCACTATCCGTTCTTGTATGCAGTTTACGATCGCACCCTTTTTGATATTGCAATATGGGATAATTATAAGTACTTATAATATGGTTTCCGAATACCTTGTTGACCGAAAAGAAAAAAACAATATGTATGTACTAAATGGCTGCACCCGATAAAATGTATCTTGCTTCAGTAATACTCGTAATAGAGCCTTCTCGGAACCGAATCATTTTATTTTTAATTAACCAAGGCATTGTACTGTAATTAGCGTCTTTAAAATTTCGTAATTAAAACAGCATCTTTCAAGTTCGCATTCTACAGACCACATAGGTACGTAAAAGAATGTGTTCTAAACTAATATTATAAAGAGAAAAGATTGTTTGTATACCTATTGTTTGTTTGTTTGTAATGAATAAACTCAAAAAATACTGGACCGTTTAAAAAAATATTTCACCAGTACAATGCTATATTGTCACTGAGTAACATAAGTAAGCTATAATTTATAAAGATATCAGGCGAGCGAAGCCGCTCGCGGAAACTAGTACATACTCGTAATAAGTACATTTCGTTTGTGACTCGAAACATTCAGAAGAACTTTGCTCTCTATTTCCTTAGATAAAGATTTAGCTTAACAAATAAAAGTTAAGAACAACCAAAAGGTAAGTAAGTATGTGACGGTTAAACCGCCCTACGTTTCTTAAATTCAATTGTTTTTGTTTTGTGCCTTTTTAAAAGAAACATCACGTTAAAGAAGTAATAGATGTAAGGTTTTTACCGCAACCGTCTCTTCTTTTCTCTATTACGAGTAAATGGGGTTTTAACATAACTGGCGAAATGTGAGTGTAACACCTCTGCCTAACCCTTTGACGTTAACAATGCGTGATTTAATGCTTTTTCCTCAAATTGATCCCAACTGGAAAATTTTAAGTTCAATCCGACTAATATTATAAACGCGAAAGTTTGTGAGGATGAATGTTTGTTACTCTTCCACGCAAAAACTACCGAACGGATTAGGATGAAATTTGGCTCTCAGATAGTTTGTAACCTGAATTAACTATTAGGATACTTTTCATCCCGATATTCTTACGGGATCCAGAATTATGTGGGGGAAACCGCGGGCGCAGTTAGTCGTACATAAAAGTCCGAATCGACTAAACTATTTCTCAAACGAATTTGGTAGATCATGTACCTTGAGACTATCTACAGAAAAATATATTATTATCTATAAATACTTTTTAAAATTTTCCAATGTCACCAAACCAGTTTGCAAAAAATATTACATAATTATTTATAAGTATCGTGTGATTTTTATTCATAATGATTTTCACCTTTAAGTGTCTATTTTGTCGCCTTAATTATAGGTCATTATTTATGTGATCGAATCAGTTGGTGTGTGGATGGGTGACAATCTTAAGAGCGTTCATTCTTAAAGTGGGCAACGTCGCAAATAGATGTCAAATATTTCGCTGTTTTTATTAATTTGGCAATATTACTGTATGGAACTAGAATATTGATTGAACTGAAGACCAAGACCCCTCTCTAGAGCTAGAGAAAATCAAACTAGTAGCTAATTTAATATTTTTATGACATTGATTTTACTTTAACTCAAACATTGACTTATTAGTATTACTTACTTGTAAAAAAATAAATAGGAATATCTTATACTTCTACAATGTTTGTAAATATGTGAGCACACTGTATCTATCACATAATTAGTTTATCTGTCATTGCTTCATTTTTTATTAATATTTATTCTTTTCACATATAATTATATAATTATTGTATACAAAATATTGTAAAACATTTTAAAAGAGTAACGGTGGAGTTTCTTGCCTATTCTTCTCCATACGAAAACTACCTTTTGGAAGGGGCGAATAGAATCAATTTAGTATGTTTGTAAATTTTGACGTTCTAAAGTGCCTTTCATGTGCCTAATTGAAATAAATTATTTGACTTTGACTTTGACCCTACGTGGCTCGGAAAGCACGCTAACCCGTTGGACCCGGGCCCCGGCTGTTATTTGTAGATATTTGACAGTTTTTACGGGTCATCAAAAGCCCGAAAGTCTGACAACCAGTCTTACCAAGGGGTATCGTGTTACCTAGTAACTGGATTGTGCTGATCAGATAGGCTGTCGCTCCATGTAACTACTGGTATTCGGCCGGTAGTTGGAAAAAGGCTAGCCAGATGATGATTTATGTAATCCAGTTATCTACTTGTGTTTAAATAATTATAGCTTATTACACAGGTGCTCTGTGAACCTCTAAACAACGAACGCTTTACTTATCAGTAATTTGTTGTTACATCTTAATTAGTAAGGTCAGCTAAGGTCAGTGTGTTAATATGATGCACTTACATAATATTATAAATGGCATGTATTTAACGCGGCGACAAATTAATCTGAATTTGGGATTAAAATATAATTAAAGCCGGTAGCAAAAATAGTAGGTTGGCAGCTACAGGGAAGGATAATTTTAAGTAGAAAGTAGCAGCTTAATGAAATGAAATGAAATGAAATGAAATTGTTTATTCTGTAAATAGGATATAGGAATCACTTTTACACGTAATATTATTTATTTTTTTGTAAAATTTGCTAGATGAGTTCGGCGTTTCCTATCCGACTACTCTGAGAAGAAAGGCCGAAACAAACTCAGAGGTCACAGTCTCTTTTAAAGTCCAGACATAATCTTGGTCAAGCCATATGAGGACCATGTAGATTAGTGTCTGAAATGGTCTTTTGAGAAAATAACCACACAGATTTGAGTGGACCTGTCCAGTCAGTGCAAGCATTTGTCAGTAATCGTGGAACTCAACTCAGGACATAAGGAGCTCAACTCGACGAACATACCAAAGAAAGGACATTTGGGTAGGCCGCATAAACTACTCAAACCGTCAGACCATTATTAAAACTATCTGAGAAAGGAAAAAAAAAAAAAACTGTTGTTAGCTTTGTTTTAATTTAAACTGGAATTTGTTTTACTAACTGAATTAATTGTTGACCGATCACTTGACACTGGTACTCGCCGGCCGCTACCGCAGCACCGCTCGCTCAGCTCGCGCAGCTCGTGCGTTGTGTGGTCACAGTTCTAGCCTAACCTAACCTACGGTTCAGCCATTTTCATTTACTACTTCATTTTTAGCCAAGGGGTTATCGCTACAATTAAGTTTAGTCGACTAAAGATGAAAGAAATTAACATCTCAAAAATAACTCATCATAAATAAACGCTGTTTTTTAGGGAGCCTATAATACAAAGTTAGTTATTATTTATTAGTCGCCATGTCATTATTTATAGTACCTCGCCTATGATTACAATTGGGCCTGTTTAATAATAATATGTTCGCTACCTTAAAATAGCAGCCATTCTTTAGTTTTTATAATTCCTTGCATTTTGAAGCTCATCTCATATAATTATTACTAAAATATTTAATCGCTGCCAAGTTATTTTTTTAGTAGCAAATAGTTAGTTGCCCTTTAAGTTGTTAGTCGCCTGGAAAATAATTAGCCATCATAAATTTAAAGTAGCTTTTCGTGTTTGTCTGTATCATCCGCGTTGTTCTTCTAAATTGCAACGTATTTTGATACCGTTTTCACCATAATTTAGAGAATTTATTCCGGAAGGTGATAAAGAATAAAGATTTTTCGATGTTTTGTCAAGTCTAAAAAGCGTGCGATACAGGACAGGGACGCTAGTTTTTATAAAAAAATTGGCTATGCAGTATGAAATAACCTCTATTTTTATTTTATTACACTGCACTTGTGTTTTATGCAACAAGAAGTAATAACAATCTCCAATAACTTAAGAAACGTTACGTGTAAAGGTCGCAAAGTTGTGGAATATTAAATTACTTTAACTACCTACCCACTAATATGGTAAAATATTAAAATACCTACTTCAACCGCAGGTCATCTTTCCGTTTTATTTCTGCGAATAAATAAAGTTAATGGCGTTATTATTTTAAGGAACATCTGTGTTTTATTGAAGAATCGTGTAAAGAACTTATAGAAAGACCTCATAGTGCGGTGCTAACATACAAACGACCTATTAAGAAGCGAACCTACAATGTATCCAGACAATTGATCGACTGTACATCCGCTTACTTTTTACTTAAAACAAAGAGCTTGTTCAAACATGAATTTGTTGGTACGATAACTGAGATGACGAGCCGACTGCCGATGGCTAGGTATTGACATGATTCCGATGTTCCGTCTCGACCTTGTTCAAGTTCAGGGTCAAACTCACAGATGCTGCGGACATCTTCTCATGCAAACTAACTCACTAACAGTAAACACATGCCTATAGAAACGAACGTTTTGTTTTATTCGACAGCTGTAGGACGAATATCATGTGGAATAATTACGCGTTATTATTTTAATGAACGGCCGCCGACAGACCGACACGCGTACCCGCATTTTTCAGATTATTATTTTATGACATTGCGAAATCATAATTCGTATACAATTTATGCGGCTATATCCATAATTATTAATGGTCTTAAAACTCACACGTTTTAATGTAAATATGAAAATAATAAAAAAGTGACCTTCGATAACAAGTTGCATTTAATTTTTTTAAAGATATAAAAAATCTACCAACAAAAGCACAAAAGAAACGTCGATCAAAGAGTGTCAGATTCAGATCATCAAATGAGCATAGAGATGAGAATTTAGTTTCCTCAAAAGATACTCAGATTGTCCCATATTGTGTGTCTCGTGATTATTGTGGGTAGAATAGGATTTCTCAGCGGACGTGACAATTGTGTCGGCGACGTGACACCGACGATGTGATCTCACCAGAGGCTCTCAGGAATTGACAACTATCTCGTTTTGAGATAACATCCAGAATCCCGACAACTCTAACCGAATTGCAGTTTGGCCATCAGATGACACCGTAAAGGATACGAGAATCGATTCTTGTCTATTGTATTATTATGATACGAGTACTTAGCTATAATTTTCAATTCGTATCGTGTCAGATTAATAAATTATTAGCTCGAAATATTTTGTGACGACCTTCTTAAAACAATAGGATGAACGTGGTTATGCTAGTGGCGCGTGGAAAACCCATGAGAATCCATTTACATAAAATCAGTCGGTATATTTACTCAGTAACCCAACACTATGTGACGAGAGGAAGAGAGGAATATTTTTGGTGCAATCTGTTTGTTCCATTTGACGTCATAAGAACCACACAACACGATATTCCCAATAAAGTACACGATTTTAGATAGGCGCCATTCAAGCTCTCATTATCATTCATAAAATATTATCTGCTTAGAATTATGAGACATAATTAAATAATTCATGCATTTAATAATATAAATCACACTATTAAAGCCAGCTGATGACGCATAAATAGACTTAGAAACACATAATTCAAGTAGTAATTGATCTATTTTTGTAGTACGCTGACTGTGAATTCGTAGAATAAAGATTATTCGGCTCGGTACATTGTTATGTGTAAGGTTCGCAGAAACCGTGGACCTCTAATTGCGTTCAGCAAAAACATTTACTGACAAGAGACCCAGATTGTATGAGCAATGCGTTGAGTAAGACTTTTGATGCTGACTCACCCTTGCAGAGGTGATGGAGGTGTTTACTGTTTATACTATTTTAAATGAGCGAAAAAATAAGGAAAATGGGTTTACTTAACATAAATAGAATTTAAATAGGAAACTACAAGGTCTTAAACTGTACATGAATAGTAACGTAGACCTGGCATCAATGAATGAAATGTTTTCCTCTAAAGCCCGTATTACAGAACCAAATACATTAGAAGTATTTAGTTTTTCTCTCTTTACTTATTGTGGTTACATACTCACTACTAGAGTATTTCTTAGCAAACAAATGAATAAAGACCGACTTCACATAGGTAGGTACCTACGTTTAATTTAATCTCAGTTGAACGGTTCAGTGATCGAAATACATAATAAAATAATAACAAATTGATAAACTTTAACGGTCGTTTACAGATCAGTGACTTTACTAGCTCAGAGCACAAAAAAAGTATCGTAAAACGTTGGCATTAATCAGCGTGCCCCATTTGCGTCTGGTTTTGGCAATTATGAATATGTAATACATATGTTATGGTTTCTTAGCACCCCGAGGCGCGGTACACACGTGCTGACTTTCGTGCTGGAACTGGCCTATTAAAAATTTAAAACTGATGCAATAGTGTGAGGTCTACAAGTTTTGCGTGAACTTTACTGATGCAACAATTATGTTGCAGTGCCATTTTAATAAGAATATTTATAGATCCGTCAGAGAAAGTTTTATACATTTCCATGGGGTCGTGTGATAAAGGTCTCAAAATAAAAACTATATTCTATGATTTCGTAAGGGCTTTTGTAAGGTCTAAAAATTAATCCTTACTAATCCTATCCTAACTCAATATTATTAACGCAAAAGTGAATTTGTTTGTTTGTTACGCTTTCACGCTGATACGGCTAAACGGATTTGGATGAATTTTGGCACATGGGTAGAGTATGACCTGGAAAAGGACATAAGCTACTTTTCATCCTGGATCGCAGACGAAGTCACGGGCAACAGCTAGTATGAAAATAAAACGTAAATCATTAATTCAACAAAGGTGATCGATGTGCCTTTTCAAACGCTTACAGCACGACACAACTTAGATGTAGCATAAATTTGAAGATTTGCATTCATTCTATTCAATTTTACGAATGTATTTGGTTATATGACTTCACAAGTTATTGCGTTTGCGTAAAGATCATTTTCACCTAAAGGAGTAATGACGGCGCACTCAGTTCAGATGGTGGTCGCTTTTACGAATTTTGCCGATGCTACATCTAAGTTGTGTCGTACTGTACCAGCTGTCAAAGAATTACCAAAACCGCCACTACCGTCACGAGTAACAGACAGAATTATCGCTTCTCTATTGTTTAAACTATGAACAAAAAACCTATCCTATGTGTTCAGGCCCTGACATTAAATCTGCCACTCTTAAATGCTCGTGTGACAGTTCAAGGCGGTCTGCGAAGTGGCGCCCGCGCATCACACTTAGTAGGGAGGGGGAGACATTTCATCGGATCATTTTTACAGCTGTACGCACGATCAAGTGTGATTTATTTCGTTTTATTGTTTTTTCTGTGGTCTGTGATGAACATGATGGTTTGTTATTCCTAAAAGCAGTTAAGAAAGTTTATGCTTAACTTCTTTTCTCTTTTACTAGTTGACAGCTTAACATTCAAAATGAAGGTAGTAGGTTTTTATTGATGAGTAGGGTAAACTTGGGTAGCAAGCAGGATACACATCCAAGGAAGCTACTGAACTGGCTTGGCAAACTGCTGAGAGGTTAACAGATTAATTACACACCGTGATAAATCGAGCGAATCGAAGTATCATGATTTAAAAGAGTGTCCGTGGAGTTTCTTGCCCGTTCTTCTCCATAGGTACCTACTACGCTTTGAAATGGGCATCTAGCTTCATCTTTCTGACTGACCGACCCCTTGACAATTCAAAGGTGCCTGTAATTGGTTTATTTGAAATAAATGCTTTGAGATTGAGTTTGACCGTTGTTAACTACGGCAATTTTTTTTTTTTGTGTGAATGTGCTATAGATGCACGCACTTTGTGGACCGGAAGACAGGGTCAACAAGGCATATCCTAAGCGTCGTGTACTTAGGTTTCATTGATGTACAGTATATAGAATACGCACTTTGCCGGTAAAAAATATTCGGTAAACAGCAAGCACTGTAATTATATACCCTGAAGTGAGATGTTGTGGACTTAGAAGATTGCCAAAGCCGATTGGCTGATAATATTAATAATCTGATAATATTGATTTTTATGAAGCAGAAGTCTTGAAACTAAAACTTCTACCCTGAAGACGTAGGGATAAAGGTTTTTGTAATATTATCTGTAGGTACTCGAATCGTATACCGTTTTTAGTTTGCTGTCCTCAATTCCTAACACATCATTGCCCTCAAAATAACAATTGACAAGGTCAGATACTTAATGTCAGATAGACAAAAATTTATGTCAGATACTTTCTGAAGTATCTGACATTAATTTTTGTCTATCGTTAATTTCAAGAAAAATAAGAAAAATAAACCTTAGAGTTTGAATTTACGCTAGAGCTGATTTGATTAATTGCATCGAAACTCCACACAAGCTACACCTAAGTCTGTACATACATATAGAGGTCAACCGAGATTAACAGTTGGCTTTGATTGTAAAAAACAATTTTTCCAACATTTAAATCATTTAAACATTTAATCCTAATGAATGGAACCTAAGTAATTAGGAATTTAAAACCTAGCTACATTAGGTGCTAGTGTAATAAAAACTCTCTTTAATTTAAAGTTTCCAATTGGATAGCTTCTGAAGCAAAAAAGTACCGTAAGTAAGTATCTAGTTAATTAAACATACCCACATTATTCTCCCAATGGCTAGTAAAACGAAATTAGTCTGTACCAGGCTACCAGGAGATCTAGTTTGATAAGAAAATAGAGTTAACATTTTCAATTAAGTCACAGTCTTAATAAAAAGTTGATACCCGATTCAATTCTGATAGTAAATCAACTAATCTAGAAGAGTTGAAGGCTTACCAACAACCGTTACAACTTACCTTCAATTAAAATAAAATTAAACATGTAGGTTTTAAATGTATTTTATAATTACCGAATAACAAATGTATAAAATACCGCGGTATACCGCGACGTACAATTTGTTAGGTCGTCATAATATAAATCGTACGATCAGAAAATCAAGTGATTATTCAAAAAACCGGTACACGCCGGAAGATTCAAAAGACACATTAAGTAGTACGAACAACAAAACGTAGGTATAATTTGTAGACATAGCTCGTTAAGCTCATGTCTATATCGCTAAACGGTTCTTTAAATCAGAATTTCATAAAATAATACGACTGACCTGCTTTTGTAGCACTAAACGTAAAAAACTAAGAAGTGTAAATTAAAAATTCACTTGTCTATGTTTCACCACAGTTCACTTTATCATCATCTCACAACACTGATACGATATCACTTCACTAGTTCAAAAGTAAGCGGTCAAAATAAAATTTAATCGATTGTTATAACATCGATACGTCGTCGTACTCATTGAGTGTACAAAGTTCGAGTCGTTGGACGCACCCGTCACAGAGCAAAGCGCGCGCGCGAATGAATGGTCGAGACTTCGAAACTCAAACATGGAACACTTGGTATCGAGATGTGTCGAACTTCGAAGACAGCGAGACCGAGCTGGTAAACGGGCGGGAAACCTTTTAGCCGACTAATTAGCAGGGTAAATTGGCGAGTAAACTTCATAACCTTAATATAAGGAAAATGGGCCTTAAAATGTCCCATAACCGTAACGGTTTAAAGGTTGAAACAATGGCGCACTTGTGCATCGTCATGCTGAAGATCAGATGAGATGATTATCGGGAAGTCGCGTCCGGGTGGGTCACGGCCGGTAAACGATTGTGCAAATATGGCTTAGCGTAAAGCTCAATAAAGATGTAAGATTACATTTTGCAGTCACAGATGTTCATGTGAACGCAGAGGACAATCCGAAAGTCGCATGAATCAAAGGCGTCCATGAATTTTTATTATTATTTGATTTGTTTTTGCTGGTAGACAATAATCCGTACTAAGCTGTTTTTACAAATTATTATTTATAGATACAATGTTTTCGATACTAAATAATAGGTAACAGTACTGTTATCCGTGAATCTTGTAAGCTCGTAAGAGGAAACTGCCGCAGCAGCTCGGTACAAGATTGTTACAATACCAGTTCTGTATCAACGCGAGAGATCTCATTATAAACTAGATCGGAATTAAGTTTTAGTCAACAAGAGTTTCTGTAATTTATGATTATGATTTTAAATTAGCAGATTAGAGTAAAGTTGGCAGTTATTATCTCTTTACTATTCTCTTTTAATCAAGGTTTCTTATAAGATCGTAGTCTGAAGATATTGCCTTAGTCTCTATGTCGTGAACTTTTTCAGCAGAACTAGAGATAACGAGATTAACTTTTTTTATTAGATAGGTACACATATAAAGGATTCTCTTCTAGTTATTTCCAGTAAATAATACTTATCGAAGTTTTTCGATCTGAATATAGGTCAGATCGAAAAACTTCGATAAGTATTATTACAAAACAAAAGATAAAATATGGCTAGTGGGCCAAATAAAGTACCTATGAGTTCAGGTACTTTTATTAATACAAAGTCAACGTATTATATACATATATATATAATATAAAATGTCGCGCATGGGCATGTGCCCGCCCGTATTTTTCTGAATATTCACGAAAAATTATGGAAAATTAACTTTAAAAGACCTTTAATATTTTTCATGTTATTTAATTTTTTATTTGTGTTGTAGCGTTTGCCATATCTCCAATGGCTCGATTTGGATTCTGTTTATTATTTCTAAAAGCTTATGAGTTATTTTATCAGATAACAGTTTTTAATAAAATTTGTCGACTATGATAAAAAAACGGAGGTGAAAACATTTTATTCTAAAAAATATCATGGCAGTATTTATTTTTAAAAACACAAGTGTAAGTCCATAAAATAATAGTGGGATTTAAAAAAAAAAAAAAAAAAAAAAAAATAAGAAAAAAAGAAAAAATGCTAAAAAAAATTAAAGATCCCCCCTTTTAAAGTTAATTTTCGATAATTTGTCATGAATATTCAGAAAAATACGGGCGGGCACAACATGCCCATGGGCGAAATTGTATAGGTATATACATATAAAATCTGCCCAGCTTTTTCCCAAATATGTTGGGGTCGGCTTCCAGTCTAACCGAGTGCAGCTGTATACCAGTATTTTACATGGAGAGATTGTCTATCTGACCTTCACAACCCATTTACTGGGTAAAACGATACTCCTTGGTAAGACTTCGGGCTTCTGACGACCCGTAACAACTGTCAAAGATGAAAGCAATGAATGAAAGCCATGATGTTGTAAGCAGTAATTTTTTCAATCCACTTTTCATTCGATATTTCATTACAAAGCTCTTGATTAAGGCTCCGATACTAACCTATATCTCTGAAAACCATTGATTGATATCGTAACACTCAACTATATGATATGTGTGCTGTCCCTAGCTACGTGTTATACCCGTTAACCCATAATAAATCAAATGGTGTTAGACAAGCAAACAATTGGTTTGTTTGTCAGTTACCAGTCATCTCCGTTAACGATCTATCATCAGTACTGCGCAAAAAAACTCTGAACATTCCAACTATTTAACTTTTTTGCTAACATATGTAGCGAGCGATAAAAGCACCCTGGGAGGGCTCTCGTTAAGCATCTCATTAACTACTTAAAAGGGTGTGTTTAAGGGAAATAAAAACGATTTGAGAGCTTTGTTTGTTGTGAATGTGTTTGATTTAAATCTATTAGTGGGTTTTATTGACAGGTTTGTTATTCATCCCGATACAATGATTTTAATTTGTTTCTTTTTGTAATATTTTAAGTTTATTCCCACATCTTTTTTTGCTGACGCATTGAAACGAGTTCGAAGTATATCGACTGTATACGCGTTAACAGCTCGTAGTCATAAAAGCTCCGAGTGTAAAAGCTCTTTATTTTCTAATATTCTAATAGCTGCATGAAATCTCGTTTCACATAGTGCTAATATTTCATAGCGAATGTTCCTGGACAATTGAGAGTTCAACAGCACATAACAATCAATAAAGTGCCCTATAGACGTTACAACTTGTTGGTACCACAGGTTGGTTAACTTACAACCTATTAGCGCTCACCAATAGACTTACCAACAGAGTTGTCCAACCTTCAGTATCTTTCCGCTAAATCGAAATGCAATCACAACTTTTTACTGTTTTGACAATTTTTCTGTCGGTTGTCCATTATACGAGTACCTAGACACTACAACAAATTGGCTATCGGGTGAAGTTGGCCGTTCGTCTCAACCAACCGAAGGCGTTAGAAAATATTAATAATTAAATCGGACAACAAGTTGAATATTATATTAAACAAGACAATTTGTCGGTTGTTGGTTTGACAACAAAGTGTACCATCTACAGGGCGCTTAAGAAACGTAACCGGCGCGTGCGGCGACCGCTTGCCTAGTCGCAGTTGCTGGTTTGTTTCTTTCAACACTTGCTCAAACAATGCTCTACTTCCGATGTAATGAATGCAAACAAAGGCCCAAGAATGCTGGGCTGACCAAATAAAGTTTATTCTAGGATTTATTTATCAGGTTTCATAATAAGGCTATTTTAACAGCCTAGTGTTGTGCTGTGTGCACAGATGTGGATTTTACATGTTTGGGAATATTTTATAGGAAACATATTTTTGCGTGTAAACTTTCACACGTTCTTTTTTTTACTGTTCTCCGTTTTAGTTCAATGTTATTATGAATTTAAAACCTGCAATATATTTCCGCGCTACGACGCGTGCGTCCACGAATATCTACAATCCTCGCTACGAAGCTGCGAAACAATAAACAAATACGTTATTCCACAAAAGAATACTCGTACTAATATAATTCCACAGTCAGTGGTTTTATATTACTAAGTAATATATAGACAGAAATAGATGCGGTTACATACTTCGCACTTCAGCGAAATCCATGTTTAAATAGATGACAACTAATCAAGGACTTCTAGTATCCTTGTATGGACTAATTATGATTCCGTAATTTTTCCTGTTACCTGTACATGACGTTAGTTCTCTGAAAATTATGTTGTTCGTAATTACAGGCATTTGAGGTATTTCGGTTTTGTCTTTCCATTCTATGGTATTGCAGATGTCTAATCACCTTTTTTATTAACTCTAGAAAACACCAAAATTCACGCCTAAACTTTATTTACACAATGAAAAAGAAAAAAGCTGAGCCGAGCTTTTAAAATTCTACCTCGTGCTTTTATTTAGGCATAGATGTCACGTGTCTAAATATAAAAACAGCCGCATGGGTCGATCGATCAGGTTCAGCTATACGCTTGCCACGATTGGTCCGTAGACGGGTGACCATCTTTACATACCAAGACCCCTCCGTGCCTCGGAAAGCACGTTAAGCAGTTGGCCCCGGCTGTCATTCGTAGATCTTTGACAGTCGGTACGGGTCGTCAGAAGCTCGAAAGTCTGACAACCTAGTAACTGAGTTTTGGAGGTCAGTTAGGCAGTTACCCCCTGTAAAATACTGGTACTCAGCTGCAACCGGTTGGACTAGAAGCCTACCCCAATGTATTTGGGAAAAGGCTAGGCAGATTGATTGCGATGTCACTTAGTGTTAGTGAAAAGTGTGTGCGGCTATGGCGAATTATCCTAAAGCCACCTTCAGGCTAGGACCACTCCTAGCCTGCTTATAACCAACCAATAATACATAAAAACAAAATGTATGAATGTTGAACCCTTTCCTCGAGAATTAAATTACATGAAACTCACAATAGCAGCGTTTATCTATTCGTTAGTTCATGTTTAACAACCTGTCAGCTTATCGTAGGGCCAGCTTTACGACTTATTCTTAGACCTGTGTTATGGTAGTGGTCAAATGCGTACTTATTAAACCTATTATAAAATCAATGGTTCCGTATAGTTATGGTTGCAAATCATAACCTGCTAGGGCTAGTTCAGACTTCTAAAGAGGAGAAACTTTTGGTGGGGTACAACCATTTTTTTTTTTTTTTTTTGGGTGGGAAATCATCAAATGACTCCTCCCGCTCTGGGCGGAGCGAGAGGGAGTGTCAGACTTTTACTGACTAAAACCCACCCGTGTTTCTTCCGTTGCCTGTGTGCCGGGGCCGCGATATCCCTTTCGGACAAACTCGCAACCCTGGCAGGAGGGTACATCCTTGAGGCAACGATAACCGACTGTTAATGATTTTATACTGAAGATTACGTCTGAACGAGTAGTTTTAATGATTTGGAAAAAATATATGTTAAATTAAAGCATTTTCTTAATAACTTAATATAGGAATATTTTACATTATGTTTATATTACATAGTGAAATTAATTTGAAAAGTTATATCTAACGCGGACAAAAAACTGAGAATCACGCAAAATCTATCAAGCGTATTTTTGTGAAACCTTCACTATTTTAAAGATAATATAATTATTGATCTTTTAGTAAACGTGATTTATTAAAATACCTTTTGTTTTATGTATAATAAATTAATAATGCGTCTAATTTGGGACAGCGCTCCTAGATGGGCGTACGACGTGTTGCGTGAGCTCAGTACAGAACACGCAAGCCAACCACTCAAGGTCACTGGCATATATCTGCGTCTTAAATATATGTTTTATAAAAAAAATTAAGGCTTCTAATTCCGGAACAATGTAGTGGTAAATGATACGAGTGTCTTCAGTTATAATAATACCAGCCTATTATTGTCTTACTGCAGCATTTTTCATATATAAACTGTCTAAAAAAAAAAAAAAAAACACTTATAATTTTGTAGTAGTTTCTTTAATGGCTTTATGGATAGGTTTTAAAGCAGTCGGTTGTTTCTTTCACCAGGTAAAAAGTTCAGTTTTTTTTTTTGTATTTGCTACATGCCTACTTGCTTGTGTCCTTGTTGCCCAAGGGTTATGTAATGGAAATTGATATTATCGAGTAGATCCGGATGTTGTCGCTAGTACTTGGCCTCTACACCGCAACCTATCGCGTTTCACTGTATACAAAATCTATTGACAATGCCTGTTTTACGTAACACCTTCTTTGATTTGCGTATTTTTTCAATGTTATTAAATATCATTTAAAAAATACTGCAAACCTGAATGTTGTTGCTGCAAAACAATGGAATCGATTTCAGTAGGTAGTTTTTAAACCATGTTATGTTATTCAACGCGGGGTAGAACCGCAGGACACAACTAAACTAACGTACCTAAGTACTTTATTTTTATACTAGCTTCTAACCGCATTTTTTCAAATCCGACTGGTAGTTCCGGAGATTACCCCCTACATACAAACTTACAAACAAACAAATTTTACCTCTTTTTAATATTACAGTATGGTTTCAGGTAGTACATGGTGGCAGGGACATCGACGCGAAAACTGATTCCATGGATTCGGTACGTCGAAAAATTTCAACGCAGTGGTGTTGAGAATCATGTAGGTCGATGTCTCTGCTAGCCTGTAGATCAGTGTTTCTCAAAGTGGGCGATAACGCCTCCTTGTGGGCGCGAGGCCTAGAGGGGGGGTAAGGGGCCCAGAAAAAAATTGGGGGTGTTGAAGTCGTTTAGGGGGGCGATGGCTGATTTGTAATTTCATCTACTTAATATTTTAAAATTCACTGAAATTTAATCTACCTACTACACAACATCGATTATTTAGTTCATATTATTTCTGCCCTGTTTGATTGTATAAAAACTAAAACATAGGTTATATTTAACATAGATTTCGTAGGATAGCCTATGAGCAAACAAGTTTTAATAAAGCGATTTGTGCAATCCTGTATCAATCGGCTGGTTCATCAATACTTGTTCTTACTTGCTCAGTACGATTGTACGTCGAATCAGATAAACGAGTTTGCGTTCTAATTGCTCTCACTCTGGTAAAAAATGTCTAGTTTAGAATGTAAGTTTAAACTCCAGACCAGACTAATATAGCATACTGCAATTAAATGAATTAAAGTAATGAATGTCATTGTGGTTTTTAAACTGTGGTTAAGGAAAAAAAAAATGGGGTGCGCTGAAAAATATTTTTTTTTCAGTTTAAAGTTGGCGGTAGATGAAATAAGTTTGAGAAACTCTGCTGTAGATTATGTTTACTTGGAGTCTTTTAATCATAATTTTAGGGATGTTTCAGCTTTTCTATCAAATAAAAATGCTGGCTCAGCCCCATTTAGGATTTCTATAATCCTCAAAATCGTGTCATGAATTCGCAAATAGTCGTAGCAGTAAAATTAGGCCAATGCACACGTGCAGTTAAAATTCGTAAGTACACTTTCACACACGCCGGAAACTGGGCGTCGTTTACCCAGCATGATTCGGGTTTCTGTGCTACCTACCACATTTACGCGCCGTGTATGGTGCGGACACTTTGCGTCCGCGCAGCCGCGTGAGCACCGACCGTGTGTACCTGCCCAAATGATTTGTGAACCGATAGCTATTTCGGGTAAACCAAATATTCCTGTGCCGCTTTCATTTTTATACGTGAATAATAATAAACAAGATGCGGCGGATATTTGAAAGTTTTGTTTGGACGTAATATGATTGATTTTATTGGTTATTGGAAAATTAATATGAGGATCGTTAAATGAATGCCGCTTTATAGACTATATCGTCGTATTAATATTTTATTATGCCTTCTGTAGTGTCTTTTACGTTATCTGAAGCTATAAGAGATAGAGAGCGTTGAATTTGAGATAATATTTTTTATTTAAAAGGGTGGCAGTTTCTTGCCCGTTCTCCGGCATAGGTACCTGCTACGCTTTGGAATGGGCAACTAGCTTCATATTTCTGACTGACCGACTCCTCTTGGCAATTCAAAAGTGATGTTAATGGTTTAATTGAAATAAATGCTGTGAGTTGAGTTGGATTTTGATCTAAGAATTATCTAGATACTACTTAAGATTTATGCTTTTCATAGTGATTTATACCCCAGTTCTACATATATACGATTTGGGCATAAATCACTATGAAACCTATTCCCTATTCAGTGAGTTGGAAACTTTCGTTTTCATGCGAAACACGAGAATATCTGTCTAGTCACCATTTTCAACTTTCAGAAGCTTGTAGATACTTTCTATGTTAGCCACTCTACCTAGCCTTTTCCCCACCATGTTGGGGTCGGAATACCAGTGTTTTACATGGTGCGACTGCCTATCTGACCTCCACAACCCAGTTACTGGATAACAAGATACCCCTTGGTAAAACTGGTTGTCAGACTTTTGGGCTTCTGACTAACCGAAACGACTGCCAAAGATCTGCGAATGACAACCGGGACCAACACCAGCTTAACGTGCTTTCCGTGGCACGGAGGGGACTCGATATATGTGATGGATGGTCACCCATCTACGAAATGATCGCGTCAAGCGTAGCTTAACCTTTGATCGACTCTTGCGGCTGTTATTATTTAGCCACGAGCTCCTAAAGTACTTTCTAAGTCAAAGACCCATAAATGAACAGTGAATTAGCCCACAACTGCTGCAACAATCAGTAATAGAGATGTGCAAGAATGTAACCAATGTTGCCACTAAATTAATTAGTGCCAAGCAAATTCTGTAGTCACCATAGCCCGATTACACGAGTAATTAATCACGACTGACGCCACTGAGGATTCTGTAGGTTATTGGCGTGACGTCATCGTCTCATATATATTAATGTTGACCATCATAATAACCCTATAGATACTTAGATGTACAAAATAGGTAGATAGGTTACCTACTCAGCATTCGATATTCAAAAATGGCACAATGTCACACGACCGGCATTAGAGGATGACGCGTGGAAGAAGGACGGCTTATATTTATTTACTTTATGTCGTAATTATCGGGAGCGAAAAAGAGTCAAGACAATAAATGTAACTTGGCTGACTACATTGATATACTAGGGTTCTTAGATATCAATGGCTGACTAGCCATGTTTTGACGTGCGCGTATATCCAGCTCTTTTTAATGACTTAAAATATATAACTGTAGATGGTATTGTCTATGTAATAAAATTCCTTGTAAAAATAAATTTACAGGTTTAAACGCAACGCACGCGGTAAAAGAAAATCGCGCGTCAAGTGCTGTTCGTCTGAACTTGACCTCATAATAATCATTCAACTATATAACCTTCCAATCTCCTGTAATATTCATGACCGTGAACCAAAGCCTATTCAAGCCAAAAACGTAATTTGCAACTAGGTTGAGCGTTCACCTGTTGCATAAAATTCGCGTGTGAACTTGCCATCCACTTTGTAAGCTTAATCTTATGACTTTTGTTAAATTTCTTAAAATAGTGTTTGAATTGGTACACTTCCATATAATATATGCTAGATTTTCATGAAAGCTTTTGGTAAACCGTAACGGACGGAGACGACCCAATACATTAAATTCTCAAATAGGATTTTAGGTCCCAATTTTAGGGCCTCATTTGGCGATTATTCAACCCTATTCGAGGTAAACCCAATCCAAAATAATCTAGGCTCGCTTACTCTAAATTTCCTAATTGGAAACCCATTCAATGTACTTACCCAGGCACGACTTAGGCGACCAGATTACTAGCTCTCACTGTGAGGAAAAAAATGGTCAATAAGGGATAATACGCACGGTCACTGTTTCAACTTGCGGTAGGAGAGACTTCAACTAGGCCTGCTGTGCGGGTGTTTTTTTTACAATTTTAATTTGTTTCAGAACCAGAACTACTACGCTTCTAAGCCCAGCAGTACTACCTAGCTGATGCGGTTGGACCTTCAGATCAAATAGCATCACAGCTACTCACCATTTGTTGCGGGTTCCGCGGCTTGCGATGCGCGCGGTGCACCTTCAAGCCAGTCACTCCTTCCAGTACATCAGCCAGTAGCAGCCCGTCTGCGCAATCGCGAGCCAACCCGCCGCCCGATGCGCCCGCGCGTCGCCGAGAGCGCGCCCGCTCCAGGTAGTGGTTCGCCCAGTCTGTGTAGATCTGTGGAGAAAAGGGACTTGTTAGCTGATGGTGAAGAGAACACGGGTCAGATTAAGATGGTTTTGAAGTCAGTAAAGAATTGATCCATCCATTATAGACACAAAAAAGTCCTGCAGAACCTCGTCTTCAAGACTAGCTTGATAAGTTTCCTGTGTCAATATTTTTTTAAACACTAGCATTTTAAGCATTTTTTTTTTTACCTGCAGCTTATGGACTCTAGAGTTTAACCTTTAGATGTGGTATTCTACCTGGATTTAATTTTATATCTCTAACCCAAGAGTAGCTACCTATATCGTATGTCTAACTTTGTATAGTGCATGACATGGATAAAATTAATCTAAATTAGGTACACTAAACTCAAAGTTCATGTGGAGAGGATAATGAACAGGAAACTGTAGATATTAATAACATTGATTGACATTTACTAACAGCCAATCTAACCTGGGGATTTCATACCCTTTATATTGCACATATTATTACAGGTAATCAAATTATGTTTTTGTACCTTTCAAATCAGATACCTTAAAGAACAGTAATTATGGAGGTAGAAAAATACTTTAAAGGATTTATGTAGTAGGAAATAAAACGCATTCAATCATAAGATGGACTTTACACTTTACAGCAGGGATTACCAGGTAAACAACGGATGAACGATGACTAACAAAGACATGTAGATAACGTTTTAAAGGCTATGAGATGCGAAATTGCTACTAAAATGTTAACGACAATTTCACACACGGTACTTTTGAGCACGACGTCTGTTTATGAGGACTTTGCGAGTCTTTCAAACCAAGATAAAATATTGCAAAGATTCTTCATACAATACTCTGTAAATCCTGAATCACCGTCGACAATTTTACAGAAAGTTTAACGACAGATTTTCTGGAAGTCGACTTTAGGCAACTAAGTACTGTATCTACAGGAAAAAAAACTATTGTATTGTGTTCGAGTTTATGGCATGAGGTCATACATAAGTTAATAAGTGAGTGTTATGCTCGGCACTATGAATTCTTAAAAGGATTTAGTCATATTCGAGTCAATTTGCAGGAGAATGGGGACAAGTGGCGAAGACGCGCCACGGCGTCGCCAGCTCGGGGCCACTCGGCGGCCTCAACTACTGGATAATACCTACGTGTGATGTTCCTCGCACTCATCTCACTCTCTAATGGTTTTCGAGGGTGGTCTGTTTAATGAGTGTTAATGCTTTCTCGATTATAACTCGAATTAGAAATATATGTGCACTTAAATCTTAATAAGCCCATTAGATTTAAACGCGACGCATATTTTAATAAGAATTTATAGATGCATCTGATGTAATGGATAATCTGAGAAATCGAGCCGTGTCATACGGTGTCAAGGATATTGATCTTTATCGGGAATAAAAAAGATACATGTAATATTTTGAGGAAAATGAAACAGCGAATTTATACTTCGGACGGCTACAAACGACATCCCACGGTAATTTGATTACACACGTAATTCTATCTCCCGGAGCGAAAATGCGTAATCGGCTCATTATTGCTTTGCGAATTTTCCTGACTGACAAGAAGTTTACAAAGTTGCACTGCAAATCAGTAATTGTATTTAACGTTAAACGTATCTAAAACATCATTCTGTCTCTGTC
The DNA here is from genome assembly GCA_916701695.1 of Agrochola macilenta. Taxonomy (NCBI): domain Eukaryota; kingdom Metazoa; phylum Arthropoda; class Insecta; order Lepidoptera; family Noctuidae; genus Agrochola; species Agrochola macilenta. The sequence continues at coordinate 15,619,839 of OU753554.1, read as the reverse complement.
ATCTTCAAACAGCACCAATCTCAGCCTTTATTTTTTTTTTTTGACTTTGGGAAATCATGAAATGACTTCTCCCGCTCTGGGCAGATCGAGAGGGCGTGTCAGACTTTTACTGACTAAAACCCACCCGTGTTCCTTCCGTTGCCTGTGTGCCGGGGCCGCGATATCCCTTTCGGACAAACCCGCAACCCCAGCAGGCATTGGTCCTTACGGACCCCGTCAGTTGGTGCTGACATCTCTTTGAGGCACGCGTGGAACACAACGCGCCGTCGACCCCGGCCTGGTCCTTATTGGACGGCGAGATGTACATTGCTCACCGTCCGCAAGCCCGCGCCTACGGTGGCCGGAAGTCGGCTCATGACTCCCGACGCCCAGGGCGTCTCCTGCGGCGACTAGGAGCGCGAGAGCGTGCAGCTTGCATCTCCCTCGCGCGCTCCGCCTCCTCCTTCGCGAGCATAACTGCTTCGCAGGAGGTGACGGCCTCCCATGCACTCTCGCTCCGGACCATGGCCTGAACCAGGGCCGGACGCGAGAGATCGCCGCCGCCGATCGCCTCCGTGAGGACACGGCGGTGCCCCGCCCAAGCCGGGCATACCTCCACCGTATGCTCCACCGTGTCCACCGTGCGATCCACACAACGGTGACACCCGGGCGTTTCCTCCCGCTTTGTCCTGAACAGGAACCTCCCGAAACACAGTGTTTGATGTTCGTTAGCGGTACGCACATGCGAACAAAGTGTTCGAATTTTAAATTCGTTTAGCGCTAAATACATTTTATATTTGTAGTACAAGAAACCCTTGAAATGTTGGCTGTACCTGGCACCCTGGCGGCGTTCTATACAAAGTGCATTTAACTTAACAAGCATAGTCTGACATAGTCATCCAAGTGACAATACCCGCCCTTGTACAATAAAAACTCGCTTGTGTACCGATGGCAGATAGCTTCCAGCACTAAAAAGCCATTATCATAAATCAATATTCAGCGATCTTATCTGTTAATCGTACACGTTAATAGAATAATCATGACAAGATATATTGGAAGGTGCTCAGATAAGTGCAGTTGGTCGTCTCAATAATACAGCCTATCGTCCACAACGCTACTCAAAAGTACATGTTACAAACTCAAATCACTAATGTGTTGTCAGAATGTCACAGGACTAGTATTTCAATAGAAGTCCGTACACGATGCAATTTAAGCGAAAGCGCCAGGGTGCCCGCGAAATTACAATTTTCTTACGTTTTTTTGCAATTTGTAGGTCAAGATCAGGTGGTATGGTGATCAAAATATGATTAGCGACCGTAACAAATATGTATTTACAGAACTATAATCATTAAAGTCATCAAAATACTTGTTTAAGTTTAAATGACCTTATTGAATTACTATTTCATGAAATTATGACACTTGAGGCCAATTCTAACTTAGAGAGTTATTCATGATTCTTTCTTATGAATTATATTTATAATTAATAAGTATATTTGTAAAAATACGTAATTGTTACAATCGAGAATCATAGTTTGTGATTGGTTGCGTCATGTATCGACCACCATTGAAATACTAGTACTGTGACATTCTGGTTACTCATTGGTGGTTTGAGTTTGTAACTGGTTACTTTCGTTCGATTAGCGTCGTCACAGATAATATAATACTGCGTCGTGGACGACAGGCCTAAGTCTTATCACACGGCTGTTTATTCAAATCGGCCCGAATAGCTTTCGATTGTAATAAATCTAGTTGACCGGACATTTTTATCGCCGTGTAGATGCTATATCGGGAATAACTTGTATCCGCTCCTGTCATAATGTTTGCTCGTTTTCACTAACACTAGATGACACCTATATTAAATTAAAGCCTAAATAAAAGGGCGCTGTTGGATTTTCAACGCTCGTCTCAGCGTCGAAAGTTGAAAATCCAACAATGCGCTGTTATTTTCGTGTTGCCTTTTGTTAGAGAAAACGGGTATTTGACTTGGTTTTCTTTGCGGTGCTGACACGTACATGGATATATGTAAGAAACATTTTGTGTTTGCATTTGAGTGATGTTATTGTTTATTTAGTATCTGCAGCTTATTTCAGTGTAGTTAAAGAATGAAATAAAATAAAATAAATCTCAATTAATTAATAGAGCGACAGACGATGGTGTTAACAGTTTGTAAGGTCAAATTCAAATTCAAAAGTCATTTATTCAAACTAGGCTGAGAAATCAGCACTTTTCGAACGTCAAAACAAGGGTCGTGGGTTCAAGTCCTGTTTCATTGACACAGGGCGGTGAAGCGACAGACGGGCTTAGTTATTACAGGGAGATGTTAATGTCATTAAATTAATATGAGGCGAGACCTTAGAAAGAGTTACAAGATAGGGAGGTATGTTGTACAGTCAGGGAAACGAATGTTCAGTAAATTAACTATGTACATATACTAATATTATAAAGAGGTATTTTTTTTTTGTTTGTTTGTAAGTTTGTACGTAGGGGGTAATCTCCGGAACTACCAGTCGGATTTGAAAAAATCTTTTTGCTTTGGATAACCCAATTCTTGAGGAAGGTTATAGGCTGCGAACGAAGCGGGCATGCGGGAATGCGGACGAAGTCGCGAGCAGAGCTAGTCAACTATAAACCTCAACACACACACAAGGCGGTTGCGTGTCGGGTGCGTGTCGGGACGGCAGTACGGCGGGCTTGTAATTGTAATTCCTTGTATTACGCGTGCGCGGTTCGATCTGCGCCCGACACCGTCCGTAGGTATAATCAAACCATGTGACTTAATATATCAGTCAAAGGAAATCCCTTACTATATTTTCGCAAATTAAATAATGTCACAATCTGCTAAGAATTCAAGACCCTTCACGAAGCCGTCATGTACATTCAGTAAGTACCTCTACCATGAGTTGTTATCGAAAAATTTTTCGATCAAATAGATTTCGCCATGAGTTTTACGGAGTCTTACGCTAAGGTAAGCTCGATGAATCGTGTCGTCTAGCTAACTTCACTCCGTATCTTTTGTTTTTGTCTTCTGTACATCTGTTCTGTATTTTATAGTATGTTTTTAGCAAAAACAATGATATTTCTATTTCTATCAAACTAAGTAATTTTTTGCAATAATAATTGCTGGGAAACGACTTTTTATTTTGATGTGAAAGTACGCTGGTTACGGTATTGCGTTAAAGGTTTTCAATGTAGGTACGTGTTTTCTACTCTAAAAAATTAACCAGAACTAGTGCACTCTTATTTTACGTAAATAGCTCGCCAGTGTCCAGCTCAACGCGGCGAGTGCGCTTTTGCTCATATCGCTTTATTGCTCAAAGCTCTCAAACAGCTGGGACTCGCCTTTAGCTCGAATAAAACTGTACTTCTAATTCTATTTTAAGTGAGAACCGGCTCATTTATAGCTTTAATGCTACTTTAAAAATACAGTAGAAAGCTGATATAAGTACTATAAACAGGTGCAGTATCCTAGAAAATAAACGAGCACGTTTGGTGTTACTTAACACGTCCAGTGCCGGGAGCCCTCCTGGAGGGTTCGTTTTAAATGTAGGTTTTTCTTAGCGAATTCCGCATTACAAACTGTGAAAATAAAATCTCTTGTATATTTTAACAATATTTCAATCCTAATGCCGGTGACACTAATCGAGGGTTAACTTTAGCGCAAACGTAACGCCGGTGACAATCCTGGAGTCAACGTGCAATATGTATGGCGGCATGACCTCTATGAAAAATGGGTGGAGTCGAAAGTGTTAAATCCCACTTAATATTATAAATGTGAATTTGTATGTTTGGATGTTTATTACTCAGTCATGCAAAAACGGCTGAACCGATTTGGATGAAATTATAACCTACACCCTAATTGCGTAGAACGTGATCAATCAAAATCTGAATCATTTTGAAGGACATTGCTCCATCCATTGCTTCATATGTTCGAAAAGTTTGTCAGCTCAACAACGTAAATAACGCAATTAATGTTGTTGAACTGTCAAAATTAAACAGAATATCACATCAGATTAACACATAGAATACTTTTTTATCCCGGTAAATGACATATTGTCAAATTCACGCAGACGAAGTCAAGGCAGCAGCTAGAAAATTCTATAAAACAGCTATATAATTAAGTTAAAAAAAATCTTAAACTATTACGACTAGTCTGTTTCATTTTGACAGTTCAACAACATTCATTGCGTTATTTACGTTGTTGGGCAGATTTTTTTTCCAACTTATGAAGCAATGGACTAGCAATCTGTGTCAAAACGATTCATTTGGTGTTAAATATGAACGCTCGACGTCGGTAATGAATCCTTTCACTCGTGCAAGCTATCATAACACACGGTGAAACTTTATTTGCGTTGAACAAACGTAATTTACGCTCACAATGTGGCTCGTAAGTCCGGCCAGCCCTAAACCGGGAGCCGGACCAAAATAAACAAATCAAATTCGTTCTCATTCATTGTGTATCGTGAATTCCCCGCGATCCCCTTTCCCCGGGCCGATTGTTTTCATAAAACTTGTACGCTGAATCCGACCGACTAACCGAAAACCGACTTCAAAAAAGAAGGAGCAAAATATTAAAATATTATGCATAGCAAATATTGGTAGTATATGAATTTATGTGGGGTAGGTACCGCAACAAAAAATTTAATAACAAATAGGTACTTTACAAAAAAAAAAATACGACTAGGTACCAAAAAAAAACTCCAAAGTAAAAATAACTTTCATTTCGGATATCGGTGTCTTCGGTTTTGTATTTTCGCTTATTGCTCCTGATTTCTGAAATTAAAGTAATTTTTCACTTTGTAGTGTTTTTTTTGGAAGACGGTAGTTTTTTTCTAAAGTTTTTTTGGTAAAAAAGTGTTTTTTGACTCGATCTTCCACGAACGTAAGTCGGTGGCTATCGTAAACGTAATATTTACGATCAATAAAGACTGTTTGAAGAACAGATATAATTAATCATTCCTTGAGGCTGATGATTTTGGCATTGATATCATGAAGTCACATTTGATTTCACGGAATTGCTATTATTCTAATGACAGTACACAATCATTGACAATAGCAAGTATGTACTATACGAACGTACTCACTATGGTCACGATTCTGTGATATCTCATTTTGCATTTACTTATGGCATGCTCTGACCATCTCTACGATGTAATACCGAGCGGAGAAATGCGGATGTATGCAAAGAAAAGATTATATGAAGAAGCAGAGGAACTATCCGACGATATTTGTATAGGTAGATAGAGGCTCTTTGCAGCCTTGATTTCATAAATGTATATGAATGTAATGTCTGTTTCAAAAGTATTTGATGATTGTGTAAACAAATCCTGTTCAGGTTAAATTCTTACGCAATCACTCCCTAAAGGAAGTTAGTTACACATTTATCTGTATATAAGTTTCAACTTTATATCTTACCACTTTTTCCAACGATTATTGTTTGAATAACATTATTAAATTGTAATTCAGAAATCATTGACAAAAAAGAGGGGGGTTATAAAATTAAAGTCATTTGTCAAATAAAAAACATTTTTAAGGTGATTTAAAAATTAGAATTTCGAGTTTAAGTATTTAAAAAATCTAATCAAAGGAATTTCATAAGTTACACTACAAATTACCATACACAGGTACGATTTCAGATTCATTTGTTTACATTTTCATCAGATACTTTTTGAATGCACCATAGTATTCACCCATAATCTGTCAGTATCGACCACCAATGATGACGTTACGTTCTGATAGTTAATTACTTCATCACGATATAATAAACTGATAGCTCTCCAGTATTTTTTCCGCAACAATCTTAATAGGCAGTTAACTAATAAAATTAAAGTACGCCATAAAAATATAGAATTTAATTGATAAGGCGTGACCAATGACTTATTAAGTTATTACTGTAACATCTTTTGGGCGGGTCGGTAAGTTTTATTGAAAATGATATATTACTGAGAAATTAATACATACAATCAAAATATCCTCTCAATTGAGCCAATACAAATTAATTGAAGCTAAGAATTAATGATGGAGGATGGAGTCGTTTGCATATTTTTGACCCGAACTCAAGGGTCAATTAAATGTCATGTTGATTCAACGAGCTCTATACAGATTTTTAAATAAAGATAGATCTGTCTGTTCACAAATATAATTTTAATTCGAATGAATAATGTGCTGTGAATAAAAAATCTGATAATTTCTTATTTTTAACACGTCTCACGACGTTTCTTACACTTTAACACGAACTCAACAGTTATTATAATTTTCACATAAATCTTAATGCTTATGATAAATGAGTTCAATTTATCTTACTTACTCAATTAGTGTAGTAAGCGGTACAACATCCCTATGTATGAGACAGTGAGACTTTCATATCTATGAATCATTCTTGTTGGAACAAAAAGTTTAACATCGATAGTTATCTTGAGCATGACTCCCAGATCAAACAAACTGTCTCCGGGTTTTTCCGTCTGGGAACTCCACTGTTTGTGATATGACTGGGATCCCAGATCCCGGGATAGTTGCAGTGAATTTTGCATCTCTGTTCTGGGATAGCAAGCGTATTGTTTATGATGAAATAACACCTTGCTGCTTGCACTTACCGCGATATCAATATCTTATCCTTAACGGGCTGAGCAGAAATGTAGCTCTCAGCACTCACCTCGTAAGGAAATAGAAAGGTGCACTTTAGGGTACCTACATTGTTATAGCTATGAAGCTCCCATTGGGTGTCGTGGGCTGAAATAATTTTAGGGTTCAAAGATCAGAAGCCGTGTGTAAGATTTGACTATTGCCTACTTGTGAAGTGTAGGTAGATACCCACTCACACTAAGGCTTGATTTGATCTTCGAGTGATAATAAAATGTTCTCGCAATAATAGATCCGTATAACTGTAAAATTTTGCGAAACCGGTGAACTAAAAGCAAGATATAAAAATGTCTCTGCAAGTCTGCATTCACCAGCTATATTGCAAGCGGCTTGATTGGATTCTGATGTAATTTAAACCATGACTGATGACAGCCTTTTGCTATCTGCTAATAAGGTTGATGACAAAAAAAAAATTTTGTGCGTCTTTGAGAATATAAAAAAATATTGGACACGTATTTTTTCTTTTTTCATTTAATCTAAAGATTACGGCGATTCATTGAGGTAAAATGTGCCATGACGTCACGATTATGTAGATTTTATACATTATACTAGTGACGTAGCGACCCCCACTCCCAAACATAAAATGCGTTTTATCTAAGTATTTTTTTATTTATATGATAAAGAAAAAAATACGTGTCTAATATTATCTGACTGACGGACTAATTAGAATTTCTTTTTTTTTACCCAGGCAACATCCCTATTCTAGAGGTTATTACTTTTTAAAACCGTAAATATAAATTCACTTCTCTATCTTAGGACTGAGAACCTACTTCAAGCGACTTGACGTAAACATGAAACATAATAGAGTTGTTACCATAAAAGCGACACATAACATTTTTATCGACATAACTATCGATGGTTCGTCACAGGCGGTAGGTGTGAGCTTAAAGCTTAAAAGCGTTTAGTACGGAAGCGAAATGAGGTCGCGTGGCTTTTAATATCGCGGCCAGGGTGCGACCGAGGTGCGTCGCTGCACTATGATCTGCTTTGAAGTTATCATTTTTGTAACCACCGCTGCTTTTGAATTTCGAAGGTTAGAAACAAATGAACTGCGAGTGAATAAAAATGTCTAGATATTTGAAAGATCGTGTGTGTTTGAAATTGGAATTTGCTGAAAGTTTTGTTTTTGTAAAAACAAAATTAATAGAAAGATGACCGCCATTCGCACTGCCATGTATTTCGACTCGGAAAAATTCATGAGGATTAACAATTGGACATTCTTTTAAAACTTCTAGTATGAGTAAGGTACATTTAAGAAAAGTTTAAATTTAACCATAATATGTTCACTTAGCTCATTTTCCTAAAATCCTGTTAGTTCATTCGATTATACCAAAGGGAAATTATTTATCAGCTCGCGTGACGTCGACGTGTACCAATTTTTCATTGAAAATCCTATCAGATGGTAATTCTTTACAACGATGACGCTTTGAGGGCATCCTTCACCCCGGAGGACACGGTGGAGCATACGGTGGAAGTCTGCCCGGCTTGGGCGGGGCACCGCCGTGTCCTCACGGAGGCGATCGGCAGCGGCGATCTCTCGCGTCCGGCTTGGTTCAGGCCATGGTCCGGAGCGAGAGTGCATGGGAAGCCGTCACTTCCTTCTGCGAAGCAGTAATGCTCGCGAAGGAGGAGGCGGAGCGCGCGAGGGAAATGCAAGATGCGCGCCCTCGCGCCCCTAGTCGCCGCAGGAGACGCCCCGGGCGTCGGGAGTCGCGAGCCGACTTCCGGCCACCGTAGGCGCGGGCTTGCGGACGGTGGGCAATGGGTAGCTCGCCGTCCGATTAGGACCAGGCCCGGGTCGACGGCGCGTTGTGTTCCACGCGCGCCTCAAAGAGATGTCAGCACCAACAGACGGGGTCCGTAAGGGCCAATGCCTGCCAGGGTTGCGAGTTTGTCCGAAAGGGATATCGCGGCCCCGGCACACAGGCAACGGAAGGAACACGGGTGGGTTTTAGTCAGTAAAAGTCTGACACTCCCTCTCGCTCCGCCCAGAGCGGGAGGAGTCATTTGATGATTTCCCACCCAAAAAAAAAAGGCATCCTTCACTGTCAGACATAAGGAGGGAACGAGGTCAGGACCGAGAAGGTTCTAAAGTTGCATCCAGATATATTCTTTTGTCCGTACCGTACCTCCGTTTCGTAAGCGTCGCGATTCAAGAACGGTACGGTTCGGTACGGTACGGTGGTACGGCGTTTCGATACGGATACAGGTACGCTCTGATCCATCGCGAGTCGGTTTTTCACCCAGTTCAAAAGCGATACGATACTGCGTCCAGGAGTTTTTGGATCGCGATGTTTGATACGAAACGGAGGTACGGTACGGACAAAAGAACATATTCTGGACGCAGCGTTAGGAGTTAGTCAATAAAAAAGTATTGTTATGTTAGTACAATCAGCGCTTTGTTATTTAATTAGCGAGAGGAAAACGTTAACGTTCTCACGTTATTTTCGCATACCTACTTAACATTTACAAAGTGGAGCAAAACGCTATCTTAATTAGTGGGTATATTTTAAGACACGTCTAGGTAAAGGCACAAAATAGATTCTGTGGCATACGTTCCTCTTGATTTTCTAAAGTAGGTATTTGTTAAAGTAAATATGAATCACTATTATAAATTAAAATGATTTGGGGTAAACTGTCAGCAAAGTTAATACTTCCCTCTATACTAGATAGCAGGTACAAATTGTCTGAAAGGCAATTAAAACATGATGTGATAACACAATGACTCACCTCGAGAGTTCACTGAACCCTATCTCTACACCCATAAATCTAGTTCCAGCTCATAAATCAATGTTAATACACGCTAGCACACACTAGCTTCCAGCTAATTAGTCGAGTCATTAGTTAATTAAGTCTAGATGGAGTCACCTGTACAATAGATCTTGTCTGCCGAGTGACGTCATCGGTGGAGCCCTGGATAGATCGCGGGGCTCGAATGCACGTCGGTATCATGGTGTCAAACCTTCACTAGTTTAACAACAAATAGTTTATTGAGGAAAAAATCGGTCCACTTGGAGCACATTTTATTTTCGTTTTACACTTTGAACTGTCAAAACTGTAAATAAGTATTTAAATTGTGATGAGAATTCCTAAATTTAGATTTCTGGGAAACAGTCTGTGGAACTGACTATAAAACAAAATATAAATATCTATAGGAAGTAACTATTTTGTCCCGAATTTTTAACTAAGCCCTCCGTATTTTACTTTTAGTGTATTTCAGTAAGAGATACGGCGACACAATGATAGATGCAAACCAATTTTCTTAGACCTACGTCAAAATCCTAGTATTTGTGTAAACTGGGCACAGTTGTATGGTTGTATAGCGAGCTACAGCTCATGAATGAATGGATGCGTCAACGCGGTTATGCGATAAAGTTCTGAGAATATTTACTCTACGGTCGGCGCCGCTGCGCCCACGCACGTCGCTACGCTGACTACACTGGGTCAGAGCAAAAAACATTCAAATACTACTGTTTAGAACCAAAATATTATTCTACGTCTTACTAATTCACTCAAAATCCATCAGGCTGAACATTTTGCAATTAGGAAATGTACTAACACCGACAAATCTTCCAACTTTGTAAACAAAAGCGCTGTAATATTTATTACTTCACAAATAAGCCCCAAAGCCCAAAGGTTGACTGGTAGAAAATGCCTATGGCATTAAGTCCGCCTCTGTACATTTGTGTGCTTAAAGTATTAAATAAATAAATAAGCTGTGCTGAAAAAATATGACTGACGTGTTCAGGAATTGTGAGTAATCCGTGCCTGAAGTAACATGTAATCGGGGAAACTGCTGAATAATTTTCCTCACTCTATTACGTCATCGGATTAAAACTAGAATGAAAATGTGTTAGATGAGCTAAGCCTTATAACAAGAATGTGTGAGATGAGTTAAGCAGTAAAACGATTCTCATTAATGATGAATAATTTTAACTGTAATAAACATTTTCACAACTCGTGTGCGCAAACGCATAACTTATCTATTTTCTCACTTACGAAATTGGAAAACAGATTATAGAGGCTCGCTTGGGGACTGCCTCGTTGGTATAGTGGTCGCAAGCGCTAATGCTGAGCATGAAGTCCTGGGTTCGATTCCCAGGTCGGTCAAAGAGTTTTTGGGTTTTTCTATCTGGCATTTCTCAGTAGCAGCTCGGAGTCTAGATTTGTGCCCGGTTGATGGCAATAGGCTCGCCCCCTATTACATGCGACTTAAACATAACTAGCGAAATGTGGGTGTACTATAGGTACACCTCTGCCCAACCGTTCAGGGAAACAAAGCGTGACGTTATGTTGTAGTACACAGGCTATATCAAAAGTAGATTAACCGACATCGTAAGAAACTGCAGCGTGGAAGCCAAAAGCTTTCAACTTTACGGTGCACTAATTACAGACGCAGGCAGTTACAATGGTACAGGATTAGTAATACTTCGTTGGCCCATTGCCCACTAGTACCAGACCAGCTTGTTCGTACTGTTGACTCTTATACTGCGAAATAGCAGTCCATTGACACACTAAATGATTATAATTCTCGGTAGCTAGTAACAAGGTAATCCTCTTTTAAAGCGAACGTACCAGGGTAGCCCGCAAAATTCAAAATTTCATTCATTTTTTTGCAATTTGCTGGTCAGTACCGCCACAAATATCAATCTGCCTAGCCTTTTCCCAACTATGTTGGGATCGGCTTCCAGTCTAACCGGATGCAGCTGAATACCAGTACTTTACATGGAGCGACTGCCTATCTAACCTCCACAAACAAGTAACTGGGTAATACGATACCCCGTGGTAAGACTGGTTGTCAAACTTTCGGACGACCCGTAACGACTGTCAAAGATCCACGAATGACAGCCGGGACCAACGGCTTACACGGGACCACAAATATTTAGGTACAAAATTATAATCATTCAAATCATCAACACAACTCTGTATTTAAGTTCAAATTGCCCTATTAAATGACTAGTACCTGGTCAACCGAGCTCACTCGGGTGAAAATAGATAAATATATCGTTCAGGTATACCGACGTTGTATCACATTCTCGAGGCTGTGAAAATGGAGAAAACGATTTTTCCTAGATATTACCTAGCTAGATCCATTTTTCACCCCCGTGATATAAAATATACATCAAAATATTGCTCATTTAATAGTACAGGATTTCATGAAATGATGAAATTTGAGGTCAATTTTAACTTAGAGAGCTCCACTGATGATTTAAATGATTAAATTCGGTAAGTAAATACATACGGTCACGAATTATATTTTGTTTAAAACATAACTTGACTCTGACCGGCAAATTGCAAAAATTTCGCTGGCTATTTTAGCGCATCCCCCTTAAGTACAAAATATTATTATGTACCGACACTAATCGTAACGGGAAATGAATATCAAATAGTACGCGCAGAGTAGAAACGTACCTACTATCGATAAACATCGACAAATGAAGTGTCGATCATCCCGAGCTTAAATACATGTTACCGCAAAGCCTTCTCACGACTCTGTAACATGACTAGTGTAGGCGCCTCGCAACAATTATATTGAAATAATACAGTGCTGCATATGCTTGAAACAATGACGGAACCGTATAGTGGGTGGGCTAGTTAATATTTATTTATTTATTACTTTTGTCTTTATGCACTTTGCACACAACTATTATTCATAATGCTACAAGAAGATTATCTGTAACTAAGATTTAAATAACTTTGTAAGAGCCAACGGCGTAAAATCATCGATACATTCATAAGTTTATTATTAGTAATAAAAGGTATGAGACCAATTCGATGACCGCTTTGCGTTTACATCTCATGCAAACGAAATGCACCGATGATTACAGTTACAATAAATTTACATATTGGTATGATATGCTCAGCGGGCAATAAAGCCACAATAAGGAGCATTTAACTCAAATTGAAGATATTAAAATGTAATTAGGTGTTTGTTCGTGTTTGGTAATTTCTGAGGCTGAGATTGGTACTCCCACCCACGGCTCTATCTGCCTACGTGATATCGGGAAAGGTCACGCAATCACTTACCCTCTCCATTTTGTAATGGGTTTGTGCAAAATGGGATTGATTAATCGACCTAGTATTTAAAAATGCAATTCTAAATTAACTGCAGAAGCAAATTGAGAATTGAAGCAGCACTTAGAGAGGCATTGTTGTATAGGTAAGCTGGCACTTTAGTGTCTATTACTTATAGTAGTATAGTCACATAACAGCTGCAGGTAATTAGCGCGTAATAACAAGAAAAGCGACGGAAGAGGGGAAAAGGACACACTTCATCTTCCACCCCCCTTCGAAATTCTCTTACAAATATTATTTAATAGCAGTCATCATTAGCGGAGTGTCAACGGATACATTCATGACAAAAGAGAAAATAACAATAAATAAGATGTATGACGATTTCTCCAATGGAAAATACTCAGACTCACCATAAAAACTGATAAAGTACAGTAAACACTTTGAGGTTGTAAACTGAGATATACAAAGGAGTATAAAACTTAAAGAAGCACTGACGCTGTCTCTTACCGTTAATATATATCTCGTACCTATTTATGTTTTACAATGTATTATGGTATCGTTTAGATCGTTTAAAACTTGCGTATAAGCTCGTGTGAAGATCATAAAAGGACAGGGTCGTATTCAGACATAGCGAGGCGCGAAGTAGAATGTAAGATTTGAATCCTTTCTATCCAAAAGCTTAGAGGTACTTCTTAGCATTTTCTACCGCCATTTTGGTCCGAATCCGGTCCTGAAGCGGTGGGTTACGGCAACCCGGCGGGCGGCGCGTCGTTTTAGCTTCGCAGCGTCCGGGCCGCATCCCATCCGCGTGTTTATTTACCCGCTTGTCAAAAGTTCGACACACGCTGCCGTATTTATAACCGTGCGGAAGGTGCGCCGGAGCAACGAACTTTTGTGACATAATCATAAAACACGGACATTTACAGCAACAAACAATATGAGACAACGTCCATTAAAAGATTTGTAGACCTCCGTAAAAGGGTTTATGGTAGGAGCGAAATTATTTACGTATTATGTTTTTGATATTTGGTTTAGAGACAAATGCAACAGCGATCTGCAACACCCGTCCATGAAATGTTAGACATCGATATTTGATAGCAAAATCGTGTTCACAAGTCAAAGTCAAAGGTCGTCTTTGTCACCTTTGTTTATAGACCCGACATCGCAGAAAGGCATCGCTTCCAAACTTAGATCGTTCCGTTATAGGATCCGGTATTTAATAAAAGGATGTATCGGCCTTGCTCGTATTTGGGCCACAGATGTGCGGTATCTGCGCCATTGTGACTTGGGCGAGTGCACGCGATTTGTTACTATACTTGTCAAGTGTGCACTCGGCTTAATATCGGCTTACAAACAATAAGGCATGGTTCGCAACACCGTAGTATCTATTTTCTAGTATGCGTAGGTTTGTCTATGCAGGATTAGATTACACACAGACCGCCGGCGCCATCAAAGATTTGCTGACTTTGATACAGTTTTCACACCAAACAAGTTCTGAAATGCGAAATAGAATAGGTGTGAATGCGATATCATTTTGACTTGCTTTATAAATATTTATCAGCTTCTGCAAAAAATGGTGTTTAAGTAAACAGAAACCCTGATAAATCAGTATCGTTGACCTATATACATATTATTGGCACGCCAAAATATTGGTGTGCTCTTTAAGTAAATTTAAATAAGTGTAGGTGTAGTAATAGGCGTCTAACGTAAGCCTGAGTCATAGATAGCTTTTGTTTTCACGAACCGACTCCGACGGCGTTCGTAGTCGAGAAAATTATTTTCGAAGTTGTCTAGTCATTAGGAATCGTTACGTTTTGTAACATCCGGGCATCCGTCCATCCGTCCGGCTACGAGTCATATTATTTTTATTTAATTTTTACGGACTATTTTCCGAGAATACGTTTTTATGCGTTTTCGTGGTACCTAATGTTGCACAATGTGCCACAAAACTACACCGTGAGTCGTGACAAGAATTGTTATTGTAACCTACATGAAAAGAGGAGGCACAGTTTCAGGCGAAAAGATAAAAATCTCTATTTGGTTTAAACAAGAAATCAATGCAATAAATTGTACATGTTACATAAAATGTTTAGTATTATTTCCGGAATTAAAACGAAATATTTTTACCTACATTTTAGTGTCATGGATTTCCGCAACGTAACGCCTGATTCCATACAATATTTTAAAAAGATGTAAGTACCGTATTTATCCAAAACATCGATTCCCATCAGTGTTCCTAACGGCGACCTGAAAACCTTAATGAAAACTTAACACGAGGTAATAAATCACTCAATCCCAGCTGGTTCTAAAACAAGCGTTCCAAATATAAATGATTCGCAAAAAAAAGTATTGGAGCTTCATGAACTCATTCATTCGATTTCATGCAATTCGTCGAATCTTATAAATAGTACTGATTACTCTCGATGTCTGTAAACATACGGATCATTGCGTCCGATGGATCAATAATTATTTTTGTGTTTTTGCTCATACAGTTCTCGGGTCAATGAGCAGTAGCTAATTATTTCGCTATACATCATCGTAAAGGAAACAAGTAATGATAGGTAGATACGCCTATTGTTAGCGTAGGGCCATAGAGCAAACGAGGCGCGGCAATCAATGAGAATCACAATAGAAGATAATATAATTTTAATGTTACGTACATTAAAATTATATTTTCTTACTATTGTGTGCACATACAATCACGCCTGTAATTTCCGAAGGCTATGGCAGAAGTGTACTTGTAGTACACCCATATTTCGCCAGTTATGTTTAAGTCCCATTTAATAGGGGGCGAGCCTATTGCCATCAACCGGGCACAACTCCAGTCTCCGGACTGCTACTGAGAAATTCATAATAGATTGTGTGATTATAGCCAAATACGGTTAGATAAAACAAAAAAGGAATAGTCTTAAGTTTTTCTACCTACAGTTATGGTCAAACCGGATACGGTAAGATAATATCTTTTCCACACAAACGCCTAGAAGGCGTAAAATAAAAACGTTTACCTAATGAACTTATGTCGTTTACATCTGGCGCATCAAAGTCCCCAACAGAACATATCAAACCTCATTATGTGCGTCTCTCTCATAAATTCGATCTAGTTCTACAAATAGTTTCGTTTCTCGTAAATATAAGTTGAACTACTGTTTATTCGGCGTACACCCGACACCCAAACAAACATAGAGTTATCAGATTTCTATGAACGGAGGACAGCAGACGGCTTCGGTATGGTAAAGAACTAAGACACACCTTTGATGATTGTCTCTAAAACTCAAGTTAACCGGTGAAGAAAAACATCGCGAGGAAATCGGCATATCCTAGAAACAAAAAATCGAAGACATGTGACATCTACCAACCCGCACTGGGGCCGCGTGGTGGATTACGGCTCCCTCTCACAGAGAGACTGGGACTGTATCCCAGCAATGGGAACATTACCTATAGCTGATTATGCTTATCCCACGTTCTGCTAAGTGAACACAAGGAGCGGCTGATCTTTAAACAGATAATAGATATTACGCACTATTATTTCATTCGCATCGTGGTTAATGTGTTTTTGATGTTCATTTGCTCGTTCAGAAGCATTAAAAGCTATACTGTCATTAGATACGTACTTAATTGGGATTGTTAGCCAGTTCAATTGATACCATAGATCAATTTTCACACATTGTACAATGTGATTTTCAGTGGTCGCCAATCTGGCATTCAATTTAATTGAAATTAATTAACTGAACATGTTTATTGGTGACCAACTTAAAATTTGTATTGTTAAAATAACCCACAAATTACTTTCATATTCAATTTATGCAAAACTGTATAATCTGTGCAAATTATCAAAAACCACAACAACCAACGTCATTTAAATACTTAATTGTTTTAAAGTATTAAACTGTGAACCGATCGTGATCGACATTTAATTATGTTTTGTTGACTGCTTATGTTCTCTAAAATAGTCTTAGATAACGTTTAACTAAATCATTTGACGCACAACTGTCGCAACAGTTTTAATATAGACAGCTTTAATATCTTCTGCATTACCAACGCGCAACGTGTACAGAAAGTGATGCAATTGTAAAAAATAAAACACAATCTCCCTTAATTAACCACTTGCTAGTGTTGTTGAAACTCGACGAACAATAGCAACCGATACAGATGAATGAATCCATCAATGGGAACAGCACTATATCGAGACGTACATTAGTAGGTATATCCTTAATGCAGTGAGTGTTCTTGATAAAATCCATTTGCTGAAGCAAAAAGCTTAAACACGACCCTGCAATAAATCTTTCTGAATGCACTCACAATCTACATTTGCAATTTATCGAAACGAAAGACGATTCGGAATGTTTGTAATGAAAATGAACTTAGTAAGCTTTGGCCAAGGACAGGCCTGCACACCTTTCTTAAAAGCTGAACGTGAAACTGTTAATGAATTAAGTGAGAACTTTTGGCTCATGTTGTGGTTGCAAACTGCGCCCAGTTGTCCTAATTTCAATACCTTCTAACCTCATTTAGAAATTAGGTACTATTTAACAAGAAGTAAACTGAATGTTTCCCAGAAATCCAAACACAACATAAATTATTAAACAAACACTTGGTCCTAAAATCATAGGAACGTAACAGACTGTCTGCGAAGTACTGGACAGAATTAGCCGTTTGCGAGAGAACCCTTCGCGCAAAACGGTCTCGTGACATCGCGCACGCGCGTGGCTCCGGCGCGCGTGTTCGTTGCGCGCGCGCATGTGACTAACCCGGCGTTGCCCGGCCCAGCTTAGCCGAAAGCGATACATACGAAAGCTCTCGACCGTTAGAGAGGGACAGTGAGAATAGCCTAAAAGCTCGCACCGTTGTCACACAAAGGGAAATTAGAAACAAATCTGTTGATACTCAGAATAATTTAGAGGTGTTGACGATTATATGAAGGCAAAAGCTTGGCCGAAGCTCAACTGTTGCTTAAGTGGTCAACTTCAAAAGTATGAGAACTGGCTGCATTTAACGTTTATACTTTTAGTTAAGATAGAGTACCACCATAGTAAATTTATTTTAATGAATCACTTCATCATTAATGAAGATACAAGCGAGCTACGAAAGCATCCATCCAATCAGACTAGACATTACAATCAGATACAATCACATTTCGCAAGTCTCACGGCCAAACACACAATGAACCAAGATTACAAACGTAACCAGTATCAAATGCCCAGATTGACTATTATTCTCTTGGGCACCTTTCCGTGACACTGGTCCTAGCACCCTCGACCTGTCACCAAACTTAAATTCAGCTAAAAAAAGGTTGCCTTTGTTGTCGGAGCGTGAGGTCTCATGTCCGGGAAACCGACACTTGACCTACCAACGTATTTAGATCTTTTGTGTGCGGGATAAAGGGAAGCGTGACTTATCCTATTCGGGCTAGAGAAAAAAAAACTATGAATAAAGACTCCGTATTAACATAAATTTTGTAACACTTCACCCTTTTTTGGTTTTATTTGATCACCACCTTCTTGACTTCTAATGAATCGATCTAAATAAAAATCTATTTTATTTTATGTGGGCGTGTGGTCTTTATAAATATGCAAATGGGTAAACTTTAAGATCAAACGATAGAATTTTATTGACGCTCTAAATTGAGATGTTTTCTGTATTAGGAAAAACAACGGCTATATCGCTCATTTAGAAATACATTTAATTGCAGATTGTGAAATAACTGCATTTCAGATACTTTTGCAGTCATACAATAAACAAAAGCCGTGTTTAAATAAATATGGAGATTAATTTGTTTATGCGTTCTAATTTTCATACGTTGAACTGACGATAAAATAACAGGTACGCTGCGGAAATGCCAATGCAATGAACGATGGAGCTGGGATATATCATTTTCAAACAGAATCAAATCGATCCAAATCGAGTTTCCGATTCTATAATTGCTATTGCTGCAATATCAAATGGTATATCTGCGTCCTAGTTAGAAACCCATGGGTTTGGGCTCGCAGGTGGGTCGCGGAAATGCCGGTGCATTCGACTCTATTTTCATACGTTTTGGTCTCGCCACTAACGCCCGCCTCCGCCCCACATCAATGAACGGTTCGCCCAACTACTTCTTCGTCCGCCCTACGATGGTATACCGCGACTAAGATGCTTTGATACTTTTAGTTTTTCAAGAAGATTCTTTAATGTAGTTTCTAATAAATATTTACGTCTTTACATCTTTAGGCGTGAGTAATATAAACAAACATATTGGTAATATTATTTTAAGAAAAGAAACGTATCCTAACTTATAATATTATAAATGCTGTGGTAAATGCATCTACATCACCACATGTGAACTACGCATCAAAGACCAGACGTCACACAAAATCCTGATGTAACACAAATCCTGCGTTGCGCAATTAGAGTTTACCGCGTGAATGACATATATAAGCCTATCCGACATCAATCGCCGGGCAGTTGCCCACCAGACACAATACCTGTCTGCTCGGAGGATCCTCCCTTTTCTATAGAGAATGAGTGAACTTCCTCACACCTCTAAAACTCAAAAGTGAATTTGTTTGTTTGTTTCGCTTTCACGCTAAAACGGCTGAACGGATTTGGATGAAATTTGGCACATGGGTAGACCATGATTTGGAGATGGACATAGGTAGCATTTCATCCTGGATCACAGACGAAGTCGCGGGCAAATAAAATATTAACATAATATATAGACGAGAGGGCGGGTAGATAATATATTAACATTTATTCAATAGACTGATATTTAAACTTGAGCATTCACCACGAGTTACGAGTATAAGGTTGACAAAATAGGAACACTAACTGACTGAAATGGTACGACAGAAGTGACTGACTGAACGGTTTTATTATTTATTTCGACACAAACTTGCTATGAAGTCTGTGGTAAAGTTAACATAAAATATTCGCCAACTACCAAGATTGTTTCCGTTGACTAGAGCCACAAATATAAATAGGTGGTCTTATTTTCTTATTTACGACTGTTTCTGTCTTAAACGTGCAACTTTTTATGATAAATTCAGCTTTATTAGCGTCGTCGGTACTCGTGACTGAGGCGATGCAACTATCTGTCTGAAACTGGGTTTATGTGCGGTATATTTGTGTTTATCACTTTTAATGATTCTTTCTTCATACGACGGACCTATGCGTTTGCGTCGAATTTATTGCGCAATATAAATTTATTACAGTAACAGATTCAGCTGTATTAGACGATTAGTTAGTTCATTTAATTATTTATGTTTTACTAATTTAACTGATGATAGATGAAATTAATGACGAATGTTAAAAAGATGGAAAGAGAGGTGTGAAAAACTGTGAGATTTAATTAACAGACACTTGAAATCTCAGTTATAAAAACTATAAAAAGATTTAAACAGACACTTAAATCTCAGTTAAAAGAACTATAAAAGCAGTGACTATTACAATTTAACACTTATTTTATAGCCAAGTTGATTTGAAAGATTTTCTCGTATCAGCTTCTCAAATGCTTCATATAATTTAAAAACTATAATTGCTTGTGATTTCGTGTAATATGAACATAATTAAATTTAAATTAATTTATGGTTATTAGAATTAACGGCACAGTTCAGTGTTTGCTGGTAGCGGCAGTTTAATAAATAAATATATGGTGTGTAGTGAACTAAGCTAACGTTTACTCATCGGACAAAACTTACACCGCATCCTGTATGATATTTGTTTATGTAACTTAAATGAGGTTTATTAGGTACTTGAACCTTACTCAATATTTACCTACCTCGCTTATAGACACCACTTCACCTACAACTTATGTTTAAATTTAACGCAATCTGTTTATTTTCCACACTTTTGGCAGTGCTCTGGCAATTTGTCCGATCACGATTAACTCAGCAAATTATGGCTGTTTTTTGGTATCCGTTTCATGTGAAACCAATTCGAATAGCTTTGCAAATATGCACAATACCGCGCAATATCAAAAAGGCATAATATGACCACTTTTATGTTTTCCTTTTCGAACCGAAAATTGCATCTCATAATACAGTTCCCGAAATCAATGTACCAGGAGCTCATAAAATTCGAGCACGTTTCATTGATCGATAAAAAGCCGACATGAGGACTTTGTGTACGCTTACTCATGCAGTCTGGGACTCATCCCGATATCACACTGTTCCAATATTTTGAACTACTCGGAGATAGTCCAGTGAGTCACTTCTGTGAGTCATGTCACCTCACCTCTCCTATGCCTGAATTAACTACGCTACAGGAATATACCAAGACGCGCCTGTTCCTACATTGTGTTGTGCAACAAGATGCTACTAATTTATTAGCGTAATAACGGTTTATTAGTATTTCGTTCAATATTATGACGTGATCTGTAATTATGATCGGGAAACGACGTAAATATTGATAGGTAATGAGAAACTGAAGTTGGAAACCCCGTAGAGAGACTGTAGATACATAGATGTTCCGAGCGTACACTGCGCACAGGTAGCAGGTATTTCAAAGCACGTAGTCTGTAGTAATTGAATTGATTCCTGCAACTTGTGCGGAGTAAATCGCTTCGTTAGTCTAGTAGTTAACCGAGCACATAGGATAGCACATGATTATCTCAATAATCGACTGAACATTAGGTAGAATGTTTGATTTATGGGTACTAATTCATAAAAGCTATTTATTACTATATTTGCCTGCTTAATTTTTTCCCGCACAGCATGAAACTCCCTCCAAAAAGGAGCTCTCTCTCACAAATGTCCATTATTTTTTATTAGTTGTTTCAACAATAAGCATACAGTGCTAATGTTGTGAATTTGCAGGGTTATTTACAGTTGCCCACGATCTTTATATCGTTCTTTATTCGTCCAATTGTCGCCGAAAGGTACACAATGGCTCCAAATCTTTTCTTCCTCAACGCTCCACTTCACAACTGGACTTAATTTATTTTTCATTTCATTCAATTTAGAGAGCAACAAAGGCCCTATATAATCGAGTTGCAGCAATCACAAAGCTATAAATCAAAATAATTCGGTGTGTTCGAAACAATTAAGCGCCTAAAAGGGAGAAGCGGGAAACACGAGCGAACGAATTTGTAGAGACCACATTTTAATTAATTTAGGACACTCTATATTTAAAAGGGCTTGTGAAAGCTTATGTGCTGTGTTTCACTGGTCTAAACGCCGATGGAAAAAGTTTGTTGAATGAATCTATATAATAATACGTGTAGCAAAAACTTTGTATCCCTTTTTACGAAAATTAAGCAGAACGAGGTGTATGAAATTTGGCGGAGTTAAAGTTTATATGGAGAAGGAGTGCAGAAAGCTAATATTTGTATATAATATGCATAAGAAATAAAATAAATTAATATTTTTTTAATATATTATATATTAATTAAATAACATTAAACACACTATGTTTAAAGATATGACATGAAAAAGTAGAATTTCTCATACTAATTCCATGGTGCCATGTCATTACATGGCACCATTGAATTACTATGTACTATACATTGAATTAGTATGAACTATCCTATCAAACTTAAAATTTTAATGAGTTATGGTCGAACTTCGACCACTGGGCGCCCATTTGTATTAATTAAATAAACAAATTATGGATCATAAAAATAATAAATTCTATGAAAATTTACTCAAACACCACTTCAGTAGGCAACGTTAATATCATCCGTCTGTCGCCTGTCTGATCTATATTTATTTACTAGTCGCTGATTGGCTACTTAGCTTCTTAGTAGTCTAATAATGTGTCATCAATATTAATTCTACATGATCACAGGAACACTTGTACTATTTGTACCTCTGGAGATAAGCCCATTATATCAATCTGACAACGCTTTGATGGTCCGAAATTGATTACGGTTTTGATTCAAAGCACGATACGCAACGGTAAGCCAATTAAGCCGGCGGCGAATCGTAATGAACCGTTAATGACACGTGCGACGAATACCAACAAATTATATGGATCCATTGCAATCACTATTTGTGTTAAATTATAAATTAGCAAATAACACACGCAATTGAACACGATATGGATTAGTCGTGATCGTGAAAGCCGACCGTTAACCGCAGCTCCATTTGTATTAATCTCTGTTATGATTTCAAAGCCACTATTGAAACACGATATTATTCACGAGGTTTTAATTTACCAATAAAAGTGGAAATAAAATAATGGAATATTCAGAAATAACAAACTATCTAGCTTCTGGTATTAGACCTAGGAGGAATACAGTTACCATTTTAGTTCAGTTTCAAAAATAAATTTCCCTTCTTTGTATAACAACATCACAGCGTTTAAATGAATCTAATCGAATGCATGTGGTTTGATGAAGATTGACACGAATTCGGCCGAACGGGGCCGAAAGGTCCCGAACGTGTTGTAACTGTGACGTGCTCGTGCGCTGGTTTATTGGCTGCCAAGCTTCGATCAAGATTATGGGGCCCAATTAAAAATTGTCATATGACACGCCACGTCAACCCGTCACGAGCTGATGAAAGAAATATAAATATTGAAGGTAAATTATGTTCTTGTCGTCCAAAAGAAAAGGCGATATCAATTTCTTTTTAAGGCTCGTGAGGACTAGTGCGAGTTGTCGCGTGACGACACTGGTAATTTTCCTACCGTGAAGTTCTCTTAGAAATTGTTTTGTTAGAGTCGCGTGGCGCCAGTCTGCACGAGTTACGTTACGTATTTTGAAGTAATGTAGACCGATACGGCCAATGCTAGTTTACCTACAGCAAGAAAGTAGTGTATCCCTCTCGCACAATGTGGCATTGTTAATTAATCTACTAAATTAGTAGTATTCAGTCTCATTTTCCGGTAACTACATACTTTGGAAATGGAAACCGTCCAACATAAGACTGTCAAATTAAACATTGACACAAATAATTATTTATCTGCTTTCAACATTATTTTATATATTTTAAAACCTTGTTAATTGAGACTACCGCATACTATAATATTCCGACAGAAGTATTAATTTAAACCAAGTTTGTGTGCAGACAACAAAAAAAAAAAAAACGGAATAAAAAGGATGACGACAGTCGAACCGCCATGACAGTATGCCCCGTTTTGACCACCAAAATTAAATTGCTTTTAAAGAAAAATTTCAGTTCACTTATTACTAATATTTCGCTAAAATATTCATATTTTGAACAAAATAATCAAAAAAAACATGATTGGTTTCTCAAAAACTTTCAACTAGCCTATTGCGTAACCATTATTCTTTTAACACGTCACATGCACCTATCAATGGTTTCAGAGACTGTTTAGGCCTTAACATTCCTATCAATTAGCGATCTTAAGTACTGGCTATAAATCCCCATATCCACACGTACCTAATGACATCAACAAATCATACACGGATATATCGTTGGATATAAATCAACACAAATGAACGACTAGCCTCTCGATTAACAATAATTTCGTTACCAGTTGGAATAAATCTAAATGAACGGACGACGCGCGACGATTCTTAATTGACACGTCGGGTTACTGGACCGCGATATGCTGTGAAACACGATATCCAGCATCTGTTTATTAATTACAGTGTGACAATCTGCAAGTCTAGAATGGCCTGAAGTCTGGCCAGCTGAACATTCAAGGATGTCTATCGGAGACCGACAAAAATTGAGTTAGATGCAGTTCGAGGCCGCGCCGCAGAGATTCGTGAAAACGTGTGGTGAAATAGTAACAAACTTTAAAACAATGTTATTTAATATTTATAACAAATTACAAAATTGTATTCCTAATGATGCAAGCTTTCATCGATTGTAATATTTTTCAGTTCTGATTCTGAGCAGATTTACCGATATGAGACAACATCTTAAATTTGTAACAGATTTTCTTACGGTTTCTGATACTGTCGTTGCTATTGTATTTGCTCGGAACTAGTTAGGCTCATTGCATTCCTTTCTTCGATTGGGTCATTTAATTTTTAGAGCAGATTTATGGCCGATACGAGTCTTTATATGAAATTATTTAGCTATCGTCAACTTCATATGCATTTTACCCCTATTGTAAGAAATATTTTTGTTGTATCTCTTTAGGCCCGTGTAGTCTCTGTCAACTCTTGGAAACGACATTAGAATCACCTCTTGCACTATACGATTTGGAATTTCTACATATAGTGAAAAATAGAGGGTCGCGCGCATGCGCCTGCCCTCGCGGTGTGACGTCATACAAAATTGACAAAATGATAAAATTGTTATAAATATGACCTATCTTTTGCGTGCTCATCCATTATTCTAGCATTAAAAGTCTCGTAGTTATTATCAATTGAAATTCTACATGTTTTTGACGGTTAGAAATACTGAACTTACTACAAATACTCCGAGCGAATAGCGGAATCATATTTCAAATCTTTTGTTTCGAAAAACAAAGAAAGAATACACGATAGTTATATGTTTTAAATTGTTCACTTTTCAGAACAACAACAAAAAACTATGCACTTATGAAACGTAGGTAATGATTCAAACAACGTCCTTTTTGTAAAAATGCTGCGCATTTTCATTCCATCTTCTGTCATCGCGTTTAAAACAATGGGGGAAACAAAAACTCATTTTCATGGGTTCGTTTTGTTTGCGGTAATGCAAGAGCAACAACGAGAGTTGTGGGATCCCCCTCATAAACTGTTTGGGTAAAAGGATCTCTCATATCGCTTCGGTCGCGGCATTAAGCGGATGCTGCCGATCCGACAGTGCGGAAAAGCCACGGAAAACCAATTTCCACAGGCCGATTCATGCATCGATTTATACAAAATTATGTTAGCCCGCGTGTCGCATACTTTATGTTTTGTTTTTGGCATTAAACGCGTTGTGCTGCTTTAATTAAAGGACTTTTAAATGTTCTTGTTTGCATTTTTATCGGTAATTGGTTTCAGTGTTTTGGATTCAGTTCAACTGAATTGTAAAGCCATATATTTTAATGAGGGCTTGAGTTTAATTGTAAGTACTGTATGTAGCACACATTCAAGGCTAATGAGTCAATTGAGACACGTAGACCGAGGAAAGGAACGAAGATAAAATTTACTGCCTTGCTTTAAAGGGTCGGTAATTTAAATACCTGCGTATAATAAAACCTAAGCTGCAAAATAAAAGTCTGAATGATTCAACGCTCGCATACCGAGCATATTTGTGGAATATTTTCGGTACAGCTTCAGGCTTCTCCACAATCCCACCTGTCCACAATCCGAACATGCCGCAAGTAATTTATTCGCTCCTGTCCGGTCCGGTGACCGACATGACAGGCCGCGGATGACGTCACTACCACAAGTTTTTGCCCGAAACTGCATTGTCCATGATTTTGCTAACTGACAATTTGATAATCGCTTTTTTGTGTCATGCGATATTGTTATTTAATTTTGGAACAGGAGTAGAGTGCAGTCAGCCAGTGCTCTTTTTTTTAAAGATATTAATTGGACAAGCCAGTATTTTTAATTAGAACCGGCTAGTATTTAACGCAACGCAGACACGGTCTGTCACGTTTTTGTTGGCGGCACTTTGCACAAGATAGATAATATCATTGATTGATTTTATTGTTCCTATTTTGTTTGACATGTACTAGACACTTTTAATAGACTTTATTCGGGTATCAGGTATCGAGATTATTTGGCTATTATTTAAGTACTTATCTTTTATATTGAATAGAACTCACTTCAAATAAATGACAGTTGCGTGATGATCTTGTAATTACAGTACATTCAAGTGTAATTCGAAATAGTGCTCTATATTCACATAACGTTGTATGTATGACATGAATGAACTCATTGACTTTATTGATTTCTGATTCACAATTTGAATGATTTATATTATAAAATAATGTTATTTTATTCAATGGCGCCACTGAACAGAAGCTACATGACCACAAACCGCATTTTTTTGTAGGTACTCATATGTATTTGCGCAGTTGTGGCTTTAATTGATAAAACATTAAGAATGTTGTTTATTGTATTTTTCCATGTGTTATTTTTGTTCCGTTCATGCGTTTCATGTTTACGAAACTACATACTTGTATAATAGCTATTTCGAAAAGTACTTTATAATAAATACTTTGAGTGAGTTAAATTAATTAAGTAAATGAGGTAACAGCAACTTTTATTTAAGTTACATACTTAATAACCTATGTAGGAATGGCCTGCGCCTGGTGGCGGGGACCATCACGGGCCACTGCTCGCTGAACAAACACTTTCACACAATAGGCATAACGGACAGTCCTCTGTGCAGGGCGTGCATGGAGGCTGAGGAAACCGTCACGCACGTGCTTTTTGAAGGCACAGGCGTCACCCAGATTAGAACACAGACCCTCGGGACACCCAGATCTTTCACAGATGTTCTGAACAGACCAGGAGATTTAATTAACTTCTGGAGGGAGGTGGGCTGGTTGGAATAACCACCAACGGCCGCTATGGCCCACGCACAATGGTCCACTGAAGGACTAAGTGCGGAAACCAAACCCCATAACATAACATAACCTATGTAGGTGTTTATAAGACAAGACTAAATTTAAAAAAAAATAACCCCCGGCAGGACATTTCCACATTTCTCTTTCCTACTCCATCACCAGGCCCTTTCACCATCTATCTATCACCTATTAATTGAGACCATTCCAATGAGCCCAAACACGATACCTGTGCTGTAAGTTGGTAAGGGAGTTGGTTATCCTGCATATTCCAGGTGATACTGCAGCACCAGTTCATGGTTACTATGTTCTTCTAATATCATTGAAGTAACAGAATACCAAATTTCAAATCGATCAGACCTGTGGAAGAGGCTCACATCCATTCATCAACTGGAAAAGAGCTGATAATCTTCAAACGGCTGAACCATAGCTAAGAACACTCTCTATGAAGGTATCTTTCAAACAAAAACACAATCGGTTCAGCCGTTTGGGAGCTATGGTGGCGCAGAAAGATCCACAGATACACACGTTAAACTTATAACACCCCTTATTTTTCGGTCGAAGGTTAAAATGATAAACCTACGTCGTTCACACCTCTTTTATGCATAACATTATATGCTGAAAGTTACTTAGCAATTTAACGAGTGCGACTTAAAAAAGTTTAAACATAATGTTATTGATATCAGTCGCACAGTTTTTTTTCGCCCATCCATCAGTCTTGTACCTCAAGATTGAGGCAGTAGTTTACAAATTGACAGCCCCTGTACTGTGATCGACACCTGACATGTTGATATCAAATCGTGATGTCAACTTTTGAAGTCTCTTAAATATTGCTGATCGATAGGTATGTACCTACCTCTATAGTGTTTATTATAATGTTCTGTAACATAATCTCCTTCATTGAAATATGACACACTTTTACGATTTACTAAATGCTTTCTTCCTCTATTGGACTAAGTAATAGGTCCCCACCTATGAAATCAGCGTTTTGTATGGAGAATTTTAAAGAAGTTGCATTTTTCATACTAACATTTTCTTAATTTATTTATCAACCATGAACACGAATGTTTTAAAACTTTTATGCACTCAATCTGCCTAGCCTTTTCCCAACTATATTGGGGTCGGCTTCCAGTCTAACCGAATGCAGCTGAATACCAGTATTTTACATGGAGCGACTGCCTATCTGACCTCCACAACCCAGTAACTGGGTAATACGATACCCCTTGGTAAGACTGGTGTCAGACTTTCGGGCTTCTGACGACTCGTAACGACTGTCAAAGATCCATGAATGACAGCCGGGACCAACGGCTTAACGTGCTTTCCGAGGCACTAATGTTTAAAAACTAAGTTAACGTAATATGCCAGTTAGATTAAGCGACAAAAATAAGTTTTGGCTAAGTTAAAACAAATAGTGGTCATTTCTGCTAACAAAATGAGGAGTCATAAACACGTTTTTATTAGGTCGACCTGTATGTAACTAACTATGTAATGGAATCTAAGGTAACTAATTTAACAATCTTCCAAGGGTCGTAGCGTAATGAAAATTGGCAGCTGTATGTAGTTCTGATGACAATACAATAATATGGTACTGTCGAACTGATCTGATGATGGAGCCGGAAGATATGAACTAAAAGCGTGTTTTTCTAGTGTTTATTAACACGCTTTTATTTTTAAGGTATTTTTTACGTTTATTAAACTATAAGTAATAAGGTTTTTTTACTATTGGTAGTTGTCTATGATGGTCATTATTCGATATAATACCAAGCAATTGATGAATATTCTAAATCATAGAAGTGACGAGGTTCTCTATTTGTGAGAAAAAAACGCCAATTTCATAGGTGGGGATCCAATATTCTTCCTACAACATTTTTATTGGTGTCCCGTGAAACTTTTTCAAAAATATTTTTGCTTAGATTTTTGGCAAACTACCGCAATCGGATGTATTATGCACACTTAAGTAAAAAAAAGAACATCGTCCTTTTTTCGTCGGTTAACAAATGTAACAAATTGATTCATTCATTGTCAACATTAGTGTGTGGTCTGTTCTCACACAACAAAATGCTAATAGCCATATAATTTCCCACCCACTTGACCGATCCCACAGATTCCTACAAAGGCGTTCATGATTCATCCCGGGTCCAGGAATCGTGTGATTTATAACTAATTTCACACGTCTCAAGTACTTTCGAACGCCAACACGTACGAACATAATCATTCTCATCACTGAATAGGTACTTCATTGTTGTTCAATCAGCAATATGAAAACAAAACACTATCGTTCATGTTCATAATGTATCTCTATCTTCTACTATTATTCCGATGATATCTACCATGGTATAATAATATACTTCGCCAGGTATGGCATTCCGAAACACAGTGGTCACGTGGGTAACACAAGTCTACGTCATCACATCTGTGTTACCAGAAGTTTGTAATAATAACTCCCCATCAAAAATCGAATCCGATAAAACAATGAGGTTTTAATTAACAATTACGTTGGTTTATGTTTAAATTGAATTATTTCGTTTGACACACGAAACGACAATTTAAATGCTTTTTACATATTTTTAACAGAATGATGGCTGAAAATCTTTCCTTAATCATGTTTTGTTGCAATAAAGTGGCAACTGGATAGTGACGTAAGCATGTGCTAGTCCCGGAATGCCAGACCTTGTTTTATTAGACCATGATATCTAACTACTGCTATGCTAAAGCATTCTGCATACTGCCTTTGTTTTACCCCGAAGTGACAAAAAATTGTAAAAAGTGTCGTATCATCGGATTAAATTACGTAAGTTGTAGATCCTATCTACGGTTGTCACGTGTCGTATTTCCTATTTTAATTAAAGTGTGTAACTTTAATTAAAACAGGAAATATGTGACTAATATCCATTTATTATCATGCTTATTAAATACCTCGTCATACATTTCCATAATAAGTATAAATAAATCAAAACTCACTACAAACCTACAAAAAACGACAAAACAAAAAAGCATCAACATTTTCATAGTAGGGCCGTGGAATGTTTAAGAGCGGCGAGATCCCCTCGTCTTTCCGCCGCGCCCTAACTACTTCCTTTGTATAATTAGCTGGCTAATAAGTCTCTCAGTGAAATATTCAGTGAGTCGGGGCCTCCTCCGCGGATTGTGAATGGAGCTGTCAATAACGATTACAGAACCTCTCGATATTAATTCCGTTGGGAGTGTTTCTTACGGAGTATCGATGTTCCTTGAGTGGGTCTAAGGTTATCCTATAAGGTTGTTTTTATTGAGTTAATAATTTTGGTGTTCTTGTGTATTAGTGTCACCGATTTGTATGAAAGTACTGGAAGTACCGTAACGCTAAATAATTGTAAAAGAAGAAAAAGAATAATGATTAAATTGATTTTCAAATCATTTATTGATAATATTTTACTTATAGAATATTGCAATATTATCTAAGTAAAATATTTTCCACCTGGAAAGACCATTATTATGATTTCCGATCAAAATATAATACGCACCGTCTATTCCCTCTTACGGATAAACAAGTACACTAAACTCAGCCATATATCTTCTTTGCAGCATAAGTAATCGTAGATAATAAATCTAAATTCACATACAATTTCCTTTATTACACATACATCATTCGTAGCACTTTCCAAAACAAATAGGTGTATTTCAGAAGGGTGCATTACTGATGCACTCCTTGCGAAGGTAAACAAAACCAATGGGGGCGCTGATCACTCTTTATCAATGTTATTGTTTCCGCATTCCTCGATTAACTGCACTAATGAACGAAACTGATAGAGAAATATTATTGGAAATGGGGGAATGGAGACATAATAATTTGGGTTATTTTATTTATCATTGATAGGGGATTGAAAGAAATATTATGTGAGAGTCTGAGTTATATGTAACGTAAAACAAATTCGATAGAAAAACAATCCAAATGCCGATAGATCAAGTCAAGAAGATCATTAAACTTTGATTGGAGCTTTAGAAAAGTTTCTGAGGATTAAAGGCAAATAGTCTTTCTTCAAAATCAGCCTCCTTATCTGATTGACAGGCCACACCAGCACCCTAAACTTTGGAGTTCTCAGAGACCTCATAATCAAAACTCAATCAATATTCGCTCGAGGTTTCATTATCTCACCCTTCTACATTTAATAAGTGCGTATAATTACCATTGAGGTTGATATGAGCCCTATCATAATGTCGTTGGCTCGTGGCTCGTGGCTCGTGACAGCGGGTTCGATTCCTCATACATATTCAGGGGTCCCCCCTCGCGTGCTTCTAATGAACCTGGCTGTACAAAACAGATAGGTTCAGAAGGTTGGTTCCATACAACGAGTGCAAACGTACGCAGACAGACACGCGTCTACGTGCAGTGAGTGCAAGTGTACACGCTGCTGGCATTCGTTTGATATAGTTTGAGATCACAATACGTCATCATCATCATTCTCCTCTACTTATTCCAATTTATTTGGGGTTTGTGCAACGTGTATTTTTCATCCAAACTGGTCTATCTCTCGTCATCACGTACGAGTCTATATTCTGTGTGCCTGCGCCAGTTTCCACTCGCTGTACGGATTCGGCCTTCTGTATATCCCTGTCTCTTTATACTGACTGACTGTAGAATCTATTGTCAGTTGCAGGTTGAAATCCTTTTGTTGTCAACAAATTAGATTTGTACGTGAATGCTTTTGTTGATGACGGCGGTTGTTAACCTGCGTTGTGAGGTTAATTTTTTGCGTGTGTTTTGGTGTATGTGGTTCTATATTTTTTATAATTTTGTTAAAGATGTAAATTAACATGTGTGATTTATCGTGATTCTTCATTTATAAAAGCGTTAAAACAGTTTAAAAAAAACTCGAATGATTCAATGAGAATGCAGTGTGTAGGTCGTACCTATGTTCCTTAAAATAAAGTCAAAGTCAAATAATTTATTTAAAATAGGCCCTTGGCACTTTTGGACGCCAAAATTTACAAAAAATTAATTGATTCTAGTCGCGTTCCAAAACGTAGTTTTCGTATGGAGTAAAATGGATAAAATATTTTACAATATTTTGTACATGTAGGTACATTATTTATATAATTATATGTGAAGACGATGCACCGTACATACTCGTAGTTAGGTACCAACAAATTCACACCTGTTTTCCTGCAGCAACCCTATGAGACAAACGATCCAATATCACCCGTGCTACCTACCTGCGACATTTTCCTAATGTTGCCAGTAAAAAGGAAAATTATACTCGCATTACACTGATATAAAAGGCTATCGGCGTGTTCATCTCTCCCCACTTTTCCGGCTGGCGAGAGAAAATAGGAAAAATGTTAGCAATGAGTGAAGACGGGGGTGGCGGACCGGCTAATGCGCCTGATATTATTATTGTGGCCAAAACGACGGAACGAATCCGGCAATATTCGTCGCCATGGTAAATTAGCCATCGATAATTGTTTGTGATGGTTTTGATATATTTTTAAGATTTGTGAATGCAATAATAATAATATGGAGAAGATTTTAAGAACACTTTTAAAGTTTTTACAGAATAAATACCGATATCGTATGTAAGAATCGTAGCATTTTGGAGTGTCTGCACCATAGGAAGAAGGCGTCATGTATGTATGTAGTTATGTAAATATACCAACCTAACTACATAATGAAATCGTATTTTGTTTAAAAGTAGGTATGTATGTATCCTTTCCTCACTCAATTTTCTTTCACACATTTCTGTTTATTTGAATAAGAACACTGTTGCGAATTTATTCGATTCCAAAAGTTTTCCTTCGTCGTTCGCCTTCCCTCGGCATCACCTGAGGGCGCGTTTAGATTGAAATTTTCATTTTCTTCTTAAAAACAACCTCCCCTCACCGACCCTGCCACCCTGTTAACCACTGACGAACAGATTTGCATGCACAATTTCCACTTTTGAACTTTTTACAACAGCTTACCTCTCTAAAGACGTTAAAAGTACACGAGAAGTTAAGATTTATTGATATTTAAAATTCCATTAAAAAAGGAAATATTTACTGCTTCGTTTGTTAATTTATTGTTTTGAGGAAACATGCAGCTAATTTAGAAAAGTTGGAAAGAAAGTTTACCTCTATTGTCGTTTTCCCAGACTCCTGCCATTTCATGAGGTGTTCGCCCTTCAATGACCACCCGGGCGCATAGCTGATGAGTCCCGCCGCCCCTGCACCCCCCGGCGGCGCCGGAGACGCTCTAGCGGTAACTACCTCGCTTGTCTCCGCTTTCGACTTCTTGGGACTCGTCTGAAGCCGGAAAAAGCTGCGTCCGTGAGTTTTGCAACTTTTCGAGGGGGAGAAGAAAAATGAGCTCTTTTTGGGCGATTTTTCTCTCTCGTCGCCCGATTTAGACGTAGATGCGACGGTTTCCGCGGCAGGCGCATCTTGAATGTCGTTATCAATTGTGGTCCCGCTGCCACTCGGCTTGGGTCCCGAACTCTCATCAGCGACGAACAATAAGGTTCTTTGCACAAATGGTGTCGCTTTATTGTAGAATTCATGAGGTTCGGGTACTTTGAAGCTGGACGGGATGGTTGTTCGATGAGTCTTCGAGAAGCGTCGTTCCATGTATTTTCTTGCCATATCATGCCATGTACTTCTGTATTCATTACTCTTCTACGCTGTCATTAAATTACCTATATCACTGACGTTTAAATAAAAACCATCACTAATAAAAGTTACAGCCTGTTACGTCGATATAGCGATTTCTCGGTTATCATTACTGTATCGTGATTCATATCCGTCTCACGAAAAAAAGGTAAACATCAAGACAAAATAAACCGAGCAGAATAAATCTATGGCGTCCCCTCGAGTTGGCAAGCTAGGCGGGAGAGGTATTCGTGAACTATACGGATCCCTCACCTGGCGGGGCGGGAAAGAACCCTAACACTTACTGGATAAGACTTTGTGATAGCTAGAAATGGTATCTATTCGTCACTTAAACGTACAAATTGGTGAGATTGTGGAAAAATACTGATCGATATGTAGATAACAATGGAGAGAAAAAGGGATTATTGGGACTTGGGATTGATTATTTGGACATTGTATGTGAGAGTGTACCATCAAAGAAGTTCATAACTAGCCAGTTTCAAAACAAAATCCCGTGAACACGATGACCACATCTGTTACCGGCCCGGTTCTATAGCCGCCGAGCGCTGCAAGCAAGAATAGTTCTTAGATATGAACTTGCTTCGATGGTACACAACAAGTTAATAATCCTATAGGGATGTTGACTGGGAAAAAAAAAACTATTTAGTCCGTCAGTCAGATAATTAAAAAAAATTAGACACGTATTTTTTGCTTTATCATATTAATTTAAAAAAATATAGATAAAACGCATTAAAGTTGGGGAGTGGAGGCTCGCCACGTCACAACTCAGTATAAAATGTACGGGAAAGTGACGTCATGCCACTTTTCAACTCAACGTATTGCCGTAATCTTTTGATTAAGTAAAAAAAGAAAAAATACGTGTCTAATATTTTTTAATAATCTACCTGAGATTTTTAATAATCTACATGGGCAAATATTTACGTACGATAATTGCCCAGAGCATTATACGCAATTTTATAACGATTTTCATATCGTTTTTATCCATAGTAGGTACTTCTAACAAATCTAACTTTGAAAAATTAAATGACAGTAAACGTGGCTGGTCTAAAAAGCAGAATTCAATATCCCACCGAAAAATAACTAATTCCCTTTCATCTCGTTTCCAGTAATTCTGTTAGACGGCGGTGTCGTTCGGCGACGGGTTGCAATTTTCACGCAGAGGTTTCTACGGTATCGATCGCGTGCGTGGGTAAACATTGCCGCCCCAGCCTTATTGCAAATTATAGTACACTTGCTTTGAGACTTAAAACTTTACGAATAAAGTTTAAAATACCTTGCTCCAGTTATCTAAGTAAACTTGTCAAAAGTCTTCAGCGGGCACTTTAAAATGTTTCGTAAAAAAAATGTTTGTTGATTTTTCTGGTGACTTTCTTACAAAAATTATGAGAAAGGCAAACCTTTAGAATTGGAACTGGTAATTTGATGTGGCACGATTGATTAATTTCCTGAATTTCCCTGCTTTATTTACGGCTGTATAATTTCCGAAACAAAGGAAACGTGGAACAACAATCGTAGTGAAAGTAAACCACGTAACCCTCTCTGTTTAGTCAGCACGCACCGCACTTCACGGCAATCAAACTGACACGCTTTGAGTGAAATGTAAATTTATATATTTTCACACTAATTCTGATGTCAGGAAAGCAGAAAGTTTGTTTCTATGCAGCCGTTTATTCTATACTATTAAACGAGCAATATTTGTCTATATATATTTTAATCACGTTCTCGAAAACGGCTCTAACGATTTCGATGAAAGTTGCAATATTGGGGTTTAAGGGGGCGAAAAATCGATCTAGTTAGGTCTCATATCTGGGAAAATTCGTCTACTCGGTCGCCCAAAGTTTAAAACAAGATGGCTATCTTAGAATAATGACATGGCAGCATGGAGTTAGTAAGTACCCTACTATCATGGCAGCATGGAATTAGTAAGTACCTACTATCATGGCAGCATGGAATTAGTAAGTACCTACTATCATGGCCGCATGGATTTAGTATGAACTATCCTGTACTATTAAATGAGCTTTCTCTATTTTCACCAGAGCAGAGCTCAGTAGCCCAGGTACTGTTTTGTTATATCTTGTTATTTACCTACTTTCTGTTGAGGGCCAAAATCTTCATACTATTCTGACCTAACACTAAAAAGGCCACATTTTTACGCAAAAACGTACATGGTACACACGGCTACATATCACGCTATACATTTCCAGTATAAGCTGATCTCGCATTATATAGAATTTCTCTACAATGAGAGATCAGCTTATACTGCCGCCGTGTGTTACTACATTAGGGTGGTATTTTTTAAATTTATTAAAATAATTTTATGAATAGGGTAGATATTAGAGATTACCTCATTTTAAGCTTTAAATTAAACGTCTACAAGGCTAAAGCTTACTGCTTAATGTTTAAGTTTTAATTCAAATGAATTAAAACCTTGTACCAAATGGTATAAGGTCTATCTCTCTCTATAGTAAAATCACATCTATACATTTTATAATTATGTTACCTTCGATAAAAATGAATCATCATAGACAGTTAAATTAAATAAAATCTCCATCAAATTACATAAAATCCACGTGAAAACATCAAATGCACATAAAAGTTTTTGTCGATCGCAATGAAAACAGAAAGACATAACCTTTCACATTTAATTCATAATATTCATAAATGTAAAGTAGATAGGCAGTTTATGAGCTATAAAACACAGTTTTATGTTGTATTAATAACGCGTAAAATGTCTTGTACATAATTGATTAGGAAAGAATGTTAACAAGTTTGCAACTTAGGCTGAAAATGGTTCTGGAAGAAAACTTGGTCCTTATTAGGTACTTCGGAATAGCACACATAGACAAGCTGATCTATAATAAAACCAAACCGTGCTAACTAAATTGATTGAAACTAAAATCACAATATAAAAAAGTAACAGTATTATGTCTTCATAGAAAACGGCCGAAACCGCGCGCTTCAAAATCTCAGTGTATATCAGTACCCACGCAAGTCTCGAGTGCGCGGCAATTACGCACGGTCGCGGAAAGTTCATCTACCGAGCGGTAGATAGGTAATTATTTCAAGGTCACTGCCGATACATAATACTGTTCCTTTATTATACGGTGCTAAAGTTAACACGTTCCAGACGTAATATCAATAAAACTTCTATTGTGCCTCGTTAAGAAATTAAGCAATGACATTTTAGTTTTGTTAATTTTGCTACATG
Organism: Agrochola macilenta; assembly: GCA_916701695.1. NCBI lineage: Eukaryota > Metazoa > Arthropoda > Insecta > Lepidoptera > Noctuidae > Agrochola > Agrochola macilenta. Next base: position 15,583,001 of record OU753554.1, on the reverse strand, counting down.
GTGCTCACCTATTTACAAACATTGTAAAAGTAGACGACTTTCCTAAAATATTACAATTAATAAGTCAGTATGTGAAGAAGTAATCACAGAAAGTAAAATCAATGTCATATAATAAAAATATATAAATTATACCATTCAGTTAGCAACCAGTTTGATTTTGTCTAGACTCTAAATTGTCCTATGGAGCAGGACCAGCATATTACCAAGTATTCTTATCTTGGATATAATTCTCTAATTTGCTTGTTTAAAAAGTGTACTTTTTATCTTAGTTTTAAATTTTCTTTCATTTAATTGTAAATGACACAAAATTTAAATCACTTAGAATTTTCTCAATTTAGACAAAGAAGTTTCCTTGATAAGTGCCCAACTTGACAATCAAACCTAGCACCTCACTTTCAGCAGCCGTGATTTTGAAAACCAGTTATTTAACTTAAACATCATCCTATATATAGGTACCTACAACGGGTGATTTTTTAAATTGTTACAATCTCAACATCAGCCGCGTTTAGTCTGACCATTACGGCTTACGGGTCCACCGTCCACGGGAGTAGGCCGAACTATATCGGTCGGATACCGTTCGGCCCGCAGTCGTGACTCCGATTATCTGCATCGAGACAGGCGGTCAATCGCCTATAAGCCTTCCCGGCGTGTTATTGTCGCCTTAACAGACTTACCGCCACACGTTAGTATATGGCGATTACCGTAAACTTAAACGTTTTCAGATATAGGTAATAGATTTTGTGAGGATGGAGCAATTTTGTATTCGGGAAATAGATTTCAGCAGAATGGATTCATGTATTGGTTCTAAATAAAGGGCTTTTATAGGCACGTTTAAAAATTGAAACAAATGAACATTTTATTTTACAATGTAATGATTTTTTAAATTGAATTTTTGAAAAATAAAAGGCTTAAACTAATTGAGTATCTACTATTCCTATTTAGATTCATAGGAATAGTAGATACTCAATTAGTTTAATTTCTATACCTTTGTGATTTTAAAAGAGCACATATCTATTTAAAACACTTTACTCTTTCGAGTAGAAAGGCTATTCAGAGCAATCGTGATTAATTTTATTCGAAATTACTCATTTCACCAACATTAGGAAAATCCAAAAGTTTATCTCTCACAAAAATAGCTCCACTGAGACAACATTCGATCAGTAGTAGATACCTACCCCCGGATTTCTTAGTTTCCACAAGAAATTGCGCCCCTTTCCCCCATGTCCCCAGTTTCTTTGTAAATAGCTTTCCGATTCCACCTCCGAAGCTCCGAACTCGGGGGGAGTTATTACATTTCGATGACATGACGAATTCGGGATGACACACGAGGGGTCGCACTTGACCCGCCGATACACCAGTCATAAAAACGTTATATTTACTCGAAAACTCAAGATGTTACATTAACCCCTTGCATTTATATTTGAAATTGTATAGCTAACCGTAGAATTGTTTCACATTTTTCAAGTAATCGGATAAGGAAATTCTCAATATTTATGTAGTCACTCAATATAAAAAATATATTGAAAAATATATTGACTACTTATATGTAGAGATTTTCCTTTGATTTTTACTTTGCGTTAATGAAGTAATTGACTATGGATATATAACAATTAAAGCATTCCTCGACACTCAATGCTGTCTACAAATCTACAGTGCGTAGGATAACCTGCCCAAATCTGTCTGGCTGGAACGTTATCTACCTAACTAATAGCTAAATGAATTAACGTGTGTGAGTAATTTTACAATTACAGGGATATACATTATATTCCTGCTGTGCCGGCCATGACTAGAATATATTTCATATTTTAGTCATGGCAGGCACTTGTAGGCTAATAACGTGTAACTACAACTCCCTAAGCTCGAAACCTTACACTAACTACTTAACACCGACTACATGTGGCTATGAACGGTGTTAGTATTAAACAATCTGTGCTGTCTAACATCGTAACGGTAAACGAGTATCAAGATAAGATAGAACTAAATATAATCATCAAAAAATACCTTCAAACTAAGCTCATACTTTAAAATAATTAAGATACAAAGGTATTTCTGATGTCTAAGCCGCCAGTTCAATAACCCTCGTAATATACGTTCGGTAGTTGTCAACAAAATAAATAGAAATAATGGCCAGGCCACAACTACATGGCTTCAGAAATAGACGGCTCCCCATGTGCTTCGCGCGAACTTGACAATCCACCCGCATGTTTATTTTTAACACTATCTTATTGTATTCGGAAATACTCGGAAATGCTCGGAAATGGTTGCACATCTTTGAAGATTTGTTACGATCTATTTCACGGGCGGCTGCGCTTCGCTGTGTTATGTGTAACGTGGTATAAACCAATTACTTTGCTCCAATCAAGTGTTAACATCAACGGTGAACAATCTGCATCAGAATTTACGTACGCAACAAGCTGCATTTGAATTGTTGGGCAAATATTGGTTTTTACTACCAATTTGGTAAAATTGTGGGCGTATAAAATATTTCTTTCATCCATATTTTATAGAGAAAACATATACTACGATAGAGTGAAATAGTGTTGCCTCACTCAAAATTACATTAAAAAACTTGCATTCTACAAGCTAAGTGCTTTCCACAAAATGTACATAGTAAGTAAAACTTATAACCACATGAGGCACGCGTCGACCGACTTAATTAAGTCGTCGCCTCAAGTAAAACCGAATTAAGTTTCACGGAACCCCGGGGACGTGTCGCGGCCAGAACTCCGCGGTGAGTCGGTAAGGTAACCCCGGAACATACGAGGCGCTTTTCGCCCGACTAAAGGCTCGTCCAGACAGACGTATAACAATAACCGGTGTCGCGTCGCGCTGTCGCGTCGCTCTAGTCTGCACGAAGCTTAAAGTTAGGAATACAATGCATATGGATGCATTGATCGGTAGACGCAGTGACAATGCCAAATAGATTGAGTGGGAGGATAGATGAGAAATAGATGAAGTGCAAATCTCATAAACTCAGTCCTTATTGGATTGTTTTTGGTAAATGGAGTAGGTAGGTAACGTATTCGTTTCAGCCAGATTGTCTCAGTAGCAAGATTTGGCTATTTTAGAAATAAGTATCGCATTGTTTATTGGGAAGATTTGCCCTTGTTGAACACCATTTCAATTAGCTTTGGTCCAACCAAAAGTTACTGAATTTTCAAGCATTCAATGACGAGCCACAATGTAACAACGGAATCCCTAAACCTAATTGCTCGCACGACAGTTCGAACTGACAATGCCATTGCACCTGCAGTTTCAAACTAATCTCAAACTCTCAACTGCAAGTTTGCTACTAGCCAATTAAGTACCCCAAAAAGCCTTCGCTGTCCAAAGCTCGTCCGTAGCAGCTTATGTCGTTGAAAATAGACGAAGCGAGGAGCTCGTGTGTCCCGGTCCTTAGTACTGGCTTGACTCGGCGCATGAGTTATTGTTCTGGCACTAGGTAAGTAGGATGAGCATGATTTATGAATGATTATGTGGGAACTATTTTAAAGATATGAGTGTATTTACTTTACAAGAAGGACGCAAATAAATATGGAAATAGGTAATTGAGTATCTTAAAATGAATTCATGACTTTGAAAATGTACCACCTTCCTATATCGACAATCCCTACGGATGGTCCTTCCTATTTGTGTAAAATCTTATTTTACAGAGGAGGGCATTATTTTTTTCTGTGTGAATAAGAACTGACGTTCTTAGTAATTGATTACAATCTAGCCTAATAGTATTTTGATTCTAACTTAATATTTTACGAGGTAGATTATGTTATAACTAAAAATAATGTCAATTTGCACTTTTACACAAGGTAAATTTCGTAGCACTTTCTTAGGGTCTGATAATTGATAAAACACTTTGTTTATGTGTCACATGTATAGCACAGCATTGTTACTATTTATTATTAATTCACTATTTACACACTACACTAACTAAAATGGTTTAGTTCCAGACGAATTTATCTTTTGAAAAACATGGAAATATTAGGTAGGTATTTAGATTTTCATGAGGTGTTTGCGTCAGTGCTTTTTGCGGATCATGAAAAAATCAAATCTGATTGCTTGGACTGTCAGAAAAGCTCAGACGTTTTCGTTAGTTTTGACTAATTATTGTATGAATGAAGCTTTAAGAATGTTGCTTCAAATAAGTAAAAGAGCACAATTCCATATAAAATCCTCGTACAGATACGTAAAGCTCATCAGTAATCCTGGCAATCATTTCATCACATAGGCGCAGGCCGCACAGGTCCGAAGCAATCCGTTCACACATGTAAGCGTGTAATTTATACGCGCACGTAGAGGCATTACTTCAAATCAACACGTGATTAAAATGCAAATGGCCGCCCTTCGCCGGACGCGGTGGCCGTTGGCCAATTATATGATTATTTAGTACGAACAGAGGGATAAGTTAGTAAAGCCTTGTCTATGGAAGCGGCGACTGTGTCAGATTTTAGACCCCACAAAGGCTTCTTCTGATTCATGAAGGGATAACCAAAAACAGTATATCCAATAACATATTCAACTACGGTAGACGGAGCAACATACTTGGGAAAAGCTGGCAGATGATTAGGACGATGCTAGTCGAAGCAAAATGGGTCGTAAAAATATGCCACCGGTTTTTTAAATCAATCATCTGGTGCCGAAAAAATTCAACAGCTTCGCATCAACGTTGCATGGAACAGATTAAAGTTCTATACAGCGTATAACAGAAATATGTGGTGATATTTAAGGGCGTGTGTGGTACATTCTAGCAAACTGAACAACTTTCTCAATGGGACCAACATAATAATCGCGAAAAATTACCACACATTTCTCATACACGCTGTATAAAACAGGCACGCACTAAAGCACTTTTGCCTTCCATGATACAACGAAACACCATCCCTGCTACTCGTTAATCCCCACACATGCATATTATCACACACGGTACAATGGCGTACAAAAGGTCGATGGAGCGGTATCAGACTATCCTAAATATCCGTGGGACTAATGAGTCGTCCCTTTCACTGTCCGGAACTGTATGGCGTCTCGCATCCGCCTCTTGTTTATATTCAAACGTTTTTCCTAGAACACGCTCAAGGAGTATTTTTAATTGAGTTTTTTTGAAAGAACATCAAAGGTGGTTTTTTGAAAGGCTTCGTGTTTACCTGTTTCTAGGATTGATTGTCTGATTTGAAGCTATTTTAGCGGTTCTATCTCTTTTTATCTTCCAAAATTCTTTACAGTTATTTATTTGTTATGTATACCGAAGAATACGGTATTACAGATTATTTTTCGAAGGTTTTATAAACCATTTCTTTGCATTTTTGTTGATTTTTGGTCAATTAAGTTTTAAAAGTACCTACTTATTCCTTTACTGCTCGATTCTAAGTTACCATACGCTAAAATAACCTTTTACTACGGTATTGAAACACATCGACAAACCGTAACATAAAAAAACAATAAATCATTTTAATCTTAATTATTTCGACCATATTACGATAACACAACAATAGTACCGGTCACGACAACACTAAATTAATTAAAGAAATAAATAAATAATAATCGGAACAATGTAATTCGGTGCGGGTTGCGTGCGTGCGGATTAGGCCGGTTGCAGACGAGACATTGCTTGTGCGGGCACTAATCCCCTGTGACAAGTGCCTGATGGAACCTTACACGACATACGTATATCGATTAGGATTTACATTAATTTTGGGAATTGGGGCCGGTGGGATATTACTGCCTATCTAAATTTTGCGATTTAATCATTCGGAGTACAATTGAAAATGTTTTGAATATCGAATACGAGGCTTTTGGCTAATTTGTCAATGTGTATTTTGTTTTTTTTTTTTTGTAATGTGCGTTTAGTTTGCTTAATAAACAATTTTTTCTTTCATTCTTTCTTTTTTTAAGTACCTATCCGGTAGCTTTTTAAAATTGAGAGTTTTTCGTTTTCGAAATTGCTTGCGTACCTATTTTTTTGTGTTTTTTTCTAAGCGAATTTATTTACTATGGTAATGTTTTTTACATAAATCATACACTTTCAAATGTAGTATAACAAATTAATCCTAACATCAATCCCGTATTCCCAATCCCCATTAGGACAGTAAAAATTCATCAGCTGGTGTTCTTCCCACGTAAACAGTTCAAAATGAAATGCGTCCGATGAGCTTACAATCTTTCCCTATTCATTAATCGCTATCTCACTCAATATTTGAATGGCCCAATAGATTTTGGCCAAAATTGCCCTTATTTTTATAACCATCGATTCGTTTGCAAAGAGCCTTACAAAATTACATCTAAGAAGTTCATTAATGGTAATCAAATACAGTGCCATGCAAATACTTACAACGCCAACCAAATGCCATGAATGGTATCCACGTTATTTTGTATGGAAAACATAACACGCTGTTTGGGATCAATATGACAATACTCATCTCTACCTATGCTCAAATGTGAGCAATGCGAGCATACACAAGACAGTGCTGATGTTTTTTATGCTTGATATATATTAAAGAAAGTTTTGGAATCCCAAAACGCTTTTACACGTGTAATATATTCATAAAAATAATAACATTTAAATTGAACACAGCGCGTAAAATTGTTCTCTGAATAAAATTAATGTCTGTAAATAAAATCGTAGTAACACCCACGCTTTGTCATCGTAACGTAACTATGACCTTACTCGAATATTACTCATAGTTCGTAGACCCCACTTTTGACTTATATTTTAACGGTAAACTTTTCTTCAAATAAGTGGCTTATATTAATAAATGATTCAACTTAAAGTTTGGAGACAATAAATTCATAAATGAAATTAGAGGTTTAAACTCAGACCGTTAAAATATAATAGCCATTTCGATATCTTTTAAACTGAGATTAACGGAACTGATCAATTTTTAATTTTCATTTAGGGACACGTAAATGAAAAAGGATAATAAATTATAAATAAACTATGTCTTTATATTTTTTTTTTATTTGTTTTTCATAAATATATTAAAAACTGTCTCAAAAGGAGATAATAAAATAAATAAAGTTTATTTATCTCCATAAATTACGTTAATAAACTAGATAAGAATGTAAATTAACAGGAATTAAGAAAATAAAAATGTGGGACTATCTGATGTCTAAGCTAAGCCTGGGCCTGTATTTTAGAACTCCAGGCCCCCCGTTGTAACACATAGTTAACATTGTCAACGTGGTATAATTAAATCAGTTTATCGATATTTGGTCATCCAACAAGGATATAACGAGTGTAGGTACACTGAAAAAATAGTAAGTATTTTATCAGTACCTACATCTCTACTCAATCCTCCGTACTTTCAAGCGTGGCACCCAATTTATAATGAAACGAAATATTTTAAATTCATATGAACAAAAACATTCGATGTTGACAATGCAGCTCAATTAAAAGCTGCACTATAGTCATTACCGCCAATTTATATCGTCGAGTATCTCGTCCAATTTATATCGTCGAGTATCTCGTCCAATTTATATCGTCGAGTATCTCGTCCAATTTTCAGTAATGGCTGAAACAGCTATAAATAAAAATGACGAGTAATTTCAGGCAATTGTCAATTATTTCGTCAATTGTCATTTTCTTTGTGTGATAACAACATCCATTTGAAAGGGGAATAGGGCAATCTTTAATTATAGGTTCAGTATCTCGTTAATTTTGAAGTTAACCGTAATGAACATTGAAAGATTACAATAATTATATTAAGTTCGATATAAATTATCTCCACAATCCTCCCTCGCAATTTGCAACAAAATATTTCCGAATTAAACGAGAGATACCAAAGTACTGGCAAAGTTGCCCAATTCTGTGATAAATGAGAGTTGTAAACTTGTACCTATTGGGGGACTAACTGAAGGTAAGGAAAGGTAATTTATTGTTTTCTTCTCTTAAGTATTTATTATAAATAATGTATCGAGAAATCGCTATTGAAAAGTGAAAAATTCAGGCTCACTTTCATACCTTAATACCGTAAATTGACTACAAAGATTACACCAAAAATACTGAATTCGTTATCTATACAAAAACTACCCTAATCACTGCACACAAAACTACGAAAAATTCACTCGAAAACTAAACTAACACAAACTACTGTCTTTAATTTAAATACGGAACTAATTATCTAAGAAAATACAGTATTTTTTTTTATCAAATTCGCGATTGGTACGCGTTCCCGCCTAAACGCGAAGGCTTTTGATTCGGGCGGGCGGTCGTCCTGCTCGCAGGGCGCTCTGCACGCGACTGGGGCGGATCGATCCCGCCCTGCTAGCCGGCACAGCCAGCCACGTCCCGCGGGGATGCAGATGCAAGCGGGACCATAGGGCTGCTAGATGTGACAGTGCTTAGATATCCGGTATTCCGGCTGATTAAGGCCAGGAGTCCCGGAATCGACCTATTTTAGATTCAACATTAAACAATCAAATATTCTTTGTTTTTATCTGATAAAAATACATTTTATAGTTTAATAAACATTCTTGATTATTCTATGGTTCAAAACACGATATTTATAATTTCACTCGATCATAAAAAATCGCGAAAACAGGGAAGTTTTTGATCGTTTTTTAAGTCGTACTTGAAGTAGACCAAACTTTTACTCCAGAAAAAAATGTCAATAAATAGGCTATGACGTTTAGAAGAATATTCTATGATTATTTTTTCTCCAAACAGTTTTTTATTGTTTTAACAAGATATTATATAACAAGGTGGCCCGCGCGCTTCGCTTCAGTAGCCCGCGAGGCGTCTTCGAGGCAGGACCTGTGTCGATATTGCTGGCTCGCTGCGTTCCCGCTACTATACGATAAATTATTGTTTATTTCCGTGTTTGTATAGTAGATTTAAAAATCAGTCTGTAAATATTGTTGTAGGTTCTATTATTAATAATTTAACTGTAGATATTAGTTTAAAGTCTTGTAATATATAGTGGTATTTAAGATTAAATAATGGGGAATAAAAATCGAAGAAAGAAAAAAGTATCCAGGATTGAACTGCGGAAGCTTAAAAAAAAAATAAGGTAAGATTGATTATAATTATTTTTCTACTTATTTATAACTACCTACCCATAAAAAATGACGCGACATAGTAACATTGTAGTTGAATAGGTAATTAGGTACCTACTTGCTTTCGTCACAGTATTAGCAGTAGCAGGTACCATAAATTTACAATTATAGTAATATCAAAGTAAATAATTATGTAGTTGATATTTTCGTTTTTAATATTACAGTTTACAGAAATAACAGTAGCGCAACTACAAAAAAGATCGATTTTGCAAATAAAACTTTTTATCTTTCCAGTTCATCGATACCAAGATATAAAGGCGTATTTACAAAAAAGTGCACAGGCGAACAGTAAGTACCTATCCTACAACTCAATTTTTTTTATTTATTAGAGAATGGGATTTAGAATGACGACGACGCGACGGCAGTATTTGCTTCTCTTCGTTCTACTTCGTGAGCGACAGACATGTACCTATTGCATCAATTCAACTCGCGCGCCTACTGTATCTTTTGTACAAATTAAAATAACATGCAAGATGTTGGTGTTGTTGCACTTTCACACAAAATTGTGACTAGAGTGAATACGCCTTTATATCTTGGTATCGATACCTGTTATCTCCTAACTTACCGACGGACTTACCGACTGACTTACCGAGTTACTGACTGACTTCCTGCGGGAAATTTAATAACGCGGGTGAAACCGCGGGGCAAAGCTAGACTAACATAGTTTCAATGTTTCACAACTGCCAGACGCCCCGCTATGGCTCAATTTATATATTTCGTTATGTATTATAACAATACTACATAGATAACTATACAACTTAGCAATAGGGATAACCCTGCGAATGCAGCTGAAGTCGTTTTTTTTTTTTGCATTGACCTATTTTTTAGACACTCTGAAGCACCGGAAAGTACCAGTGCAGATGGAACTGGAAAACATAATACCGCTTTTACTGCACTGGATCCTGTTGACTTGCAAATAACTGGGCGTAATGAGTAAGTTTAGTGTATTATTAGTATTCATAATCGTATTTTTTTGAAATTATGAAATGTTAATAAGAAAAAAATCTGTTTAAGGATTTCAAGCCAAAGTAGCGAACAAGTGTCACTAAATGTACTTGTTTCACCTGGAGCTTCTGAACCTGTAATAACTTCTCAACTAGCCAGGTCGGTTTTCCAAATTTTAACGAATTGTATTATCTGGAATATGTTTATTTGTAAGAATTTATTTACAGAGAAAACCTTATAAAACAGATATTAATATAATCTAAAAACTAAATATAACTAAAGTAAACGCTGGCTTCTATTTAGCCCAAAGACTAAGAATTGTCATACAACCTGGCAATGCTTCCAGGATTTATTAGACTAGTGTAGGCTTTATTTTTGTTTATTTTAAGTTTTAATTATAATATTTTGAACCAAATAAAAAGTAACTCTTTTCCTTTTATTGTTTCAGTGACAGTCATGATTCATATGATTTTACTGTTGAAGTGGTAAACAAGGAAGATGACTTTCAACCCGTTTCAGGACGAAGAATTGTCGACATAAATTTTCTTTTGCGAGAATTGCAAGTAAAAGCGCGTCACAGCAGTTTATTTGATTGTAAAATTAGTAGCTTTCGCTTGATTAGCGAAAAAAGACTAGGGCTAACTTCTGTTTTTAAATTTCAATGTGGTATGTGTCAAGAAACCTGTCTGATCCATTCGGAAGATACTGAGAATACGGAGCGAGTAAATTTAAACATAGCCGCAACTACTGGGATCGTGGCTTCCGGCATTGGATTTGCACAGTTTGAAGAACTGTGCTCTTCTATGGATGTTCCAATATTTTCTCCAAAATACTACAACAAGTTACAAACTGAAGTTTATGAAAAATGGGAACAAACTGCATGTGCATCTATGGAGGCTGCTGCTAAAAAAGAAAGAGAGATGGCTATTGCAGAAGGCCGAATCAAAAACGGTTATCCTATAATCGATGTTTTTGTAGATGGCTCGTGGTGTGCTAGGTCGTACGGTACCAATTATAAAGCTTCTTCCGGTACTGCGGCAATAATCGGGAGGAAAACTAAAGAGGTCCTTTATATTGGAGTAAAAAATAAGTATTGTACGGTGTGTGCCAGAGCAGAAACTAAAAATATTGCTCCAAAGGAACATGCTTGTTTCAAAAACTTTGAGGGCTCTTCGAGTTTAATGGAGACAGAAATAATACTAGAAGGGTTCAAAGCTTCAATTTCTATGTACGGTCTCATTTACAATAGAATGATAGGGGATGGTGATGCGTCGACATACGCAAAAATACTCAACGCCAAACCCTATGAAACTCAAAATGTGACAGTTGAGAAAATTGAGTGCCGCAATCATATATTGCGAAATTTCTGTAAAAAATTACGTGGACTGACAACGGAAACCAAGTATTTGCTGCAATATCGAAAAACGCTTAGCAACGTAAGAATAATGACAATGAGGAAAGCTATTGTGAAATGCATAAAATATCACAAGGCTTCTGAGAATCCTAGAAATGTTGCCATATCGATTCTGCACAATGATATTTTCAATTCGATGCCACACGCTTACGGCGATCACAAAATGTGCCAGAGCTACTACTGTGAAAAAAAAGACAATGACAATAACGAACTCAAAAATATACAAAACTCAACATATGCATTTCGAATCAATGCAATTGTTTCAAGTGTAGCAGCTAAATCGCGAAGTTTAATTGAAGATGTGGACACCAATATTGTAGAATGCTTTAATAGCGTTATAGCTAAGTTTATTGGGGGGAAAAGGACCAATTTAGCCCAAAAACGAGGCTACCAAGGTAGATGCTCAGCGGCAGTAGTCTCGTTTAACACGAAATGTGCTATTTCATCCATCCAAAAAGTATTCACAGGCAAAGATCCCGGCGGTAAAATTGAAGAGATGGAACATAAGAGAGCACTTAAACGGAAGTATTTTGTTGAGCACCCAGTGAAGAAAAAAAGAGCATTGAAAGAAACAAACAAAAAACAACACGATTATGGCCCTTCCAGTTCTGCACCAGACATGTCGCAAGAAGAACTAAAAATGGCACAAGAAGAATTCATAAAAAACTTAGAATCGCTTACCGCAGACAAAAAGTCAATAGAACGAGCAACTGTATTGCAAAGGGAAAGTAGTGAGTGGTTGGAGATAAGACGAAAATTAATTACAGCATCAAACTTTGGCCCAATATGCAAACGAAAATCATCATCGAATACAGCTAATTTGGTAAAAAATATATTATATAAGAAAAATTTGGCCCATGTGACTTCCATTGCTCATGGAATAGAGAATGAAAAACAGGCTCTGCTGCAATTGCAGCGACAGGAGAATGTCGAGATCTCGCCCTGTGGATTATTTATCGACCCCATACACCCATTTATCGGGGCCACTCCTGACGGGTTGATAGATGATGACATGATAGTTGAAATAAAGTGTCCTATTACAGCTTCCAGAAAAGGAATGGCAAAAGCAATTGAAGAAAATAAAATTCAAATATTAAAATATAACAAAAATACGAATACCTGCTCCATAAATAAAAAGAGCAATTGGTACTACCAAATTCAGGGCCAACTACATGTCACAGGACGGCAGGTATGTCTTCTTGGAATCTGGGCAGGTGAGAATGAGCCTTTGTACACAGAACACATAGAAAGAGATGACAATTTCTGGCTAGCAAGTATGGAGCCAAAGCTTGTACAGTTTTACCTCAAATGCTTACTGCCATAAATCGTAGACAGTAGGAATGAACGTGGCATGCCAATTAGAAACCATGCATTGCAAGATAAGGAAAATGAGCAGCCTGATAAGTGCGCATCCAGTACACGCTCTCGGCCTCAACCAAATTTGCAGCAACCAGGTCCAAGCACGCGCGTGATTAATATTTGTGATTTTTGATTATTTTTTGTATTGCATTTGCAATTGCCGTGAGTTAGTGTTTCTTATTTCTAATAAAGAATTTACTGGCCTGTGTATTATATTGTAATGAGTTTTATCCGAATTTATTTAGTCCAAAGTATACAGGGTGGCAGGGATTCAGTACATGATTCTGAACCCCCCTGCGTTGAAATTTTTCCCCGGTTATTAAAAAAAAAATCTGCTGTTTCATAGAAAAGTGCAATACCTACGCGGTCAAAATGTATGGAGCAGCTGTGAGACTTTTATTTTTCGCTTTTTAGTGGGTCAGTTTGTAATTTAACTAAGTTACAATTGCCTAATGTTGACTAATCATCACCTTTTACAAAATATTGCTTTTCCCGAAGCAGGGACGTTAATCGTTGAGGAGTTCTCCTGGTTCTTCACCATCAGCTCCACTTGTCCATATACATTGTGACAAGCATAAATTGCTTGGTATTCATATTAATGTAATCTAATAATATTTGAAGAGTTCCCACGATTTCTCCAGGATCTCATCATCAGATCCTGACCTAATGACAATGGGACCATCTCTGTATACCCTTTCAAACAAAAAAAGAATTTTGAAAATCCGTCTATAAATGACGGAGTTACGCCCGTAAACAATCGAATTGATAACCTCCACCTTTTGGAAGTCGGTTAAAAATAAATTATGTTGTTTTTATTTATATTTCCTTAAAAATTAAACACCCGAAATATTAACATGAATTCCGTAAAACAAAGTTAACTGTACTTACTGTTACAATTTTATACTGTGACGCAAAATTTTTGCACATCGGGGTCAGCGAGTTCATTTGAACTGCGCGTTCGCGCGAGCTGCCACGCGGGGAGTGAGGTAACGCTAAATGCCTACTACGCTCGAATATCCTGGCCTTAAAGTTCTGTGTGCGTATGAGCAATTGAGCATGGTGCACGATATGCTTAGTATGAATGTAACGTAGAGAAGTTCCAAGAATTTATATGAATGTAGGAATCTCATTCTTATTGCTTGCTATTATTATGTTTTACAAGTTATATACAAATATGATAGGTGTGAACGAAGTTCTTTAATCATACCAATATGCATGTAGACTATCTAAGTGTAACTAATTCTAGCAGTTGACAATTTTTCAGAAAAACTCCGACACAAACGCTCAAATTTTTCATCACCAAACTTGCCAGTTCCAGGCACCATACATCAACACAAATACAAATTGAATAACTCACAGAAGATCCACGTATTCGGATCTAAAGTGCGACGGGCCATCTATTTGAGGTGGCTGTCCCTTTGAGCGCTGGATTGAGTTACTCAAAGTGCGACCGAACTGACTCGATCGGTACGACATGACAGCGACTTTTTGCATGTCTTGTAAGCCCTTTGATTTTTCTTGGTAGGACCCCTCTGGACGTTTTTTTAAATAAGTACCTACTTTACTGCTTCGAATTGGTTTTAAATTCAAACTTGAAACTGTAGCTTCTAGGTGTATGTATAACATCGTTTGCAAAGGCATTTGGAAATGAGATTTTTATTTGCAAACGCATTCAAGATGCACCTTTACTCATAAAGGTGCATCTTGAATGCGTTTCGAAAAAAATATCCTACTCCTCAGAGTAGGATATTTTTTTGTAATAAGGCCCTGATTTAGGTATTAGAGCCTTCTTTTATATTACTGCCGCTTTTACTAGGCCTATACTGTATCTTTAATATTTCTAATGTCGGTGACGCAATCCACACAGTTGTTAACTCATTGAACTAGGTAAATGTGCTGTGTCAACTAGGAATGAATGAGTGTTCTCGAATTTAAAGTTCAACTAGTATAACATTTTATTCAATTACTTTATTTTTAGACAGGCATTCTTATTGTCCTCTATTCTCTGAGAAATTATGCTCTTGTTACTCAGAAAAATATTTAAAGCTAGTGTTTTCTGCAAGTAAAGGAAGTATAGACAAAATTAAATTACTTTTAGTATTATGTAAAAATAATTGTTAACAAAAAATCTCTAAATCGAATACTTTGTATTTTTGTTACCGGAGTTTCTTGAATCAGAATAAAATACTACAGCCATCTGCATGCAACTTTATCACATACACATAAAACCCGTATTTATGGAAATTCATTTGACAAAGTCCCCTCGCGAACTTAAAGTCGATACCTCAAAGGATTGTTTTCAAGCTTTCAGCAAAACGTTTCCATTTCATTTTACGACACGTTACTTTATACCTCCTACCTCCTATGTATAATTTAAAACGTCATTTATCTGGATAAAAATAAAAAGAATACCTTGTTTGTGTACAAAATAGTGACAATCACTGCTGGATGTAAGAACCTTGGATTCTCATTTCAGTTTTCTGGTACCAGCAACCGACCCACGTCGAATTCGGACAAAAATGCAAAATTTTGCCTGCGAATGAATTTTGAATTTTTGACAGTTATTCCATACAAAAACTGCGATAAAAGACTTTGGTAAAATTAGCACTAATCCTTGTAAAATGTAATTGAGGACTTACATGCGATGCGTAACTGCCGTAAGTCGTGGTTCAACTGAACCTACCTACTCTATTCTGTGATAACCCTCCCAGGAACAAAAGAAAAAATAAAATGGATCTTTTTTCATCCAATCCGCACCGTAGTACAAACTTTGAAGTCATTAGAAGTACTCTAAAGTTCATTACTACGGCGTGTGTGATTCCGTGCCATAGACGCACAGTTTGACTGATTGAGCCATTTTTAGCCGACGACGCCGAGGAAGGGCAGCCGCTCTCCCGGAATAGCACGATCATACTAATTATCACCCCTGTCATCTGTCACTAGGACAGGGGTTCTAGATAAATTCGGTGGCAATTTATATGAAATTCTATACCGAACGCTTCCATACCAATATTATAAACGCGAAAATATCTCTCGTCTGTTTGTTTGTTGTGTTTTTACGGGTAAACCGATGAACCAATTTTGATGGCATTTCGTATAAAGAAAGCCTGAACCCAGAGGCAACCTTTTTTTTATCGACTCCTAAATTATTGACCCTCGGTTAATGTTTATAGGAGAAAATCCGAAATCCACGCGGACGATGCAGCGGTCGCACGGCTGATATAAAATCAGTACTTATAAAAAAAAAAACAAATGATGAACATATGTTGTTTGATCATAAAATCTTGGCCGAACATCTAAGCAGGCGTTTTAAATTGCGTTGAAACAAATGCTGTTCATTAAATTCAGATGTACGATGAAATATTGGAGCTGTGATTCGACGCGACACATCGCGGATCGCAGACTGATTCTTGTTGTTTTCATATTAATTCAAGGTATTTTGAACTGCGAAAATATCGCGGCAAGTTGTGAATATAGCTTTGCATGCAGCTGCCAGCTGGAAAAAAAATAGTTTGTAGTTACCGACGACTGAAAATTTCAACATTTTAGGGTAACCTTTTCATTACTCTGTGGTACCTATGGTAAAAAGTTTTTTTATTCATAGGTTTGCATAATTTATAAGGTACTTACCTGATATTTATGTGCAAAAAAACCCGCAACCGTCTAAAAAAAAACACGAATTCATTCACTTTTATCCCCATTAAACGGTAACCTGGGATTCTATTTCAAAATTCTGTCAACCCCTTCAAGTGAAGTGAAAATAATTAAGTCGGACTTACTCCATCAGTAGCTTATTTGTTCTGCTTAATTAGTGAGAGAGACGAGCTTTAGCCGACAACACGAAGCGACGGCTTCAACCAATCCCTTTAAATTTCATCATAAAATTCAAAGACTTTAAATCGTAGTGTGAACTCCGAACCACCTGAACGAGAACGAGCAAGTATCTCATTTCATTCCATTCGGTCATTAAACTAATTAAACGTGTTTATATCACCTTAAATAGACTTATATTTATAAAAAAGACAATTTAAAATTACGAGATATGTCACCCCATTAAAGACGTGAGACAACGGTCTGTCGCCCAACCCGGCCATAATTCAAGCTGAAGGAAAATAATTTACGACTCCTAATCCCTAACAACCAGAATAAATAGCAGACAGGATACGGACATTACAGCCCTTTATATGAGCCGTTAAGTTTTTTAAATAAACTGAAACAATTGAGATGTATTACGGCTGACACCTGTCTAGGACAAAAATAATGGAAGTAGTCGAGGAAATAACTTATGATAGGATCAAGAGGAATGTAGAATGTGATGCTTAAAAACAACGTTGAAGCTAGTCAAATTAAATTAAATTGTTTATTCTGTAAATAGGATATCAGAATCAGTTTTACACGTCATAATATTAGAAAAAAAATAAGCTAGATGGAGTCGAGATTTCCTATCTGACTATGCCTGTGAAGATGAGTCAGATGCTCAAAAATAGAAATAAAAAATACAGGATTCACTAGAAACTTCAAATTGTTTGTTGCTGATAGATACGAGTATACTTTTTTTGGGTGGGAAATTATCAAATAACTTCTCACGCTCTGGGCGGAGCGGGAGGGCGTGTCAGACTCTTACTGACTAAAACCCACCCGTGTTCCTTCAGTGTTGCATGTACGTTGCCAGGGGCCACGGTATCCCTTACGGAATTTCCCGCGACCCCGGCAGGCATCGGTCCTAGCAGCCCCTTGTTTTGTGGGGACATCTCTTTGAGGCGCGCGTGGAACACAACGCGCCGTCGACCCGGGCCTGGTCCTTATCGGACGGCGAGTTACCCATTGCTCACCATCCGCAAGCTCGCGCCTACGGTGGCCGGGAATCAGCCTGCGATTCCCGACGCCCAGAGCGTCTCCTGCGGCGGCTAGGGCGTGTGTACGCGAAATTTGCCTGTCCCTCACGCACCCTGCCTCCTCCTTCACGAGCATTACTTCTTCGCAGAAGGAGGTAACGGCTTCCCACTCCCTCTCGCTCCGTACCATGGCCTAGACCCGGGCCAGACGCGAGAGATCACTGCCGCCAATCACCTCCACAGGGACACGGCGGTGCCGCCCAAGCCGGGTAGACCTCCACCGGTATGCTCCACCGTGTCCTCCGGGCGATCCACACAGTGGTGACACCCGGGCGTTTCCTCCCGCCTTATACCGAACAGGAACCTCCCGAAACAACCGTGTCCGGTAAGGACATGCGTCAGGCGGAAGGTGAGGACGCCGTGGCGCCTCTCTAGCCACTCCTCAAAGAGGGGACGTATCGCCGCAACTGTAGCGTGCCCATTGTAGCTGATACCTAACGTAGCAAAACTTCATACGAGACTCCGCAATATAAATGAACTATTGAAAATCAGAATCAAACGGATGCAATAAATTCCGGAAGCAATTTGACATTTTGGCAACCATCCCACATATTACGGCAATGTTGAAAGATTAAATTTTTTGAATCATCAAGTTTTCATTCATACTCATATCTTATTTCAGCTCTACAGTATTTTGTTCAATCCTACAACCCCCTCTTATCTTAAAAAACGTTTCAAGTTCCTTCATGACACACATAATAGATATCTGAGGTCATCGGAAAACTTGAGACTAGAGATGCCGATGCATTCCACCAGCTTTTATGACAAGTCTTTTACAGTTCAAGCAGTACTTTTATGGAATGCCTTACCCGTGTCGATAAGGCGTGCTCAATCTTTGTCCACTTTTAAAATTCTGGTAAAAAAACACTTCCTCTCTCCTTAAACATCATCATTACATATAGTTTCTTGATCTTTTTTCATGTTTATTATTGTATATATATATATATGTATAGATAAGTGTATGCTTTATGAATGTATGTAATTATTGTGTATGTAAATGGTACACCACTGATTACCTGCAGTATTGGCTCTCCTTCTCCCTTTAATCCATCCAAAGGTTGCCTGTAAAATATCGCTTTTAGCGATCAGACCGCCCATTGTGTCACCCTATGTAAAATGTCTACATTTATATCTGTAATTTTTATGGTGTACATAATAAAGAATATTCTATTCTATTCATTCAACAACATAATTTTCTCCAACAGACTGCTATTAAAAACAGCAGAACTTTTGTCGAGGTCCCCTTTTGCTATCTTGTACTATAATTTTCTTCCAACGAAAATAGACTACTTTCTGAAGACGTAAGGGCCAAGTAAAAAGTATAAAGCCGGTCCTCTCTGAAGACATAAGGACCAAGCGCAAAGTACCACAAATGACGCTCCAGGGGTAATGTTTAATAATGCAACCAGCTTTACATATTTACGGGGGTGCGGTACTGCACAAACTTATACTTTATTAACGCACACAAGATGTAGTATGCTACAGACATTTATGTAATTGAGCCCTTAAGATTAATGTCCGGGCTATACGTTTAAAACGAGACGGTATATCTTATACTTGTCTAGTATTTCTTAGGGAGCCAGACATGTACGCAAACGTTAGAGCTTTCGTTGATTTTGTGTGAACATACGAATGTTCATGTTTATCTATTGCACTTTAGAAAATGCATTTTTTTTAAGATAACCTATATGTGCAAACTTTCAGCTTTATGAAGTGTCTTTCGAAATTAAGTGCATCGAATTGGTTTGTGGGTAGGATACGATACTAGTAACAAGATCTCTTTAGTACAAAATGCTTACTCAAAAATATAAGGAGCGCTTTAGGCCTAGTCATGCGGCGTGTAGAAATTCTCACCTCCTAATTTAGAAAGATCTTATTAACAGCGAGAAAGTTGGAAGTAAAGATAATTTATTGCGCGGGCAAACAACTTTGTTATGTTTCCGTGTTCAATTTACAAGTTTTGAATAAAATAATGTGTTAACCTAATGCGATAGGTTAATGATGAAAAGGTTAATAAAAAATTAAAATAAACATAACACTAACAGCACAATTTTAGTGGGTTATTTACAAAAGCATGTGTTACGTGAAAGTAAAAGCTGCTAAATAAATAAATTACACACTGTATGTACAGGTGACAAAAAAATATTAAACTTTCCTAACACATAAATCGACTTACTATCCGGTAAATCAATTCTCTAGTCACTTACAAACAAGTCAGTCTCTCCACAATGACAGCGACATATGAGTGAATGCGAGATCCGTACCGACGCTTAGAATATTTACGATCGTCCCGACTGATATATGAACCCGTACTTCCGCTGAATCTTTCTTATGGGTAAATAGATGGTGAGGATATTTTTTGTGGGAAGTACACCCATAGTTTTGTAAAGTAAGAGTTATGTATGACACTGTCTTACCGGGATAGAGCACTTACATGATAATGTGGAAGTGAATGGAATATGGAACAGGCGAAATGTCCCTGAAATGTTTCAGACCTTGTCTATTTTGCCTCAATGGCAAAATAGACAAGGTCTAAATCAAGGTCTGGTCTGGTCAATGTGAGTACAAAAGAAAAATACATTTGAGTTTAAAAAAATAGGTAAACGAATTAAAGGGTGATTCAGTAACAAATCTTCTTACTAGGTAGGTACTTCAGACTACGTGTTGGTTTGAAACTCGTAAGAGCTGTAGACTACATAAATCAAATACAAGAGAGGGGCAATTCCCGTAATTTTTAAGAACGTTGGAATTCGCATCTCATTCGCAATCTGTCAAAAATACAATCAATTCACCAAAATTTTTGACAAATTTGACAGATTGCGACTTAAATGTGAACCTTTTTTTAAGTACGAGAATTGGCCTTCAGGTTTAAAGCTCAACAATGACCCCAAAATAAAATAATGAAAGTTATGGCCATTGTGAAGTACCTAAATCAAACTAAAAGTGAAAAAAGTTTAAATCTTGCATGTCTACCAACAGTACCTGTATTTAAATTATTACCAAGAAGTACAAATAAATTGAATGTTACGAATGTTCTACCAAAGGGAATATTAATGTTGATTGCAATTACAGTGTAACCATTGGACCTGCCCAAGTCTAGTGCCGCAGGGCATGTTCCTCAGTATCCGGGGAGTTTCCCGGATACTGAGCAATACAACAGCGAGCAATCCATTTGTATTCTACACATAAATACGTACAGATGACATGAATTTAATTACAATGATTCGTGCGATAGGTAGGTAAACAAATAATTTGAACATCTACTTGTAACCTTTTTTTTTTACATTTTCCCGCTCGTCTCTATAATATCTTTAGTGGGAAAATTGCTGCGTTTCTTATAGCTTTATTATGCGTATATGCGATATTCAATCAGAAAAATGTTTTAATAATAATAACCTTCCATAAATAATACATAGGTATTTGAATAGCCACTATGATATTGATACAACTGTATTAATCAAACAGCCTGTTTTTAACGTCCCGATAACTGGATATACTGAATTTTATTATCACAAAATCTATGGCTTTATTAACTAACTTCCGACTCGTTTGTTTGTGATGGAATATCCGTAAGGCACTCTCTCTGCTATGGGTTTTATATATTACCCAAATATCTTTCAAAGAGTAAAATACATCATTTTGTTGACAACTCTAAATAATACGGGTCTGTATTGACAACTACATTGTGCCGCCCTCACTCAATCGAGAAATAGCCTCTTTGGGGGCCAAGATTTGTCCGGATGGAGCTTTGACAATGCCACAGATGAATGAATCTGTAGTATTGACATATATACAGATAACATTTTATTCTCATATTATTCTCAACATCATAGTTTCATTGTATCTGAGTGAGGAGCTCGTGGCTAAGTAATAACAGCCACACGGGTCGATCCATCTGGTTAAGCTACGCTTGCCGTCCTTGGTCTAAGGATGGGTGATCTTTACATACCGAGACTCCTCCGTGCCTCGGAAATCACGTTAAGCCGTTGGTCCCGGCTGTCATTCGTGGATCTTTGACAGTCGTTACCGGTATTCAGAAGCCCGAAAGTCTGACAACCAGTCTTACCAAGGGGTATCCTATTACCCAGTTACTGAGTTGTGGAGGTCTGATAGGCAGTCGCTCCATGTAAAATACTGTTATTCAGCTGTATCCGGTTAGAGTGGAAGCCGACGCCAACATAGTTGGGAAAAGGCTAGGCAGATTGATTTTGTATCTGAGTTCTATTGTTGTTAACACTTTATTTAGAAAAAAATCAGATTGTGTTTATTAGTATGCATACCACTTCATAACATCACGGTCGTCTTGCCTTTTCCCAACTATTTTATGTTCGGCATCCAGTCTAACCGGATGCAGCTGAATATGTACCAGTATTTTATATGAAGCGACTGCTTAATCGCCACAGCTCAATTATTGGGTGACATCATCCATACCTACGTCATCATAACATTGATAAGTAATGAAATTCTTTTTGACCTCACAACCTCGGAAAAATTCTGTTTATTATTCGAAATCGGAGTGCAAAAGTGCATTTTATCCGCTAGCGTGGAAAGTGTTTTAAAATTCGTATCTTCTAATTCGTTCTTATTTCATGTCAGAGCACCAACCTCATTTTTAGAATAATCGCACTGGCCAGCAACTGTATGAAAAACAAAAAACTTTTTTAAATTTTCTCCTCTTTATTCAAGTCATTTTCCACTTAGAGTAATAACTAAAGCAATTTTCCATCATTTTGTTTTTTTTTTATAAAATCACGACCAGCAGCGACGAAGATATCAGAGTTAGTGCAAGCGGAACTTAATGCCGAATCGAGTTTTCTAATTTAATATAATAAGCTGTTTTTCTTGCACCTAACATTTTCCTCGCTGTAGTGAGGTGAAAAGTTGTGTGTTTCACTCGGCAGCATAGTTATTCTGCGTCTCGTACCTCTATTCAATACAAACACTCGCGCTAAAAAACAACTTTGCAGCCGTGCATAACAAATAACTATTTCCAACTGCACCAAAGTATACTCTCAACAAGTTGACAAAAGTTTGCAGAATAAAAATAGGAGCATGAGATACACTACCCACTAAAGAATTCTTATTCCCGGCCCAGATTCTACCACCAGAGCTCATTTAAAGCTCCCATGTCTATTCGAACTGCAGTCTACGGGCAGCAGTAATTAGGTTAGAGTCCCGCGCGTGAGCGGACTTCCAACGAGTGATACGTAGTGTAGGTACCTACCTACCCCGCGCCCGCGGCCACACTTTGATTTCACTGCAGACGCACGCAACACAAGCAAATTGGCCAAACATTTTTGCTACTTGTACCGTTTAGCAGCTGCTGAAATCGTTTCATGAGTTTTTTGTTTGAAATGTTTGTTTATTTTGCTGTGGAAGGAAAGTTGTGGTTTTGTGTCAGTATCAGTTAAATTTAGTTCTGAGTCTACTGTAGGGATCACAGGCTACTTTCGGTTTATTCACATTAAGGCTACATTTCCACCAGAGATGAGCGAGGATGCGTAGCGAGCGAGGGATGTGTGTGAAACTAACCAATAACATCGTATCACTGCCATAGTTTGAGCTAAGCTAGCGTTCTTATTGGTTAGTTTCACACCCATCCCTCGCTACGCATTTTTGCTCATCTCTGGTGGAAACGCAGCCTAATGGGGATGCGATAAGGTAGCCCGCGAAATTCAAATTTTCTTACGTTTTTTGACAAATTTAAGTGTCAGATTGTATGTTGATTAAAATATGATTTGCGACCGTGATAAATATGGCTTTACAGAAGCGGGTTGCAGACCAAGAGCTAAGCTAAGTTAATTTAGCTTAGTTCGCATAGCTGAGGTAATTTTTCATACTTGTGTGCAGACCGCAAACTATTAACAAAGTATGAAAAATTACCTCAGCTATGCGAACTAAGCTAAACTAACTTAGCTTAGCTCTTGGTCTGCAACCCGCTTTAGAATCAGCAATACAACTCCTTAAGTTAGAATTGGCCTCAAATGTCAAGATTCAAGATTTCATGAAATGACATTCAATAGGGTAATATGAACTTAAAGAGTTGTATCGATGATTTTTATTTCTCGTCTATCCCTTGGTGTGGGGTGTCGTTGCAAAGGTCGTTCAAAAATATTGTGAGTTTGTGAAAACTATTTTTGGATTCAGGGATCTGTTTGAAAGTGCCAATTATTGTTAGAATCAAGTGCCCCAACCCCCCCCCCCCCCCCCCCTGACAGCTAAATGGTTAATTCTGGATATGTGCTATATACTACTGCTGTGAAAAATTCACAGCAGTAGTATATATAACGAAATTAAAAGGAACACTATCACAGCTAAGTAAGCCTTACAGGTTAAAGAGTAATAATCGACTAACTTAACATTTGCAGTTGAAAAACATGGTCTCCCATACATCTATTAAGTTTGTTCTTGGTTATTCATCCCATCTACAGAACCCTTCATTGTGCGTGGTCCGACACGCACTTAGCCAGTTTTTTAAACTTTTGTATTACTTACATAATGTATTATCTCAATAGTTCAGGTAAGAATCAGTGCATATACACACCGAGAATATAACCCTACCTATGCCTAAGATTAAGTGATTATAACTCCTTAGAAACAAGGAGCCGAGCCTCTTTTCAGTCAAAATTAAGTGATGAAACATTTTCAGGAGCGGTGTGAGCGTAAGATCGTTTACCCGTTTATGTGGAGAGCCCTTACGGGGAGAGGCGGCCTCCTCGAGGCAACACGAGTGTTTGTGCTCCATGCCCCACGCTCCCCTTATCACTCATTAGCGTATAACGCGGCGAGGTACAGGCTGAGCGATGCATCTTAAAATGTTGATGGAGGAGAGTGAGGAATGTTGAATTTTTTTATGATGAAGGAGAATTGTATTTTAGCTTAAGATGGTGAACGAAGCTTTTGCAGAATAATAAGAGTTAACAAATAAAACGGTAAATATAGAACACAAGCTTATATAAATGTCGTAGTATGATTTGTTAATTCGAATTTTCGCGAAAACCATAGGGATATTGCGAAAACACGGTTAATTAGAAAACGGCGAAATCATTTCGGCAAGCAACTTGGTTAAAATAGGTTGGTTAGAACTGTGACCAACCGGGTGGCAGCGGCAAGCGAGCGCTACTTCCAAGTTACTTGCAGAAATGTTTCACCATTTTTCTAATTATCCGTGTTTTCGCAATTTCCCTAGGGTTTTCGCGAAAATTCGAATTATTAAATCATCCTACGATATACACATACACATATACATGACGTTGACTTTGCACTGCTAAGGAAGAACTGGAAGGTAAGTGACAAGTTCTATGTTATGGGATTTGGTTTCCGCACTTAGTCCTTCAGTGGACCATTGTGCGTGGTAAGTGACAAGTTATTAAGTACACTAACCAACTAAAGCATTGCATTTACATCACTTGTCAATAACATTGGGAGTCTTACTCAGCTTTGTATATTGAATAAGAAAAGAACAGAATTATGTTACTTAAAAGAACATATCATAACATCACGCCTAGTTTCCCCAAAGGGTTAGGCAGAGGTGTACCTATAGTAGGTACTATCGAAGAACTTTATATCTAAGCAGTTTGAAAACAAAATCCCGTGAACACGATGAGCTCCTTATGTTCTGAGTTGAGCTCCACGATTACTGACAAATGCTTGCACTGACTGGACAGGTCCACTCAAATCTGTGTGGTTATTTACTCAAAAGACCATTTCAGACACTAATAGAATAGAATAGAATAGAATATTCTTTATTATGTACACAGTACACCATAAAAAAATACAGATAAAAATTTAGAAATTTTACATAGGGTGACACAATGGGCGGTCTTATCGCTAAAAGCGATCTTTTACAGACAACCTTTGGATGGATTAAAGGGAGAAGGAGAGACAAATACTGCAGGTAGTCAGTGGTGTACCATTTACATACACAATAAATACATACATTCATAAAGCATACACTTATCTATATATATATATATATATATATATACAATAATAAACATGAAACAAGATAAAGGAACAACCAAATCAACCAACCAACCAACCAATCAATCAATCAATAACCAACTAATCTACATGGTCCT
This sequence comes from Agrochola macilenta, assembly GCA_916701695.1. Classification (NCBI taxonomy): domain Eukaryota; kingdom Metazoa; phylum Arthropoda; class Insecta; order Lepidoptera; family Noctuidae; genus Agrochola; species Agrochola macilenta. The sequence goes on along the minus strand of OU753554.1, from coordinate 15,557,259 downwards.
CATATGGCTTGACCAAGATTATGTCTGGACTTTAAAAGAGACTGTGACCTCTGAGTTTGTTTCGGCCTTTCTTCTCAGAGTAGTCGGATAGGAAACGCCGAACTCATCTAGCTAATTTTAATATGACGTGTAAAGTGATTCCTGTATCCTATTTACAGAATAAACAATTTCATTTCATTTCATTTCATTTCACCACATCTGTTACCGCCCCGGTTCTATAGCGGCCGAGCGCTGCAAGCAGCAATAGTCCTTACGGTGTATAGATATGAAATTCTTCGATAGTACTTCCAGATTTAACCAGTTATGTTTAAAGGTACCATTCCTTAGCTGACCGCAGGAGGACCACAGCAGGCGACGTGCGCGCGACACGACTGCTTTCTATGTATTTCTAAAAAATACCTTCCGCAGCTAGCGTCACGTCGTTGGCAGCTGCGGGCGAGCGACAGGCGATACGTCTAGCCCAACCGCAGACGCAATAGTGCCGCCAACGCCCGAGCGATAACACGTTTTTCTATCTTCTATCTTCCGACTGGAATACGGGCTGCTGCCGCCTGCGGTCGGGTTTAGAATCATGAGTGCAGCGACATGACGCCGCGACACGTCTACTGCAGTTGCCGCCTGCGGTCGGGTACGGAATGGTACCTTAAGTCCCATGTAATAGGACGCGAGCCTATTGCTATCAAACGGGGGGCACAAATCCAGACTCTGGGCTGCGACAAAGAAATTCCTAATGGAAAAACCCAATAACACATTGCCCGACCTGGAAATCGAACCCAAGACCTCATGCACAGCAGTAACACTTGCGACCACTACACCAACGAGGCATTCAGTAAAAGAAGATGCTCAGTAATCCCAAATAAGCCAATAAGCGTGTATTTTGTTTCAAGCTGAAGACTCCCATTTTATGACAGGCGAGTAGGTATGACAAGAATCCACAAGTACCTAGGAACCTACTTTCAAATAATTTGAACAATGCAATATGAGAGCCATGGTGGCCCAGTGGTAACGGCCCTGACTTACGAATTGTAGGTCGTAGGTTCGAAACCAGACAGACGCTTTCTGTATGTAAATTATTTCATTACCACTGCTCTCAAAATGGTGAAGAAAAACATCATGAGGAAACTGGCGTGTCCTAGAACCACAAATTCGGAAACATGCGACATCTACCAACCCACACTGGGGCCACGTGGTTACAGCTCCTCAAGAAGAGGAAGTCTGTGTCTCAGCAGTGGAAATATTATAGGCTATATACAGTATGAATATTATAGGCTATATGCAGTATGAATATTATAGGCTATATGCAGTATGAATATTATAGGCTATATGCAGTATGAATATTATAGGCTATATGGAGTATGAATACTTTGTATCAAGATACGAACTTATATCGCGATTCTACGTCACAAAACTATGAATAGAATTCTATCACGTAAGCAATCGAAACGTCATTCATAATGAACTCCTGCGTCGCTTGTCGCAAAGCAATGAAACATAAAATCACACACTATGAGCCTAAGTTTAAAAGCTACGTTCCTAGGCATTAAACATTTATTTATTCATCACATGCAGCGTCAGTAATCAGGCAGGTGATTCTCACAAGTCGCCAGGTATAGTCAGACTCAAAAAGATATACACCTAGATCTACAAGAATTCATTTAATTGTTTAGAATTTGTATTCCTTATTACTGTAGCAATGAGTAGCTAAAACTACTTAAGTATCTAAGTAAGTTAAAGGCTCTTGCAGACTAACGCGACTTGTCGCGCGGCACCGGTAATTGATCTACCGTGAAGTTTTCTAAGAAATCCTTTTTCGCGGCGCACCGGTCTACACGACGCTTAATGTAATAAGTTTTGACGTTTGCTTCAATTGATTGATTCAATTCAATTGATCGACAACACATTGATTCAAGATTATGGAACAAAGATTGTAGATAATAAAATGAATTCTCGAGGCTGACTGTACCTATCGAATGCGATTTGACTGGCGATTGCACATTAAATTACAAATAAGACCACGAATGCATCATTAGACAGTAGGCCTACTTACAGGACCGTTACACTTCTGATAATTTTATTCTATCGCTTGCATAGATTGAAATCGTTAGATTCCCGACCCCGTCAAACGATAGTTTAGGCTCCCGCGGACAGGGGCGACGCGACACTGATAGAAAAGTTTCCGTGAAGTAATAGAAATTGTTCCACCAGAGTCGCGTCACGTCGCGCCTTTCTGCGGGAGACTTTATATTGACATTTGAATAGTATTGTCTCGCTCACTCATACTGAGAATCGTATCTATCCGTCGAATCGGGATGTCTGAGCTCACTTTTGTCAGTATGGACACTTTTTCGAGCGACATATGTACGCACGGCTACACATCAAGCTATACATTTCCAGTATAAGCTGACCTCACATTGTACGGAAATCCTATACAATGCGAGATCAGCATAAACTGGAAATGTATAGCTTGATGTGTAGCCGTGTGTACCTACCTGGTGAGGCCAAATCTAACGATTTAAATCTCAAACAATGTTAAAGTTGTTTGTGCTGTGACGTATTGCTATTGTTTTCAAATACGATTTGCATTTGCAATTATTGCATAAGGTAGGTATAGCTTTCGATGCGGTTTTCGATGCTATCTATAAAGCGATGAAACTGTGTCAGATTGTATCGTTTATTGAGTTCCGCTAGGAATTCTAGTGCGGTAAATATGAGTGAACATGTACTCGTTAGGTTTGTTGGACAAATTAATGTACCGACCAAACTTAAAATACTTACTTGTAATTTTGTAAGGCGAGGGAGATGAGATAGGTACCTTACGTACCTACCAATGCGACACTGTTATGATATAGGTACTAGAAAGGACCTTAGTAGGAACTGGCTATTATTATCAATCAATTCATGAAAAATATTACTTAATTATTCATGGGACATGATTATGAGAATCCACCAGACGGTTGCATGAATTAACGGTACCTACCTATGTATGTATGCGTGTGTGTGTGTGTGTGATTCTTCTTCGGACGCAAGAAGGAGTTCTTTGATTCAACTTCTAATTATTCATCCTTCCTGTTATAAATAAGGGAGAAGGGTGTGTCAGACTTTTACTGACTAAAACCCACCGGTGTTCCTTCCGTTGCCTGTGTGCCGGGGCCGCGATATTTTCGGACAAACCCGCTGAGACCTAAGATTAATTTGAGTATTTTTTCGCTTATCCAAAATGGGTATGGTATGTACTCAGACCTAATAAAACACCAAGACAGAGCGTACAGAGACAATGAAGTGAAGCCGGTTTCGTAAACATGTGTGCTCTTTGTGTTGTGTAGTTTGATTGTAGTGTCATTATAAAAGGTTGTAAAATGAGCGTGTGACGTGTATGCACAGAGCGGCGCGGTGTAGTTTTGGCATGCTTCACTGTATTGTTCGTAGCGCTCAGTCTTGGTTTTTTATTTGGTCTGAGTCCATACCATACCCATTGTATGTTTACAAATAAAAAAATTGTTAATGTATGTGAACGCCTAGTAGGTACACGAAACAAAAACATAAAAACAATGTTATCAAACAACCCACACCATAAAACACCTCTCCCCTGACAGGCAACATAAAGGGACGATCGAAAAATGACGCTAATGATAGCATCTATCGCCGCACATCATCAAACACAAACAATAACGGCCAGACAGTGGACAATCGCTAGCGACGCAGTAATTGCCCATATATAGGTAGGTACATACACAAACTACACCGATTACAAAAGTCAGCCCCGAGCACACGCCGCCACTCCGTTCGTTATTTTCGCTAAATGGGCCCATTTGAAAATTAACTACACGATTGCTTCCGAATAATGCGCCAGTGTGGAGCGATATATCTCACGACAAGTGCTGCCTAAACAAATGAGGGGATGTTGTGCGTAAAATGAAAGATTGAATACAGCGCCATCTTGCAGGTAGTAGCGGAACTTGAACGACAACTAGCTAACTTACATGAACATAGTTATAGAGAACTAGAAATATACATAATTTTGTAAAAAATACATTTTTTATTTATTATGTGTCGTACTTTTTTTTAAATTAGTTATTACTAATTTTAAATGTTTTCGGTTACTATTACTATTGTAACCGAAAACATTTGTTCAGAGCATGGAGGTTACGGCGTAATTTTGCTACTCGTCGAGAGATGGCGTTACGAGTCAAACCAACAACGCTTCTCATGCTTATATACGACCAAAGATTTTCTTTAGGCACATATTTTATATCAACGACTAACTGTTTATAGAGAGATTATTTCAAGTAATAATATTTAAACATTAATTACTCTATAAATATTTACCAGTAAAAAAGAAGAACAGTGAAATTTCTGTTCAGTACATGTTCAGTACATGTTCATCAACTTTCATAACTACCTATTAATTGGCTGCATCCATTCGTCTTTAAAAGAGAGATATAAACTTATGCTAAAGCAATTCGCAGCTAGAAAACATGAAAACAACAGCGTTCGACTGAAAAATAAAAACCATGCAACAGACCGGAGCGTGTTGTTGAAAACTGTTGCCATGAAAAATGACCTTTTCGAGCGAAGTAAAATAAATTGTATCTCTGCGATCTTTTGGTGTAAGAAAAATGGCTGCACATTTTTCAACTTCGGCATATCGTTAAAATTACCAATCTTTTCTTGGTTTTAAATAATAAAATACATTGAATACGTCGCTATTGGGTAGGATTTTTTTATAGAATAACGAAATGAACCTCACCTGAATTTGCTCAGCAGCTTTTTTCGCCAGCCCCGGATCTAGTATCGTGATGTCAAAGTCATTGGAACATTTTTTCGTCGCCTCACTAAACGCTGCTGCGTTGACATAATACGCAGATCCCCTTTCACTTGTCTCTACCGGAGAATTGGGAGACAATATACCACTATCTGTATCACTAACGTTCGCCGATTTCCGGACTAGACCGGAGTTTTCACCGCCTGGAGACTTTAGTGGAAACCGCGATTTGTTTCCAGTAGGGGACTTCAAAGGAATCCGGGATTGTCTCGATCCGTCCGGAGCAAATCCGGTGGTTGGATCGAATATCACATAGTTGTCTTTGTCGCACCTCACTTTATTATTCACCGTCACTGTATATTTTTTATTAGGACTAAGGTTTAGAAAAGGATCTTCGGTATCAATAGGACTTTCAGGTATTATGGATTGTATCTTAGGTGATATCTTTGGTACTGATTTTCCGTCTATAGTCCGCCTTATCACAGTGTCGTTAGTAAACTTCAATCGCACATATTCGTTAGATATTGTTCGTCTAACTGGTGATGAGAGCAAAGGCGATGGCTTACACTCTTGCAAATTAGTTTTGTTTTGAAATAAATTGATCTTTGGTTTATCCATTGTTCTAACTGGAGAAAACGGCAATTTTAACTTGGTTGTAACTTTTTTCTTTTGACTTGAATTTAAATCTATACTTCCCTTTAGAGTACTTTTGTACACTGGTAACACACTTGCCTTTTCCTGGACCTTTAAAGGTTCTTTGGCTAATTTTGAACTATTTTTACCTAAGTCAAATGATTTGTTTAATTTCCTTATTGGTGCTGGCGTTTTAAGTCGTCTATCTTTGATCTTTTTATCGGGGGAAACATTGGCAGCAGCAGTATCATGTTTCTCGTTAATAGAGAAAGTCTCTTGTTTGATAAAAGTTTTGCTACGATCACGTAGGAGTGTTTCATTTTGTGCTGCTTCAAATAAATGATCGTTAGGGTTACCAAAGATACTATCTATTATGATATCTACGTCACTGGATTCAGAGTTGCTTTTAGAGGATCTGTTTTCATTTATTATGCACGATATTCTTTCTTCCACATCAATGAGTGAATCTGATTTGTCAGTATCGTCTATACTTCGTGAGGTACCGCTACCGGAGTCTGAGGGCGTTTGTACTTCAAATATAGCATCGTGTGTTGGAACAGATTGTTTTCCTGAATTCTCTGGACACGAAGATCTTCTTCGTTTCACAGTACCTGTTTCTGTAGATGGTAAATCCCAGTCTGAAACTTGCACAGCACACTGCGCCCCACTATGTTTAGAACGTCTTGGGCTTGTCATTATAGTAACATCGCATCGTTATTTCACTATCTACATTTGTCTATCTTTTGTCATATACTGTACACGCCTGTAATTGTAATGTTGAAACATCGTTGGCTAGTAATTGTCAATAGAATTCATATTTAATGTACGGCATACGAGCACTACGATCGTTAGTGGAATCAAACACGAACGGGTATCGGGCTCGATTGTTATCTAATTACAAACTTGACGCTGGTGCACATGGGACCCCGGTATCTATGTTATTTTCTCTAATGGAACCATTTGTTTTCTGTTCTGTGACACGGAAGGGGGTTAGTTTTGATAATAATGGCATTTATTTTGTAAAATCGAGTTTGTTTCCCATTTAAGTTAAGTATAATTGCCAAGTTATCGCCTAAAGGCAGCAGATTTCTAATACGAAACAAAATTTCGTTCATAGCTGCGAAAAGCGAAACCAAACTTGAATTCAACTAAAAATCTTTCTCCAACACTCTTGCTCAAAGTCTTAACAGCTAGAAAACTCGGCAAAAATGCCTCAATTTAATCAGTAAGTTGTGCAGGTAGACGTAAAGTAGTAACAGCACGTTTTATCTCTTAGACATGAACGTTTAGGTGTAGGTCGGCGGCCGGTGGTGGCGGAAGGTAGTTTTTATGTTCCGTCCGGGGCTCCGGGCGGAGTCGCCGCCTCCTTGGCTCGTCGGCAGCCGTCCGTACGTGCGCCTTGGGAGAAAGTTACGTGGTCTTGTATTATGCAGGCTAGTTGAAATTCAACATTTTTATTATATTCTGTCTCTAGAGTGAAGGCATTGTTGTGTTTGTTTTGTGATTTAGGTGTTATCTTCGACATATACCTACTGTAGAAAGACTAATTCATTTTATAAGGCACGTTTTTTTAGTTTTTTTAGTTACACATACAGTAACGAATTAAATTATTCGGTAAGTTATATGTATAATAACTATGTTTAAAAAACCGAAATCATAGTACTCAAAGGCATTCGGTCTATTACAGACCTTATAAAGGACAATAACATCAGAATCCGCAATCAAAATAAAACCTCGACAACAATAATTAACTTTTCTGACGCCTCAGTGCAGAACGTCAGAACTACTAACAATAAAGTGAAACGAAATGAACTTACGAAGTTGGCGGGATTCTGACAAATTACCCCCAAGTGTCCCCTCACTAACCTAATTACCCGATAAGTTAAAGCAATAAATAACGAAGGGCGAGGACTTACTTGCACCGAAGCAGCCGAAACTACAATAAATAGTTCTACGTGGTTAGTTAAGACCGGTACACATTACAGGGAGCCTTAATAGTAACCGAAGTTAGCTTAAACGGTGTGCGCTAGGAACTTTACATGTTGCGTCTTAATATCCCGTAGTGCACAACTGCACAGTACACATGATGTATGTATCGATTGCAGAGGAAAAATAATATAGTTTTTTGAAAAAAAAACAAGGACGATTTGCTCATAGACATCATCGGATGCCTGTCTAAATATATTTTATCTAATCCTTTAGGCTTCACGCCTTCAACCAACTTTGTTACTATAAATGTTCATTGTGGGTACATGCTTCGGTTCGTGGTTACGATAACTAGTGGTCTTGAACAACGTGACCACATTTCCACCAAAACCCAATATTGTTTCTTGTCGATTCTGTCTGTGGTCACCGGTACCGGTTTGTGTCCATTTGAATTAACTACCTCTATTTCGGAAAACCCTATTGGTAAGCATTGGTCTATACCTTTCTATCTAGTCATATTAGACAGGCTGGCTATTGATACTTATAATTGGGCAATGTGGTCGTGCATCTAAGAAAAAAAAAGAAAGATTTTTTTAATTCTGCATAAACAAAACGCAAGCAACAAAATTAAAATACACACATACAAAGTAGCCTCTTATTCAAGCAAAAAATAAATAAATCATGTAGTAAGTATACAGTCGTAGGTCTCGAGTTCGAACCCAAGGCGCTCGAACGCACCTCTGACTTTTCGGATTCATGTGCGTTTTGTATAATTATAACTTGCTTTAAAAACGGTGAAGGAAAACATCGTGAAGAAGAAGACGGCATGTGAAGCCAAGTCAGAGGTTGGCGCCAGAGCCATGGGCGGCTAACTCTGACACCAGGTTAGTCACTAACCACAAGAAAAGAAGATTGCGTAATCTGTGTTACGACACAGGCAAATGACAACAAACAATCTTAACAAAAACAAAATGCCGATTGTAGAGTGGAAAAATAACTACTTTTGCATACTTTTCTAACTAACAAACAACAATAAAAAATAACAATCAAGTCGTGCGTCGCATCTGTACAAGAACAGATTACACAAATACAATAGAAAAAGTTTAAGATACTACCACAACAACAACCAACATACTCCACCAACAATTTTTTTTGTCTAGTATCATTTTTAAGTAGGTACTTATACTAACATAAATATGGATCACTCTATCTGATTTTAATAAATTAATTAATTAAGATGTTGTATGAGCCTTTTTAGTATTTAAGCAATCATTTAACTATTTGAAGACATAAAGATACATATATAATAGTAGGTTTGTTAAACACTACCGAAAAAAAACAGTTCCAAAATGCATAAATAGCTCTACCAACATAAAAATATGAACTGCAAATCCGAATACCGAAGCACAGAAACACTTCATGCATTTATCAACTGCCAGCACAAGTTCCCTCTACATCGCATCATTATATCAGCAAACGGCAAAGGCATGGTTGGGATTGTCTTCGGAAAGGAACTTTATCGGTCAGTGTCCGTCCCAAAGCCATGAAATTTATTGGAACAACATATCCCCTCTACATCCGACACAAACTTTCTAATTTGTTAGCTCGGTGCAACCAGGGTTGCTAATATTGGATCCCAGGATTCATTCCGCAGGCGGAAACTAATTGATAACTTTGTAGGGAGAGTGTTTATGTGGTATATTGAACTTATTGGTTTATTGAGAGAATGGAATTAGATTTGCTTGTGTGCATTCTAGAGTTTATTTATACTGAATGCTGAATAAGGAAAACTACATAAAAATATACAAAGATGAAACCCCTAATTCATCAAAACTTCACATTTATCGGGCTATAAAAATACCATCAGTATTTTCCTCCTATTCAAGTAAAAATGCGATAGAATGTACCGTAATTTTATCGATGGAAGGGATGACCAAGTGAGTCAACAAAGTTTTATTCAAAGAAGTATACTATTCGTTGTTTGTCAGGCCGTTGTTAAAAGCTCCCAAAAATCAATACTAGGACTTTAAACGATATACAACCTCAAAAAAACTCTAATCTGGTATCATTATCACCCTCCCCTTTTTCATTCCATTCATAACTTTTCAAAGAAGTGTTTACGATGTCCATATTTTTGTTGTTAACTTGGCAGGTTGGCAGCCCTGCATACGGTGCAATGTATTTACCCGTACTTGGTTCGGCACGTGCCCTTTGCTTTGGAGTAAAGTTTACAATTCAAGTTTGTGCAGTTGCATACCCTGTGAACTCGGGAGTTTGTTTGTAAGTCTGTGGAGACTTGTGATTGGATTATTTGTTGCAGTGAGTTTACGCAGACTGTATATTTCATTGATCTCTTGTCTATTGCTGATTCGAAGGGTTATCGTTTAACAATTGCCATTTAGTTTTCACAAATAAGGTTTATACATTAACACACAGCATACAAATAGTTTATTACCAATATTTACAAGTTCATTGTCAGTTTAATAAAAGTTAGGAAGTACCTATCAAGTTAGTTAACTGAACACATCTACACAAATAAAAAACTTACAGTCCCACTTGATTTATTTATTTCGTAATTATAAAGGCCTCTAAGCTCCTAATATAAATACAAATAAAATTCAAAGCCTGAGATACGGAGCAATTACTTTAAAACACCTGGGCGGTACAAATTAGCTACATTTGCACAAAATCACACCAGGAATAACAAAAACACGCCAATTTTAAGGAAAAACAGACCATCTAATTTACGGAACCCATAAAACGAGGCTAACGTATACTGTTTCAAATATTTCTTATCGTCGCGTTCCGACTCCCCCGTGAGCAAAAACAGGAACTTTAACTGCAAGACGGGCCCCGATCCCGTACGTCTTAAGTGATTTACAGGCGCACTGCGACCTGCCTCGGAACAGCCTTCAAGGGGAGAGCCTCCTTGAACCGGGTTACTAGACTTATCGCACAAATGTATCCATCCGTCCCTTTTCTTAATACAAACCCAGAGAAGGACAGAATATTTTAAGCCTGCAATAGAAATTTGAACGGTGTACGCCCCAGCAATATCCGCCTAAATGGGTCAGGAAGGCGAAGTTTACGTCGCATTTCAGCATTAGGGAAACCGAAATGCAATAAAATCCGGCAATAGAGACGGAATTAGAAAATTATACCGAAGGAGGTTCGAGCTTCGACCTCCAAAAGGGGCTCATGAACTTTTAGGCTATGATTAGTATATTAAATTATTTTCTCAAACTCACTCATGCTCTTTATATGGAGATTACATTTCCCACTGTATGCATACATACGACTCGTAAACCTTGCTTTATAATTTGTTTTATGGCTCCAGCGAAATTGACTTCATTTTGCTGTAGCTATACGTATACTTACAGGCTTAGATGAAAAACATACTTGTTTATTTAAGATGTTACCTTTAAGGTAGATATTTCTGGTAGTACATAACTTGATTTTCATAGTTGTGTTACATTGTGACATAATAAAAAGCTGATTAACATTTTGTTTATGGGCCAAAGTTAACTTAAAGGAATGTTCCTAAAGATTAAAATTACAAACCAAAGCGTCTTCGATATCTGTTTGAACATTATCGTTCATTATTAATTGTCTTAAATTAACTAAACAATATGAAACAATTTAAAAACTAACAGACTTAAAATAATAATAATAATACGTAATAATTATGTACATGTATATAAGAAAGGGGTGGGGGGGGAACAAGTTGTGTTACTGTTATGTAGTAAAAGTACCACTTAAATAATATAGAGTCCAAAACCCATCCCACAAACCTCTAAATAAACATATTAATTGCTTAACTGGCCTGTTCTAAACCGCGGTCACAACTACAAACGCGAGATTAAACCAAACAAACTAATAAAAGGCCCGAAACAAACTGTCCGATGCCCTTTTCAACAACAAACATAACAAATAAAACCGAATGTGCCGTGTACACACTGGGGTTGCATCGTACACAATTTAGCGTGGCATTAACACAGCAATATTTTGTCGGAAAGAAATATTATTTGCATTCGTAATGCTGGGGTGGCCGAGTTGGGACTGGGGTGTGCATTCCTGCACTACAGTGCACTTGTCTTCGCTTAGGGTGCGTACACACGATGTGTGGACGCATACAGATACGTGCAAAGGTCGCACCTATAGTTTAGAAATCCTGACCATTCGTATTGTATAACAATGACGTCACTTCAACAGTAAATTATTTTAAAAAAGCACTACGCACTTCATTCAAGTGTTCAGTTTTCTCGTAGCAAACGTCTACGAACGCGCTACGAAACGCCTACAAACTATTTGGAATTTCGAATCACTTACAATTCATCTTATAATCCGCTACTCTGAGCGTGCAAACATCTTTAAAAGCATTAGAGCGTATAAAGGGTGTGTGTCAAACAGCAATAGTTACACCGACACCCCCACATACATACACACAAATGCATTTGTTGCAATGCAGGGGAATTTTCGATTAAATATTTAGATTAGATTTTTCGTGATCCATTTATCATGGTTTAATTGTGTTGGGGCGATGGCTCTTACACTGATGAAAGCGGTCATAGTGTTTCTAGAGATTTGTTTTGTAATCCTTTGATATGATAATGTAATAAGAAAACGGAGGACCTCTCTCCCTTTGGACGTCTTTGAATTGTATTAGGTACTTTTGTATTAACATTATTCGTACATTCTCTCTTTTATATTCAGTAGCAGTAGAATAACAGCTATTATCCTTGTAGACAAAGCCTGGAATGGTAATATTGGCTATTATGTTTCTTTCAAGATGAAGGCACACAATACGTTGGCATCAAGCTTATTTGATCATGGCTGTATGAAATGAAACCTAATCATTATCATAAGGTCTAGTAGAACCTCGTTTCTCCTGTGATGTTTATAGCTTAGATATATGATCAACGTATTTATGTATTAATTTTGACTGTTACCACAAGGGTAAATGCTAACTTATATAATACTAGCTTTTGCCCGCGACTTCGTCCGCGTAGAAGTCGAAAATAGATCTAACAGGATTTTTTATTGGTTTTTTACGTTATTAATTTAGTTATAACATATAAGTTATTATGTTAAAATGTTTGAATACTTATAAAATATAACAATCTTTAATATAGTGTAGGGATTTTAAAGGTTAAACATAAAAATAAAATAAAAATTTATAGTACGATGACTTTCGAGACATTCCAATTTTAAAGAGTATTTGCATTGTACCAAGTTTTTATTTGAGTTCAACCTATTTTGAATAAAGTCGGATTGAGTTTTCAAACATGTGTCAAAATAAAATGTAATTCAAATCAAAAGCACTAAGGAGTATAGATATCAACTTCGAAGCAAATCTCTCCCAAAATAACTTTCTACCCCTATTTAACACCGTTAAGGGATGAATTTCAATAAAATACGAAACACGTCTTCCATCAATTCTGCTAAAGAATGTTTATGCAAAATTTGAAGTAGATTGGACCAAGGAATCACGTTGTCCGATACAAACTTTGCCCCCCTTTTTCACCCCCTTAGGGGTAGAATTTAGAAAAATCCTTTCTTATCGAATGCCTACGTCATACAAAGCACCACACCCACCAAGTTTCAGGTCTCTACGATCAGCGATTTAGGCTGTGCGTTGATCCGTCAGTCAGTCATTCAGGACAAAGCATTTTATATGTATAGATAATATAATACTTATAAATGCGAAAGTGAGTTTGTTTTTTAATACGCTTTCATGCTAAGCCGGCTGAACGGATTTGGATGAAATTTGGCACATGGTTAGACCATGAACTAGGTTAGGATATAGGATACTTTTTATCTCGGTAGTACGTTTCCGTGGGATAATTTCTGACCTCCACGCGGTCGAAGCCGAGGGCAAAAGCTAGTAACTATTATAAAATCGAATAAGGCAGTATTCCGTATAAGAATAATTAATTAAATGTGATACGCATTGAAGTTTCAGCCTGTAGAGATCATATTATTTCACACACGTTTATGACTTACCAAATTGGATCTTAAGAGCAGTCAGACATCTTAACAGCGTAAACTTAATTGCTCATTTAATCGCAGAGAGCAGTCCAGACAATTCGCAATAAATATGAATTATGAAATAGATGCAGCTCGTCCGGCTGACCCACGTGGACGTGAAAGCATGTACGCATAATTATATCCGAGTACCAGGCAGACAGACCTGTGGGCGTCCATGGACAAAGTAGTATGTATGGTTATTCGGTTCACAGTCAGTCATTTGGACGTTGGAAGCATTAATTAATATTGATTAACGGAGTGCGATACCGATACGGTCTTTTTTATTAAGGCAAAGCTGTTTTTTGTTGGGTTTAATGATTATGTTATTTTTTATGGGATTATTAATAATGCGATTACAATTAAGACTGTCTTTAAGTGAAGAAGTAGGCACTAGACAGAAGTGTGTACTACAGCCACCATCCACATTTCGTCAGAAGCGGTATTTGTGGTCATGTAGAGGCGAACCTACTGCAATTTATGGGGTTGGTAGGTCTCCTAACACACTGCTTCAATCTGCAACTGAGGGTTTACGGACAGAAAATCTAATTAAACAACAATTACAGATCAATTCTGTTGATTATTTAGGTTTGTTCCAAAATCAATACTTTTCAAACTCGTTAACGAAACAATTATTTCGCGGGTCGACTCAAAAATAAAACAATAACGCTAAACGTCAATTTTCATTTAACATCCATTTCAATCCTGCCAATCACAAAGGACGTATTTGGCTGAATAATTATTGCCTTTGCCGACATAGCTTGGAACACACGTTCCATTACAAAGGGATCACCATTTCCAGTTCCCAACGACCATAAAAACCGTAAAACCGTATTTTCCTTATTATGTGCTCTCCTAATATGTTTTAGCTTGTTTACCGTGTGTTTTGGTAACAATGTTTTTTACTTAGCCTTACGTATTTGATCGTGAAATATTGTGCTTTTCTCCGTGTTTACTGAAACATTTTGTAATGAAATTACGACTTTTTAGGGATTTAAATGAGTCAAGGTTTTCTTTAGAGCTTTGTTTCGAGTGAAATAGAAAGAGAAAAGAAACATTGTTACATAGTTATAACCTTCTTTAGGAAAATAATAAAGACAATGGAAAAATAGCAGCATTTAATCTTGTTACGAAATGTACCTAACGTACCGATGTCGAGAGAATATTAATTAGAACAAGACTGATGATAATCAACGTTGCCGAAAGTATTTTTAAAGAAGATTAGGTTACTTCACGATTTCTATGCTGGAATACCATTCATTAGACCGTATGTATCGCGTTTTATATGCCAACCACGTATTTAAATACCTGCTAAAAGTAAAACTTAGCCAATCTTTCATCCTAAACTTACATCGTAAGATAAGAACCTACAAAAATATGAGCCAACATAAGTTATTCCAAAGTATGCCCAAACTCCTCAAGTTCATAAGTCACCGGCCGTGCGAGCGTGGCGTGCGGGCGTACGGGCGTGCATGCGGGCGTGCGAGAGTGCCACAGGAGAGCCCCGATCCCTCCTAAACCTCTTTCCTATTTATATGCAGATTCCATGACCGACCATAAGTTATCCGAACACCGGATCATACCCTTAATGATACTCGGATAAATGGAAATGGTTCGTCGTAAGGGCGAATTTTTACACATTTAGAACTTTGTCATAATTAATGCGTCAAGAGTCAACGGTTTGGAATTAATTAATGCGGGGCGACATCTTGTTTTATTATTGAAATGCGGAGGGATTAGTCGGATTAATATCGTTAGTAGTTATCTGTAGGTAGCTGTAGTGAATTTCGTGCAGGCTGTGCTCGTTTTAATGGCGTTATATGTAATTTTATGTGTATAAGTGCTCGGCGACACGACGCCGTCGCCGCACCGCCACCGCGCCGCTGCTGCGCATAGCTATGTATATGCAAGGTCGCCACCCCGCTGCCGCACCGCCGCCGCGGATTGTAGAGTGATATGGCAAAATCAAGCGGCTCAGTCTACATGGTTACGAAGCGCGGCGACGCGACGGCGCGGTGGCGGCGCGGCGACAGCGTCGTGTTGCCGAGCACTTTTAAGCATCTTTATATAGATATTTTGATCTACCCTGTTAGTGAAAGGTTTGGTTATTAGAATCAGTTTCTGTGCTATATTCATTTTATAATTAAACCTGATTTTAGTACCGAATATCTTCAGTAAGATATAGAAAGCTCTGCAAAAGTTTTCCGACCAAAAATACAAAACAAACGAGCTCAAGAAATATCGCAGCTCGGTTTTCATACCTCTTGTAGTGGCTTACCTACCACTGTTCACAGTATTTTACACTACCTATACAGTAAACTTTGTTAGCGGTTTCAAGTTTATCAGCTTAGTTGAGCTTTATAGGTTTAGGAGCTCAGTTTTATACCCTGTTGGTTCTTTGGGTAAATGAAAAACTTGTAAAATATTTAGATACAGTCACACATCTATTTTTTATCATCTCATTTCTTTTTGTGGATGTCGTAAAAGATGTCTATATAAGGGAAATAGGTGATGTAGGCGCTTATAGATAGGTGTTTGGTACTTTAACTGTGACTCGCAAGGAATGCTACGTTATTTTCGATGTAGACCTCTCTAGTGGAAAATTACTCCACATAGTTCAAACATTCCAACATTATTCTGTGCCAAGTTGTCTGGACTTTCAAAGTCACCTTGACCTCTTTGTTTCAGTAGACCGATAAACTACATTTTATATCTAGGTTTTTGTGAGATTCTGCCAAATCATATTGTTTCATTATTTACTTTTATTCTTTTGGAGGATATTCGGACTACATACCTAATTGTTGAAAATATTAAACTAAAATGTATAGTAAGGGAAATGAATTAATTGTTTATTAAATTGAAATACTACGTTAATTTGCCGTGTTAGAACCATTGATTAGACTTAGAGCCATTTCTTAGAAATGTCTTAGTCAGTTTGATTTGATTATACGGTCATTTCAGTTGAATTTCCTTGACTTTACGACTTTACTTTACTTTTATAAACAGAATATAAAATGACGATTTTTCATAACATATTCCTCATGAAAATCTAATAAATTCGGATAAAACTTAATGAAAAAATATGTGTTGCGTTACTTCAACTTAAATCTATTAAACGAATAATTATAAAATCTCACATAGAAAATTGTGGTTGAAAATTGCTTACTGAGTAAGCAGAATTTTGATTAAATTAAACGATATTAAGAAGGGGAGACGCGTTTGAGGGAAAATAATGAAAATATTGCCCGGGGTAATCGGCGTGCTTCGATTATAAGATCGGCTTGGTATCCTGTCTTAGTTCTTTATTAGCTTCTCCTTCGTGAAACAATACAACCTCCTTCTCATAAATTAGGGAATGGTAATCATGAATACTGGCTGAATGATTAAATTTTTAATATCGGAGAAAAATAAATCTTGGTGGTATTCATTGTCTATGATTTGATGAATATGAGACTGGCTGGCTAGACTTAGTTTTAACATTGAGATATATTTTAAAATGTCGATAACATGTAAAGAAATATGCATGGAATTAGTATGTACTATAAAGAACATCTCTGCTACGTAGTGCTAGAAAATGAGATTCTAGTGTAACATCAAAGGCATTCAATATTGAAGCTAAGCTAGATTAATGTTACTAAGAAAATATTCTCGCAAGACAGGGGATTATTTTTCCTGTTTCAGTCTCATATTAATTAGGATCGCATCTTATTAAATTTATAGTAGGAGCTATCGAGTATCGATTTTTTACTCGATGTCTGCCTTTCAATATGTCTAAAGAGTAAAAAAGTATAAGGTAATATTATTGATTTTTAATAAGTCAATATACCTACAGAGTTTTATATGAATGGGATGTTGTTTTTTTTTTTTCTTTTTACTCTAATGTATTGCCGTCTTTTGGTTACGTAAAAAAAGAAAAAATACGTGTCCAATGTTTTTTAATAATCTATCTGAGATTATTTATACTGACTTGTGACGTAGCGAGCCCCCCATCCCCAACTTTAATGCGTTTTATCTTATTTTTTAAAATTAATATGATGAAGCAAAAAATACATGTCTAATATTTTTTTTTTATTATCTGACTGACGGACTAAATAGTATTTTTTTTTCCGCAGTTATCATCCCTACTGTAAAATAAGTAATAAATATAGAATTCGATTTTCCCGATAAGGGAACACAATTCTCATATAAATGTTTATTTGCGTTTATATGTAAAACCGTTTTTTTTTTCTTTAATAACATCAAACATTTATATAAGCATTTTAAAGACATCATTTTATTAATCTCGTACAAATATCCGATTAAAAAGGGTCACCAAATTACTCAACGTCACTTTGCACTGTCACTGACGTTGATATGCGACTATGCACAGTACAGAGTACAAGTAACTTAGTACATAACTAAGCAATATGCAAATACTGGCCGGACCATCAATCCTGTCCGTCGGGCACAAGATAAATAGTGGCTCTGACACTTGCACATTGCAGCCATGTCGAACGGGGTAGCGTTTACATTTTTAACTCCGAGTACCGAAATTGTGACGTCATTTGTCACGATCGGCGGTTCAATGGGCACGCATGAGTTTTATTTCAACAGGCGATTAATTGAACATATTCGAACATTTATATATGTCTTGTGGGTTAAAAGTTTTATGTTAATTAATTTAATGATCTTTTTACACTATATTTTCTGCAATTAATGCGTAACCATCTCTCTGATTGGAAACACTAACGAATTCAGTGGTTATTATTACCTATAATATTTCAATTTCTTTGTAAATTTTCTAAATTGTGTTTTACAAAATAGGTACAAAAGAATTTTCTACAAAGAGAAATGAAGCAAAGCAGAACATTTTCTATCGGTGAAACGTAGTGTGACGTAACATAGCATGTTTAGTATATGGATACACTTTGTCCACAGCTGCAGTGGCGGGTTACGGATGCAAAATATTGCTTATCTCAATAAAATGTTACTCTCGGCTCCCTTTATGTAACTACGGTACTATAACGTAGCATACTTTGTTTATGCCAGTACAGTTACTCTACTAAATCGTTTCTTTACTCTGTGACTAAAGTAATGAAAACTGCTACAACATCACTAAGTTAGGTACTGTAAGTTCCCTTCAAAATGGTTGAGCTAAATGGTGCTGATCCATGCGTCATGTTCGTGAACGGGTGCAGTCAGTGGGGACTGGTCATCTCTTAGCTGCCAAGGCTTATTATGAATTGATTTTAATTTTTGAATTGTTTTTGCTTTATTACGGATGCTTTTAACGTGCACGTCTCTCTACATTGTTCTCACATGTATAATTACAACATGAATGATGTAACCAATATTTTTTTAACAATATTCTGATTTAAAAGAGTGTCCGTAGAGTTTCTTGCCCGTTCTTCTCCATAGGAACCTACTACGCGTTGGAATGGGCAACTAGCTTCATATTTCTGACTGACCGACCCCTTGACAATTCAAAAGTTGAAATAAATGCTTTGAGTTTGAACTGTAAGGTTTTATGCGATAAGCTACCTTGTATTGTAAAGGCTGCTAAGAAAACAGCCGTGGCTACATTCAAATATTCTAGCAATTAGTGTTTAAATAAAAAGGAATGTGATTTTTGTTAATGACAAGACGGTCGGCCCCCGGCTTGTCAGTGCGGGCGATTATTATAAAAATCTATGATTGAATTCTTAAACACAATATAATTATCGGTTTTACTGCAAGAAGCCTTTTATTTGATGTGGAACCGGTACCGCAGGCTCCCAAATAGCCCTTATTTTTAAAGACAATATTATGTAAGTGGTTCTCTACAATGTCATCTTGCAGTGAAATCCTCGTGATTGTAATGTTATTTTATAGGGGAAGATAAAAACTATCTGAAAAATGGCTGTCATTAACCTTTTCGGAAATTCTCATTATCATCAACAGAAAGTATTAGAACCATCTTCGAGCTGTGTACGTTGCTTCTAAATAGGCATAACAATAAAATTAATTTACGAGGTTTTCTCTGCACGGAGACGAGAAGTCGTTTCGTTCCAATAACATCTTTGTTTAATTAATCAACCCTAAATTACCTAAATAAGGGCTAAATCAGCAGTAACACACTAATATCATCCCTAAAGTCAATTTTAACGGGCATTAACTTAATTTAATACCCCAATTATTGAGTGAAAATTCGGGCATCCGTGAAAGGTCAAACAAGGGGCAGGTATCGGTAAGCCAGGCTGTAACTCAACAGGTATTACCGTGATCCTGAATGACCGGTGTCCGGCCGTGAATTAACATGGCCTCCGGACTGTCCGGGTTGTCCAGCCGGACGATGCGATTTATGGCACTGTTAATGACCCCACGCTATGATAACTGGTTATTTATGAACTGATACAGCAGGAGATTATGTTGGGTAGGGGTAGTTTTGAAATACACTTTGTTTGTTCTTCGTGATAAAAATATCAGCGGTGTTAATTTAACGGAAATTGATCATTTTTATTAGCATATCAATTACCATACCAAAATATTTTTTCAACACACTTGCTCGTAAAGTGGCTCTTATTGAACCGCTTTTGGGTTCAAAATGCAGTGTATTAAACACGTGTGCTTTTTACTTTATATTACCGCACTCGTGCGGTAATGTGCGCCACAGATAACTAATCTGGATTTGGTCACGACTCGCTAAAAACAATAAAAACCATTTGTAATTAAGGCATGTATAGCAAACAAACACTAAAAATACTTATTGTGTATAAGTATTTTTTGTGTTTGTTTGCTACAACACACACATTACATTCAAACAAAATAATTTTATTATAATAAACACCAATAAGAAAAGAAGACCATCAAGAGAAAATAGTGAATCAAAGTGCACTTCACTATGATTCACTCTGTTTTACATTGTTATGTTGTTACGACTACTACAATAGCATCTTTAGTTACACCACAACCACTAACTCGGTATTTATTCGACGTACTTACAACCAGTATCTCGCCTCAAGCGGAAACCTGAAACTTATCTGTGAAGACGTTATCGCTCGTTGTGTTGTTGTTCCGACAACGTACTTAGTACGTACTTACCGCCTTTCATGTTCAGAATCAATTATGTTACAACACTACGGATTAGTGATGTAACTATGAATTAATTAGAAGGTAATTATGTATTGTATTAGCATGTTATGGTACAGTTTCGTTGGTATTTGGGGTTCCTTATAGAGCATAAAGAAGAAATGAGTAAATCAAGGAGAATACAAATGCAGAAACACAAAAATGATAAAATATGTAGAAAGGTGAAAAACATTAAATTAGCTAGAAAAAGATGGAAATTGCAACAATTCTTAGAATATCATAGGAGGATGGAAGCTTATTTTAGAACCATGTGCATTATAAACATTGTAGAAAAAAGTACAGTTCTCTACAATGTTAGCGTAGAAAAAGTTTCCTTAAAGAAAATCATAATGAGTTCATTTCAATACATGTCATAATTGAGGTGTACGGTATCCACGTGAAGAAATATGGTACTTCTTGAATATTGGAATAAAATGCTTTAGAAATGTTCATGACAAATGTTCTACTTGAAATAAATGTGAAAACAAGCCATCCCTTGCGCACCATTGTATGTAAACAATTTAAATATACCAATTAAATGTTATTATTCGTACGAATGAAGAACCTTTCGAAGAAATTCGCATTATAAGTGCACGAACGCGGGCAATTGCCGTAAGTGGAAAAAATTTAGTGCATTCCACTTTACTTCGGAAATGCAAGTTTGCTTCAAGTGTTTCCGCTCCAAGTCTGAATTGGCCACAATTAGAGATTACTTTCTACTACTTGAGGTAGTAACTAGCTTTTAACTTTACGAATTGGGTTGTAGAGTACCTTTTGTGTCTTAAAGTACACAATGTATGTGTTCTTCTAACTTAACAAACAGGTTTGTTGCACCACGTTTTATTCAAGTCGTGTAGGACGGGTGTTTTCGGGGACAGTCTTATGTCATTTTGACGTTTAAAAAGTGCCGATTCTCACCATAATTTGAATAAATGATTTTTGTTTTGAATTGATTTGACAATAATTAAACTTATTGTAGGTAATAAAAACTTTTGTTGGCCAAAAATTTATAGCCACATTATCTATTACCGATAGCAAAACTTTTTATTATGATCCTTTTGAAATTTATATTTTCAATGAAGCCCCAAAACATCTCGATCTGTTTAAACACAGCTAATCCAACTCCTTGCATAAGTGTGAACAGTTTACAAACATGTACCTCAACTCTGTTGTCTAAGATAGCTACTAATAGGTCCACACATTACTTGCGCCATCCACGACACGCATAATAACTGAAGACAGGCGTGCGTGCGAAACACCAATTAAAGGTACTCGTAATTAAAACAGGATATATTTACGACCCTTGAGACAACATGGCGCGGGGTAAGCAGCGAACGATAATTTACGATCGTCCTTGATTTCAACCCCTAACTTCCGCAGTTTTAGGGTTCAAACAGTTTGACCGAGTTTCTGAATTTATGTGAACGTAACGTGTCTAATAAAAGGCCCTTCTCGCATTAGCGGAATATCTCATGCCGCCATGATGGGTTTAGTTGTCCCAAATGTGTGATAGAGGAATTATGCGAACGGGTTTGTAGGTAGCGTTTTGATGGCAGCTGGTCCACTCAAGCTTGTAATGGTTCAGATTGTACAAACAGATAACATATATATTTTAAACATATTTTATTTTATCCAACAAAAAAACTGAATTCAATCCGGAACCAAAAAAAACATCCATAGTGAACTATAAACTTATACACATAAATACACACACACACGCAGAGGGCATACAGCGCCCTGCGCGTTCAATACAATAATGCGTTCAGGGTGTTGATGGGGTTGCCGCGCTGCTGCAGTGCTTCCGGCATGTTTGCAGAGGCGAGAATTGATGGCTTTCACGCCATCATGCGCAAGCGTTGCGCTTCCATTATGCGCAGGGTACGCGCCAGCCCCAACAGCATCCTGAAAACTATATCCGATAGGTGGGACAGCCCCATACTGGGACATTGGATACGCCTACATGCCACTGTGGCGTATTAATTAAGTTTGTGTTGTTTTGCTGGTAGATGTACTAACACTAGTTTTTAAGTCGAGTGTATACTAACCAAATGGACTAGTTATGGGTCTGAAATAAAAGATTATTATATTATTATTATAAATAAATAAATAAAATTTTATTCAAGTATAAAGTAAAATTATAATTTAGATTAATTTACAATCGAGGAAAATTATAATCTAACTGTGAAAAACCTGTGTTTCAGGCCATCAATTTACATCAAACATTTAAAAAGAAGACAACAATAGGTTTATTACTAAGCTAAATTAAAAAGAAGACATGATATTTTCAATGACTTAAAGAGTAACTATTTATTTGGGTATATTATTTAAAACTAGATTATTTAAGATATATTATGTTTAAATAAATTGACAAATAATATTAAAGTTCTGTGATAGACACTCACAGAAGAAAAAGTGGTTTTATAAGTCGAAAATGACCTGTATGATTATTCAAATGGGTGTTTCCCATGCGTTTCAACATTTTGTATAACTAATGAAGGGAAATAATTGAAGTCCTTCTCAAAGTGCTTCCGTGTAGCCCTTATGGCGGAAATCACACAATTATGTTTTTTGAGAAATCTTACCGCCTGGATTTAAGATCCCAAAACATCAATAAATACCAGCAACCATTTAATAAACTATTCACGACATGATTACGACTTGTGTCGTTTTCAAATGCCCTGACAAGCACGAGTTCAAACTTATTTATTTATTTACTTACTTACAAACTCCAAATCGTAACGACTCACGAAACAGGTGGACAATATGAAACATTAAGTAAACGACTTCCAAGTCTTCCCATCAGACACGATAAACAGTCATTGAGACGGTATCGATTTGCCATCAGAAAGTCGAGCCGTTAATTTTTAACGAGCTCGTCCCAGCTCCCTAATTCACTGCGATTATACCCACATTATAATCGATTTAAATCGATTACCATTTGTCATCGAAATGCAACACAACACTGCGCGATCTGAACAGAATCATAATAAGGTATACCTTTTTAAGTACGGTACTTTCGTTTCAACTCGGTTTAATAACAGACTTTTGATTATAAGTAAATTAACCATGCAATAATTATTCAAGAGCTCGCTCGGAGGAGCTGGAGTAGCCAAATTACTTAAGTTTTAATTTGATACAAAAACCTGAGATGAAAATTAGATAAATTGCAAGCTTTTGTTGCAGCAAGATTGAAGCTGTTGTTGTAGCCTTGTGAAAGTTTAATCAACACGTGAATAAAGTAGAGCTCTGTCTGTGATTGTCCATGTATTTGGTGCTTGTAGGTAGGTATACCGTTGAACTATTCAAGGTAGATTGTAAATATTTTAACAAGACTTCATTTAATTTAACAGCCCATGATTTATTTAACGAAGTTACATTTTCTTTTACAAACAACCTAAATAAACCCTTTACCTACCAAAGAAAAACAAAATCAAGTAAAAGAACGTGTATTTCTTAATTGTCAGAAAATATCCATATACCATTTTAATGGTATTTGCGTGTACGGGTTGGCGTAATGTGCCTTTGACAACGTTACGTAAAGGACGGCGAGCTCTGGATTCAACCCTGCGCCTGCTGCGCTCCTCAATAAATAACACCAAAGGGTTTCTACACGCGTCTAATGCTATTTGCTCACGCGACAACTTGACACAACTTTCTGCAGCGGATGATGTACAGTGCTGCTTTCAAGTATTTTATTATAGTCTTTAGTCACAAAAGGTTACGTATCTAGTGTCGTTATTCATTTGAGATATTTGAATATCGAAGAAAAATCGAAACATCATAATACATTTGAGTACATGACTACACAATACTGACTAAATTATTTCCTCTACAAAACGTGTTTCTAGTTTTAATATAACTTATTTTATTCTGTCGTAAACTATGTAGTAGCATGATTTACGATCATAACACAAGGATTTATCAAAGTCAGACATAACATCCATGGGGGCCATCTTTCCTTATTCAGTTTCCCTATTGTGATGTGTTTGTACGACTTCAAAATAATTCGCGGTCATAATAGATAATGTATTTTTGGATCGAAATATTCCTTACCTTGTTATTGTTGGGTCTAGTTAGATGACATAGGTATTATTATATTTATTGATATTGTTGCTAATTAGTACCTCTTTGGTAAATATATCCTACAGTGTACCTACGCGTTGGGCACGCCACAATTGCGGCGGTAAGGCCCCTCTTTGAGGAGTGGCTAGAGAGGCGCCACGGCGTCCTCACCTTCCGCCTGACGCAGGTCCTCACCGGACACGGTTGTTTCGGGAGGTTCCTGTTCAGGATAAAGCGGGAGGAAACGCCCGGGTGTTACCATTGTGTGGATCGCCCGGAGGACACGGTGGAGCATACGGTGGAGGTCTGCCCGGCTTGGGCGGGGCACCGCCGTGTCCTCACGGAGGCGATCGGCAGCGGCGATCTCTCGCGTCCGGCCCTGGTTCAGGCCATGGTCCGGAGCGAGAGTGCATGGGAAGCCGTCACTTCCTTCTGCGAAGCAGTAATGCTCGCGAAGGAGGAGGCGGAGCGCGCGAGGGAAATGCAAGATGCGCGCCCTCGCGCCCCTAGTCGCCGCAGGAGACGCCCCGGGCGTCGGGAGTCGCGAGCCGACTTCCGGCCACCGTAGGCGCGGGCTTGCGGACGGTGGGCAATGGGTAGCTCGCCGTCCGATTAGGACCAGGCCCGGGTCGACGGCGCGTTGTGTTCCACGCGCGCCTCAAAGAGATGTCAGCACCAACTGACGGGGTCCGTAAGGGCCAATGCCTGCCAGGGTTGCGAGTTGGTCCGAAAGGGATATCGCGGCCCCGGCACACAGGCAACGGAAGGAACACGGGTGGGTTTTAGTCAGTAAAAGTCTGACACTCCCTCTCGCTCCGCCCAGAGCGGGAGGAGTCATTTGATGATTTCCCACCCAAAAAAAAAAAAAAAAAAAAAAGTGTACCTACGCGTACCTACTTTAATGTTTGAATTTGACTAACACCATATATTTAGGCCTACAATTTGAAATGTGAACCTTTTGTTTTATATAATATCCATTAATTACAAAACCTAATCCTAACTCCCTTACCAATATTATAAATGCGAAAGTGAGTTTGTTCGTTTGTTACGCTTTCACGCTAAAACGGCTGAATGGATTTAGATGAAATTTGGCACATGGATAGACCATGACCTGGGTTAGGACATAGAATATACATACAGACATATTTTTATACAGGTACTACGTTCCTGTGGGGCAATTTCCGACCTCCACGCGGGCAAATCCGCGGGAAAAAGTTAGTTACCAATAATAACCATGCTGCCTAAATACAAATAGCATATACAATTTAAATAAGAAATCTTGTTTGTCTAGCACATACGAGCGATAAACAATACAGAAAAATGCTGCCTTTGAACGAAAAGAAATCCTGGCCAAAAAGACATAAACTAGGCATCATTACCATTCTCAATTTAAACGGTTGCCAAGAAAAACAACAATGGCCGATGTACGAGTACGTACTAGTAGAGGATCGAGACTTAGCTTTGAATCGTTTTGGTACGCTTGTCAGGTGCAATAGCAATTTTACCGAGCTCAGTCCCGGCCTACGTTCGACCCAGACAGGCCTGTTTGAGAAACGGTTAGCTGAAACCCTTACTTTTATTGCTTTCGCTACTGAAACGGCCCTTTTCTATCTTCGGGTAATGTGTTTTTCACGTTTATTGGACATTTTTATTGATTAGGTAGGTTCGAGTAACGCGGATATTGGTGTCGAGCTCGAGTATTAAGGAACGTTTGTAGTTAAAGAACCACAATGTAATTAAAGTCAAAGAAAACAACAAAAAAAAGTTACCATCTAAAATACTTTCGTTCTAAACGCTGACAGAAGGGATTCGATAATTTTGTAATAATCCTTATAACAATTTCATAAGCTCTAAGGTATATAGGTATATTGCGGAGTACCTACCCAACTAAATTACTTAAGCATGTACTGCACTAAAAGCGAAGTACAAGATTCTGATGGTACTAGTTCGTACCAACACCGAGGAGGTGACAACAATATTCGCTATTAGTTTCGACTATCGATTTTATGGATGCCGCCAAAATGTTCAGTACTCCTGGAAGCGTATTGAGCACACACCAATCACGTCATCATTATGAATATTTATTTACATGATATAGTTTTTTTGCGTAATCGCTTCAGTGCATCGTTTTCGCCGATCCGGACGAGTTTATTGCATTTGTCGCCGGCTGCATACAAAATTTTGCCAATACCTGGGTTATACGTTTATAACGCACGTACGGAACGAACTGGGATTGTGTTTTTTTTTTAAATATGTCGCTTAACAATGTTGTCTGAAAAAGTTATGAGTCTTACCTACGTGATAGTGAGAAACTATAACATAAAAAGAAAGTAAATGTATGTATACCCATCTTATTGTTATCTGAACAAGTAATATCCTTTCTCAACACAGCAGTGTTATTTTTCATAAAGCTCGTAAATGTCTGAATTCGATTACCTTTCCCCGGCTGTTGTCGGACTTCTTTTCCGTTCTATTAGGTACAAAAACCTGATCATATAAACAAAATATTTGCCATCATCCCTGCGAGAACCTTCCTTATGCAGTTACGTAGCAAAAGTCGCAGCTAAGTACGGGAGATTGCGCGGGGGAGCAATAAACTGCGCGGACAATTTGTTTAATCAAAAACAAATGTCGCTACTCATAGTACTCGGAGGCCTGCGGAACCCCCGGCGGCGGTGGGTTGAGTAACGCGACACTCTTTTGTTTTTGTTTTGACATCTGCCACGGCGAGGCAGATTTGTCATGTTAGATAATATTAGCATAAAAAAATCTTTAATAATTTACTTTAATTTGGTTTTCGCCCCTCTTTCTCGTGAGCGAAAGAGAAAACGTCGGTTTTCTCGTTTTGATAAGGTTTGACAACAGAATAAATTGTATTGGCTTTCAGAAAGTTAGTTTTTTAAATGAGGTATATATAAAAAAAACCGCTTTGCTTTTTACTTAGGTAGGTTTACGCTGTAAAAATGATAAAATCAGAAAACTTGTTAAGTAGGTAGCACACCGGCTATTATCAATTTCCTGCTGCTTATCTTACAATTTTTTTAATTTTACAATAAGTAGACGTTATCTATTCATTATAATACGTACCATAAAAAACGTACGTGTCCAACATTTTAAAGAAGTCCAGCACAAATCCACAAGTTCAAACTTTCATCTGAAACGCAAACTTTGTTCCTCGCCGCAATTGGAAGACCTGACTCAGGTAATCGCATTTGCCAACCTTTCAGAAGTCGACTTCCATAGCATCGACTTAAATAATATTAAAAGTACCTAAGTATATGGATTTGATATCTTCGGTAGTTCTAAAATATGAAAGGATCTGTAAACCAAGCTTAATTACGAAACTGTCATGAATTCATGAAAAGTATGAAAACATGGCATTACTTACTATGCCCTGATATTATTGATTTATTCCAGAAATTCCCACCGACAAATCCCCACCAATGATTTCGTAAAAACTTTCGGAGAAGTAAAGGAAAATTAAAATTAATAAAAATAAATAAGGTGGTCGGCGCTAACCTAACCGATTGGAGGATACGGCAGGTAACCCATACATGACCATAATCCTATAGCAAACTTACACATAATAATTGGTTGATTATTCTTTCTTAGCATACAAAAGTGTAGTAATGCGATAAGTTGTTATAATCGGGATGATGTGTCGCAAAAAAAAAAAAAAAAAATATTTAGTCCGTCAGACAGTAAATAAAAAATTATTAGACACGTATTTTTTTACTTTATCATATTAATAACAAATGACTTGATAAAACGCATTAAAGTTGGGGAGTAGGGGCTCGCTACGTCACAAGTAAGTATAAAATCTACATGACAAGTGATGTCAATCATCATTCTGAATCAATGTATCGCCGTAATCTTTTGATTACGAAAAAAAAGAAAAACACTTGTCTAATATTTTTTAATAATCTACCTGAGGAAGAAATAAATTTATTTTTGTCATCATCCCTATTATCTTAAAAACCCCAATAATGTCACAACATCCAATTCACTATTCCTCGCACGGATTCGCCATCTCATCTCCTCCGATACAGCTTATTAAAATAAGACCTACCTAATAAGACAAAGATTAAACTTTCTAGCTAGTAACTAAAACAATTGTTCATCAAAAACTACAGCATGACGTCACGACAGTTACCTAAGCTAACAGGCAGTTCTCCACACCGTACTACCGACTCTCCCGAAACTTTCCTCTCTAGAAGAATCGGCAAAGCGTTGATTGCATTAAAGCTGATTAAGAGACGAGTTTGCATAATTTGCCCCAAAACGTAAATATAATAGCTACACCCATATTGGTATTCTTCAGACGACTTTGCCAAAGCTTTGCCTTGTCTATTCCGTGAAAACAGTTTAATAAGATATATATTAAACTTTCTACGCAAACATTTAGTTTATCAAAACTACAGATGGTCACAAACGCCACCCCAGCTTCCGACTTATGACTTCTTACTATTCTCGACTTTTCCAAAAACTTTCCTCTCTAGAATTACAGTCGTGGCGTTGATTGCACAAAAGCAGAGCATGTGACGAGTTTCCGTAACTTGCACAAATATTGTCGCGGCATAGACATTGTTATTCGGCGCACGGCGTGTGGGCACGTCTCGAGCCAATAATTTCATGTGACTCATCTCGCTACAGTTTTCGCTGAAGAATATCAAATAAGTACGAGGATTTCGTATCGGTTTCATTGGCCTATGTGTTACGTGTGCCCATTACGAGTACATACACTTGGTAATTGAATAATATTATACCTACTATAGGTATTCCATGACTATGTAACGTAGTTGGCTGTTTTTACAGTTTTCGCTGAAGAATATCAATTTTGTATCGGATTTAGAATTAAGTATCGGGAGATTTCGTATCAGTTTCGTTGGTGTTTGCGTTACGTGTACCCGTTATATACACTTGGTAATTGCATAATATTATACTTAAGGTACTCTTTGCCTACGTATTTGGCTGTTTTTGTACTTGTTTTTAGGGTTCCGTAGTAAACAAGGAACCCTTATGTTTCGCCATGTCCGTCTGTCTGTCCGCGGCTTAGCTCAAAGACGGTTAGTACTAGAAAGCTTTAATTTGGCATGTGTATACATATTAACCATGTCAACAAAGTGGTAGAATAAAATCAAGAAAAATATTATTTTTTTAGGGTACCTCCCCTACACGTAAAGTGGGGATGTTTTTTTTTCTCGTGAGTTGTGAAAACAATTTTTAGATTCAGGGATCCGTTTGCGAAGTATTAAGCTTTTAACTACTTTTTTTTTTAGAGACAAGTGTCCCCCCCCCCCCCTGCCAGCTAAATGGTTGTACTTGGATTTGTGAAAAAATTCACAGCAGTAGTATATATTATAACAAAATTAAAAGGATAACTATTAGAGGTAAGTAGGCTGTACAGGTTAACGAGCAATAATCAACAAACTTAAATTTGCGGTTTGAAAAACATGATCTCCCATACATTCCGTATGGGAGAACATGTTTTTCAAATACAATATTAAGTTTGTTCTTGGGATAAATTCATCCCAACTACGGAACCCTTCATTGTGCGTGGTCCGACATGCACTTGGCCGGTTTTTTTGTTTTATGCATTGAAATGTGTGAAGAGATTTTTTTGATTTAATGAAATACAGACCCAATTATAAAACTGAAGAATGTTTTAATTACATCAGATAATACCGTTTATTTCAAGTGTTATTAATTAGCAATACTCATCTTTGTGTTTAAATGTGTAACAGTTTCGAAATGCTATTAGTTACAAGTTCAGGACAAATACCTAATTAATTATATTTTAACTCGTGGTAACACGTAATTAATCGTTTTCAACAGGTATTTAGTTAATTACCGCAGTATATATTACAAACTAATTAATTAATGAGCTCGTTTGATCAACTTCACATAATAAGCCGTTTGAATTTCCACGGTTCCTGAGCAACCGGTGAGTCACAAGCGTGGCCAGTCATCTATCATAATACGATTAAGTACTAGTGACTTGCCACTTTACTATACTATGCCGTACTGCCCCATTCACTTTGATAACTTTCCCCTTTTACTCAAACAAAGTCACGACAGAAAGATATTACCTCTCCAACATATCTAAGAAATCCAATATCATAAAACAGAAAGCTGCAAGCCCTAAAAAATATCCCTTCAGCCCATTTAAGCCGTAAAAGGGAATGGAAAAGTTTTTCTAAGGAAATATGACGTACATAAATATGAGCTACGGACGATGTTCCAACATTACGGTGGAATCTTTTGAAAACTTTTTAATTTATACCCGATCCATGCGGCAGTTAATCCAAAGATCACGTGAACTCACGTGTCAACACAAACACACAGTTAACACAGTTGTTTTGTATGGAAGCTTTCTCGCTTTGCCAGTTATGTGCGGCACACGTGCATCATGTTGTTGACACATTTACCGGTATGCATAAACAAGTGAAGTTCGCGGGGACAGGCCGGCCGCGCGCGAGGCGTCTCGTTAGTCGGAGCGCGCGGGGCGCACTGCCGCCCTTCGCCGGAAAAACAAGTTTCCATGCAGCCTCCCCTGCCCTCCACCCCCTACAGGATGCGCACTTGCACTGCCTTCATCTTATCTTTCCAGGGAAAATATTTTGTTATACCAAGGTTACTCTCGCCTTTGTTTACGGAAATTGCATCAGTTTCGTGTTTTGGTGTTATGAAGCAAACTAGGTGAGAAAACAACCGGCTTCTTTGGGGTGCGACTTGCGAGACAAAAAGACGTTGTGTTTTATTTAAAAGGAGACATTTCTGTTTTGAGAACCTAATAACCGTGTATTAAATGGCATGCCTATTTTCAATTACATTAAACTACTTCGGTAATTAACTAGAGGAAACTTTTACCATGCCATGCAAAGCACCTTTTAGACTGAATTTGTTAAAATATTATTTCGAATCTTATCGCCTATTAATTAATCCTTGTCTTGGGAGTATTAACCGTAAACACGTTATTAACACCTGCCCCCAAACCAGCAACATTAACGTCCCACATTAAACTCTAAACACAATACACACATAACTCACCTGTTTGCGTATCAGCAGTTATTTATGTGTTCAGGGACATCGCGATAAGTGTTCGTCGAAGATTCTTGCGCAAAGGGCTGCTACGGCGTAGCTTCCTGCCTACGAAGCGCCTACGACATGTCTTGTCGTAGACCGTCGCACTTACTTGTACGTAGATCACTTGTACTTTCCGGTTGCACGTACAGCTACGGACGATAACTTGTGGATTTTTTAAATCATGTTGGTGAATGTATGTAAAGTGTCGCGCAGACGATGGATGAGTTCGAAAGTTGAATGGACTCGTAGCGACTACGTGAATGTTGACAAAGGTTATAAGTTTGAGAGTAGTTTTTGATGTTGTTTGTTGAGTTTGCAAGTAAATATACTTGCTCGATGATGTTTATAGACCTTCGACGATCTTAGACGAAAGTTGAAAGCTGCTCGCAGCTGGTAAATCATTTTTTTTTGTTGTAAATTGTTATAAATGCTCCCTGATTTAGTGTTAGTTATATTAATAAATAGATTATTCATGGTTATATTAGATGCCTACTTCTAAAATGAACATTTTAAAACTCTTATTATTGAATCAAGGTGAGTCCTTGCAATCAATGAACAACTTTCTACAATAACCTTTTATTATTTCCCTAAGCCCTCCGATCATTGGACGTCGAGAGCATAAACCAAATTGCTGATAAAACGCTAGACGTAATCTTATTATAGCTAAGTCGAATACAAAACAAAGAGAACGGAGGCGAGCTATAAAATAAACTATTCCGAACTCCGGTCCAGTCACGTACATCCCAATAACTTCAACTGACATCTTAAAGTAGGGGGAATGGCTTTTTGATCTTGTTCTAAACTTCTAAGGCACGAGATCAGCGCTCAAAGGGATGTACTGACAGTAAGGCACAAAGGAATACATTTTGCATTGAATGCAATATTTTGTGGAAAGTTTTTAAAGCAGGATCGTGGTTAGGAATCGTATAGTCAAGCGGCGGCGATAAGTCCGGGAATATGTGAATGCTATTCCATAAGCTGTCGATACGCCCGGAATAAGTTTATCTTTTGACGTTTCACTTACAAGTATCGCTTGGTGTATCTTAGGAATACGAGTATTACTATCTTTAAGTTCACTAGAACTCATTTCGACACCACCACCTGACATAAATACAGATAAAAAATAACTTAATGTAGTCACTCATTAGCCATTTGCGTGATCCTCATAATTAATCACCGTAAAATACTTCCTAATTGCAGCATACTTCTCGAAAATCTAACGTGATTTTAAACAATTCTTAAAAACTGTCGCCTCCACTTAAAAAAACTCCACCCCTAATTGAAGTGGTACCACAACGCTCATCCATTTTTACGCATCGTCGCTTGTTTAAATTACAAGAGAACAGTGCACTCGGGCCTACTCCACGACGTGGATAGGATACAGAAGGCCGCCTCCGTACAACGAGACGCACTAACGTTGAGCAGATATCAGATACTTCACTTTTTAGGGTTACCGAAGGGTGCCAAACAGAACCTTATTACTAAGCCTCCGCTGTCCGTCTGTCTGTCTGTCTGTCAGCGAGCTGTATCTGATGAGCTGTAATAGATAGACAGTTGATAATTTCACAGATTTTGAATTTATATTGCTGCTATAACAACAAATAATAAAAATTAAAGGGGGGTTCCATACAATATTTATTATTTTTATAATTTTTTGATTTTGAAAAAAATGTCGTGTGTCATTGTCTAGTGCTCATCGAGTAGTTTTTTTTTTTCAGAAATGTAGCAACAGGGGGCCGTAAAAGTTGTCAGTTTTTGACCATTTTTGTACGAGCTCTATCTCAACAACTAAACAAGTTAGTAATTTATAACTTCTGTGTATACCATAGACTACATATAATCAACAAATATTAAAAACGCCGATTCATGAATTATTTATTTAAATATGGGTGATGGTGTGGGTTCTGCAACTGTAAAAATAACTTTGTAATTCAAAGTATCATTATGAAATACTAATTCATCTTTGCGATTTTCATTAAGATGAAAAATAATAATATTCTTCGTTTCGTATTTTAATTTTTTGCTAAATAATGTACGGTGGAACGGAACCTTTCGTGTGCGAGTCCGACTCGCACTTGGCCGGTTTTATTGTCCATTTATGTCTTTCATTCAGCATCAAACACTCGAAGGGAAAAAAAATGAATCAAAAGTGGAAAATGTATTCATTAGTGAACCGATCCTACGATTTTAGATATTATTATTTATAATTTTTGTCGATGTCGTGTACACGTGGAATGTAACAAAACTGATCAATCAATGAACACGTAGGAAAACGTCTGCGTACAGCGACTGCAAGCGCACTTGCGACTGGCATGCATTCGTATGAGACGGCCGTACGTAGGTACGTGTCTATATGTGCGTGCGCCTGTTTTCGCTGGTTGTACCGAGCAGCCCTTCTGTGCCTATCTATTCTGTGCCCACTCGGCCCAGACCAAGCAGAACAAACCAACCCTCAGTGACTTGCACTTTGAATGCACATTTTAATGGGTTTGTTTTCAAAAAGGCCTGTACTTTAATTGCACTCAACTATTTCAAACATATTTAGGAAGCACGTGGCTTTAATTAGGAGTGTTTTTGTTTTTTAGAGTATAGATAGTTTATTTGTTTTAGTGTTGTTAGTAGAATTGTAATAAGGTATAGTAAGGAAAAGAATGAAAAAAAATCAAGAAAGAAAAGTAGGTCTATTTGTCACAGAAACACGTGAATACAAAAATAAAAGAAAAACAATAATTATCAAGCACCGAAAAAAATTATATAACAACGAAATAAATACGCGTCCGAATTAAGTATTTTCCGGAGTTTTCTCCAGTATTTAAATAGCAAATTAAGTATTTATACTTTTAATGTTTGTCGTTTTTTAAACCAGTTTTTAAATATTGCTACAGCAGAATGGAATATTGATTTCACACGAATGGTGCAGTGGCGGCCCG
Organism: Agrochola macilenta; assembly: GCA_916701695.1. Lineage (NCBI taxonomy): Eukaryota > Metazoa > Arthropoda > Insecta > Lepidoptera > Noctuidae > Agrochola > Agrochola macilenta. Next base: position 15,522,750 of record OU753554.1, on the reverse strand, counting down.
TCTACCTTCTGTACCTAGTGTGTGACCGGTGGGTCCCTATTCCTACACCGAAATATTTTTATTAACACGACATTTTATGCGAATTAGTAAGTAATTCTTCTTTATTCGGAAACTATGATCTTGTTGGGGAATATTATAACGTAAAAAAAAAACAGGAAAAAAGCATTGGCATCACACGACTTAAAAAATTGTGGAATCTTGATGTATTTCATATTATTTTGTTAACCCAATACCATCAAAAGTATCCGGCAATAGTTATCAGTTACAAGCGTTCAGTTTTATTACGGGCCCACAATATCGGCGGCGGGTGTAAGTTCTAATGCAAGCACTTTGGGTAGGGGCCCGGCCGGCCCCCGGCTTGAGATACAACACACGACGTATTGTATCGGCTGGTTATTCTGCAACCAAAGTGGCTGGAATAAATGTCTATCAAAATGGATAAATGTAGCGACAAAAGATAAAGATATACACATTTATCAGAAACTTATTTATTTAATTTAATGAAAACATCGTTTTGTTTAACAAGACTTTAACAAATTGCAAAATAATGTTTTGTTTTCCCTGGACACCGGGAACACAATCAAGTAAAAGCTTCTTACTAAAGAACCATTTTGCTTTGATTTTATTAACGAAACAATTACTTTCCACTGTTGTATACTTCATTGACTGAATTTTCCCTTCATCTCAAATCTCTTTTATTAATCATGAAGTAATTAGTACTTCGACGCCTAAGTGTCCTTTTGTCGTTGTATTTATTTGTATAGTTAGTCATTTAATTTAGTGTTAGATTGTACATAAGATTTATATGTAAAGTAAAGATACTTCTTGAAGTGAAACATTTATATACAAAGATAGACGCGATTATCTATACATATAATAAAATACTAATACTTCGGTACTATTTTATTTTAAGTATAGATATATACATACATATAATAAAATAGTACCGAAGTCAAATCTGTTATTGAATATTTTTGGAAAAGTAATTGCTAGGTAGGAACGATTCTGACGCAGCTTTTTTTTTTTTCGTCGTTCTTTATATCTGGATGTATGTTCTGGATTGGTGCAAAAACGACTGCAAAGATTCTGTTCAAATATTGCACAAATATGCCTTAAAGGTCTGGTCACCCAGGCTATAAATATTGTGATGCTAATAATTTATAAGATGAAACGTCCAATACGTTCACAATGTCAAAAATTGCAGAATGTAGTTGTCGTGGCGGCGATCATAAATTGCTTGGGTTTGATTAAGGCGGCGCGGGCGCGGTCTTGCAGCGCCAGCGCCCCTGCACTATGCACCGGTGCATCGTGGTACAGGGTGTTCAAGAACTCCACCCTACCTACTATAGTGTATGGAAATCTGTAAGAAATAGGTATATTGTGTGTATTTGTTGATATTATTTAAATAGTTTGTCAGTTAATTTAGTATAAAGAGTTTATTAAACAGTGTCAATTTCTATTGAAATACAGTTAATCAATTCTATCTATCTATATAATTCTATATTATATCTAAATTGAGTAATTTTAATCGAAATTATATATCAATGCAAAAAAAACGTACCTACATGCTCTTAATCTAAATGACACTCGCTTAACTGGGATGAACTTTAAACACTTGAGCCATTTTCTACTTTATGCACATGCGTGTATCTGTCCCTCCTCTCTTCCCTTTATGGAAATCCTAGGCAAGATCGTTAGATGCCTAAGTAATAATTTAAAAAAAACGTGTCACTGACATTTAAGCTAAACATCAAACCAGAAACAATATTTAGGGCAAACTATTTAAATAAATAATTAAAATTGTAACCTTTTCAAATAATAAATTAAACGGCAATTATAACTTTAGTGAATTATTATATAAACCAACTAAGTAACAAAATTCCCAATTCTAATTGGTTTCGGAGCCCGCTGTAGATAAATTTCGCCACATTGCCATCTACTTTTGGGATTACCGTTGTAAGAAGGGGATCATTTATTTCCTTTCTATTCGAATGGTTCCAAAACTTTTGCTACGGCTTTCATTTTAAAGTTCAAACTTGTTATTAAATAGGTTAATTTTCCATTTTGTAGAAAAGTAAAGACTTAAGGTTGAACTAGTCGCGAGCTCGAACTCACTGGTGGGCATGGGCATGGCCAAAAAGCACGCTGTCTCACCTGGCATTGTGTCCGACAGAGATAGTATCAGTGATGAGCAGTTAGACGCTGATCTACAAGCACAGCGTCTAGTTCACACCGTTCCGAACTATTTTAGTAAATAATAATAATAATAATTTCATTTATTGCGGATCATACATAAAAATTACATATAATCCATATAGTATTAGTAACAAAGACTTAGAAACTATGTTAGTAAAACTTACAAACTAACCTATCACAACTAATATCTACGTGGCTCAACACATGTTGGCACGTGCCTCCGCATCCAGTGCCTAATAAAGGGGCTGTCCACCTTGTCGGCCAATGTTTTAAGGATGCTGTTGGGGCTTCCGCGCAGCCTACCCATAATTGATGCCGCCCGCTTTCTCATTATGGCGTGAAAATCGTCAACACGGGCTTCCGCGAACATCTGTGAAGCGCTGCAGAAGCGCGGAAGCCCCATCAACATCCTAAATCCATTATTATACTAAACGCGTAGGACGTTGTAAGCCCTCTGCGTATACTTCACCCACAAGCTGCACGTGTAGAAGGTTTGGCAGTAGGCCTTAAATAGATACACCTTCACATCCCCACTACAACGTGCAAACCTGCGGGCTAACATATTGCACCGAACCGCCAACGCCCTACGCTCTCTGTCCAAATCTGCAAAAAAGAGCGGGTAAAGAATTACGAAAAGTCCTTTGGAAAATCGAGTTTTATGAAAAAACCACGGCATAAATCAATTACAAATAAAGTTTATTGAACTCTTGAATAATTAAACTCTGTCGGGATCGAGTTTTTTTGGAGATTTTACACTTCTTTTATCACTTATTTACGCCCAAATGTGCCTTAAAATTTGCAAGAAAAACGAATCTTTGTTGGCTCCTAACTTTTGAATGGCTTATTATTTTACTATTCTGTTTCCGCACAGACAAAATTAATATAGAGACAAAACGATACATGTTTAACTTCGGATGTACAATATCAAACAGTGGAGTAAAACATCTTAAAGTGCACTTCGCACTCTTTCGGAACAGTAAACGAAACTGTCTGCTGGTCATTTTATTTTTTATTTTATTTTATTCAAACGGAACAACAAACAGGTACAATATAAAACATAGAAACAAGAAATTCATAAAAAAATATAGACAATATTGCAGCCCACAACGCTGTTCACAGATTAGCTACAGGATACAAACAATGAATATAATCGCTAGGGGGTAAAATACATATACATTTTTGTTTATTTTTCTTAACTAACTTAACTAACGTGTTTAATATATCTAGTATAAATCCATATAAATCTCACGAAATTGTGCACAAAAAAGAATGTTAGTTATTTGTAGTGTTAAGTTATTTGTAAGAAAGCACCTTAAGTATAAGACTTTTGAACGTATAGGGAGCACAAACAAAAATGTCTATATGTTCAAAAGTCCCATTGTAGGAATCGACCATTCTGCGAACAGGCGAACGCAAGCCAGAATTGGACTTGCAAGTACCCACTGAAAATAATATGCCAGCGCGCACCTTTCGCTTGTGTACCGTCCTAGGAACTGCATAGCAAACCATGTTGGAAAGTTCAATGCAGTCAAATTTATGTCTTACAATATTATATAAATTCATGGCTTCTAAGAACTTACGCCTATTTTCAAGTGTTGCGAGCATATACTTTGCAAGCAAATCCTGGTATGGCAAATAATATCCATAGCATCTATAATGCATGCCACGCAGGAATTTGTATTGAACACGCTCAATCACTTCAACGTACTTTTTATAAAATGGACTCCAGACGGACACGGCATATTCCAGTTGAGAGCGTACTAGAGACTTGTACAGGCAAATGTAGGAAGAAGGCTTTTTAAAATCGACAGTTGATCGCATTACAAATCCGTATAGTTGATACGCTTTATTAACTATCTTCTCTATATGAAGGTCCAAGCAAAGCTTAGAATCAAGGATAACACCGAGATCACCAATGTGGTCCACTTTAAGTAGGGGGGCATTGCACAACGTGTATGCGTAGTTTACTTTATTTTTGTTTTTTGTAAAATTTATGTAGTTACATTTGGGCAAACTTAGTTGCAACTTATTATTATACCATAATTATATTAATAACAGGATAGTCTGTCCAAATCTTGTTGTAGCAGAAGGCAATAATTTGTTTGTCGTATGGCTCTGTATACCTTGAGGTGGTCGGCATATAGCAAAAACTTGGTATTGCGAAAGCATTGGCTGGTGTCATTTATATATAAAATAAACAAAAAGGGACCAAGTATAGAGCCTTGTGGCACGCCAGAGGTCACCTGTGCGATATTAGATTGGTGACCATTGATTACAACCCTCTGACTGCGATTGGTAATATAAGAAATGAACCACCTCAAAAGATTTCCACGGATTCCGTTGAACGCTATTTTATTTAATAGTATTTCATGGTCTACCTTGTCGAAGGCCTTACAGAAGTCCGTGTACACTGCATCCACTTGTACACGGCTATCAACACAATCAAACAAGAAGCTAGAAAATAATAATAAATTTGTATTTGTCGACCGCCGTTTTACGAAACCGTGCTTTGGTTGAATAATGATGTTATGTAGTACAGAATAAATTTCATTATGGACTAACCTTTCAAAGGTCATAAGCACACCACCTCTTTTTTATAAAATGTCTGACTCGATTCAGATTATTAAATGTTGATACTTAACAGATTAAAATGCTTGATAAATAATAAAAAACAGAAGAGTAATTAACACGACTTTTTTTGTGTAATTTCAGGTCCACTGAACTCTAGCAGACGCATTAGCTGTAAAACCCTTTGTCACATTGTAAATTTAATGTCGCCATATTCTCAAATTATTTTACGACACGTTTACAAACTATAAAATGTTTGCGTTGTACACTAAAGGTTTAAGTGCTCTGCAAAGACCTCGCTCGATGAGATGAATCAGCTAATATGTAGAGAGATATTTAGAAATTACTTCCATAATAAACCCTATACCTACTATTAAACGAGCAATATTTGTGTACATAGATATATATATATATTGCTCATTTCATAGTATAGGATTTTGTAATCACGTTCTCGAAAACGACTCACTCACACTCTCGATGAAAGTTGAAATATAGGGGTTTACGGGGGCGAAAAATCAATCTAGCTACATAGCTACATCGATTTTTCATTCGGGTATTGTCAATATTGCAATACAGTTCTTGTTATATTATCAAAATCAGGTAGTTTTGTTACGAAGTCAACACCACCAGCAGCACACCTGGAGATATGATCGATTTTTCACATATCTGGGAAAATTTGTTTTCTCTATTTTCTCAGTCCCTGGAATGTGATACAACGTTAATATACTCGTACCTGGACGATATCTTTATCTATTTTCACCTGAGCAGAACTCGATCGACCAGCTACTTACAATAAATTACATAGTTCGCTACAAGCGTATAATATACTTGCTGAGAACCCAGAAAAGTGTAACTTTACACTTTTAAGATGATCTTCTATGTTTGCGTGGCTCGTTGGTCTATAGTGGTCGCAAGCACTACTGCTGAGCATCAGGTCAGGTACGATTCCCGGGTAAGGCAAAGTATTATTGGGTTCTTACATCTGCAATTTCTCAGTAGCAGCCCGAAGTCTGGATTTGTGCCCGGTTGATGGCAATAGGCTCGCCCCCTATTACATTGGACTTAAACATAACCGGCGAAATGTGGGTGTACTATATGTACACTTCTGCCCAACCCTTCGGAGTATACAGGCGTGATGTTATGTATTACAAAAACTTCAGACATTAAAATCATGCTTCCACTTACTGAACACCCACCACAACAATGTTCAACCACAACAACAATATTCAACATTAAAAAAAAATTAAACAAGGACAGATGGCAATTTAATCCCAAAAAGTTTGAGCACCCCTGGAGTATCGTGTGAATAATCGCACGGAGCAATGTTGGGATTTGATGAAAGAATCCGGGAAGTCCCGGGGGGCGAGATGACGTCACCGATAGCCACCTCCAGCGCCTTTCAAGATTATTTTGAGGGTGTATTAGCTGCGACGATCAACTCTTATCGAAAAAGAATCTGAATTTGGAAAGGAAATTGGAATGGTATAGTTTTTCTACATATAATATTTTAAAGTAAAGTAAGCCTCAAAAAGAAATATGCCAGGCATTGGGCTGCTATGTTAAATTGATTGCTAACTTATGTACTTATATATCTTACAAGTTAGCAATAAATTTGCCTTATGAGGCTTTTGGGTTTGGATTTGACTTTTTCCTTTATAAGGCTTACTTTACTTTGAGATGCATCTGAAATCTCCTAAAAATACCGCGTTTATTAGACCGTTCTTTTTTCCGAAAGTTTTCTAAGTTAAAGGTTCTTAGAGTTAGGCTTCCTATAGATGACGCCAGAGCCGAACCGCAAGATGAAAAACATTCAGAATAATTATCTCAAATTGAGTGTTAAATCTACGCGGCGGCGACGGTGCGACGCATGGGCAATATTCATTCGTATACATACACAAACAAACGCTCCGGCGCCGGTGCGGCTCCCACGTCAAGCACAAGAAGCCTAATTCTATTAATACGATTTTTCGGAACATACAACCAATCTGCTAACTCAAGTGGCAAGTAAAAAAGGAATAAAAAGACACAAAAAGGCAAAGTAATTGCTAAAGAACGATAAAATCAGAATAGCACATAAAATGGCCGTTTCCTAGAAAGACAATTTCATCCTTCTTATTTATTATTTCATGAATCTGCAACATGCTGCACATTCGGATGACAATCTAGCATAAAAATAGAATGTTGAGATGTTCTATGTCTTGGAGACTGCAGAGATTGGAGTGGTCCGTGGGAAGTTTATTTTAGACGTCCCAGTTCTCACTAACCCCTTTCCGCTCCTAGGTATATTTACTTAGACCGGAGCTTACTTAGCAATGAAGATAGTAGAAAGAGCAACATACAATTTTAATAAAACCTACCTGGTTTTATGTCTGTTGAGATGTAAGTTCTAATGGATGCTCCCTTCATTATTTTAGCGAAAAGAAAAGTTACGAATAGGAATTACATTAGAATAATAATTGATTGGGAACCTAAATCTTATTTTTACCCGACTGCACTACAGGAAAAAGAGGGTTATTAATTAGACAGGTTTAAGTAAGCTACTAAGGAATGAGATTTCTTCAAAATCAACTTGAAAATCTTTGCCCATTATCGAATAAGACAAAACAGAATCTCTGAAACGTCTAATGCTATGAAAATTTACTTTTCAGACATTGTGTGTTGGTGAACATAGTGCTGCATTTATTAAGCATGTTCTTATAACAAAAAATCCGCTGAAACCTTCAAAACTTTAGCTCTGTAATGTCCTGAAACTACACACCTGTTCTTTCTTAAGCTTTCAGTAACTTTCACATCATAATGCAGTTAAAAAGCTAGTAGTGACGGCAGGCCGCAGCAGGCCCTGGCAGTACCGTGATTTAGGGCGGCGCGACGCACTGCAGGGGGGTGAAGCAGAGGGGGAGGTCCAGCGAGATTAACCATCGCCTGTTAATTACGACAAATGGTCATTGAACGACGAATAATGGTCCGGGGCCAGTTTTATCGGCCTGCACTATAACGTTGCTATTAATGTGACCATAGACCAATCAGTGCGACGCTGTGTGATGACAGCTGTCATGTAATTGGTGATAATTGTCCGCATCTTGTAGTGTGACTTAATTGAGTGTGGTTATGCTGTGGGTTGAATTGATGGGCTGGTTAATGTGTTATTATTTCGTTAATTAAGTGATTCAAGTCTTAAAGTACAACTTATCTTGACAGATGATGAGAGGGGCAGGATAAAATTTTATATAACTAAATTGTATCTGATTGACTGTTACAAGATTAGTGATAACTTATCTGTACTGTATGAATATAACTGATGACAATCGCAATCAATTTATGTAAAGAAAATTAAATTGTTTGTATTGCATTCGCAAGCGAGAAAATCCGGCCTTAATTTAACAAGTCTAACGGCTTGTTCAACCACTTACGGTTAAGTTCCATCCAACTTATCTTTTGTAATTACTCTAACATTATTCCCGCAACTTCATCTGCGTGTATTTTGTGTTTCATCATTTTTTTATACAAATATCCAGGATGCAAAGTAGACTATGTTGTTTTCCAAGTTCCAGGCTACCTACCTGCCAAATTTCGTAACGATCGGTTCAGACGTTTAGGCGCGAAAACGTGACAGACAGACAGTTACTTTCACATGATTAATTAAATATGGATTCATACAAATTCTCTTACATTTTTTAAGTTAACTGGTAGAATGTTAGATACTCAAAATCCGGACGTTGAAACGCCAAATAAACCCTCTAAACCAATAAAACTATCAAACCCGTACACGCACTAACTCGTCAGTGAAGAATTCCGCCATCTAGTATCGAATAGCGGCAATAAAAATAGAGACCCGGACAATCACGGAGCAATAAATAGCTTCAACCCAGATAGAGGGCGCACTCATTTGTTTTTCAGCATTGTGGAGATGGGGATATATTCTATGTAGCACAATTTGAAAATTTGCTTTCATTAATTTCAATTTTACGAATGTATTAATGAATGTACAAGTTATTGCGTTTGCGTAAAGATCATTTTCACCTAAAGCAGTAATAAAGACTGGTGATTTTGATGGCGCACTCAGTTCGGATAGTGATTGGTTTTACGAATTTTGCTGATGCTATATCTAAGTTGAGTCGTACCTGTATTACTCTTTATATAATCCCACATTAAATCTATACTTATTATAACTTAGGGCTGATTTTACAATCTTCAGGTAACTTTAACCTGCGGAATAAAAAAAACGGTTTGACAGCTATAATAAATCAGACCCTCTTAATTCTTATTCAGATACATAATCTGACGCTTGAAAAATTGGCCGTTGGATAATAACGTCAATTATAAACAGTTTATCGATGATGAGTTCAAAAATAAAAAAGCAACTTAAATGACCTCATTTTTTATCACTCTTTGTATGCTCTTTATCTAGTAATTCTAATTCATGCCTTACCTTTTTAAGAATCAACTGTCTTTCAAATTCATTTTAATATTGACGTGAGTAAGGCTAATAATAATTGGTAATTTAACGTTTGCACATGCGGTAGGCTCAACTGACGTTGCTCACCACATTATTACCAATGGCAACCATAAGATACGACTAAAGGGGTTAAATCAGGAAGTCCACCTGCGGTGTACTAATGACTGCACTGCCATTATTATCAATCGCGCGGACGTGGCCACCTGCCGTTGCGGGCAGCTATATCCCCAAATTCACTGAAGCAGATTAGAGGGATAACTATACATATTTACGAGCACATGTAGCTACACAGAGATAAATTAGGAGTAAACCCTAAAATATTGTTGAGATACTCAAGAGTATACTCAAACTTGGGGCTGAAAAGTATATTCCTTTTTTCACTTTCTACTAATCGCTTAGCAAACTGTAAATTGAAGCAGTACCTGGGTAATCGAATATTTGAGAATGTCTCAAAAGTAGTTAATGCTAAGCCCATGTTGAATGCCACCATCTCTCCAAAGTTCGTAGTCAATACGGAGAGTACGGTCGCAGCTCAGTTGCTAAGGCTTCGGAAAGCTCTCAGGGATCGTAAACCTTCTGTCCGCAGTTTAATCTTTCGGAAAATTTGAATCCAGATAAAGGCTCGTCGCGAGAGGCAAAAGCCTTTTAATTAACTTCGGACATAAATTTTCATTGAAATTCAGATGTTGATGTCGATATTCCACGTTTAGCTTTCAAAATTCCAATTGGATTTCGTTTGTGTTTTTAGGATTTGTTGTTTTAAATTTTTTGGAGGAAAATTTATGATTTTTGTAAAATTTCTGATGTTGTTTTTACAACCCAAACGTTTGATCGATGGCAGCTGCGAATAATTTGTAGGTACATTACCTATACCATATTGATTTACTTGCAACAACTTTCTTCAATATTTACTATCATCAAACAAAGAATTAACACAAACGTTTAAAATTAATTTAAATATATGTTTACCGATTCGAGATTCGCTACCAAAATGAAACAGTTTACAAAAGTGGGTAAAATAAATTGTTCACGACGATCGGTTTCCTATAGCGTCACCTACGTATAGAGATGGAGTGTAAGAAAATAGGGCGAGTGCTCCCGGGGCCCGTAAACCTGCGCAGGTTTATCTTTCGGAAAATTTGTATTCGGATTAAGGACCGACCCCCTTGAATCTATGCCAACGCGTTAATTCAAGTACCCAAGAAACTCAAGCTAACTGATACTTACCGGAAGAAGATAACATGTAAACGGACAATGTAATTAAAAGCGTGATAATTAATAACGATCTTGTTACACAACTTACGTCTCCTAATAATAATGAACGGCGGAAAAATCACCAAAAAATAAATAGAAAATGTCGCAAGGGAGGATCGTTTCAAAGTTTGTTTAAACGACATGGTCTGAAAACCCCGACAAAGGTACGCGTATGCGGACCCACAAAAGCGGAAAATTCGATTTTGTGGCCCGCGCCTCTTAATGCGGCGTGGTCCACGCATTAGGCCCAACCCTTGCCGCAACGGAAACAGTTCGTTAATCAAATTCACTAAACCAATCTCCGATACAGATAGCGAAATCACAATATATTGCTCCGGACCGTGATAAAACAATCCAGCGAAGGAAATTGCTGGCCGCTATATTGACCGCCTGTTTCGCGGCGACCACAAAAAAGGTCAAAGAAAACTATAACGGACCCGAATTGTATATGTTTATTAGTATTTACTGAAGAGTTTGTTTTGATCAAAGTTTATAACTTAGGTACTGAGTCTGGGAGCCTCAATTACATAGGTCTAAAAGCATTGGGGAGAGCAGCCAAATCTTACGTAGGTATAAGACACAACAGGAGTAATACAAAACTATACAGATTATTGTTATTGTTTTGGGTTCAAGATCAAATTCGGCGGCGGTAGATAGGTATTGCCTACGTTCAGAAATATACCGATGACGAAAAATAGAAACAGTAAAAAAATATTGTTGTTTTGCCTTTCCCAATATATTTTCTAAATAACATATGGGAAACAAAGTAGGAAACAATAAAGGCAATATGGGTGCAGAAACTACTTTCTCACAATAACGTCGAGGTAATCGCAGTCCGATATAGGCGAGGAGTCGGCGGCAGATGTTGGGGCAATGTGGGTCGGCTACTGATAAATGCTCGCGAGCCCGGGGGAATGGCGGAGTGCCGCGGCTTCCACGCTGCGATAACGCGCGAATTAAACCACGCCGCTTTTAAAGCGCTAACGACTGGCGTAGTGCATTATCTGTCTCGTAAAGCATTGGGTCTGTGGTACTCAGTAGCATCGTCTGTTACTTAGAGATATTAATTTTTGTACTTGCTGATTGTTTTACATCCAAACGTTTTGCTTTCTCCTTATTCGTTAGGGCTCACTCAATATGGCATGGCTTTAGATTAAAAATGCAATAAATTGTACCTGCTATTTATAATTTTTAACCGACTTCCAAAAAGGAGGAGGTTATATGTTCGACGCGTATGTATGTTTTTTTTTTTTTTATGTATGTCCGTCGATTTCTCCGTCAATTGTGACCGATTTTGAAAATTATTTTTTTGTTTGAAAGGGTATGCTCCCGGATTGGTCCCATATGAGTTTTATTAACTTTGCTGGGATAGTTTTTGAGTAAGCTTCAATACGTATTTTTCTCACTTAGTATATGTGGATGATATGATGATAAGTTCCTGTGACTGTTATTTACATAGCAGGTACTGGTATTCGAATTTGTGTGGGGTAGGTACCACAACTAAAAAGTGAAAAATAAAAACTTTTTACAACAAAAAAACAGCCGACTTCCGAAAAAAACACTACAAAGTGAACAATAACTTTAATTTCGGAAGTCGGTGGCAAGAAACGAAAATTCCAAACCCAAGACACCTGTTTTTTTCGAGTTTTTTTCGGAAGTCGGCTGTTTTTTTTTTGTAAAAAGTTTTTTTTACGTTATTTTCTTATGTTTTTCTATCTACTACGATCGTGAGATTTTCATGGATGTAAAAAGCTTTGCGCAGAAACTGTCACCCGAACCAATGTTACAAAATCTGACACCACAAGAGATCAAGTGACTTTTCTCACGTAGAGGGCGTCGCACACATTCGGTTAAAGGGCACTAATAGTTAGTTAAGTGTCGGCAGTTCCCATTGACCCGCACAACGCATTGAGCAGCCGGATAAGCGCTGAGCCCTGTACCGCATTAATAAAGGTAAGTGCGCCCGTGTTGCTTAATGTGTCGTTATGACCCGTCCTGAAAAACTTCTTCTATACCCCTGATACTGCTGTTAACAATCGAAATTCAACACTAAAACAGAAGTAATAAGACACAAAATTGAAGTATACATATCTAAGCCACGTTTACGGGCAACCATGAAGGGCCTGCAATTTTAGCACTTTATTTTTGGCAACTCAAAATAAACTTTATCACCGGAGATGATAACACGTTTTGGCTTGTAACCAGACTTTCGATCGCAGCGAAAGTCCATTGCATTAGTCTGCGCTGAAAACTACGAGCGTCGTCGGTGAAAGTGCTACCGACGCGAAATGTTAACACCCATGAATTTAGAAGGCTGAATTTATTATTGTATTGTTTTCATTATTGTACGGAGTCTAGGCTGTTTTACAGCAAAGGCTGAAACGAGATAGGTATTATGAGTGAGTTTTTTTTTACTGTTATCAGTCGTATTTTTCTGTTTTTCAGAAGCGGCGTTTTCAATGTTATATTTGCATGATATAACCTGAGGGCCTGTTTAACACTGCCTAGTAAGATAATAACTCCCAGATAGTAATTAAAAAATTAAACTCTGCTCCAAATTTGAATGGAATGGAACATGTAACATTATATGCCTCAGATCCGGAAATACAGGACATAAAATAGGCCATATCTGTATTTATATCTCTAATTCGTATGGTTTACATTATATTCTATTATTATTACTAATAAGGACAATATGAACTCACCACAAAGTAAAATCAAGGTAAATGAAAATTCATTGCTACACGACACAAAAAGTGTTTTCCTACAAACGGATTAATCTCTCCCGACCTAGATTTTCTCTAACAGCAAAAAAGGAATGCGTCCCCGAGAGGCGACCAACCCTGGCGGAGTGGCTAAATAGGGACGAAACAACTTTGGCCTAAAAACCACGACCATTTCAGCTACGATGTAGGAATATGTAGAGTATTAATAGAGGTAAGCCCTAAACTAATATTTGTAGTATTTTGTTTAACATAGTTCTGCAGATCCTGTACCAATTTACAGACGATCTCTACAAAATTAAACATGCGGTGGTCAGGTATACTCGCTCTACTCTACTCATTTTCTCAGTCGTGATTTGCACTTACGCAAAAATTGCTGAGATTAATGATTCGCTTTTTCGGTTGCTATTGATTCTCTTCTGGTATTTTTTTATATTTTTAAAGATGGCTGTAAGTAAGGTGTGCTTGTATTTTGTGCCAGCAGATCAATAGTGCCGAAACTCATTTTAGAAGGGTGACACCTTCCAAAGGTTATATTTAAATACAGTACCTGTATAGTCTCATCATAGGAGTAGTTGCGGCTCGAGGCCGCTGTGCTCATCTCACCGGCGGCGGCGCGCGCTCGACTGCGGCGACATCTGGAACAACAACATGTTCATGTTCAACATAACTGTGAGCCACACATAAACAGACCACTATCAACATAAACAATGCCTTCAAAAGTTCAGCTCGAACAAAATAAAGAATGGGGGCGATGAAATCATTAATCACAACACTAGATACAACACAATAAATGTATTGTCAAATTTTCAGGCCCGTAATAGCTCGGGTTGAGCTGGCTCTAGAAAAATAAAAAAATTGCTACCTACTAACTGAAAAACTATACCATTTGAGTGTCGAAGTCTGCAGCTAAGTAATAATTTCATTCACTTTGCAACAGCGAACAATTCGTTCAGATTGAATTTACCATCATTCTAACTTCCGCTCGACGAAGAAGAGGTAAAGATAACAACCCAATATCTACATCTCTTTAACCCAAAATTAATATGCAAAACCGCACACGCAAAGTCTTAAAGAAGTGAGTGCAAATTATTTAATAGAAGCACGCCAGCTGTTGGTCTGAACTTGGTGAAACTTGTCCGGGAGGCTCATGAATAATTAAAAGCGGGGATAGGGGCGATAACTCACGGCCCGCGCCCGGTTCGCTCACAAAATAACACTTCTGTTGAGGAAACGCCGCTTTTTATGACTTAATTAGATACATCTCGGCCCAAGAGACGCGAGACGTGCTATGCGGAAGTGTGTACGCATCGGAGCCGAAATTAACTTAACAAGGGTAAGTAATAAAAATGCTGCGTCATTCCAAGTTGGATTATGGCGACGTCACGCCGCACGCGCCGGCTTTTGTTCTCCAAGTGGGTCGCATCAATTTGGTGGTACCATAGAACTGTAGGTAACGGTACCAAGTTTTTAATCAGCTACACAATGCATAATGACGGGAATGTGTCTACGCATTGTTAACAACTTATATAGTGTCAATCCTGGTCATATGACTTCCCATTTAGGACTAGGAGAGGTCATACACTACGTTAGAAAGGCGAAACAGGACTCTAGACATATGAGAGAGACTTTTTCCACCCTAATGCCTAAACTACCTCCAAAAACTACAAATTTGCAATACCAACTTCGAAAAACTCAATACTCAATATATTGATTGCAAGTCACAATTTTAGGTGGTAGGTTTACAAACACATGGTCATGGACACGCCAAAGTAGGAGCTTAGAGAGGAAAAGGGCTTTAATTTCACAACTTAGCTGTTATACCTATCTACTATATGTATATGTACCAATACTTATTATAGCAACCACAGACTACAATTATATAACCAGTGTTACCACGGGGTATCGTATTTCCCAATTACTGGGTTGTGGAGGTCAGATAGGCAGTCCCTCCATGTAAAATACTGGTATTCAGCTGCATCCGGTTAGACTGGAAGCCCGCCCTAACATAGTTGGGAAAAGGCTCTATAAGTAGATTGACTTATTAAACATCATCTTTGACATTTGTAAGCCAATTTTATAAGCACACAATGGTCTCATTCACGCCCAAAAGGACCTGTATCGACAGATAAAGTAATCTCAACAACATTCGACAATGTAAAGTTCCATCGTCCAATAGAACTATCTTTTCTATCTCCAACATTTCCAAGCGGTGGACTACCGTCGTACCACCGTTTAGTTAGCCATCTAATGGACCGAACAGACAACTATTCGGTTCAGACACACATTTATAAAGTAGTGATTATCTAAAGTGCAGCACCAGAGTTTTACCACAGAATGCAATAAGGAATGTTGCTAACGAATTTTCCAGTTTACAGGTTCACTGAATGTTTAATTTTGATTCTTGTTGCTTCAGGGTTTGAGGGTAGCCGTTAGTGCTTCTCGGGTTTGTCTAGAAAGTTTTAGTGTCTAGGATTGCTTTAGCAACTTTGGAAGGATTTCCCACTACAATTTCAATAAAGAAAAAGTTTTAGAAGGTAATGTTGTCTTTTTAGGGTTCCGTACCTAAAAGGAAAAAACGGAACCCTTATTGGATCATTCGTGTATCTCAATACTCAATACTCAATACTCAATATCTTTATTGCTTTACCATAATGTGTACTTAGGTGGTAACTATATATTTAGATCATTATGGACCCTGTAGGGCACAGCAAAAGGGTAGGAGAGAGGAAGCCCTGTTTAAGGAGATCATGCAAGTTTTAACGTACATTTATTCAAAGTCAAGGAGATCGCAAATAGGATCTATCATTTCGTTTATCTATTGTTTATGTACGAGTATTGTTTTATCTGTAAAAGTGTATTTAAATATTTTAGATTATTTCGATATGTATGTACATATCTATTATAATTCTGTTTATTAATTTATATAAATTGTTTATCTTCGAATAATTATTATAGCTATATTGTTGAATTTATTATAATTGCTAATTTATTTAATTATTATTTTTGTTATATATTTATATATTAAAAAAAAAAAAACAAAATCCGTATCATTAATATATAATAATTATTATTTTTTCATATTTTGTGTATCATTTAAATATTCATCTAAGGAGTAATAGCATTTGTTTATCAGTAATTTTTTAAGTTTATTTATAAATATATTCAACTTTTCTTCTTTCTTTAATATGTCAGGTAGTTTGTTATATATTTTTATAGACATTACGTAGGGACTTGTAGAATGCATTTTTAATTTGGATGTTGGTATGTTTAGTCTAGATCGGTGCCTAAGTGTATACTGTGATTGGATGTCTTCGCGTTTTGTGTAGAAATCTTGATGCTTACGGACAAATTTACATATTTCTAGAATGTAGATACAGGGGAGGGTTAGAATATTATATTTTAGAAAATAGGGTTTACAGCTGTCAGTTTGACCAATGTTTACCAAGATCCTAAGTAATTTCTTTTGTAGGGTAAATAGTGTCAGTGCATCTGTACTATTTCCCCAGAGAGTTATGCCATAGCTAAGCCATGCATTGGCATACGCATAATAGGTGGTGAGGGCCGTTTGTAGACTGGTTGTCTTTTTTATTTCGCGGAGAGCGTACGAAAATTTTGAAATTTTTGAACGGGTTTTTTGTATTTGTGTTTTCCAGTTAATATGTTTATCTAATGTAAGTCCAAGTAGTGTAAATTCATCAACAGTTTCCAATTTTGAGCCGTTGAAGTTAAAATTTAAATGAAGAGGAGCCTTTTGATATGGGTGGAAAGTCATTAATTTAGTTTTAGTATAATTAATTTCTAAATTATGTGAGGTCATCCAGTTACATGTTTTTGTGAGTGTGGAACTGAGTTTTTCTTCTATGTTTGTGTTGTTTTTACATGAGACTAATAAAGATATGTCATCCGCGAATAAAACACATGGTCCGTCTATAGTTTTCGGTAAGTCGTTAATGTAAACGAGGAATAATAGGCAACCTATAACACTTCCTTGGGGGATGGAAGCGTTAGTTATTTTGCTTTTAGATCGGATTTTTTCTATTTCTCTACTATTGTGGTTAAAGTATTCAATTTCAACTACTTGTTCTCTATTTTTTAAATATGACGTAAGCCATTCATGGGCTTTCCCGCGGATTCCTATTCCATACAGTTTATTAAGCAGTATTTTAAATTGTACCTTATCGTATGCTTTGGTCATGTCCAGTAATATCCCTACGGCGTATTCCTTGTTATTTATAATATTAAGAGCTTCCTGAATATATTTATAGACAGCTAATGTGGTGGAACGATTTTTTCGGAAACCGTTTTGACAATCGCTCAAAATGTTAAATTTTTCGCAAAAGGTATAGATTCGATCACACATAGCTTTTTCGAAAATCTTGGAGGCTGAGGGCAAGAGAGCTATTGGGCGGTAATTATTAGGATCATTTTTATTGTTCTTTTTATGGATTGGTTTAATTAATGACTTCTTTAGCAATTCGGGGAAAGTGCCTTCTGTAAAAGACTGATTTAGTAAAAGATAAAATGGTAAGGTGAGTTCATTCGCGCATTCTTTCAATAGCGTAGGTGGAATTTCGTCTAAACCGAAACTTTGTTTATTTTTTAGGTTTTTGATTAATTTGTTTACTTCCCAAGCTTCTACTGGGCTAAGGAACATGGTGTTCTCCGTGGTATTTTGTGTTGGTATGCCACCCAGTGCACTGCCAGATGGATTGTTGCTGTTTTCTCCAATAGATGTCTGTCTGTATCTGTCTGTCCGTCTGTCACAGCCAATTTGCTCCGAATCTAATTGACCGATTCAGTTTAATTTTGGTACACTTATGTATTTCTATGACCCAAACACGGACGTCTAACATAAATAAATGAATTTTCAATATGGGGGTCAGTTTTGGGGGGTAACAAATGAATTTTAAAAAAGTTTTGCAAACTGTACCGTGTGACACACCTCAGAAAAAACAGGTGTGACGTATCAAATGAAAGGGCTTATTGCGAGAATCTCAAATACATTTTTTTAAACATTTTAAAATAAATACTAAAAAAATAGAAGAAAATTTACCATTCCCCCCGCCTTATCTCCGAAACTACTGATCCTAAAATTTTGAAAAAAATACAGATAGTAGTTATGCTTATAGATTACAGGAAAACTTTTATGAAGTCTATGGTCTTAAAATAATATGGTAAATCACTCAATATTGTGCGTACAAACTTACATTTGCAGTTGGAATGTATCGGGGAACATGTTTTTCAACTACAAGATCATCCCAACTACGAAACCCTTCATTGTGCGTTGTCCGACACGCACTTGGCTGGTTTTTTTTTCTTTTTTATTCAGAATCTGTATTAACCATAACACATTAAATCTGCCAAACTACATAACAGTTTGTCGGCAGTTGTTCTTGTGTACCTATCAATGGATTACAAATTTAGAATTTTGAAAATTAATGTGCTAAAACTTCATTATGCGAAGTAAACTATAAAATAATATACCTACAGTCGAGATAAGAAATCTCACATTAAAAAAATGCATTATAGGAAACGTGATGTTTGTTACAGACATAGCTATGGACATAATGATAGATAATGTTTTTGTAAAGTAAAGTAAACATTCATATGCATATATTGCAGGTACAGTAAATAAGATGTGACAGTTAAAATGTGGTTGATCCTTGTGCAGTCTACCTTATACCTATTAGGCATGCAACATTATTATAAAATTTGTGAATTAATAATTGAATTACAGCGATGAAAAAACAAAAAAAAAAAAGTATTTATTGAGACTCGCACAGGAAATCACAAAACTAAAAACACATTAAACATAAATAAAAAATAATCAAAAACAAATTTACATTAAAATTTAAAGAAGGAAGTCCTGTACGAGGCCAAAAGGCTCCTATCTCAGCATAATGCCGCGACATTTAAAAATAAATAAAAATGTCGCAGCGCTGGTATTCTGATAGGGCCCGACATAGCATGACATAGTTAAATTATTTTTGAGGTATTACAGTTCAAAAATAGTCGTCATGGTACATTCATATAATAAAAAAAACTATAATACAATAGGAATAAAATTAAATAAATTGAAACAATGTCATAATTAGGTATGTCTTTAGAAAGTCATTCAAGAATAATAGCATTTTACAATTAATAATGCTGTCAGTTTCCTTTTAAAGTTTTAAATTCTGTCATTTTTAATTATGTAATGGCTCCCACACACTTGCCGCGCACCACGTTCCCCGGTTTTTGCGCCTTCATTTCCTTTGCGATCCCTTGTGCGGCTTTGTGCGGCAGGGCCGGGCGCGCCGTGGCTTGCCCGGCCGCAGGGCCGACGGCATAGTGTGTAAGAGCTATTAGCTATTTTATTATATATTATTGGGCCCATACTAATAACACTTTTTTTAAGTTGGTAAAACTCTTTTAAGTTGGTAAAACTCTTTTAAGTTGGTAAAACTCTTTTAAGTTGGTAAAACTCTTTTAAGCTGGTAAAATTTTTTTAGTTAGTAAAACTCTTTTAAGTTGGTCCTTAGACTTTTTTTTTTTTTTTGGTGGGAAATCATCATATGACTCCTCCCGCTCTGGGCGGAGCGAGAGGGAGTGTCAGACTTTTACTGACTAAAACCCACCCGTGTTCCTTCCGTTGCCTGTGTGCCGGGGCCGCGATATCCCTTTCGGACAAACTCGCAACCCTGGCAGGCATTGGCCCTTACGGACCCCGTCAGTTGGTGCTGACATCTCTTTGAGGCGCGCGTGGAACACAACGCGCCGTCGACCCGAGCCTGGTCCTAATCAGACGGCGAGCTACCCATTGCCCACCGTCCGCAAGCCCGCGGTGGCCGGAAGTCGGCTCGCGATTCCCGACGCCCGGGGCGTCTCCTGCGGCGACTAGGGGCGCGAGCGCGCGCATCTTGCATTTCCCTCGCGCGCTCCGCCTCCTCCTTCGCGAGCATTACTGCTTCGCAGAAGGAAGTGACGGCTTCCCATGCACTCTCGCTCCGGACCATGGCCTGAACCAGGGCCGGACGCGAGAGATCACCGCTGCCGATCGCCTCCGTGAGGACACGGCGGTGCCCCGCCCAAGCCGGGCAGACCTCCACCGTATGCTCCACCGTGTCCTCCGGGCGATCCACACAATGGTAACACCTGGGCGTTTCCTCCCGCTTTATCCTGAACAGGAACCTCCCGAAACAACCGTGTCCGGTGAGGACCTGCGTCAGGCGGAAGGTGAGGACGCCGTGGCGCCTCTCTAGCCACTCCTCAAAGAGGGGACTTATCGCTGCAATTGTGGCGTGCCCAGCGCTGGGTTGCGATAATCGCACTCTCCATACCGCCATGAGATCCCGCCGGAGCTCTGTCCGTTGTGCCGTGATTTCTCGCGGCAGCGGAGTTACACCCCGGCGTTTCGCCTCCTCGCGCAACTCCCACATGTGCGCGAGGACTTTTGCCTCCAGATCCCATGGCGGTAGTCCGGCAAGGAGGCTCGCCGCCTCACGGGAGACCGTGCGGTATCCTCTGACCAGCCTAATGGCCATGACCTTTCGGGACGCGTTCAATCGCTGGGCTGCGCCCACACCGGTGCCCCGTAAAGGGCCATGGACCGCACGAACCCCGCGTAGAGCCTCCGGCAGGAGGCGTTTGGACCCCCTAGATTGGGCAGAAGCCGCTTCAAAGCAGCCCCAGCCCTCTGCAGTTTGGGAGCCAAACGTCGGAAGTGCTCCACGAAGTTCCACCGGCTGTCGAGGACGAGTCCCAGGTACTTCATCGTCGACTCGACACCGATGTGAACCCCTCCCGCCGTTATCTGGGAACCCGACAGTGGCGCGTTCCGAGGACCATAGAAACACATGGCCTCGGACTTGTGCAAGGCCACCTCGAGTCCCAGTTGCCGGATCCTATCGACGATTGTCGCAACCCAGCGTGTCGCTAGTTCGGCCGCCGCCTCATGCGACCTCCCCTGCACCAGGACCAGCGTGTGGTCCTTAGACTTCGGTTTAAAGACATTTATTTCTCAAAAAAAAAGAACATTACAGTTCACTTAACATATTGAGAAAAGTAAGATAAAAATATAAAAGTAAGTGCGATTCTCTGTGTTCACACTATGAGAATTAAGAGATAAAGGTGACAATCGGTAATGTTAGTGTTGTTTTCTAACGTGTTTTTCTAGGGTTTTTTTAAATGTATACATGGTGTCACTATTGGTTACATCATCAGGTAGTTGATTATACAGTTTTGCTCCTTCGTACAGTATATTTTTTCTTCCATAGTTAGTCCTGGGTGGCCTTAATTCTAGTTTGTCTCGTCGTCTAGCGTTGTATGTGTAAGTTTTCTTTTTAAAGTTTAATTGTGAATGCGTACCTTGTGTTATGATTTTATGTATTAGAGTGCATGTTTTAAGTATGTATAATTGGCTAATTTTAAGTATTTTTGTATCATTGTAAATTTTGGTGGTTGGTGTTAGGTAGTCATAGTTAAAAAGTGTTTTTATTGCTTTATTTTGCAGAACTTGTATTTCTTGGACGTTTGATTTTGCTGCAGTTCCCCATATCTCAATGAGATATTCAATATGGGGTTTAACAAGAGAGTTGTAGATCATTGCGCGAACTTTTTTAGGAATGCAAATAGATATTCGGCGTATCGCTCCTATCAAAGGAGATATTTTACACTTAATATGATCAATATGGGGTCTCCAAGTTAACTTTGTATCTAAAATGAGACCTAAGTATCTTTCACTGTTTGATTTTGTAATTTTTGCGTTGTTTATTGTTAATTGGATTTGATTGAGAATTTCTTTGTTTTTTGCAGCAAAGACCATGTATGCGGTTTTCTTTGTATTGATAGTTAATAAATTTGACAGGAACCATTTATTTAAAATATTCAAATCATTTTGAGCTTCTTTCACAATATCAGTTAAGTTGTCACCAAAGTAAAATAGACAAGTATCATCTGCATAAAGTGTGATACTGCCCGATGTTTTAACACTGTTTATGTTGTTAATATAAATCAAAAATAACAACGGTCCTAGAATAGATCCCTGTGGAATTCCGTATGTTAATTTGGCAGGTAAACTTTGGTAACTTTCAATTTTTACTACTGACTTGACATGCGATATCAGTTTTGAGGGTAGCTCGTTCACTAATGTTGGTAGTAAGTACCTTCTTGTGCGCTTGCCAAAGTAGTTTGTTATGTCTGTTTAGGGAGATGTGTCAATTGGTCAAGTAAAACGAAGAATACATGTAGGTATGTATCTACTGAATGAGGTAAAATAATAGAGCCCTGAATTGACACTGGTGCAAACTGTAATGATTAGCATCCAAATATATTTTTTCTATAATTTTTTTAGTTATGGGCACTCCATATCGATATAGCAGTTGAACCTCGACAGAGCCGCATGTTTTTTTGGGAATCCCCGTGAAACTTTAAAATCCTGACGACAATAATCCAAAAATCTTCTGTAATAAGTACCTACCTTAGAACCTCCACTGAAACCTTATCGTAACTTAGATCAAACTTTCAGGTCCCGAGCTCATTTCATATTCGCTAAGATATTTAGATAAGCCCAAGATAATAATAGAATTTGTGAATACCGAATATTCCTAATCTGCTTAATTTGTGGTTTCTGCTTAAGTCTAGACTTGAATAAATTAGATGACTATCGCTAAAGTTTGACTTCAAATCGTAAGTTATGGAGTCCTAATTTTTTCGCGACCCTTGTGAATATTTGATAAAACAGGTGGATTTTATTCAATATTTTCCGACTTCCAAATGTAGTTATAAATTCGGATGTGTATTAGTCTTTTAATTTTATTTTTTTAATATTTTTTGTAAAACTTATAGCTGGTATATTGCAAGAAAAAACTCGTAATTTTCTTAAAACCACTTATGATGAAACAGAAAAACTTGTGGAAATTTAACATCTCGGAAAACACACACACACGACACACAACTCACCACACCCTCAGCCTCTCTTACTCAGCATTAGGTACTCACACACGGCACTTTTCCCAAAATGTATTACTTTATTTATTTATTTTCTTTAAATATTTGTTAAAATACCTTTGTTATTTATTCCTCTTGGAACAACCTCCCTCTCACTAGGAGTCGGGCGTTGGTAGCTGCGCGGCGCCACAGTTTTAACTATTGCAGCTATCATCGTTTAACATTTTTGTCTTGTATGTATTTGTTTTTTGTTCCCAATAAATAATTTAAACATATTTAATAATAATTAATAATTATAATAATTAATTTGTTAACAATAATGTTGGTACAACTCATCTATCCTATACAAAAACACAAAGTACATTTTGAGCATATTGAAGATACAGTTAACGACGATGTCTGTGCTAGTATGAACTGTGTTACAGACACCGGCGGCGGCGCCTTCTTCCTACAACCATGATTTACTATAGTAATATTATAATGATACAAATAGTACTCGTACAAATTAAGTTACGCTCATTTTCAGTTTAATTAAAATAATTAAAAAAAAATTGAAGATTGAATTGAATATAATTTATATAGATTAAAAATAATTTTGTTTACTTTTATTTTAGGGCATGCAAGGAAATACGTGAATGTGTGTGTGTGTCCTTACACTCACACACTCATTCACGTATTTCCGTTTTCGTGGGTGTCTGTAGGTACAAACAAGGGTGTGTGTATTAGGTTGTGTTGTGCCAATTATAAGTTTTCACAAATAGGTAAACTAATACATACATAAGCTCACGCTTTCTTTCCTGGGGGTAGACAGAAACTATAAAACGCCACCTGCTCCGGTTCTTACCTATATACTCTTTTTTGTTCATACTCGCACGCACGGTAAACCATTGATGTCGCGGTAAACAATTATTTATTGAGGAAGTGGGTAGTATACATATAGCCGATGTTATTTTTCAAGGTGTTTTTTTATATCCCATAACTCTAGGGTATGAATGAGACCATTTCAAAGAATCAACTAGCATATGCTTTTTTTTTTCTTTAAATATATTTTTTTCAAAATAACTCGACAAAGACACGATTATTTATGAACAAATCCTTAGGTGAAATATAAAAAATTAAAAAACACTTCATTCAGACTATTTTTGTTCAAAAAAAATAAAATAGGACAACGTCGCATTTTCTTAGCTTTAACACCGGGAGCCCTCCTGGAGGGCTGATTTTAAATGTAGGTTTTTATTAGCGCATTTGGCATTATAAACTGTGGAAATAAAATCTGTTGTATATTTTAACAAGAATTCAAACCTAATACCAGTGACACTCCTCGAGGGTTAACTTTAGCGCAAAAGTAATGCCGGTGACCCTCTTGGAGTCAACTTGCAATATGTATGGTGGCACGGCGTATGACCTCTATGAAAAATGGGTGGAGTCAAAAGTGTTAAATATGAATGATTGGTTTGATTGAAAATGATTTACTCGATACTACTACTACTTACTTATCAATGAAACATAGATACACACATCGAGAATCTAGTGATAAATTACGTTATAAAAAACAATATGCTAGTTGATTTTTTGGCATGGACTCATTACTACCCTAGAGTTATGTATAGGAATCTAAATGAACACGTTGTTGTTGGTTTAATTTTTATTCCTCCTGTATTGTAGATACGTTTGCAGGCACAATAGTGACATTTATAAAAGTAAATCGAACCCGGTGGCTCACTAGCGCGGAAAGACAATTGTCTTTGCTCGACGTATTTCTATTGTTTCTTGGTCTTTGTAGGCTTATTCACTAAGCCATTGAGTTAAATTATTGTCCTTGCTGAAGGACACTGGTCTACCATTATCACAAGTAATTTTTAGCTTAATTAAAAGCTACCTTGACTTATAAAACTACCAAACTTTTTTTTTTTTTTTTGGTTGGGAAATCATCAAATGACTCCTCCCGCTCTGGGCGGAGTGAGAGGGAGTGTCAGACTTTTACTGACTAAAACCCACCCGTGTTCCTTCCGTTGCCTGTGTGCCGGGGCCGCGATATCCCTTTCGGACAAACTCGCAACCCTGGCAGGCATTGGCCCTTACGGACCCCGTCAGTTGGTGCTGACATCTCTTTGAGGCGCGCGTTGAACACAACGCGCCGTCGTCCTAATCGGACGGCGAGCTACCCATTGCCCACCGTCCGCAAGCCCGCGCCTACGGTAGTCGGAAGTCGGCTCGCGACTCCCGACGCCCGGGGCGTCTCCTGCGGCGATTAGGGGCGCGAGGGCGCGCATCTTGCATTTCCCTCGCGCGCTCCGCCTCCTCCTTCGCGAGCATTACTGCTTCGCAGAAGGAAGTGACGGCTTCCCATGCACTCTCGCTCCGGACCATGGCTTGAACCAGGGCCGGACGCGAGAGATCGCCGCTGCCGATCGCCTCCGTGAGGACACGGCGGTGCCCCGCCCAAGCCGGGCAGACCTCCACCGTATGCTCCACCGTGTCCTCCGGGCGATCCACACAATGGTAACACCCGGGCGTTTCCTCCCGCTTTATCCTGAACAGGAACCTCCCGAAACAACCGTGTCCGGTGAGGACCTGCGTCAGGCGGAAGGTGAGGACGCCGTGGCGGCTCTCTAGCCACTCCTCAAAGAGGGGCCTTACCGCCGCAATTGTGGCGTGCCCAGCGCTGGGTTGCGACAATCGCACTCTCCATGCCGCCATGAGATCCCGCCGGAGCTCTGTCCGCTGTGCCGTGATTTCTCGCGGCAGCGGAGTTACACCCCGGCGTTTCGCCTCCTCGCGCAACTCCCACATGTGCGCGAGGACTTTTGCCTCCAGATCCCATGGCGGTAGTCCGGCAAGGAGGCTCGCCGCCTCACGGGAGACCGTGCGGTATCCTCTGACCTATAAAACTACCTACCTAAGTTTAAATTTTTCAACTACTTACTGTCAACCAGACTAGCAGGGTAATTGCGTAACACACTTACAGTAGCAATGCCTTTCATTTTGACAGTTCAACAACATTCATTGCGTTATTTACGTTGTTAAACAGACATATGTTTCAAACATATTAAGCAATGGATTATATATCAATATCATAAAAATTATCAATATCCTTCCAGCAGTCGAAAAAGTTCAACTAGCTGTAAACAAAGTTTATGACTGGACACAAAAGTGGAAGATCAAACTGAATGAATCAAAATCAATTCATATTGACTTCACTAATAAACACTGTGGTGCTTACCTTATGCTAATACAGCCAAATACCTTGGCATAACTCTTGACGCCAAACTGCGTTGGAAATCTCACGTCAAAAAGAAAAAACAGGAACTCGACATACGTTATAAAAGTATGTATTGGTTACTTGGAAGGAAATCCTGCCTATCAATATATAATAAAATTATATTATACAAGCATATTCTTATGCCAATTTGGACGTATGGCATCCAACTTTGGGGCTGTACTAAACAAAGCATCGTCAAAATAATTCAACAATTCCAAAACAAAGTACTCAAGGACGCTGTAAATGCGCCATGGTACATTCGAAATGACGACCTCTACCGTGACCTTAAAATAGAATTCGTCACCGCCATCATTCAAAAATTTGCTGAAGCCCACGAACGCAGACTCCACCGGCATGTGAATATCGAGGCAATTCAGCTGCTAGACAACACAGACATAGTGCGTAGGCTAAAGAGAACTAAACCATTTGAGTTAGTGTAGTGTGTAAATAGTGAATTAATAATAAATAGTAACAATGCTGTGCTATACATGTGACACATGAACAAAGTGTTTTATCAATTATCAGACCCTAAGAAAGTGCAACGAAATTGACCTTGTGTAAAAATGCAAATTGACATTATTCTTAGTTATAATATAATATCTCGTAAAATATTAAGTTAGAATCAAATTACTTATTAGTCTATTAGGCTAGATTGTAATCAATTACTAAGAACATCAGTTCTTATTAATACCGAAAAAAAAAAAGAAAAAAAAATCCTTCCAAGTCATTCTGATTGTGATTGAAAGTGTGTTACGCAATTAGGGTGCAGTATGTATGACAGATATGGGTTAATTGAATTAGGTTAATCATTTCCCGCGCATTCAACTGGATCTATCGAATACTTACTTTTTGAAGTTAGTGCTAGTTAGTGCTTCAATGGGAACTCCATTTTGATTAAAACTGATTTAAAGTGGTATTTCCTCAAAGATTTATAAGCGTCCTAAGCGTCGTGCAGAACGGCGCGGCGCGACGCGATAGCGCGACACGACTCTAACAAAACAATTACTAAGAAAACTTCAAGGTAGAACAATTACTGGTGTCGCGCTAGTCTGCACGAGCCTTTACACTGTCCTCTCATACCTATTAACAGTGTAATTTGTTAACGTTGTAAAAGCCAATTATTTTTATATGAGGAACCGTGGAGTTTCGAGTTGCCGAGTCTTCTCCATAGGAAACGACCGATTGGAATCGTGCATCTAGCGTTTGACTTTTCATGTAGGTTTATGTGAAATAGAATGTTTGATTTTGAATTTGATAAATGACGATAAATACACTCCAATACGTATATGACCTAACACTTGGGCTGAATATTTTATTCCTCACTTTTATTTTCTTTAAATGCTCATAGTCACATGAGTGCCATAAGACTATAAGCCATAAGCCTGCATCCCGAAGGTGATATGAAAAAAATGTGTGTCGGCATCGATCCAGAGCGTTTGAGATTCGCGTCACGCGTGCAGGCCTACTGCGCCGTCGCTATGGCAACGAGCCCGCCCGCACATGCCGCACTCCTAAATACTCTTTTGGACAGTTTAATAATAGTATAGGTACCTAACTAAAGTATTCCTTACTTAATATTATACGAGTAAATGCGTAAGTAAGTAACTCTGTCTGTGACCTTTTTACGCGTTAACGGCTAAACGGATTTCGATGAAATTTGGCGTACAGGTAGACCATGGGTAACTTAGGACATAGGAAAAAAAACCTGGTGATAAGTACGGTCCCGTGCCGCGGGCAAATGCTATTATAGTAAATAATGATAACTAAAGTATGGTAGGCTATTCGACTAGGATATTTTTACACTTAAAGTTTTTGGAGCCAAGACCCACCAACCGAGACCTATTTACTATCATACTGTCAAAATATGAGTGGATAGCCTTAACTTCAAACAGAGCATTTAGCACGAACGTGCGAAATAATTTCGAACGATTTTTTAATAAAAAAAACATTTATCCTTTAGCATTATGCTTTTTTATGCACCAATCACAGATTTGGATAGTCTTAAATCTAAATAAATATTAGGTATATGAGAACCGGAGTATTTTCTAAAATCGTTCAAACTTACGTTACGTTTACGTCGATCTAGCGCCTCTGGTCCTGAATGTTGTATGGTTAGGTACACATCGTAGATTAAATCTACTCTAACATTGTCGTGGGGGGCCAAAAGTTTACGGGACGCAGTAGGTACACCTGCCAGATTACGATTGACCCCTTTATAGTAGGTATATCGTGACTTTTCATTACTCCGTTATATTAGCAAACTTTTTCCGAAAATTTCTTGACTCAAAAAGTTTTGTGGTAGGTAGGTAGTTTTCCAATAAAAAGCTAACAAAATACACTTCCAAATTCAACAAACGATTCCCTATAAAAAAAGGTCCAAAACCGTAGCAGACGGCATGCAGACGATGCCGCAGACGGTATGCCGAAAGAGGAGCCCAATGTCAAGTGTGAACTTATCGCCAGGACCCCGGAATGCAGATGTACCTCCCCTACCTACCTACGCAAGTACCGAGGCACGACTTTACCGCCACGTCTCGAAACTTTGGAAACATAAGCACGCGCTAGAATGTGATGATTTAAATTTGGAAACTAATTAGATATCTAAGTACTTGCGCTTATGCATGGTATAATAATATACTTGGCCAGGTATGGCATTCCGAAACACAGTGGTCACGTGGGCAACACAAGTCTACGTCATCACATCTGTGTTACCAGAAGTTTGTAATAATAACTCCCCAACCACCTTTATTACCTGTGCGAATCCGATAAAACAATAAGGTTTGAATTAACAATTACGTTGGTTTATGTTTAAATTGAATTGTTTCGTTTGATTAGACACACGAAACGACAATATAAAAGCTTTGTACATATTTTTTAACAGAATGGTTTCTGAAAATCTTTCCTTAATCGTTTTGTTGCAATAGACTGGCAACTGGATAGTGACGTAAGCATGTGTTAGTCCCGGAATGCCAAACCTTGTTTTATTAGATAATTAGACCATGCGCTTATGTTGGTTTTGTGGGCTTTTCTTTTGGTTTGCGTGTGCTAAATAAATATATTTTCTTTCTTTTCTTTTTACTCTTCTTTTTTCTTTCTTTGGTTCTATTGAGAAGAAAAAACTTGGAAGCTCACAAAGTTGATGTGGATACATCATAGGTACCATTCGTTGCAAAGTTATTAATGACCTGTACTATACTACATAATTATATATATTAGAAAGGGTTTGGCTAGAAAGGCGATGATTTCGGAGATGACGGCTAATTAGTGATGTACCTATGGAAGAAGAAGATATAAAGCTTCGTACAGACTAGCGCGACGCGACATCGCGACGCAACACCGTTTATAAACCGTGAAGTTTTCTTAGATGTTGTATAATTGTTCAAGTTGCGTCGTGTCGTCGCGTCGCGCTAGTCTGCACGGGCCTTATTGCGCCGACCCCAAGGGATAAGCAGGAGGACGGTGTTGATGACTTTGGTACTTATAGTTATACTAGCAATATATCTGCCTAGCCTTTTCCCAAGTATGTTCGGGTCGGCTTCCAGTCTAACCGGATGCAGCTGAATACCAGTAAAGTAAACACACGAAGAAAAGTTAAAAAAATACAAAGAAAAAAAAAAAAACTATACTTACTACAACAATACTAACAATGTTTATTAAATAAAATAATTATTTTTATTTTTATCATCATGCAAAAGTAGCAGGTACTCGTCCTATGTAACGTCACCTATACAGTTCGCGTCAAATAACTTTCCCGCTCTGAAGTTGGGTTGCGCATGCGCGCTTGCAAGCGTGCTACTGTTTTTCAGTAATTTGTAACCTACTTCAGAGCGGCAAAGTTATTGGATGCGAACTGTACCTAGTTACAAACAAATCAATTTTAGTTAATCAATTATTAGATCCATGAAAGGAATGGTAAAACATATTACACACAAAGGTGGTCGATTCCAGTAGATTAGTTCGTCACCTGTCACCACTACGGCATTGCAATTAAAATCCCATCAACCGTGGGGCGTGTATGACGTAGTGCGTGACCTGCGAACCACATGGCGGGCAAAATTACTACCGCCGACTTTTTAAAGGGTCCCGCTGACAGGCGCGACGCGGCGGGGCGACAGCGACGGGAACAATAAAAAAAAAAAAAAAACAGATTTCGGATAATCGGATGCATATTTAGCTATTTTAAAGTTAATATTTGGCTGAGAAATTATGGAAACGGCTTCTTATTTTTGTATAAAACCCGGAATTCCAGAAAATCCGGCAAGGCACAACTAATCGGATTCATGGTATGGAAGCGAATTATCAACCCTCTTATGAAGATTACGTTCGCGGTTTTAACATAAAAACAAAAATATACTGTACTTAAACATTTTTAAACGAAACTCAAGGCACCGAGTTGTTTGTCGCTATGTGCTATGCCCGTTTGGCAACCTACTTTTCAACATTACCTAGCCTTTATTTAGTCATAAAGCACAAAATTTATCAATTCCGGAATCGTGAGATTTTTACGATCGATACAAAAGTGCATTCTTTAATAGCCAACACCTGAACGTAAGGAAATATACATTCGATTCTATAATCAGAACTCTAAAATTGTCGATCCCGGAATCCCGGGATTTTTTCGGTACAAAAATGAATTCCTTAATAGCGAACATCTCAACTTTAGGTAAATCATCTGAATATCAGTGCGACCCTGGACCAATACTGTACTTAATCTGTACATAAATTAAAGTCGCTTTTCGTGTGTCTATGTGACCGTGTTGTTCATAAATATTAGGCAACGGATTTTGATGCGGATTTCACCATAATTTAGATAATGTATTCCGGAAGATTTATTTATATAATTTACAATAAACTGAATTATATGTAATAAAGAAATCTCAGTCTTCTTTCGTGTGTTTAGTGAGTGACTAACTCGGTGTTTTGTGGAGTAGTAAAAACCGTGCGAAGCAAGGAAAACAAAAATATGTTATACGAAGCTTAAATAACATGTAGTGACTTTGTAGTGATGACGCGTGACAACTTTTTATAAAATTGCGCGCACCGCACCCCTGCACAATCAGCCCTGTCGAAGCTATTGAACTATTAATAGCGACAGGACGCGCCCGCGCCGCCTTCCTGCTTCACCAATTAAACTTTAGACACTTGTTTACCTTACTAGCGGTTTTGAACCGTGCACTCGGTAGCAAACGATCGGTCAATGACCCCCATCTATAAACTGCAGTCGATGAAAGAAAACTTTGATGACGCGTTTTATGTTCTTACTAATTTGGTGGAAGAGTTGAAGTTTTGTGCGGTAGGTACCTACTCTGCGGCAGGTAGGGACTGTTTAGCAGAGGTACAATTTTGGCCTGCACTCTAATTGCGTAACACACGAAAGGTATTGCTTATCTTTATCTATAGCTTCTTAAATGTTCGAAAAAAATCTGTTCAACAAACTGTAAATAACGTAATGACGGTTGTTGAACTGTCAAAATGAAAGCCGTATACGCAATAGAGATGGCGCCTGGGTAAAAAAAAAACAAATTAGTCTGTCAGTCAGACTGTAAAAAAATATTAGACACGTATTTTTTGCTATAGGTACCATATTTAATAAAAAATTACTTAAATAAAACGCATTTTAAGTCGGAGAGTGGGGGTCGCTACGTCACAAGTAAGTATAAAATCTACATAGGTACTTGTGACGTCATGGCACATTTTAACTCAATGTATCGCCATAATCTTTAGATATCGTAACAAAATAAAAAATACGTGTCCAATATTTTTTAAACTACATGAAGGACATTTTTTTTTTTGTTATCATGCCTATTACCCCGCTGCTTTAATTATTCAGGAATAATAATATTAAGTACCTACTTAAGGATAAATACTGGTACATTGTTTTAAAAGAATTGCGAACATGGGCTGCCAATACCTATTTGAACCGCTACCTAACGTGGTGAGAATTTCAAAGATCTCCAATAATTATGGAAATAGAATAGGTAGGTATATAAAGCTTTTTAAATTAAGACCAGCTTTTTAAACAGTAAAAATAGGTTAATGTACCTACCTAAAGCTTCCTACTCTAAGTTTCATTAAAAATTTAATTTAATCCTGTCTTATCGACCGACATAAAAAAGCTCATAAAAATGATTTCTTTAAAATTTGTCTCCTAGCCTCCTAGCTCCTATTTCCATTGCTATTTCATACTTTTAACTTCATAAAACGTTGTTCTCAAACTCAAATTTATCCCTTGTACCATTTTGTGTACCGAGCAGTCACAGCATACCGCGAAAATCCGAGTTTACAGTAAGTACATAGGTACTTACTAATCCATAGTAGGGATAGATACTAGTAGGTGGGTATAATAGCTCACACCTAAAACGTCAAGAGAAATACTGCATACATATTCCCAACCATCAACCATGTTTGGTTGGTAGAGGAATTGCCGCCAAAACATAGTACTTACCTAGGTATTACTGAAGTAGGTACAATGAGAATTTCTCGCGCGAAAATGGATAAACTAAAATTAGGTAGGTAGGTATGTACCAACGTTTATTTCAAAAATGCTTACCCCTGTTGTCATCGCTTGAGAGAGCACCACATCTCTGATTTCACTAACACCTTGTCTAAACACGACATAAAACTGTGACACCGGTAGCATAAGAGTGTTTCACTAAACCCTAGGGATTATAACATAACTGGAGCACGTTCGTCCGTCACAACAAGACAGTCAATTACCAGAAATTGTATAAAACTTCAACAATCCTGATAAGCGTCTCAAACTAGTGTAGTCTCACTTGCATACAATGTTTATATTACCAGCTGGTTTTACGTAACGAGCCAAACACCGCCCTACAGGCAGGGAACACCGAAAACTGAACCCACTGAAAGATGTTGTAGGTATACGTATTCTACTGACACAGAAACATAAATGAAGATGGCCTCGATATTTTATCACAGCGCTATCTATTGTCAAATAGCCAAACTTATATAACAATTCAATAGCGTCATCTATTAGAAAACGTCTTCAAATTAGGTTCCTGACATCTATCTTCCACTTTTAAAACTACACTTTTTTATTGCGTTACTAGATGGCGGCACAGTAGACAAGTTCAATTGATACTTTCATACTATTATCAAAACCATAAAATGATTCACAATGCAATATCATTCATTATTTTATAAAACAAGTACATGACTTTTTTATGATTATTCAGGTGCAATGTGAATTAATGAATTTTGTCATGAATTAATAGCCAGGTAATACCAATCGTCCCAAAAAAAAACATATGAGTAACTGTCAGTGTCAATGTCAATGTCACAGTAGTGTCACTGTCAGATCAGTAAACCCGTGATTTGTTTTTGTTTTTGGAAAATTAGAAAATTATAAAAAAAAACTCGGAAAAATAAATTAAGCTTATTTCGAAAATTACTTTAAGTATTCCATTATCTCATTCATCATGGTAAGCGTATGGAAATTAGGTTTGATGAGTTACGAGACGGCGCTTAAAATTCAAATGGCTCTGGCTCGGAAGCACTTGGATGCTATAATGAAAAATCAAGATAGTAACTTCGACACTCTGCTGCTCGTAGAACACAAACCGGTATTCACTGTTGGTAAGTCGAGGAACTATTCATAACATAACCTAAAAAGTCAGGATTCAAAATTGGTCATAATCAAGTTTAAATCATCTGTGAACCGCAAACAGGGAATTTCAAAACACCCGAGACCTCGTTCTTTTAGAAAAAACTTACAGAAAATGTCAAAACTATTATCAAGCAGCTCTTACTACTAACATAGCTTATTTTTCAAGGTATCAGAGATGAAACATCAGCCCAGGAAGTCACGAGACTTTGTGCTCTTGGAGCAGAATTTAAAAAGACTAACCGAGGTGGACTCATTACATTTCATGGTCCCGGCCAGCTAGTTGCATACCCTATTTTAAACCTGAAGCATTTCAAAACAAGTGTCAAATGGTATGTCCAAAGCTTGGAGGAGACTGTTCTCAATGTCTGTGATGAGTTAGGTGAGAAACCTTTAATTTTATTTAAAAGATTGTTTGTTTTTAACTGCTTGCCAATGGAGGGATAAACAGGAGAGTCTTTATACATATATTTTGTAAAAATAGAGCTATTTAGCATTACAGCAAATAATGATAAATGGTACTGACACTGGTACTTGGAATAAACTCCTCATCAGTAAACAACAAAAAATATACTCCTCAAACATGATCTCTAAAAACTTAGGCTGTGTCCTCAATAGTACCTACTTAATTTTATTTTCCTTCTGCAGGAATAAAAGGGAACAGATCGCCATACACAGGAGTGTGGGTGGATGATAATAAAATAGCAGCCATAGGGATCCATGCATCCAGGTATGTGACTACTCATGGAATCTCACTGAACTGTAACAATGATCTCTCATGGTTTGACAATATTGACCCTTGTGGCATAGCTGATAAGGGTGTCACCTCACTAACCAAAGAAACAGGAATGGAATGCACTGTTGAGAAAATGGTACCAATTTTTCTTAAATGCTTTAATAAAGTCTTTGATTGCAAATCTCAGGAAATTGATGTACAATGTCAACAAGAGATTTTGAACAGTGTTTACAATAATCTTCTAATGCAAAATGTTGTTTCTTGAAATAATATGTTAGGATTATTATTGTTTGTTGTTTTGTTTGAATTCGTTAGATATCATCAATTGTTAGAATCTTTTAAGAAAAATTATCTAGTGACATTGTTATTATTTATTGTAAATTTACTGTTTTGGGTGGCCACATGGTGAATTAATAAAAAAAAATGTAAATTTGTACAGTTTATTTCATTTCTTATTTAAATGAAAAGTAAAATAAATAGATAAATTAAAAATTATTTTAAATAAATAAAGAGAAATCTCAAGTTGGGTTAAGAGAAACACAATTTTGTCAGTTTGTACCCATACATAGTTGTACAAAGTGTGCATTACATATTTCTTCAAAACCCAACTGAAAGTTCCAAAAGTCATACTAAACATTTTAGCACAAAGTCAATAAGGTAACAGTATATTTACAAATTGTTTTAGTTTTGTATTCATAATATAAAATGTTTACCTCAAACTGTAGTAATAATATGAAATAATATGATTAACATAGTGTTACAAAAAATGCAAATAGTTGTGACTATTATTACTCTTATTAATAATGAATTGCCCTATAATCTAAAATTACCAATGTAGTCGGTTCAGAATAATCCCCTAAAATTAAATCATGATGAATAGCAACCCTAATAATTTTTCAGGGATTATTCCAAACATTATTTTGTAACTACTGATATGATGAGTACTCAAAAATTGTACAAAAACTGGTCATCTTACTTAAACATCGTTATAAATGCATTGTCTTATACTGTTAAAATTATCTAATTAAATGCAATAATTACCCTTTAAACTGCAGTAATAAGGGATCAAAAGAAAGATTTTATAAGGTGATTTTATCTACTCATACACCTACTTAAAATTAATAAATGCTTCTAAATGCAATAAATTATTCCTAAATTAAATGCAAATCACGCGGTGGTTACAACAATCATACCAAACATTAGCGTCAAAATCATTTCCCGAATCTATACACCACGAAAATATTCACGGAACTTAAACTAAATGGACGGATAGTGTCTGAGAATACGTTATTTACTGTTGTGTTCGTCAGTCATTTGTATCACATGTTCGTCAATACAAGACAAGCATTGGAACGATACTGTCCCCTACTATTTGTCGAGACCAACGTGAACATAGCCTCTAATGTAATGTGTGTCTACGACATGTGCTTGGGCGGTGCCAGCCACTTGCGCATATAGTAGCAGAAGATGGTCGCGATGTACAGCAGCACCAGCAGGGCACACGCCACTCCCAGCAGCAGCACGGACGCCTTGCTGGGGCACGGCTCCACGATTGTCACTGTTTTTTCTGGCGAAAGAATACATGAAATTAATATTTACATGATACCAAGATGAAAGAAAATAAAAGCTAGATGGAAATCCTTAAAAACATCGATATATGCGAATTCTACAGGATAATTACCTCCATAGTTGGCTTCAGAGGCCACACCACCAGGCTTGTCGGAGCGTAGGAAGTCTGTGCTCTGTCGCTCATCACCGAAGTCAAGCACCAAGATCTCCTGCGAGATGTTCATATCCTCCTCCTGGTTATGCGCTTCACTGGTCTCGTTGTGGGGCAACGAACGCTTCTTCCTGCCCCAAGACTCCAAAGAATCGCGACCCCATTCGCACACCGCCTAGAAACATTTAAATGTTAACGTGTAATTTTAGCGTGACTAACTGAATTAACCGTTGCTAATAGTCGTATGAAAAATGCGAACACCCATTCCATCAAAATTGTTGATTCAGGTGTTACTCACCGGCTCACAAGGTCCGAGACAGTACTTGACGTTACATTGGAAGATGACTCCATAAGACTCGGTGAACCTGAATGCCTCGTACACAGACTGGAGCGCATTGCCGTCTGGAGTGAACGCCGGGAAGATCGATGGGTCCAAGGGACATCTAGACAAAACAGATGGATTATAAAACTATTCTCATAAAAGCAATAATATTTCCAAGGGTGTAACAAATTCACAAACCCTTCATCATCAATAATCGGGAAAGTGCTCTTAGAATCCTTGGCCATAGCGACACAGCTGCGGGCGAAGATGCCATAAGGAGCTGAAAGAATAATAGAAAAACATTAGAAACCGCAACGAATTTCCTAAAACTGTACTTACGTAGGTAATGTCTATAATGTTTGTATGCTTACTGTCTTCGGGGATCTCGATGCGGAAGGTAAGCCTGTCTCCGATGCGAACAGTCTCCACCTCGCGTTGGCGCGCGTCCAAGATGCGGATGCGTGGTGGCGGTGCCTCCGGCGCGGCAGTGATGGAAATCATCTCCGGGTCTCTGCCATACAAAGCAAATATTAAAAACCTTGTTGCTACAATACCCAGTAAGTAAGTACTTTTGCTACTTTATGCGTTTTAAATTGTTTATTAAGGCTTTTAACTTCAACAGCCCCTAATGCACGGGTCTTGTATGCAACAGTGCCATAATGCTGCCCAATTCACGGCGATCAAGATGCTATCAGGCTTTTCTAAATTCATTAAGAATATGTATGAACAGATGTTCGTGTTAAATTGCTCATCACGTCCAACAGCCGTATCTTGCTGATGTGAATCTAATTGTTACGTGTTTACAATGCAGCAAACGATATTAGGTCGATGGAATTTCAAATCGTCTTGCCATGAAGGCATGTCGAAATAGCTCCCGTTTTTCATATTACTGTAACATATCACGTAACCTGTCTCTTGACGCGCACGAATAAATTATACGGTAAATTCTCGAACTTAGCATTTTTGCGGTACCTTACCTACTTCATGAATGAATTGTATTCAAAAACCCTGCTCATGATAAATTGTAGCGATACGATGTGAACGTCCTACTGACCTGATTGGTACCATTCCAAATGTGATGTTCTTCGAACTCATGTCGTATGTGCACTTGACTTTGTAGATCTTGTCCGCTTTCGTCATCACTACGCTGTGGTGTTGCAGGACAACCGTGTTTGAATACACTCCGGTCTAAAATATAAATCATTCATGTTAGTTCAGACCATCATGGCAAGCTAAGTCAAAACATATCAAACGAGGCAGGATTACTTACGACACTCTGAGTGTTGCAGTCCTGGCCAGCCATGGTGAGGTCGAGTCGGAAGAGGTCGCTGTTGACGACGTCGATGTTGCAGGTCTCCGAGCGTCCCAAAGCATAGATACGTCCATTGAACGGCTTGTTCGTACGCACTTGAATTGCGATCCTCGTGTCCTTGCAAAGCACTGATACTAAAACAATGAAATTAATGTAGAGCACGTGCATTATTGATCGAAGAGAGCACCTCACTTTTAAAACATTCGTAAAACAATAGTAATCTTATGTCGAGAGTCGAGACGTACCATCGTAGCAAGTTCCAGTTTTGTCGCAGTTGGCATCGTTCCTCGTTAGGTTGCTTGTCATGTTCGGGTCTTGTTGGTGCTCAATCGTTACCGGGAGCTCGCCGGGAGGATTCGCGTTGCTAGGCGGCTCTGCAATAAATAGCAAAAGGTTAAACACATGCAGATAATTCTACGACTAAACAGAAAACCAAGAATGCAGCAAATTACAGAGTCGTTGGTTAATAAAGCCTAATAAATGCATGAATCCTGGGTGCACGTCTGTACGCATGGCGAACCCCTGATTAGGCAGAGGCAACCGTACGTGCGCTGCGTGTATTATAATAATCGAATCAAGATTGCTACAAGGTTCTGCGGCGTACGCGGTGATTCTAAATGCAACCTACCCGTGCGTCGTACCTAGTTGGTGCAATTACCGTCCCCTAGGTACGCCGAGCGTACTCCCTGTGTTTAGCTGTTCTGGGTTTTCGCACGCAATCAGTAAAGACGGGCAGTTGAAAGTTCTCATAACCTAGAATCTATTGTTCACTTTTAGTACGTCGTTAATATAAATGATTTTACAGTGTGCAATTTAAGTGGGACTCGTAAAATATGAACTTATTCTCATGATTAGCCATGATAATTTATCGAGCTTTTCGATCGCGAGTAAAACCTGCCCATCATCACACTTATATAACAGTACCTACAGTAATATAGATAGCAGTGATAGCCTAGTGGTGTGACCGTCGGACTGCCAAGTCATAGGTCTCGAGTTCGAACCCAAGGCTCCCAATTCATGTGCGTATTGTATAATTATCACTTGCTTCACAAACGGTGAAGGAAAACATCGTGAGGAAACCGACATGCCTGAGAGATATTCCTCGACGGCATGTGAAGCCATGTCAGATGCCCATGGGCGGCTTTATAACTCTGACACCAGGTTAGTCACTAACCACACGAAAAGAAGAAGATCACACTTACACTTAGGTAAGTGTTCCAACATATCGCTATGAATGGTTGAGAAACATACTCCTGGTTGCATATTTAGACAAGAGATTTCTCTTTAAGAAACAATAGACATTATTTCCATTCACAATTTCAGCAGAAGCGGAAGGTACCTCAAATTGATTTCAGGATCGCAACAGTAGAGAAATCAGAATGGCGGCTGGCGTGGAGACCGTTCCGAATCGATTCGTTAGCAGT
The DNA here is from genome assembly GCA_916701695.1 of Agrochola macilenta. NCBI lineage: Eukaryota > Metazoa > Arthropoda > Insecta > Lepidoptera > Noctuidae > Agrochola > Agrochola macilenta. The sequence goes on along the minus strand of OU753554.1, from coordinate 15,483,223 downwards.
GCCTAGTCTGGATAAATTCACGACCGCCGCCCAGCCAATAATAATAAGGTGACGTGAACAAGATTTGGGCCGTTGACCGCTAAGTGTTGGACAAAGGAGAATCTTATTCGCCCACGGCTTATCCGTCGCCAAACGCCAAGCCATTGCCCGTTTATGGCACTGTGGACAATAGATCGTTGGAAAGGTGAATGAAAATATTGTGGAGCAGAACTTGGGGAAATGGAAATTGTGCAAGTTTTCTGCCGATTTAACATACCATAGCATTCAGATGTAATGGTCTTGAATCCAATAAAATAAGACCGATATCATGGCCATATGTATTATGGCCAGGGGGTGGTGGGGGGGCAGGGGAGGGCAGGTGCCCCCCATGGATTTTGTATACCTAAGTACCTACTGTTGTCGATAAAAGTATGTTAGAGTCACGTTAAGACTTTGCAATTACAATATATTAAGCTGTTAATTTGAGAAAAAACCGCGTTGCGCAGCCGGTCATATTGTATTAAGCAAAATACATGAACGCAGCAAGCAAGCACCCAGTTAATTTAACTACCTATAAACCAGGATCTCCTGCGAGTGTTTCCCCTTCATACTCATACAATACTTCGTGATAGTGCGTAGGGTAAAACATGTGACTCGGCCCGGTCACGTACTGTTAACGTACCCGTGCCGACCGAAACCATACCCCCTTCAAGCCCCAGTGAGGCCAAAAATTTCTGATTTTCCGTCCCCTGGGCCAAAAACTGGGTACGCCCATGATTATGGCATAGACAGAATCTCATATTCTGCAGATAAAAGTCTTAACAAAGGCAAGATAGCTAAGAAATTGCATTCAAAGCAAAAAGTGATTGAAATGAAAGCCGGTCTAGCCGCTAATGGCACATAGAAACACTATAAATCAATTTCATAGCTATTTTATGACACACTAACAACTTATAAGCTAAATAATTTAGTGACACAAATAATTTGCTAAAAGTTCTTAAATAAAATGCGAACTGTCAGTAATTTATAGAGGTGATATTTAGTAAAGCCGTCGATTTCAACTGTTTATCAAAATTTACATGTTGATGCCAAACCCATCATTACGTTAATGACACCCCTTATAAACTATGAATATGAGTGCCTACAATATTCCTGTTTGGAACATATGAAGATGATTTATGAAATACGACGAGACAATCGAGCAGCACGTCTAATCGATTGTCTCGTCTCCCAGCTTAAAAATATAAAGTTATTTGTTTTTGTCAATATGATTTAGTACTACGTAAATCATTGATTATCTTCTCGAGTGAGATATGATTTAGGCATTCCTAATGATAATTTGATAAGCTGCAAAAAATAACGAGGTTTTATTTATAAATCTGTCCATTCTTCGGATCGTGCCTGTTTCCGAGTCGCCGGAGTCGATGACACTGCTGCAACAACCGCCAGCATATTTGCAACGCTTCAACGACTTGTAAAAAACTTATCAACAACTTCCCACGCTCGCCTTAACTAATGTTCAGCTTAAACAATGAGCTAATGCAAGCTTACGTGTTTAGTATGCGATTATGTACGAATATGGAATATTAAAATCTAACTACCATAATCTTTGTAGTTTTTTGAGAACATCAAAGAAATCATCAAATCAGAGACAAATCACTTTTGCTAAACATACTCGATCTCGACTCTCGTGTGATTCAATCCGATCCCATTGACCAAACTTTGTCGCCTTCAACGGATATTTGATGACGAAAGTGCCAACAAAATAATACACAACGAATTGCTTAGCTTCAATTGTGGTTGGCTTTTATACTTATCTTCAAAGAAATTACCGAATATCAACAATTTCTCCGACTTACCTACATTTCGTAAGTAGGCTTCGCCTCGTTTTTTTATAGGAACTCCGTTTTACTAAAAAAGATGGGATCCGAAGTCGTTTTCCTTTTTCCGTTTGTGGCTAAATTTGTTCACAGCTTGTCGCTAGATTAGGTTGAGATTAGACGTGGCCGCGTTCAATGAGAGATCTTAGTCGTTTTATAAGAACAAAATAACTTTGATAGCAATCTCTGAATACTTTGTGGAAGCTGATAACAAATCAGAAGTACCAAAGCGTATTCATTTATTTTCGAATTGCCAGCAAAATAGGCACCAGATGATTTCCCTTCAAAGCAACATAAATATTTATACCAATAGAAGCGTCATTTTATTAATGTAAAAACCCCATACAATATCATAGCCAAGGCTAGAAAAAATGTGGTATTGATGCAGTCTGAAGCGGTCGCGCGTTCGGAAGTGTCCGCTTAAGGATGTAACGGTCCCACTGGATATCAAGACAGGGTTCCGTACGCAATCTTGTTACTGAGAAGCAATGCCGTTATCTTGCCACTAGATTGTCGATGCCAGTAATAAACTTGTTTACCTATTTACTCATAAATTCACGGTCTCCATGGCAAGACAACCTGCCGAACTGAATAGATAAGGAAATCGATAAAAAGTGCGCATGCACATCAAATGTACTTACATATTCATGGATTTATTAAGTATCACATTAATCTTCACTAAGTACTAGTGTGCAAATTTTCCAGATAACTTTTTAGGATTAAAACAGCAAGCAATATTTTAAAACTATAAATATTCATTGAACGTTAAAAAGTGAATAAATTTTCACGAACGAGCATATTTAACAGTAACCCCGTATTTTCAATTTGTCTAAATCGTTGCATAAATTCAATTAAGTATTCGATTAGCAGCATGCGGTGCGCGGGCGCTGACCCGCGCAGCCGCATGTATCCGCGCGCGGGCAAGGCCGCCCAAGGCCGTTATACCCGTACTACTGCTGTTATAAACGACGCGCTTCAAATTAATAACCGACATTTTAATTAGCATTTACTTTGACAGATCGAAGTTAACCAAACGTTGAATGGCTGTAAAAAAGTTCGCGGACAAGATAAATAGGTAGAGAAACAATTTTAACAAGCCTGATCCTATTATGCACTTACATAAATGGAAATTCTAATGAATTTCTACATAACGATAGTATATCTTGCATCTCGAACTAATTGACAATTCCATTAGCTATTAAAATCTCGGTGTGTGGCTTTCTAGTGGTTGTGCCATTTCCTCGTTATACGACCTCTGGTCTTGATTTCTTAATGATTAACGCACTAATTTATGTAATTTCAATTTAATTTAATGAAAGTTCTAAGTGATTTCCGTCTTGTTTCGTAGTAGAGCCATATTTCCCCTGTTCTTTATCCGTCACGTCCATTATCTCAGATTTAGGGCTGCACGAAGCGGAGCCGAGATCACGGGCGCCACAAAAAATCCTATTCAATTTGTGTATGACCACCGTTATGAGAGCACGCACGAACGCCGCCGCCTGCGCCGCCTCCGCTCCCGCATACAATACCACTCTCTTTGTTACTTTTTGCACCAAAATGCAGCGACTGTTATCATGACTCGGCACATTCTGTCATTGTAAACATAACTAACGAAATTATGCTAACGTATCATCGACAGCGGTGCGGCTATTCACCGTCAATACACCAGTTACAATGCTAAATAGGTACCGTCGAACAAGGTTCCGCTTGATCAATTCTGTAATGAATATCACTTTTATCGAATATATTAGTGAAACCGCGTGCATCCGACGCGAGGCATTTTTATTGCAGTGAATCAGTTTATTGATATCGTGATGTAACAAGAATAGACTTTAAACGTTTCTATTTTCTACTGGATCATACAATTTCTGACGATATTGCTCCGGTATAAGCCTTTCAGGAACTTCTTTATAACAGTTTCCCGTAATTTCTTTGGTATTATTACAGTTCCTTATTTCGATCATCAGATAACCTCGGATCTGTGTAATTATGTTTAGTCTATTACAGAGGAGGAAATGCAAGGGATCGAGTTTCATGTAACGGTATCAGTGCGGGAAACTACCTTGAGTAGCTGATTATATTATGTGTGTTTTGCCCTATACAATGAAAAGCCGGCAGCTGCCTGATGCCAATCTTAATGCCATAACACAGTTTTACGTAATCGAGTAGCAAGCATCCCGCTCGCTTATAGCGGAACAACCGCTAAGCCTTGGAATTATACCTAACAAGGTTTGCAGTAAACTATTAGTTAACAACTAAAGGTAAATATCGCCCAAACAACTTTTTATAACAGCCCCGCGATGAGTTTAATAATGTTCATCAATATAAGTGAATACTCTTCTACTGTCTTCATCCGAAAGTTACAAGCTATGTAGTCACGATCTTTTCCTTATAACAACATGGCAGAGCATTATTTTCTCTTAACAGCCAGCATCATCTCCCGTACTCGTAGTTGCAAATCGATTGTATCGGTTCGATCGAGGCGAGTCAACTCGATTAAAGTACATCGAACGCTTTTGACCCTGACCCTGCAGCATGCGGCGTGGCGTGAGATATGGACTCGCCAGTGTTTACGTCTTGTTAGGAGCTCAGACTTCGAATATTGCAAAATTCATGCTCTTAACTTGTCGAGAGCTACAGACTAACGCTTTTAGGAAATGCAGTTACGTTTCCCTCATAGAAAATGCATCAGCACTATCTATACTTGTTTAACAGTACAAATCTGTAGATGTCAATGGAATTAGTATTGCTGTGGTGATCAATTTTGGGTTTATGAGAGGACGCTAACGTATTGGATTATCTACATTTTCTTTTAATGCTAATAGATAAAAAAATCTCTAACAGTTAAATAGTTCGCAGTACTGCAGCACAGTGGTTGATTCACGACGTTCGCTCACACCATTCTGTTTCAATGTTTAATCAGATAAAGTGGCAAAAAACAATCTGTATTGTGTGTGTAATCATTTCTCACGACTACCGTAGGTGAGAAGTTATTCATCATTCCACCGGAGCTGCTGAGCAACGTCTGACAATTAACTTCCGTTGCTTTAGCGTACCCTAATGGCGTTATTATCCAGATTTGCATCGCTTTATTGTTAAAAAAAATATTGATAATTAGTCCCTTGTACTTTTAAGCCGTCACTAAAAATTATAAACTCGTCTGGTGGTAAATCTTAAAGGTAGAAACCTTAGTTAGTTAAGCAAATGAGTTATATTAATGAAGCAACATCGTTATCTAGTAGATACTATGTAGCATCAATCTGGCGCGTCGTCGTAAAACATCATCATGACGTGAGCAAATACTTATCCCGTTGCCCACTAACGAGCCCCAGTAACATCATATATTCTGAATAAAAACTCCTCAGGGTTATTAGGGGCTAAACCGATCGGGCAGTTTCCCTTCGACGGAAACTCAACCCGTTACAAACGGACCTCACGCCGATTGTGAAAGTACTAAACGAGCCTTTGAATCCTCTATTGTCCATCTCCATTAAACGGTTTATGTTTTAAACAGTCATAACCACAAATCCCTTATTTTATGCCAAATCCAAGTAACAGTCTCGAAGCACTAAGTCGGTCACCGCAAATCACCGCTACTAATGTCGCACTACATTTCCCAAACAATAACAGATCTCGGAAATAAAAAAGAAATCACATACTTTTGGTCGAAAGTAATACTTTTTTTATCCAATTTTGTGGCAAAGCGACATAAAAATAAGACAAAAATCGCTGATAATTTCCAGCTTTCTACGAAAACGCGTTAATACTGGCGGACGCGTAACTGTATCAGACGTTGCACGTTGTGCTGATTACCTTCTTCACAAAAACCATTCGCATGCCTTGCCAATGTGTTATTATTGAGCTGTAGGTATGCATACGCGTTTTATCGACATACGGGCGATTTTCTATCACTATGCTACACTCGGCAATATTGTCAAGATGTTGACACAATTTATTTTACTTTTTTATTCGAAATACAATCTTTACTTTTTCATTTAAAAGTAGACCCATACAATGAAACCATAGATCATCAAGATGTATATTCAGCGCTAGAGCAACTTAATAGCGACTTTTTTATCAACACAAACCTAATACGTCATCTTGCGCGTGGCTTCCGCTTCCTGGGCTTTCAGAATAAAAAGCTCGCTCGTAAATTAACATGATTTATGTTATTCGGCAGTGTAACGCTAATTGTAAGTGATAGCTTCTCTTTTATATGTGAGATCGTTTTTTCTAAAAATTACTGAATATATGATAGCATGCTCACTGCACACGTAAAATATAAATTAAAATTCTAAAATAGAACTAAGAAACGGAGACTCATCTCAGAAAGTTTCCAATTTAAAAACCTCTACTTCGGCTTTTAAGCGATTGAACGTAATGGTAATTGTTAACCATTCCCATTTACTTTAGTTAAGAGAGAAAAAAGACGAAGCAAGACCAAATGAAATTGACAGGGAGTAGGAATGAAGTAATTATTGAGTTAATGACGTTAACGTTTACGCCAATCACTTTGCTGGCTACTTACGATAGTTTCTCACATCATTATCGCGAAATACTTAGCCACAAACAGCACTGGTAACCATATACAGGGACAGTTTGTCCAGTTTATTCGTTCTAGGAAAAATATAGTGACATACAAATTGCTTTCACGTACTTAACGTATGCTTGTATGGACTACACGAAGGTAACGCGTGAGAAATATTAATCATATCCTCTTTGCAAATTTATTAGCGTATTAACGTCAACATACTTACATCGCAGTTTTATATTTTACGATGATAACTTTGACAGCACAATGGAGTCAGATTCCATGAAGACTACTGTTAGTGTTGATTGTTTAAATAATGCAGAAGCTCGTATCGCGCATTGCTTGAGTAACGCAACCAAGTAACGAAGTGTTAACGTGTGTTATTAACATTTGACCGCTTGCATCGCTGCCCGCGAGGGTGAACGCACGTATAGCTGGCCAGTGTACCACCAACTAGGTTCACTTAATTGTGGGCGATTATTGCAAGGTTTCATTAGCAAGGCCAACATTCGTACTCCACTTTCTTATCTACGATATATTCCATTTCTACATATGATTTACATTCTCGCGAATATTAACATGATGCTTTGTAACTTGTAACGAAGTTACTTTAATTATATTAAACTAGCGCGTTTGAAGTTGTCTGTATCATGTTCGCAATTTAAACTAAGTAGTTTATGTAAATATATAGATAAGGTTTGAGATGTTGAATAAAATATAACGATGTTCGATAGTATCGAGCGCTCTCCGTCTTAGCGGTGACTGAGCTCCTCCCACAGAAAGTATGGTGCGATCAACAGAAAGTAGGCACTAACAATAAATACGTTGGCAAAATACACCGGCCATGATCTCTTCCGTAATTCAGTTCTAGATGGCCGGCTTCCGCTAAATGTACGACCAAATAATAAGCTATACTCGTATTCCCCGTAGCGGCTGTAAATAACATATTGTATGTGTTCCCGTCAAAGTTAAGTATATGCATCGGCACACAGTTCCACTTTCTACGTAAATTGCATTCTTTACGACACTTTGTCCAGCGAAATGTAACAAAAATAATATATACTTTGGTAATACTGCATTACATATGAAAATTGCACCACAAGTACATTTTTAATTTAAAATACAATAGACGACGTATATTTAGTAACCTAATCTTGTTACAAACCCGGACCAGACGTGTCGACACGTCAAGCGCCGAGAGCACGTGACGTGTCAACGCGTCGGGTAGGTAGTAGGGTTCGCAACAAGTCAATCGTCATCCTGAGGATGCCTCGTTGAGAGGTGAAACACGTATCGATTTCTTACAGGGTTCTTTATGACTCTTTAAGACCAGTTAAGCGGATCAGGTTACTAAATATAGGTCGTCTATTGTATTTTATAATGGATTTCCGCAAAGTCACGCCTGAGTCAATTGACTAAGCCTAAATGCGCGATAAAATACCTAAACTCTTCCAAACTACTTTTTCAATTGCACTACTTCAGATACTGAACAATACCAAGTACATCATTATATATTAATACCAAAGAGTTAGTTACAAAAATGTATGTGAGCTTTCATTTATTATTACGCCATCTTTTAAGATGATTGAGGCGCAGACCATATAGAGCGCCGCGATCATGTTATTATGTATTGCCCATATGAAGTCATTACAAGGTTTTAATTTAAACCTAGTATTATTTTTCCATTATCAATGAGCGACCGACCGTAATAATACATAAAAATATAAATAAAACATTAATGCCACCGTGTTCTACAGTTTTTTGAGCCGTCGAAGTGGTTTATTCAGTTTTTAGACGACTACAATTTACTGCGGCGTGTACTGATGTATCTCGGCGCCTGCGCAGCTAGGACCGATTTTAAATAAAACAATGTTGTTATCGTTATAGCTTCGGCCCAGACTTCGAACTGGGTTAGTGTTGCAAAATACATGCTTAAGATTTATGTACTTCCATTTGCGTTCTTGAAAATAGGACCACAAGAAAGTTAACAATACTCGTAAAATAGTCCGCTCTATCGATACAATTACAATAATACAACAGCACCTGACATTATTTTCCTTAAGCACCATATTTAAGTAAACAAAAACAAGACAAGCCGATCTCTGCCATCATCAAAAAAACAAAAAGCTACTCACTCTCACAGAAGTTTTCAAAGTATTTCCCGATGGGTTCTCCGTCATCGATGAGCGGTCTCTCAGCGTTCAAGTAGGCTGAGGGTCCATCAGGCAGGGTGTGGTGATCCAGGTGGTACAGACGGCAGTTGTACGCGGCCGAGTGAGGGGGGCCCATGTACAGGTACGAACGACACAGGAACTCCGATTCTATTTCGCATGCGAGACGGCAAGCTGCTTCGGATGTCACCTGATCGAATACAAAATAGATGGCCATATTAAAGATAACATCGATGAGTGATTTATGATCGTTTATTCGTTGTAGCACCTACGCAATTGATAGTAGATTTATTAACACCTGTAGTTTGTAAAGGCGAAAGAATGTAGAATAAAAACAATTTGACTATTACCAATACATGTGCCAGTGGGAGTAATAAACTGTTAGGGGTCTCCAAACTTCCGAAAGAGATATCGCGGCCCCGGCACACAGGTAACGGAAGGAACACGGGTGGGTTTTAGTCAGTAAAAGTCTGACACGCCCTCTCGCTCCGCCCAGAGCGGGAGAAGTCATATGATGATTTCCCACCCTTAAAAAAAAAAAGGGGTCTCCATACTTGGATAATTTTATAAATCTCTTATCTGGCCGCTGGGGTCTGTGCTCCACTCATAAAATCATTTGTATGCATAACAAGAAGCAATATATCATTGTCGTAACTTTATAACTATTGCATACGAAAGTTAAGTTAATTGCAGCGTCTTCCTTCTTGATTATATACAAGTGCACACGATTTAACCTCTGCCACTTCTCGTTAAACCTGTGGGACGCGGAAAAGGACGGACTTGAGGTCGAAACCTATTTAGGCGACAAGTTTAATTTATTAGCGACCATCGCTAATGCCAGGTTATTTTGCATTTGTATAAAGAGAGACGAGATAGAAATCATAAAGCCATCTTAAGATAACATCGCAAAAACAAATAATAAAGGTACAATAATACACAATCCATATTTCTCCGCTTATCCGACTCAAACGTTAATAGGTGGCTGTCAGCAGTGCGCCTTTTTCATCTTGCATATCATTTTACAAATAGGGCCTCGGAGTATTGCAACGTCACAATTACTGGGACGTTGAGGAAAAGTGAATCTAGTTACGAGTGATATAGAGTTTTTATTGGGGCAGTAAGTTACCTGTAGCTCCTTGTCGGTGTAGTAGTGCAAGCCGGCGTACTGAGCCACTTTGTCCTCTGCGACACCTACGCGCGGCGCCGTGAACACCCGCTGTCCCTTGCACGCCTGCGACGCCTTCAGGCACAGGTTCTGCACGACCACACACCGACCAAATCACGTCAAATAACACACAACAATGGTAATAACGTTAACTGAATACATGTTTATTTTCACGAGCGTTCAAACGGACCGCATTACTATTGTGATTGCTTTCTCTGAAGCCGGGCCGAAGCGCCACTTCGAGTCATTTAAAGCTGGTACGAAATAAATGAGCTAGTGTAAGTACTAGCTCGACTGTTTTCTTGTATCGTGTTTTGTAAAATATGAGAAACTGTGAGGAATAATAATCTTATTTTATGATGTCAGGTGAAATAGCTTTAATAATCTGGACGTCCCATTGAGCTGAAATATTACAGCATATTATTTACATATTGACTGGTTCTGCTCAAAGCTTAGTATGGGCGACAAATGTGGTTTACTTAGTAACAAAGTGGGAACTTGCTAGTTTTAAGTGTTTTGTGTAAAGTAAATGAGTGTTGTGTGGTGTGTAATGTGTTTTACCTCGAAGTAGTCGGTGCCGGGCGTGTCCACAAGCTGCACAAAGTGTTGCGCCGTGCGTCGGTCGGAGTCGCTGAGTGAACACCGCATGCTCCCGTACTCATACTCCGCAGAACGGCACGGGAACTTTTTCTAAATAAAACATACAAGTCTACTTAAGATACACATATGGTTACATGTATGCGACGTCCAATAACCATTTGATTCTGTAACAAATAATGATTGAAGTCCAGCTCTGCAAATTATGAAGAATCAATTCAGACCATCATTATATCAGTCTTCCAGTAAACTGTTTACCAAACCAATTAATTCCACTAACCAATTGCAGTGCTCTATAATCATATTTAATGTGCAGTTAAAAGAGAAAATGCATCAACTATCCACTATGTAAATTGCAAATATTTGTTGAATATCACTTATCCGTAAATGAAAAGATTACAATGCACGGATCTCCGGCTCATGTTTACGAAGATAGCTCCTTATTGTATCAATTTATATAATAACAGCTTGTTTAAAAGCATGATACAATGTTGAATTATTACATTACATTGTATTAAGATTTTCAATAACTTTGTTGTCGAGACTATATTAAAGGAACCCCGATCATTTCGTTGGTATCTTGAGTGCCACTGCAAGTAGGGCAAAACCATAAATATAAATTGAATAGATAAACACTAAATTGCAGCGTGGAGGCGATGTTTTCTTAAAGCTTCATAGATAACCAAGCAATGCGACACGCCCTAAAATACATCTAACGGATACAGAATAATCTATGACTCTAAGATGCGTCCTCAAAACCCTAATGCCCCAGAATTTCGGTTATATAAAACTACATTATAATCTTGTATTTTTTGTTTTCTTTTAACACTTTCGACTCCAGCCACTTTCCATACAACTCATACGCCATGCCGCCATACATATTGGAAGTGAACCCTCCGAGAGGGTTGCCGGCATTACATTTGCGCTACAGTTAATCATCGTGGACGGTCAACAGTATTAGGTTTAAAACCGTATTATAAAACACTGTACAACGAAGTAAAATAGTGTTCCAACCTTTTAAATTTTTTGTGAATAGGTATTTGTAACCGTGAACAAAAAATTTAAAGAAAATAAAAATGCTTGGATTTTAAAACCATCGCATATACTAATAAAGCTTGTTATCATATACATCAATTTTATTTTCACGGTTTATAATGCTGTATTTTCTAAAAAAAAACCTACATTTAGAATGAGCCCTCCGCGAGGGCTCCTGGCATCCCTTATGCGACTAAGTGAACCCTCCAGGAGGGCTCCCGGCACTGAACGTGTTAAGATTCGAAATGTAATAGGTACACATATTATATAAGCAAGGCTGCGTATCCGTTACAATTTGAAATCAGCAGCAACGTTGAACACGATTGAAAGATAGGAAAAGCTGGTTTAGAATAAATAGAAAATATACGCTACCTCGTTAAGACAGGCGGCGAGACAGGCTTCTTTAGTGGAGGTGTAGATGACAGAGTTGTCGAGGCCGCGGAGCGCCTTGCCGGGCACTCGCTCGAAGGCCCAGGGCCGCAGGCACACGCTCTCCGTGCGTACTTGCAGTTTCACCATGTAGTACGTGTTCACCGACCGCTGCACCAACAAACAACATTAATCTCACGTCGCACCTCAGCCTATCATTATCGATAATGCATTCAGATAAAATGAGCCCATTATGAATTGAAACACAACTGCTTCGCGCGCAAATGATTCGCTTCTAATAAAACTCACACAAACGATACTCATTTGCTTGCAGCCGTTGTTTATCAGCACTTATTTTCACTTTAATTTCATTAATTCAAAATAAACAAAGAGCAGCCGGTGTGAGCCGCATCGTTTCACATAGTACGTATATTTATTAGCAGCACCGTTCATTAGGCCTGAAAGCGATTAAACTGTCGAGCGTTTAGCTGAACAGTTACGTACAATGTAGTGTGGCCGCCAGTTAGCTTCCCTAGGACTTGTTGACCGATTTAATCTGAATTGTTAATCCAATCTCTGCATCGGTCGGCTAATTGGCAGTACTGGGGGAATGCCGGTAGATATCCGAGATAAATTTATTTGGCTATTAAATACGTAAATTGTTATCTATTACACCGTACGGTTCAGACAAAGCCTGTCTTGAGATTATGAAGATAGTAAATAAGACTAGCTGTAGAACTAGGTTTAGAATGATAACCACTTAAACGTTGGTTGGACAAGTACCTCAATTAAGTCGATAAATAGGAAATTTCATTGGAACCAATTCTATTTCCTAGGTCTTATTGTCTGTAGTATCTTTGCTGACTGGGCTATACTGGCGTATCTATAGCATAATTTAACACTCAATCGTCCATGAGTACATACCTGTGGAGTGGCCATCGGGTTGTTGGCCTGAGTGTCGTTCTGCAGCAGGCATCGCGTCTCTTGCACCGGAGTCAGCGGGTTCAACACAAAGCTGTAACAAAGGTTGTGCTAATGACATGTCGTGAATCATTTACAAAAAGGAGCCGCAATTTCTATAGCTAGCTACAATTAGCTACAGAAAACAATTAACAAACGGTAAAAATGTATAAAACTTGTTATCGATATCAATTGTTGTAAACACACGTCAAAATAAAATACCGGATGGTTAAGTTTCCCAAAACGGCTTTAAAGCGTCTAATTGTAATTTATCTTAACCGTTTTCTTTTATACATTCCCATTGTAAGCGGCACTAACTGTTGTTTTATTCCTACCGTTTGCAGTTAATCTCGCCAACATAGCGATACGGTCGTTTTTCAATAAGAGAGTCATTATACCCACGGTGCTTCGCCTGTAAAACGACCCAAATTATTTCATTAGCCACGTTCATTCGCCTGTCTCTGCAGGATACGAATAGCACAAAGAAACCGTTGTACACCAAGCTGTAACTAAATTCTACCGGTTTTCTTAGAAATGTGAAGTAGGTACGTTCGGTAACCACATTTTTGTGGGAATCAATTAAAATCAAGAATATGTTCTTCATGCATCAACCTCGTTATTGAAATAACTTGTACGGTCCGAATTGAGCGCTGTACCTTTTCGAATTCAAACGATTGATACCTATTTATTGATAAAGATATGAATCGAAAAGTTGTGATAACTGTATCTAATGTCGTTCTTTGTTAAATCCTCTGATATAATGTTGTTTGGGAGTGTCATGACGAATCATTTGATATCTCATTCATCGAAATCCATTCAACCGTTTCGGCTCAACAACGTGGGAATACATTTTTTTTCTTTAATGTTCTGTACGATTTTCATAAATAAATAACATTACTGTTTTAGCGTGAACGTGTTAACTGGCCATAGAGTAAATATTGATGAAATATCTATTAGTATCTATGATATGCGAACGTCACGGTGGGTCTTGGAATACCGTTATTTATTTAGTAACAATTTACACTATAAAATAAATCGGGTTTGCCAACGGGTCTGTAGTAATTGAAGCATTTTATTTTAATTACTTCAAGTTAAAGGATTTTTTGTGTGAATGGTAAAAAGCGGCAATTGTCGGGCGGCACGTAGGCGGATAGATTTTTTAGTTGGACGTCTAGGTAGACCATTGCACCAGGAAGTGCGAGACGGCCATCGGAGAGCAGAATGTACTGACAGGTAACGATAGCGGGACTGCAAATACCAAGCATTTTGGTATAGAAAGGTGTTGTCAGTTAAAATGTTATCCAAGAAAATTATAAAGTTTTCATCCCACAGTGAAAATCCGAGGCTTTTTTTAATAAGTTCATAATCGTTTAAAACAGACGTACCTACCTAAACAATATATAGATTTGTCTGGAATAAAAGCCACTATTATAAGGGTATTAAAAAAAGCTCCGAAAAAAAAAAATGGGCGTACTCAATATATGAAATTTACTGCTTTAAATACTAATTTTTCGACAACTTATATGCGAATGCAAATAAAGAAACGAACGAGTAAAATACAAAAAATTCCGAAAAACCAATACAGCATTTGCTGACGTAATATTTTTCCACCAGCTTAAATTGCGTTTTAACGAAAACTCCAGTTAGTCATTTTCATCCCAAAACCAGGATTAGAAAATGGTGAAAAAAAAATCTGCGAGCAACTTGGAAGTCACAGTCACAGTTGGTCACAGTTCTAACGTAACCCAACCTATTTCACCCATTTTTTCACCTCTGCACCCGAACGCAACTACCGGTAGGTAGTTATTTCCATTAAAATTGAGAGTTAAAAAAGTTATTCTTTATCCAATAGTAGAAATTAAGCTGGTTTCTATAGAGCTTTAGAAAACGATTATTTTAATAGAACATATGTTTTCGAAAACTTAGTATTTTTTTTCGGAACTTTGGTATATTTTTCGGTAATTCATTTTTACACAGCTTAGGTAGTATGTATTACAGTCAACCACAGATCGCTGGACGTTAATTTATTTTTCGGAAGCTTTATTATTTTCCCTATTATAATACCACAAACTCTTTTTATCAGACTTTGTTACGTTATAAATACGACGATATCTCTACAGCTCTGTTTAATCTTCTTCAGGATGCAAATTCTCAAGAAAAACAGTAGAACATCGTAGCCAGTTTTATAATACTTTTATTTTAGTACCTACTTGAGTGGTATAGTGCGAGTAGAAAGGGTACTTTAACACTAATAACACCCTCCCCAGGCTAATGATATCCATACGGATTGTAGTAAAAATACTCGTACAAGACCGCACGTCAAGCGTCAAACCGCTTTTTAACCGACTTAAAAAACGAGGAGGTTCTGTTCTAAAATTAGATGCGAGAAACCCTTTAATGAGTTAAAATGGAGCTGCTATATTATCTCAATCGCAGATGCGTCATGTTACGTATCTAGTCGGTAATTATTTATAAAATATTATGTATGGGATCCAATTAATTTTCTAAATGAAGTAGCTAGGTACTGGCGTAAAAGTGTATTTACGAGAAATTAATTAATACATTATAACGTGTCGTAACGGTTGACCTAGTCGTGTATAAAACATATATTTTTTAAAAAAATCTTTTGATATCCTAATCAAAATGAAATACTAGATAAAGCTTGTTTATTATATTGACAGCCATGTTTAATTTCAGTATATGTGTAATTATTTATTTAATATTGGTTTCATTATAATAATTAATTATAAATTATCCCGAATGGGCGTAGTAGAAAATCTAGTAGGTACATCAAAACGTGTAAAGTGTAGGAATAATAAATTCAGTATTTAATATGAGATAATAAATGACTGTGCTAGATTAGGGACAGACTACACATTCCAATTTAATCGATTCAAAATCTCGTTAATATGCGAATAGAAGCTGCGTGTATACCGACTCTAATCAACCATTTCTTAATAACTATAATTAACGCATACACAATTTATTAGTTGTCGTGCTGAATTTAGAGTTCTCTAAATTTCTGTTTCCGGCTGACAATGAGAAATCTCTCTAATACCGATGTCGTGATGATTTCGAAACACTGTAAATGTGGGATATAGTCAAACGGAGAAATGATTATTGCCTACTATCAATTTATTTTAATTTATGACTGAGAATGTGTATACATTAATAATATACAATGACATACGTATGCAAAAATACCTATAATACATTTCATTGTATACACACATCTACAATAATATTATAAAGAGAAGAGATTTGTATTGAATAAACTCAAAAACTACTGAACCGATAAAAAAAAAAAACACCTGTAGAATGCTATATTACCACTGAGTACGGCGCGGGACATACACAAATGGCGAGAGGCGCGGGTTTGGCGAAGACGGTGTGGCGCAGGCGTTGCGGCCGCCGTTTCACATTTCATACACTATGTATAGAAGCGACGTGGCGTGGAACATACACACAACGCCCGCGCCACGCCTTTTGTGTATGATCCTCGCCACATCGTTCCTATGCATTTTGTATAAAATATGAAACGGGCGGCGCCACACCGCCGGCGCCGCCGCCATGGCTCGCGCCCGTCGTCACTTGTGTATGACCCGCGCCTTACATAGGCTATAATTTATAAAGATATACGCGGGCGAAGTCGCTGGCGGAAGCTAGTACGTACGAGTACTATCATACCTAAGCAGTTTGATAACAAAATCCCGTGAATACGATGACCACATCTGTTGCAGAAATAGTCCCTACGGTGTATAGATATGAACTTCTTCGATGGTACATAAACTCACGCCGTCTTCCCATGGGGGTAGGCAAACACTACAGAACGTCATCTGCTACGATCCTTACTGTTTACTCCTTTTTCTTTGTTTTACATTCACATTTCGTTATTTATTCCGAATAAGCTTTAGAAAGTTAAGGCCACATCAGTGGAACCTACTCAGCAATGTTCACAAGGAAAAGGTTTTAATACCTATTCAACAACATTTCAGCCGAAAAGACATCCACTGCCGGACATAGGCCTCCCCCAAATGGGGGGTCTGCCATAATCTCCACGCTTGGCGCTTGGTCTGAGAACGACGGATAGCTGCGTTCCTTACTTTAAAAAATATAAAATATTAACGTTGCCATCTTTGTACATATTGGAAACTGCAATATTTGTAAGAGCGAATCAACATTTATTTGGAAAATTTTCATCAGCTAAGAGAACACCAATCCGTGCCCAATATGAAAACTTATTATGTCAGTATAAATGCAAAACTGCATTATTGAGAAAGAGTTTCTTCGGTAATGCTCCAAATATTTATAATAAAATACCTGACATTATTAAATCTATGCCTATAAATAAATTTAAAAACTCCCTTCAGGGGTTATTAATTGACAAATGCTATTACAGCGTGGATGAATTTTTGAATGACATTGTTATTTAAAAGTCTGATTATGCGTTTTTATTTTTGTGTGTCTCCTATTGGTGTAATGTAACTGAATCTTTGGCATTATGATGTAATTTGATTTCTGGTCTTGTTTCGATTTTGACATGATTTAATTTTATTTTTGGAATTCTTTGAATTTTTATGACATTGTAATTTTAATTTATTTCTGGTATTTGTTTGGACTATGACATTATTATTTAATTATGTTTCTAGTATTGTTTGCATATTGACATTGTTTTTTTTTTTTTTTTTTTTTTCTTTTTTGTGTTGCTTTAATTTTTTTTTTTTTTTTTGTATTATTTGAATTTTGCCATTATAATTTAAATTCTATTTTATTGTATTGTCTGCTTAGTGCGACTAATTTTGTACGCCACACATGGCAAAACATGTAGCTACCTAACTTACATAATTATAAGACCTAAATATTGTACTCATGTTTTACAAAATAAATATATCTTTATCTTTATCTTTATCTTTGGCAGGCGGATTGGCTATAATATTGGAAGAAATGGGTTGGTACTATTCTTTACGTCAGGCACCACACGGAGCTCCGCGCTCAATGTTCAACACATTTACTTTATTTTGTTTCTCTCTTGTGACCATACCAATAAAAGTGACACCAAAACTCAACGTTACACTTCCTTGCAGAATAACGGAACTTACCGTTCCACGCAATATTTCGTGCTATAATAACCCGAGCTAGTTTACGAGATTGCTCGCCTTATTAATGCGCGTGCACCTACACGCTATGATGGGCCGTTACAAATAAGCTCTAATTTTCAAGATTAATCCCGAGTTATCCAGAATTATCTTGCATAGCTATCTGAGTTAATTCAGAATGCTATTAAAATCACCGTTTAGGTGGTGGTTCAAAATGTAGACTCTTATAAAAAATTTGTTGCACACACGATTAATGGTAATAACAAGCAAAAGCAATGGAAAAAATTGACAGACTTTAAACTTTATTTGTTGAATACGAAGCTTTTGGCACTTTTTATGTGTTTATTTTGTGTATTTTTTTGTAATGTGCTTTTTGTTTGTGCAGAATAAACAATGAATCTTTCCACTTTTTTATTATTATTAAAAAAATAAAAATATTATTATTTCTACGGAACTTACGCTTGATGCAAGAACAAACAAAATACTCGATCATCTGGTCGAGTCTCAGATTATTATCCAAACACAATCCCTAATCTTAATCATTCAATCCGCTAAAACAATATAATAATAAGCATTTGAAAGCTCGACTTTGACAAATTGCTGCGCTTCACTTAATAAATTACTGTTTAAGCGCCTACTTGTAAACAAAGAATTCATATAAAAAACTTTATGATTAATGCGGCGATAGAGCCCTTAAACTAATGACATTGCATTTCGCTTCGGTTTCAAAACAGACGTAATAAATCTTCGGGCGGACTGTTAAAGCAGTAATTAAACGCAGATAGAACGGCCTTCAGAACTGTGAACTGATTTAAAATTTATCAGATTCAAGTGCAGGTGTGCTTGCGACTATGAATATGTATGAGTGTGTGCGCAGGTTTGACAATTAATCATTAAGAATCGCACGGGAAATCAGGCTCAAGTTGCAATTACAATACAGACGATACAGTAATTTCTTTGGTATACGTTACGTGTGCGTTAGTATGTAAGTATCGCTTACGCTTTTCCTAAACTGCGTGCAAAATTACATCCGATATCAACATGAGATATGCAGATTCAAACTTATGGGAAAGTAGGTGGTTTTTGATTTAAAGATTGCAGTAGCGCATAATTAGTGACAGATATTATCGTATCTCTACGACATTTTTCATTTTAATGCTGTCCCAATTAACTTCATATGGTGTGTAATCCATACTTTTTTTAATTTGGTCGTTATATTTCTCAGAAAAATATTAAGGTTTCAAAAAGACATCTTACTGAATTTACATTGAGTATATTTTCAGAATATTCTCCTACCAATTACGAAGATCAGCAAACAGGTTCTAAGTCTCGCTACACCTCTGAGTTCGTTGCCGTAATGACGAGTTATATTTGTGCCAAGGGCTTACAAGGACGTCAATCAAGCCGGCTATAGTAATGGCAGTGAGAAATATGAGCGGTATTTTTAGAAGCAAAGACTAATGTGCATCATGTCACAGTGATTATTTAATTTTAGAGCTGGACTCACTCGTATTATCAATATCGATAGGCAGTATTTGCCGCGAGCGACGGAGACGGTCGATTATCGACGTAACATCAGTTATATACACGTATGAGGTGGAACTGCATCGCAAATCGCACACGTTCGATTACAATGCGAATTAATTTTGCTGTTTATTTTATATAGAAAGAACATTTGCTTAACTACATAATGATCTTCAAATAAATCTGGTAAATCCGAGAGTGCCTCATCAAGTTCGATAAATATCGCAGGGTTATCTCTGCATCTTTATGCCGATATAATAAAATAAATACAGCATAGTAAAATAGCAAAGGCGGTACAAACTGTAGTATCTATTACATTGGCGTATAATCCAAACCGCAGCGACTACAAATTGCGCATATTACATCGTATTTATAGAAATTACAAATGTCCTAACATCATTACAGCGTCGAGGATATTATGGGCGCACTAGTATCAAGTAGTATTTACGTTTATTACACAAATTGGTCGGATCAGACCGATCATCAAATCGGTGCAGTCCGTAGTCCGTTAGCCGGTGCCGGCGCCCGCGCACACAGCGCATCAATCACGCGCCGACCATCGCAGGCGCGAGCGACCGGTAGAAACTGTGAGGCATCCCGCGAAACATCGATGCATTTCATTACTAAGCAGCAAATGCTTCAAATGTTGTGATGGGTAAATTAATGACGGGTTATCTCGCATGACTAATGCGTTGTTTGTAAACACTCTGTTCCGACAAATCTTTTTGAACTCTGTAATGATCTTTCTCTGCCGTTATATTTTGTCGGAGATCAATTGATGATACCATGTAAACTGGGGAACAAGTAGTTGAACTTGATAATATCTCCGCAGAAGCCAGCTAATTAATGGATTAAATTAAGTGAATGATATTAATCAATTTATTTTTAAGCTGTTGTCAGGAACCTCCTAATGCAACCATATAGCGAAATCACATGAATGTTTTGCTTTTACTTTTTATAAATTTTATAAATATAATGACGCATCATAAGTTCCATTAAAGTCCCAAAAGCTACAGAGAAAGCTTTCCAGTATGTATGCTAAAATATTTGAAATATTCGTCACAACGTGCTCGTACAGATTTTATCAAAACTTGACAACATCAGATAGTGGAGGTCGTGATCTGGTCATTTTAGATATTCAATCCATGATTAAACTTCAAGTTAGAGTTTCGGTTAGACAGAATGGTCGCTCACCGAGCGGTTCGCTCCCGAATACCGTAAAATGTTTCCGAGACGAGTCAGTGGCACCACCGCACTGCGGTAAACAGTTACCGATTGTTAAAATCGCATTCGTCCCATTCTTTTGTCAGATCGCTGGATCGCTATTTCATTGGACGGATCGATTCGAGATACGTACACATTACTAACTTACAATGGTAGATTAGAAGCGCGGGAAAGTTCCGTCTCGTTTAATTGAATACTGAATTGATTTTCGATCGATCCCGTTCAAATTGATTTCGAGGAATCTAACTAGCGTTTTAATACTGTTACACGGTTCAATACAGTCTAATACAATTAGAGTTTTTGCAGTGCAGTGCACGCTAACAGCTATGATAATGAACGCGGTGCGACATGTTGGCGACGACGCGAGTGGCGGGAAAAATAGACAATAAATCACTTTTCCAATACTTTCCTATACTGTCAACTATTGAATCGTCTTTTCTTAAACTAGAGTAATGCGCATACCAGACTAGAAATTGCTCCATAAGTGCTTCATTACCTTATACATTGTGGGGGAGAATGGAATGCACACAAACGTACTTATGATGTTTGCTCCAAATCCTAGGCCAGACGTTTGCCACAGAGTGTGAATCAGAACAGGCAGACAATAACAATAAATTAATATAATGCGTTCAAAACCGCCAATAGTCATGAAAACTATCGGGCGTGCTTGTGTTGCTGGCAGTAATATCCATTGAAGATGTATGCGATCACTTTTACTGTTATCCAATTTGGAACGCGGCGAGGTCGGTTTCCGCTTTTACACGGTTTGTGGCTATGCCCGAGACACATTGTTATTAGTCGGCAGCGTGTCGCCGAGCCGGGCCAGGACGTGTGGCAGACTGACACACATCCCCACTCGCCGTGAACCCACTACATCATGTAAATTACGTGAACTGACGCCGACCTCACGAATCCAGGACTTATAGTTTAACTGTAAGCGCGCAGATTTAGAATTCTGATTATGCACGTAGCTACTTCTGTATGTATGTCGTGTCCTACCTTTCGTTTTTGGCATTCAAAAGGAAAAAGTTGGAGAGTACAACTTTAGATTTTAGATACCACTCTGTACCTGCAACACTACCTATTCGGAGCAACTGGTCAGGTTATGCCAAACAAAACATAAACAACATCAGAAAGTAAACTACAATCTGTTTTCGGATTACTTTCTGCAGTAACTAACTTTTCAATACAGTCATTGGCATGCATCGAGCGTTGAAGCGATCGTGGAGGTCGACACGGCACACTTCCACCAGATTTCTCCACCCCACAGAATCAGAATCACCGCTGAATTAGTGAATCTTTACGTCAATCAGATCTCTATCTATATCAGTAGAACATTCGGGTCAGGAGCATCTAGATCTAAGATAACACAGACACATTGATTTTTATTTGTTTCGTGATCACTCGGACTGACGAGTCATGTCGTTTGACGTCGTTAGATGCGAAATTCTCTTTACTGGGTCAGATTCACAGATTAATTTTATTGACATTATCTTGTCGGTAGTAATTGATATATAATTAATATTAATGGGTAGACAAAGGCGGTACCGCTCAGGGTTTTAATAAGCTTCCATGTACGGGTGATCGTATTTTACCCATATTTGGTTGGATCTAGGAAATATGGTGCTGTAATTAATAAGGTATATTGTAAGTACCTGAACGAGGCTGCCTGGCAGTCGGGTTCCTCTCGGCACCAGCCCTGGCACTCGTACAGGGACAGGTTGCGTACTGTGTAGTATGCTGTGCCTGCGAAGTCTACATCCGTTAGCTTTTCGAATGCGGTTCGACCTGAAACAAGCAAGGGTGTTATTAATTTTACGAGTATGAGTTAGGACAAAAGATACGTTTTATCCCGATATTTTTACGGGATTGCGACTTAATTAAAAGCGCGTATTACAATACGCGCTGCGCCCCGCGGTTTCACCCGCATAAGTCGCGATCCCATAAAAATATCGGGATAAAACGTATCTTTTGTCCTAACTCAGGTCATGGTCTACTCATGTGCCAAATTTCATCCAAATCCGTTCTGGCTTTTTAGCGTAAAAGCGTAACAAACAAACTCACTTTCGCATTTGTAATATTAGTTAAGATTACATTTTCTCTACGCACACAGTTTTTACAAACCACTGTTTCAGAAGTAGTATTCTGCCATTTCCTGTAATTTTTGCAACAGTTGATTTTTGAATATTTATATGCTACGTCTGATATGTGTAGTAAACGATCCTCACACAGTTTGCCGGGTTAAATATAACAAATTTATGATAAGATTAGAAAACTGGAGTTAATCAAGATAATACGAATAATATTGAGATACTTACTTATTACAAATGTGGCCTGCAATAACAGTAGCGCCAGCCGCGCTAAGCGCAGCCCGTCACCCTTCATGCCGATAGAACCACCTGAAATAAATGAAAATATTAGAACAACTTACTTCAAAACATCAAGAATCTAATGAAAAATACATACATTGTATTTCTCTTTTAACAGAAGTCACAAGTTCAATCACACACTTTTAAGTATAAAATATAAAAGTAAAAATCTTGTAAGAAACACACACGATTTGAATAACATCCAAAACTACGTAAACCCATAAATTTAAAGTTAAAAGCATAAGTTTAAAGGCGACGATAACCGACTTTTAATGATTTTATACTGAAGATCACGTCTAAACGAGTAGTGTTAATGATTTGGAAAAATATATGTTAAATAAGAGCATTTTCTTAATAACTTAAAATATGAATATTTTAGATTATCTTTATATTACATAGTGAAATTAATTTGTAAAGTTATATCTAACGCGGATAAAAAACAAAAAATCACGCAAACTCTATCAAACGTATTTTTCTGAAACCTTCACCATTTTAAAGATAATTTAATTATTGATCTTTAATTATACGTTTCGTCATGTTTTATTAAAATCCCTTTTGTTTTATGTATAGTAAATTAATAATGCGTCTAATTTGGGACAGCGCTCCTTGATGGGCGAGTCCTATTACTGGCTGGACGTACAATGCGTTGCGTGAGCTCAGTACAGAACACGCAAGCTAACCCCTCAAGGTCACTGGCATATATCTGCGTCTTAAAATCGATATCTCAGCACGCCTAGTTTACCAAATAAGAGAAGTAAAGAAAAATAAACTCAAACCACGCATATGAGCACACCATATCATGCATTGATATCTGCAATTGCATTATATTACATTCCATTGAAAATCCCTGGCTGTATTTCTATAGAGTCTCTCGTTAGTGTCTTAATATATTGTGGCATAAAATTCCCTTAATGCTCTTGCATGTCGGATCTGTATCCCGGAGCAAGGCTTTCAAACAATCCGCTTTCTACGAGTTCTACGCTGTTTGCAAAAAAAGTGCTACGGCGTAGCACTTATAACACTAACAAAAGTGCTACGGCGTAACACTTATAACACTAACAAAAGACTGAGACGCGAAGTAATTTTTTTGTCGATTGTAAACATTTTGCTTTTATTATCGTTGTGTATTTTCTTAGCATACGTGAAGATAATGCTGACATCAATACAATACGCTAGTAAAATCGAAAGTTGATCAAAAATAGAACTGTTATAACAAACCAATGATTGGCAGATATAGGCATTCGTTCTTTATAGAGGAAGCGCAATCATGTAAGCAATAACTTACTAATTTAGGAACTTAATGTACCGAGTGATTCATAACAGATATATCATTTTAAATACGTGCGTATCGTGACTATTACATTTGATATTTCACCTACATTTGAGATACCGAATAGACTTATTATAGAGAAATGTATTGCCGACAGGATGTAATTCAATATTATTGATTAAAAATGAAAGTAGAGAAGTAATGTGTTTTTCTTCGTTCATTGACTCAAATCTTTTATGTGTGTGTATGTCTACGTACGAAGGCTATTATATGGCCGCGCCTGCGCCCGCGCCGATCGCGGTGTGATTGTTTAGCAGTTCGCGCTTTGTGATTGTCAATGCGCCGAATGCAGGTCAAGATCAGCACTGCATGGACCCATGAAAGCTAATAGGAAAGTCAGTGACACGAATTTTCATTTACTTTTTTGCATCACAATATCGCTTTCACTAGACTTTTTATCAAGTACAATGAATGATCATTTGTAAACGAGAAAGTATAACTATTGTTGTATAGTAGGTACTCTCCAGTCTCTGCAACGGCTAAAATAATTTCTTATACATCATCAATGAATGAAATAGCTTTCAATCAATTCACAATGTCTGTGCTCGGTTAAACGTGTTCAATATTATTTAAATTGCGAGTTATAAAGCACTCATACGCTTTTTATTTTAGCAATTGAACCAATCAAGAAACGGAAACCCACAGAGAGGAGTGTCATAAAATTCGTAATATAAATTGCACTTTATAAGTGCCGCTATTTTAATTAAGTTTACACGAACGACACATGCCTGAACTTGGCTCTGAAATGCGGTTGTGTAACAGTTCGATTAAGTAAATCAGATAAATATTGATTAAATGTTAATTGAACGAGGCAGTCATCGATTGCTCATGTTTCGATATTGCAAATACTTAACAAGATTTATGAAAACATTTAAAAGATAAATAAAAACATGCTCTATAAAAATATTTGAGACCTCAAAAACGAAAACTCATTACCATTATTATATTATTTGCTGCGTGAATGTGAATACCAGCACACGGCACACGAGTGTAAATGGCGTTCACTGTTCAATATGTACAAGTAATTGCACTTAGATACCGTTTGTCTAAGTACTCTTACAGTGAAACTATTATGTGGAGTGATTCTCAAAATTCACCGGAAGAGGTGACTTCGCGGTACTGATTTTTAAACTTTAACGAACCACAAACAATTCAACGGTATTGCGGTAATGACAATTTGAGACAATTTGTCCTCTTGGTACAGTGAGCGTGTAGCAACAAAGTGCACGCATTCCGCACACTCCGGCGCAGATGAGAAGCGCGCCTAACGTTTACACGCATTACGGGTATTGCACATTGCACTACATTAACATTAGCAAATCTTTTTAATGTTTTTGAACTAAAAATTAGCTTAATACGACATATTACGTTGATAAACATGATGGATGAAGGCACGATATAAAATACCGTATTTAACATGGTAAAACACACTCACGACCTACTTGCTGTTTTATTAACATCATAAATTCGTTTTAATTAGCATTCAGAGAGACCTAACTTAGCTCATTTAAACCATGCATAAATATCGAGAACACTTGACTGAATAAAGTATGAAAGTTAATAAAGCCTTTCCATCCGCATTCATTTACGACCCGACCATAATTAATCTGCAAAATTTCAAGGAAATTTTGTGCTAAAATTATGAAAATCTAATATTCGACGGAGGAGTCGAGGTCATAAAACACTGCTTCATTATTAACACTAACTAAATCCAACAGTAAACAAAACGTGACTAAAACTTCAAAGAATTCACAGTACTAACTAAAACCAAAATTTTGCATGCAGATTTAGAAGTACAAAAACCAGGAACATTTCTCGTGAGTTAGTGGAAAAGCCGCACTGAACAACAAAAGCTCCTTTTCATAACCTATTCAAATCGCATAACGACAGTCAAAGGTCCTTAGTCTTTAACATAAAGAAGTGAAACAATGTACCCGCTGACATTTATGGCAGTCATATATGGTGGAACAACGGAGGAAGCCTGCGATACAGTTAGTTCACCTATAACACTATGGGTATAGCCGAGATACCCCGAGAGCGGAACATTGCTCCAATCTTGGTCACTCGGCACAATAAACAGTAACTATAGTTCAGTATTTTGTAGGTGTGAGGTTTCGGAGGTTATGTTTATGTTACGCGCGTTAATGGTGGCGCCATACTTGGCTTTTTCTTTTTTTTAGTTCACGGTGTGGTGAGTCAGTTTGGTTAATATGGTGTTATTAACGGTTGATGTATGAAAGTGTAAGATTTTTGGTGATCGTTAAATTAGGAGACGAATTTGTTTGGACTATTTTATCACCCAAATCGTGTCTCTATCTCCATTTAATATTCCATAAAAAAAGTTATAACTATATTCGAACTTATCTTAACAAACCATCAATCATTTTTGTTATTGAATGGACATTATTGTCTCTCATGACATGTATTGAAACATGCATCTAATTAACGACGGAAGCAGTAAAAGAAGCACCCACGACAACACTCAACACGAACAGTTACCACTCAACGCTTAGCCCCGTAACACTAGAGTGCACTCGGTTTACGAGGTGGTTATGAAGATCATGCATGAGACAACATGGTGCCGTTAAGCGTGCACTACAAACAATTATTACGCACAGGTGACGCGATCACATGATCCATATGTCACATAATGAACGTAACAGTTATATCACGAGCAGCGCTAGTCTCAGCGAGCGGCGCGGGCGCAGCCACCGTGCTGTGCGCGCACAAATTGCCCAATTTAACGGTGAACTCGGCTCCGCGATCTTCACGTACTTCTCAACATTTCTATCATCGCTCACTGAGCTTCGGAACGCTAACTAGAAACACTTAGAACAATAACGCTGTAATCTGCCCGCCGCTGTTAAGAGCGACAGATCAACGAACAGTACTCTTAATTGTTACAGGCTTGTAGTTTTATTACCTGAGATATTTATATAATTAAATGGATAATAAGCTCCTGAGCTGTTTCTTGGATAAGGATCTAAGTTACTTAAGAAATTCATTGTTAACTCTTTTCTCGCCTTATGTATTAGGCTTATGAAATAAATTATTATTAAAAAAATATTATTATTGGATGTATGAAAAATTACATTGATAACTCAGTTGTCAAAGTCACTTTTAAGATCTGAAATCGACACTATTTAACAAGTAACAACCAACTACTGGAACTTTAGAATATACTTTGCTACATGATTATAATGGTTTTATGATTCTGGTTCGTTAACTATTTTTAATGGATAGAAGGCTTGAAAATATGCATTCATCAAAGGCGGTAAATATCCTGACCGAAGGTTTTTGTCTTTGCAATACCGTCTTCTCTAGAAACCTTTTCTCACTTTATTGATCTCTGACACTTTAAAGGACCCAAAAACTCAATGTGTATTACAGTCATGTGCTCATTCTTGAACATATATATATATATACAGGGTGGCAGGGACAGCGACGCGCAAACTGTAACCTCATGGTTAATAAATGAGTCTAAAATTATAGCGCCACTTCTTCTTCCCAGCTAAGCACTAGGAAGTGGTGAAGGGCGGGCGTTTTTGGGGGACTGTCTTATATAATTTTGACGTTCGAAAAGTGCTGAGTGCTCAGCCTATTTTGAATAAATGACATTTGAATTTTGAATAGATTTAGATTTTAGACCCCCAAGCGTCTTTTCGTTGGTTATAAAAAATAGGCAGTCATGGGGACTGCCACAATTAAAAACATAAAACTGGTATTACTGCCATCTATATTCTTAGTAGCTATCGCACTACGGGTGAGCATGTCAGTGACGCGAATCCATAAGTTTAACCTCTACCGAAAATCGCTCAACGCGCCTAAAGAAATTTTCACTTCAAAAACTGCTAGTTACATAGAAAAGTGCAGCCAAAAAGTACACCAACGGAATCCTTCATCTCTAGGGGATTCAGAATCATGTACTGAATCCATTATAACAGATGTCGTGTCGATATTCCTGCCTCAAGTTCGAAGTATCATAAAAAAACAAATATTTTGATCTAGGGATGTAATAGCTCAAATAGTTTACCCATTGTCGCGAGCTATGACCAGAAATGCGTAATCGAATGATAAAAAACCCCAAGTTTTTGCTTCAGCACCCTAATTACAACGTAATGAACCGTGGTTCGCCTGGAAGGATTTTTCATTAAACATACAATAGCATTGTATTCCCACACCGCGGGCTCTGAATGGATCAGTAGCCGCCAATCTCCGATTCGACAGCATACAATCATTCTCATTGATGCCTCATACAAAGAAATTACAGTTTATATTTCCTGTTATTTCTGCACTTATTAACACTGGATATACATTTATAGAATCAATGTAAAGCTCATTACGACATTGGAGGGAAATTCTCACGATTGAAGCGAGGAATAAATGTTTAAGAAGTCATCAGAATATTTTTAATCTAATTTTAATTGAGGGAAATTACGATTCTTAAGATCATTCTGTTGTAATAGTATTGTATAATGGGGTAAACAGTTATTGAAACGCGTATCTTAAAGATTTACTTTTAAGTGTAAAATATTCTAAATAAAGAAAATATCTGCGTTCATTTGATAAGGTTTTGATTTCACCTTATTAATTGGTGAAACTTGATTGGGATATTGACACCCACTAATTAGACGAAGAAGGACATTAATCAACAGCTCAAATCCAATATTTGTGATGATTATAATATCTAATCAAACAGAAAGCACCGGTTGACCCAATGCCCACAATTGTCAAATCATGTTCCTAATAGGCAGGCGTGCCCATCAAAACTTGATAAGTGGTTGTAGAGAACAATCAGTGGCTTAGTGTAAGATACTGAGTCATGGCGCATACTCATATTCGGAGTGAGAAATAAACGGTTACTTAATTATATATCATGATTATGGGCACATACAATCACACATATTCAAATTTTGGGGACCTACTAACCTCATAAGAATTGCGGGCAGATATATGCAAGTCAATGCTAATTAGTGTTAATACAATATTATGAAGAAAAGGGTAATTTCGAGAGCACCATTACCTGTATGGTTATCCAGATGAATACGGTTAACCGGATATTGACGTGACATAAACATGTAAACCGCTTTTAACCCCATCTTTAGCATTCAATAAATTAAACTAGGCAGTTTTATGAGAACGGAACAACTTATTTCTTTAATTGACCGAGATAACTGACGTTTCACAGCTATTAAGGCGTAAATACATTTGTTCTGTAATTGCCTATATTCAGGTTGTGTGTCGTGTCTTTGTATACTTCTGTTTAATAAATGGTCGTAGAGCTGTTACCGACATAATGTTGTATGTCCGCGCAGAGGTCACTGGTAATCCAATCTTTGTGAGGCACGAACAAAAAGGCCAGTCACACAAGTCTAGCATTAAGATCTTTTGATGTTCGGCGGCGGGGTCAGAGGCGCACGTGCCTACCCGCCTCCTTTCAGTTTTAGATAAGCTCACGTAAATAATAAGTGCATATCTTGCAATCACCGCTTATTATTATAATAAAAACTATTTTCTAGCGGTCCGAATCGCAACGATCGCGCCCGATCTCGCGCGGCTTCAAAGATAACAAGATCCCAAAAAAAGCTTTTTGTTAAGCATAAAAATTGAGTGTTTTTTTGGGAATTTCATTTCAGATTTATAGAAAATTGTAAATTCCACTGCGTGCCGTTTTTGTAGGGCCATAAGATACGGTTTTTAAATTGAAATCATAAAAGTAGGCAGTTATAATAACTACGTGTTTATGGAAAGAAAACTGACGGAAAACTGGGCTAAACAATTGTTTTGTCTCCGTAGTCGCGTACGATTACTTCGGGGGCGGACCGAATCGGACAGTATAAATCCGTATGTCACTGGTAGCAGTCACGTCACAATGGGCCGAACTTGACCGAGCGCTAACGGTACTGCGCCGGCGTACCGAGACGCGAGACAATGCGTGTGAGCACACCGACAGGTTGCTCGCCTGACCCAATTATCTGCACCAACTGGGTCATCTGTTTTCGAATGCGTGTGAAATTCTTATACTTCTGTACTTTCACGCATGTATAAATGTTTCTGAAAGTAATTACGCGAAATTAAGGATTTTTAAGGTCGTATTGGACTACTTTTTTTCTTAAGTATTTTATGACGGAAATAAAGAGCTTTATTTAACGAATGAAATATAGAACACCAATTAAACGAAGTGTACTGAACACATAACTTTTAAAGCATGTCGGACGAGAAGATCTGCGTGTCTAAAGCCATAATTCTTCTCTCGCCAACAAATATTTGTACTCGTAGCCCAGTAACAAGATAACCCATTATATTGGTATTCATAGAAACAAACTTGCTTTGCTAGTTATACTGCTGGTGATTACATATTTCATGACTAACAAATGAAGGGCACAGGGAAAAAAGGGGCTCATCGACAATTTATACGAAATCAAACAAATGATCGCACTTGATAGATTTTGAATACGCCTTTGATATGACATATTCAAAACAAACTAAAAAGGGCCCATTGCTTTGTAATCCTCAATATTAAAAAACACGTCAAGGAATAAAAAGAGCTCATTCCGTATCGAACTAGCTTAAAAGGTGCTCATTGCATCCCAATCAGAGTTAAAAGGAGCACATTTTACGTTTACAAAACAAGAACGCGCCCATACCCCCGCCATCTTGAAATAAATGACATAATGTGACAGATAAAAGTTAATAATTTAGCGTTTAATTCAATTTGTGTTAATTGTTGATGAGCCCCTTCTTTCCCTGTGCCCTTCAAATGGTCCGGGATCGAGGCAGGACTTGTACCTATACTAAACCTATTTGCGAATAAATAGCGCATTCCTTTGCCAGTGATTCTTAAACGTGCTTTCTGTATTTAGCTCGTTTGCATCGCACCTCCATAATTTGAGAATTCCTTTTATTCGAACTAGCTGCCGGAGCAGGGCTGGCAAATGTCTGCAATTTTATAGGAATTGCGCCCACACTAATCCTGAAACATTTGCTTTACGTATGTAAACTAAGTAGTCATTTGAAATTATCTACCAAGACCTTCCCACTTACAAATATTATTTATATTTTATTCTTGCATGTGATTCAAGTACAAGAACATTTATCATGCTCTACGGCCATTCTATGTATAACTGTCTGCGTAATTCGATGGTTTTGTCACTTTCTCCTCTATTTATTTCCTTCATAATTTTCCTTATTTAACAATTCTATTATAGTTTAACAATCTCTAGACCTCTGTTCTAGTAAATATCAGGAGCAGCCCTACAAGTGTCCAGGGATCGCGTGTTTATCTAAGCGAGCAGGCGGCATGCGCCCGCGCCGTGTCGCTGTCGACCCGACGACTTATACAAGCCGCGCTGTACTATCTGTGGACCGTGCGGCAAGCGTCAGCGGTAAGATAATAGCAATTATAGCCCTCATCTGCATACAATGAGATTTTAATTAGGAATTATTAATTTTAAAATATGCTGCTGGTTGATATGAAAGTAACTTGTATTTCGATTAAGTAGATTTAAAATGTGTAAAATATCAATCCGAAAAAGCAAAAAAAACGATAGTTGAGTCGCGTTTACAACTAAACACGTGATGATGATGAGCTTATAAATTGTATTTTTTACCGGCTAAAGAAAGAGAAATCTAACAATTTAGTGTCTGTATAAATCGTATCGTGTTGAATGGAATAAAAATGCGTAAAAAAGCACCATTAACATTGTAATACGGGGTCAGAGATTCTTAATCGATTGTCAATCATTGCACTCAACACTTCACGATCAAAACATACATAAATACTGTAATGAACATCTATTTGCTTGCCTTTCAAATAAACTTATCGAATGTCATTAATTAATTGAAGATAAAATCTTTTAGATTCAATATAACCGATCGCAACATACTTTCGAGCTGTAATATAATTTTAATTAACTTTTACTCAGAGCTTATCTTGAGCTTAAAAGTGAGCTCTTAAGGCAAACAGTAATAAATGCACGATGTCGTTAAGAGGCGCCGCGACTGGCCGGTCTGGTCGTGAAACTACAACGTCTACAGGCTGATGTCAAACAGATCGCGATGTGCGGTGAAAAGCTACGTTCGACGGGCCCACAGAGGAAAGCGCCCGCGCAGTGGCCGTGCGGTTTCATAAACATTCTCGTTTATCGACGAACATATGGGTTAGAGAAAAGGTTTGCGTTTAATTAATTTTATGAAGGAAATTACATTTCTTATATGTCGATAAATTACACCGAGTAGCCGTTGTTTCTTATATCTAAAAGGAATGGTTAAGTAGTTAAGTATACCTAAGTTGTGTGCTGTGTGCTTGGCTAGGCACGGTAGTGGACCCTTAAGTTATCGCGTGCTTAAGCTTGAGAGCTTAAGTACGTGAAGTGAGGTAGCAGGAAGTACCTATCTTAGGTTTAACAACGCTACTACCTACTCTATCAATACTCAGTTAACGCAAAATTCGTAATTATGCAAGTATTTATACGATATTTGTAGTTATGATTGCATTCTTTATTAATTTAGCAATTCTAATTATAACAAGTAGGTACATAATATTAAGATCAGATTTCAACATTGATAATCACGATGCGAAATATGCCAATCGATTGAATGGCATCACATGCCCAAACGATCTTATCTAAATCATAATAGTGTGCATTCACACGGCAATCATCTCTCGTAAAGCTAAACATTCGGATACACAACAATTATCGCTATCAATAATAAAACATTCTCCTCAATTTATTTCGAATTAGAAAGTTTGAGAGCTAAGTAAAAGTTTTCAAACATAAGCTAGTCAGAGAACACCAAAAACATCTTTTATTTGTTACTGTGGAGAGAATTGTATTGACAAAACGACCGTAACGAAATGTAAATTTATGTTCCGACAACGTTTACGGGCATTCAAAGCTACAGCCTTCCGCCGCAATAGCTAACAGGGAAGCGGAGAGTAATGACTGGAATCCATGCAAACCTCACCGCAGACCCTCTGCGTACGCGCATGTGAAGCTTTATTTATTCGATCAACCGAAAGAAACTTAATTACTGCTCTTACTTAATTGTGTTATCCGGGTTCTAACATGATACTGAAGTTCCTTACGAGGAAAGGAAATAAGTAGACCAGTTTTCCCACACGATATAGTTGACTAGTCCTGAGAAATGTCAAAGCATGTTAATACGATACAGACTTACAATGAAGCTAATAGACAGTAATTTAAATGGTGACTCCACCTCCGCTAACTGTACCGAGCGGTGATATCGACCGCATTATCACAAATGCGGCGTGTTTACAGACATTGTGTGTGTCAATTATGATATTGCCCATTATATGGTATTACCGGACCATTTCATGGAAACACTTTAAAGGAATCGATCGGTAAGTGCAGAATTTCACCGACCTCGGGCAAACTGCGTGTAGCAAAGCGCTGACTGTCACTCATGCTTACAGAAGTTAGCGTGTTACATCTCAATAGCCACTTATTTGCATACAGAGGAACCCTATTAGCTGTCGCCTTCTACACTGCGGTTTATACATGTTTCTAACATCTCTATACATACATATACCTATCTAAGAGATACCTACTTTTAACTACACTGCCAGAAATAGTCGTAAGAAAACAAAACTCTCATCCGGTGAAAGATATCCCACGTACCAATTGTATCTTGTAGACGAATGTAATTGAAATTCAAAACCGTTCTTTTTCAGAATAGTTTATTTGCCATCTTTCGCTTTCACTCGAATGCTTTACGAACTAAATTATATCTAACATCTGTCGATGTCCATTTTATTTTCTTTCAATCACAATAACAAAGGAATCACCTGTGCAAATTCAATATCGATAAATCATGCAATCAATGGGAGCCGTGTTTCGCCGCCCACGCCGCGCACGCTCTAAACGTCCAGGCTAACAATGGCCGCGATATGTAATTTACTGTCCCCTTATTCATTGTGCAGGGACGTGGGCAAGGAGTCAGGGCAGTTCTTATTACGATGGCCAGATATAAGTTTCTAGGAAATATGCATTCTTGTCTCGTTCAGAACGAGTTGAACACTTGATGTGGCAAAAACAGTCGGGCGGAGTTCACAGACGTCTCACGGGCCGCCCATTGTCGCTACCATGTGTACCACCATGTCAACACTACTCTCTAATAATGACTAATTCAGATTTGTGTCTACAGCTGTCGCGGAAAGCAGATAAGCTTTAGTAAGACAAGAAAAATACATTAAGAAAACATCTTACCTGGTCTGTGTACTGGAGATTAGTTTCCTCCGAATCAGGACACAAATCCTGTAACAAATGAGTATTTATGTTAACAATCGGATTGCGTGACCCACTCCTATTAAGCCCAGCCAGTCGTCCAAGTGACAACCACGTTATAAACAAACATCTCATTAATATGCAAAGCCTAGCTCTACATTCGCGTAACCATATTAAGCGTAACTACCGTTACATACACAGAAGACGTATGTAGACATAGTCAAGGCTGTCCAATATTTATTTTGCCTCACGAAATTTGACGTCTAATTGGTGCAAAATCAACAAGAACACTTTCTACGTTCCAAATTCGAAATTGAGCTATCAACGATTAAGAATTATGAGTAAACGTTATAATCAAACAAATGGACCATAAAGTCGTTATTCATAATAAGAAGCGGGTAGCGACTGCGGAATAAAAGAGTTATTTATACTGTGGCGACTGGAGAGGCGGCGCGGACGCAGGTAAGGATGGCGCCTGCATGTGAGTAATGATGTGACATCCGCTCCGACGGCCCGCGACCCGCGATCTGGCACGCGGTTTTTAACACCCCATTAATCTTGCACAAAGTGAAACTGCAACATTTCCTCTTCCGTACTTAAAAAAATATATTAACCACAGCTTGTGCCATCAAAAACTGGTTTAATAATTTAATATAATTTATCTAAATTTAAATCTGCTTCCACAAAATGCTTAACTAATCTTAATTTGTTGAACGATCCTATTTGCATGTCCAAATATTATAAATTACTTATTAAGAAGTTATTCAACTTGTCAGTAACGGGATTTTTTTTGTATAAATCTTTCACTTTTATGTTATAAATTTTTAAATGTAGATTTTATCGTTTCATCTTGCCACCAGATAGGCCTTTAATTCACACTTTAAAGGAAACAGTAACGGTCAGTAGTGAAAGTAGCTTGAATGTTGTCTGTTTATATTAGTAATTATCATTTTAAAGTTATTTATTTGAAGAATACAAATTGTGTTTTTAATGACTCCATTTGTTAAACATATATCTCGTTGATATCATGCTTTAATCTAATGTTCCCGCAAGTATTGCTTTTCATAGATAGCCCGGTATCGTCCAGTTAATAGGCTACGAGCAATTTCTTAGCAGCCTTAGGACAATAGATACGGCCAAGGATAAATGTTAGCCAATGTTAGCATCGTAAATAAACTACGACACGGCACGAAGTAGTCTTTTTCTTTGTAGGAGCTTAGAAAAGAGCGTTAGAACGAAGCACATCGCTGGGGGCGTTCGTGCTGTGCTGCGCGGCCACAAAATGGAAAAATAAATTCGCATTGAAATGGTTTCTATCGATTGTCGGTCCAGTCGGTTCCCCTTTATCCGCAACTGATCGCACTAGACAATGTGGTGGTGGGTGCGGATGAGATGCGGGGTGAGGGGCGGTGGACGCGCGGGGCGGGGCAGGGGCGCAAGCGCATGACCGCGCAGGGCGCAATGACCTTGTGCGCGCATTCCGCCCGCTCTTTCGAAGGCTCCCGCGGCCCTCCAGGCTCTCCCGGCTCTATTCTAGTCTCCCATAAACTACCTTAACACGGAGTAGTACAAAACGCTCGATTGTTATCTACATTGTGTGAATTGAATGGAGTTAAAAAGATAAAGACGATTGCGCAACATGAAGGATCGTTTAAGAAAATTTACATTATATTTCATCTTGAGAATCTGCAAGTAAAACACAAGTTTGTATACTGACATACTCGTAACAGAGCTTCTACAAATGTACATGAACGAAACTAGGTTAATAACCTTTGAGAAAACATTCAAGACGAACATAGCAGAAGCAAACAGGCTGAGCAAACATGGAAAAAATGTTCCCATCAATACGCATATAGACTCGACGCGCTGATAGCTTGTCGTTATTAGAAAAATAGTTTACTACGAACTAGTGGTTGTAAAAAAATAATAGTAACTTCGAAGGATGCTGCAGAAAATCATTTAACCAATATCCTGCGTTTGAACGTAATGTCAGACCGTTTAAGAAGTGTATGACTTCCGTTTTTTTGCAAAATCATCAATATGCATAGATGTGCAGTAAGCGTGTGTTATGGGAATAGATGCACGTTTTATTATATTTTGCTTGCAGTTTATGTGGGAAGCAAAATCACTGGAAACGAAGAGTTACCAACAAATCGGAAATATCAATAGGTGAATTACCGGACATGACAAATTACACAACTCTCAAAATTGCTTCATCGGAATAGCTATAATTATAAATTAATGTCACGCTCTATAATTCAATTAAATGGTTCAAATTCTTGGAAGCATTTTAGTTATTTTTCACGAGTTAGACACAGGATGCAACGGTCTGTAAATTGATCTAGTACACTAGATCTAAGTAGTTGTGACGATACCTAGACGGAAAATAACGGGTTTGGTGCCAAATAATAAGAAAATAGTGAGTTAACGTCACAGAAACAGTAAGCAGTGGTAGCCTAGTGGTGTGACCGGCGGACTGCCAGGTCATAGGTCTCGATTTCGAGCCCAAAGCAACCTCTGACTTTTCGGATGCATGTGCGTATTCTATAATTATCACTTGCTTCAAAAACGGTGAAGGAAAGCATCGTGAGGAAACCGTCATGCCTGAGAGATATTTCTCGACGGCATGTGAAGCCAAGTCTCTGACTTGGCTTCACATGCCGTCGTGAAATATCTCTCATGCTGCCACAACAGTTCAGTGCCACTCAGAATTGGCTTTAAACTACCGACAGATGGACAAAATGTCCACAAAGCGTGCCAAACACATATACATAATGAGTACACTTCTGTGTATTTAATCTTAAAAAATACTACCCAAATGTTTGTTTTAAATGGTCAACCACAGAATGGATTCACAATAATATGCTTGTGAGAAAGTGTCATGCAAATTTTTCTTTTGTTATATTAAAATATCTTAATGTTATAGTTCAAGGTTCCTTTCCTAACTTAAAGAAAACTAACAAAATCTATAAATTTTTCAAATACCAAACTATTTAGCAGGATATCCTCTGAAACATTCTTCATTCGGAACTTAGTAGAGCACATATTACAAATTCAGTCTACATATGCTTATAGTTCGTCACACTGGCACGTAAATACATCGGTGTGCAGTATAATTCTACTTTTTTATGACACACAACCAGCGCTATTAATAAGCTGCCGGCGACCGGTCTACGTTACGTCAATTACGCATCATGTATAATTGCCAGACGAGACCGGGCCCGCCTTATATAGCACATACAACATAGGGCATTGCATAACTTATTACGCCATTTTATTTTACTTGTATCTTGCACCCATGTTTTTGCCATTGAATGCTGTAATGTTTAATGTTTATTAATATAATGTCATAATCTTTTAATGAGATTATATTGTTTAAGAGCAGAAATAGTTCGAAGAGATAATTTTTTAAGAAAATATTATTATTTCTTAAGTTTTTCTTGGGATAAAACTGTTATTATTATTAATTGATATAACATTTATGTTTTTTATGAACATTAATAATAATTAACATTTGATGTGCCTTTTAGTGAAACGATGCCATGTTAGAAAATAATATGGAAATTAATATGAAGAAGTCAATAAAATGGTGCTTTATTATGATTATAATAACACAAGATTTATACGAGTAGGTTTTAGATAAAAATATACATATATGCAGAAACGTTTCATTTTATGCACCTGCTCACCTGAGTGATTTATGCACCTAGATTACATTAAAATTATTACAAGAGCAATACTAACGCTGTCATAGTACCTACTTACTAACGAAGGTAATGTTCAATGAAGACCATTCGTTCATATATTAAAATTAATATCTTACATTATCTGGCGAAATATTTATTTCATAATTGGTAATTTTATGTTAATATAAGTATTATCACGTAGTTCCTAAGTCTATGATAAGCCTAGATAAGGTAGACTGATTGGGTCTACCCTTTCATTCTCTCAGACTGATAATGTCAAAATTAATTTCGGCATGGCAGAATCTAGACGTAAGGTTGTAAAACGCCCTGCTGGGGTTGCGGGTCTGTCCGAAAGGGATATCGCGGCCCCAGCACATAGGGAACGGAAGGAACACGGGTGGGTTTTAGTCAGTAAAAGTCTGACACTCCCTCTCGCTCTGCCCAGAGCGGGAGGAGTCATTTGATGATTTCCCACCCAAAAATAAAAAAAAAGGTTGTAAAACGCCACTTTATTTTCAATCCCAAAATATGTCTTGACCCAATCAATTCCATTGATGAGTCGTCAACCCTAATTTCGCTAAAAAACAACGGTTATTTCATAATCTTTTTGTGTTTTTTGGCATTAAAACGGCGTACGCTAACTGTATTTAGTTGTTCCCGCACTTAGAAGACATTGCAAGCGCATCATTGCGACGCTAATCCATGGGAAATTCGCCCATAAA
Source organism: Agrochola macilenta (assembly GCA_916701695.1). Classification (NCBI taxonomy): domain Eukaryota; kingdom Metazoa; phylum Arthropoda; class Insecta; order Lepidoptera; family Noctuidae; genus Agrochola; species Agrochola macilenta. The sequence goes on along the minus strand of OU753554.1, from coordinate 15,444,338 downwards.
CCGGTGTAAATGTACGTAAATACCGTACAATTACACATAATTTAAACTGAATAATAAAGCAACATTAGTTAAACATAATTAACTATGGTAAGAGGTTGCCTACTTAAAGTTATGAGCATTGTTCTATCCTGAGAGCACTATTGCATTTTACTTTTTTATTTTAGTTGCTACTGCACGGTGGGAATATTGTAATGTCGGACTTCGGTCGTTAATTTGAAGGTATTCTGAAATTTGTTAATTAGAAGTAACAATACAGAGCCATTGCGGCCGCAGTTACGTCGTCATTATTAGCGCACTGTAAACGTAATCTATGGAATACTCTCCCGTACATTTCCGCAGCAAATGATCCTTGGTAATTGCAGAATAATGCTAATGGCGCTTCTAATTTTAGCCCATTCCATGGCCCCTCAAACACCCACATAGCCGGCCGCATCAAGGGAAGTTAATTGTATGAATAATATGGTAAACAATAGCTTCATAACTTACTTCCATGCAAATACAACACATCCGCCAAGAGACGCTAAGATATGTAAAATGAAGAGACTTTTTAATCTTGAAAACTATCAACACATTGTATGCAAAAGAATAGAAGTACTCTCCTACGCAGGTGTGAAGAAGATTGCTTGATTACGGAATGTGGCATCATAGAACGTACAAATGAAAAAACATAACTGTATCGATGTGGTCGCGATAGAATCTGTGAATAAACCACATTTATGACATTATGAACAGTTGCGTCGCTCTCAGTATGCTAATGTCACAGCTTTATTGTACCATTTGAGACTATTAAGTGATTTTGTTTATGTTATAAAAGAACATTATGACTGTTTTAATAAAAGGCATTTTGCCCTAGTTCTTGAAATAGTTGTAAATACGAATAGATTTTTTAATTTATTTATATATTATTGTTTTATTTCGACCTCCGGGCTATGCCGCCTGCAAATATTCTGATTGAGAAATATATTTTTATGCGCGATAAAGTTTATCGTAGTTTTGCTAGTGCTGCATGCTTGAAATCTAACAAGTGCCTAGCTATGTGTTATTTTTGACGCCACTTAAACAGAACTACATGGTTAATAATAAATAGTAACAGTAAGTAAGTAATTAATAAATTGCCTAAATCATGGAGATCGTTAAATATATCTGCTCTTAAAAGTAAATTAAAGAGTTTACTAACTGAAAGAGCATATTACAGTATAGCAGAGTTTATGAAAGAGGACAATTTTTCTTCGATTTTGAGATGACGATATTGTATTTTATTGACATGTTATTGTAATATATTGTATTTTTGTGAAATAATTGTAGTTTGTAATTTTGTATGATAGTAATTAATATTTTTTTATTGACTAATTTATTTAATGACTACTTTGACATTTAATTTTATCAAAAAAATATGCTTGCTGAATTGTAATGATACTTAATCTTTAATTAATAATGATGATTTTATAATTTCTATAATTTAATTTTGATGAATAATAACACGATTTGTGCACCATCTCTTCCTACTAATTTGTACGCCACGATATGCGGCTGAACATGTTAGAACTTTATATATTTCATATTATCTTGCATGCAATGTATATATCATGTACACCATGTTTAAACAAATAAAATTTTACTTTACTTTACTTTACTTTACTTTACTTTACTTTACTTTACTTTAAGTCTGTACATGTCGGAACATTTAAAAGGAAAGAAGCAATAAAAAAGTGAGCAAGTGTCATAACTTTTATCTATATGTCATCGGTCATCTGTCCAGTTCAACTGTTGAACGTATTGCATAAATGCATGTAAGAACGCGGTCTGGTACCGACTGTCCGCACTATCTCTGTATCAGTATAATGTAATACGATCACATCGCTCGGTCACTCTTTGTGGCGCTATCTCGCATCTCCGCCTAGGACGCGCGGACGGACTGGCAACTGGACATACATATCAACAATTTGACATTGACATCGCCTTTATGTTGTAACAGCAAGTGCGGTTCTCGTCGTTCAAGTGTTACTTCTGGCTGCGGTTGACCGTACCTCCGACATGGAAGCCAAGCAGACCCGTTAACATTCTTTTCGCAAACAACTGACGACCGACACAATCCGATACACCATTATAAATATAATACAAATTTTACGCCTATAATTACAAATTAGAGGCCAACGAGTACCGATATAACAAAAGTGCTTTGTAGTAGGTTAATACAATTATTTTCTTTTCCTTGTGTGTCTGTATCGCAATGCGATCGGTTAGTTATGTCATTATAAAAAGTGGTACTTACCATTTAACCGACTTTTTTACAATACATCTAAAATAACGGTTCTCAAATTGACCTTTACTTATTGTGTTTTGATTAAAATGGGTGTTCTTTTCCAATAATAGCTTTTTGAATCACTGGGAAAGTTATTTAACATTGTTTCTGAGAAATATGAGGTTAATCTAAATAGAGATGGTAATGCTGATTCACGGGAAAATGTTTAGTACAAAAGTGTAAATATAGTTTTAAAATATTCGAAGCAAACTAAACGCGTTGATGTCTTTTGTATTGACGCGAAGTCATAGCGATTTTAGATTTCGTAGCACGCAGTCTACGACGTATTTTTTTAAATAAATTATCTACAATAATGATACCACGTTTAATAGTTTCATCTTTAGAATCCCTTATAAAATAAATTAACTAGATTCAACTAATGCTATACTAATCGACACATTTTCTCTTTTGGTTCATCAGCAGTAATAGAACTTTCTTTTGATATCATTTTACTAACTGCGATTTCCTCCTATTAGAAGGTAGAAAGTTTCGTGTCTCAGTTTGTCATAGAGTGGTAATGTCCGGTGTAGAAATTATCAAACAATCGCGAGGCGACGTGATTTATTTGGTCGTTGACAGCGTAGATAATGTTATCGCATTGTTTTCTCAGCGAACCAGAAGCGAGTGCAGCGAGGTGATCCCGATCGGAGGCGCGGGGGGGAGGTATTGGGAACTGCGGGGCTTGGGGGGCGGGAGTCACCGACCGACTAGAACGACGACGTCCCCACAATTATTATGTAATAAAAAATAATAAGTGCGGCTTCGAATACGACCGCATACCTACCGAGATTACGGGGAAGGAAACTTAACGATTCTATCCCTTGTGATGTGCACATTGATTTATTTACTTTAGTCCGAGAGACGCATTTTACTTCATATTTTACGAGAGCTGTATATCTATTTAGTTGTTCCAAACATGCAATAACTCTATCGATTTATATCGTTATTTCCGCCTATACACGTTCTCGCGATCATTCAACCCTGCGGAAAATTATGCGTCTGCCAGCGTACGTAGCACAGTGTTTTATGAACCCCGATTTTCGGACATCCCATTTTTATTGAAAAACCAGACAGAAATGATCATTTAAATGCAAGATTTCGTATCCCCATTTAGCTACTAAGTCTAGTTTCTGAGTGAGAATTTTTTGAAAATCGACCAAATTATATTTCGATTTTCAGAAAAAAATAAAATACATTTAAACTAAGCGTCATAGAAATAACGATGTTAGGTACATTGATGGCGCATCTTATGCCGAGTATTTTAGTGCATAAATGAACCTCGTAACTTTGCTTGATCCAGATATATACGTGTTTTTCGGTTTTTAGTTTTTCTTAATTTTCTCGAAAATTCCGTAATTTCGGGAAAAGTTATTTATACTGAAATTATTTCGATAACTTCTCCAACACACCACATAAATTTCTCATCCCAATTCCATGGAACTTGGAAACCACAACGATTTTAAGTTTTATCCGGATTTTACGTCGTTAGGGCTGTCAAAATCTCAGATTTTTATTTATATCCGGGTTTTATATAAATTTGCCAAAAAATATATCTACCTTGTAGTAAAATCGGTGGTTTAGGTTATCTGACGTGAAGAAGCCAGCTTGGTATCTAAATAAAATATTATTCATCGATGTACGTTAAGAGGCATATTCAGGCATTTAGTGTTATTTAAGTTTTTTTGTAGTACGTACTAAATACTGCTAAATGACAAGCAAAATCCACATAATTCAATAGCAATAACATAAGCTTAGTACCTCCACGCGGTGAAGGTGGTAACAGTTTTTACTGGCTAAAACTCCCATAAATATTTTTAACTTGACCACCAGCTATGCCTTCGGGCTTATGTTGTTTTCGTTTGTCTATTGCGTACATCTGTGTAGTGGCACGGTAGCCTACCCGGTAACGCAGGGGAGCAGCCACCAAATATTTTTCTCAATAGTAAGCAGAATTTTTTAGTAATCATGAAGCCGGTCACGACCCATGGGACTACTCTACCTCAGCAGAACCTGACCCGCTCTGCTGGAGATGGTCTTTCTGGGCCCCCACCAGATGACTTTTTAATTCCAGGGGGGCATGACAATCCCAATGCACATGATGGTCAGCAAGTGGCCTCTATGTCAAACGAAGCTATGGATAGCACCAAAGTCGGTACTTTTCAGTCTCTAGAAGTAGCAGCAAACGCACAGGCTGTGGAAAATCAGCCCTCACAAAAAGTGTTGACAAGATGACGATGTAGACGTTTTTAAATTGTTTACGAATAAATTCAAAGTGTTTGTAGTTTTTAACAAATAATAAAAAATAAAAATATTATTTTGAAAGGTCTCGGTAGGCTGCCAGTAAACTGATTCACGTTCTGTTTGTCATTCTGTCTACGGAACTTTTACTTTTACGAAAAATTTGATCCACAAAATTAGGATTAAAAAAATTGACAACCCTAACAAAAATAGTTAAATTGGAATAACTTCTGAGTTCCATGGATTTGGGATGTCATAATTATGTGGTGTATTGGGGAAGTAAATAGAATTATTTCTGTATAGATAACTTTTCCCGAAACGGCGGAATTTTCTAGAAAATTAAGAAAAACTAAAAACCGAAAAACCCGTATAAATCTCGATCTAACAATGGTGCGAGGTTCATTTATGGACGAAAATACTCTACATAAGATGCGCCATCAATGTACCTAACATCATTATTTCGTATCACGCTTAGTTTAAGCGTAATTCATTTTTTTCTTAATATCCGGATGGAAAAATTACGATTTTCAAAAAATTATCACTCTGAAACTAGATTTGGTAGCTAAATGGGGATAAGAAATCTCGCTCTTAAATGATCATTTCTGTCAGGTTTTGCAATAAAAATGGGATGTCCGAAAATCGGGCTTCATAAAACACTGTGCGTAGGGCTCTAAGTTACTCGAGCAGGTTACGCATGTAATAAACCAACTATAAAAGGCAGCCTGATAAAAATCCCTATTGAATTATTCAACCTTTTAGAAAACAATATCTGAATCTTCTGTTCTGTTATTTATTGAAGCTGTAGGTAATAAGCCGAGCCAGCATCGCATTGCAGTTCAGTTACTTAGAAAATATTTTGTCATTTCTGCCTCTTGAAACGACAAAAAGAGCATTAATCACTTAACACATTTAATTATTTCAGACTATTAAGCATGTTTTGACCATGCGTCAGAAGACAATCCTATGAAACGAAATGAAATGAAATTGTTTATTCTGTAAATAGGATATCGGAATCACTTTTACACGTCATATAAAAAATATTAAAAATAAGCTAGGTGAGGTCGGTGTTTCCTATCTGACTACTCTGAGAAGAAAGGCCGAAACAAACTCAGAGGTCGCAGTCTCTTTTAAAGTCCAAACATAATCTTGGTCAAGCCATGTGAATATCGACTAATAGTCCACACAGCAACATCGGGACTCTTTACACACGATACGAATCAAAACAATCAAAGTTATCTATGGTCGCATCACGTCTCCGCGTCGGTCGATCACAGATCCGATCGAGCTGAGTCACTGAAGCGTTCCACTTCATTTGCATCACAAATAGAATCAACACGGCTATGATCTGTTACGTCATCAACTGATTATGATGTTATAATCATAACTTAACATTACCATACACATGACAACTCAATGAAGAAAAGAAATGTGTGTACTTTACACCCCTAAAGTACACCCACATTTCTCTAGTTACAGTCTGGCCGTCAAGAGAATGCGTTCCTGACACCTGTCAGTTCGGCAATTTCTAGTAGTAATAAGGATCAAATTCGCACAACATATATTCGTTAGTATGAAACTGACGGGTGTCAAAAACACATTCTCTCGATGGCGGGAATGTAGGTCTTCTTCTTTTCGAGTCGATGGTAAAGGTAAAAATATTGTAGATATTATGTGAGATGAGTTGGGCCCAGTAGGTTGCCAGCGGCATCAGTGGCGTTTTTACGTCCTCAGAACTGCAGGTGTATGGTCACTTTGGGTACTCCAACATATGGGACATGGTCCAGTTAGGTTAAGTCTGACCATTACATAATTAGCCTCTAATGTTCCCGCTACTGAAATTTAAGCCTCCTCTCCGTCTTTCTTTCTTTTTCGTGTCGTTAGTGACTAACCTGGTGTCAGAGTTTATTAAAACCACCCATGGGCCTCTGACTTGGCTTCACATGCCGTCAAGAAATATCTCTCAGGCATGCCGGTTTCCTCACGAAGTTTTCCTTCGCCGTTTTTGAAGCAAGTGATAATTATACGTACAATACGCACATGAATCCGAAAAGTCAGAGGTGCGTGCCTTGGGTTCGAACTCGAGACCTATGACTTGGTAGTCTGACGGTCACACCACTAGGCTATCACTGGTTTCTTTTGGTATTAACCAGATACAAATCCGCACATCGGACTGCTACTGAGAATTTTGTGACAGAAGAATCCAGTAACACTTTGCCCGACTTAGGAGTCGAAACCAGACCCCATTACTCAGATATAGCGCTTGCAACCGCTAAACTAACAAGCCAGTCATGATGTCAGTAAATGATAATGATATTATAAATATCCATAATCTGACACAATGCTTCGTGCCACCTTCCGTGTGTTGTCACTTAATTATCATAATGTAATGTGACAGGCATAGCGAGTAGTGACTACTATGTCGTCGAATAAATGTTTTGAGCATTCAATTTGTGGGCAGATTTGAGAGTTGATAACTGCTGGATATTTAAGGCACTCGTCGTAAAATAGAATTTACCGCAGTTATGTTTGATGCAGTGAATATTCAGCTATTATACCTTGATGTACGAGTATGAGCTATCCCTTGGAGTGTTAGGCCGGTGGCCGCTTGCTACACAAGGTTGCTAGCTCTAAACTTGGCAAGCACTATTTTTTAATCGTTATAATACGTAGAATATACTTTTCCATGTATACGGAAAGGTTTAGGCTTATTTAAGGGTATGGTACAGACCATCAACCTGAACAACTTTCTCCATGTAACCAATATCGTAATAGCGTAAAATCATCATAATATGTCCACAGCTTTCTGATACATGCTGTTATGCATGTTCTGTGTGTGTGTGTGTGTGTGTGCCCATGTAGAATAAATTATGATTATAGAAAATATCACAGGAAAATATGAACTAGCGTGGCAAGGGAGCTAGTGTGACGATCCATGTTTTTCCTAAAAAAGGGCTCACGACAGGTGCCCTATGTGATATCAATATTCACAAAGATCTAGTTTCACTTACCACCCCAACATGGTTAAGAAAAGACTAAATCAGTCATGATCTGGAGCTAGATAACAATACCCGTTTATTAACTTGACCACTTTATTATAAAGTGTTCATAATGATCTCGTTAAGGGAGCTCGATATTATCACTCAACATCTCTATTTAGAGATAATTAGTTATTCAGTGTGATATGCGAGGCGGCCCTTAATGAGTATGAATCAATAGCGCAGCAAAATCATTTATACCAATGTTTAAACTCGAGCAAGCTTCGGAATTTACTTTATCTTTACGATTTATGGGATTTCGAACTGCATATAGAAATAATACTCCTTTATATTACTCGTATATCTCTTCAAGGGATTAAGCAATCCAATTCTCTTTTTTTATTAATTCTTTGGTCATAAATTGACTTTGCGGGGTATGCATTTGAACATTATCGATCATAATTTGAATAAGAGAATTCTTCGGAATAAGGCAAAACTTTAAATCACCTGAAGTTTGCTGATGATGATAAAAGATCGCAAATAGTAGAGTTGAGCATATCTGCCCTTTTGTGAGCATAATTCCCCTTAGTTCGTAACTAGGAATTCCTAGACAGAAAAACCTTTCACTTCATCCTGGGGATCCAAACCAACACCATCCGCTCGGCAGCCGCGCTTGACTACTAGACCGATAATGGCTCGAGAGTTTCTTGAAAATATGCAGTAGCAATTTGTTCTAGTCATGTGTTGGTGAGTAACGAGTGACCAGCGGTCACGGTCGAACGCCGGCTGTTGTCGTGTGCCATGGCTGTGGAAGCAGGCCGCCACCGGACTCCGCCGGGCGGCGCCGCCGGCATGCTTCCCAAGATGACACGCACCACTAAACATCACCGGCAGCCGGCCGCCGTGTGACCGCCACACTACCCCACTTAACAGAGAAAATACGCAAGCCATATAATCCACCCAACATAAATCAAGCTTTATGTATCACCAGTCAACCGTGCCATTAGCATTTCTCTTGCTATCAAAAACCTATTAATCTGCTACCTCTTGTGCAGCAAAAAACATTGAGGTCACGAAATCGAATAGGTTAATAAATTTTATTAGTTCAAGCAACCGGGTATAAACGCATATTCGTGGCGTGTGCACTTTCTCGCTTATTCATCAGTTTAGTGGGCCGCGGTTCAACTACGACGTGTGCCTGCGACTCACGCGCTTCGTACCGCCCGGGACGTCTCATAGCCTAATCCATTATACCTTTTGAAGATACTACACATCAGTCAGGTTTCAACATATCGGCAGAACATTCGAATTGGATTTTTTACCGTGCAGCTTTTCAAATGGACCTAAAAAATGTCTGAATATTTAAATTACTTTAGATTAACAAACCCGTCTACTGCAAAAATGCGCATTGTTAAAGTTAGCCGTAAATAAATCAGCAACGACTTTCCTTATTACATTTCTCAGTGCCGCCAACACTCACTGCATTATCCATTCAGGACAGTTTATAGAGTTCGGAACGCAGCGAACTACTTACATAAATGAACTGACTGTATTAGTGGAACTAGACCGTGTTTCCAGTACTTCAAACTACGTGAGGAAGTAAGGATTCCATTGAACGTATCATTTCAATTCACGATTCGACCTAAAGCAAAAGATTCGTATTAGGTACCTAATGTTCTATTTAGAACGACACGCCCACGCTCGCTAAACACTCATGTCATTCGACAAACGAATAGTGTGGAATGTGAAAAATTTCGTGTAACTGTTCTGTGGCGGCCGCGCGTAGAATGAGATGCATACGATAATGTCCCCGCGTCGTCTTAGCACACGTGTTGATAGCAAGCCACAGAAATAAACTCCAGCATGCATACGTCAGCATTATCAAAGTAATCTCGTTTCAAGTTTTTTAATCGTACTTACTGGTACCGGTGCACTTTAGATGCGTTTATCATTAGGCACCATATATGTTTAATCTAATGAGAGATCGACCCGTCTGCCCTATTCTATTTTTTTAACGATGTAAAAATAAAGTAGATTGCGGCATGGTTAACTAAAGGAGGAGGTCTTGACATTTAATCAACTCGATTTTCCCCACCTGCTTTTTCAAACAATTTGTCAAAGTTATTAGAATACGTAGCCCGTAATTGTAAAACATTACTCAATTTAAAGATTCAAATAGACTATGATTATAAATTATAATGCAATTTGGCGTAACATTTCAATTTCAATAAAAATATTTTAAGCATTTCTTTCTCATTTTATGGTAGTAAGATAATGGTTCGGTACTTTTGTGAAAACGGATAAATAAATTGCTGCAGACAAAGTAACATGCTCCCAGCAATCACGAACAGTGATTACCTAGGATTTTTTTTGAGTGGTAGGAATAATATTCTTTTTCATATGCGATCATAAGGCGCGATTGAATTACACGGGTGTTAGAGAACATTCGGCGCGGATGCGCGCACGTGAGGTGTCGTGCGCCGATGTTCTGCACGAACACCGCGCACAGATTGATGAACCGCACTTTTTTAACTTATTAAATAATAAATCCTTTTGACTCACCCATAAAATATTCGCAACATTTTTTCCATAAAACTCAAAACCGTTTTGATTCTGATTGATGAATGATGGATTGTTACGCTCTATGTATCCAGTGCCTAATCAATCAATCTGTTATTCTTACTAAAAATGACAGACCATGAGTCTTAATATTTTTTTAGTTTCTCTCAATCTTTTTACAAAATCGTGACATACGCGACCACACAACACGTCTTTATCATCAATTACCGCAGGTATGCACGTCAGACTGGACATTCGTAGAATACTGCTGTTATTAGATGTAACTGTAAAAGTGACGTGTAATGAGCCACAGCAAATCTCAAATAAAATGTGAAACATTACGGAATTGTAAGATTGTGGGTCGGCTGGGCGGCAGGAGGGCACTAGGTCGGGGGAAAGTAGTGGGGCCTTATGTACGCCTGCACGGTGCATGCCGACGCAATTACATCCACGGAATCCATGTTCAAGTTGCGTTCCAGGCGAAATTGACACCTGAATAACCACTGCGACTGCATGTTACCAAAAGAAGAAGTTGAACATTCAACATGATTGATGTTTGAGTAAAAACTGAAACTACAAAACTTTCTTCACGCACAGAAGCGACGTATGCGCATGTATTTCAAAACCCTTCCCTTATAATGCATGCTTTTTGTTCTAACATCGCCATCATGCAAATATGAGCCGTTGTTCCACGAAGCGTCGCTACCTAACATGCATAATACATAATGCCTATAATTTACACCTTACATCAGCTCGGCACGCCAATTTAGAAATCGCATGTGACACCAATAGCCTACCTTGACAATAAACTTGTACATACATACAACGACATTACCCCCTTGGGGGGGAAATGGCTGACCTCTGCGCAGGTACATCTGGAGATTATGCACGTACTGCTTTATACCAACCGCCATCGATTTATTGAACAGACATTATACTTTGCTTTTACCAGTGTACCTAACAGCATCAGAATCGCTTTGCAGTTTATGAGTAACGGTGACACTTAACCCACACTTCTCTTGCATGGTTTTATGTGGAGAATTTGAATATTACTTCTTTTACTGTTTGAAACAATATGTCACAGAAATGCGTAAAACAGAAAGAACTTACTGTATTACAGGTTTCATTGCCTTTTCTGGGTTTGGCCTTTCAAATTCTAGTATTTGCATTTTCATAAAAAAATTACTGAAGCTGTTTTGGGGTGTGTGGTGAACGCGAATTAGATGAATAAGAAATGAGTATATAACAGCGAAATCTGAAGGTGACACCGGTGAATGAAAAATTGTTTGGAAATCGGTTGTCAGGTATGTGATGCGAGATATCGCGGCCCCGGCACACAGGCAACGGAAGGAACACGGGTGGGTTTTAGTCAGTAAAAGTCTGACACGCTCTCTTACTCTGCCCAGAGCGGGAGAAGTCATTTGATGATTTACCATCCTCAAAAAAAAAAAAAAGGTATGTGATGCGAAGGAATGAGGAAAATGTCGGTAGGAAAGTTTTGAGTTTGAATGTGCATGGCTATAAGAGTAGCCCAGGGGAAGACCAAATAAACGATGGATGAACTGTGAAAGATGATATGGCTAGAAGGGGATTGACTACCGAGATGGCGACTAATGGAGAAGTTTAGAAGAAGAAGACCCGCTCACCGACCCCAAAAAAATGGGGATGAGGGCAAGATAATGCTGATGATGATAATCAGAAGCTCTTCAACTGAATCAGCATTGCCATCCAACGCGGCAACGCTGCCTGCCTTTTGGGCATTTTTCCTACCGACAGCGTTGCGGACGATTTTTTGAATGCCCAATGAGCTCATTCATCCCTTTATGTTTTTTTTCCTTTTTCAATTTGTATACGGGGTGTCCGGGACATCGACGCGAAGCCGGCTACCATGGATTCAGTACATGATTCTGAACGCCCCTGCGTTGAAATTTTTCGTCGGTTATTTTTTTTTTTAATCTGTTGTTTCATAGAAAAGTGCAATACCTACACGATCAAAATGTATGGAGCAGCTGTTTTTGTTTTTTGAATAACCGACGAAAAATTTCAACCCAGGGGAGTAGGTACAGAATCATGTACTGAATCCATGGTAACCGGCTTCGCGTCGATGTCCCTAACACCCTGTATAATATATCTATTTTAGTATGAGATTGTATATTAAATTTAAAATTTGAGGAGTTCGTTGCTAATTAATAACAGCCGCACGGGTTGATCCAACAATTGAAGCTATGCTTGCCGAGGTTAGTCCGTGGATGGGTCACCATCTTTACATACCGAGACTCGGAAAGCACGTTAAGCGGTTGGTCCCGGCTGTCAATCGTGGATCTGTGACAGTCGTTACGAGTCGTCAGAAGAACGAAAGCCTGACAACCAGTCTTACCAAGGGATATGATACGTATTACCCAGTTACTGGGTTGTGGAGGTCAGATAGGCAGTACCTCCATGTGATATACTGGTATTCAGCTGTATACGGTTAGACTGGAGGCCGACCCCAACATAGTTACTTTGGGAAAAGGCTAGGCAGATTGATTGATTATATTTAAAATTGATCAAGTATAAATATACCTCTTAGTGGATATTTTAAATCCTACAACTTGTCTACATCTGACAGTCAAAGGTCCTGCCATCAGTACATGTATGTGTATATCCGAAACCACTAAACCCATTGACCAGTACCTATTATAGTCGATCGATCAATCAACAATGATATAAACAAAACAAGCAGGTGATTAATCTTCTGAGAAGACACAAGTAATTGGCACGGAAAAAACAACGGACATAGACCCTGCCAACCCAATGGTGGCTCCATACGGTCATGAGTGAAATGAATGAAACCATAATGTCATACAAATGTGAAAAATTCATGATTTGTTCTACTTTTACATATTGTTATAGTGATGTTAAACAGTGCTAGAAGTAGTACAATGAGTAGGCATACGAAACACTTCTTCACAAAAAAGGTATATATGTTTCTTTGCACACATTATTCGACAGTGAAAAATAGCCTTAAATACGCTACAATTTCAATTGGAAACTCATTTTCACGCCTACGGTCTCAGTCACTATACTTAAAACACTATTAAGCTAAACCAACAAATTGGTATAATTTTAGTCATATCTAATATGTAATGAGCATAATGTATGGTCTTAAGTGGACCGATCGGCGTTTTGGGCGTCGCGGGCGCACCCGGTCAAGGCCGCTTGCACTTGCTCGCAAAAAACCGACCAACTGGTTGTGTGCCCACGCATGCGGTTATCATACTCGCGTTTTTTGCGATCATATTCATATCTACGTCACTACATGCTCAGGCCGTTGCTCGCTTATGAGTTTTTGTAACAGTAAGCTTTATTTTATTAAACCTGTCAAATTAAGCCTCTTAGGTTTTCTAATCACCAAATTGACTTCTGTTTGTAATACGAATGCCAAATTGGATTTTTTTTATTAAGTTTGCGGAACCTTGCAGACGATAAACATCTCCGTAATTTTCTTTATTTATTCTACTGTCTAACTCATCAAGTTCTACGTTCTATTCGTATAGCAGACATTTGCATAATGACCACCTACGTTAGTCACCGAGTACACTTTGCGACCACGACAAATAAAACACGGCCATCATCATTAAGTGGTGTGTCGAAGGCTCCGAGCCTGTGATTCAGTGCGAACAGTGCGCCTATTGCGACGAGCAAAGTCAATGTCAGGGGTCAAGAACACCATACCTAAGAGTGGCTAAGAGGTAGGCTTTTTTGTAACCATCTAATTCCACTTTATCGCTAAAAATAAAAAGGTGGGTAAATCATATTTTTTCATTATCGCCAGTTCACCCAGACGGTGTTATTAAATTTTAATAACGAGCATCCTGTGCCAGACGACTTGAAGTGTAACCTGTTTATGAACAAGTCTTAGAACAAGCAGATGTAGCTGCAACTTAGTTTTTTGTTGTTCCCAAATGATTTACTTATAATTTTCGAAATGTACATAAATGGCTTTTTGTTTTAATTAAGTGTTAACGCTTCGGTTAAGTGCTTCCGGAGTCAAGGAAACATCCTTGAAGCTTTGCTGTATTTAATTGAATATCTAGCGTCTATTACTTCTAATTGTTGTATCAGAATAACTAAATAAACTACCAGTTACGTATATTTAATCTAATTTTAGTGACTTGCAAAGATTTAATAATACTCTTATGTTATTTTTTCTTTATATTCTTTTTAGGTTTGGTATAAACATATTATTCTTTTCAGAAGGTATTTTAGCTCTCTTTTTTATTTATAGCGTAGAAAGCTTCACCGCTTCAGGAAAGTTATAAAAAAAATTAAAAAAATAACCACCGTGTTCACAAACTTAGTCAGTTTTGAAAAAAAATGATTTGAAGGTAAGGTAAGGTTTTGCAATACCCTAGTTGCCGTTTCGAGTCAATAACTTCTAGTGCCACAACCTAACGTTTTACTTGATTGATGATCCCGGTTTGTACTCAGTATGCTCATCGTCCACAAAAGATAATTTGTTCGCTAGGTACCAACTTTAGTTTTTTCAACGCATCATCCACTTTTTCATCTCTTTTACCAGTTTTTACTTCATCTTTGTCTAAACTTTTTACTTTTTACAAGAAAGTTAGAGTAATAATCTAATGGAAAACATCTACAGATAAGTGAAGATTTGAGATTAACTTTTACTTTAAGACTTTTACTTTTTATCCTGTATGTCGGAGGCGAAATCCAATCCGAAGTCCATTTTGTTCTTAGCAAAAAATAGTAAAACAATGGTGGACCGAGGCGAGGCGGGTATCTCACACAAGTGCACATAATGGTCCAAGAGACGGACGGCGACGTCTCCTACTCGTAATTCTCCAGTAATGACGGTAATCATTTTATCATCTTCGTACCAATAACGTGCGTTTACCTAGTGCAATGGGGTTACGTCGCCGAGTCGGCAGGACCGTGCGAATAAATGATAGATGAGTCCATATGTAATTTAGTTATTACGAATACCTTGCCGGTATTATTTCACAATATTGCTGGACGCGCTCGGTGCTTCGCCGTGGTTAGTTTTATGCGTGAAATGTCGAAATAAGGTATGATTGATATGATGTTGAGGACCTGTTGCACTTCCGCGTTCATTTTCTTTTACAGAAACAACCAGGAGAACAGTAATTTTGTTAGAACTTCGAACTACGTCAATTATGTTTTGTTTCGGTTTAATAAATGATTATAAAGTCTGAATGGTCAATTTAACTACCCTATAGTTGAGTAATTTAATGCTTTTCTGTCGAGTTATAAAGTGCGGAAGAAGTGTGTTTCTGTATTTTATGATGTGCTTTCTATGTTACGGTCTGTGTTCTCACCATAACAATAATGTTTAATATATTTTATCGGTATTGTTAAACAGATTTACAAGCTCTTCTATTTTTTCTAATCTTTGGGCTATAAAACGTAGAAAAAAAGAAACAAACAGTTCTCTTTTGACAGCTATGATTGCGCGTGCGCTTGCCTCTTCGTTACTATGAGCGAGTGTTTTAGCTGTCATATTAGAGCAGTAACTTATTACTTTGTTAATTTATGTTTTTCTATAACTTGTTTGTAATTACTAATATTGCGTGTAGCCATGGCAGAGATTCTAAACGTTTTAGGTAATTAGAAAAATTATGCCGGTTTTCAAGCGGTAATAATACACGAAAGCTATTCTTTTGCACGCGCATGTGAAAGTGAGTTCAAATACCTAATTTATGATTTTTTTATATTCACGGTCGCTAAAATAAAATCTCTATGATTTTGATAATATAAAAATGTCCAATTACTAATAACGCCGCAGAGTACCTTAATTAACTTAAATAGTTTAATTTAGCTTTCCTTTACTTACCGCTTACGATTCAACAACTAACTACATTTCAGCCCATTTTCCACTTCTGATTCCATCATTGCAAATTATTTTCTCTTACCAACTAAAATGAAATAAATGTCATATAAAATACCTGAGTACAGCGACACGCTTCACTTTCTTCAACTGTGACACGTGATTAATGTTCAAGTGTTCACAAAACTGAACTGTGTCCGGGAACTATGCGAGCACTCGACCTGAACGGACGCACCGGCTAATGAATGAGAACTAGAGACCGGCGCGGTTGCGGGCCGGAGACGGGGCGCGTCAGACAACACAGTCACGCAGTCGACCAAGCGTCTCAAACGGAATGAAATGGTGAAGAAGACGCCACGGTCTTATATAGACGTGACCGTAACCTGACGCCGGATAACGGACTCCCGCCGACGGACGTGCCACTCGACTATAGATCGTTCTGCGCGCACGCAAGAGACACATTCGAACTCTAATCACAACCCTTCCCAATGTAACAGATAGATCGAATTTTCAATAAAGCGCCCCGAGCTTAACACTGCAATTTGCCAGCGTTGGCGCTCGAACCTAGGTACCCGCACCCAAACGAGACGACAGGACAACGGAACTCTAAATGGCATCAGGGTGTGGCATCGGTGCCAATCTATCTGGATGATTTTCTTGTGAAAACGTTCTTAAGGTTTTTACAATAATAACGTTTTCAGTCAGTATAAATCTAGGCGCCAGAGCGTCCGGTGGCTTTGTACTGGAATTATATCAACATCACGCCTGTAATCCCCGAAGGGTTAAGCAGAGGTGTACCTATAGTACACCCACATTTCGCCAGTTATGTTTAAGTTCCATGTAATAGGGGGTGAGCCTATTGCCATCAACCGGCCACAAACCTATTCGATCCTATTCGAGCCTATTGCCACAAATCTAAAGCCCGGGCTGCTACTAAGAAATTCCTAATGGAAAAAGCCCAGCAATAACACTTTGCCCGACCGAACCCTATACCTCATGCTCAGCAGTAGCGCTTGCCACCACTAGACCAAAGAGGCATTAAAAAAATATCGAATGAAAAGAGAAAAAAACCAGAAAAAAATCAAACAGGGCACAAATTGAAAGCTCCACAAATACAATGAAAGGAAAACGGAAGGAAAACATCAAAAATATTATAGGTATGTTTTGTAAATATTTCTTAATTTTTTTCTTTTATTTTTTAATCATTTTATCTATTATTCTATTATTTTGCGCGTGACGTAGTGGCAAACTTGTTTGCACTTAATTTAATTTATCATCTTGTATGCACTTTCTAGGTATGTACACACACATATTTATGCAAATAAATTATCTTATCTTATCTTAAAATACAAAGCTACGAAAGCCAACTTTATGGGTATACCAAAATAGACTGCTTACTAGTGCAGCTAGTAAGCAGTCTATTTTGGTATACCCATTATAATATGGCATCTCACCCGCCTAGTCTGTTCCCAACTATGTTGGGTTTGGCTTCCAGTCTAACCGGAAACAGCTGAATACCAGTATTTTACATGAAGCGACTGCCTATCTGACCTCCACAACCCAGTTACTGGGTAATACGATACACCGTGGTAATTCTGGTTGCCAGACTTTCGGGCTTCTGACGACCCGTAACTACTGTCAAAGATCCACGAATGACAGCCGGGACCAACGGCTTAACGTGCTTTCCGAAGCACGGAGGAGTCTCAGTAAGTAAAAATCGTCACCCATCCACGGGCCAACTGCGGCAAGCGTAGCTTAACCTGATCGATCGATCAGTGCGGCTCTTATTACTTAGCCACAAGCCCCCACCCATTCTACCCACCTGTTTAATAATTAATATAAAATGTACCTACTAAACAAAATATAAATTAGTAAATTTTTTAGAATTCAGAGAGAAACCCTTGAAGCCGTTACAAATGCCCTCGATATTCAAATTAATAGAGATATGAAGATTTTCAGTAACTTCGGTCTTTATCGACCGTCGAATTATTTCCTTATGGCACCCTCTGAACGTGAACTTGATTTCCAAGGATAGATCTCGATTAATAAAGATGAAATGTCTTGTCATTCAATACAACCACTGCAACGTTACTGGCGCCTAACCATAGCTCCCGGTCCCTCAAGGACTCATTCAAATATAACCATATAAAATCATAAGCTCGATTGCAAATAAAGTTAGCTCTGGGTCATTAGTTTGAATGGGTGCCGTAAGAGACAACTATATGGCATTACATCTGCAAGATGAGCACCTGAGCAGCGCCATAATAGCGCCATGGCCAATCACTAATCTGTCTATTAAACGTGTTTTTTATGGCATTTTCGCTCCAGGCCGTTTGTTGTCTACGCAGAATACTGAAGTCTAGCTTGTAATAGAAAGCCCCGACAAAAATAAAACGTTTATTTTTTTTATTCAAAGCAGGTTTTTCGTGAGAAAAATTAGTTATCAACCTACGTAATAACTTCAGGTAATTATATCATTTATTTTGTAATCAAACTACATTTTTATATGAACAATGATTCATCATCATCTTCCTGCCCTTGTTCCATGTTACTTGTGGTCGTCGCACCACGTTTTCTCTCTCTCCCCCCCCCCCCCCCCCTGTCAACCGTCACGCTATCATTCACTCCCTTCTCTTTCACATCATTCCTCACACAATCCATCCATCTTTACTTTGGCCTTCCTCTCCCGCTCCATCCGTCAACATTTATATTCATCACTTTTTTAGTGACATGCTTTTCTGTCACTGGCGCCACTTTCAAAGTTCCCCTTATATTCTCATTTCTTACCTTATAAATTTTTGTCACCCCACACATCCATCTCAACATTCTCTTCTCCACTGCATGCAATCTTTTATCATCCGTCTTCTTCACGATCCAGCATTCCGATCCATATCCACAGTACGACAAGCCTTATTACGAAATTTTCCCTTTTAATTTGAGGGGCATCCGCAGGTCGCAAGTTGTGCCCGGGAGCTGTCACCATTTCATTAATCCTGAGTTGACCTGCGTCTGCATCTTGCGTTACGTCTCGATCTAATTCGCCATCCCCTTGGACAAGCGATCCGAGGTACCGGAAGTCGGAGCAGATCTGTAAGGACGTTCCGGCAAGAGATATGGCCACAGGACTTGAGAGACCGCCAAAATCACAAAACAAGTAATCTGTTTTGGTCCGACTTAATCTCAGGCCAGTCTTTCCCACCATAAGTCCAATCTGCTCCTGACCTCTAAGCCGCTCTCGGCAACTAGCACAATGTCATCGGCGAACAGTATACACCAGGAAGCCTCTTCCGGGATATCTGACGTTAGAGCGTCCATTATCACCAGGAAGAGGTAAGGGCTGAATACCGACCCTTGGTGCAAGCCGACAGCCATAAAGCTGTCAGTAATGCCCACTGTAGACATGACTTAGGAACTTCATCGACTACAATAAACCTCACACATTTCTCCTTAAGGGCCCACCACAAAAATTCACGAGGCACTACATGAAACAATGATTCATCCTTCTTTTTATTATTATAATTTTATATTGATTTATGATAATAATACTGAAAAAATACTTAAAATCACTAGTTAATTAATATCACTGTAGATTGCCTATTTCACGTCAAAATCGGTCCAGCCGTTTCGGAGATTAGACGGAACAAACAGACAGACAGACACACAATTATTTTTTTGTTATAAGTACCGTATAATACTTTCATTTGTATTTAGTATTATAGCAATGATAGCCTAGTGGTGTGACCGTCGGACTGCCATAAGTCCAAGTACGAACCCAAGGTACGCACCTCTGACTTTTCGGATGCATTCTATAATCATCGCTTGCTTCAAAAACGGTAAAGGAAAACATCGTGAGGAAAGCGGCATGCCTGAGACATTTCTCGATGTCATGTGAACCCAAGTCAGAGGCCCATGGGTGGCTTTAAAACTCTGACACCAGGTTAGTCACTAACCACATGAAAAAGAAAAAATATGGATTTTGTAAAAAAGGTACTTTGACATGATAAACATACACTTCAATCGGATTTGTTTGTATAGATAATTCATTCTCTAAATGACGGTGCAAACCGCATCAAATCAAAATCCATTGCTAAGTTTAGAGAAAAAAAAACCCGGTCGCACTGTCACGAAAAGCGACTTTAATTTAAAATATGAATAAATAACCCTATTATAACGCTATAATAATGATTTTGTCACAAGTCTTCTACTATACCTTTACCATAGACATAGAGAATGGACTGAGCGTTAGCCTCATAACAGTGGCACTCTTTAGAAAGAACTGACAAAGTGCCCGTGTATCCAATACCTGTATTACTACTAAACAGACAACTGGCCGCACATTCGCTTTATCTCCCTTGTACTTTTTGGTATGTATTCACTGCACAACTGAATAATAAACACTCAGTCCATGCCATGTATACTCGTATAACCATTACAGCCTTATTTAAATCAATTCTTAAAGCCGTATATACTTTTTATTAAATAATCTATACATATAAAATGCTTTGTACTGAATGAATGACTGACTGACGGATCAACACACAGCCTAAACCGCTGATCGTAGAGACCTGAAACTTGGAGGGTGTGTTCTTTGTATGATGTAGGCATCCGATAAGAAAGGATTTTTCGAAATTCTACCCCAAAGGGGGTGAAAAAGGTGGGCAAAGTTTGTATGGGACAACGTGATTCCTTGAGTTTATAAACTTGAAGTACTAGGCATGCATGGATTCAAGATAGTATTTCAATCATTAGACGTTGTGCACAATTTCTGAGCAGTAACCTAACAAAAAGTACTAGGCAGTTCAATCATATATTATGCTACTAATAGGATTTGGATGGGGCAGACAGATAGTTTATAACCTGGATTAACCCATAGGATGCTTTTTATACCGGTAGTACGTTTCTACGGGATAATTTCCGACTTCCACGCGAGCTAAGCCGCGGGAAAAAGCTAATTATAAATAATACGGGACGCGAAAACTGTTACCATAAATTCAGTACATGATTCTGAACGCCACTGCGTTGAAATTTATCGTCAGTATTTTTTTTTAATCTGGTGTTTCATAGAAAAGTGCAATACCTAAGCGGTCAAAATGTATGGATCAGCTGTTTTTTTTTTAAATAACCATCGAAATATTTCAACGCCCCTAGGGGGTTCAGAATGTACTGAATTCATGGTAACGGTATGTCCGTAAGTGAGACGGAGAACAAAGCGCTGGTTACGACGGCCGAAACTACGGATTTCGCTTAGGGAGTAGGCCCCCAAGTTTCACGTCGATGTCCCTGCCACCCTGTATAGTTCCCGCGACGGGCATGGTAATTCACACCAACATTTCGTTGGAAAAGTTCAATACCACCTTAACCGACCTGGAAGTCCCAGTACTATACAACAATAACTTGTGATTTTCAGGGAAAGCACTAAATAGACGCAGATCCTCTGAAAACCATAACCTATTTTCAATGATAAAAATATTATTTCAATGTAATTTATTATGTAAAAATATGTCTTTTAACTCTGTTTTGTATCGATTAAATCGTTTCTATTTTGTTTATATTTTAATTTTATACTTACAATTTTACTTTTTCGGAAATAATAGAAATGATGATACCACTTTGCAAAAAATATAAAGCCCGAGCACATGCACTACATAAAATGATATTAAACTATTGATAGATATTACTGTTTCTTAAATTACGAACGGTTGGCCATAATCGCAGCCGTCTTTGCAGATGGACAGATAAACCTACCGCTGCGTAGGCATTGTAATAACTCAAGATTACGATAGATCAAATAATACATTACTGAAATTATTACATTTAAAACAACTTCCATCAGACAACAAATTCTAAAGAACTTTCATTTTTCGATCAAAATTTCGAATCAATAACAAATCTATTATTAAAAATCGTGGTCTTCTTCAATATGCACGTACAAAATTAGATGCAATAAAAACACACAAATGGTAGCATCTTTTAACGCATAGTTATCACTTAATAGCTTTGTTGCAAATAAAAACAAATGTTTATGCGCAGGCGCCGTTTTTAATCTCACTTCCTGCGGTTTCCCAAAGGAGGATTTAAGGCCAGCGCCAAAGTTGGTACAGCAGTGAAAGTTAATTTTGATACGCATTGGCTCGCTCATTATCTGCGCGATGAAAATCTTAAATTACACTGCACATGCCATGTTTTGATCTATTTTTATTTGTGTAAGATTCAATTACTCGACTCCTAATGACGCACAGCGCCGTAGGCTTCGGATAAGAAAATAACATCTTGTCTCTGCTGCCGTGTAATGAGTGCGCTCCACAGCAAAAGAAAACAATTATCTACATGATGAGAACTTGGTAATAATTTAATATTTTATTGCTTTATTCATTTAAGTCCGTATTGCATGTCAAAACTTAAGTAGTAAATAGAAAAGTAAAAGAGGAACGTATCAACTACAAATCACTCGGAGGCTGACATGACGAGCGCATTTATTAACTTTTTGTGCAGATCAGAATAGCAGATTATTGGATAGTATTTAAATAATAGCCCATTGAACGATCGATGGTTAGTTAAATTATATTGATAGATGCTTATAAAGTGAAGGTAATTGATTTAGAGGTAGATAGCTCGAACGAAACTGACTATGACTAGGCAATGGGGTAGAATATTTGACCTAGAATTTGACTCCAAAGTAATAAAATGGGTATCCATCGTCTTGATTAGGAGCGTTTATATTGAAAGTGGGCAACGTTGCAAATAGCTGTCAAATATTTCGCTGTTTCGTTTAATTCGGCAATAATACTGTATGAAAATAAAAAATATGGCGAACAAGTGAACTAAAATATTGATTATGAAATGTAATAATTAATATCGTAACACTGAATATTTAGTTTTACAACATCAATTTCAGTGTTATAATTGCAATTCATTATTAATATTCTAGTTCACTAGTTAGCCATATTTTTTATTTCCATACAGAAATATTGCCAAATTAATCAAAACAGCGAAATATTTGACAGCTATTTGCGACGTTGCCCACTTTCAGTATAAACGCTCTTAAGTTATGGTACTTTTCTCTTCAGTCTTGTCTCATGAAGCAACGTAGTAATTCAAGCTAACATACATATTTCTTTTAAAAAATCGGAATAAGGATTGCCTTTGCAGAGTTTGTGCTTGCTTTGTTATGTGGTGGCTTCGGCTAAATATTTAATAGAACATACATAAAGAATATACAGACATTTTTATTGAAAACAAAAAACTATCAAATCGTGATTTAAATCAATAATAATATTGATATTACGCTAATACTGTACATACATTATCGCTTTGCGCGTAATCAAAATATCGTTCAAAATTACAATAATAGAATAGAGTAGTCCGATTAAACACAGTATCAGTATGAATGGTGTCATGGGAGCAATTTTCCGAATGATTTTAATGCACATAATGTGGGTTATTGTGCTAATGTGAGCACTTAATCCATTACGACACGATATCACATTAGAGGCTAGAGCGAATGTCAGGGAAGCCATGATCGTGTGCCTAGCAAGTGCTACTTACACGCGATTTTCACTTATGTATGTATCCTATTGTTAAGTGGTATTCTAGACCTCATACATAAATACTATTCATGTGGATAGTGGACGTCACTAAATTAAGTGATGTTTTTTTAACCCCCCCACCCCCCCATCCCCTGGTGATACGTGGTGATGTTTTAGACTAACCCCTCCCCGCTTACCCAAAGTCACGTATCTATTTTTGGTGCTAAGTATCTTAAAAAATTAAAGAAAATTTATTCTTTAAATAGAAAGAACGAAAGAAAAATATTTTATTTGACAACCGCATTTCGGTAAAAAAAAAAATATATACGTGATATCTCACTGCACCCTTGTGATATTTCGTTATTTTTTCTGAACCCCCCCTCCCTATCGAGCCTCACGTGATTTATGGACGCCTCCGTATAGATTGCGTTTATGCATCATGTACCTCATCAATTAAAATTTTACTCACAGTATGAATTCATTTTTTGTTTTACCAATAGATGTTTTAATTTATGTGTATGAACCACCAACATCTATGTTCCATGTAATAACGTAGTTTATCCGGAAATAGTCAACATGATCCATCATGTCATTGTAAAAAGAAAACTGCAACAAAAGTTCTGCTTTTTCAGCGAAGTAACTGAAAGAAGACGCAGTTGCAATTTTGAAACAAATATACTTTTATAAACCAACACAAACATTTTGAAAACAAATAACAAACTGAAGAAGGACTTTTGAAAAAGATGCAATGTAGAAAATAGATTTTTCAAATAATCTATTGATATAGTAAAGTACACACGCAGTCACCCAGAATTTTTAGAGGTACAATCAAATTTATTTTTTATTTTCTTATTGAAAATATTTTCTAATAAATGACAGTTGAAATTTGTCTTCAGTAACCTACGTGACCTAACTGTCTGTCACTCCAAAAATACAAAGAAATTAAAAGGTTATAAATCAAATGCCTGAACCGTTCGTCTTTGTTGAAAAAAGAGTCATACAAAGTAATCGCGAAGAATTGTCAATAGAATTTCTATCCTAATTAAAAACTGTCGGCTCAATCACCTTCATTCGATTATTTCACTTCGTTTTCGCAGCTTTTATTTGTAGTTCGACAGATGGAGTGAAGTTTTTGCCGACGATCAACTCGTCAATAGATCTGGGTCGTTCGTTCAAACTTCTATAATACATAGCACTTTTACTTCGCAAATAGATCTGTATTCATTTTTATTTATGAATAACACTCCAGTTATGATTTTATTTTTATAGGTACTCGTATCTAGAACTCTTTGATTAAATATGAATTCTGCAAATATTTAATTCTCAAAGATGGTCAGACAGCTCTGAAAAAAAGTAGAAAGCCGAATAATTATGTGTCTCTCTAAAAATCTTCAAAATAATTAAACCTGTGATAGAAAATAGGGTTCCTTTCATCACAGGTTTACCATTCTTTTTTTGAAGTAGTCTTTATAATAAATTAAACTGTAACAAAATATTAATATTTCATGAACAAAACACTATCTTGTATCTTCAACTACTACATACAAATTAGTGTTTTTTAGGATTCGAAGCTTTCGTTTTAGAAAGCCAACTATTTCAATTTTCATATCAAATTCATGATTTATTTCGCAACACGTGATAATATTCCATACATTACGATGTACGATGACAAGTGCACCGTGGTCGTCGTCGCAGGCGCTCAGGGAAGGCGCGCCATGCGCCGGCGCAGCCTAATCGTCGCGTAACGGTGGCGAACTGTAAAGCTCGCCACGGACCGCGGGCCGCGTGCTAAATTTGCCGAAACACCGCGATCTCTAGCGGGAAAATCTTAAATCACTCTAAATTCGTGTCGATGCCCGCCCATAAACGCAAAACGACAATATACGGAATTTCTTACCCATGACAGTATCAGAAACGTCGTGTTTGAGGAGCTTCTCTCTTAGGCAACACGGCCATTACTAAAACCAATATGTTGAGCTCACTGAAACCTTATACGTCACTTATAATTTCACATGCTAATGGTCAATGTCCTCTTAACCTTAATCATGAAAGCTTTAAATGGAGTTTTAAATGACTTTACCATTTACAGATTTCAGAATCGAGAAGTTAAGGCCTGCGTATTATGAGAAATCCTACGAGCTAGATATTATGACACATATTGTAAGTTCCTTGGAGGAACTTACAATATGTGTCATCATTTAAGTATCCGAAAAATTTTGTCATTTGGTTGCATTTTAGGACAAATAAACAAAAATATTGTTTCAGAGTTATGGCCTGCATATTATGAGAAATCCTACGAGCTAGATATTATGATACATATTTTAAGTTCCTTGGAATCATTAAACTATCCGAAAAAGTTAGTCATTTGGTTACATTTTAGGACAAATAAACAAAAATATTGTTTTAGAGTTAAGGCCTGCGTATTATCAGAAATCCTACGAGCTAGATATTATGATACATATTTTAAATTCCTTGGAATCATTAAAGTATCCGAAAAGCTTAGTCATTTGGTTCTATTTTAGGACAAATAAACAAAAAATTGTTTCAGTTAAGGCCTGCGTATTATGAGAAATCCTACGAGCTAGATATTATGATACATATTTTAAGTTCCTTGGAATCATTAAAGTATATGAAAAGGTTAGTCATTTGGTTCTATTTTAGGACAAATAAACAAAAAAATTGTTTCAGTTAAGGCCTGCGTATTATGAGAAATCCTACGAGCTAGATATTATGATACATATTGTAATTTCCTTGGAATCATTAAAGTATCCGAAAAGGTTAGTTATTTGGTTGCATTTTAGGACAATTATACAAAAATATTGTTTCAGCAGTTAATGGACACCCGCTGAATAAACTTTCAGAAATCACCTGTTTGGTTAAAGATCAAAGCATGGAGCGTTTCCAATTGCTATTATGTTAAATAAAACTGCATTTCTATTTACAGTTTCTCAAATCAGGCGGAACACAAGTGAAGTGTTACTGATTTGTAGAAATTATGAATGCAAGGTGATTGATAGTGTCGAACCTCTTACATCCTGCATCGCATGATGATGTGACAGGCAGCATGGACAGCTGTCTACCCTGTCTAGCCGGCTACGGTGACTCATTATATGGTATGACAATCTGAATACAATCAATCTGCCTAGCCTTTTCCCAACTATATTGCGGTCGGCTTCCAGTCTAACCGGATGCAGCTGAATACCAGTATTTTGCATAGAGCAACTGCCTATCTGACCTCCGCAACCCAGTAACTGGGTAATACGATACCCCGTGGTAAGACTGGTTTTCAGACTTTCGGGCTTCTGACGACCCGTAACAACTGTCAAAGATCCGTGAATGACAACCGGGATCAACGGCTTAACGTGCTTTCCAAGGCACGGAGCGACCGACCCGTGCGGCAGTTATTACTTAGCCACGACCTCCTCTGACAATGACAAAAAAAAGTTGAACAAAATAAATGTATTTGTTTCAGGTTAAAGCTGTAACATAAGGCCGTGCGCACTTTGGACACGAATTTGTATCGTACGTAAACGTACGATCGTGGTCATACGAATTAAGTTCGCACACTGGATATGTTTTTCTCCGTCAAATAGGTAGTGTTCCGGTGATATCGCATTGAACGAACGAAAAATCCCAACAAGTGCGGTGCGGTTTGTTTTCGGACGTCGGAACTATACGTACGACTAACTCGCACGTCTGCGCGCTCCCTTTGTACTTGGAAGGTTAGATCATTCGTGCGTGTTCGTACGTGTTCGCACGAGTGAAATTCGTCCGAAAACGCATCCAAACTACGTGCGGCCTAAACGTTTACAAGAGCAACTTTTGGCAAATTGATAAAACATGATTTTCTAGTTCGAATAAGCAATAAAGCTTTCAAGTTCGTAAGCTATGACGAATGTGGCCCGCGCAATGTATAGCAATTTACTTAACAATATTCCTTACATCATGCAATAAAATTCCGATGCGGAGTTCATCATCCTGATCCTGCCATTAGCAAGAACATATCTGATATTAATTACGACAAGTTCGCGTGTCAGTAACGACGCATTCTGTTACCGCAACAATGAAGAATTGTTACCTCAATCCAATCATGTCATGCCAACAAACTATGAGATTTATCCCATTACGGTATTAGTTGATAGATTTTCTATTCTTCACACCAGTTTGTACTTTAATCGAATACATTAACATCTTAATAAAAACAATGTAGTCTCAGCAGCTTCATTAAAATTTCACAATACACATCATCGATATTTAATACCGTTTCGAAGAAAATGCTAGGTCACAGTTGATCGACGTACTAAGTTCTACAAACTTTCGTTTAACTGTCAGACTCACTTCCAACTGTTCGGGTACGCCCAACAATCAACACTTTAAAATAATAAACTATTTATTAACTTCACACTCTACTTAAGGCCGCCCAGTTTTATTCGAACCAAAGTATCCGTGACTCTTCCACAGACAAAGGGTCATTAGCGAAAATGTCCGAGTCAACAATAGAACAAGCGAAACGGGAAATTGATGAATCCCTGGTTCTGAGCGCATTCTGTATGCGGCGCATCGGGCTGTCGTTCCAGGATCCCAAAAGCGGATCAGCTTACTTACGTCAGAAGCTGATGCTCATAACTTCTGTCTGCGGCATTTGCTACCACGTATTCAGTGAAATCGTCTTCATAGGTCTGACGTTGGCGAATTCACCGCGAGTCGAGGAAGTCGTTCCACTTTTCCATACTTTTGGGTACGGTGCTTTAAGTAAGTAACTATGTACAAGTATACATTGAGTTAGTCTGGCTATCTGAGAACTGTTACACAGGATGCGGTTTTCACTATTATGATAAAGTGTAATCTTGAGAGAGTAAAAGATTATTAGGCACAATTTGAATGAAGCGTGAAGTTTAGTCTATCATAATAAGACACGCAAAGGTGTCTACAGAGGTGTCTGTCTGTTCCATGTTTCTTTTCTTTTATTTCATCTATTTTCTGTCCCAATAATGTAACTTTACATTTCTTAGGTATTGCAAAAGTATTTGTGTTGTGGTACAAAAAAGACGTATTCCGTCAGTTACTGAATGAGCTGGCAGGCATATGGCCGATGCCTCCGTTGGAAGAGGAAGCGCAACTCATTAAGAGCAAAAGTCTCGCCGCTCTCCGCATCACGCATCGATGTAAGTGTGTTTACATTAAAACATAACATTCTTTACTTTGCTATTTGAAGTGCGAACACATAAAAATCCGGTCCGTTATTGTGACACGTGTACAAAATTGTGTAGTGTTACTTTAAGATTTGCATCAAAGTGTTATCGCAGAATGGAATAAGACCTGGGTGGCTTTGTCAAGCTGAGTCACGCAAATGTAAGTCACTTATAAAAACAGGTTTCTTAAAACCCATATTAAGAACCCTCAGACTGCCGAGATTGCCGAATTAACATCACAACCGGTGAAATGTCAATTAAACCCGACCAAACTGCTCTTACTTTTAAGCATTTTTATGGCAACTGCACAAAGTTTTCATCGTTTCTTCGCAGGGTATTTCTTCATGAACGTATCCGGGGTCTGGTTCTACAACTTGACGCCGATCGTCATCTATCTGTTTGGCCTGATTCAGGGCAAGGACGATAAGATTGGCTACGTCTGGTCATCATGGTACCCGTTTGATAAACACCAAACACTTGCGCACGTCACCGTTTATCTCTTTGAAATATTCGCAGGTAAGATTAGCTACTGTATACATAAGTTATTTATTTATTTTTAGCCTTATTTACATTAAATTGAGGGTTGTTAATTCTTTTCTAGGTCTTCTGAGTTCCGTGAAGGACTAGTTATCTTAATATAGTGCAGCTATAAATCGGTATTTATTATACTAGCTGCGCCCCGTGGTTTTACCCACATAAGTCTCGATCCCGTGGGAATATCCGGATAAAAAGTATCTTATGTGTTAATCCAGGTTAAAAACTATCTGTTTGCTAAATTTCATCCAAATCCGTGCAGTAGTTTTTGCGTGATAGAGTAACAAACATCCATACATCCATCCATACTCACAAACTTTCGCGTTTATAATATTAGTAGGATAGTTATTTGAAACCTGGTTGAAACACTTTATACAGGCCGGAGCCTGGGCCTTGTCTAATTTCAAACATTTTTGATGCTGCGTTATTATGTTTTAAATCTTATTTGGCATATTGTTCTTTATAATAAAAAAACATTGTCTTTCTATGTACTTTTCTCAATGTAAAGTAAACTAAAGCAATTTGAAACCCCATAACAATTACCTCCATTCTCAATCAAAATGGTTTTGACACTTATGAAGACCACTTTTCCTTCGAAGATTGTGACCTCTACCACTATTGTTATAGCACTTAATAACTTAATCGAATCATTCGCCTTACTATCTCATTCTTGGAGCAAAAAACATCAAAATAATAGTACTCATAACCATTTCTTCGAACAAAACGTTTCTTTTATTGACATAGAGAGAGAGTGAAAGTCTTGATGATATAGAATCATCTTTAGGCCCCTATTATCACATTGAGAGCTACATCTTTGGAGGTAGTAAAGTAGCAATTAATCCAGTTCAAACATTTGATTGTACACTTTGGGCTCGCTAAGAATGAAGGTGTAAACGCGATCGCATGATGAACTCAAAACAAATATCGTTTAGCTGTCAACGGTAAAAAATATATGTTATTTTGTTTTCAGGGTGTTAATATGCTAGAGTCATGATATGCTCTAGTTAGTTTATGTATTTGAACTTTAGCTGTAGGTTTTGCATATTTTTTTTCTGTGCATTTGATTTCTTCACTTCTTCTTCCCAAGTTAAGGCTGCCTGTCCATTGAAGCGGAGCGAGGCAGCGGAGAGGAGAATGGCAGTGGAGCGGAGCGGAGTTGCGGACAGCGTCTGCCCATTTATGCGGAACGAGGTAGCGGAGCGGAGTTACGGACTGTGTGGAGCGAGGTAGCGGATCGGTGTTGCGGACTTTGGGGAGCTAGACCGAGTTCACGCGACGAGTAATAATTCCCCGCTCCGGTTCCCCGCTCCACTTCTCCGCTCCGTTTCCCCGCTCCGCTTCCCCTCTCCGCTTTTCCACTCCGTTTCCCCGCTCCGCTTCCCGGTTTTGTATGAATTTTTAAACTGGTTCGCAAATTCCTGTCCACTGAAGCGGAGCGGAGGTTTTATGCAATTCCATTGGTTAATATCGGCACACCGCTACTCTGCTCCTCTCCTCTCCGCTCCAGTGGACAGGCAGCCTAAACACTAGCAATTGGAGAAGTGTAGCTGTCAAAGTGGACAAAAAGTTTTGATTCGTATCCATTTAAATAGTTTTTTTTTTTTTTTAATGATTGTACATTATGTTACTTTAATTAACTATAAGTTACCCTTATTTAGTCTTTACACAATAACTCCTCCTATTCAAATAACAAAGCTTATTTTCTAGGTCAAACCTGCGTCTGGATTATGGTCAGCACAGACCTCTTGTTCTCTGCAATGGCGAGTCATATAAGTATACTGTTACGACTGCTAAAGCGCCGGCTGGAGTCTGTGGGGACAGGAGACAATGACCACTATCAGGAGGTGCTGGGAGACATCAAGTTGCATCAGCGACTTATAACGTGAGCTAACCCAACCATCGTCATTCAAGTGCCTTTATCTCAATTTATTAGAGATCGACGAAACGTGTCCTCTTCTTCCATATTTTTCTTTTATTCTTCATCTCAATAGAGGGATAGATAAGATAAGATCTTTCGCACAGTCCATTCATCGTTTCGTTGGTCTTAACTTCCTCTAATAGCCGTGAGCTAATCCATCCATCCAACTTTAAAGACTATAAACCGAATTACCCATCCAACTATAATTTATAACATGGTAGTTCAGTATGTACCTACTTCCAAGTTAATTTACTACAAAAATGCGTTTAAATACTCATTTACGAATGTTTACCCGGCCACATCGTGATCTTGGGTCAAAGAATCCAAACATTCAAAACACATTATGAATTTCTTCCGTTTTACCGTAGCACGTACATTTTCTTGCGTAATTATATTTTTTTAGACATTTTTAGACGTGATTCATATAAAAAAATATATTTCAAAACTTCAAAAGACTATTCAGGGTATTGTACCAACTTTTTTTTCGGTATTCCAGATACTGCAATGATTTAGAAAACGCTTTCTCCTTGTCGAACTTCGTGAACATTATGTTGAGCTCGGTCAATATCTGCTGCGTAGTATTCGTCATTGTGGTCAGTATTACTGCACGCATTTGATTCATAATAACCTAGACACCTAGTTCACAGTATACCTAAAAATAGTGAATACCTAGAAATTGTAACAAACCGTGGTGAAGTATTTGCACGCTTTGCGAAAAAAAACTTTAATAGACGCTCAGTGTGCTGTTCAATACTCCTCTACGGATAATAGCCCTTTATGAGAGCGTTATCACAGCGCTGTAAAAGCACAATGCCACGAATAGCTTTACTGTATCTTAATATTAAGTTCAGAATTAATATACTCTTGTGTGCATTTTCAGCTCTTAGAACCGCTAATGGCAATCAGTAACAAACTGTTTTTGGGTTCAGCTCTAATTCAAATCGGAATGCTGTGTTGGTACGCGGACGACATTTTCCATGCGGTTAGTTCTCGTTTTATTTTATTTATGAAATAAACTTTTGGTCAGTCTTCGTTCCATTTTTTTTTGTGAAGATGTTTTGAAATGTGAAGTTTTAAAAAAATACTTTGAACTAGTTATAACTTTAATGCAAATAAATATATATCTGAAGATAAATTCACAAGATTGGTTTTTTGAATTCGAGAGATTCTAAACATTGAATTCTGCAAAACTCGTATAATTTGAGATGAAATAAATCACGTATGACATACTTATGTTAATCTTACAACATGACGTTCATAGAAAAATCGGTCTGGTAAAACACAGGGTGTCATTTTCATCAGAGGCACACTCAAGCTCCTATTCATGAGAACCTTATAACTATTCTATAAGAACCTTAATGGAACCAACCTGTAAATTTCTCGGAATCCTTATTGAAAATAGCGAGAAAACAGTGAATTATTCATTTTTATTTGAAACGGAGATTTTTTTTGTTAGACCCATTTAGGTACAATACAACTGCATTTCTCTTATCCTCAATCATGTAAATAAACACGATTAACACTACGTATTTCCTGCAGAACGCAGATGTAGCTGCAGCGGCTTACAATAGTGGTTGGTACCGTACTAATCCCCGGTGTCGCCGCGCCTTGCTTTTCCTTATTCAGAGGTCAGTTGTATTCAATACAATAAAAACTTAATTCGATGTCAAATTAACCATTGAACGAATGAAAAGATATTTAACTTATTATGAGAAAACAAAACAACCTGTTTGAATATCTTTTCTGCTGTTTATCTTAAGAGCGTTTATTCTGAAAGTTGGCAACATCGCAAATAGATGTCAAATATTTCGCTGTTTTGATTAATTTGGCAAACTAGTCGTGTCGCGGCAACACGTCGCCTGCAGTTGCCACCTGCGGTCGGCTTCGGAATGGTACCTCAAGTAGGAACTATCCTTTTGGGTGCTGTCTTTTGCAACTATTGAAGTTCAAAAAGTCCTGATTCCTCCTTCCTTCTTCTTTTCGTGTGGTTAGTGACTAACCTGGGTTTCAGAGTTTTAAAGCCGCCATTAGGAATCAGTAGAAGTCAGAGGCCCATGCCTCTGACTTCTACTGATTCCTAATTTGAAAAGACCATTTTTTTTTCTATTCCTATATAATACTATTTCATTATTATCATTAAAATGCTTACGTAATTATACAACTACTACTACTATTACTTGGTCCTAAAAATTAAATGACTGACTATACAAATAAATACAAAAACAAAAGGACACTGGCATTGGAGTACTCGTCCACATCGCTGTCACCCGAAAACGTGCCCAGAAGACTGGTAGCATTGGCACGTTGAAAAATGTGTAAAATGTATGAAAAATTGTTTCAGAGCGCAAAAGCCAATTGCCTTCACTGCAATGGGTTTTACTAACATTACTCTCGTGACATATTCAGCGGTAAGTGTTGTTAAGTTTTCTACCCTGGGTGTGCACTCTGGCATGCAATTTCTTTAAACTTTAATGGAAGTAAGTAAATATTTTCTCTCAGGACTCTCTGTGATTGATTTTAAGACTAAACTTTATAAAAAACTTACTTACTTATTAAAAATTGTACTAGAAAAGGTACCTTTTAAGCATTATTTTTAGTTTCTATTCATCAAAGCGCTTTACATGCACCTGCGAAAAGCTATAAGCAGGTAATGTAGCTTATTACCGCGACCAAGTTAAAACTTAATTTCCGTGTTAGATCGGCCATTTATAAACACTCTGCCTACAACATTTTATCACTTTTTGTTGCCAGTAAAACGTGTCCAGTAACACGGAACAAGTTAATGAAACAACATTGCTAGACAATTGACCAAGAATGCCTTTATATGACTATGGCCTGCCCATTCTAAGACTTTATATACTGGTTGGGCTTGCGACTGTGGTCATCATATACTGAGATCGTGCATTAGCCCGTTCTACGGTGATATCATCGTTCTAAAATTAAATCCGATTGAGAATAAATAAATGTCAAAGAGATAAAAGTCGTTTCAAAGTAAAAGTTTATCGAAATATAATCCTATCAAACATATTGTTTATAATTTATTAATATTATTTTATTGGAAAATACACGAACAATGCGTGACAGTTATTCCTAAGGCGTTGCCGTTGTTCATTAAGACGTACTATTAAATACAGTTTTAAATACCTACTTAACGCAGTAAGATTAAGGTAATTAAAAGGACCTAATTAAATTGTATTTTTTTTTCAGATTCTGACAAGATCTTACTCGTACTTCGCATTACTGTACACGATGTACAGCGAAAATTAGACACCGCATAATACAGCTAACATTTAAAATAGCCAGATAATGTAGATAAAGCTGTAGATGTGTAGATAAGAACAGTATCAATAAATGTCGTATCCCGTATTATTGCACATACTTATTGTAGATATATTACCAACCTCCTTGGAAATACATACAATTAAACATAGACAAGATACATACGTAGGCATAGTACCAAGGAGGTTCCATATTAGATAGACTGTTTATGGTTGATCTCAGAGGAAAAAAAGTGACAGAAGAATTGTCGAATTTTCCGAATTTTCTTACTTGCTTTCAAGAATAAAAATGAAATCGATGGAATAATATGTTAGATTATGCTGTAATTAACTGCTAGAAAGTATGGTACTTAAATAGGCTATACAAATAAAAGTATAAATCTGCACCCAGAAATAATAAGGTCCTTTTATGTAAGAAAATAGTAAGACGGGTCAATTTATCTGTTTAAGAATATACAGTAGTTTGTACGGATCATACGTAGCTTGCTATACTAGATATAAGATGGCTTCCACTATACTGTTCTGATAAAATGCCTCGAATGGAGAAACGGCCCAAGTCTCAGACATCAGTGAAAACGGATTCTATTGAAAATGAAACACTGCCAAACATACCAGGATTCGAGAATAAGGCCACATCAAGTAGACATCCCAGAACAATGCATAAATCTGATCATGACTATCATAAGGACAAAGACCAAAGTTCTACAGGCCAAGATACTAACAAATACCACTCTCAAAGAAAGGCGAACTCGTTACCAAAATTCAACTATCATCCACCATTTGCAAACCGCACAATGAGTTACAATATGGTGCGAAACAAATCATCACTTCAAGTTTGCAAGTCGAAATACCAAATAGATTTCTTTTCTAACCAAACTTGTAAGAAGCCATCCAAATGCTCTTCTAAGATGTATGCTAAAATGGAATCGGTAAAAACATTATGTTTATAATCTGTTATGTGTTAATCCTTCTTTATTAGAACCGGTCCTTATAAATAATTAATTTTGAAAAATAATAAAGGACGTGAGGGCCTACCACCATCTTTAAAGCAGTATTATTTTAATATTACTTTAGTGTGAAGTAAGATTAAAATAATACTGCTTTAGAGGCGGTGGTAGGCCCCCAGCACTAATAAGGAAGGACTTTAGGTATAACACTACAGGTATAGGTACAATTTACCTATACCTGTAATTAACTGCTAGAAAGGTATAGGTACAATGTACCTATACCTGTAATCGCAACATAATAATGAACTTCATCATTTATAGACCAGCAAAAATGACGTCGATTTTAACGCCGAAGAACGCATTCACTTGCCAAAACTTCAACCAAATGAAGCCGATTTCTTGCAACTCGTATCAGAAGATGACGTCAACGAACTTCAAAAATTTATAGAAGGGAATCCAAACCTGAATGTAAACTGCACAAACTTTCAGGTTAAAGACACAATTACTTTCATTCAAGTTCAGTTATGCGTAAATATTCAATAAAGATAAAACCTTTTTACGTTGCAGGGAGTGTCGGCGCTCCAAATAGCTGTGCAAAACAGATCTCAACCGATGGTAGAATTTCTCTTGAAGCTTCCGAATGTGGAAATTGGTGACTGTGTGTTGCAAGCTGTCCGATATAACAATATTAAAATACTGGGTGAAGATAGCCTCGTTCATGCTTTCACTTGCCTTTTATAAACATTAAGGTTTATTCAAGTAGGTCGTTTATGTTTACAGAGGTGTTGTTGGAGGCTCAGTGTAAGATCTCGCCAGGGTTGGAGTTCGCGGGGGTGACGCACTCGGCAGACTTCCCCGCACATGTGAATGCACTGGTTCTGGCAGCTCAGATGGGACACTACGAGATTGTCTCACTGCTGATAGATAGGGGACACACCATCACCCGCCCTCATTTAGCTAACTGTATGTGTGTTTGTTGCAGGTGAGATCTTTTGAGACAGTTATACGCTTGACAGTGATCCACACTTGACTTACTCGTAGATTAGATTTAATTTTGTTTTTCAATTAATTCATAAATCTGTAGATTTTCATTAACTCTGCAGAAATTAGTTAAGTATTCTCATTCACATATTTTTAGCTTATTATGATAATTTATTTAAAATCAATAGAATTGTGATCCTAATAGGGTTCTATTTAGATTATAAATTACGCAGCTATAGAATTCTATTAAAATGATAATAACAATAATGAACCAATTTGAAATCGATTTCGAAGTAGGAGTATTACTGTTAGTGTTAGAGCCCCAATAATATCTTGATTTAATTTAGAAAATATATTGACAGTTTCTCTTTAGATTGCAGAAATAAATTAATTTTTACAATGAAAATAGGATTAAATTTGAATAGTGCTAAGATAAAGATACAAGATGACATTCACAGTGCCCACGCGCCGCCGGCCTATCCTAATGTTGCTTTACTGTTTTAATACCGTTACTTTTATTCAAATGCATTCTTTTCTTAAAGAAATTGTTATATGAACAATGATCCGCTGCATGAGGGCAGTTTTCGCCTGTCGGTGTACCGAGCCATCGCCTCCCCAGCATACATGGTGCACGTCACTTCGGACCCTATCCTGACCGCGTTCTGCTTGGCTTCGGAACTGGCCGACAATGCCGCCGCCTACAGGCATTTGGCCGCAGCCTATCTACAGGTTGCTGATGACGTCAGCGCATTGGCCGTTGACCTCCTAGGTGAGAGCTTTTACTGAAAATAACCACAGATTAATACAGATGGTTCACTCTGCAAAATAATTTAAATATAAAGCGACTTTTGCTACCACACAATACAATAAAGTGCAATTCAGATCGCACAGCGCTAATTACCTAAAAGTTGCCTCTCTTTCCATCGCGTACCTCTTAGATCTACTGACTACGTTACACTCACTGAATTGGCCCGACAAGTCGAGCTCGCTGCGTACTTGTTGCTTCATCTGTATTCTTCTGTGATATAACCCTTAAATTAAAAATGATCTTTTTGAACACAAGGTTTTACGTTTTCTCATTCGATCTTATCGTACTACAAAAAATATTATAAGGAGAAATCCAATCCCAGAGAGGGTGGAAGAGTGTTCCCTCTTGATATTGGCTATCGTATCCCTTAACTACCAACTTAAAATTATGGCTATTTCCACAAAAACGGAACGAGTAAGTACGCCAAATCTCAACTTGAAAAGTCAAGTGGAAATTGTGGGTCTCCCTTGTTTCATTGAAAAGAAATTGCCAAATTATCACTTCCCAAACAATTTTCCGCATAATTTCATTTGCCAAATTATTACTTAGCAAAAAATCTCTTCCCAAATAATTGTAACGCAAACCTAATGTTTTGCAAGTGAACGTTTATACAATAAATTGTTTACCAACTAGTACTTTTACCTATTTTTATTTAGTCAAATATTTCAGTTGGAATAACTTAACGTACGCAAAATACGGACGTTTTATTACAAGGGTGTTTTTTCCACTTGGGACAAATTCTAAACAGGTAATAATAATATTAATATATATCATTGTGCCGATAGTCGTATCAGCCAATGGATTAGTTGCCAAGAGCCTCGACCAACACCTAAGGAGGCTCTCGTTGGGCAGCTGGATCAAGGGCTTGATTCAGAAAGCGGTACTTCTGGACACGGCTCGCATTGTCAGGAGGTTCCTCTCTCTGGAGCCCTGACCGCCGGTAGCTTGGACCGTGTTCCCGATACCGGTGGGCTACTATTTTTTATATTTTTAAATGTTTTAAATATTCAGTTTCGGGTAGCCTGTTTTTTTTCCACATTTTTTTTCTATATAATCTAGTCGTTTCTGGCACAGTTTTAGCCTAACCTAACCTTTTTTTTTTAATAATTAACCTACTGTAACTAGTTCCATAACTAACTGACCAAACGTTTATTGTCTAAAGATTTTTTGCTGTCATAAATCATTTGATTAGAGACGAAATGGCTAAATTACATTATCCTTGATAATATTCTGCTATGTAAAAATTAGACCAAATGAAAATGTGCGTACTAAAATCATTCCAAACATTGCATTGGTATAAAAAAAGGTTGCAAAAAATTGTTTGGGTAGTTAAATTTGGGCAAAATCTTTTCGGTAAAACGGCAGGATCCCGGAAGTTGTCCAAAATTATCTTTAAAAAATTCATCCTAATATAAGTGAAAAACTTGTAAAAAATATAAAATTTTAGATACACACTAGGAAGTCACACTGATTTATGCTCTAATCGTAACCATTCTGAATAGGATGCTGTCGTACGTCAGAAGAAGTGGAATTTGTACTGAAACAGACGACGGGTGGTAAAGGACGTCGGCACTTCGTGTTGCCGAGGTTGCTAATGGCTGTCGACTATAAGCAGAAAGAATTTGTCGCTCATCCTAACACTCAAACGGTATACAGTATACGTATATAAATGTATACATAGTACCAAATTATAAAAATTTGTTACACAGACTCAATCTTCTCGCAAAACCGTCATGAATTCAAAAAGATGTTCCATTCATCATCAAATAAAATTATTTAAAGCAACATTATATGACCGTATTTTACTAGGTATGGCCGTTTTGCGTGGATGTGACGCATATTTTCTCCTTACTTATTATTTTTTGTGTTTGTTTTTTTTCTTTGCGTCATGTCTTAACGCAAATGAACGTATTTTCTGTCTTATTATTTTAACATCGACTTCTCACAAGGTGGACCGATGACTTGATGAAGGTTGTGGCAATCCGCGTCGATATGGCGACGCTTAGGGGAAGCCTATGTGCAGCAGTGGATATCTATCGAATGCAATGATGATGTAATATTTACATAACTAATCCTCAGGTATTGGAGTCGTACTGGCTTGGCAATTGGCACAGTTGGAGAACCAAACCAGTACTTTTTAAAGCTTTCACAGTTTTGACCCGAGTGCTCATAACACCATTTATTCTCATTGTTTGCATGGTGAGCATGATTATTCAGTTTCCATTTTATTCATAGTCACCTCCTACCTAAATGTATGTCTACGTAATATCTCACCTGTATTTTCTGTAATTGTAATTAGATAGTTGTCGCCAGTTGTCTATGTTAAAAGTTCCATGTAACAGGCAGCGAGCATATAGCCATTTTGTAACCAAGCACAAATCCAGACTGCGACCTGCTACTAACTGAGAATTTCCTCCCAAGCCAGGACCAGATGTTTAGCAGTCGATCTACAAACGAGGTAGTGTCAATCTGAACAACAACAGTCAATGAGAGTGTGTGTTCTATAATGAGTGTGTTTGCAGTTAGCGCCGCGTCATCACCTCGTAGCACACTGGCAGATCCCGTTGAATAAACTGATCACACACGTCTCCGCATACTTCGTCTTCCTTGCCCTGGTCTTCTTTATTTCTAATCAAGATAAGTTAAATCAGAAGCGAGGACCTCCAAACACAGGTTCGCGATTTACTTTCTAATGACGCTGATGAGATGCTTTGTCAAGATTATTACAATTAATTGCACACGATATCCCAGTTGCGGCTTGATAACGTATCATTGTAATGTGCTGCACAGTTAAGTTGCCGTGTAACATATTCTGCTTATACTATTTCTTTATTTGTTAGTCAGTTATACTTAAATGAAACCGTTACATAACGTAATATCACGCCTGTTTCCCGAAGGGTTAGTTATTATAACCTATAATACACCCATATTTCGCCAGTTAAGAAACCACAGAAACCGTTACAATTAATGCTTTTGAAGGAAGTGTGGCGGTATCTACATCGCCACATGCGAACTACGCATTAAAGACCTGACGTCACATAAAAATCCTGACGTCACACAAATCCTGCATCTCTCAATTAGATATGACTATCCGACATCAATCGTTAGGCAGTTGTCCGCCAGACACGACACCCGTCTGGTCGGAGGATCTTCTATAGAGGATGAGTGTGACCCTGTTCCTCATACCTCTAAATTGGTGCCCCCAAGTATGAACGTCAGCTCAGCCTTCGTGCTACTACTTCAGCGTGGCGTCATCATCATCACTCCCGCAAGCTTTCGTAAGGCGAGTCACACGGCCAGCCAGCACCCACGGTTTCAACGGGTATCCTGACCGCCAGCATGCAGCAAACGCGAATTCCTGATCATTAACCTCAGCCTCATCAGCAACCTTAGCACAGCACCTGCACTTAAAGCCCATTCTACCCTCTCATGGTCGACGGCAGCAGTCAGTAACAACCCGGCACTGTACCACATCTGACTCACTGTGTTTCATGACGCAGCGCCACCCCAACTCACTCGGCAATCACCGCAATCACCACAAACAGTTCCGACCCACCGCGCACTATGCGGCACCCGGTTCCGACTCACTGGAACCTTAGCTGGCACTGTGAAGCATCGCATGTTACAAGACTCAGCCCACTATCGACCTCCGGTCTCCGGAAGGGAGTGATGTGGCGGCATCTACATCGCCACATGTGAACTACGCATCCAAGACCTGACGTCACACAAAAAATCCTGTTGCAATCCTGCGCAATTAGGCTAAGCGTATGCTAAGACGCAGATGACGCAGCATAGCACAGTACAGATTTTGGAGGGTTGGGCAGGCCAGGTAAACATAGACCGCGAGCGTATGTGACGCAGCTATACAGACACATTCGCGTCCTAGCTAGTACAAACAACAGACAGCTGTGTTGCGTTACTTGCGTCTCAGCAAAAAAACAAGTAAAGACCTGCACGCGTAGCGCAGAAATCTGTGCCGGCTCTACGACGAGACGCATATTCATGCATAACAAAACCTGCTCTGCTCTGCCCTGCACTGCATGAACCTGCGTCACCTACGTCTCAGCATACGCTTAGCCTTAAAGTTTACCGCGCAAACGACATATATAAGACTATCCGACATCAATCGTTGGGCAGTTGCCCACCAGATACGGCACCCGTCTGGTCAGAGGATCGTCAGTCAATAGGTGAAGTAGATTGCTGTGTTAGCCCGGGGAAGCTACGCCGAATTATAAGCTAACTGCATTAATTTAAAACAGCGATTTTTTTCATTTAACGTATGGTCAAGGGTAGGGTAGGGAAGGATAGGATATGGTCAAGGTAATAGGTAATAGGTAATACGGGCTGGTATCCGCAACTCCACGTCTAAGCGCGTATTTTGCGTACGGGTGGGAAAATCGGTTATTCGATCCACCCCAGCTCCTCAAAGAAGGCCAGCAACGCCTTGGTGTCACTGACAATCTCACGTAGGGTACCTGGGTTACCGAAGTACTTTGCCCTGTATGCGTCGACCGCCGGGCAGTATAACAGCACATGAGCTGCTGTCTCGTCGTCCTCCATGCAGGCTCTGCACAGCGGACTGTCTGTGACTCCTATTACAAAGAGGTGTTTATTAAATGACCCATGGCCAGTTACAGCTGCTGTGATTGTACGCAGCTGTTGTTTCGTTAGTCGGAGAACCTTTTTCGTGAGCCGGCCATCAATTGTAGGGAGTGCCTCCTTAGCCTGCCTGCACTCTCCGTGGTCCAACCATAGTTTGTGATGTTGGTCCCTGGTTCGTTTCCTTACCAGAGTGCGTAAGTACCCGAAGGGGAGTGGCGCAATGGGTTCGGGGCCCACTGGTGCCATGCTCGACCCCCTTCTGGCAAGTTCGTCGGCTGCGTCATTGCCCCGCGAACCGCTGTGTCCTTTAATCCATTGAATGGTAATGTTATTGAGGCTACCCACCTGGTTAAGGCGCTGGTGGCACTCGTATATCAGCCCAGAGTCAATAGTGTGGCTGTTTAGCGCTTGCAGAACAGCCATGCTGTCTGAGAGTATACGTATCGAGTGTCTTTCTTTCTTTCTTTCTTTCTTTCCATGCATTCGGCCTGGAACACTGTGTTATGGACTCCCAATGGTGTGGCTATGTGTATGTTGAAGTCTTCCGAAAAGATTCCAGCACCTGTGCCACTACCTGTTTTGGATCCATCCGTGAAGATTCGTAGCTCTGCGGGGCGCAAACCCTCGCATCGGCAATCCTCGTGAAGTTGGATCCTGTATTTTTTATCGAAGATAAATTGTTTGGGTACCCGGTCATTTATGGCTTTCGTAATAGGGAACTCAGTATTGAGTCCCTCAAGCAGCGCGGTGTGTTGTGTTTCTCTCTTACCCCAGAGATTAATTGCATTAAGACGCACCGCCGCCATTGTCGCTTCCTGCTGTATAAACAGGTGGAGCGGGGTTAGACCCAGCATGGCTTCGATTGCTGCAGTCGGA
Organism: Agrochola macilenta; assembly: GCA_916701695.1. Lineage (NCBI taxonomy): Eukaryota > Metazoa > Arthropoda > Insecta > Lepidoptera > Noctuidae > Agrochola > Agrochola macilenta. The sequence goes on along the minus strand of OU753554.1, from coordinate 15,401,757 downwards.
GTAGTCCTCATGCAGCCAGTGGTCGCAACGCAGGCCAGTCTCTGCAGGCGTTGTAGTTTGTTGCAAGTTGTAACCAGCCTCGTGCGGGGCCACCAGACCACGGCCCCGTAAGCGACCATGGGGCGGATCACAGCTGTGTACAGCCACAGTATGATTTTGGGGGATAGGCCCCACTTCTTACCTATCATTTTCCTGCATTGCCAGAAGGTGATGCAGGCCCTGTTTAGCTTGTTGTCAACATGACTGCTCCAGTTCAACTTAGCGTCTAGAATGACTCCAAGGTACTTGACCTCGTTGGCCAACTGAAGTTCTGTATCGAACAGTTTGGGTAGGCGGAAGGGGCCTAATGCTCGTTTTTGGGTAAACATGACTAGTTCAGTTTTAGTGGGGTTCACTGATAGTTCAAATTCCCTGCACCAACTTTCTACGATACGAAGTGCTTGTTGCGTGAGGTTACAGATCGTTCCCGTCACCTTCCCTGATACAAGGATTGCGAGGTCATCTGCATAGCCTATCGTGTAATAGCGGTTGGCGTTGAGTTTAGTGATGAGGTCATTAATCACCAGATTCCACAGGAGGGGAGATAGAACTCCTCCCTGAGGGCAGCCTCTAGCTATCATGGCCAGCTGCCGCTCATCCTCAAGGCGAACCACTCGTTTGCTTAACATGTTTGTAATCCAGTCCGTTAGTACCTGTTCTACTCCATGTCTGGAGAAGGCGCTGCTGATGCTGGAGAAGTTGGTTTTGTCGAAGGCTCCTTCGATGTCTATAAGGATATTGATATAGGATATGGTCAAGGGAGTATGTTAAACTGTATACCGCGAAAAGTTCACCCCCGCGTGTACGTTTTTTTAAAGAAAACATCTAATTTGAATTTTACGTGGTAGAAAAAAAATATTAACAGATATGTTTGTATGGAGTGTTTGTAGAAGAGATTAGGCATCACAAGTAGGTCAAAAAAAATTACATTTTCGTCCACGGAAATTTCCATAAAAATAAAATACGAGCCTATAAATAAAAGTTAAACTAAATTTTACTTGCCTGAACCGTTATTGCATTTTTTTTTATTAATATCTCTTATATGTTTAATTTTCTTGAATAGCGTATTAAAATATTTAATTAAGTAATTTAATGCAAAAAATGCTGTTAATATTTTTGCTTGAAGTACAATTTAAAGAAAATCGTAATTTTACTTTTATGGAAATTTAATTCTGAAATAATATATTAGTTTTACGAATTGTTTACATAATATAACCAAAATCCTGTTAACTATTTTGCCTCAATTTTTATTCACAAAAATCCGATTTTGATTTTTTTTACCTTGATGCGGTCCTGGAAAATGTTAAATTTTTTTATATTATTTGAAAGCTAAGTTTAAAAACACGATTCAGGAAAAAAATCGCTGTTAGGATTTAGTGCAGGGTTCAAAGCTAATTTCCCCGGCCTATGTATAAACTTATATTTTAATACGCTACAGTGCTGCGTGGATCTAAAATTCTAAATGATCATGGTAACATAGAAGACTAAAATGAAAAATACTGCAATAGCAATTTATTAAAAAGTATTATGGAAAAAAAAATTGGTTAACCTAAATAAATATACAGATTTTTTACATCTTCCTTGACAAAGCAGCACGCCATACATGTTCATTTCTTTATCGATGTGATCTTTTTGGTGTGTTAGGTGCCGAGGCGCCCCTGATACTGTATGTCTGTGGCTACGCCTGGTCGGCTCTACGGATGTGCCTGATGCAAGGTCCACATCGATACTTCAGCAAGATGTGGAACTGGACCGAGATCATTATGCTCATGCTGTTCGGATTTACTTTCGTCTTCTGGATCCTAGCTGCCATTGATGTTGCTATAAATGATGAGGAATTTTCAGGTAAAAAAAGTACTAGCCTAGCCTACTTCATAAACTATGAATAGGGTATCTAAAAGCATAGGTTAAATAGGTTACATTCGTTCTTCTGAAATAGTTATACTGCATATTTTTATAGGATACCTACTTACCTAGCTACTACCTTAGCTATTAAACTACTGAATGTACTGCTTTAGCGACTACTTAGCGTAATTACTTTAACCACTAGATGGCAAAATACCGCAAAGTACGAGTAGATATCGTTGGCACTTGTGCTCTAGCTCTAAGTAGCAAATACTTACGTGAGATAAGATAAACCAAGCATAATTCAGTAGCCTATACATTCTTATGAACTTAGAATTCTCATAGCTTGATAGTGTGTGGCATTGTATGTTACGTCTAATTTGCAATAGAATACTGAATGCGACCTTTAAAATGTACAGAACGCAAATATTGGAACCAGCACGACCCAACTCTATTAGCCGAGGGCACATTCTGCCTAGCGACTATATTCGCTTTCTTCCGACTTATGTTCCTGTGCCAGTTGAACTACCATCTAGGGCCGCTGCAGGTATGCTGATTTTACATTTAAATGCCGCATTGATTCTATGTAAGAATGCCCTCGTTAGAAAATGTTGCAAACATAACTTTATTCAAATTAGATCTCCTTCTTCGGCTTTACTGTTTCAAGAGCCCTCTCTATGCAAACATGTAACAATGTACAAGTTATATTAGCTCTACTTCGACCGGCATCGCTACATGGAAGCAATCGATGCGCACTTGAACAGCTCGCCACATATACAGTTATTTTACAGGTGTCGTTAGGGAAAATGACTATCGACATTTACAAGTACATTTTAATATTTGCAATCATTATAACCGCTTTTACTGCCGGCCTCGCGCGATTCTACCAATACTACGATGGAATGGTGTACGAAGACGAATTCGGAATGAAGACAGTACAGGTAAACAAGCAAAGACCTTTAAACCCTAGTACAATGGACAGAGTACACTATTCGACAAAAAAAAAAAGATTTAACTATCAAATTGAACTTTAACCTGTAGAGACGGTAACGGAGTTTAATAGTCGTTACACTCTTCCACACATGTCATTTTGAAACAGAAGTTAGTAGAGTAGGTTAATACCAAATAAAAATGTTCATAGCGTAAGTAACTACTTCTAAATAAGCGAGACAGTTTAACTTTACGGGATTTTTATTTAAAAATGTTGATGTTTGAACGTTCATGCATTTTATTCGTATTCGTAAGGTTAAGGTCAGATCTGTATGTATCTCTGGCCTGACTAAAACGGTAGTAAAATAAGGCGTTGACGTTATAGCGGAACTTGACCTCTTTACTACGTCGTAGATTCAAGTTTAAAGTTCATCCGATTTACTACTTAGACTGCACAGTGGAGCTCCTGTCTCCCATTTCACATTACTGAGCTGTAAACTACGTATAGTGACGGCAGCGACACGGCCCGTAAACCCAGTAGTAGTACCTAAGTCTACTCTATGGTACGAGCTTTCGCGTTCGATCATTAGTTCACATTGTCTGCACCTTATTTCACGGATCATTGCAACTTACAAAGAAACGTTTACAGTTACTTTACATTAGTTGTTGAACAAAAACCGGATGATCTGCCTATAAAACATTGACATTGGTTCCCATGACTCAGGAGGTGCTTTTGTTACCAAAATAAACTGCTTTACATCAAATTAAAGAACTATGTTGCATTGAACCTAGCCCTGAAAAACTGTCTCGTTGGCGTGGGTTCCAGGGTTAAACTCCCGGGTCGGGTGAAAGGTTTCTGTGTTTTCCATTAAGACATTTTCAGTAGCTACCGGATTTGCACCCGCTTAATGGTAATACGTGGAACTGATGAAATGTGTCTTCAAATACCACCACTGCCAACCCCTGAGAAGAATGTATAAGTTAATATGTTATTATGAACTTTTCAGGTGTCTTCATTCACAAGCTTTACCGATACTTTGAACACTTTGTTCTGGGCCTTGTTCTGTATGGCGCCTCTGGAAAGTGCTGACGTGGTGTTGGAGAACACTCGGGACCCGAGCTTCGACAAGTTTCGTGAGAATAGACACGCGTATACCGAACGTATTGGATACTTCTGTTTTGGGTGTAAGTCATATCATAAGTGAAGATTGTTTCAAAATAAAAAATAGTTTCAATTTCAAAACTCTCTAAGATTTTGCTCCGAATTTGTACAACCTCGTCAAACCAGGGGGCTAAAGAAAGCCGTAGTTTTCGCCGAAGTTACGGGCGATTGCAACTGCGGTTCACTTACGGACATATTCTGGTCCCGAACTAAGAATAAATCACAACACGATTTAAGAGTTGTCTCTACCTACGTTATTTGCCCGTCCGATTTTTTTTTATTTTACACTTGTTTTAGCGTAACAACTCTTTCGGACGGGCTCGTATCTTAGTTGACGGACTTAGATAGTAGACTACTATTTATAGTCACCGGATGTGCCCTAAACGTATCTCAGTGAACTTAGCTTTCAGTTCATCTTGACCCGACCATCCTAATTGACGTTACTTTTAGGTGGTCTCCCTTCCAAGCCAATACAAGGAACCAACATTACTTTCTTTAAATAAATGAAGATTACCTATATTCATCGCGATCTGCGATTTCAAAGAAAGATTTCCACAAACTAATGGTCGCTATAGCACACCTACGTATTTGAAAGAATTCAATAAACTAAAATTTTATTCCAGGCTTCGAAGTAATATCCGTAATAGTCGTACTAAACATGCTCATAGCAACTATGTCCAACACCTTTCAAAGGGTCAACGACAACGTAGACATTGAGTGGACATTCGGGAAGACTGAGGTAAGTTTACGTTATTCCTAACATTATGTATTACATAATAGAGCCTCCACAAACTCGTCAACTGAAGAATTTCACTGTTTTCCGTGATTTAATAGTACCTATTTCTATTTATGGTAATGTTGCCATTTTCAACAAGATTCCACTAAGTTATAAAGAAAGGTAGACCCAATCCTATACAAAAAGGAAATGCTATCGTAAAGTTCACTCTATTAGATGTACCGCAAGTGTTTGTAAATATTATGTAAATGCAAATAGGGTGAGTGCACATGCACAACCACATTAAGAAGGTACCTAGGAAGTGAACTCAGTTACCATAGCTGTGGAAGAGGATTCCTACATATAGATATAATTAACCTCGTAATTGCTCTATAGTACTAAGGTCGAATGTTACTTGCACGTCATAAAACGTCAAGGTCTACTTCTGCTTAAAGACCAATCAGCATCATCAACATCATCTCAGCCGAAACGCGTCAGTTACTGGACATAGGCCTCTCCCAAGCACCGCCACTTCGACCGGTTCTGTGCTTCCCGTATCCAGCGGATTCCAGGTCATCGGTCCACCTTGTGGGAGGCCTTCCAACGCTACGTCTTTCGGTAGGCGGTCGCCACCCCGGAACCTTTCGGCCCCGTCGGCCATCTGTTCTGCGAGCAATGTGCCCTGCCCACTGCCACTTAAGTTTGGCAATTCTTAGAGCCTGTGAGAATGTGACTGTTAAATAATTTTAACCTTAGTGAACTTTCAATTTACTGAGAATGTCTGTCAAAAGTGGTAAGGCAGTTACGAAGTCGACTATACCTTATCGAAAACTCAGCATTGTCATCAATGAGGATGAGAGAGCAAACACGCTCGGTTGTCGTGCAAATGCTATTGAATGCTTAACATTCCTTCTAATATGCAATACCCTTGTACCCCATTTTGATTGTATTTGAGATGCCCTTAGGCTCTAAAGGCGAAGACTGACTCGTAACATTTGTTTGTAATGTATCGAGTTTTTGTACGAGTAACGCATTACAGCGAGCGATTGTGTCAGTGCAGCGAGCCGAGCCGCTCGATGCGAGCGCCGGATCACTCGACTGTCGGCTGTTTCGTGAATCCCTTTGCATTCACGAAACAGCCGACAGTCGAGTGGAGGAAATTTCATGTGCTCGAAACGAGCGTTCGCCGCGTATTGTGTATCGTCGTTTTGTAACCAAGCCCGCCTCGAATGATACATTACAAACAAAAAGTCAGTATCCGCCTTTAGGATACGACAGAATTTCCTTACCCAGCCTGGCAACATTGCATTGAGGTAATTATAGCTAGGTCAGAATACAAACACACTTTAAACAAACAAACACCTCTGTATTTGGTGGTCATCTTATATGACTGTGTAAGGTATTAGGTATCAAAGATCTTCGACCATTCAGCCTGTCTCTTCTATCTATTATAACCTTTCTTTTAACACGTTCAGTGCCGGGAGACCTCGCGGAGAGCTTATATTAAATGTAGACGAATACAGCATACAGCAGCAACCGTGAAAATAAAATCTGATGTATATTTTAACAAGATTTATTAGTTCGTTGGTTTTAAAATCCAAGCATTTTTATTTTTTTCACGTTATGTACAATGTCGCCCATGGGCATGTGCGGGCGCTCGTATTATTCTGAATATACATGAAAAAATATCGAATTTTTCGTGTTATAATTATTTTTTTCAGTAGCGTTTGCCTTAGCTCCTATGTTATTGGGTCGATTTGGATTCTGTTTATTATTTCTAAATGCTTATGAGTTATTTTATAGGACTAACTTTTTGTTTTAAATTTGTCGACTATGAAAAAAAAAACGGAGGTGAAGACATTTTTTTTCTAAAAAAAAAGCAGTATTTATTTAAAAAACACAAGTGTAAGTCCATAAAATCATAGGGGGATATTGAAAAATATATATATATGTATATAAAAAAAAAAAGATAGACGGGGGGGGTCAATTAAAGTCAATTTTCGATAATTTGTCATGAATATTCAGAAAATTACGGGCGGGCACATTCCCATGGGCGACATTGTATAAATATTCACTATGGTTCACTTCCAATATGTATGGCGGCGCGGCGTAGGAGTTCTGTGACAAGTGGGTGGAGTCGAAAGTGTTAAGCGTTCCATTTACAAGCCTTTGCCATTTGCTTATCACCTGTCAAGATTGTATAGCAATTCTCAATAAAAATTGCCTTACACAACACACTACAAGTGCCCATGAACTAAGTAGTAGGTACTCATAAAAAGTCCAGGTTAACGAACTCGTGGGTGGTCTCAAGTTAGCCATAAAACTTTATAGTTACTCAACTTCAAGTTCAGGTCAGGTACAGGTTTTCATCCAAGTGTGTAGTAGAGGTATTGTAGGTATGCTAATAAGGAAATTGTAGTTACGACCGATGCACATGATCTCCCAAAAAAAAAAAGCTAAAAAGGTAAAAGTTTCAATAATCCTTAATTTGCAGATAACTATAAAGTGCTAGGAATTAGGTAGGTATACGAGAAGCATCCTTTATAATATTTTTATAACTACTTAGACCCTTAATCACCCATTAGTGGACGCAGGGCCGGATTTAAGGCAGGGCAACAGGGGACATGGCCACGGGCCTCCACAAAATAGGGGCCTCCACAATTTGATTTTTATTGATAAAATAAAAAGTTTAGTTGGTCCAATACGCTAAATTTCCCGTTTTGTATAAAAACGATTATCAAAAAGATCAATCTAAGGAAATCTTCTATTAGCAAATATTAAAAAATTCAGAGCTACATTTCCAAATGTTAAAATTACTTTGAGAATGTACTTGGTGTTGATGGCGTCGAACTGCAATGGAGAATGCTCATTTTCGAAGATGAAATTATAAAAAATGGACTTAGATAGATAGATAGATAGATAGATAAATCCTTTATTTGACGCACACAAAAGACAGCACAAAATACAAAAACACGTTTAAATAATAACTAAATACATGAATATAGAATATAAGGTGCCAATATACAAAAAATAAAATATAAAAGAAAATAAAGACATAGTGATGACACTTTAAAATAGTTTAACATACAAAGTGCGGTGCGTGTCTCAAGGTTGCATCAAACGGGAGTCCAACTCAGCATGTGTCAGGCAAATATACCTGACGCTGATATTCTGCTGGATCCTTGCAGTGACATACGGACGTCGAGTAGATGAAATAATAAATATGCGAATTATTGGTGTTGTGAAAAGTGCAGAATGAAGTTACGTAAGTATACCCGCAATTTAAATAATGACATTCCTACTTTTTGAATGATAACAGGAAAGTTTAGCATTTGGAAACGTTCTTGTTCGATGGTGATTGTGTATTGGATAGATACTTGATTATTTACATAGATAAATGTAAATGTAAGTATAAATCAGTAATGATAAAAAATATAGTGCCGTGTGAATAAAATGATCGATTTGCCTGGATTAAAAAGTGGTTTCAATAAATAAATATAGGTAAATAAACTTATGCAAACTATCATCTAACAATGGGCCCACAAATGAGTGAATTAATAATATTCCCTTTGTTCACAGGTTTGTGACCTTGAATGCAGAATGAATCGAGAAGAACACGACAGCCAGTTAGTTATATTATGGACGTATTCGAAACAGTCATACCCAGTTTTTTCTGCGAGGCGATAAGAAACTGCCGCAGTCGGATTCTGAAGGTGCCAAGACATTTAAGATTCCTTATTGGAGGGGGAATATTGTTCCAACATTTGGATGCGGCGTATCTAAAACTTCCCCTGAAGGCAGCTGTCTTGTGCGATTGAGTGGAGAGTTGTTGCGAGCACTGTCTACTTGCACATTCTCTTTTACTAGTGATCCAGCTCAGTTTATTGTACAGGTAGGACGGCTGCTTGTTCTTTATAACTCCAAATAGTAGGCATGCCAAGTGCAACTTACGGCGCGACTTCATCTTGAGGATTGAGTGCTTATTTAAAAATGGCGTTACGTGACTTCTAGGTGGGATTGAGAAGCAGAATCGAGCGCAGGCGTTTTGCACCCTCTGGATCAGTCGATCAGTTCTTGCAAGTAGTCGAGGGCCTATAACTGTGTCCGCATAGTTTAGGTTAGATAGCACGAGCGACTCAACCAGCTGGATCCGCAGCTCCTCTGATAGATAAGGCCTTATTTTATAAAGGACCTTAAGCCGGTAAAAACAAGTGCGCACTGACTCTGCCACGTGTGTTTCATATCTCAACCCAGCGTCCATGTTCAGACCCAGATTACGTGCCTCACTCACTCGACTGACCGACTCGCCCAGCAGGGTAACGTTGATTTTTTCCGGCACTGCACTGATTTGATAGTTAGTTCCAAACAGCATAAATTTCGTTTTAGTCGGGTTAAGTACCAAACTGTTGTTTTCAGCCCAACATACCATCCTGTCAAGATCATCGTTAAGGTCTTTTAACGCGCTGTCATAGTCACTTGACTTAAAAGAAATATACACTTGTACGTCATCCGCATAAATGTGGTACCTACAATGCTTTAGGGTATTTATTATATCCGCGCAATACAAAATGAAGATGATGGGGCCTAATATTGAGCTTTGCGGGACTCCCCTAGAAACGGAAGAAATTGACGAAACAAGGGAAGAGCCATTGCTCAATTGTATTTCCACACGCTGCTGACGGTTGGTGAGATAACTTTGGAACCAGTGTATCGTGTTTTGATCAAATCCATAATAATTTAGCTTTGATAGAAATAAATCTATATTAATGCAGTCAAAAGCTCGCGAAAAATCAAGTAAAACGAGAAGTGTGCACAGGCCTTTATCCTGTGCGGACAGGATGTTATCTGTCACGTCCAAAAGAGCCGTAGCCGTACCACGTCGCTTACGAAAGCCTGACTGTAGCTCAGGTAGAATGTGTTTGTCTTCTAGATATTTTGACAGCTGCTGGCATACAGCCTTTTCAGCAATTTTGGATAGGCAAGGCAGTATACTAATGGGCCTAAGGTCTTTGAATTCAGTCGGATTTGCTTTTTTTGGCAATGGCCTAACAATTGCGATTTTCCAGATGTCAGGGAATGTTGCTGAAACAATTGAGCTGTTCACAATGTCAGTGATGGCTTTTAGTGAATGTGGGAGTGTAAGCAAAAGCATATTCAGGGTCACCTTATCACAGCCTTCAGCGTTAGATTTCAGCTGGCGGAAGTATCGCAGAATTTGATCAGCAGTTACTTTTTGTAATGCGAATGCGAAGCTCTCATCGCCATAACGATGAGACTGAAAGAAAGTGTGTTGTGATGAATTGCAAACAGGGTTACCAGGAACACTCAAAAAGTGATTATTGATTCGGTTTGGGTCTCTGAAGTGAGTAGGAAGGTCATCAATTTGCTGCTTTGGTAATAGGGTTTTTTTTAAATTATGCCATAATGTTTTTGGATCCTTGATCTTGCTATTAATGTTGAATTTGAAGTACGCAACCTTTTCCCAAAATATGGAAATAGCCACCAGAGATTTCAGCTGTTTGTAGTAAGCCCTTTTCGACTTCGGACTACAATGACTCAGAACCGCCTATGAAAGTTATCCCTACTTAGTATTGAAAGTGATTTACTCCGAGAACTGGATTTCACCGAAATTATCAATAAAAAAAGCTCGCAAAGTTCCATTCTCCTAACATTTATATTTTTTTTCTTCTGTATATTTTTAGTACTTATTATGTATAAATGATTGAAAACTATGTTTCTTTTTTCATCTGGTCCAAAAACTAAATCGGTGCTTCCACTTCTTGGTTGCCCCAGGGCCTCCACACCTTTAAATCCGGCCCTGAGTGGACGGAAGGTACAGGCTAGTTTTTAATAAATCCTTCGCTTTAACTACTGGAGAACCCCTAATAAACCTAATGAAGTTATAAAAACTGCAATCCAAATAAAGGATCTCTAAGTAGGTATCTATCTAATGGACATTTATTGCGACAACGCTGTTGTCAACGTATCTAAAACTTTTCAAAATAGGTAGGCTATTTGGAAAAGTTTAAGTACATTGAACAGTGATTGCCAATAGTTGCAGCAACGTAGGTACCTAAATGAAAATCAGATCTCGCATCTCCCTTTTTTTGTAGGTAGGCTGGTAGCTACTGGCCAGTCACTAGAGAAGCTGTGCAAAATGTTTTATAGCCACAGTCCTGAACATTAGGTTCCATCACCGAAAACCCTTCCTCTTTGACAGTATTCTATGTAGACCAAAGTTTTTCTGAGAAAGTAAAATGAAGACTTCTCCCTAAAACGAGATCACGACTTTTCATAAAGTTATTCCCCGTCCAGATAAACTTAATGAGAAAAGCAGCAAAATTTGTAGCGCCTTTTTGATGAAAACCTCTAGCAAAGTTCTTTTCAGTTCCCTAAGTGAAGACTAGAATATAATATCACGATAAAGAACTTTGAAAACCGCTGCTTTATTCAATAATAAAGTTATATTAAATATGGAACAAAATTTTATTACCACGTCCATATAAATATTAAAATTTTAAGACTAAATGCATAGCTACCTATCATCATAATTTTTGTGGTGGAATATTATACAGAGACAGACAATTAAACCATTAAGCAATTCACAAATCGTCTTACAGAATAAACCCCTACGATTCTTATTGCTACCATAAGTCGGGGGCCCGGGTGATTCTCCTACATTTCCTTCGCACCCCGCAACTGGTATTGGCCCACCATGCAAACAAGCTAGCAGGTCCCATCACCACGTGCGGTGCGGTTTTACTAAATTACCCTAAAAGACGTTAATATGTTTTCAGGTATACATAGACTACATGCTGCAGACAACACTACCGTCGCCATTCAACTTGATCCCCACAGCTTCAGGAATGGGTAACGTCATGGAATGGTTCCGTGGTAGATTCAATCGCCTACCGGGGATGTACGCCCGGTGGTCTCCCCAATACTGTTGTTATATTGTACGTATATCTACACTGACATAGACCTTCACTTAGGTATTGCATTTTCACACGTTCAAGCTCGTAGTCGGCGCCAGGGCAGTGACGGAAGTGTATGGGTAAGCTGGATATAGTGTGAAAGCATTTATACGAAGCTAAGTTACCGATTAACTTCGCCACTGGTATCCGGCGTCAACTACCCACAGCCAAAGCGTGTGAAAAGGCACTAAAGGTATAATCTTTGTTTCCGCAAATCGTACCTACTACCTCAATAAAAGTCAACTGCAGGGAAAGACTAACCTAAGGTAGGTATGTTTATGCTAAGTTACCGTTCGAAGATGCTTCCCATAGAACGTAACGCAACTAGCAATTAATACCCGTATCAATGAATCGATGAAAGATTTTACTTTATTTCATAAAACAGACAATGGGACATTCATTTCTAGTGCCCCGTTTCTGAATAGTTTGAGCATTACTCACTTTTTTCTGTCTCATTGGTGTTATAATCGTATGTGTGGTTACGAGTGTGAGGTTCTGGGTTCAATTAGGTACCTACCTAGGTAAATAGTCCATGGTATGGGATCTGGCTGGGGATACCTACTCAATACAAACAGCCAGTAGCGGATCCGGGGGGGGGCTAAAGTGCTCAAGCCTCGCCCAAAAGCATCTGACTTCTTCTGCGACAAATCTTGAAGTGAACCTGATATTATTCTAATTAAACTTTTTAGCAAGCATTACACTACCAGCACGCTTAGCATGACTAAAATAGAAACCGGTTTTAATCGACGGAAGAATAGACAAAATGACCGATAAACAATCACAATCTGTCATTTTGTCTATTCTTTCGTCGACAAAACCCGTTTCTATGGTTGTAATGCTACGCGTGCAGGTACAATTGTCATCAAATTATCCTTAACATAAATAAGTATTATGTTTTCAAGTTTTTAGGGTTCCGTAGCCAAATGGCAAAAAACGGAACCCTTATGGATTCGTCATGTCTGTCTGTGTGTCCTTCCGTATGTCACAGCCACTTTTTTCCGAAACTATAAGAACTATACTGTTGAAACTTGGTTAGTAGATGTATTCTGTGAACCGCATTAAGATTTTCACACAAAAATAGAAAAAAAACAATGCATTTTGGGGGTTCCCCATACTTAAAACTGAAACTCAAAAAAAAAAACCATCAATCCCATACGCATATATGGATAGGTCTTCAAAAATGATATTGAGGTTTCTAATATAATTTTTTTTTAAACTGAATAGTTTGCGCGAGAGACACTTCCAAAGTGGTAAAATGTGTTTTAAGTGTCTTTAATTTATGTGTTGTATGTAAGTCTCTTATTTTAGAAGTTACAGGGGGGACACCCCCTGTAACTTCTTTGTCTTCTCTGTAACTTCTTCTTTCTTCTTCTTTTTTAGTGTGACTGCTTACTAGTGCAGCTAGTAAGCAGTCTATTTTGGTATACCCATTATAATATGGCATCTCACCCGCCTAGTCTGTTCCCAACTATGTTTTGGTCGGCTTCCAGTTTAAGCGGATGCCGCTGAATACCAGTATTTTACATGGAGCGACTGCCTATCTGACCTCCACAACCCAGTAACTGGGTAATACGATATCCCTTGGTAAGACTGGTGTCAGACTTTCGGGCTTCTGACGACTCGTAACGACTATCAAAGATCCATGAATGACAGCCGGGACTAACGGCTTAACGTGCTTTCCGAGGCACGGAGGATTCTCGGTATGTAAAGATGGTCACCCATCCACTGACCAACCCCGGCAAGCGTAGCTTAACCTGATGGATCGACCAGTGCGGCTGTTGTTACTTAGCCACGAGCTCCTCCCCTGTAACTTCTAAAATAAGAGAATAATAAAACTAAAAAAAAATATGATGTACATTACCATGGAAACTTCCACCCAAAATTGGTTTGAACGAGGTCTAATAAGTAGTTTTTTTTTTTAATACGTTATAAATCGTAAACCGCAATTTACCTTTCATTTAATCAACACAAGAACTTTATATTATGTTACTTGCTGCTACGGAACCCTTCATGGGCGAGTCCGACTCGCACTTGGCCGCTTTTTTTTTTTAAATATATTTTTTTTACGTGACGAATTATGAATCCGCGCGCCACTCATTCTGCTACTCACGCTGTCCGGTTTGGCCGCCATGTATATTCACCGAGATTTCTCTGGTAGTCTACAACCGTACGAAGGCATTGAAGAATTTGCGAACAGAAATCCGAGAAGGCTTGCTATGCGTTTACCAAAATAAAATGTTTTGTGCTTTATAAATTATAAATATAAATTATAAAATAATAAATTATTTATTTATTTATTTATTTTATTTTATTATTTTATTATTTATGTACACACAGTAAAATTGATACAAATACGACATAAACATAATTATGAGTATGAGTATGATTATGAGTATTATTTTAGTGTTTACTTTACTAAAAACTACTGCTAAAAACCTACCCTCAGCGGGGTCAAGCCCTTCCCCAAACGACACTCCTGGATCCGCCACTGCAGACAGCTTTCCACCTAGGGAAATAATTGTAACTCTGCCTACAGACAGCATGTAAAAAAACCTTTTTTACAAATCCAAGTACAACCATTTATCTGGCAGGGCCGGACACTTGACTCTAACAAAAATTTTTTGTTAAAAGCTTAATATTTCGCAAACGGATCCCTGAATTCAAAAAGGATTTTATATGCTCACAATATTTTTGAACGACCTTTCTAACGATACCCCAAACTATGGGGTAGATGAGAGAAAAAAAACACATCCCCACTTTACGTGAAAAAAAATTATTTTTCTTGATTTTATTTTCCCACTTTGTCGGCGTGATTAATATGTATAGGTACATATGCCAAATTGCAACATTCTAGTACTAACCGTCTCTGAGCTAAGCCGCGGACAGACAGACAGACGGACATGGCGAAACTATAAGGGTTCCTTGTTTACTACGGAACCCTAAAAAGCACAATAGGTAATCACTTGAAGTGAATGGTAAGCAATTACAATCACTTCCGTTCGTATCTCCTGTACTTCAAGTGGTTATTTGCGTGTGAACAAAACGGAACATTTATCGCTAATTATTTCTACATTAGGAGCGTGATGTGGAAGCGACTGTGCGGAGAGAGTACCCAGCGTTGATGTCCGTGCTAGTGCAGCGATACTTTAGAGACAAAGACAGTTCGCAAATGAACGCGCACAGGCTCGAGACCGAAATTGCGGCTATGCGCAAGAACCTCGCCAGTATTAGGATTCCACGAACTAACAATTTATCATAAACTATTTGTTCTTTTTTTCTGTATGCTTCGAGTTGAATTGATCGAACGGTATGATTATGTATAGTCTCTATTATAAAAATATAAAATAAAATATATATATACGAGTATTAAATAATTGATTATTTATTTATTTTTCTCAAACATGCTTGGAAATTCGAACAGTATTCTGACAACCTTCTTCGAGACGAATAGAAATTGCGTTACTCCTATCTAATTACGTAACACATTTTCGTAAATGATTAAGAGTAATCAGTTTCATTTTGACAGTTCAACAACATTCATTGCGTATTTAGGTGCTGAGCAGATTTTTATTTCGAACATATGGAGCAATATGTTTCAAAATGATTCAAATTATGATAGATCGTGTATTACGTTATTAACGTTCAGGTCGAATACATGCGAGTGCCGAGTGGCGGCCGACAATGTTTGTATGGAAATTCATATACCTACCGTGTTTAGCGGCCGAATAAATTACTATGTAAACTCATATCTGTCGTGTTATTTAAAAATAGAACGAACTTTTTACTTCAACACATGGCAACCAAGGAGGTAACTTGTCAAAGATTTTATTTAAGTTTCGATTTGGCTTGCAAATAGAGATGTCTATAGTAAAGAAGAAACAAATGAACATATTGGCGCGTGAAAAGTTATCGTTGTTCGTCATTAATTCAGGAATCTATAATAAATTTAAGTACTTAGTTTGAATTCCCGAGCATTATTTGAGACAAGTACTATACAAGCCTTGGCCGCAACCCCAATTGCGTTATACACGATCAATCAGAATCTGAATCGTTTTGAAACAGATTGCTAATCCATTACTTCATAATAATCGTTTCGTTTCGACTAAAATGTAAGGATGTGGAATTCAATTATTACATGAGTATTTTTTTTTATAAGTTACTTGAATGTATTCTGTAATTGTTAACATTTATATTAGAAAATGTCAAACACTCTATTTTATTGTAATATAATTTTCTTGATAAGAAATATAATTTAATTAATAACTTAGCCTCTGAAAACAATTATGTTAAATTATTTTGCTTAATAAAAGTCATGAATATACTGCATAATAATGTTTTAATACAAGTATTTATAACGTTGAATAGAATATATTATTTACAACTTATATAACTAACTTATTTGACATGGATACACGATATATATTTTCATGAGTTCACTTACACTGACAATAAACGATATTATAATAATTTGGTACTGCCTGGCGAGAATATCTTAGCCTTGCAGAAGGCTACTTCAACTTTCCATTCTAGAACCCATTTTGCATAATTAAGGACATCGCTCATTATAGCAGCACGGCTCCGACACGGCAAATAACTTGTCATTCAAGTTAGGATTTTAAATCAAATGCATTAAAGTCTATTTTACGATGGCTATACAGAATAGTGGACGGCTCGCCGGCAGTGAGCGGCCCGCGAGCCGTCACACGTCGCGACGACAGCACGCTTCAAGCGAGGAGCCCGCTCCCCGCCTGCAGGCGGTATCTATGCCTCGCCGTCCGCGCGGTCACGCCTCGCTTGTGAATGAACAACAAGCTGTCACCTCACCGGTGGCGTGCCGACAGTGAGCGTCTTGCAGACGGCGCGTTGGCGACTAGCGGTCGCCTTGCTTAAGGCGCGTTGACGACTAGATTTTTCGAGGCGGTGCCGAGGCGTTACTGCGCCTGAGCGGTGCTGTAATAATGGGCAATGAACTTTAGACATGTCTGTGTGAGTGAGCGCCGAATGTAGTACACTGGACGGGCAACGAATGCGCAAAAGAAACCGCGCTTGCGTTCACGCAATTACACAAACACAAACCTCAAGTAAATTTCATTTCTATATTTAATTAGAATGACGAATAAGCGTCGGGTCACACCGGAATGGCAGCGGCCGGCAGCAACGCGGCGAGCACTTTCAGTGTGAAATAATTTTAAACTTTATCTACATACTTAAAAGACCAGACCTTGAAAAGTCTCGAGGCCGCCCGCGGTGACGCGAGCGGCTGCGCGTCACGCGCATCTTGTCGGCCATTCCGGTGTGACTCGGCCCTAAGACCAGATATAACCGCCAAACAGTACGCAAAAATAAAAAAAATAAAACTTGGCCCTTTACAGACCTTCAGTCAGTAACACTGGCATCACTGTACATGACTTCCAGTCATAGACAATCCCAAGCACATCCACGGTTCGGGCTGGTCGGCCTCCGATCACATGCGCACATGGAACTTGCCCGCTTTAGTGACGTATTTGACGCCCTTGAAGGGCTTGTACTTGGCTCCATACATATCGAGGCGGCTGACTCTGAGCCCACTGACGGCTAATTGAGGTATCGTGAAGTGCACGTTGATGCTTGGGTTCGCGCCTGATATGTCGGCGCCTGATGCTACTGACACCTGGGAAAAATATAATATTAGTGAATAGAAATCCAGTGCATAAATATGTTGCTTTCTAGGGTGCAGGAGACAACCCTCAAAATGCTGTTACTGGAGCGTCTCAAAATTTGTCAAAATGACGCGAAATTGAATAGATGATATAGTTGTAAAACACCAAGCAGCATTTGGGGCTCAAGGCCACAAATGCTTTCGCGAGCTAATTTTGTACCAATAAGGAATGGCACCCACATACAATCCAACAAATAATTATGATTGCAGGCAAAAATCTAATCGATATTAACGTGTCATAATAACATAATAGAATAGGTTCTAGAGCTCAAATGACATCATGTAGTGAGTTTTTTTTCTAGAGGGCAACGCTACCCTATAAACCGACTAAGTGCGAGACGAAATATTTAGCAAAAAACGTAACTTTTTAACTTAACTTTATTTTATTTTTATTTTTTTTTTGTTATAGGAGCAATTGAAATACACAATCTATGAAAATTTGCCTACCTATTACGGTTCATGAGATACTGACATACAGACGGCTGACATACGGACAATGGAGGCTTAGTAATAGGGTTCCATTTGGCACCCTTCTTTTGACTTAATAATCACAATATTACTCACAGTTCCTCTTATATTAGGCAGTTTTGGTAACTCGATGCGTCCTATATCCCATAACAGCACTTTACTGACAGGATCGTACGAGTATTTGCCTTGATTTGCGGTGAGAGAGCAGTTCAACACACACTTAGGCATACAGATCTCTAATGATACATCTGGAAAGAAAATTAACATAGTTTTAATACTAGAAATCTAGCACATAGTGTGTCTTAAGGTATGTATGTGCATAGTAGTGATGACAATGTGATAATATTGTTTGGTCATACCCAACCTACTTACATTCCATTTAGTTTTTTTTTACCCGACTACGGCACAGCCAAAGGGGGTTATGATTTTTATTTATAAAAAGTTTGGTATTTCAAAATATATTGTAATGTCTTTTGGGTATTTCAAATATCTACAGGCAATACAAATATTTGTACTATGTGGGAATCGACTTGATCAATACTTTTGAATGTTTTCTCAGAATAATCAAAACTGACTACCTCGTTGGTCTTGTGGTCGAGAGCTACTGCTGAGCGTGAGGTCCCGGGATCGATTCCCGGGTCGGACAAAATGTTATTGGGTCGGGCAAATTTCTCAGTAGCAGCCCGGAGTCTGGATTTGTGCCCGGTTGATGGGAATAGGCTCGCCCCCTATTACATGGGACTTTTTGGACTTTGTCACATTCGGCCCACCGTACATATCTACATAGTTCGGTAGGCCACGAGTCAGTTGTAACAAAACAGGCATAAGCTAGCCTTGTATTCTATTTATATGCTAAAACATAACTGGCGAAATGTGAGTGTACTATAGGATCTATAGGTACATCTGCATAGCCCTTCGGGGAAATACAGGGGTGATATAATGTTATGTACAACGTACAGGCTCTTACGAAAAAACCATCCTTACTTTCTAAAGTTCGCCCCATAGTTTGCTTGGGCCCAACCGTGAGGTCTAACCGCCCCTGGTCGCCATTAGACCGGAGCGTGAGGCTGTGTCGCACGTACATCGGAATCGCCACGACGCTCTGCGATCCAATGTGATACGACATAAGGCGGAAGTTACCGTCCGGCGGGATGAATGATAGTATTCTTTCAGACTGGAACAGATGAACAGATTCATTAGTTTTTAAAATAACATGAAACAAAGTTGTTTGTTTGAGCATTCACTTAGTACTTCTAAACTACTTGCAAGGATTCTGTACCAGAATTGAGAACCATAATATACAGAGTTTTTTAGGCGAAAGCACTCGCTATGGTAGTCTCTGATTTTTTTTTTTTACGTATTATCCTATTTACAGTGAAGTGCCAGTAAAACTTAATTTTTAAAACAGAGGGCCTAAATTTGAATGATTATTATTCTATAATTAATTTATATTATATTCGTTACTGTCACCTCTTTTTTTACCGTATGGTAATTAAAAACTAAATTAATTAATAAATATTTGATTGTATCAAAGTTTCAGTAATTCCCTTACCTCCCATCTTTTAAATCTCACACAAGGATGGAATGATACATCGTCGAATAGCCGTGGATTTACAAAAGTAAGGGTCAGATCTGGCATTCCACTTAACTTTATACAGCAATCAATCTGAAACCATAATAAAAACAGACTTAAATAGAAAAATACTATGCGAAAAGTGGTCACTTCTCACATGCAGGTCAAACGTCTAAGATAAGAAACAACACAACCTTCTATTCTATACTAGCGGCCCGTTCCTGCTTCGCACCGTGTTTACGACTTGACAAAATATCGAGATTTCTTAGGTAAACGTAACTTTAATATTAACGTATTATACACATAAACCTTCCGGAATAAATTCACTACACGATGGTGAAAACCTCATAAAAATCTGTTGCGTGGTTTAGAAGTCCAACGCGGGCATACAGACAAACGCGAAAAGCAACTTTGTTTTGTAATATGTATAGATAATAGAAATATTGATTGTTTAGTAATGTCTATCAAGATGCAACTTGAACAATATGCTGCACATTTGTTTTAGTTTATTAAATATTTTTGATAAGGATTACCAACTAGACACATAGAAGACAAACACTCTCACACACATACATAAATTTGAAGTAGAAACATTATATTTCCGAGATTGTGTCTTGTTCTTTCAGTGGTTTAGCGGTGAAAGTTCTTTTACACTCTGTATAAACATGCTATACAACATGTAAAAGAGTTTGACAGCTCCAAACATTATCGCGTCTCTTTCTCGTTTTGCATATTTGTAAGAGATAGCACCAGTGGTTTATTTTAGGCTACTTACATAACCCTGTATCTCCGCAGACACGGTAGCACCACTCTTATCAATAATGGCGTCGACTTCCTCTACAACGTCGAAGTAAGCCTCATTGTTCGCGTACTTCACTCCCGAGCGACGCCACGGCACGTTCGACAGCTGCCCAGATGGCAGTATTGAAGAAACACTGCAAATGTAATGTTAGATGGTTATTTGGAGATACATTAGAGCTAAGGCTCTGGGTATGTTGGTGCAATAACGGCAAAAATAACACTAGGTCACACGTCCTATGTGATGTTGTATTAGACGTGCTATACACTTGTTCAGGTCAGGTTCAGGCCGACCACCCGAACATGGGCGTAGCACCCCTTAGGCAACTGACCATCACACTGCGTTCGGCGCTTGACGTGTCAACACGTCGTGTCCGGGTTCGCAACAAGTCCATCGTCATCCTGAGGATGCCTTGTTCAGAGGTGAAACACGTGTCGATTTCTTACAGGGTTCTTTATGACTCTTTAAGAACAGTTAAGCGGATTAGGTTACTAAATATACGTCGTCTATTGTATTTTATAATGGATTTCCGCAAAGTCACGCCTGAGTCAATTAACTAACTGCTCATCATTAGTATTTAAACAGATTCTCGTGACTTTTACCAGGTTACTGGCCCACTATGTGGGGAGCCTGTTTACCAACGCTAGCCTTCCGGAATACAATCGCTATTCGAGCTGATCAAGCAGACGGAGAAGCTAATACCTTCTAGATTTTAGAAGGTAGCAACAAATTACGAGTACTAAGGCAAAGTGACATAAGCTTTTATTTTAATAGAGAAACATACAATAGTAAATTATTATACAACTACCTATTTGCACAATAATGATACTAAATTAAATAACTTACTATACGAATATACAGACAGATTGATTTAAAACTTTAAATCATGCCATACCATGGCTGAAAACACCCATTTTATGATCCAATAGTACTTGTCTATGGTAATGTCATTGAGAGTTGTTAGTTCATTGTTACTTACTTAGATTTCCCAGTAACAGTATTGGCAATAGTTCTTAAAATATTTGGCGGCTTTATCAATTCCTTTAGAATATTGCTCTCTGTAGCCAAAGGGAAACCATTGTCAAGCATCTCATCTAACAACTGTAAAAAAAAAAAAATATTTAAGAAGAAGATTAAATAATAAAAGTAATGTATTTTATAGGCTTATGAACAGATTCGTACCTCATATACAACTACATAGTTTTCCTTAATTATAGTCTCTGTACAGTCTGAAAAGTAGTCCTGAAAAGAAAATTTAAACATAATAATTGATTCGTCTTTAAAAAGTTATTATAGTATAGTATCATTATTATTTTAATAAATGAACATTATTTCTAAAACAACCTATTATAAACAATGGATGGATGGATGTTTGTTACTCTTTCACACAAAAAATTCTGAACGGATTTGGATTAAATATCGCAGATAGTTTATAACCTGGATTAACACATAGGATACTTTTTATCCCGATATTCTCACGGGATCGAGACTTATAACGTAAAACCGCGGGGTTCAGCTCATAGTTCTATATATTGGATAAACTGATGAAACCATGAGCAATTGTCACAGTGGTGTTTAGTTGTTTCTTGTCTTCATTTCTTAGAATCAAATTCTTCTCACATACTGGCTCGAACTACCAATATGTGAATAGTGATCCACCATTTGATTACTCATGCCACGATTGAAATATTAGCCAGTCAGCAACATTGTAGCAAAGCTGAGTGCCCAGGGTAGAGTGCATTAGAAGTACATTTAAATATTGCCAGTCACCATTCTCTTGCCCATATCCCAGTAGATTATATAAGTATTGCCAGTCAAAGAGGCTATATTAAACTTTCCTTACTTGGAATGTGTCAACAACTCGGTGCAGGAACTCAATCACAAACAGTGGAGCAACTTCTTGCATACACACGGCCACAAGAGCCACACCACCTCTCTGGATTGATATCAAGTAGTGGTGGGGGGCTGCCAACACTGGAGGAACATCCTAGAAACACAATATTTTACATTGAAGAAACATCCTAGAAACAAAATATTGTACACTGGAGGAATATCCTAGAAACACAATATTGTACACTGGAGGAATATCCTAGAAACACAATATTGTACACTGGAGGAATATCCTAGAAACACAATATTGTACACTGGAGGAATATCCTAGAAACACAATATTGTACACTGGAGGAATATCCTAGAAACACAATATTGTACACTGGAGGAATATCCTAGAAACACAATATTGTACACTGGAGGAATATCCTAGAAACACAATATTGTACACTGGAGGAATATCCTAGAAACACAATATTGTACACTGGAGGAATATCCTAGAAACACAATATTGTACACTGGAGGAATATCCTAGAAACACAATATTGTACACTGGAGGAATATCCTAGAAACACAATATTGTACACTGGAGGAATATCCTAGAAACAAAACATTTTACACTGGAGGAACATCCCAGAAAAACAATATTTTTATGTATAACATACAAAGGGTACTGCCAATTTCAAAGTCATGCTATAAAATTGTCTTCTTAGCCAGGGCTCAGACCTGGCAAGTGCCAGAGTGACTTTTTGTTCTTAACATAGTGAGGAAATATAAAACTGAAATTACCAACACAGTGTGAAAAACTAGTGATCAATGCTTGTCCTTTCACTGTATGAGGATATTCCCTTTATTGGGGCCATTACAGAATGGTAACGTTTATTATTATTGTACTAATAATTAATCATTTAAACCTTACTTACATTGGGAGACGCCCGCTGTGCCTCCAAATAGTAGTCACATACTGATCTTGGAACCACACTCCGCCAATGCTTTTCGAGAAATACATCCCTGTAAAAAAATTAAATAGCTGTTATAGTAGGGACATAGACATGATAGTTTTTAGGGGATTTTTAATGGCCTAAGAACAATGAGGATTTCTGGGAACAGTAGTAGTAGACTAGTTCAACAAAGATTTAGCTTGATCTTAGCCACTGCTCTGTTAAATACCTACCCAGATGGGTTTATTATAAACAAGCTGTGAATCATTGTAGCCTATTTACTACGAATGAGTTTGTAATATATTTTTATTAAATTTCCACTGTTTGCAATGTAGTAACTAATGAGAATGTGTTGTGTTTTCACTTTAGTTTTTCGACATTTCTCTTAGTTCGCTAAACTTCACATCACAATGACAGTTCGCTTGACATTTTGAAAAATGACAAGTCGTCGAGTTGTCACCTCCTAGTGTTGGTGATGTTGGTTATTTTTGTGGGGTATATCGATACTACTTGTGTGGACTCTATGATTTGATACAGTAATCGTTAACAATTCTACCATTTATTACAATTTAGTGATTGAAATCAACATTTGATAGATTTTTTTGGCTTAGTATCTTACTCATTCTGTTTATTTGTTAGGTATAGTTTGGCAGTATATCTATGGGTTTGCTCCAACTGAGGCGAATCCTTCGCACGCGTCGATTGTTTTAATGATTAGAAAGTATAGCACCAGTTTGAACATCTCCATTCTCCATACAAGCTAGTGGTATAAATATAATCGATCCGTGCTTGGAGCTGTAAAAAAATCAAGCTTCTAAGTCAACGCAATAAAAAAATACGGCCATAAATGTGACATTTATTTTGATACTCGCAAATAAATCAAAACCGACAGTTGACTTAGAATTTGAAATTCAGGAAGCAAGGTCTCACAGCACAAATAAAGGAAAACGTCCGAAAGTCGCTAAGGTAGCCCGCAAAATTTAAATATTATTTAGTTTTTTACATTTTGCAGGTCAGTGTGAGGTTTTATGTTGATTAAAATATGATTCGCGACCGTAACCAATATGGCTTTACATAATTATAATCATTACAATCAGGAATACAATTCCATAAGTAAGCACAATCGCCAAATGTCATGATTTCATGAAATAGTCATTCAATGCGATTATATGAACTTAGAGAGTTGTATTGATAATTTTTATGATAATAATTCTATAAATAAACATTTGATACGGCCGCAAATCATATTTGGATCAACATACAACATGATACTGACCTGCAAATTGCAAAAAAACGTAAGAAAATTTGAATTTCGCGGGCTACCTTAACGCTTCTTTTTCTTGTTATATCATTTATTTATTTTTTGCGATTACTATTTATTACATTTGCAATTGGAGAATTGACCGTGACGTATACAGAACATGTTTCTCAACTACATAGTTAAGTTTGTTTTTGGGATAAATTCATCCCAACTACGGAACCCGTCTTTGCGCGTGTGACATGCACTTGGCCGGTAGTAGTATATAATTTACATTTAATACTAAGTGATTGACTCTATACAATACAATCCAAAGATAGTCTTGCAATCTTCACCAGCTCCAACGGTATTTTCAAATGTCAATCAATTAGTGCCCTTGTGATTAATCACCATCATCAATAATCCACCAACTTTTAATGTGCTTAGCAGCATAGTGTGCTTTTAATACAAGTTTGTTTCGTCTCATTTAGTTGAGTTATTTTATTGTGTAACATTTACGATTTCGCTACTCAGTATTTAATATCGATTCATCGAGATATTAAATATCGCCAAAAAATATCGATATATCGAATGAAAAATATCGATATTTTGTCGCAGGCCTAACTCGTTATGTGAAGTGACATTGTTTAATTAAGCTATGAATGAACTTGTTACACGTGGTTTTCGACGTTCTAATTCCACATGGTAAATAATTGTAAACAAAATATGAATGAGTTTGTAAATAAAACTAAATCGTAAATCAATTTTAAAACTACATAAACATATTATATCTCCAAACAAAGTACACCACCCATTTCTGTAACACAACTTGTCCACCACTGAATGGTCATGTTTTGACTGACTTAGTTACTTATTTCACATTATTACATGACTCGATTGGTTCCTCTTTTCCTTGATTGGTGATTACTGATTATAATCGATTAATATCATCCAGTACTACATAAACATTAACATATTATACTCCAATAATTGAGTAGCCAGGGAGCCCAGCAGTTGGTTTAGGGTTCAGTAAAGTAGGTACTCTACAAGTTGGTTGGTGGAGAGTTACAAGTAATCCGTCGGCAAGCACGGATCCACCGTAGTGGGCACAGTAGGCATGCCCGCAACCCTAATTGAGGCTGATAGGCTGATGTTCACACACATTGTGTGCGAGCATGTAACCTTACCAAAGGAGACAGGCAAAAGTGGTCTACGAACTTATAGCAACATGATTTTGATATTTAATGTATTGATTGTGAGCGGCTCCTAATCCAATGTGACCACAACCTTTTTAGAGGTTTGGATCCGTTCCTGACTGGGTGGAGAAAACTGTAGAATGACATCCACCAATAGAACTATTAGAAAACATTAAGTAATCACAGGCACATGAGAAGATATTGATTCTAAAAAAACTAAAGAAATGAGCTAACAAAAATAAAACAATCCATTCCGACTTTTTTTTTATTGAGACATATCTTAAAATATAAGTTTTAACGGTTGGATTTAGCAACACGTTCCAACTCATCCTTCTTCTTGATGGCATAAGAGTTTGATGAACCCTTCGCGGCGTTAATGAGCTCATCAGCAACACACTCAGCGATTGTCTTAATGTTTCTGAATGCAGCCTCACGTGCACCAGTGCACAACAACCAGATGGCCTGGTTCACACGGCGCAGAGGAGAAACGTCCACAGCTTGACGACGCACGGTACCAGCACGACCGATCCTAGTAGAGTCTTCGCGTGGACCTGAGTTGATGATAGCTGTCACAAGCACTTGCAGAGGGTTCTCGCCAGTTAGCAGGTGAATAATTTCGAAGGCGTGCTTCACAATTCGGACAGCCATGAGTTTCTTGCCATTGTTGCGGCCGTGCATCATAAGTGAGTTGGTCAGACGCTCAACGATGGGGCACTGAGCCTTACGGAATCTTTTGTGTGCATACCTGCCAGCAGAGTGGGGCAAGTATTTCGCGTACTTTTCTTTGACGGAGATGTAATCCTGCAGGGACATGTCAGAAACCTGGACATCATAGCAACTCCATCTTCCGAACAGCTTAATTTCAGGAATGTCAGCGGCTAGCGGCAGCGGCGCGTTGTCAACAGCCATGCTGCCGCCTTCGACATTATCATCATTCCAGTTTTCCTCAGCCATTATGATTGCCTACAAATAAACATGAACTAATTAGAATCTATCACAAATCACCAAACTAAGTAAAAGTTTACTTTATTTTTAATAAATACATACTTTTTAAAGCTAAATAGCGATTCTAACCTCTCGTTGTCAAAAGTACACGAGAAAAAGGAAGTTCGCTTAGGTTTGAAGGTTGGCATTACAACTCAGTGTTACAATATTTAAAAAATCTGATAGTATTCCAAATAAGCATAATTTAAGCATAGTCCACACCATACAATTCGATTGTTTGGCTGTCGATCGATTTGACCCGATGAATGTACTTACTTTTAGATAAAACCTAAAGCTACGATTTCCTAGACAAGCGGTTCCGTCATAAAATAACGGACATCATGAAAATCTGTAATTTTCACCAGTATTTAACAATAAGTCAAAGCCCGCCCGCCCCCCAATGATTTAAATCGCTAGATTTGCTCTCACGGTACTCAGTCACAAGAAAAACTGAAAAGAGTGAGCTCACACATTATTAGCGTTTCCATGACAAACAAGTGTAGTCTTCACTGCGTCATTGTGTGTCAGAATTGTCAAAACGAATCGGAAAAGTGACTATCTTTTGACCCGGTAGGGAGAATCGAACCTTGGAAACCGCTTTAGCCGGGCGATATTTTCCCGCGGCGATTTTTGTTCGTGCACTGGATTTTCAACGCTCTGCTAAGCACCGAAAGTTGAAAATCCAACAGTGTGTTTTTCAATGCGCTGGGACGAGAGTGCGTTGGATTCTCAACGCTCGGCTTAACATCGAGAGTTGAAAATTCAATGTGCGATAAAATCCCGCCGCGATATTTTTACGTCCGTGCGAACGTGGGCAAATCTAAAAGTAAGTACAGAGGCCAGCAGGTCAAGCTACCCGAAACTGTCAAATTTTCGCAATCAATCTTGAACCTTATGCTGTAGTGCTAAAGTTGAAAATCTATTAAATAAATTTGACAGATTGTAGTAGCTTGATGTGCTGGCGTCTGTACATTCATCAATAGAGCATTTACAAACAACCAAATAAATGGATGGGTAGGTAGACAAGTCGTGTAAATCGTACATATTACGATTACTATTATAAACCGATATTATTTTTAATTCGTCTCTCTGTGATATCTTGTTTATACCTTTTTACTTGGCGTTTTTGTTGTAGTCGGTTTTTAGTTTTTAACGCAGTCATGCAGCAAGATCAAGACACGTATGCCTCCGTATATCCGTATATAATAGCTTTCTTTTTTTATATACTTGCAAAGGGCAACATCGGATATCGCACCGCTTCTCTGTGCACCGCTCCTTGGTTGTCCCGTTAGGTCCAGCCCTTGTCCAGCCACGTGAGCGACGGATGTGTGTTCTTTACTTCTTTTCGCATACGGATTCGCTTTTTTTTTTTTTTTTTTTCTTTGATGGAAGTGGTCTAATCTGAGGGTCTATTGCTAACATAAGGCAATAGTACATACGCCAACGAGTCGCTGGTGAATGAAGTTGCTGGGTGTGTATCTGGATATAAGTTTGAAGAAGACATTTTATTAAAAATTTTAGGCAATTTTGCCCACAGTTTTCGTCTTTATACATCATTGGTAAATATGGGTTCCCGTATTTTTGCAGTCACATTTGCACAACGGGGCACGCGTAAATGAAGTCTTGATACAATTTTTTATAAATAGTGACAGCTAGCAACCAAATTCTTGGACTAGTGATAGTAGTGACATCTGAAGTGAGCAAGTGGCAGTTTTTATACCCATTCCAAATTGTTTGGAACTTTGACAGAAAGTAAAGATTTCAACGTGTTTTGTTGTGAATGTTTCGCCAGTGCAAACGCACAGTTACCCACAGTTTTTATTTTTTTTATTTTTTTATGTGTAGGGCATCTCGTAGCTGACCACTGAGGTCATGACTACTCAACCGGACAATCCTGTGGCTGCCTTAAGCTTCTACACTCAAAGCCTCCAGCCAGGGGCAAAAACTATGCTAATTAAAACTAGGCGAACGCTCGCTAAGGGCACCCCCTGTGGGGTACGAACCTCGGCTTAGGGCGTTCGCTGGGGGGAGGACAGCAAGAGGGACAGGCTGGATAGAAAGTATTTCATTATTATTAATCGGGGAATTTAAAGCTACAGGCTCAGCATCATCGACGCGGGCTGGCGCATCGTCGAGCAAGGGTCGGGGGGGAGTATCATTTACTCGGGAGGGTCGCGATCGCGGACCTCGGCGGCGAGGTCGGAAAGTGTGTCGGTGTGTGTGTTTTCTAACTGTACTGGTTTCCCTATTGCTCTCCTGGAGGAGGGTTATGGGGTCGTCTGGGTCGAAAAGGATTTGCCTCGGGCAGCGGACTGTACTGATTTGACTCGGGAGATAATTGGCGGCCTCAACAACCAGAGGGTTGCGATGGGTGGCGGCGGAATCAAAGAAACGCTTGGAATTGCGTTTTAGAAACTGGTGGATTGTGGGGAGTCTAAGGTCGAGGTGGAGGGTCTCGTTCCTACAGAACCAAGGGGCTCCCGTGGCCTTACGAAGGAATCTGTTCTGTATTACCTGCAATCTATGGATTTGACGGGGTTTAGCTTGGGCGAATACGGCGCCCGCATAGGTCAGGATGGGGCGAATGCACGTCGTGTAGATTCGCAATTTGCACCTAAGTGACATTTTGCTACGTGCATTCAACATGGAGTGGAGTCTTCCGAGAGCGAAAGCGGCCCGCGCGCGGGCCTGCTTTATGTGGTCTGCGAAAGTGAGGTGTTAGTCGAGGACCACACCTAGATACTTGGCTCGCTTCTCCCAAGGGATCGGCTTGCCGAGCATGGTGATGGGTCTGGGCAAGGGGGGTCTGTATCGAGCCAGCAGTTTGGAAAAGATGACTGCTTGGCTTTTGTCGGGGTTGACTTCGATCCTCCATTTCCTAAACCAGGCGCCAAGGTTATTGACTGCGGTTTGGAGAATGCGCGCTATCGAGTCGGGTCCAGCGCCCTTGTAGTAAATGGCCGTATCGTCTGCGAACAGAGCCAACTGTGCCTTTTTACTCTTCGGGATGTCGCTGGTGAATAGAGTGAATATGAGGGGGGCAAGCACAGAGCCCTGAGGGACGCCTGCGCGGATGGGACGGGGAGAGGATATTGCGCCTTCGATGCGATAGCGGAATGTGCGATTCAACAAAAAGTCTCGTAAGATGAGCACGAGACGATCTGGCACACCGAGTTGGTACAGCTTGTATATTAAGCCGTTGTGCCAGACTTTGTCAAACGCTTTCGCTATATCGAAGAATACTGCACCGGTATACAAACCACGCTGGAAGCCAGCGCTTATGTGTTCGATTATCCGGTGGGCATGATGCACGCTAGAGTGCTGGGTGCGGAACCCAAACTGTTCGTTGGGGATGAGGCCCTTTGTCTCGGCGTAGTCTCTGAGACGCTTATAAATAAGCCTCTCGTAGACCTTGCCGAGGACTTTGAGCAGACTGATGGGGCGGTAACTCGAAGGCTCGGTTTTGGGTTTGCCGGGCTTCGGGATACCGATGACGGTGGCGTCTTTCCACACTTGTGGGAAGAAATTGTTGCTTAAGGCACCATTGAAGATGGTGGTCAGTAGCATTATCAGGTGGGCAGGGAATAGCTGAATCTATTAGTGATTCCATCAGAGCCGGGGGCTTTACGGACTTTAAGACCCTTGATAATGTCGTGCACTTCGTCCGGTGTGACGGGGGGCAGAGGACTTTCAGGGTCTTCAACGGGAGGGAGAGAGGCTCTACGTTCGACTTCGGCGTCTACCTCTAGGAGGTGAGCTTGGTCTACTGGTAGAGTGCTGGGTGAGCATTGCGCTTCTAGACTATCGGCTAGGCATTCAGCCTTGTCGATGTCGTCGAAGGCTACGGTCTTGTCGGGGCGGACTAGGGGTGGTGTGGAAGCGACTTGCTGGGACTTGAGTTTCCTCTGAAGTTCCCAGAAGGCTAGGTGGTTCGGCTCTAGGTCGCTCAGCATCTTGTCCCAGCTCGCGTCACGCAGCTCCTGTATGCGTGTCTTTACAGATCTCTGTAAATAGCGCATATGGACTTTGTTAGCGTGGCAGGGAAAGTTGCTGTATGCACGAATGGCTGCGTTCTTCTCAGTCAATAGGTCACGCACATCGTCAGGTAGTTTCCAGCGGGGGTCTTCCCCCACTGGGACTTCCTTTGAGCAGTCGCTCACGACGGATTGTACGTGATCAGTGAGTGAGTCGATCGCGGCCGTTGTTGCTGCGATAGAGTCGAATTGGTCGGGGATAGAGTCCAATTGGGGGGACGTGTTGGATTTTAGCTGGGTGCTTACTTTCCTCCAGTCCGTTACCCTTTTGGTGGTCGGGGGGCGGTTGGGGTCGGGGAGACCTATGCGGGGGTCTAGTTTTAGTATTACTGGACGGTGATCAGAGTTAAGCTCGTCCACCGTCTCTATCGAATCTAGTTTTAGATTGACGTTCTGAAGGATCGCCACGTCTAGTACGTCTGGGGTGTAGCCTACTATATAGGGATAGTGGGTATTATTCATCGGGGCGATGATGTCGATGCTAAGGGAGTTAGTGAGGTCGAACAAGTGTCGGCCTCTTATGTTGGATCTAGAACTATTCCAGGAGGGATGTTTGGAGTTGAGGTCGCCCGCTATGATAACGGAGTCGCTCAGGGCTAATAGGGATGTGAGATCGTTTTTAATGGGTTGAAAATCCTCTGCACCGGTTGCAGGAGTTATGTAGGCTGATACTATTATGATCGGCTGATGGCCTGTCATGCCTAGGCGGCAGACTGAGACTTCTAGTCGTGAAAGGGGAGGAGGGTCTATAGGCATACAGTACAGATCCTTTTTATAATATATTAGGGTGCCACCCTTGTGACAGTGAACCCTGTCATTGCGAACTATACGATAGTTCGCTATGCCAGGGTCACGGTTACAGGGTTTGAGAAATGTTTCCTGAACGAGGAGGATGTCAATTTGATGGGTGCGGAGGAAGTCCGCGATCTCATCGCGTTGACCACGAATGCCATCGGCATTGAAAAAACCTAACTTGAGGGATCGGGGTTTAGTTACCCACAGTCACACAGGCATGTTTTATACCCCATTTACACTCAGTTCACTTCCACGGCAGTGAGCAGGGAAGTGGGCAAGGAAGTGGGCAGGACGAGAATGTAAACACGATACTTCTCTCGATCCTGCTACAGTTCGCTTCAAATAACTTTGCCGCTCTGAAGTAGGCTACAAATGACTGCGCAGTAGTCAATCTTCCTTGCTAAACAGTGGCGGGCATGCGCAATCTAACTTCAGAGCGGCAAAGTTATTTGACACGAATTGTACGGCAGTATTTAGGGAATTATTGCCGGCAGCGCGAGGTGCAGTGGCAGGGGCTGAATGCTTTAGTTATTACTCTGAGCACGAAACTCGATGGCTGTACCTACAACTGTCAATCCGTTACGACAAAATGTTGCCATAATGAGCAACAACTTAAATATTGCTATCTCTTTTATCGAATACGATTATTTTATTAGAAAGAATGAGGCAAAACGATATTTCACATTCTGTATCGTATTTCACTCATATTTGTCTAAGCAAATGTATGTATTGAATAACGCGGCGTCCTCGTAGAGTATATATGTTCTGTGGCGGCGTCTCCCTAACGTGCGTTTGCACTGGCGAAATATCACAACAAAACATGTTGAAATCTCTAGTTCCTGTCAAATATTGTATGGATTATTTTATTGACAGAAAGATTTCAGCATGTTTTGTTGTGAACGTTTCGCCAGAGCAAACCATTGAGATAGACTATGGTGCAAACGCACAGCTATTCTAGCTCATGCGCCGTCAACGCTCGTGGCGGCACACCTCTCTTCGCCTCCCACCTCGCCGCGCATACCTCACGGAGTGCACAGCACTAATGGCCACACTATAGTACTACTTAGTCTGTGATATAGTTACATGCTCTGTGTGGGGTGACATGTGTTCAGTTCAGTACTCTTTGGTGACATGACAGTGACTTTTAAAATGACATTATTTCTGTCATTTTTAATTTTTATTCGGTGATTGCTTGCTAGTGATTGCGCTGGCGCTTAGACTTCACCGCTAAAAAGGCCCTAATAATAATAATCAGTAAGTGGATCCACCTGTTAGGTTAGAATTTAAATTCAATTCAAGGATTGCATAGATAAGTGCAGTGCATATCATATCTTCCACAAAGTCATCAGGTATTCAAAGTAAAGGAGTGCTATCTATCTTTAGGTTAAGATTTCCGTAACTGGACAAAGTTCGCTATGGCTGCGTTGAAAACAAAAAATCTGAAACTATTAACGAGACTTGTACCTAGATATTGCCCACAAGTAACGGCAACAAGAAACCTAAATCTGCAAGAGTACCATAGTAAGGATTTGCTAAGGAAATATCAAGTTTCAGTTCAAGACTTCCGAGTTCTCGATTCTAAACTGGAAACCAAAGCTCTAGCGGGTTTTAAGGCTGATGAGTACGTTGTAAAAGCGCAGGTCCTTGCTGGTGGTCGCGGCAAAGGCCACTTCGACAATGGTTTCAAAGGAGGTGTCCACCTCACCAAAAATCGTGATGAAGTTATGAAATTAGCAAAGAGTATGATTGGGCACAAATTAATTACAAAACAAACTCCCAAAGATGGAATATTAGTGGAGAAGGTAATGGTGGCAGAAAGTGTCAACATTAAACGAGAGACATACTTCAGTATTGTGATGGAGAGGTCTTACAATGGGGCTGCGATAGTAGCTTCTCCTGCTGGAGGCATGGATATAGAGACCGTCGCGGAAAAGACTCCACACTTGTTGAAATCTGTGCCCGTTGATATATTTGATGGTATCACCGACGAATTAGCCAACGAAATTGCAGATTTTTTGGAATTCAAAGGACCATTGAAGGCGAAATGTGCTGAAGAACTTAAAAGGCTCTGGCAACTATTTGTAAAGGTATCTAATAAGTTATTCAAAAAGCAAACTTACTAGAAGTGCTGTCAAATTGCTGGGCAAAGAGTAGAGGTATACAACTTATCTAACAAATGAGCTATTTCTGTTTCCAGGTAGATGCTACACAGTTAGAGATTAATCCTCTTGTTGAGACTGATGATGGGCGCGTGATCTCTGTAGATGCCAAGATCAACTTTGACGACAATGCTGAATTCAGACAGCAGGAGATCTTTGCCTTGGATGATTTATCAGAGAGTGACCCCAAAGAAGTAAGTAATGTAGTTTTGATTAATGATTAATGTTCATTGTGAGCCCATTTTTAAGCTCATAAAGGCTGTATGCCTGGGGGGGGGGGGGGGTACTGATGTACTCTTTTTTATAGAGCTTGGTCTGCAAATGTGTGCAAGGGAACTGTACAAACATAACATTATATAAACAGTCTGACTATTGGTATTTGAGCTTTTGCAATAAGAGGTTGAATGATGATCATTATTATGAAGTCCTTGGTATGATTGTTACCTAACTTCAATAACCTACTCCACTAGCATGAAAATATACACAGCTAAACATGGATGTTCTACTTATCATTGTTCAATGTAAATAATGAATATTTGTTTATCTCCGCCTCTATCTGAATAACCTCTGTTATCACTTATTTTTCTTTATTTGGTGCTATTTTCAACTTGTGATAATATTTGTATGAAGATAAAGTTGCTACTGCTTGCAATAGCTACTAAGGGATAAGAAACACTCAAATTCACCTAATAAAGAAGAGCAGATAATTATATGCTTTTCTAATAATATGATTGTCTAGGACAATCATATTATTAGAAAAGCATATATTAAAGATGGGTCAGAAAAAAAAGCTTATCATGGAGTAATATTTTTTATGTGGTACATTACCTTAGATAAAAAATCTAAATCTCATACAAATTGGATTACATCTAGTTTTTTGTAAACTTTTCTAAGTAAGCTACAAATTCTTTAATCTCCTTTTTCAGAGAGAGGCAGCTTCACATAACCTTGTGTACATTGATATGGATGGCAGCATTGGATGTATGGTCAATGGTGCTGGCCTAGCTATGGCCACCATGGATATCATCACCTTGAATGGTGGAAAAGCTGCAAACTTTTTGGATCTTGGAGGTGGTGTTGGACCAAAACAAGTTTCAGCTGCTCTGAAGATATTGGAATCAGACCCAAAAGTAAAGAGTATCTTTGTTAATGTGTTTGGTGGTAAGTTATCTTATGATAATTATATCATGGGTAATTTTAAAGGATATTTTCAGATATTACATTTTATACATTGTTTGTTCACAGGTATTGTCAACTGTGCAACAATTGCACAGGGTATTATCACAGCATGCAAGGAAAATCCTCCGAAACATCCACTTATTATCAGATTGCAAGGTAGTAACTCAGACTTGGCGCAAAAACTGCTTAGGGAATCCGGTCTACCACTTAAGATCATCAAGGATGTTGATGAGGCAGCAAAAACTGCTGTTAAAATGGCACAGTAAAACTGAAATGTTGAAATGTTTGTTGAAAGAATTGTGTTGACAATTCATTGATTTACATTCAAATGCAAATCACAAAGAATTATTTTACTATGCCACATAATATCATGTGTGTAATCAATCCACCTGTTATTATAATTATAATAAATTAGGAGCTCTCTTAAAAATGTGTTCAAAGCTATAGAACAGTAAAACAGTAGTTAAATTAGTATTTAACTACTGTTTACTAGGTATTACCTAAATTTCAAAATAAAA
This sequence comes from Agrochola macilenta, assembly GCA_916701695.1. Lineage (NCBI taxonomy): Eukaryota > Metazoa > Arthropoda > Insecta > Lepidoptera > Noctuidae > Agrochola > Agrochola macilenta. The sequence goes on along the minus strand of OU753554.1, from coordinate 15,366,681 downwards.
TGTACTTATTTGTAAAACCTTAACCACAAGGATGGGATCGCTCAAAATTATTCTATTCATATTGAGTAATGCAAATTGCTGGGTTCCGTTGGTTAGGACGCATAATAATAATTTGAACAAACAGCGTGATTTTAAATGCTCTGATGGACTCCAGAAAAAAAAAAACTGTAGATACCTAATACAAGCTTTTCTGACTAAGAAATAAATTAAGACTGAATATTTGTTCCAATTTGCTAACAAAATTAACAATTCTAGTAGGTACTAGTTGTGTTTATGTAAATCAAATGTCTTGCCATGAATTTTTATTATTGTTAATGTTTTGTATATAGTTTATAAATATAGAGTAAATCATTACCTAGTGTTTCATTTTATTAATAGCAAAATGAAATTCAAATAAAAAAATGAATAGCTTTATTTTTTAACAATTTATGACTACAGTACAGTAAATAAGTCCAGATGGGGTCCTATGTTATCTAAGCGCGAAATAGGTTAATTTTTCTCCCTTGGGTTGACGTGTCACTTTTACTGTTGGACATGTTGGCTTGTATTTCTTCGTAGAGGGGGAGGTGAGAGAGTTTTCCGCGGGCGGCTACCGATGGCTTTGTGTTCAACATTCTGTTTGCAACGCGAATGATGTCTTCAGATGTAATTTTTTCTGCAATAAGAAAAATCATAATGGAATATATCTCTAAGATCTATCTACGTCATTTTGCTACACAGATGTGATCTATGTTTGTTTGTGGTGGCGCACCGAGGGAACGATACGTGATTGCGAAATAATTGCGTTCGTTTAATCCGTTGCTGCATCGTTATTACTTAACCTTTAGTTATGCAATTAATCTGTATTTTTACATACACTTTAGAAATACGATTACTTGTAGTTTATACGATAGAAAAAAAAAACAAACTAATCTCTGAAAAACAAAACAAACCTTTAGTACGGCGTAAGTACTTCACGGAAGGTCATCAGTTTTTTAATAATAACAAAACTGCATGTTTTCTATAACGTATACATTTTACATTTTCAAAATGTATTTGTTTTAATAACACGAAGGAAATACCTAAATTAGTGCGTGTACCGCCCGTTCTTACCCGGAGCCGCCACACTTTCACGCTTCCCCGCTCCGCACGCTCGGTCCGCCCTTACGGGTATTCGCAGATCTGACAGAAGATGCGTCGCGTATCGTCGGTCGCGTAACGCCAAAACGACAAGTATATAATAAAACATTCAACAGCTTAGGCGTATGTAACTCTTTACGGAACCGACTCACTGATCCGGATCATTGAAGTGTTTCAAAAGATTGGTTCACTAACAATGTTTCAAACGGATCATTTGAATCTGAATCATTACTCTGTCTCTGTGTCTTTCCGCGCGACCGTCGCTTGCGAGGCGACTGAGCAGCGGTGAGCGAGAGAAAAAGACTGAGACGCTGAGTTACTTCGATCAATAACGCACTAGATTCCCGGTAAGCGCTTCAAAAACGGAACGAAAAATAAGAGCACAGATTCGGTTGTGGTCTTATTTCAAATTAGTATGGTCCAATCATAGCCAACGTTAAGACGTCAAAAGTAAAAAACCACCGTAACACCAAGATTTTGGAAGGAATATTTTTTTTTTCGGGTAGTTTATTATCAGTAAGTGTTTTTCATAAAATAAAAACAGAATTAAATAGTAAATATAAATCAATTAGCAAATATTATGATTGTTTGACCAATGTTTGTGATAACTACCAACTATTGTAACAAACATTGACTGTTCTGGAACAGGGAATGCATGGTGTAGTATTGTTATTATATATTTTATTTCTGTTTGTAGATTTCCTAGCGACCCATTTCGCTGTGTAGAATGGGTATCTACTGTCGCGAAAGAAAGAGGAAAAGAAATATATAAGCCTTATAAAAAATCGACAATTTGTTCGATTCATTTTATTACGAGTAGATTGGACATAACTGGAAACACGCAAAGGCGTAGATTACTAAAAACAGTATAACAAAATATTCCTTCAAAAATCTTGGTGTTACGGTGGTTATTTACAAATTTTTGGAACGCGTACTGGGGCATTTTGATGTCTTAACGTTGGCTATGATTGGACCATACTAATTTGAAATAAGACCACAACCGAATCTGTGCTCTTATTTTTCGGTCCGTTTTTGAAGCGCTTACCGGGAATCTAGTGCATTATTGATCGAAAATTCTAATGATCCAAATGAAACATATCAATGATTCGAATCATTTCAGTGATCCAGATGCAAATGTTCCAATCGCAAAAATGATACACTTTGCCCACCTCTACAACAGCTGATGCGTTAGTGCGTCGAGCCAATAAATAGACGGGACCGAAGTTACGCTCTACGCATCTTCTGTCAGATGTGCGACCAGCCTAAAAGTTCTTTTTTTTTCGTATTACTTACCAATTTCATTGATAAAGAATGAAGGTGGCTTCCTCTTGCCAGTCGCAAGCACTTGTCGGCCAACATCTTCAAATACAACTGGTCTTGCTTCTAAATTCATCAATAACATTGACTGCAACTGGGTCTTTGCTCTCTGAAAATAAAGATTGCCATTGTTATAACTGGATAGGGTTATACTTAATCTTAATCGACTCGGAAGCTGACATGCACCAAAGTTGTCGATAAGGTCTGTCAAATTCTTTATAACCATTCTAGGCTTCGCAATGACGTGTTAAGAATTACGATAGGGTCGCCCTACAGTTGCCTTCACGATGAAACACATTTCACCATAATATCACAAAATGGTCAAATTAAATATCTCACCCGAAGTTCAGCTTCTCCAACTTTGCCGGCCATGTTAGCGAATTCCCGAGCGATGACTAGCGTCGTATCATAAATGCGGTTAGGAGGTGCGGCAGCGTGTATGCAGAATAAGCCTGTGTCGCCGTACGCGTGGTTGTACGCTGTAGCGTTGAACATCCAGTGATATCTGAGAAAATAATAGGAATATGTACCAAAAAAAAAAACTAAGCTCCTAAATTATTGTAAGTAAATAATTATAAATAAGAGGCTAGGATTAGTTAGACTAAAAGGTTTTATCTATACATAGTATAAAACAAAGTCGCTTCGCGCTGTCTGTCCCTATGTATGCTTAGATCTTTAAAACTACGCAACAGATTTTGATGCGGTTTTTTTAAATAGATAGAGTGATTCATGCGGAAGGTTTTTGTGTATAATACATTAAGGTTTTGTGTAAATTGCCTGAAATATGATTATTATTGTCGAAGATGTCGGAAAAAATCATGCCAACTGGGAGCTTTACTGGCGTGCGCCGCGTAAGCCGTAAGAGATACATCAAATTTATGTTTTACAGAATTGTATATCTTAAAAAGTTCAAAAATAAAGTCCGCGATAGCATATGTCTATCTTCTAAGGATGACCTACAGTAACCATTTTTATCTTTCAGATTTTATAAAAATTTCATTGTTATTTCCGAAGCTATTTTGACCGATATTTTATTTATCCTTATCCAATAAAATATGTTATTTAAATTGGGCATTTAATTTAGATTAAAATACGCCTTGACATCATATAATTAAAATGAATACTTTAAAAGATATCAGATTCAAAATTACGCGTGACAAAATAATTATGGTTGCCGACAACGCGGGCACAGCGGTAGGAATCAATGACTTTTCCTCGGATAGTAGGTATCTATGTCACTAATCCCGGTAGTACGTTCCCGTGGGATATTTTCTGACATCCACGCGGGCGAAGCCGCGGGCAAAAGCTAGTTTTTCTATAAGAAATTCCCTTGACAGACTTCCGCCTCCATCATCAGACCCTAGCCTAGCTTGGTCTTAAGGTCTTAAGGATTAATGAAATAACCCCATACACGATATAGCTGTTGTAATATGTTGAGGACGGAGACGTCTCAATATCAGATCAATTCCAGGTATCTATTATGTTGTAGTGTCATAAGAACTACGTATGTGTGCCAAGTTTCCTAGTAAAAAAGAAGTTTTCATAAGTAAAAAATCTGTAGGAGAAATATCATCCAACACCTATTCTTATTATAATTTTAGGCACCTGACAGGTGCCTCAGGCCTGCATTTTTATTTTCCATTTTTTTTTTAATATCATTAAAATCGGAGTACTTTGAAAAAAGTTATGCGAGGTCATGTATACATTATAATTACTTGCCACTTGAGAACCCTCTTTTTGCGTTGGTTAAAAAGAAATTTAATTTGGAACGCGTTGGGGGTGACAATGTTAAGTTTGAGTCACTTCTATACAATGTATTATTTCTATTTACGCGGTAATACTTTTGCTCAAGTCCCTGGCTTAAGATTAAGCCAAGTAAAAGACAGGCAGACATGTGCTGCTAACTAACCTAGCTTCAAATACTGAGGAGTAAGTACTCTTATGTCTAATTTCTAAGCTGCACCTCAGTATACCATGCTAATTATAATAGTTACCTGTTCAGGACATTAGTGTAAAGCCGTGTGTACATTCCCTTGCCGGGACCGCCGGCTGAGAACGAGCCGCCACCACCCATCATCATGTTCAACACACATGTTGGCACAAAGTCGGGGTCACCGTGAGAACAACCTACAAAATGCAAAAAATATGTAGGAATAAAGAATAGTGGCGATTCTCTTAAACAATAAAATAATTCGAATAAACGTTTGTTACTATAATATCATGTGACTTTACCGTGATATCAAATAGATACTTATGTAGAAAATAGCTTACTTACTGAGTGATAATATGATACTTACTTTCCAACCCAATAACAACATGAGACAGTTCTGGGAGATCAGATCCTGGATACAGAGGTATTTCACAATCATCCTGAAATATTATTAATTCATTATTAATCAGGGAAGTACTTTATTTTTATTTGTATTACCAGACTATGGCAAAACAAAAAGGAGGGTTATGATTTTGACCGGTATGTATGTATGTTCATCTATTCCCTCATAACTTCTAAACTTCTCATCATAATTTGACAGATGAGGTATCATTGGAAGCGTCTTGGTCGTCCGCTGGTTATAGACTATGTGACGTCGAATTGAATATGGCGCCCTCTAGAGGACAAAGTCAAGTAAAAAAAAGGCGCCATGTTGGGTATCAAATGAATGGGATTTATTTCAAAATTATATATATTCTAATCCCAAATTAATTTAAATAAAAATAAAAGTAAGGAATAAAAAAAACTAAAACCTACGACAAAAACAACAAAAAAAACCGGAGACACACGTAATCTTTTCGATTTATGCCCTAACACGACGTATGACTACGGATTTTTAATTTGTGTTGGCGTATTTTCCGTAGTTGGGTTTTAGTTTTTAAAACTTTAATTTTTTGGAATGAAAATCCTTATCGTACGTTATAACGATGCACACTTGGCGAATGAGAGCTAAACCAAACAAAGTCTTACATTTTGACGGTTATGAGTGTCACAAAACTTATGCTACGTAACAAAAGTGTTGTGACGGTCAATATGTTACAGTCATTCCTAAGTCATCACACAGCCATCATTTAAGGAAATTCCTTCCAACTGGGTGTCCCACAACACATCTCGAATGTTTTTAAATTTGTTTCTGCAATGTACTGTGAAATTACCTGTTGCATTCCTCCAGTGTATTGAGCAATTGAAGAGTCAACATTCGGTTTAAATGTTTGAAGTTCATCCACATGCCAAGTAGGCTTCATATCCACGAAATATTTCTGCACAAACTCCACAAACGGCTCATGTTCAACCTATGAATTGAGTGGATCATGAAAATTTGCAGCAACCATAAGGCAGTTATTTCATAGAGTTATTTTGTTGCTGGCAAAAGTGTAGTATTTGTTTATGATTATCTTACCCCAACAGCTGCAACAACCATTCTATTAGGTGTATAATGATTTTTGAGGTAGTTCAGAATTAAATTGCGGTCTATATTATTGACATTTTCATTTGGACAAATCTTAGGAAGTCCAAGAGTGTTTCCTCTGTAGGCCGCCTGTGAAGAAAATAATAACATAACATCAGTCAATAAAATGATAATAACAAACACAAAAACCTCAGGGGCTGTATGATATGGTAGCACTATCATAGTTTCAATGACACAAAAAGAGATGAAGCTATACCACACAAATAGCATCATTTATTCTGTAAGGGAATAATGAACTGAACACTTTTTAAGTAATAATGATGGCCTCTTAGTAGGCTGCCACAAGTCTTATACATACAGATGTGTGTTAAGTGCCACTAAACGAGATTACTGTGGCGCCCCTCACTACTTTTGGAGAGTAGAGGGGGTGAAAATTTTAGGTTATGTTCCTGTGCATTGATACAATTCAATAAGAGTTACAACTTTTGCAGAAAAGGGAGAAAGCAGGGTACAAGAGCGAGATAGTAAGCTCGAAAATGTTTGAACCCTCCTCGAATATGTTAATTCGTTCACACAAAAATAGAAGTTACTTTGCATACTCATGTAGTCAATTTTGAGGTATATGAGAGCAAGAGCGAGCGAAGCAAGCTATAAAATTTTCGCACCAAGCCATGGAAAATTCTGGATTTCTTTTTTGCAGTAAAGTTTGAGAATTGAGACTTCAGAGAATGCAGGCTGCAAGAGCAAGCTTAATTTTTTTTGTATCCCATCTGCATCCTTTCTTTGGCCCATTCATATAAAAATTGTACCTAAACTTTGTTGACTTGTACAGAAAAGTTAGAGACAAACATAACCCTGTATTTGCTGTTGCGCAGTCGGTTAAAACAGAGAGTAAGAGTTAAATAAAATAAAAGTTAGGAAATAAGAGACCGGTGGATCAGGTAGGGCGCCCGTTTATGTCTGGCGCCCATACGCGCTCTACCCTAACTAGTACTGTGCAAACATACCATATGGATCATGTCCATCAGTATAGTTTCTTGCTCCGGCCTCATGGACAGTGTTTCCAATTCAAATGCAACAGCCTGTCTCGCTGCTTCAATCTCAGCTGCATTCAGTTGTGGTCTCAATGTTACTTCTGCTAGAACCTGGAATATAGAGTTACAATTATGTAAAAATGTTGGGGAAAAAATCTGTCTTTCAAGTATATAAAGTTAATTGATGTAAAATATTATGTGATGTGTATTCGTTACAATTTTTTTTTTTTCTTACAGTCTTTTAAAACATTATGTGATTTATATTTGTTACAATTTTTGTTTTTCTTACAGTGTAATGCATACAATCTAGTGAAGAAATCATCCAAGAACATGACACAGTATCGTCGATATTAAAAAAAATATGTGTTGTTGTTTTTACCTGAGTAACAGCATCCAAGCCTCTAGAATCGGCGCTGGTGGCATATACAGTGGTGTCCCGAGAACCTTGACAATCACAAATGCCTCCATGTCTCTCAAGCTCTCTGTGCATCACGTCCCGTGTGGCATACTTATGTGTGGCCTGAAATGTAACAGAAATTTTTGAAGTGAAATTTTGGACAAAAATTAAATAAAAATTTCAAGGATGCATCATGTTTAAGCACATTTCATTACATGAGAGAGAAGAAAGATATGTGTCTCTCTGCCTCTCACTCTAAATGTCTCTTATTCTGTATTGTTTTAGTTTTTTATTAGTAACATAATTTTTGTAGAAATATCAGTCTCAACCTTAACCAAACTATTATAACTAAGATAAATACTTACACCAAAGCTCAGTTTTTCAAGGAAATGGCAAATGCCATTGGGATAAGCAACTTCATATCTTGGACCAGAGTCAATGACCACTGAAAACAAAGAAGCAGTGAGTCATACCGAAGAGGTTAAAAATAAGAAAGAACCTAACCTCATCTACACTCATACGAGGGGTGTTCAATAAATAGTGAGAATGCGATACATTCTCTTTAGAAAGAAAAAAAATTAATTTAGGCAGGCATGGCCCAGACATTAGTTAAGATGATAATAAAAAAAAGCAATTAATTTTCTTTTGTTTTTTAAAAGTAGAAGTCTATTGTTTGCGTCGCTTCGGAACGTGTTCTTAAAAATGGATAAAATTGAAGTTCGCGCGGTAATAAAATATCTCTGCTTGTAAAATTTTACTACGGAGCAGGTAAATCAAGACTTGAGAGCAACATTAGGGGTTCATGCTCCTCCATATTCTAAGGTTGCGCGTTGGTGTGCTGAGTTCAAGCGAGGAAGAACTTCCACTAATGACGACCCACGAACGGGACGCCCCATATCGGCAGTGACTGAACAAATGATAAAAAAAGTTGAAAATATTGTCTTGGCAGATCGTCGTGTTACTGTTCGTTTTATAGCTGAAGAAGTAAAGATTTCGATAGGAAGTAGTCCATAATATTATAAACGACCATTTGGGTATGAAAAAAGTGTCAGCGCGCTGGGTGCCCAGAATGCTTTCTGACGCGCAGAAACAAACTCGACTGAGAATTTCACAAAGCTGTTTGGATTTGTCAACAAGATCCTGACCGATTTTTGGCTTGATTCATAACTACGGACGAAACATGGCTTCACCATTGTGACCCGGAAACGAAACAACAGTCCATGACTTGGAAGCGACCGTCATCTCCAACTCCAAAGAAATTTAAGGCGATTCAATCCGCCGGAAAGATCATGGGCTCTCTTTTCTGGGACAGCCAAGGGGTGGTAATGATCGAATATCTTAATCATGGAGCCACTATTACGGGGACTATGTACGCAGGACAAGTACATCGTGCATCAAATCTTGACGAAGTAAATAACGCCCTACAGCAGGTTCAAAATTGGTTCACTGCTAATAATTTAGTATTAAATGGGGAAAAAACAAAGTGCATAAGATTTTCTTTACCAAATGTAAAAAGTAGTAGTTGTGAGATAATATTTAATCAAGAGAAACTAGAATTCGTCGATAAAACAGTTTTCCTAGGGATCACGCTCGACTCAAGGCTTCAATGGGGTCCTCATTTAACATCCCTTTCAGGACGGTTAAGTTCAGCAGCATATGCTGTGAGAAAAATCCGTTAATTTACTGACGTAGGTACCGCGAGGCTAGTCTATTTTAGTTACTTTCATAGTATTATGTCGTACGGTATTCTACTATGGGGACGAGCTGCAGACATCGAGTCTATTTTTATTCTGCAGAAACGAGCCAAAAGAGCCATATATGGCCTCCGCAGGCGCGACTCTCTAAGGGAACTGTTTAAAGATATTAACATCATGACGGTACCTTGTCAATATATCTATGAAAACATTATGTACGTAAGGAAAAATCTACATCTTTTTAGTAAAAGAGGTGCAAAACACAATTACATCACTAGGGACCAATTAGTGCAACCGGGTTTCAGGCTGGCTAAAGTGGACTCGTCTTTCATGGGGTACTGCTAATAAAATGGGGTAATCTTATATTAAACGCACACTATGCAGCCAAGCATATTATAAGTCGGGAGATTATATCGCTGATAAAAATGCTTGGCTCAACACTGGTCTTGCTCCACAAGGGCGCTTAAACTAATTGATTAGCATTTGAAAATACTGTTGGAGCAGCTGAAGATTTTAAAAACTATCTTTGCATTGTATAAATTCAATCTCTTAACATTATATAATTGCATAGCACATGTTGAGTACTATGTACCGACTATAAAGCTACCATTTAGGTACTGGGTATGTCTTTCATTGACTTGAATGTGCCTTGGCGGCTGAGAGTATGTCATGCTCACTCTAATGTCTCGCTGACGGTGGCGCGTGTGTTGGATCATTTAGCTCCCTTCAAAATGGTTGAGCTGAATGGTGCTAATCCATGCGTCATGTTCGTGAACGGGCGCCGTCAGTAGGGACTGGTCATCTCTTAGCTACCACGGCTTATTTTAATTAGACGCTGTTAACGCTTTGCATCGTTCTCACATGTATAACTTCAACATGAATGATGTAACCAATATTTTGTAACCATAATTATGATTTAAAAGAGTGTCCGTGGAGTTTCTTGCCCGTTCTTCTCCATAGGTACTAATTCAAAAGTGCCTGTAATTGGTTTTATTTGAAATAAATGCTTTGAGTTTGAGTAACAAAGTTGCGTGAGGAAAAACGCAAGAAACGGCGTGGCAAACTCGCTAAAGTTGTTTTGTTTCACCAAGATAACGCCCCTGCAACAAGTCCAGAGTTGCGATGGCTGCCATTCAAGAAGCTGGCTTCGAATTGATGGAACATCCTCCATATTCACCGGACCTTGCTCCTAGTGATTTCTACCTATTTCCGCGCTTAAAGGAACATCTCAGGGGCCAGAAATTCGAAGGTGATGACGGAGTAGTCGCCGCCGTAAATGTATTTTTAAGGGATCAGGAAGAAAATTTTTTGGGATAAGGGAATTTTAGGATTAGAGAAAAGATATACAAAGTGTATAAACCTGAAAGGTGACTACATCGAAAAATAAAATAACATATAATAAAAGATAATTGCGTCTTACTCATTCTCACTATTTATTGAACACCCCTCGTATTATAAAAAGATTTGTATTTAGTCTGTAATGAATAAACTCAAAAACTACTAACCCGATTTTAAAAATTCTTTCACCAGTTGATTGCTATATTATCACTGAATTAAAGGGGCTATATTTTATAAAGATAACGCGGGCGAAGCCGCTGACGGAAGCTAGTTCATAATAAGATAACTATAAAATAAAACATTAACTTGTTTAAATAATTATGTATAGAAAATTATGCTACTTACCACCAGCAGTGCAAAACTGTCCAAACTTTTTTTCTGACGCCACTAGCAGTCCATTGCTGAGTACAGTGACTTCTGTTAGAGCATCCTCAGACTCAGCTGCGGAGTAAATCACTGGGGGCAGGGTCATTGGTTCAGACAGCGGTGGCAAGGGCGTTACATTGCCTCTGTTTACCACTGGTGCGGTTATTTTGATTTCCTGACTGTAGTTTTTTATAGTCCATCTATTTGTATTGAACCTATAAAGTTTATTACGTTAATGATGCAATAAAACCAAGTATTAGACGTACTGCACTAAACTCAAATATAATTAAGATACGTGAAAACCTTTTAAATTAAGTGTGGTTATTATTGATAAGCAGCCGTAGATTTAACACGAGAAAGCTGTCTTGACAATGTAAAAATATTAAACTCACCCATTTTTCAAAGAAAATAACCTAGTGAAGAGATGTTTCATATCCATAGCATGCGCCATCCTAGCAGGGATTTAACACTGAATTTTTTTAACAGGAGTTTTATATTTTTCTTGAATTCTAACTAAAGAAAAACCAAGTTTTTTTTCTGTAACTTGTATGGAAAATGGAAATGGTAGATGGACGATGGACGAAGCTCATGACATTTGACAGTCAGTCAATGAATGACAGCTAAGGATAATAATTGTTTCATTCGTTTGCCAGGTGGTTGCCAGTAATAAACCAGTAGTTGGTATAGTAGTATCTCTGGAATCTAGGTTAAATGCTCTAAGCTGGAATCTCAGAGTCCGGAATATAAATTAATTTGCCGAAAATGGAAATGAAGGGACTTTCACAGGATAGTAGAAAGACAGTACAAAATGAGGGCGCCACTATCGCACTTAGGTCACTTCGAATGTGAAATGAATAAAAGAATGTAAACATAATGTTAAAAACTCTGTTTGTGGGTGACTCAAAACCTACTAGCACTTATCGGCAAAGTAGTGCCATCATCATAGGTCTGAGGTCTGCATACCTAAGTAAAATATTTAGTTCCACATGTCACCACGTCAGACTCTTTTATGTTGACGTACTCTTTATTTATTGTCCTTAGTAGAAGGAAGGAAGACAAGAGCGTGAACACTCACATATTCTATCTGTGCCGCACGCACATGCTGCACATGTCCAAGCTCGCCGGATCCGGGCGTGCAACGCGTGTACTTTTTGTTATTTGAACGCAGTTCCATAACGTGGCTTGCGGTAGGAGTTGACTGCACAATGTACTCTGTGGTTGACTGGTAGACATCGTCACGTAAAGCTACGGTTTAATAGAAGAGTGGTGGCCACCACAAACGGCCGCAGTGACAGCTGCGATGAAAATTATGGCAGAAGCTAAGATTTAAATCGTTAGATTCGTCCTACCGCGTTAAAAGATAGTCGCATTTCTGTTTCTTTTTGACACCTCTGACACCCAATAACGCAGTGGCTTCACTTGATTTTCATGGAAACGCTGTAATAAAGTGTGAGGTCACTTCTCTGAGTATGGATATTTTTTCTTGTGACGAAGGTGGGTATCATATCTTAGATCAAAGATATAATGAAATAGTAAAATGACATATTATGGGTATATGGCTCAGGGTGATATTACGCTATCATTATAATATCATATATCTATCTACAAAGCTCACAAATTACACATATTATGTCTATTTTATAATTTCATTTTATCTTTTATCAAAGTTACATGATAGTGTTATCCCACAGAACAGAAAAAACACTGTTTTTTCTGTTCTGTGTGTTATCCCCACCTAAGTACGATGAGGGCGAATCTAGCGATTTAAATCTTTGCATTAAGTCAAACCCAAAGATTTAGATCGCTAGATTTGCCCTGAGTTTTGCCAAATACCGGTGAATATTACAGATTTTGCAAGACTTTATTGCACTTACACTACAAAAATAAATAAATCAAATACTACAATGAACTACGACCTGAACGATCCGAAAGCACGATTTAATTTCCGAAACGGACGTCAGGTTTTTTTTCCGTTCGGATAAAGTACAAATATATGCGCCTAGTTGTTGTATGTAAGGCAAGCATTCAGGTCTCCAAATCAGGAAACCGTACGTATGTGGCCAGCCTAAAGTAGAGGTGCACCTACTAAAGAACACTACCGCCCCGCCACACGCTTAAAATACTCCTTTCACGGCCTTAGAGCATTTAATAAATGCTCTAAGTTCACGGCTGTCGACTCGCTCGCTGTCACTGCTGTCACTGTCACTGTCAGACTGTCAGTCAGTGTCACTGCCACATAATACAAACTCGAACTCCACTTCCAAAGTTCATCTTTGGAGAAGCTGTGCTGTTTGTTTGATTAAAAAAACGGAGTTTTTTGTAGAATATAAATATCAATAGTAATTAGATTCAAGCATGCATACTGTTGAGGAGCAATTAAGACAACTTGCACAGCATACAATTTCGATATTAGTCCCGTGGTAACCTGTTAAAAAATGTTTTTTTGGCGGTGTATTATGTATTCATTGTAATTTATCTTAACTCACAGTGCATTTAAATTTTAAATCAGTGGTACTGTGTGTACAGCCTTGGTCTTAGGCGTGTGCAGCTATAATAAAACGCAAAATGACTTACAAGTTATTGAAAAGGGTTTTTAGTTCTTCATCATACAACAAACGCCCTCAAGTATGTATTGTTGGTGCTGGACCTGCAGGATTTTATGCAGCTATGCATCTTACTAAGAAGCTGGACTCTTTAAATATTGATATATTGGAAAAACTTCCTGTACCCTTTGGACTGATTAGGTATGTTTAATTTCAAAACATTCCTAAATATAAATATTATACATAATTCGCTTTATTCAATTATTATTACATAATATTTGATGAAACAAATATGAGAGCAGTTAAATAAACATACAATATAAATTAACAAAACTTCTGTATTTAAGAGTGTTTATCCTAAAAGTTGGCAACGGCGCAAATAACTGTCAAATATTTTCCTGTTTTGATTCTTATAGCAATATTATTGAGTAGAAATAAGATATTGGGCTAACTAGCGAACTAGAATATTAATAATGAATTGCAATTATAACATTAAATTTGATGTTGTACCCATTTTAGGTGTAAAAAACGCATTTGGAAAGTTTCAAAATAGTTTTTTTACATCTAAAACTAAACATTTGTTGTTACGATATTATTTATTGCATTTCATAATCAATATTCTATTTCGCTAGTTAGCCACATTTTTTATTTCCACACAGTAATATTGCTAAATTAATCAAAACAGTGAAATATTTGACATCTATTTGCGACGTTGCCCACCTTCAGAATAAACGCTCTTAATACCTTATTATTTTAATACAAACAATTTTGTTAATGTTTAGGTATGGAGTGGCTCCAGATCATCCAGAAGTGAAAAATGTAATAAATCAGTTCACTAAGGTAGCCCAACATCCCAATGTTAATTTCTATGGAAACATAACTTTGGGAAAAGATGTAAATCTTCAACAGTTGAGACAACATTATGATGCAGTGCTTTTGGTATGTACCCTTCATTACTTTAATAAAAATAGTTCTTTTCAATGTAGTTAACCAAAAACATCATAAACTTATTTCAGACTTATGGTGCTGAAGAAGACAAAACACTTGGCATAGAAAATGAAGATGCAAACAATGTGATAGCTGCTCGCAACTTTGTAGGATGGTATAATGGACTCCCCTGTGACAAAGATTTAAAAGTAAATTGATAATACGATTTTTAAAGTTGTATCAGATAAACTTTAAATATTTGAAGTTATTAAATAGTTTATTTTTTAATATTAAGAATTATAAAAGAAGTTTTTCTTACAGATTGATTTGTCCTGCAGAACTGCAGCCATTCTTGGGCAAGGAAATGTTGCATTGGATGTTGCAAGAATTTTACTAACACCTATTGATGAACTAAAAAAAACTGACATTACAGAACATGCTCTGAGTACTTTATCTGAATCTAAACTAAAAGAAATATATTTAATTGGTAGGAGAGGACCTCTACAAGTTGCTTTTACTATAAAAGAACTCCGAGAACAACTTAAACTGAAAAATTGTAGAACAATATGGAATGAGAATGACTTTACTGATGTACACAAAGTGGTTCCTGCTCTACCTCGCCCTAGAAAGAGATTGACTGAACTAATGTTAAAATCTTTAAATGAGAAGCAAACAATGACTGATGATAGCAATGTTAAGTATTTCAAACCAGTGTTCTTTAGAAGCCCAAATACATTCTTAGTTGATGATAAGAAGCAATTAACAGGAATTGAATTAATCTGTAACAAACTTGTTGGTGAAACTTTGGAAGATCTAAAATGTGTACCTACTGAAGAGAAAGAAATACTGAATTGCAATTTAGCATTCAGAAGTATAGGTTACAAGAGTGTTCAAGCAGACAAAGGTTTGGTACTAAATCATGGCTTTGTAGCAAATGAAAAAGGCATTGTTGAAAATGCATCTTCAAACTTAGCAAAGCTCTATGTGGCAGGATGGCTGGGCACTGGCCCCGTTGGTGTAATATTACACACAATGGGAAACGCATTCCAAGTGGGTAAAGTAATACATGAAAATTTAAATAATATTGATGACCAAAATAAAGGTGGCTTTGAAGAAATCAAGAAAATCATAAATAAGAACAATAGCAATGTTATAGATTGGAATGGTTGGGAGAAAATTGATAAATATGAAAAAGAACAAGGTAAAATACTAGGCAAGCCACGTGAAAAAATTTGTAGTGTAGAAAAAATGATAGAAATCGCAAGAATATAAAGAGTAAATATTATATTATTTGTAAGTATAGTTTTATATAAATCAGAGAAGGACAGTTAAAATAATGAAATATGTATATTTTTGTTCCTGTATATAGAAATAACAAATGTAAAAATAAAATATATTTTAATATATAGGATTTTCATTAATTCAACACACTAGCATCTGTAGTTCGTCTGAAACCGTGGTAATATCCATATAGTAGGATCACCACGTTCACTGTAAAATGGGTGAAGTCACCGCGCCTAGGAGTAATGGGGCAATAGCGCACTAAGATAGATACATTAATTTTAAAACACTGGTGCACCTGTATCTGGCCAGGTAGGATCGACAACAAAATCGACCAGGGCCGCTAATTCGCTATTGCCCAGTATTCTGTGCGCCTGGCCCTAGGTCTGACTTGCATGTTTTAATTCGTGGGTTCGATCCCAGTTAGCTCATCTAGGCATTGCAATTTATTTCATCACGACTGCTCATAAAGTGGTATAAGTGACACGGAGAACGAAGCGCCCGTAAAGACGGCCGAAACTACGGATTTCGCTTAGGGAGTAGGCCCCCAGTCACAGAACATATACATATACTCTACGAGCTATGAGCCCCCAGTTCATTTTGTCCAGTTTTATGTAGTTGTAGTTCCAACTACATCTTCTGTGCTTTATTTTTATGTGTCAATATTGAAATTGCAGTCTGTGAGTCATGTTGGTATTCATATGCAATGCAATGCATCGAATCCATATTCTGATGCTAATGTTGTGGCGCTGCTCATTCTTCGTTTATTACTAGTGTCAGGAGTTATCATAAAATAATGGATGTTCTCACGTTTTTTTTTCTAAAAAATGTTTGTCCAGTTTGTCTTTGTTTTGTAGCTTTACTCTAAATAATTTTCTGTCTTGGCGCGCCACATCTGGCAACACTGAAATCTACTTTAGTAAATTTTTGTCTGTGGGTCAAATTCTCTTCTTGAGTATTTGTTCTGTCTGTGGTCAATGTATAATGTAATAAATGTTGAGTTTGACGAACGAAGCACGAAGATAAGATTTTTATTATTTATCAATTTTACCACAGAACTCAATTACTTAGTACTTTACAATATACGTTGTCCCATACTACCAGTACCCACCCTCTGATAAAATATAAATTAGACGCGAAAGGTGAGAAATAGTTCAAATAAATAATACATACAATATTGTGACCTAACCTTCAAAAAACTTATTTTGGTCAGAATGTCCAACGAAGTTAAAATAGGTGATTACATTATAATCCAGAAACAGAACTTTAAAAAGCTACTCAAATTCAATAAGTCTGATTCGACTATTAGCTTGGGAAGAGACACTATCAATTTGAAAGGATTAGAGGGCTCCCCATATTTCTCAGTATTTAAAATGATACCGAAAACGAATAAGAAAAAAAAAGAATTCACTGTTGAACTAGCAGATGAAGCCGTAAAATTAAAAGATGAAATTGATATAAAAGTATCTGGAAATGACAACCGAAATATACTCGATGATGGACGCTCACAAAAGTTGTCAGCAGCTGATATAGAGACACTAAAAAGTGATTCTAACAAAGCATCTGATATTGTTGAAACATTAATCAGTAATTCCAATACATTTCACAATAAAACGGAATTTTCACAAGATAAGTATTTAAGGAAAAAAGAGAAAAAATATTTTGAATACTTTCAAGTAGTAAAACCAAATCTTCGAATCATTTGTGAAATTATGTACAAACTTGAACCAAATAAGATCCAAAACTTGCGAATTGATACATTATCACAAATAGTAACTATGGTTAATATTCATTGTGAAGGGAACCATCTGTTATATGATTCTGGGTCCAATGGTTTAGTGGCAGCTGCATTGTTGAGTGTCATTGGGCAAAATACAAATGGTAAGTTAGTACACATGCATCCTGGTAACATGTCACAGAAACAAGCACTGTTAGCTATGAATTTTCCTGAAGAACAGGTGAACAGATGTGTTTCAGTCAATGTTTATTCTGCACTCAGACAATTTTATCAAGGATGTGACACTCATAACACTACAGAACCTGAAAAGGATGCAAATGGCACTGAGCAAAATCCATTAAAGAGGAAAAATGATGACAACACAGAAGAGCATGAATCTAAAAGAACTAAACAAGATGATATTGAGAATAAACGTAGTGAAAATGCTAATATTAACACAGATTCTGAGCTCCCAAGGGAAAACAAAAAGCCTAAATGGCACTTTGACAATATAGCTGCCTCAGAACTGCTGCATAATAAAATGGATTCATTAGTTATAGCATGTAAAGAAGACCCACAAAACATTTTCAATGAATTAGTAACATTTGTGAAACCAGGCAGGCCATTTGTGATTTACTACAATGTTGCAGAACCATTGCAGCAGTTGTATATGTCACTAAAGGCACAAAGTAATGTGGCTGCTCTGAAACTATCATGCAACTGGATGAGGAATTATCAGGTAAGGAGTTTTTTCTATTCTAAAAAAGTAATAAGTGGTCAAACTGGCCATGTTATTGTCAGACCACGCACAATGAAGGGTTTCATAGTTGGGATAAATTTATCCCAAGAACTAACTTAAAATTGTAGTTGAAAAACATGTCCTCCCGTAAGGAATGTACGGAAGATCATGTTTTTGAAACTGCAAATTTAAGTTGGTTGATTATTACTCGTTAACCTGTACCTACAGCCTACTTAGCTCTGATAGTTTTCCTTTTAATTTCGTTATATATACTACTGCTGTGATTTTTTTTGACAAATCCAAGTACAACCATTTGGCTGGCAGGGGGGGGGGGGCGACACTTGACTCTAACAAAAAACTTCAGTTAAAAGCTTAATATTTCGCAAACGAATCCCTGAATCCAAAAATGGTTTTCACAATCTCACAGTATTTTTGAACGACCTTTCTAACGATACCCCACATGGGGTAGATGAGGAAAAAAAAAACAACCCCACTTTACGTGTAGGGGAGTACCCTAAAAAAAAGATGTTTTTCTTGATTTTATTTTACCACTTTGTCTGCATGATCGCATAATATATAAACTTATGCTAAATTACAGCTTTCTAGTACTAACCGTCTCTGAGCTAAGCCGCGAACAGACAGACATGGCGAAACTATAAGGGTTCCTTGTTAACTATGGAACCCTAAAAAGAAGTAGAAGTTTACACACATAGGTCCCTAGTTGTAAATAACAGCACAATTTCCCAACCAAAACCTAAGTAGGTAGTGCTTGTTAAGCATGGTGGTTAGAGGTAGAGGTGAAGCAAAAAAACTGTACATAGCATCCACTCAACTGTTGATTTATCTTTATAAGTCGATAACAATTAAAATTCTATTGTCTCGTTAGTAACAGTTAAATTTATATAAGGGATCAATGAGTTGAGTGGGTGTGTTACTGTTATTGGGTACCACATTATAATTTTTCTGAAATACAGTTTTGAAAAAGCACTGCCATCTACTTTGCCAATTATTTTAGCAGTCATGAACCTGCTAACTGCGTAACACATTTTCATAAACGATTAAGACTAATTGTTTCATTTTGGTAGTTCAACAATATTCATTGCGTTTCAAAAAGATTCAGATTGTGATTGATCGTGTATTACGCAATTAACGCATTCAAGGACACTGAACGAGACACAATAGATGTTTTATTGTTATTACGTCTATGAGCGGTTAGTGTCCCTCAAAGTGTTAAGGTACTGTTGTTCACAATTTTTTTAAGAATTAATAAGCTTGTATGATAAAAAAGTGGTTACTTATAAAACTACAAGTGGCATATAATTACTTACTTTCCACAAATTCTTTACAGGTGCTGCCAGACAGAACACACCCAGAAGTCACAATGAATGCTTCAAGTGGCTTTTTGTTAAGTGGTTATGTTCTTAATAAATAAAAATTTACATATAGTATTTTTATCATGAGGATTGTAAATGTAAATAAAATAAACTACAACTTTTTATAAATTTATTTATTTCTCTCATTTACTCAATGAACATATCATGTCTAAATGCATTATAAAATTTTATGAATCACTATGACTGACATGCAATGAATTGCGACTGTATTTTTAGTAGATACATTTTAATATCTTTTGTTAAATTTCCTGTGTAATTTATTCGATAACTTTCATAATTTATATTCATACTTCTAAATCCACGTTAAAAATTGGGGTATCTATCTAGGCAAACCTGATCATTTATAAATCGCAACAGTAAATTTCTTTATAAAATTTCATAAAATTGTGGAATACAAAACCACCAAATACAAAATGGAAACATACACAGAACAATCACTAGGTACAGAGCTATTATATCTTTCAATGCACTGTGATGAAAAGCTACAGTGTCACATCATCATACTGTGGAGGAATGTATTTCAGTCTAATGTGGGTTGCATTTGGTGTTGCTCAGTGATATATTAACACTATTATTATATGAAAAATAACTTAAATAATTGATAGTAAAAAAAAAAAACATTACATATTCGAGAGGAACATTGATTGCTGCGACCTGCGTGAATTATGATACATATAAGCGCAATAATGAAATGAATTTGGCACTTATCTAATTATAAATAAGTTAGGCTTCAGCTTCTAAGATGCTAAGCAATAGTTAAAAGCTATGAACTGCTTGTGTTGATACATGTTGTGCTGCAACAGGGACCAATCGTGTTTCATCAAGCCAACAACCATTAAAAAAAAATAAGGATAATCATTTGTTTCACGCCACATCCTACTTATACTCGACTACTAGGCTCATATCACTAATTCTCATTGCCAATTGATTTTAAATCTGCCAATTGCAATGGCTAGATCGTTGTATCTGCGACATTTCTTATAGAAACATCTTTGATAAGATATAAATACCAAAAAGGTGTGTCCACATTCAACAATCAGTAGATTGGTTATTTTGTGTCATGGACATGTTCAATAAAGACTTAACTACATTTATAAAAAAATGTTATCGCTGTCACTAGCACCATTTTTGCAGTTTAATTTATACCAATACATAAAAGATTACATTCATGTCTTACGTGGTCACTGTTCAGGTTCTTTCTCCGAGAGGGGAATGTTTTTAATCAAGAAATGAATGATATGATTATGATATGATAGAAGCAATAGCATTGAACATACGCCTACAAGCAATTCATATTATACAAAAATCATTACAATTAACTTGCGCTCTACACTTGTAAATATGAATTCATTCAAATAATTAAATAAGATATATTACTCGTATATTACAGAATGTTATCGTTAAATAAAAATATCCGTTTTAAATATTATAATTTCATTAAATCTAAAGTTCAATCTAAAACTGAATAGCTAATAAAGCGGTTAGAGAAATCTAGAGATCTTTACAATTGTCAGTTTGATTCAATAAGCGAAATATAACATTATAGTACTCACTGGCTGACAAAGACGCGAAAAACGAAATAGTAAAGCAGTTGAGCAGCCACATTTCAAAATCTTTAGGGTTGTATAAACTCCGCCAATGTATTGCTAAATTAAAATGTTGGCAAGCTATATGCTGACGCAGCGACACTATACCGATAAACATGTCGCCGAATATTCTAATGCAAAAATAGACGCAGATATTCCACCCATATTATATTTCGCTGAATGGAAATCATTTTAAGAATTTGTCTTACAACATAAGATAACACAATAATTCAAAACCAAAACAATAATACTGCACCGGAGTTCGCACCAAACAATATATAAATACACAAACTATTTATGCATGCAGTATCTTTAAGTAAAATATGTTAAATAATAACTTTGGTATTGGTGTTAACATATCGAAAGGCATACATCGCTGTGACAAGAACAGCACTAAACACTGAAGCCGTAGCGTAGATTCAAACGAGCTCAAGTCTCGGCTTGGCCGCTAGCGCGTCGTCACAAGGGCGCCGACACCGATTGACGGCGAAACTCGGCCAGCTATGAAGAGTCCTCGTCGTACCACGTGCGGAAGTCGCAGCTTTCGTCATAATCGTCCTGCAAACAAATATTACGTTATCCAAACTGCATTTTATTTGTCCGTGCTACAATACTGTTTAATGTATTATAGTAACCAACTAACCGCCATCCAAGCATGGTCGAGTACATCTTCAGCAGCGAAGCGAAGTTCGGGCTGTGGACGCAGCATGTTGGCGACGAGGTCGATGGCGCCGGCTGATACGCGCTCCCAGTGTGGCGCGGGGAACTCGAGACGAGCCGATAAAATTGCGTCGAACAACTTCTCCTGATCGCCGTCAGGAGATGAAAACGGCGGGAAACCGCACAGCAAAATGTATAGGATAACGCCAGCGGCCCATACATCGATCTGCAATAAAAACAGAACGGGATTATTAGGACAATAAGAATATGTATGTAGTGCCAGGATGAAGTATATCATAACATTAGACAAAATCGAGTTAGAAGTTCAAGTTCACACGAACAGTTAAGAATAGTGCGAAAAAATCGTTATCTTCATCTACAATCACTTTTACATAATGATTTCAATGCTACCTAATGTATTGTTTAATATGATGTGAATGATAAGTTTCCGAGTATTATGCGGTAATAAAGGTACGCTCGTTTGAGGAACAATACACTTTTATTAGGTAATCGATGAATAACTATATTTATTTTCTCAATGCCTGGAGTTTGGATTTGTACCTGATTGAAGGCAATAGGCTCGCTCCTTATTACATGGGACTTAAACATAACTGGAGAAATGTGACTGTCTTATCATTGCTGACTCGCCCTTCGGGAATTACAAGCGTAGTGTTATATTATGTTTTAGATATCTTCTTCTTTGTCGTGTCGATGGCACTACAGTGAGTTAGAGCTTTCGAAGTGAAAACTTATCTGGACGCGTTGAGCGAGTTTTGGTAACGGAAAATCATATGGGTTCGCGTCACCGACTTGCATAAGGCGACGATACCCGACTTTTAATTATTTTATACTCACGTCTAAACGAGTAGTGTTAATGATTTGGAAAAAATATATGTTAAATTAAAGCATTTTTTTTAAAACGGAATATTTTAGATTATGTTTATATTACATAATGAAATTAATTTTTGTAAAGTTATGTCTAACGCGGATAAAAAACTGAGATTCACGCAAATCCATTAATAGTATTTTTCTGAAACCTTCACCATTTTAAAGATAATTTAATCATTGATCTTTTAGTATTCGTGTTTATTAAAATACCTTTTGTTTTATGTATAATAAATTAATAATATGTCTAATTTGGGACAGCGTTCCTTGATGGGCGAGTCATATACTGGCTGGACGTGGGACATGTTGCGTGAGCTCAGCACAGAACACACAAGCTAACCACTCAAGGTCACTGGCATATATCTGCGTCTTAACAGTATATCTGTAGCTATGAGTATGAAGTGTTGCACTTGGCCAGCAGTGAAAGTATGTCATAGTTTTAAGTTTTCATTTCTGTCGGCAGTCCCCATGACTTCCTATGTTTTGTATTAGTATACCTTTAATCCATATCCAGTTTCGAGCAGTATTTCGGGCGCTACGTATGTAGGGGTACCGCAGACTGCGTGAAGTGGCCGCCATACCTCTACTGCCAGGCCGAAATCAGCCAGCTTCAGGCCGCGTATGCTGCCGTCCGAACCCACTTCCACCTGGAAATACATGCAAGTTACGTAATTGTGTTTAATGTAACGTAATTAAGTTTCATAACAATATATTAATATGTTTTTTTACTGAGTTGCTTTATGAAATATGCAGTGAAATAAATATACAAATGAATTATGATGCATATTTACAAGAATTAGAAATGTAATATTTTTAATAAATTGAAAGAGCCAATATTTATAACATGCCGCCACTTTGAAGGAATTAAATTCATGTTTTTTTTAAAGTTTGTTAGTTGATAGCTTACCAATAGATTTTCAGGTTTGATGTCACGATGCACTATAGAAAGCGAGTGTAGATATGCGATAGCAGATGTTAAGTGGCCGATTAGCAAACGCGCTTGGGGCTCAGAGAATTTGGAAGCGGCCGCGATACTATCAAACAAGTCTCCACCTAAAAATATAAATAACGATCAAGTGGAATGAGAGTAAATAAAGCCATGTTCTATTAGGTATCATTGGAGTATTGTTAATGATGAAATTATAATATTACAAGTCCCAATTATATACACACCACTGACTAATTCCATTACAAGGAAAAGCCACTCAGGGCTATCCTGTTCCTCGATAAGTGAGACAATTCGTGGATGACACAGCTTCCTCATGACTCGAACCTGAAAAAAGTAATTCTGTCATAAAATCCGAATATCATCAATAAATATGAAGTTCGTTGGCATCACATCAAAGGTCTAAAGCGCACGCGACACTGCAAAATATTTTCTCTACTCTATAAACAGCTGCAAAATGCGTCACAGGTTTCAAAAACTGTTTGAAAATAGAATCTTGCTAAAAATAATTTTATTGCATCGCATAAAATTCCTAAATATCAGAAATTTATAACTAGAAGCTGTTGGTATGTATTTTGAACTAAGAAAGTAATTTTTAGTATATTTACCTCTGCCTCCACATAGTGTTCCTTGCCTTTGCACTTGGCCTTATCAATAACTTTCAGAGCATATTCCTTGCTGGTGGTCTTGTCTTTACATATCCGTACAACAGCGAAGTTGCCGTCACCTATTATCGATATGACAAATGGTACGATAATGATATTACATTGCTGGTATTTATAGAGAAAATAAAACCCGGTCAAGGCGAATCTTACGTTAGAAAAATATTATTATAAATGTTTTTTGTTAGAAATTTCTAGTTATTATGATAGGGATGATGACAAAAAACAACATATTTTGCCCATCTTTGAGATTATAAAAAAAATATTGGACAAGTATTTTTTCTTTTTTTACGTAATCTAAAGATTATGGCGATACATTGAGGAAAAAATGTGCCATAACGTCACGAGTATGTAGATTTTATACATACTAGTGACGTCGCGACCCCCACTCCCCAACTTAAAATGCGTTTTATCTAAGTAATTTTTTATTAATATGATAAAGCAAAAACGTGTCTAATATTTTTTTATTATCTGACGGACGGACTAATTAGAATTTCATTTTTTTTTACCCAGGCGTCATCCCTTTTATTCAAAGACGAACTCTGAAAGAGACATAATGGGTCTTCAAAAGTCTAATTAATACATAATAAACATATTAACATAACCCTTGATAATTATCATTGATTTCTAATAGGTTTAGGACACTGTATTGAGATTGAAATACCCTGACCGGAATCTATTCAACACACTTAACACAAGACAGTTCACATTGGAAATATTAAGTGAATAACAGATACGAAAATGAATGATGTTTGTTATATACGAAGTTCGGATTATTACCTATGATTCTGCCGACACCGTATTTGAGTCTCAAGGGCTGTGGTAGTAGGGGCCCCGCGGATTCGTCGGCGGCGTCCCCGGCTGCGCCTGCGCCCGCTTCGCTGGCTGCGCGAGCTGCACCACCGCCGGCTTTCACTGGCATACGCGGTTTAGGACCCGCCCTGTGTACGTAAACGCAGGTTTAGTTGATATACAAATACGTTTTTTTTTTTTTTTTTTTTTAATCATGTTCTGTTTGACCAGATGTATGTACGCATAGTAAAAGAAGTATGTAAGGATCGTAGCAGGTCGCGTTCTGTAGTTTCTGCCTACTCCCATGGCAAAAAGGCATGGGTTTATGTTAAGTATGTTCTGTTTCTTAGCTCTTTGGCTACATTAAGGTCAAGCCAAGTTAATGTAGCGTGTGTGTGTTGCAGACCAAATAAAAAACCAAGATAGAGTGCTGCAAACAATACAGTGAAGCATGCCAAAACTACACCGCCGCTCTGTGCATACATGCTCGCACGCACACATTTACAACCTTTTACAATGACAC
The DNA here is from genome assembly GCA_916701695.1 of Agrochola macilenta. Taxonomy (NCBI): domain Eukaryota; kingdom Metazoa; phylum Arthropoda; class Insecta; order Lepidoptera; family Noctuidae; genus Agrochola; species Agrochola macilenta. The sequence goes on along the minus strand of OU753554.1, from coordinate 15,341,363 downwards.
TACAATCAAACTACACCACACAATGTGCTCACACATGTTTACGGAACCGGCTTCACTTCACTTCTGACAGCGCTCTGGCTTAGGTTTTTATTTGGTCTGAGCATGAAAAATAAAGTTTATTATTTACTACCATAGAACTTGCTATCTGCTGCTAGCACTTTTGTGCGGAAAATGCAAAGTCGCTTAGTATATGAATTGTGTTTCTATTGGTTCCAAGGATAATAATTAAATTTCCAACAGATTTAATGGTAAAAATATTTCTTACCTTGAATTTCTTGATATAGGAGTTTTTCTACATTGTAGCACAGCTTTATTTTCTTCGAATTCCAATTCGAAGTCTTCTTGATTAACCCTGAGAACAACATATCCTGGAGTTAGCTAACCAATAATGGAGTGATTTATAAATATTTTATTTTTATAATTGCTTTGCTTATGCAACATAGGCCAACATACCTTTCATTTCCATAAGCAAAGAAAACATCTTCAACTTCAAAGAATTGGTTTAATGCTGTGACCACAGAGCCAGTTCTCGTGAAGACTTTACGGACACAACCTGTATCTAATTTAACACATTCGGTAATGGCAGCTAGTGCATGTTCCAAAGTGGGGCTGTTTCGTTTGTTTAGTAACAATCTGCACACCTGTGGACAAACATTGCTTTGAACATATAATAATAAAAGTGGGTTTTTAACTTAGTACGTAATTCAACATAATAATTAAATTATTTTCCTGTTATTTGACGTACTACTGTAGCCAGATTTTTCTATGTAATGTAGTAGGTATTATTCATTGATTCATAATTAATGTTATCTAGTAATGCTCACAAATAAAGATGTTCTTATTTTTAATCAAGGAATGACACATTATTGCCAGTAAATTGATAAAAAAGAAATATGTTTTACCTTTCGTGGTTTCACTCCATTTCTAATAATAGTAACTATGCGTGGTCGGACTACATTTTCCCCAGCTGGGCTAACTCGTGCTGTCCCGTTGCCAGTAGTACTACTACCATTTGCCTGAAATATTTTTATCTTTTAACTAATATAGAAATCAAGGAAAATTATTATAAGCTCACAAAAATGATCATCATCAACAAGGTTACCGATTTGTTTCCAATACATTACCTGCAAATATCGGGACAATCTGTTATTAGCTCTGGCTGGGGAAGGACTTGAGCTGTCACTCAGAGATTCTGGGCCACTCAGTCTGAAAGATTGAGGGGTCACCGCACTGGCTTCATAATCTAAACGTTTGAAAGGCTCACCAAATCCACTACAAACATATGATTGCCCATCTTCTAGATCATCCAGTTTGCCTATCTGTAAAGTATTAAAAACAATTGTTACCCTTAACTGTATTTCATTTTGTAGCAGAAGTTTAAAATGCTCATACCTTCATTAAAATAGGCACTTGCGCTTGAAACAAATATATTAAATTAAAAATGTGTAAACATTAAACTTACTTTCCTACCCTCAAGTGAATATATTGCCCTCACACCACTCGGCAGAGTTACATTGTCAACTAACACTCTTGTCAAATCTGCTGTGAGGCTATCAAATGACCTGTAACCAGAAAAAAATAATACAGGAAATACATAATATTGAAGATACCTAGTCATTAGCCTTGTTAGGTATTTTGGTATTTTCATCATTTACAATTATTATTAACAGGATTCACTTCTTTTTATTTTTCAAAACTCTTGATTTAATTATCACATAGTTTCAGAATCCTTGAGCACTAGAAACCATGTTCTGATTTGCATGTATTGTACCTATTAAAAAATATCTGTGATAATTGTGTTTCTGTAATTCAGTTCAATGTGACTCAGTTCTTAATGTTAACACAAAATGCATAGAAAATTAGAAAGCAAACAAACGCACACTGACAATAGGAAAGTAACAATATGTTTGCTTCTTTTGGAATAACAATTAGCATTTAATTGTAATCAGATTCAGTAGGATATTTATACATCACGGGAAGGAAAGGCAAAATTACAATCAACCAATTATCATAGCATCCTGTAAAACCTTGATAGTATAATTGTTGCTTATTTCACTGATTACAACAAGCATACAATCAACTGACCTAGACTTCATAGGTTGCTTGTGGAGTGTGGATGTTATTATTATAGAACAATAATTATCAATAATAAAGTTACATAAGCAGTTATCTTAGAGTATACTTCATTTATTAAACTATCCTTTGAAGCGATTCAGTTCCACGATATAATTATGTAATTTTACATTTAAAAAATTAACAAATTTTAACATAATTATATTTTAAGTGATTCAGTTTCACAATATATGTAATTTTATGCAATTTTTTTTTACAAATTGTAACATATAATCTCTTTATGAATACATATTATTCAGTAATATGTTTATTATTAACCTTAGTCATAATAATCTCTACTTCCTAACTACTAGACTTTCTTATGACAGCACTAGCTAGTTAATTTGTAAACAATTTAGACTAATCAGAATAATGTAGTGTTACTGTATTTCACCCTGTCATGATAAATAGGTACTTTAGAATCACTTAGATCAGCTGAATGACACAAAAACACCTAGCTACAGTATTGCAAACATGCAATTACCTGGTAGGTATCAACAATTGAACATTGCTTCATAATTCACAATTGACCTGCAACTACTTACATAAATACTATATAGACATCTAATTTAGAATATTCAGCTATAGGTATGTATAAAAGTGAAAGTGTTCTAAACATTTTCTAACTAGAACTAAAACTTTTTCAGTGTTTTCTCAAGTATTGTAGGTATATTACGAACCTGTATCTCTCTGGCAAGACTGGAATTATGACTCCTGAGTAGAACTTATCACCATTTCTAAAAAATCTGACTCGTTTTGCTTTCCGCGCGGCTGGCGTTCGGAGCAGTACGTTACGTCGGTTCGTCCTAGTTTTCATAATTTCAATATCGCTAAAGTCCTTTTCCAGCTCACATACGGAGCTCGATCGGCTGCCACTACGGCTCAAGTTATTCTCCATCTAAAAAGTAATAAAAGGTAAATCAAAGTCAAAAATTGGAGCAGCATAACGGATCATCTTTACAATACGATCTAACCCTCACCTTCTTTCCTTTCGGTTCAACGAACTATTTCAGTTATGTAATGAAGAAACAGGAAGTCATCACTTTTATTGTTTTCTCATTTTGCACTTTGAAAAGTGAAAAATATACAGGTAATGAATTAGAATAATTTGTGTAAAACTCATGAATCACACAGAAATCAGCGTAGACAGCAGACCAATCAAACGAACGAACGACTGAACGACTGACTTCGAACAAATTGATGTGAAGCAAGAGTTGAACGTAATCTGTGAATGAAGTCATGAATGAATGTTTTTTTTGTTTTTTTACTTAATTTAACTGCTGTAATAATGTTTCTCTAAGTAATTTTTCAGTATGTTTTATAGTACTCTGTGGTAATAATAAAGCTCGCTTTCCACGGCCACCTCACGGCGCGTGATATCACAAGACGTAACAAGACTCGCTAAACTACGATTCTGTGAGTAGAGATATGATACAGAGCCGAGTATAAAGCTACGCTTCGATTTACCAAAATGCACTGGTTTTGACAGATCGCATCGTAAGTTTACGCTAAGGTTCGTCTAAGCCCCAAGTGTCTGGAGATAGAATAGAATGTAGTGCGACCTATGCACTAAAGATTTGATTATTTTTGATATTGAAAAGAGAGAAAATACAAATATATTGTACATACTAGCTACGCCCCACGGTTTCACCCACATAAGTCTCGATCCCGTGGGAATATCGAGATAAAAGGTACCCTATGTCCTTTTCCAGGTCATGGTCTACTCATGTGCCAAATTTCATCCAAATCCGTTCAACCTTTTTAGCGTGAAAGCGTAACAAAGAAACTCACTTTCGCATTTATAATATTAGTTAGGCTTAGGATATTAGCTTACCCAAGTAACGCGAATGTTTAGAAAAATACTCCAAGTGAGAAGCCAGCATTAAGAGCAGTATACAGTTGTATTGCTGATTTTTATGATTATAATTCTTTACATATTTGTTTCGATCGCGAATAATATTTTGATCAACATACAACTGATACTGACCTGCAAACTGCAAGAAACGTAAGGCCGCATCTTAAAAGCGATCGTCACACGAATACGCGATTGTTGCGCTCCTTTATAATCAAATCAAATACTCTATTTGTTAGTGGCACTTCAAATTACGTACGTAGTACGTTTTCTGATTCATTTATTACATTTTCATCGGGATACTTTTGGAACAGACGATACTTTGGGAGCGCTCCTCCGATTGTCTTCAGTCGTGCGTGTCCGTCTGTCTGTGAGTGTCTGTGTCGCCCTTTAGTAGTACATACAAGGGATGACATTTCCAACGACTGCACAACACAAATACAGTTTGTCAAAAGAGTCTGGAAAAAATAAAGGCGCCACTATCGCACATATGTCACTTCAAATGAGAAATAAATGTGTAACTAAAAACGCTGCTTGTGGGTACCTCAAATCAAAACCTACTAGCACGTATCGGCAAAGTAGTGTCATCTTGTTTGCTGTAAAATATTTAGTTCCAAATGTCAACACGTCAGACTCAAAGCTGTACATCACAGTGTTAAAACATTGCGAGTTTTTAAAATTAACTTTGTTCAGAGTCAAATGCGATAGCCGAAATGGATGTTTGAGCCAACAAGTTAACTACAAAAGTCTTAATGCTAATTAATTCCATAGATTATTACATGGCAACATTCAATGGCCATCGAAATAAACTAGCCACGAAAAACAGGTGACGCATTTATCAATTTCGTTTTATGTCAAAAGTGCAGACAAAGAGTGTGATTATTTTGTAATTTTCCACGTTTTTATAAATTTCTGTGTAAAATGTCATCGAGAAAAAAGGTACTACTGAAGGTAATCATCCTTGGCGATAGCGGTGTGGGCAAGACTTCGCTTATGAATCAGTTTGTCAACAAGAAATTTTCCAACCAGTACAAGGCAACAATAGGCGCAGATTTTCTCACGAAAGAGGTAATCGTAGATGATCGAATCGTCACAATGCAGATTTGGGATACTGCTGGTCAAGAGCGATTCCAATCTCTAGGAGTGGCGTTTTATCGTGGGGCGGATTGTTGCGTCTTGGTGTTTGACGTAACTGCCCCCAACACGTTCAAGTCCTTGGAAAGTTGGAGGGACGAATTTTTGATACAAGCCTCGCCTCGGGACCCTGACAACTTCCCATTCGTCATTTTGGGCAACAAGGTGGATCTGGACAACCGTGCTGTTTCTGCCAAGCGCGCACAACAATGGTGTCAAAGTAAAAATGATATTCCCTACTTTGAAACAAGTGCCAAAGAAGCTGTCAATGTGGAGCTTGCATTTCAGACCATAGCTCGGAATGCTTTGGCTCAGGAAACAGAAGCAGAGCTCTACAACGAATTTCCGGATCAAATCAAGCTTAATGCCAATGACAACTCTCGTAACAGGGATGGTGACAACTGTGCTTGCTAGGCCCTAAGAGATACGCTTCAGTGATGGCAATTTATTAGTCTCAGATTATATAAAGTAAACATACATTAAAGTATAATAATATTCTGTAAGTAATGTTTCCTTTTATATCATGTAAAAATGTATAGAAATAAAATGTACCACATTCACACTAACTTATATTAATGGGTTTGATAAGCACTTTTAAATTAGCAAAACAATTATGCATTGTTACAAAAATATTTGTACAACTTTGAATTTTTGTTGTGTAAGTACAATATTATTTTGATAATTTTTGGCAACTTTGGCAAAATCACAATACGATTATTAGTTTCAGTCCCAAAGATTTAGAACCGATTAAAGAAGTGGTCTATATAATCTACATTAATATTTATTATATTATCACTATAATAAACTAGTTGGAATCCATTGCAAATGTGTATTTGTTCAACGTAACAACACAAAGATGTAGTAGTAACCTTATCTATCAGTTATCCTGGCATCTAATGAAAAGTTCTAAAGTACATACTAAAAGTCTTTTGATTTTTGTACAATTCTTGTTATTATTGAAATTTTTTAAAAGGTGAAACAATATTATTAAACAATTATTATGTAAAGCTCATTGTTTCAATTACATTTTAAAGACATTCTATATTACTCGGCTATTTTTGATTGTGACACAATGACAAAGTAAAGTTTATTTGTTAGAAATGGGCTATGGATTAGTGTATACCAAAATTATGTATTATTGTGTGTAATTATTAACAAAATTATAAAATACTGTAAGGTATGTTTCTTCTCTGCTTCATTCAAAATAATGTTCTTTTAACTCTTTGTTCCAATGATAAGATAATGAATTCTCTATTTGTAGGTTAATGTTACAAGCATATTGTAATTTCTGGTAAAAACAAAATTTATTGTAGGTATAATTATTATGATTCAATTGATACGACTTTGAGAAACTTTGCCAATATTAAGTTAGGTTAAATTATTTTATTGTTTTTGCCTCTAATAGCAATATGCTAAAAGCAAACAAAAACATTTTAAAATTGAAAATGTGTTGAGGTTAAAAGAATATAATTTTGTACCTACTGAAGTATGATGAAGTTCATTCCTCATAACATTCATGATATACAAAATGTGATATTTTAAGTTGAATTCTTTGTTAAAATATGTCAATTGTTATTTGTTCAGTTGCTTTTGGTAAAAAGACCGAAATATACAGTATTGATGTGGAAATTCGACTTCTGTGGCTTCTTCACTGCTCTGTTCGCCATAATTGGATTATGATTATGGAATAGACAGTGTTTGAACAGAGTTTATGCAACCATAAACATTTCTGTATATATTTGGATTTTAAATATTAGTTATAAGTAGTTAATGATAACATTATTATATTATAAAATAACATGTTATTACTCAGCAGTAGCACTATTCATAACAAGTTGTGGGATAAAAGAACAAAAACGTTAAGACACTGACTCAAAGTAAAAACTAAATACCCTTGCATACAGTAGCAAAATGAAAGTATCTGGTCATATATCATTTGAATAAAAAAGGCTTGTTTGGTTTCACATGTGATGTTTCAAGCAGCGTTTAAAGCTACAGCTTAAGTAAAAAACAGCTTTTTATAGTTGTAGAAATTTTAAAAAGCATTTGTACTGTATGTCACTGTTGTTATTGGTATTAAGTAACATACGCATCATGAAGTCCATTGAATGTAGACAACTACCTATAAATACATACTATTATGTTTTTATTATAAACCTCGCTTATTATCTTCGTCATCCACATGACCTTACCTATTATTTCCATATAAAAAAAAAATAGTGATCAATATGATTCTCACTTGTTTTATATCGCATATTTTTAATTAATTATGTATAATTAAATTACCTACAACAAAATATAAATTAAGATCTAGTTATAATAAAGGAAGGTAACAAACGATGTACGCTGTAATAATGGTTGCTTTTAATTTTATATTAATAAATAAAATAAAACATCATTCAGTTTTATTTAAAAAGTTCTCGATCACAGCCTTATAAAGCGCCTTCGTTGCCACTAGTACCATTATCAGTTCCATGATGGAACTAATGAGTGCCGATTTCACAAACCGAACCTACACAAATACCTGATACATCCGCACGCATTCTTTCTTTAGACTACTTTAGATCCTCTCATGTGATCTTTGTTTCGAATGGTTAGTCATAATAAGTATTCTACCTAGTCATCACAGAGTACTTTATAACATACTGAAACTAGTCATAAACCTTTCGGTACCTACAGTACTGTCTCGTCGTGGTATGCACGGGGAATTACCTATTACAATGTCGTGTTGCAGACATTGCGATATGATTCAAAAACTAATACAATTAATTCAATGTGCGCACTTATGAACCCTTTCCCTAGTTCAAAATCGACTAGGTTCGCGGTGATAATGCGTTAAGCTTCGTGCAGACTGGCGCGACGCGACTCTAACAAAACAATTTCTAAGAAAACTTCACGCTATAACAATGACCGGTGTCGCGTCGCGCCACTCTGCACGGGGCTTTACAAGGTTCGTGGTGCGTGGCCAAAATCGGAACTAACGCCGCCATGTTGTTTTTATATGTTTCACAAAACAGCGTAAGCGACCTCTTGTCAACTTCTATCGAGGGCCAAAAGATCCTCGTAGCGATATTATTAGTACTGTAGCAGAGCTTCTGAAGCAGCTCGCACGTGCAAATTGCCCGTAGAGTACCTACACACTGGTCGGTGATACTACGCACGTGGAGCAGGGGAATAACAACCAGTTCAATACCTGCTGTACTCTATTTTAAGGGTGTGGGTGTAGTAGATGTAATTACAGGCACAAGAGCCAAGGTGGTGGTGGTGGTGGTGTGGTGGCAAGTGTGGTGACCCACCTGCCATGCCTTAGGTGATGCACTAGTCTGTGGGTGATGCTAATGCCCATCGGCATCACGATGAGACCATCAACACACGGTCTCGGGAGAAACCCGCTTGCTCGCTACTAAAAATAAATTTGCATGAAACAAATGGAGCGAATCCTAGAGTATCCATAATATTATACCAATTGAAAACTTCCGGTTTCAAGTACCTATTGAAACCGGAAGTTTTCGGTTACATAACCGCACGCCATCTGTCTTCATTGTCATGTTGATGTCTTTTCTTTAATCGTTCTATGGAGCTATCGCCCTCTATAATCGAATAGCAGAACTACAGATTTTCTCCACTCAATTCGCACGATCTTTTGGTCGTGTCCTGAAAACAAAGTCATTTATTTATCATATTTTTTTCTTTAGTAAAGCAACCTTGAAGTAATGAATTAGACATGAAATGAGATTCGTTTTAGAAGCATGCAACACTCCACCACACCATCCCTCGTTTAGTACCTAAGGAAGTACATACTAAGTCATCTTGTACGTTTCTATCTAGCTTCGAATATTTTAAATTTCCCGTAGTACATACTACATTATATTATTATATGAAGTACCTAACCAACACTGCAGTTTGTTCTCAAAATAGGCTGGTATTTATAGGTAAGAATATTCTTTATTATGTACACCATAAAAAATACAGATAAAAATGTAGTCATTTTACATAGGGTGACACAATGGGCGGTCTTATCGCTAAAAGCGATCTTTCTTTTTTTTCTTTTGGTAAGGTAACACGACTCTATCTTGACAAGCTGAGTATGTAGTTATGTACCTACCTACCCTGCAGTAAATTGAGTTAACAAAAGCAGTATCTAATCGTGGCTATAGATAGTGTCATCACAGCACGATCACCAGCCTATTAGATCGCCTACTACCAACTACGCAGTTCACAGCAACTTCCTGGAAAAATGCATCTTATTCAGCTGTCTTTGTACCTACCCTTATTCATATTTATAAACATCCTGCGTAGGTAGGTATTCATCCTACGGTTGAAATATTGTATTGTGTTAGCACATGAGGTTGTCGACATATTGGACGTGAACTCGACAAATGTCTATAATTAACTATAGTAGGTAGGTATCGATAGTCATTCATAACGGTCAATGGCCTCTTAAATTACTAAAGAGCCTCTGAGCCCCGATCAACATTTCGTGAAGAGGTTGACAAGTGCTAGATCAGCAGTAGATCCTCCTGAAGTCATAAGTAGTTACGGTACATCGTGGAAAGTTGATCTCCCTCTAGAGCCCTAACCACCGACCGATACTTTCATGTCTTGGATGGACCTTCTGAATGGGCTGGGCTACTATTTTTACATTTGATATATTTTATATTTATCTATGTATGTGTATGGAAAATAAAAAATATAAAACTTAAATGTATGTTAATGAATACATGAAATTGTTATGAAAATATTATTTTCTTCCGCCTGTATTTTTCATAGTATTGAAAAGGAATAGTTATCAGCAGTCAGCAGTTGCAATGCAAATCCTAAGAAGTTAATCAATCAAACTAAGTTTTTGAAATGCCGAAGGTTGTTCTACGTAATTGCAGCTAGATTTCATTATGCTGAGTGCCTTTAGTTTATAAAATATAAGTACCTAACCTTCTTTTTCAGCGTTTAATAGCCACCTTCTGCTTGTTAATTTACAAATAAACGAATACACTGGTCAAAGTAGAGCCTCCTGACTCGTATAAAACACTGAGTGGTAACTAGGTACTATTAAAGAACAAAGTGGGTGCCTGTAACAAATCATGCTGCATCCAAACATTTAGTGTGTGACAGTTATGTATAGTTTATGTAGGCGACGGTTTCACGTTACTTTGGTATTTTGCTGGAGTCATTCATGTATTGGCACTCAGAAGAATAACGGCTTTAATTCAGCCTGCGCATGCGGGGGGGCAGGGGCGGGGCCGCGGGGTGTGGCTCGCTGTTTCAGCCGGCTAGTTGATCGCTCGTAAAATTCAGTCTTGCTTGTGACATGAAAGGGTGCGATCCTTCACACGTAACACGGTGCTTCGAGCAATGCATCACCATGAACAAACGCCAGGGAATGCATGTAATGGTGAGTATTTAGAAAATATCCTTCATTGTAACTGTTCTTATTATCTTTCTCTTTTACCATACTTGTTTCTAATATTGCTCGAGTACATCGTAGAGTTGTATTTCACAATTCCTGGTAAGGTACAATTCTAATTGCTCGTAGTGTTATTTAACTCCAATGAAAACTGTTACTGAGTGGTGTTTCTTAAATTAAAAGTGATTTAGAATAACTGAAATGAAATTTTGATGTTCATATTAAATCAGCGTGCAATATGCAATTAATTTATTCGTATTTTTGATCATACCTACTTAGGTAATTAATTTGAGTGTTGAGTTTAATTTACCAATATTTGCACATGGAAATAAATCTATTCTGGTTAATTTTTTTTATTGTATTCAATTAGATTAAAAAATATCAATAGATTTTTCCTTGAGATAACAGTGTGCGCCATTTAATATCTACGGTTCATCTTCAATATTTTAATTAACGCTATCCTATCTATTTTATAAAGATCAATTTTATCAGATGAGTATTTGTTGTTCAGCTTTTTAAAACAGGAAAGTATTCATATACGAGTATATACCTACTTAAGACCTAAATTCGTACCTGCCAGACTAAACAAAAGAGAGCGCTCATTTTATTTTTATGTTTCTGGAAAAGCTAGAAGTTACTTACTTAAAGATATAAGTACGAAGGATACTAGCTAAAATGACGAAATTATTCATTCATATTACATCATTTACCGGGAAAAAACGCTGGGAAGTGCCTAGAATAACAAAAAAATCGGTATCGCCAGATTCAACAAAGTTTACCTTATTGGCGATTGAACTACATATAGTTGCAATCTAACGCTTATAAAGAAACTAGCTTTTGCCAGGGCTTCGCCCGCATGGAGTTCGGAAATAATCCCACGAGAACGTACTACCGAGATAAAAAGTATCCTATGTCCTAATCTACCCATGTGCCAAATTTCATCCAAATCGGTTCAGCCGTTTTAGCGTGAAAGCGTAACAAACAATCAAACAAACTAGCTTTCGCATTTACAATGTTACGATATAAATTATACCTACGCTATATTTAAGTTTAAGCATAAATACACATTTATAAAGGAGCGCTTAAAATATTGTAAGAATCAAATAAAAAAATCACAAATAAAGACATAAGTACGGTTTACTGTAGTTTTTGCAGGTTTATATCTGTAAAGTTATTCCTAACAAAGGTCACAAGGAAAGGCTCTCGAAAAACCTTCGTGAAGGTCAAAGTCAACTACAATTTGGTGGTCTGTTAATGTAGGTATCTATCGTTACGAAGTTTAAATACAGAAGGATCCAATCCTCTAAAAAGGTTATGGTCACGTTGGATTAGGAGTCGCTCACGATGGATACATCAAAACCATATTGCTATAAGTCCATAGACAATTTTTGCTCAGTCTCCTTTGGTAAGGATAACCTTACTAAAGGAGACTGGGTAAAAGTGGTCTCCCACACAATGTGTGTGAACCTCGCGCGTTGAAATTTTTCGTCGGTTATAAAAAAAATCTGCTGTTTCATAGAAAAGTGCAATACCTACGCGGTCAAAATGTATGGAACAGCTGGTTTTTTTTGTAATAACCCACGAAAAATTTCAACGCAAGGTGGTTCAGAATCATGTACTGAATCCATGGTAACAGTTTTCGCGACGATGTCCCTGCCAACCTGTATTATTAAGTAGGATGAGTAACGAACATCCAAACATATAAACCAGTTTTAAATATTAGTAGGATTAGACAAAAGTCAAAAGTGGCAACTATTTTCTAAGTAGAGTTTCAACTCATCTTGATGACCGTCAAATTAAAACATTTTTTGAATCCCTGAAACACGAGGTTTATTTGTCACGTTCATTAACAATGCTAAAAAGGGTCGTAGGTACTTAGCATTTGTCTAATGTTAATAAATGATTTAGGTAGGTCTGTACCTAGACTTAGGTTATAGGTGAAAATAAAAAACAAATACTTAGCGCTGTTTTTTATTTCAGGCTAATCGCTTATTAATTTAATTTTCATTGAATTTCAATAAAGTGATATATCTTCTTTTTTTTTTTTGAGTGTGGGATGTCATCAAATGACTCCTCCCGCTCTGGGCGGGGCGAGAGGGTGTGTCAGACTTTTACTGACTAAATCCCACCCGTGTTCCTTCCGTTGCCTGTGTGCCGGGGCCGCGATATCCCTTTCAGACAAACCCGCAGCCCCAGCAAAAAGTGATATACCTAAAATACCTACTCATTTTTCAAAAGCGCGGCAAACATTTTAGCTTCATAATAACTCATAGACATTTAAAAATATATTTTCTATCTCAATGTAATAACTACACGCGAGTGTTACATGTCAAAGTAACAAAAGAGCATTTCAATTTGAACCACAGATTATTAATAGCTGAAAATAAATTGACATCGTCTGTCCATTATCGACATTCCTATTTATGGTCACTATTTATGGTCATTGCCCCAATTGTGATGTTGCTATGGTCCTCGTGATGTAACAATATGCGTTCCGTAAGAGTACTCTCGCAGACATTTCATTTATTAGTGCGTAACATACTTACATTAGCAATTGCTTTCATTTTGACAGTTCAACAACATTAATTGCGTTATTTACCATGGTGCTGGTATTCAGTTGCATCCCGTTAGATTGGAAGCCGACCCTTGCAATTTCGGGAAAAGGCTAGACAGATGATCAGTAGTTAACTTGCTATCTAGTGTCTTTTGGAAACTAGGAAGAATGTCAAACTTAATTTTTTATCTTATCATGTTCTCTTTACTATCTAGTGTCTTTTGGAAACTAGGAAGAATGTCAAACTTAATTTTTTATCTTATCATGTTCTCTTTACCATACTTGACAATTATATTTCACTAGCTGCCCGCCCCGGTTTCGCACGGATAGCACTAAGTACTTATCTACGGTGCACCTACCTACCTACCCTACATACCCTACCTACCTACCTACATTCCTACCCTACCTACCTACCTACCCTACCTACCTACCTACCTACCCTACCTACCTACCTATCTACCTACCTACCTACCCTACCTACCTACCTACCTACCTACCTACCCTACCTACCTACCTACCTACCTACCTACATACTTACCTACCTACTCACATATCCTACCTACATACCTACCCTACCTACCTACATACCTAACTACCTACCTACCTAAATACTTACCTATCCTACCTACATCCTTCCCTACCTACCTACTTGAATACCTACCTACCTACCCTACCTTCACCAAATTTACTTCACCTACCAAAAGCACCCATGCTTTTGGTAGGTGAAGGTAGGGTTCGGCTGCACCAAATTGGATAATCCTGGGGGATTATCCAATTTGGTGCAGCCGTTCTTAAGATATGGCGTCACCAGAAAAATTGATTACATTTTTATATACGAGTGAAATAAAATTGAAATTGTTAATTCTGTAAATAGGATTAGAATCACTTTTACACGTGATATTAAAAAATATAAAAAATAAGCTAGATGAGGTCGGCGTTTCCTATCTGACTACTCTGAGAAGAAAAGCCGAACCAAACTCAGAGGTCACAGTCTCTTTTAAAGTCTATGGACTTTAAAAGAGACTGTGACCTCTGAGTTTGGTAGGTGAAGGTAGGGTTCGGCTGCACCAAATTGGATAATCCTGGGGGATTATCCAATTTGGTGCAGCCGTTCTTAAGATATGGCGTCACCAGAAAAATTGATTACATTTTTATATACGAGTGAAATAAAATTGAAATTGTTAATTCTGTAAATAGGATTAGAATCACTTTTACACGTGATATTAAAAAATATAAAAAATAAGCTAGATGAGGTCGGCGTTTCCTATCTGACTACTCTGAGAAGAAAAGCCGAACCAAACTCAGAGGTCACAGTCTCTTTTAAAGTCCATAATCTTGGTCAGGCCATATGAGGACCATGTAGATTAGTGTCTGAAATGGTCTTTTGAGGAATGAACCACACAGATTAATTAATTTATTTATTTATTTAGGATCTCCAACAAAAGATGTACACAATACATGACACATAATTAAAGGGCAATATCGGGTATTAAGTAAGTGTACTCCTTCAATTATAGGAGACCACAGCATGCACAATAAAGTTAAAAACTCAGCTAACAAAGTTAACACATGAAAAATAGAAGGAAAGTAAAAAATAAATTAAATTTATAAACAATCATTAAAAAATAAAAAAAATATAACCTTTAGAGAAACTTAAATTAAATTAAATCAAATCATATTAAATCTAATAAACATTTAATAGATAAGATTTGAGTGGACCTGTCCAGTCAGTGCAAGCATTTGTCAGTAATCGCATATAGATTGCATGTCACCAAGCTATGCTGTAGAAAGTTTTAAGCATCAAACGTTTTAAAAATTGCAACAAGTGAGATACCAACCAATTTTTTTTAGTTCATACGTCTCATCATCTGGCCTTTTCCCAACTATGCTGGGGTCAGCTTCCAGTCTAGCCGGATCCTGCTGAATACAGAAGTTTTAGTTCTTATGTCTGTGATCCCTAAATTACAGAATTAGACCTGGCTAGTCTTTCAGAAGTTATAACTGCTGTAAAATTCAACTAATATTATAAATGCGAAAGTGAGCTTGTGCTAAAACGGCTGAACGGATTTGGCTGAAATTTGGCACATGGGTAGATTAGGACATAGGATACTTTTTATCTCGGTAGTACGTTCTCGTGGATTATTTCCGACCTCCATGCGGGCGAAGCCCTGGCAAAAGCTAGTTTCTTTATAAGATTTAGATTGCAACTATAGTTTAATCGACAATAAAGTAAACTTTGTTGAATCTGGCGATACCGATTTTTTTTTATTTTAAGCACTTCCCAGCGTTTTTTCCCGGTAAATGATGTAATATGAATGAATAATTTCGTCATTTTAGCTAGTATCCTTCGTATTTATATCTTTAAGTAAGTAACTTCTAGCGTTTCCAGAAACATAAAAAATAAAATGAGCGCTCTCTGCTTGTTTAGTCTGGCAGGTACGAATTTAGGTCTTAAGTAGGTATATATGAATACTTTCCTGTTTTAAAAAGCTGAACAACAAATACTCATCTGATAAAATTGATCTTTATAAAATAGATAGGATAGCGTTAATTAAAATATTGAAGATGAACCGTAGATATTAAATGGCGCACACTGTTATCTCAAGGAAAAATCTATTGATATTTTTTTTTTATCTAATTGAATACACCAAAAATATTTAACCAGAAAAGATTTATTTCCATGTGCAAATATTGGTCAATTAAACTCAACACCCGGTAGGATCAAAAATACGAATAAATAAACTATATGAATACTTTCCTGTTTTAAAAGGCTGCACAACAAATAGTCATCTGATAAAATTGATCTTTACATTTCATCCTGGATCGTAGAAGAAGTCGCGGGATACAGATAGTCATAAATAAAAGCGGACTAGCGAGCCTAGAATAGGAGGGAACTACAAAATTGAATGATTTCATTCGACCCGTTATGATGTCAAAATTTTCTTGGTATTATTAATTATTTGTGATAAGATAATAACGAAAACGAAACGATAATACTCGTAAGTTAATAAATATTGAATTGATATTCTAAATTAGGTAGACTAATATAGCTCAAACCTGACCTGGACAGGCACATTTGCAAGCTAATACAAATTAGTTTGCAAATGTCCTTCTTTACATACTATCACGTAAAATTAAATGATAATCTGCTTATACTTTTCCCAACTATGTTGGGGTCGGCTTCCAGTCTAACCGGTTGTAGCTGAATATCAGTATTTTACATGGAGCGCTGCCTATCTAACCTCCACAACCTTGTGTCCACAACCCAGTTACTGGGTAATACGATACCCCTTGGTAAAACTTTCGGGCTTCCGACTACCCGTAACGTCTGTCATCTACGAATGACAGTCGGGACCAACGGTTTAACGTGCTTTCCGACGTACGGAAGAGTCTAGATATAATGGATGGTCACCCATCCACGGACCGACCTCGGCAAGCATAACTTGACCTTCGATCGACCTATGCGGCTTTTATTATTTTGTCACGAGCCCCTCAAGCTCCTCCTTTACTATCAACTCTATTAAGTAAAATTAAATAAAACCTTTTAATAAATAACACTACTCATGTCTGTATTCCCTTTAGGGTCAGGACAAGGTTACCCGGGCCCCCCCTTTTGTTGAACAGCCACGCCTTGAAAACCTAGGACTTCATGCTCTGTAGGAGCGCTAGGGACAGATTATTTAAGATGGGTGGTATTTCAATATAATTCTTCCAAGGAATCGTTACCTAGATACGATATGATACTTATATTACTCCTTTTGTACGAGTATAGCACATGTCTATTGGTCACGTTACAATAACATCCGAGCCAAATGGGCAACGATGTTAAATTAAAATTATTATTTATTATTATAGAGTTCGTGTAAGAGTCACGATGTGGATGGCTGATGCACCTGTGTTCATGTGGCGTTCCCCTTCCACTTCACAGGCCAATAGGCCATTTCATCATGACGTGCTCCATCTTCAAATGGGATATTTCACTAATAAATCAAATACTTACCAATGTCTCTATTAGCCGAAATGTTGACAGTTTTATTATGAGACAATGCTTGATTTATTCAGAGAGAGAAGTTTACTTTACGTAAATTGTAGATATACGATTTGAGTTTTACACTGGCAGTTTATTGAAATCATATCGTATCGACAAACCGTGGAACAGACGCCGTAGCTATCGCGTAGCAGACGTGTAGCAGAGCGCAGCAGACGCATAGTATACTCGTAGCAGACGACAAGCAGAGCGTAGTAGATTCGTAGCAGATGCGTAGTATACTCGTAGCAGATCGTTGAAGTGCGTAGCAGTAGCGTAGCAAGCTCGTAGCATGCACAGGCCGTAGTAGACGCGTAGCAGATAAGAAGCATACTCATGGCGGATCGGTAGGAGACGCGTAGTCGATGCATAGTCAATGCTTAGCGGTCGCGTAGCAAACACGTAATCATAGCTGAGCGAACCGTTATGAACCGTTGTGACGTGTTACTGTCCTATACTCCATACTACGCGTTTTAGATTTCTAAAATTCGGGCATTACCACGTGGTTTTTATCGTTGGTAAAGTATTTATTTGGATTTGAGACTAAATTGAGAACGGGAGTTCTATAACTCAAGTGTAAGATTTTTATGAATTGATTCTGATGACGTTTTACATTTTGACAGTTCTTGATAAGTGAGCTCTCAATTGTTAGGTAGGTGTTTATGAATACAGGCCTAATTCGTGTGATATCAGAGTTCGTATCACCGACCATTGCTGGTCTACTGTGAGTGTGATAACTATTGCGATCACTGCCTTTCGAGATATGCAGAAACACGTGGGTTCAGAAAAAGGTAGGTTTAGTTTATAAATTACACAAATTTTCGTCTTTCATTCATTATCTATTCTTTGAACGGTAACATGCTGTTAAATAATACTGCGCAATTAATTCTACTCGTACATAGATGATACTTTTCAAGTATGTAGTCACTGCTCTCAAAACGGTGAAGGAAAACATCGTGAGGAAACCGGCATGCCCTAGAACCAAAAATTCGAAGACATGTGACATCTACCAACCCCCGCATTGGGCCCGCGTGGTAGATTACGGCCCACTCCCTTTCACAGAGAGGAGGCCTCTGTACCAGTAGTGGCAATATTAAAAGCTGATTATGTATGAAGTCACTTGTTACATTAAATTTTACCCTCCCGAATGCCCTGAATGGGTTGATTCATACGGAGAGATTTAAAATATATGTATTTTTATGTAATAATTAAATTAATTAACAATAAAGACAGGGACACGATAGCGGAAAAAATACAATTTTACTTGGTTCAGGAAGTTTTCATTCATGCCTATATAAAACCAAAGCTTGGCTTGCCTTAAAAGAAAACTCAATAGTTCCGAATAATCATGGTTCGACACGTATTGAAAGATAACTCTTATCATAACTGCTATAATTACTCATCATAAGTAAGGAGAATCGATGGCTATCAGCTTTATCTATCTTAATATCTACAAATCTATTGCATTTAAGCCTCTAATCCATCCCAATAGAATTGATAGGCTTATCTATTGATAAGAGAATGTCTATAAAATGACATACAGGTCGGAAGTATACTTGCACATTGATTAGCTTGATATAGTTTTATGTATGAATGAGATATAGGTATGTATTTTAGCCCCATGGTTGAAGACGTGATGGAAAACCTTGATTTCTTCATAAACTTGCTAATGTATTTTTTTGTTATTTACACCGGTCTAGCCCCGCGGTTTGACATTGACGTCACTTTCGAAATTTTTCAGAATTTTTCGGTGTAACCTGTAATTTTTTGGTTATTTTAGATCTCATTGACGAGAATATCTGTCAGGCCATAGAGTGACAGTAGACAGTAGTAGTGAAACAGCCCACAGACGATATTAGCCATTATTTAGCATTAAAAATAGTGATTTAAGCCGCGTGAGCCGACCGTAACCATTTGGTCACAGTGGGGGTATTTTTCTCTCATTACTGTGGTTGCTATCCTTTTCACTATAGTACTCTTTGCGACTTGTTCTGCTCTAGTATTATACCAAGTTTAGTTCGTAAAGAGATTTTGCTAAAGGTCATCATAATGTACGCGTATACTTGTGTTACGAAGTCTTAAAGAACATCTCTTTATAAATAGGTACTACGAGTACTTAGCCAGAGTGGTTCGACTAATGAGGAGAAGTACTCTCTAGTAATTTTCCACTTGGGAATTTGTTTTCCATTCAATATCTCTAGGAGATAAATTTAATAAGTACTAGTCAATCAGTTTCTTTGTTATATTTAGAACGAGGGTAGTTTGTATTGTTTTATTTGTAGAGTAATTGTCATTTCCAATCAACGAGTGTGATACCTACCAGTGTCTTTCAGAATTATCGTTTTTTAGCTCACTAGCGACCCGCCCCTACTTCGTAAGGTTATTGCGACTTGACCGAACATCGAGGCTTCTTAATTATCTATAAGTTTAATATTAATGTTTTATACACTTAAACCTTCCGGAATACATTCTCTAAATTGTGTTTAAAACCTCATCAAAATCCGTTGCGTATTTTAGAAGAACAACGCGGACATACAGACAAACGCGGAAAGCGACTTTGTTTTATATTATGTATAGATGCTTTTGTGGGCTATTAAATAAAATATTATTTTTTGTACCGACGCGACGGTTTGGCGAAGAGTTGGGTTTTATTAAAACGCCAAAGCCGTACGTAATATCCTTAGAGGGCAAAAATAATTATTATGAGTTAGTAGATAAAAAAAAAAAAGCAAATATTTTAATTTCAAATAATAATCTCGTAGATATTTCAATCTTGTTTCACAAAGTTCAAGGTTACTTCTAAATTCTCGGGAGATATTCGCGCTCTCCTTTTTAGGTTACACGTGGCGAACTAATCCAACATGATACCTACAGCTATTGTTATTTGCTTGACCAACGCGTTGTACCGCCTTGCATCTAACAAAAAATCCTCCCGAGTTTCAGTGACGAACCCGATCGTCCTTGTATGAAGGGCATTTCAATCAGTTGCTAGGGCTGACCCTGAATGAAAATGGTGCGTGACAAAGTTATCTCGAGAGTAGAATTTCGTGATTGAAGTGTATTTTTCCTTTCGATGACATTTTCATTATGAGAGAATCAGCAAAACACGTCAAACGCCTACGCTCCCGAGTACTCGAAGACGTTTAGAAGTCATTGTGACGCATGCGTGAGTATATTGATTGGTACCACGCTGATTTCGCTCTCATCGTGCTCTCGGAGATTCTCTCTGTCTATCTGAAACTTTCGAAGTTTAGATAAGAGACGTAACCTTCAACATGAATTACACCGATGATGGTGAGACGACCTTGAGTAGGTAGCAGCTCACTGTGAACATTCATTAGTTTGGTTCATGAATGTATGAAACAAATGCTTTACGGACAATTATTAGCTATTTAAAGCGTCTTCGTATTAATTGGTCTAAATTACGAACCCATTAGGTATGAGCGGAAAAATTCCTACTTGTTTAGTAGTAATGTGAGATTTACGAGTAGTTCTATAACGCAATGCTTCCAGAAAGCATGCGTGCTGTAGGCCATGTCACATGACATCGTTCGCAATCTCAGAATAACTGACCGTCGCGTCTAATTATAATACGGATCTCGGTGTTCTTTTATATCCACACAAATTGAGATAGCTGAAAGATAGTTTAGAAATTGTATTAAAACCATATTAAGAACTTGGTAACTAGCTAGGTGAGGTATATTTATGTTGCACATGCGTCGTTCTATTTTAAAGGTTAACAAACCACCAAGGTACGTTGATACTGAGTTCAGTAATAATGTAATGTGTTAACAGTGAGAACAATGCTTCATACTAGCCACTTTACCACCGCACTAACAGATTTACCTTGATGTTATAAAACGCGGTGTGAAAAGTTGCTTTTCTTCGGTTCGTCGCTCATTGAAACAGTTGTTAGAAATAAAATATTGTAGAAATCGTGTTTTGAGAGTGATGTTCTTTAGAATAATCGTATACGGTATGAACACGTATATATTTGCAATTTTATTGTACTACATAGACATTTGACTCTTGTGGCTTTGTAAGTAATACTACTCATGTAGGTATTCATACCTATTCATTTGTAACCTACTATTTTTGAGTTGCACATTCAAGAATTTGAACGAGGCGAATACCAAAGCTGTCCTGGCAGCGTCTTAAGTATTGATCGGACAAAGTTTGAGTCGTAGTCAATGGACAAAATGGACAAACAAGGAGATCTACTTATTCCATAGCAATGCTTGCATGTAAAACGTAAAACCCCATTTACACAGTGCAAGTTTCTGACCTGCATACAATAAAATTGTAGCAAAAAATGTACAAGACATTTTATTGCTTCAATTTTATATTTTTACTAGCTGACCGGACAGCCGCTGTCCTGTTTCATAGAACTCAAATGTAGCGCCACCGGTCCAATTGTGAATGTAAACAATCCAGCGACCCACTCATACAAACAAAAAATAAACAGCAAAATCGGTCTAGCCGTTTAGAAAGAGCACAGTGACATACAGACATACAGAAGAATTATATAGGTACCTATATAAAGATGATGATCGTCTAAACACTATTTAAATGGTGCCATTTTTATCGTTGCCGCAACTTATGTTATGCCAGAGGCAGAAGTGAGGACAAGCTCGATTTTTTATTTTGTATTGATCCCTGAACATTGCAAGCTGAAGCAAGCCCTATCTTGAAGAAGCAATTTGTCCATAAAAATAATTTGCTTGTATTGAATAGACACAAATAGGGAATGTAGGTCTGTCAAGAATCTGTTGACTCAATAAATAGCTGTTTCCTATAAATCGGATTGTGTGTCACGTACTGCTTGCATTAGGATTCGCACATCTATGTAATGACATTTTTTGCAAACTTTGCATTTTCGCTAAACGGTGCTAAATGTAACACGTTTTATTTCATGTTACATAAATTTTATTATGCAAATAGCATGTCTAAAATTTTCTACAAAAAGAACACGAAACGTTAAATTACCTAGTTTAAAACCATCAAATAAAAATGTACATACCTAATATTTAGGTTCAGTTGATCTGACTTGTTGACTTGGCTTTATCTTAAATTCAGATATTTTAATCTTAATTCAAAAGTAAGCTAATATGTAAATACGTGACGATAAGTAGATGCATACAAATGGCATAGATACATATAGTTGTAATATCGATCTTATTTTCATAACGACTTAGTGCGGATTTCACCAATGAAATTGTACGCGTTCAGCACATCTAAACGCGTTCAAGAGCTGTCAGTGTCAAAATTGTTATGGAATATTGTACACTGACAGCTCTTGAACGCGTTCAATTTCATTGGTGAAATCCGCACTCAGTCGTTATGAAAATAAGACGTCTCAACTTATTTTCATAACTAATTTGATAAATGCCGCGAAGTAAGTACTTTATTCAAGTTTGTGTGGTTACTACCCGTTTTCTATTAACCGATGCCATGCGACTGACAAGCCTATCTAATTAAAATTCTATGAGATACGACTACTATGTTTTTAAGTGCCCATCCAAAGTTTAAATAGGTACATGGCCAAATTTTCTTTCTGACGTAAATATATTACGCACTCAAAAACAAATAATTATAATTAATCATTTTAATCAAATAACAGTGTTAACATTAAATAGTATTATCTGTAGGTACATTTGACTTATGCTAGTTAACAAAACAGGTAGGTGTTGCAACCAGCCCTCTTATAAAGATACAATAGTAGATTATACAACAAGTGAAAAAAAGGGAATTTAATTCGAGGGACTAATTCGGATCCCGAGAGTAGCGAATGATTCTAGATTTGAATTCTGAGCGGAGCGAGGGATACAAGGACAGAGACCATTTTTTTTTCACCAGTTTTGTACTCTAGTTTTTACCATTGACTGCGAGAAAATAAATATTGGTATAGTATTTATATTTATCGTAGTTGTAGGTTTTATATGACTGCCTCGTTGGTCTAGTGGTCGCAAGCGCTACTGCTGAGCATGAGGTCCTGGGTTCGATTCCCAGGTCGGGCAAAGTATTATTGGGTTTTTCCAATAGGAATTTCAGTAGCAGCCCGAAGTCTGGAATTGTGCCCGGTTGATGGCAATAGGCTCGCCCCCTATTATATGGGACTTAAAAACTTAGCTGGCGAAATGTGGGTGTACTACAGGTACACCTCTGCCCAACCCGTCGGAGAACACAAGGCGTGATGTTATGTTATTTATATTTATCACATTTTTGGCGGCAACAAATTATCTACTATAATTGCCGCTTTAGAACGAAATTATTCCGTGTTATTTTCGTCACTGGAAGAACTCATTGTATTATTATAATTATGTTAATACATTTTCCAATGACATTATGACACGATAACAGATAGAAAAGAACCTAAACTAAAATTGGCGGAATATATATAAAAAAAAAAATTGTATAGCTCTATGGAATAGCTCCATTTAGCCAGCCAGTTTAAGTACTTTCAGCACGTTTCATTATTTTTTTGTACATAATTCGTGGTTGTTCCATATTCAAAATGTTTGTATTACACTCAGTGAGTAAAAGAGCGTTTTATTCAATATTATCAATTAATAAAATGCCCTTTTTCAAGTGGCAATGGTAAAAAAAATTGTATTAAGGGCAGTGGTAGAAGCTCATACATACTTCAGTTTCACAAAAGAAAAAAAAGGCGTTTTTTTAAATTAGTTAACATAAAACCATTATTGCAGAAATCAGAAATTACAATATATCTATTTGACATTTGAATTGTTTGTGTAATGTGTGTGTCTGAATAATGATCTTTTCATGTTGATTAACTAATATTTTTCACGATTTTGTATACACAATAACATAGCCAGTTTTTCTTCATTGATTGCAGTTCTTATGAGCAATATAACTTAGAGTGGTTTCGTTGAGAAAATTGGCAAAAATATGAAAGATTATATTTATTTTCATGCTTCATTCATTTTCTTACGGCACAAATGTATTCTCGTACATAAGGGCTTTGGATAATTTATATAATAAATATAAATATATAATTAAATAAACGCGCTCAGGAGGCGTTATCCGTAGGTATATGGAATCCTATGGTAGGTTCGAAAGGGAATCGTGTGGAAGGTCACTTGAAGGGCACACAGGACGCATGCGACACAATGTCTGTGAATGTTTCTGACACAGCTAGGGTTCATTTACCTCCAGTCAGTCAGACCTGTGAGAAATTCCATTTAAGTATTGTGTACGACAATATTTATTTATAGAGTTACGTGCGGCATTCGAATATAATCCATTGGTTTGTATCATCGAGGTCTATTTACTGTGTTTGCAGCTCATTGCATTCAAATTGCGTTCAAGAAAATAGCTATTCTCGCAGTAAATTACCCTCGTTTAAGTTTTATAAAATATATACTGTGGCACGATGACAATATTTTGATACAGAAATAATCAGTGATCTTAATTCTTAAGTTCTATGACAGTTACATCGATTTGTAGTACTAATAATGGCTACTTGCCAACTGTTAAACATGAAATTATGAATTAAGTCGTTATTTACTAATTTGCTAATGAAACTGTAATTTTCAAACGTGTTCCCATATCCTTTCCCAGTCTCGTGATCACATATGATTCATGGCGATTGTTAATTGTTGTGTCTTCTTCACGGACAAAGAAGGTATTCATTCGAATATTATGACTATAAAAAGATGTGTTTACATAACATTAAAATAAATAGTAATACGTATAAAAGTTTTAAAAACAAATGTTCATGGTACAGTAATGGCATTATTTCCTATCATCCTATCATCATAGGTATATAACGTGTCGTGTGGAACGTGGTGTGGAAGTCACTAAATTACGTGTATGTGAATACAAACATGCGATGATATCCAATCAATAAAAAAGCTTCCCACAGTCGCTACTGAAGTAATACTTACAATATTTAATATTTTTGCTCTACTTTACGTTTATTTCTGTCAATGGTAGTTATGCCAGACTCTAAATATAGGTAGTCTCCATTTTCAAAGACATTTTTCGTATGTAACAAACGCTAAATATTTCGACGTCACACGATATACGATCAATATAACTTGCAGGAATTTAAAATCGGTGATACCTTTATTCCTTTGCTTTAGGGTCGAAAATTGTTTGCGATTAAGGGACGAAAGTGCATTTAATTTGGGCGGCTCTGTAATAAGATGCATGTTACTCGGCTGGTATGTGTGATAATTGTAACGTGTGCCAAGGAATCGTCGTATCAGATCGAGACCGTATAAATAAGCTTTGTTTGTCTTAAGATTTATAAGCCATCCACACCACAGTTTAAAGCAGCTAGGATTCAAACATTTTTATTTTTGATTGAATTGGTGTAAAGCTATGTAACCTGGGTATGCTGTAAGACAGATTTAGAGGCTGGGCATAAAGCAAAATAAACAGCATCACGAAAACATTCATCACAGTCTCTAGCGAACATTTATAGAGTAATTGAAATATTTCTCTAAAGTTTACTACCTACGATTTATTCACCGAGATAAAACTGGACGTGATCCTTATTTTATTTACGTAAATATATATTTTAGCTCGAAAATGAATAAATTATTGGAAATGCATTGCTATTTTGTATTCGTTATAAGACCATAACGTTTCATTGAAGTAATTTGACGCTAAATTAAAATGAAATCTAATCTTGATGAACAAGCCACATTCTGGTGATCTATTGCATTACCCAACAGACGCTCGTCTGTACCGTTTTTAAATAAATAAAGCCTTGTTGATCACGGGACAGAATTCGCTGAACTATGTGATTCACTGCAAGAATTTCACCTTCAAGTAAATTAATTACTTGCGTGGATTTTATAAGCGCTGCGTTCTGATATTGGTTTATTTTAATACTTGGCCGATAAGAAATTTTTCAATTTAGGCATTCAGTGATTGGTTGTACAATGAGTTTACGTTACACGTGTGGGTTATTGGAGAAGCCTTACTTGAATCGTTACACTGTGGTGATGGTCGCAATCCCCGCAGACTATTGCGTCACCATCGGTTGATGGACTGAACCGTACCTAGTTTTCCTCCTACTTGTTTTTCTACGGAGGGAAATAACGAGTAACCCCTCGTAAATTATGTTCGAAGGTGTAGGCAACCTTTTTCTTGTGCTATTTCTTTTTATTTGCTTGTTTCTATGATAATGAGGTCTCTTGATATTCTACTCTTCTTCTTATTGATTCTTTTGGGATTCGACCCAAACTACGAGTAGTTACACAGTACACGTCCACGGGGGTCAAGTCTGAAGGTCATCATGTCATCAAACAGATAATATGTTCAAATTCATGGAGATTTAATTTCCATTTAATTGCATCAAAACTTATTACAATACGGAAGTAAATAAAACGTAGAAATGTATTGTTACAAATGAAATAAAAAAATGAAATATGAAATGTGTGTGTGAATGTGAAATGTGTTGTGTTGTTGTCGTGTAAATGTATGTTTACTAAATTGGTCATAATGTGACAAGTACAGAGATGTGGATACGGCTAGATATCAAATCTCGTGGCCATTGATCGGTGGGCGGGCGCGCGGCGGCGGCAGGGCGGGCGGCGCCCACGTGCTCGCTCACGCCCGGAATAGACAGTTCGCCCCGCGCAACTGCTCTCAGCTCACATCTCTCTAGCTCCAAAAAGTTTTTAACATTTACACATATATCGTTCAACGAAAAAAGGTTTTTTACACTAAAATAAATATTCAAGTCAATACAAATTGTGATAGTAAATATATTTAAGTAATTAGAAGGTTGTTAACTTGAGTTTGTCGAGTATTTAAATAAATTATAAACTTCCTCGTGTTCGTGTAGCAAAGGTCGTGTTGTGGACGTAAGCAATATTCGTAATAATTCATCGGTCACGTCGTGTATGGTGTTTGACATACATACAAATTGAAATACGTGTGGTATAATATAAGTGCAGTGATATTGACTGGGGCAAGATCGTTCGTGGGTGTGTTGGATTCAGTAATAGTTGTGTTAGTTATTTGTGAATACGTTCGAATTTTGGCGGAGGAGTCGGTGTATCAGTGTGCTGATATAGCCGCGGTGAATAATCGTCATTTGTCGGCGCCGGCGCCGCGGGGCGGTGTGATTGTGCGGCGGGCGCATGTGCGATGCGATGCGAGACAAACTGTCCGCGCTGCTGCGGAGCTCGGTGCAGGCGCCGGCGCACCACAACGGCGACAAGTTGCACAATGATGTGTACGGACCAGTGCTCGTGTTCACAGATGAAGGTGCTTGTCTTACCTACTTTATTTTTCTTGAACTTCGCTATAGCTACTCGTATTAAACTACCCTACCGTGGGGGTTAAGAAAAAAAAAAGTTATTTGGGACAACCTTTAGATTTTAATTTTTGGGTTTATAATTATTTTTCTATTGGTGGAATAATAAATACCGTTTAAACAGCTAAGTGGCAACACTACATGCCTCGAATAACTCACATTTAATCTTCTATGTAAATGATGTTATCATTCATCTGTAAATGTAACATCTAATATTTTGAAAACATTGCACGAGTTGTGTGAAATGCTTGCGGTATGCTTTGATTGGTTACAATAAAAGTACATGAAATGTTATTGTTTCGGTAAATTGTTCTGTCGAGCCACTTATAATGTTTATAAAAACCTGTTACTTTATATTTATTATACTTTTCTTGACTATGTTGTCTGGCTGGCGCCACAACTTTAAACAGACTTTCTTGGAATGTCTTTCTCAGTAGAATAAACATAGAATTAATCTATTACAAGCTTTTATTTGTTTTACCAGTCCCGGTGTCTGTCTATCTGTCTGTAATCAAATCTTCAAATTTTTAACCCACTTCGCGGTTTCCGACTGAGCTGCACTTTTGCATGCATATGTAAATCGGATGACAATGCAATCATTCCATATCTTAATAATATATTTTCAAACAGTTTTAAGGTTTGAAAATATGTGTATAATTATGATATGGAATGATTCGATGATTCGGGATGATTTTGACATAGACGAAGGAGCTTCATTATCTTTTTAAGGACTGACTTTGTCGAACTTAAAAGTTCGAGGGGACGTATAAAACGGCTCATTGCCAATCGGAATATTATTGCTTTTTTGTTAACAAATAATAAAAACATGTTTACTTGTAATTAGTGCTAAATATTTACAAATCTGCCCTTATGCGTCTGTCAATAACAATGTAATTTAACGTCGACGACCAGACTGTTCTTTTAATCTGTTTTGCAGGTCCTTTTATGTAAGTTCTTAATTTTCTTGGAGATTATGTTTTTTCAGCACGTAATTAGCACTAACGAGCGGGATCTCTTCTCTAGATTTACGTTGATATGCCGTAAGTGGCAGTCTTCTTCTTCTTCTTAGTGCCGCTGGCACGACAGTATTTTAGATCCTGTTGTCCCAATACTTCGCCACTTCCACGGCCTCGTCGGCCGGTGGCAGCGCAGAGGTCACTTTGACTGCATGTTTTGGGACACAGAGGGCAGGATAAGAGGTGGAGCATAGTTTTGTTTTGCAAGTGCTATTTAAAAACCTTGAAGGTTTAAATTAAATAATATTTTGTTTAGTTAAAAATCCAGTGAGAAATAGTACCTAAAGTATCGATTTATTGCAATGGGCACAGTTATTCTCGCACGTAGGCAAGGCTGTAGCATTTAGTTGAGTCGTTCCACACAACGTTATCTTTATCACTTTATCATTGACAGTTTATACCCGCCTACTGCACTGAAATAGAGCTCACGCTACTTGCATTTTACATTTTTAATATTGTGTAGTCTGATCATTAAATGTGTGTATTATTCAAACATTCGTGTACATTACAGTTTACGTTAGTTGTACCTACTGAAAAGTGGGTCTTTAAAGCTTCTCTGTATTGTTAATTAACAATAATGAAGAAACGCGTTAAATAATGTAGGTATAAAACGGTACAATTACTTAAAAGCATCCTAATGGATATGTCCCCATTAAACATTGTCATGCTCTTGATATTAATGTACAGTGTCCCTAAGCCTGCTTTATTTTATATCCGACCCTGTGCGGATAAAGTCGGGCACATGCCTGTCACGCCCCAATAACGAGCTAATCAACCATGGATCTTCCACGATGTAGTTAAGATAAGAAAGATTCAGTAGGCCTTACTGGTGACCTCATGGTCAATGTCAATGCCCTTTAGGGGACGCCCGGGCAAATACGACAAACATCCATTGAAACGGATTGGCAATTTTATTTCAAAGATTTTTTTATTTTATTTTCAGAGAAAAGACTGTTCACTCACTACGTTTATAATAAAATTCAAGACGTTATTGCCTCGTGCTAATAATCAATTAGCTTGTTATAGATCTAGCCAATTATTTTTCGGGCGCAATTGTCTGAGCTGTTACTTTCAGCCTAGTTGAGGAAGAGATTAATTCACCAGACTTTCTTGAATGAATGAAGAACGCGGAAATTTATATTAGTAAAACTTATTTTCTCAGCGCAATTTGACAACGGTTCGCAGGCGCCGTTTTAAAAATCGCACTATTAGATAAATGTTTAGACAGACTCTGGAGCGCAACGTTGTGAATAATTATTATTTCTTCCTGTTACGATGCGAAACTCGTGACAGAGCCCTCTAGAGCTTTTGCGTCACACTACTCGTATGTGGAGATAAATCTTTTTCTTCCATTCTGAAATATTTCTCGTCTAGAATCATATACCTACTTACTATTATTGTATTGAAACAAGCTATGTGTGTAGGGTTGCCAGCACGCATACCATGACAATCATAGAAATACGATCTCTACGGGTATTGTCGACGGAAGAATAGACAAAATGACAGATTGTGATTGTTTATCTGTCATTTTGTCTATTCTTCCGTCGAAAAAACCCGTTTCTACTGCGGTCATGCTAAGCGTGCAGGCCCAAAAATAGAAAAGTCGGACACGGATTCATATTTAGCCGGACATTTTACCCTGAAAGCTTGAAAAAATGTTTTTTTAAAGAATTAAAGAAATACACTTTTATTTATGTATTTATTACTGTTATTCATTAGACACTTACTCTACTCTTAATTAAGTAACTTCTTTACATTGAAAGTAATTACGAGTAAAACAATCAATGATCAGGCATCGTTTGGCGGGGCGGGGTTGACCAAAAGCCTTACAAAAGCCGGACAGGCCGACTTGTGTATATTTAGCCGGACACGATTATAAAAGGCGGATATGCTATGTATGTCGGCTAAAGCCGGACACCTGGCAACCTATGGAGGTGTGACCACCTCTCTAGCGAAGCATTTACAAGATGAGAAACAACCAACTAAATGAGTGCACTCTACCGGCGCGGGCGACGATAAGTTGTGCGCTTGAGATCTCACCCATTTAATACTATCTTTGTACCAATTAACTATCAAACTAAGTAAAACAACGGTACAATATCAGTGTTAACGCTACTTGGAAAGGCTTCAATTTTATGATAACAATATCTACGTGAACAAAGTTATCCTGTCCGTTACTAACACTCTGTCGTATGCGTGTCCAAGTAAATTGCTGCTGAAATAATAAATATTATGTATGTACTGTTGTTTTCCTAAGAATCGTAAGATGTAGGTATGTACGCTGTCACAACAAAGTTCTATATTGTATTAGCTTTTGTCCTCTTAGCAGTAATGTTAGCATAGCCTTCGAGATTGGATAATGTTTACGATCTGGGATTAAAGCTTGGCCTTATGATAAACAGCGTTTGTATCAGGTGTTTTGTCCTTCTAATATTTACAGATAAGTAATTTATATGAAGGTATTTTGGAATTGTTCCAATGAAGAAGCCAAGAAAATATTTTGAATGTGCAAGCCTCATTCAAAAAGCGCCACAGATTGATTAAATCAGTTTCCCAACTAGCAACTCATTAGATTACGCACAAGAATTTAAAAAAATATTTTCCCGAATTAAATATGAAAAAATACGCGTTCAATATACTTGCTAATAGGAGTTAAATAGGTATGTGATGAGCACAGTGATCTAATGCTAATAGAAATAGTATGTTGTTATTGGAAATTAACACAAATTCTTGAATGAAATGAGGTAAATCATACAATAGGTAGTTTGTAAGAAGTTGGTGTACGTGATTCTCTGCACACGGAGTGTTTTGGTTACACTGTGTCCGGTGTGTCATGTGATATGCTGTATGCGTCATCAAAATGGAAACTGGAACTTGAGTTAGCAGAATCTGAGACTAGTGAGGCATTTTTATCTTTGTAGCGAACTACACAGATAAAAATGCTATTATCCCACTATGCATGTTTTCTTGTATCGAAAGTCCATGGCAATTTTTGGGCTTTATGTTCGTAGAGATTTTTTTATGAAAGTTAACTTAATTTTATGAAAGTTTTTCTCTTTTTTTTAAATGAATTTCCTGAAAAAAAAGCTTAGCTTTCGTCCTTCAGTGCCGTATTTCTAAAAAGAGATTTTCATGATTGAAATATATTGTTTTACTGTTAGCCTGTATCAACCCACTGCAGGGCAACGGCCTCTCCCATGACTTACAGTGCTAATGTGGACCACTGGTCGCCAAATATATTCTACTTTAAAATAATCATTTGGAGCATCTTAGTAAACGAATGATGACGAAATTACTGTGATTCAATCTAGATCAAAGCTGTAATAAACTCAATGCTTATCAACATAACTATTTGCGTTTCCAATATGATTGAGCTGAGACATTAGGGATAATTGTATTGATGAGATATGAAGTCCTGAGTGGTCTGTCTGTGCTCATCATCACATTATCGTTTTCCACAATAACATTAAAGATAAGATTATATGATTTGAATGATGTTCGGTGAAAGTGCGTCACAAGGTTATTTACTACGCTGAATTATTACCTACTTTCGAACATGTATGAACGTTGGTACTGCCACACGGTAGAACCCTGTGATATAGGTACCAGAGGACAATTTTCTGTCCTCAATTAAAAGTGTTGGCATCACAAAACACTCATTATAATAACTAAGATTGGCAAACTGTCTAATGTTCCGCGTGTTTATTGCATTGTCTAAGCTTTTATTGCTTTGTTCTTTATCACAAAATAATCGAGTTTTGCTTTCGGTTAGGTGCTTTTTCGACGTCGGATCCTTCGATGATCTCCTTATAAAACAACTAGTGTGTTTTTATGTTTTGTTTTACACATGTTTATCTATTGGTCTAATTTGTTAATTATTTATTGCATTTAAAAAAAAAACTATAATTATGTATGTGTATACTTATGCACACATAATCGGTACCGCAAAGGCAATAGCACGTGTATATGATTGGCAGTTTTTGCTTCATAAATCAATACCAATACGCCCTTGAATCGATTTTATTTTTCCTAGGTATAATAAAACTCTCACTTTATGAAACCTTTCGCCGAAATGCGGTTACTTAAATTCTTTAACAGAGAGAAAGAAAATAGAGAGAGATAAAATAATAATAATAAATTCATTTATTTGGTAACTAACACACATGGCAAATCATAAATTAATAGAAATCATCAAAACCAAATAAGATCAAATAAAATACAATAAAATCAAACATCTAATTAAATTTCATCAAATTAATTAAAATTTCAAATGAAATCAAATAAAAATAAATTAAAAACAAAGAATGAAAAAAATATTTCAATGATTACAAGTCTAGCCACATGTTTTTAGTTGCGCATGTGAACATTTGTTGGTCATTTGTTTTCTGAAAGTGTTTTGTTTGTGAACGATCAACAGCGGTCAACTTTACGTTAAACAATCGGCAATCGCCATCATCTTTATTGTCGTTGTTCTCTTGAAACATTACAACGTACCTACTTCACGCGGCCTTCGCGAATTAAATTTTTCCACAACTGAAATAGCTCTGTGATAGTTGACATAAGTGTGAAAAGATTATTAGATTTTTACATTTTATTTCAACACATTACTTGATAGTCCACGTAACAATGCTAAAGTCTCATTATCCACTGATTTAGTGGCTATTTTGGCAACTATTATAAGTGTGATTACGTTGGGTTTCCAACTGTAGAATATTCACACTCAATTTATATTGTCTGTGTGACATCAATGGGCGTGACTGTCACTATTTCAGGCTGTAGCACTAGAAACTTTAGTAGATACGAAGGTCTGAATTACGTTCTATTTTAAAAGCAGGATTACAAAATACGCATCTAATCCGTATAGTTATTTAATAGTTGGTGTAATTGAATGGTTGCCAAATACCTATCTTATTTAATTACTTGAATTATTATTGTATGTTTTTATTGGTGACATTTTGTAACGAAAAAGCGACTTAACACGTTCAGAGCCGGGAGCCCTCCTGGAGGGTTCACCTAGTCACATATGGATTGCCGGGACATCCTATATGTGACTAGGTGAACCCTCCAGGAGGGCTAATTTTAAATGTAGGATTTTCTTAGCGAATACAGCATTATAAACCGTGTAAATAAAATCTGATGTTTATTTTAACAAGATTTATTAGATGCGTTGGTTTTAAAAACCAGGCATTTTTAGCTTTTTAGATATTTTGTTCATGGTTACAAAAATAAAAATTTTAAAGGTTGGAAACTATGTATAGACTTGTATAGTGAAATGCAGCATTATAAACCGTGAAAATAAAATCTGATGTATATTTTAATAAGATTTATTAGTAAATGCGTTGGTTATAAAATACAATTTTTTTTTCACGGTTACAAAACGTCACAAAAAATTTAAAAGGTTGGAAATTACGAATAGCGACAAGACCCACTGAAAACAAATTTTACTTCGTTTTACAGTGTTTTGTAACACGGTTTTAAACCTAATACCGTTGACTGTCCGCGATGGTTAACTTTAGCGCAAATGTAATGCCGGCAACCCTCTCGGAGGGTTCACTTCCAATATGTATGGCGGCATGGCGTATGAGTTCTATGAAAAGTGGAGTCGAAAGTGTTAATAATTATATGTTTTTGAGGGGGTCATGGCATGGCACATCTTTTAAAGCGTGACTACTTGCTCTAACTGTAACTCTCTTGAAAGAAAAAGTAGAGCTTCCAATACACTATCTGCCTTTTGGAAGCTCTACATTATCGTTATAATTTTGCCCAAGAAATACAAACCTACTAAGTACTGATCTTACTAGTAAAGATGTTACTAAGCCTAATGTCAATCAATAGTCCTGAGGTCAAAATCTACATTAGCTACGTAATTGGTTGAGGAAGTTATGTTTTCCACATCATTATTTCGGTAAAAAACGGTCCACGGTTCTAAGATATTTCAGTTGTAAGTACCTAATCAGTGAAAGTTGTGTTATATTATTATCGAGAAAAGATCACAGCAATATTTCTGAAGATCTCCAAGTCTGTAATATCCAATCCAAGTAGTCAAGTAAAGATTTTTATACTCATTATTTTTAATGAGAGACTGCTTCATGGTCACAAGCGCTACTGCTGAGCATGAGATCCTGGGTTCGATTCCCAGGTTGGGCAAAGTGTTATTGGGTTTTTCTGTCTGGAATTTCTCAGTTGCAGCCCGGAGTTTGGATTTGTGCCCCATGATGGCAATAGGCTCGCCCCCTAGTCCAGTGAAATGTGGGTGTTAGGTACACCTCTGTGCAACCCTTCGGAGCCACAAGGCGTGATGTTATTTTTAACGACCAGGCCATCTTGTAATACAAGGAAAACTGGATAATTACTTCAATTAAGCTTGTTGTGTCGATGATCTTTACGAAGCCTGTGCTTGTTGACTAAGCTTTATTAGATAATAGACTTACGGAGAAATCATACTCGTACATAAGAAGTATCGTTATGCAGGCTTTACGCTTAAGAAATCACGTAGACATTCTTGTTATCACAAGTTCGGAAACGAGCGCAAAAGTGACTAATAGTTTTAGTAATAAAATTAAATTTGCTTATTTTCCCTTATCAAATTTAGCTAAGTAGGTGTTTAATTTAGATAATCAAAGGTAAATTTTATTGTGTCATACCTTTAGTGTAAACAGGACACTGATTGGCGAATTCAGCTGGGTTTTACACGGCGACTGTTTATTTTAGTCATCTTCCTTAAAATAAATTAATTCTTTACACCGTCTGCGTTCAACCTCAGCACACGTTCATCAAACATATCAGTTTATTAGAAATAGTCCTTCAAATATAACGTGTCTTGCGGTTTCAAGTATACTTAGTGAAGTAATAAAATATAATACTTACCAATAATGAATCACAGTTCCTATATTTATTATTTGTAGTTGCAACGAGGTTTTATCTTCGGTAACATAAAACTTAATAAAATAAAATTTATATTAGTGATTGCCTACGGACACATAAACTTTTATGGATTTGAAGAAGAAAAATGGTAATGTGTTGTTTTTTTTTAATAATATTTTTCTATTTCGACATACTTACAGGAAAAGTGAAATTTTATCCTTTTACAGTTTGTGGTATTGTTTGATGTTATTTTTAATAACCGGTTATTATTAGGGAGCTTGGAAGCAATCGACAAAATTTAAGGAAGTTTTCTAGCCATCAAAATATAAACAAGTTTTACTATTAAACCAATCGAAGTCACCCTGTATACTTTTCTGATATGTCATTAGAAATAACGGAAAGTTAAAGTAAAAGTGAAATTAGTTTATTTGAAACAAGTAAACATAATTTTAATAAATATTTATGTTCATGAGTGTACATTTAGCTTGTGCTACGTCTGTAGAAAAGTAATCGGTTGATATTGCGAAATTGTATTTTATGCCAGTACTTTAGTAAACACTTTTAATCAGTGATTGTGCTAGTTAGCTACAAATTATACCTAGGTACTAGTGTATGCCTGCTGCGTTGTCCACGTGGATACAAACATTGAATGCAGCGAGCTGGATTTTCGGAAAATCTCTTCTGTAGAAAGGATTTTCCTAACTTACCTTTTACTTATTGTATACCGTTGTCGTACTTCTTTTCCACAATGATTAGGTAGATAGGAACACCTATATTTTTAAGCTACCTACATTAGGCTTGATTTCAGTCATGAACATTGTTTCTACACAATTTTCGGAATGCAATTAATTTATTAACAACTGACAGCAATTAGATTAATGGCTACGACTGCATTACTTATGTACCTACATGCCGTAGAGTTTAAGGTCTACGGTAGATGGTCTACGGGACTGCGCTTTAGTAAGACCATCAATTCTGATGGATGCGGCTAGTGCGCTGACAAGTTTAGTGCCGGGAGCCCTCCTGGAGGGTTGACAATAGCACACACGTAATGCCGTTGACCCCCCTGGAGGGTCCAGTATATATGGCGCATATGTATGGCGGCATTGCATCATGAGCTCTATGAAAAGTGGGTGGACTCAAACGTGCATTTTACACGGAATTTCAGTTTCTTACAAACTAACAACATAAGTTGACATATTTATTTCGTTGTACACAGGGAGCGCACGCGAAGGCGGATTGGTATGGCGCGGGTGCTCA
The DNA here is from genome assembly GCA_916701695.1 of Agrochola macilenta. Lineage (NCBI taxonomy): Eukaryota > Metazoa > Arthropoda > Insecta > Lepidoptera > Noctuidae > Agrochola > Agrochola macilenta. The sequence continues at coordinate 15,304,846 of OU753554.1, read as the reverse complement.
GCAGAGTGCGACGCAGAAGACGGAGCGGCGGGTGCGCTCACCGACGGCAACGTCAACCCAGGAGACAAGGTACATCAACCACATCGACACACCAGACACTACCACGCACCACTAAAGTACGTGAGAAATCCCTTTAAGAGGCCACGACGACTTAGGCAACAAGGTACATAACACATAACTCAAAGGAGCAGACCCCTGCTCTACGATAAACGTTACCTTTTTTTCAAGTCGTTTTTAAACAATTATGCGTATATCACTGATTTTCTTTAAGCTTGAAGCTTACTCTACCGCCGTAAAAGAGGCTTCAGAACTGTAAAGAAAACCCAGGACACTCCCTACACCTAAGTAAAGACCACATTCCCTTGAAATAAGGATTAAACTGAGCCGTACGGCGTCCACTTATCTAACATTAGCTCAACTGACACTCTACTACTTAAAGACCTCTGAAAATCTAGCTATCTTAAAATAGAGTCGAAAACTAACACCTACTGTTAATGGCACAGATGAAACGAACCTTTGTCAAAATGAAGTGTTCACTCTGAATCTGCGGAAAACCAACGACGAAAGTTTTCCGATGTAAGACACGAATTGTAAAAGCACTTTAGCCACAAGCTAGTGTTTGAAAGAACAATCAAAACAATTTTTCCGAGGGTTATTGTGATGAGCAGTTAATGTAGTAGCTACTTAGGTTTCTGGTTCTTAGCTGGGTCATAAACTATCCAGTTTACGATGCTATTATTGATTCGCTTTGATTTATCACTTGAAGTGCATACTCAACTGTATGTACTGCACCTATGTAGGTTAAGTCAAGTATATACCTATAGGTTTTCCACTCATATATAACTATTGAGAAAGGGGATATAATCAGTCATGGTGGGAAGTGCACTGGAAATTTCTTTATCGTTCTACAAGAAATTCTTGGAACTGTTGAAGTAGAAAATCTTATTTACAAAGTGTCGCCCGAGGACATTCTTGAGAGGAATGACAAATTCAATAAAGCCTTCAATGTTTGCAGTGTCCTTCTGTGTCGATGTAAATCTTCTTAGCGGCCAAGTCGCGAGCTCAATGTATTTACAAAGTTCTGAAACATTATTTTGTTCTTTTTGCCAACGTGATATTTTTCTTGAATCCTGTTCCTCTTTTGCGGGGAGACATTATGTGGCCTTAATATTTTCTTAGAAAACTTTTCTGTTAAAGTTTTATGTACATGTAAAAAAAAGTTTTATGTTAGTCCTCATGAAGCTGCCTAAGTGCACTTTGTTTTAACAGTTGGAATCTGAGATGAGAAAGCAGGGTCGGGTTGGCTTTTAGTCATTAGGCCAGATAAAACTTTTGATCACTTGGACACTAGAACAAGAGCCGTATATTTTAGGAGCTACGCGAGGACCCGAAAGTTTTTTACCCGTTGTCACACACATTACGCGACATCTAATTGAAAATCCAAACGCTTTTTTAGACATAATTTTTTATTAAATTTAGGTGTCGCGTAGTGAAAACGTCTTTTTTTTCTTTTCCGGAAATAGCCGTCTACATTATATCTACCGTCTAGTGTTTTGGTAATACATAGTACTAACGCATTGTTTTTAATTGGATTACGCAGTTGGAGGGGTCGGACGCAGCTAAGGACGACCCTGTTCACCTCAAGAGACGGGTGGGACTCTTCAGTGGGGTGGCTCTAATTGTCGGCACTATGATCGGTATGCCGTCTTTACTTACTGTGACCTAAACTTGCTAACCTTCAGTAAACCAGCTCTGATACTCAAATATTATTTCGTTGAGGAAAACGCTCAGGTATTCTCTTGCCCACGTTATTGTTGAATTGTAATGTTTTCTGTTGAGTGCGGCCCGACCCAAACCTTTTGTCACTGGAGGAGGCAATTATTTTGCTCGCAGGAGTCCTTTAAAATATTATTTTAATCAAGGATCCCAGTTTCTATAGAGTCAAGAATCTGTAAAAACCTTGTTCAATGTTAGATTGTAATGAAAAATCATTTTTAGTTGAACTTTAAATGGTCATTAATGCTTTAAATTAATATTTACCTTCATTGGTTACAACTACAATGTATAGGTATTTCCTTACAAATATTAACTTCGCCTACAAATGGAGCCTTTTGCAAATATTATGGTAACCGCGACTTATAAATAATTCATCACGTGATTGTTTATTTCATGTTATCGACACACGTGCTAACCGCACCAGCGTCACGGGCATATTGGCTCGCCGAAAAATTATTCAGATGTGCATCTGGCTCAGGATATACATTTACTTACCAAGATACGTAATTAATTATAATAATCCAAATAAATTATAATTAGTTCCCGTAGCATTGAAATTAATACGACCGGCACGAGAAAAATGTTTTTGCGTTTCCTGAATTAGCCGCTGTGGTTACGCAAGTAGGTATATTTCTTATATTTACCAAATTTTCTCTTACTGTGATCTGAATAGAAAAATAGATAGTTCATTGACTCAGGCGTGACTTTGCGGAAATCCATAATAAAATACAATAGACGACGTATATTTAGTAACCTTATCCGCTTAACTGTTCTTAAAGAGTCATAGAGAGTGCACTGCGTTCGTTGCTTGACGTGGCAACACGTCGTGTCCGGATTCGCAACAAGTCAATCGTCATCCTGAGGATGCCTCGTTCAGAGGTGAAACACGTGTAGATTTCTTACAGGGTTCTTTAAGACTCTTTAAGAACAGTTAAGCGGATTAGGTTACGAAATATACGTCGTCAATTGTATTTTAGAAAAAAAGAGACCAAATTTACTACTGTCGCAATGACGAGTCCAAGTACTTAACTATTCTTACACAACGTGGAACTCCATTATGGGAAACGGTGCTACTTGTTGATAGTAATAGGCTTCGGGCCAGCGATCTGTCATTGTTTTAAAATATTGTTCTTTTTAAACCGACACGTCAACACTGGCCGTAGCGCCGAACATGAACCGTGCCAAAGTGCTGACCACGTGTCGATATAGTGCTTGAAACAATATGAAGTGCTCTGAAAAACAACTTAGTAATAAAAAGCTACACTCCTAAAATCTAAGCTTAGACAATTTTTTTACGAATATCACATAGTACGCAGAGCTTTCATACTATCGCACAGGCGAAAGGAAAAAAAGCGTGAAAATTTTTAAGTCAAGGGAAACTTTTCGATGGTAGATGGTACCTAGAGTTAGGAAATCAAGGAAAGGCGAAGTTCATAATGCTGCATAAAAATACCTAATTAACTATAGCTGTAGCAGTGATGACCATAGTAATTATTAATTTATGATAGCTCTTTATTTGAGAGATAAGTCTCACCTATCATACGTCGAATAGAAGAATAAACTACTTAGACAAATTAGGAAGATGAGAGTTTACTAGCAGAACCAAATTATATTCCCGGCACCAAAAACTTCAACATATTTATGCAATAAATTGCATAATGTAAAGCTGTGTTTGTTTTTGCAGGATCAGGAATTTTCGTCTCGCCCTCTGGGCTTCTGGAGCGCACAGGCTCAGTGGGCATTAGCTTCATCATTTGGATGGCATGTGGCCTGCTCTCGCTGCTTGGTAAGTGGCACATGGCACAATAAGTACCCACTAATCACACAGTCCCGTGACTGCCTCATGTACTTCAATCATCAATTTAACTGCCGCATTGTAACGTACGGACAAATGAGCTTGCAAATTGGTAGATCAATGAATCCTATCAACTTTGTAAATACGTACTTGTTGCCGGCTTCAATTTCATATATTGACATTGCCGTAATTGCTTTGCTTGTTTTGCTGTAGTTGACTGTAGCTAATCGTGGTATGTGGCACGTAGATATTCGTTTCGTTGACTCAGCGTGCTGTAGTAATTATTACCTACGATTAGGTACATGAGTTAAATTTTTCATACTATGCATTTTTTTATTAATGACAATATATTTTATTCAGGAGCGCTCGCGTACGCGGAGTTGGGAACGATGAACACGTCGTCAGGCGCTGAGTACGCCTACTTTATGGATGCGTTCGGAGGACCTCCCGCATTTCTGTTTTCATGGGTAAATTAAATCAAATAAAGGTGAATTAATTAACTACATAAAATAGAATATTTACTAAAATGTGTTCTCCTTATTGCAGGTATCGACATTAGTACTGAAACCATCGCAGATGGCTATAATATGTCTGAGCTTCGCAAAATATGCAGTGGAGCCATTCGTATCGGAATGTGAGCCGCCCGTCAGCCTCGTCAAACTTGTCGCGGTCATTGCTATTGGTACGTGAACAAATAACGATAACCGAACAAACTTCGTACAATTTATTACAGGCTTCAATAAGCTTGATTAAAGATCGAAATAGACGAATACAAATTGATATATTACGTATAGCTAGTGCTAATTGAAGTCAATAAGATGTCGTTTGTTGGAAGCCATAAATAGTCAAGTCTAAATTAGAATTTTTCTTTTCCAGTGATGATATTAGCGGTTAATTGCTACAGCGTCAATTTAGCTACGAATGTACAGAACATCTTCACAGCAGCTAAGCTGGTGGCGATTGCTATCATCGTGGGCGGCGGAGCTTATAAGTTAATATTAGGTAATGCAACCCCTATCACAAGAGTAAAGCCCATGTTCACACTCAAGAGCTTTTACCCATCATCATCTGAGACGATACCGAACGACGTGTTGGGGTCAGCTTCCAGGCTGGTCAGATGCGGTCGAATATCGGAAAAATACTTCGAACTTTACCTTTAACATCCATCTATCTACACACTGAATTGAACCAAAACAATTAAATTAACACACCCAAAAAGAAAAGAACAGTTCATTATCAAATGAATCACCGTAACTAGCCACCTAATTCAAGCTCAACGTATCCATTACCTACCTTTTTCATTTTCCTAATGGGTTGTAAATATTTGTTCAAACACTGACGGTTGGTTGTTCGATATGGTGCAGGTAATACGCGACATTTACAGGAGCCCAACTTCGCAAGTAGCACGGCCACGCTGGGCAACATTGCCACAGCCTTCTACACTGGCCTCTGGGCATATGACGGTTGGAATAACCTGAACTATGTCACTGAGGAAATTAAGAATCCATCCAAGTAAGTGTTCATAATTCTTTTGTTTACCTTCGTATGTTTTACTTGGTCTTTGTTTTCGATCCAATTTTATACTCGTAGGATTTATTGTAGGTAATGCAATCAGAAACCTTTTCTTTGTTATTTATTTACCCCTTGTATCCCTAGTGGCTTGAGAAATTAATAGCTGTTGAAATTGAAACACGTATTGTATCCAGCTGTGGCCTTATCTAGGCCAAGCTAAGTTGGTTTTCAAGTTTAATCCAATTAAGATTTATGCTACCTTGTAGGGCAAAAAGTGGTAGGTAGGTTACTAATTAATCGTTCTGCTAAACTTATAGAAACTTACCGCTGAGCATAATAATCGGCATCCCCTTGGTGACGCTGTGCTACGCGCTGGTCAACGTTTCGTATCTCGCCGTGATGTCAGTCAGCGAGATGGCCGACAGCGAGGCGGTGGCCGTCACCTTCGGGAACCGACTGCTGGGACCGATGGCCTGGCTGATGCCGCTCGCCGTCACCATCTCCACATTCGGATCCGCTAACGGCACGCTGTTTGTTGCGGGAAGGTACGTGACATGACCTTTATGAAGCAGGTTGACTTAACCCTTTCATTTACTCTACGCAACCAGTATTCACAGTCAATCAGTAACACTATCTGTTTGCGTAATTATCCCGTTTTCTCTTTTTCACCGACTGTCTTCGTTTTTTGCCCAGGTTATGCTTCGCAGCGTCTCGGGAAGGCCATTTACTGGACATCTTATCGTACGTTCATGTTCGTCGTTTCACTCCTGCACCTGGATTGATATTCCATGTAAGTGGCACTGGCAGATATTAAGATAAATTTGGAAGAATCATTTAAATAACTTGTACTAAGTAATGTTCCTATCGTTTCAGTCTCTGATAGCAGTGGCGATGGTGCTGTACGGAACCATAGACTCGTTGATTGACTTCTTCTCGTTCACTGCGTGGATCTTCTACGGTGGCGCGATGCTCGCCCTGATTGTGATGAGGTATACTAAGCCGCATGCACCCAGACCATACAAGGTAAGAATTTTTTAAGTTTTCGTTATTTCATAGGCAATATTTTATGCCATAGCAAGGCCTGATACTATTAATGATCCGCTCCGGAAGATGCCATTGATCTCTTGATCTTTATTTCATTGACTCTTGATCTCTAGGCCCTGCAAGAGAAATGACAATCACCCGTCGCATATCACGCATCACAATATTAGAGTTAGGTCCTACCTCATTCCCAAATTTTTGTTTGTATTATGTAGATAATCAGATACGAGTTTAATCTGAAATCATTAATGTGGTGGGTACTTACACCTGCGGTCTGTCTACAGCTTCTTGGAACACGGGCGCCTTGTACCTAAAGATATATAAATTTTTAGGTGCCGATAATAATTCCGTACGTGGTGCTGCTGGTGTCCACGTACCTGGTGGTGGCGCCGATCGTGGACAAGCCCCAGTGGGAGTACCTGTACGCCACCGCCTTCATATGCACCGGCGGCTTGGTGTACGTGCCTTTCGTCAAGTGGGGCTACTCTTTGCCGTTCATGGGTAAGTTTTTTTTTATTGAACGGTATCTGCCCCCTGGCTACGTGTAAACCCATGGAAAATGTTCTATAGAACTTGGTATCTATCTTATTTCGAATTTTGTTTCAGATAAAATAACAGTTTTCCTGCAAATGGCGCTGGAGGTAGTGCCAACATCGACAACCTTCGAATATTAGGAAGAAGTCGGAGCTGGACTTTAAAGAAGCAATTGTGACAAAATTACTCGTCGATTTATTGTACCATATCTGAGTATTATTTGGATTTCGTACATTGTTAACTATTTTTGGTCCTGTTTCACTACCTACAAGAAAGTTTAAAAAGGTAATGTTAACAAAGATAATATATTTTGTAACTAAATACCTCAATTTCTTGGAGGCGGTGATGTACCTAGTTACTTAATTAAAATTTGATATAATTTTTGACTGATAGGTATGTTCCTTATCCAAAATGATTGCCCACAATATTGTGTAAATGCAATAACTGTAAAATATAATTGTGTAATATCGTGTTATATTAATGACTTAAAAATTACATGGTATTTTGATGTTGTTGCAGCGTAAAGCTTTTTACAATTTTCATTTTGAATTTTAAGAAAAAAATGTTGTACTTATGAAATATATTTGGAAATAATGCAGTGTTTAAAGATGTGAAAGCCAAAAGGCAATATTTTTTGCTATAACTTAGGTAGTAAAGACGTCGTTCATTTCATTAGTTTGCACGAATCATTCCTATGGGGGACATGCATTTCGAGGTGTTGACGCTGCGCCATGTTGGATCGAAGCGAGGTGATCACGATAGCAGTCGCTAATATCTATTATGTGACGTGTGAGGTGAGGGTTAAGGATAATGGTTTAATTACACGATACTTATGACTACCCATTACATTTATGCTCCCTAGCTTTATGTTTGCGTTTGACCACTTGAACTATGTCAATGGCCTACCTATTACAATAGGTAGTTAAGTGTACTTGCATTATGTTACATTCTGCTGTTAGGAACCTTTATCGTAAGGTTGCTCCAGTTGATAGCCGAGCTCGGCTAAGCTTGAATTTGTCCGTGTGCTCTTAACCCTTTTTTAATCTAATGTAACACAGTTTTTTAGATGTAAGTCAGCTCTGTCAGAGGCTAGTATCTATAAGCTAATTAATCTAGGATATTTTGCGTAAAATTTCCTTAATTCTCAACTACACAATGGATAGTTAGAATGGTACGTGGTATGCAGTAGTTCTCGATAAGACTCGAGCCCTGTTCGCATCACTATGAGTGATTGTGCTTAACTCATAGTTTGTAGCTCATCGACTCATTCTTAGAAGTAAAGGAGTAGATATAGCAATGTGTTTTATTTTGATAATATACATATTTAATTATATTCGGTTTGCATTAAGTGTAATTCTTACAGGGGGTAATAATTAGTTTTGACGTACCTATTTGTTTACGGTGCTGATACGCTAGGATTTTACCCAAGAAAGCATGTACTTATCTGTAGATTGCCACTTTGTACAATCAATGTAATGCTAATGTATTTAACTAAATATGTCAATAAATCTCAATCGCTGATTGTACAAGAAAGGTTCTAAGAGGCGGCACAAATGGCTAAGATTAATTACATTTAAAACGGAAAAAATCTCATCAATCTTGGGCGGATACTTTATCCTTTTTGAAAGACTAAAGTGTGTGTTAACAATAGTTTTAAAATGTTTCAATGGTTGGTGTTTGCGACCGGTAAAATTTGGTCCTATCATTCCTTACCGGGGCAAGCTATACCATCGACTTTTTATTGAAGATATTTTTATATTTATTGATTATATTATAATTATTGTTTTTTATTACTTATTCATTTGAGAATCTTACAATATAGGTACATTACAGTGATTTAGAAATTTTAAAGCTAACTTCGATAAGTTGCCCAATAGTTTTGTTCCATTGTATTATCTAGCAGTTTGGACATTTAAGAGTACATAACTTGTATAGTAACTAAATACTAAGCAAAAACGGGCACACAGAAAGTACACACCTAACGATGTGATATTGTTATGGGTAAAAACTAATGGTTTTATTTTTGTGTACAGAAAATATCATAAAAAACATACCTATAGGTACTTACATAATATAAATGTGTGTACTTATCTCTGAAAGAGATCAGAATTATTTATTGTTATATACTACCATTGAAATGAAATTTTAAATAAAGACAAATAAACCAATTTGTTTTTTTTCTTTCCCTAATGAAATCTCTTTCGAGGGGTCTCGTGGCTAAGTAATAACTCCCGCACAGCTTGATCCATTTGGTGGATTAGGTGGATGCAGACAGGATGGGTGACCATCTTTACATACGGAGACTCCTCCGTGCTTCGGAAAGCACGTTAAGTCGTTGGTCTCGGCTGTCATTCGTGGATGTTTGACAGTCGTTACAGGTCGTCAGAAGCCCGAAAGTCTGACAACCAGTCTTACCAAGGTGTATCGTGTCTACCCCATTACTGGGTTGTGGAGGTCAGAGAGGCAGTCGCTTCATGTAAAATACTGGTATTCAGCTGCATCCGGTGAGACTGGAATCCGAGCCCAATATAGTTGGGAAAAGGCTAGGCAGATTGATTGAATGAAATCTCTTTCAAAGTGAGACTGCGTGTGTTATTAATAAAAGTGCAAATTATGTTCAACAATTTATTGTTGTCAATAAACAAAGATCACAGATCTTTGAACAGTTCTATACCATTTGAAATATTTTGGCGATACGGCTATATCAATAAACCGCAGGTGGGTGAACAGAACTTGGAAAACGCAAAAACAAAAAATCACTTACTGTAATGTAAAGTTATAAAATTATACACAAGAACGAACCTACTTTATAGTATTGTTTATATGACGATCATTACGCTAAAAAGCTACAGCTAAAACTAAAGAGGGATTGTGTAGTCAAAAATGGTACTAAAGTAGTAAATATACTTTATTTATATTTTAACATTCAACATAATCCACTCATATATAAATATTTCCAAGCCATTCAATCGACTGTATACATACTTTTACATAAAATATTTTACATTAGTACATATTGCACGACATAAAAAAATGTGTGGTCACATTGCAAACAATAAAAATATTACATGGTGTTACTACCATACTGTCCAATATATTGTTAACTATAAAACTAGAAAATGTGTATATCAAACTGTCACATTATATTATAATATTGAATAAGGATGCAGAAAGTGAAAAAAAAAAATTTTTTTTTTCAGTAATATCTTAAAAATATATTAGACACGTATTTTTTGCTTTATCATATTAATAATAAATGGTTTAGATAAAACGCATTAACGTTGGGGAGTGGGGGCTCGCTACGTCACAAGTCAGTATAAAATCTACCGGCCATTGACGTCATGCCACATTTTAACGCATACTCAGTGTATTGCCTATTAATCTTTTGATCACGTAAAAAAAGAAAAAATACGTGTCCTATATTTTTTAATAATAACTTACGTTTTTTTTTTTTTTCAACCTCCCTATTATAACAACCGGTCATACCCTACTCAGCATACTATGGTATAATAAGTCCACTATGCAAATTGGCCAAAATATTTCTTAAATGGTATGAATTGACTTAGATTCGCTTTGCTTTGAAGGCATTCTGATATTCACATGGCATTATAATATACTATTAGATAAAATTATATAGCTACAACGGACTTAGAACCTAAGGTGCGGTTTATTCTTCATCATGTGCCTGGAACAATGAGAACGGATGAATATACTATCAACAATGTTTATGAAGAATCAACTATGTTTACACATTCCTTTCATAACAAAGAGAGGGAAATAGGTCTTCGGTAATAGTAATTGGCAGATGCTTCAACGAGAACTTAAAACGTAACTCGGAACTTTTAATAACGGATTATGATCCGTTATTAAAAGTTCCGAGTTACGTTTACGACTACGGGGTCAACAAACAGGAGAGCGGCGAAGTAACCGAAATAATTTGAATCTGATGCTACCATTGAGGTTTGAGGTGAAATAAATTGCGGTAGAGGTAATGGCAGCAAACGGACGATATCATTTAAAAACAAAAAAACAAAACACTAAAAAATAAATGAGTTTTAATTTTTGATTATGGAAGTAAAAGTTGTCTATTTGGGTATTGCTTAACTTGACATTAGAGAAAATGCTTCGATCAATAATGCACTAGATTCCCGGTAAGCGCTTCAAAAACGGAACGAAAAATAAGAGCACAGATTCGGTTGTGGTCTTATTTCAAATTAGTATGGTCCAATCATAGCCAACGTTAAGACGTCAAAATGCCGCAATACGCGTTAAAAACATTTGTAAATAACCACCGTAACACCAAGATTTTGGAAGGAATATTTTTTTTTCGGTAAGTTTATTATCAGTAAGTGTTTTTCATAAAATAAAAACAGAATTAAATAGTAAATATAAATCAATTAGCAAATATTATGATTGTTTGACCAATGTTTGTGACAACTACCAACTATTGTAACAAACATCGACTGTTCTGGAACAGGGAATGCATGGTGTAGTATTGATATTTTATATTTTATTTCTGTTTGTAGATTTCCTAGCGACCCATTTTGCTGTGTAGAATGGTTATCTAGTAGATACCCATTCTACACAGCGAAATGGGTCGCTAGACATCGCGACAGTAGATACTATCTACTGTCGCGAAAGAAAGGAAAAGAAATATATAAGCCTTATAAAAATTCGACAATTTGTTCGATTCATTTTACTAGATTGGACATAACTGGAAACACGCAAAGGCGTAGATTACTAAAAACAGTATAACAGTAACAATAAGTATTTTTGAACTTACATAAAATTTACTTTTTATTTTCAAGCGACATGACATTATATTTGTTTCTCCGATGACAGAAAGATTTAATTTTGCCATTGTAATTAAATATTTGTTTCTCCACAGACAGAAAGATTTAATTTTGCAATTGTAATTAAATATTTGTATCTCCGATGACAGGAGTGTCAAGGCTTATAATAAACTGAATTTGTTAGTATACATTATTATTTTCTGTATTTCATAGAAAGAAATATAAACACATTTCGACTCCACTCATTCTTTATCCAAGCGGCGAGCCTCTGTCATAATTTTTTATTGCTTTTATTAGCACTTTGTAATTCGAACTTTAAAACAAGCGTGTAAGGTTGAATTTGTTTTGATGTATGTTTGACTTTTTTGTTTTTTGTACATAGCTTTGTGAATACAACTTTACGCATTGCATTTAAGGTTGAATTTTCATTAATTTATATTTATTTAAACTAGAAGTACGTAAACACAATTGGCGACAGTTTTAAGAGAACTTTTGTATGGGATAGTGTATCTAGTGCATTATTGATCGAAGAGAAAATGGGTATAAGTTATGTATATAGTACGAGGGGTTTTCAATAAATAGTGAGAATGAGTAAGACGCAATTATCTTTTATTATATGTTATTTTATTTTTCAACGTAGTCACCTTTCAGGTTTATACACTTTTGTATATATTTTCTCTAATCCTAAAATTCCCTTTCTAAAAAAATCTTCTTCCTGATCCCTTAAAAAATCATTTACGGCGGCGACTACTCCGTCATCATCTTCGAATTTCTGGCCCCTGAGATGTTCCTTTAAGCGCGGAAATAGGTAGAAATCACTAGGAGCAAGGTCCGGTGAATATGGAGGATGTTCCATCAATTCGAAGACAGCTTCTTGAATGGCAGCCATCTCAACTCTGGACTTGTGCGCAGGGGCGTTATCTTGGTGAAACAAAACAACTTTAGCGAGTTTGCCACGCCGTTTCTTGCGTATTTCCTCACGCAACTTTGGTACTTGTCCTGCGTACATAGTCCCCGTAATAGTGGCTCCATGATTAAGATATTCGATCATTACCACCCCTTGGCTGTCCCAGAAAAGAGAGCCCATGATATTTCCGGCGGATGGAATCGCCTTAAATTTCTTTGGAGTTGGAGATGACGGTCGCTTCCAAGTCATGGACTGTTGTTTCGTTTCCGGGTCATAATGGTGAAGCCATGTTTCGTCCATAGTTATGAATCGAGCCAAAAATCGGTCAGGATCTTGTTGTAACAAATCCAAACAGCTTTGTGAAATTCTCAGTCGAGTTTGTTTCTGCACGTCAGAAAGCATTCTGGGCACCCAGCGCGCTGACACGTTTTTCATACCCAAATGGTCGTTTATAATATTATGGACACTTCCTATCGAAATCTTTACTTCTTCAGCTATAAAACGAACAGTAACACGACGATCCGCCAAGACAATATTTTCAACTTTTTTAATCATTTGTTCAGTCACTGCCGATATGGGGCGTCCCGTTCGTGGGTCGTCGTTAGTGGAAGTTCTTCCTCGCTTGAACTCAGCACACCAACGCGCAACCGTAGAATATGGAGGAGCATGAACCCCTAATGTTGCTCTCAAGTCTTGATTTACCTGCTCCGTAGTAAAAATTTTCAAGCAGAGATATTTTATTACCGCGCGAACTTCAATTTTATCCATTTTTAAGAACACGTTCCGAAACGACGCAAACAATAGACTTCTACTTTTAAAAAACAAAAGAGAATTAATTGCTTTTTTTATTATCATCTTAACTAATGTCTGGGCTATGCCTGCCAGTATTTATTTTTTTTCTTTCCAAGGAGAATGTATCGCATTCTCACTATTTATTGAACACCCCTCGTATATAGCTATTTGGGCCATATGATAAAAATAGATACGAACTTGTCGAGTGTCTCCCAAAAGCCGAGAAGGACGGCGCGGTCGAGATGCCGCTTGGTGCGACTGAGGTTGAGCACGGTCACCGCCCAGCGAGCCACGTTAGCGTCCAACTTCATCTCGTCGAACTTCAAGTGGAACGCACATACTGGGGAAAGAAACATAATGCACCGGTTTTTCCCGTAAATATATTACATACAATACAAGATTGCTATAGTACGACTGCCTCGTTGATCTAGTGGTTGCAAGCACTATCGCTGAGCATGAATGAGGTCCTGGGTTCGATTCTCGTGTCGCGCAAAGTGATATGAAATGAAATTCTTTATTCTGTAAATAGGATATCGGAATCACTTTTACACGTCATATAAAAAATATTAAAAATAATCTAGGTGAGGTACGGCGTTTCATCTGACTACTCTGAGAAGAAAGGCCGAAACAAACTCGAGAGTCTCTTTTAAAGTCCAGATATAATCTATATTGGGTCCATTTGGAATTTCTCAGTAGCAGCCTGGAGTCTGGATTTGTGGCCGGATGATGGCAATAGGCTCACCCCTGTTACATGGGACTTAAAACATAACTGGCGAAATGTGGGTGTACTGTAGGTACTCCTCTGCCTAACCCTTCAGGGAATACAGGCTTTATGTTATGTTATTGCTAGAATAAAACGCGCTGATTCCTTATTAAATATATGCAACAGGCAGACTTCCTCTCTCGTCATCATTTCAGCTGTAAGACTTCTCCACATAGGCTTTCCTTTCCTCTCATTTACATCAAAATATTTGATGGTTTCTTATAGAAACTAGTAGTCCCAGTAAGTTCCAGGTCTTATACTTAAGTAGCTCTCTTGATTTATGTGTAAAACTATGGATAAACATGATAGGTAGTTACGTAAGTTTCGTTTTAATCTTTTATATGTATTATTACCCTAGCGTTTAATTAATTGTATATTATATTCCACAGTTAATCTGTGAACAGCGTTATGGGCTACAATATTGTTCAAATGTTAAGTGTATTTCTTTCTTTATTGTCTATTGTTATGTTCTGCTACTCTATAGTTACCCCACGTTAGCACGGACGTAAAAATATCGCGGCGGGATTTTATCGAGCACTGGATTTTCAACTCTCGATGTTGAGCCGACCGTTGAGAATCCAACGCCTTGAAAAAACGGACTGTTGGATTTTCAACTCTCGGCGCTAAGCAGAGCGTTGAAAATAATCGTCGCGATATTTTTACGTTCGTGCGAACATGGGCTTACTTTGGCCATTGAACACTATTGAAACTCGAGCGCAAATCCGCCATGATTATAATAACGTCATACACTGAGCTGTTTATCTAAGTTTCAAGACTTTTTAAAGTGTACAAATCAGCATACACTGCAAACTCACTGTTAGCAAATATTTGGACGGGGTTGCCATCCCAAGGCCACCCTTTGAACTGCCAGGCTGGTCCCTGAACGAACACGGCGACCACGCGGTCCCATTCTGCTGCTGACAGTCTGCCTGGGTTGTCTACCACGCGATAAGGTACCTGGAAACAACAATTAATGTTAATTTGAATGTGGCTGTGCAAACAGGTATAATTATCACCCGACAAGCAGCACAATAAATGACTGTGCTAAACGCTAACGTTCGTGGCAGTCGCGGTCAATAATGAGAGAGCGAGTGAGCGAGACAACACGAGACTCCTAGATAAATCGAAATCCCGTACCAAACATTCATTGTACTGTTCACACGTTTTATAACCATGACTGCGACGATTTTTGGTGTTTTGTACTAAATTATCTTTCTGTAAGACGTACTGTCATAGTCGTCGCGTTGTTAGGTAAGTCTCCGCTGGGTCCTTTCCTCCTCTGCAACAGGATTTCATTTTCACGCGCTACGCCTTCAGCCTTCTTTTGTTCCACAGTAACGAATCTGAAGACAATGTCGAAAGTTAGAGACATATTCATTTATTACTACGCCATCAACAACGAAAAGTGGGCGTAAAAGTAATAATAGGGTATTTAATACGCAAAATGTCTTTACATTTTGACGTCATCAGTTGCGGTTCATGCTTTGCTTCGCAACCTGTGTGAGAGTTAAAACATACAAGAATAAGAGAGATTTAGTGTGAGAGTCAGACAGAGTTATATCTTTCTTCTCTCTCATGTAACGAAATGTGCCTAAACGTGACGTGTCCTTGAAATTTCACTCTCGAATCGCTGCCTAAGAAGTTTCACCTCAAAAAATTCTAAAGAAGGACTCACTTAAGATCTTGCAGAGTGTCTTTAACATTGTACATGGATAAGAGCGAGGTGGTGGCTGCGGGAATAATGATGATCGGCGTGCGCGATGGCCGCTTGCCACCCGAGCCTGCAGGTGGCCGCGCAGCTGCCACAGGCAACAGCTCGCGACGACCCGGTGTGCTCCCGCCCATCGAACCGTTATCTAATCATGATGAAATAATTAAATATTTGTAGTGGACAAGTCTGTGTAAAGGGAAGAGGGAAGCATTTGCCCTGCAGTAGGGCAATACAGCTTTGACCGTCTTTGATAGCTTGAACATCAATAGAGAGAAAGCATGCGCACGAAGTGATTGCTTTTAACATACAGGCCAAACAGAAAAAGCAGTACAAAGTGAATATGAAGTCCGTCTCACGAGAGAAGTCCCGCGGCAATAAGTGGAACTAATTATCCTAACCTAACTAATATTATAAATGTGAAAGTGACTTTGTTTATTTGTTACGCTTTCACGCTAAAACGGCTGAACGGATTTGGATGAAATTTGACTGATGAAACAGGAACCTTGACCTGGAGAAGGACATAGCATACTTTTTATCCCGATATTCCCACGAAATCGAGACTAATGCGGGTGAAACCGCGCAGCTAGTTATTATATAGTTAGCAACATTAACCTTCCAATATTTTTTTTTTTTTTGTGGGATATTATCAAATAGTTTCTCCCGCTTTGGGCGGAGCGAGAGGGCGTGTCAGACTCTTACTGAATAAAACCCACCCGTGTTCCTTCAGTTGCCTGTATGTTGCCAGGGGCCACGGATTCCCTTTCAAAGCTTTTTTATTTTCTAAAGTAGCCAAATAAAAATACTTACGCGGCATTTGCCGAGGATGGTTTGGTGTTTGTGGCGCACGAGCAGCTGATGGAGCGCTTGGTCCCTCTGTCACCGACTTCAGTGTCATACCATGATAGGTACCCATGGTATCGATTTTGAAGCCCTCCGTTTCTGTAACAATACAATATAGATGCATTAAAAACATTCTCTAGCAATTTTTTTTAAATGATCGCGTGTTTGTCGAGTAAAGAAGCTGGAGATAAGATTACTTACCTTCTTTTTGCCTAATAAACCTTTCCTGATCGTATCTGTTGTACTGTGTCTGCTGTTGCGGTAGGGATGTGGGCGGCGGCATGATAATGGGCTGGGGTCGCGGGGCACCCGGCCGTCCCTCCTCGCGCGCGCGGATACTGCCCAGCAGAGCCAGAATACTCTTTGCAAACATCTGAAGACGTAAAATTCATGTTTAAACATTTGTTTAGCTGCACTAGTTTGTATGTTTAATGAGAATGTAAAAAAACAATCAATTCTACTGTTAACTATTTGTATACTAAAACAAGTTTTGCAACCAACATGTTTTATCAAAAACTTTTTACAATAAAAAACAACCGGCTTCCAAAACCCGTGCCACCGTGTTCCGTAATTAAAGTAATTTTTTACTTTAGGGTGTTTTTTGGAAGTCAGTTGTTTTTTATTGTATAAGTTTTAATTTTCTCTTTTTAGTTGTGGTACCTATTAGCACACAAATAAATTCGAATACCATTACCTGCTATGTAAATAACAGTGACAGGAAGTTATTATAACATCATTCTATAGATAGACTAAAAGCGAGAGAAATACGTACGTATTACTGAAGCTAACTCAAAACTACCCTTGCAAAGAAAATAAAATGTATGTGGGGGCAAACGCGCAAGCTTCCTGTACCAAAAGAAAAAATAATTTTCAAAATCGCTCACATACATAAAAATACTCAACACAATAGACGATCGAACATAGAAAAATATCATCATCTGCCTAGTTTTTTTCCAACTATGTAAGTTGGGGTCGGCTTCCAATCTAACCGGATGCAGCTAAATACCAGTATTTTACATGGAGCGACTGCTTAATGCCTATCTGACCTCCACGACCCAGTTACTGCAGTTACTAGTTAATACGATACCCCTTGGTAAGACTGGCTGTCAGACTTTCGGGCTTCTAACAACCTGTAACGACTGTCAAAGATCCAAGAATGACAGCCGGGACCGACCGCGGCAAGCGTAGCTTAACCTGATCGAGCGATCCATGCGGCTGTTATTATTATGTTGGTAAAAAATATTTTTTTAGGTAAGTTTCAAAACATTCCACTTCTTTACAGGTGCAAGAGCGAGCGAAGCGAGGTCGGGACTTGGGGCATCCTGATTCGGACAGGTTAGGTTCGAAGGGAATCCTGCAGATAGAGATAGGAGCCCCGCGAAGACTCGAAGGGCTCCGTCGACTACGCCTACTACACTTCAAAAATGTTATATTTTATTTATCATATACATAACATTGTTTTTTTTTTTATTTGGCTTGACCTTTGAGACGTTTGCATTGACTTTGAAAATGGTGTGCTCTGCTCCTCCCTCTACATTTCATTTATCAACATTTTTATATGAGATTTATGTAATATAAAAAAATCGTAAAAAAAAAACTATATCTATCATCTGTCGGGGAGGGGGCAGTAGAATAGAATATTCTTTATTATGTACCATCGAAGAAGTTCATATCTATACACCGTAAGGACTATTTCTGCTTGCAGCGGTGGGCCTCTATAGAACTGGGGCAGTAACAGATGTGGTCATCGTATTCATGGGATTTTGTTTTCAAACTGCTTAGATATGAAGTTCTTCGATAGTACACCATAAAAAATACAGATATAAATGTAGACATTGTGGAATGGGGGTTTACTAACCCTCACTCCCTCTCTTTCCATCCCTCTCTACCCTTCCCTACCCCCTATCGAGGCGGTACATTTCTAAACTTTAACATTATTACATTTTCATATTATAACTAATGCATGAATATTTTTATCTGATAATTTTGTTATACCTGTTGGCTTTTATTTAACTGGTAGCTTTCTAGTTCTTCTATATTTGTTGCGCATTAATGTTTTCTCACCAATACATATCAAGGGTCTTTCCAACATTACTTACTTTTCCATTACTTTGTAATACTGTTGTTCTAGTACGCCACTGTCTTTCTCGGCTGATGATATCCTTGGTTAAGTCTACATCATAATCGAGAATAGCTCTGAAGTCTGATCCAACGACACCCAGTGTGTCAGAGTAATCATTGCTCTTGATTGTGGTCCTCTTTTTAGCTAGACGTTTTGCTTTAATTGCAGCAATCTTCTCCACGGACATAGCCTCCGATAAAGACCTTTATAAAATGAATATAATTTTAACATAGTTGGCAGTTTTACTGAAAATGAAAGTTTATTGTCTAATCAACATGTAACAATCTAGCTCTATAGCTACAAGTTCCCATTCATAACTATCTTTCTCAAAAGGATGATCAACATTTGAATGTATGAGAAACTATAAATGTAGAAAACAAAATTTCTCTTTTAAAATAATTATTGCTTACTTAATATTATCAACAGTAACCGATGCTTCCTTTGGTCCATCCAGACGTGCAGCAAGTTGTTCTCGTACTTTCTGCACATGGGGCTCCTCAATACGAGGTTTCTTTGCTGCAGATTCACCTCCATCATGATCATGAGTACGTTTGACCTACAATCACATGGTTTGTTTCACATTTGGTAATATATATGTACTCTAAAATTGGTTCAAACAAAAACCCTTACCTGTGTTGGTATTTCTAATGGGGCACTTTTATCAATTGATGCACAAGTTGCAGTTTCGCCATTCAAATATGCCAATAATTCTTTACGATCTGGACGACGGACAGCAGGTATGTTTGCAGCCTGTAGAAAATTAGATAGTCACTGCATATTCATGTTGGGAGAGTTCTATCACACAAGAAGTAGCTGTACTTACAGCTGCCTGTCTGACATAAACAGGATGCGTTAATTGTATATTTTTGAGGATGAAGAGCAGGCATTCCAGTGTATAATATTCCTTGTCGTTGCCTTCTTTCCCGGAACTAAAAGATGTAAATAGTTTGTTATGAAATCAGACATATTGTGACAATTTCCAATAAGTTGTAAATGGACATAATCAAGTGATACATACCCCCACATAAGATAGTTAGTTTTGACATTTTTGGGCCACGAGAATTCACCAAATATAATCTGATTATCACGTTCAATTATTTCTTTTTTGTTTACGTTGTACTGTCGAAGTAAACTCAGCGGGTCGGCCATGATTACCTACTTCATTCACTGTCGTTTTCACTGCGTATAATAATGAGTGTAAAACGTAATTCAGTTACACAGAACGGCTAATAATGTGTAATACAAAACGTATTATAGTTGTGTGCTTTATTATCTAGGCAGCGCGTTAAAATTTTAAGCTTTTATCCGATACACATCAACACACACACACATTGTGACATAGTAAGTGTGACACAACTCCGCCATTAACCACAGACAAATAAATAATATTACAGATAAATAATTCCAAATAATTCCTACTTTGCACTCACTCTTTAAAAGTTATCGGAACTACACGCTTGGCCTTTGCAGAAAACAAAAAGGTACGGGTCAAAATAAATATACATGTTACTCACACATATTTCTTATGTTGAAAATATTACTCTCAAGCACACATATCGTTAGGATAAATTCATAAAGTCAAGAGAAAAGAAAAATCTAAGTACCAATAATTATTAAGACGGCATAGAATTGCAATTTGTCACTGACGACATTGCTGTTCCAAAAGTTTTGGCTATCAATTTTTTTTTTTTTTTTTTTTTTTTTTTCTCAAATCATATATATTTATAATTTACTATAACTTACTAACTATTTACACTAGGTACTAAATACAATAACTAACTACACAAATAGATACAAAAAACCAAAGGGACACTTAGGCGTCGAAGTATTTGTACACGTTTTAGTACACGTTGAATGGCAATGCTAATTCTTTGGCCAAAGAACGAGCCAGCCCTATGGTCACGTGAAGTGTCGACCAGTCGGCGAGAAATTTCCTTAAAAAGAAGACGCGCACTCGGACCCCACGACCCGAGCGTTTCGACCCCAAACGGCTCAAAACTGTAGTTACCCATAAGGTTACAGTATTTGCGCCGCTTTTTTGCCGCGCTCAGCAGCCGCTGCAGCGGCGCCAGCACAGCCCGCCGTGCTAGGAACATGAGATGGTGCAAGGGTGTCGACACAGGTTGCGTCCCACACCAGAGGCCTACCCACCTTCCAAGGCAACAACGTCATACCGTCTGGTCTCTTCCCATCGTCACGTACCATTCCGTTTGGTTCTAATACCGCCGGCGGTGACAAGGGCTCGACGAATAATGTCATTGATGCTGGCGTGCCGTGCAATGCGACCTGCGCTCCTGTAACAGGATAGGCCATGGTGCCCGAGACTGTCTACAGCTTCACCGCAGAGACACCGATGTGGAGCAACACAAGATGCGCCCAAGCGGAGACACGTAGCGAGCCGAAACGATGAGTCATTCATCATGGTGCCTATGGTGGATGACGGAAGCGCTTGAAGCCACAAACCTGACTCCCATTCTCCCACTGCTAGCAGACGGGCACGCTCAACAGTATTAGGTGACGTGTTTACCAGGGAATTCCGTATAATACTGCAGAGCGGCACGTCCCACCGTTTCCGGGAGGACGGGTTATCAGGCAAATCCGTATTAGGACAAGCCATTTTCTAAGCGTTCAACGCATCGGTCAAACACGGTACCTCAAAATCGACCAGTGAGGAAGATAAAATGTTCCTGGTTAATTTATCGGTACTGTGGACCGAGGAGAGGAAGGCTGGTAAACTTATACTTGAAATTTTGCGGACACCAAGACCACCCGGCGGATGGGAAGTGTGGCTTGCTGCCACGCTCGGTCGTCCAGGGCCACATTTAGGATTGAGGTTAATGTATTTCTAATAATTTGGTCCACTTTTTCTAAAAGTTGTGGATGCTTCCACAGATGGGAGGAACGAAGGCTATACGTGAATTTTGGTCCAAAGCAGCAGTACCGAATGAGTGTGAAGGCCGAATGAATATTAATTTTGAAAAGTCTTTCCAAGACATCGTTGAAATTTTGTATTTTCTGCTCAATAAACGTTGGAAAGGATTCGTCAAAAATTATTATTTAATAATTATTTTCTTGTAATTTCTATGTTTTTATTACTGCTTCATAGTTTTCATTTTTGTAACGAGTTTCGAAATACTAAAAACAATATGTTTTTATGGTCATTCAATCTACATTTTCCACTACAACTTTTGAAAGTTGTAGGTCATCATTTATTCTGAAATGTACAATTATTGTAAAAAAGGCATTTGGAAAGTTTTCAAATACTTTTTTTTACATCTAAAACTAAATAACACAAAAACCAGTACACAAAAACCTCTGCAAACGTACATAATTGGGTGCATCGCAACTTCGCAAGTGTGCTGGCACAAGCTCATTGCTCAAAGGTATTGGCACTTTGGCACAAAGTGCTTGCAATAGTCTCATTTAAAATATTTGTCTAAGCTTGCATGCCTAAGCGCCTTTTATGGGGTGTTAGACTTTTCTCACCCGTGTGTCATGCTAAGTATGCGTACTTTAAAACCGCTGAGTAAGTTCGTCAGAGATCCAACAGGTTTGAAATTTTGCTCGTAACCTCATCAATCATCACCGCGAGTCGCGAGCCGCCAATTTGTTTCGACGTTTGAGTAATGTTTGTTTAGTTTGGTTCAGAAAATTCGACATCATCGCGATATAGTGTGAGCTGAACCTTCACGTGTGTCACCGACGGCGAGCCAAGTAAGTTCGCGAACTTAAAAACCGCGTAAAGCGTTTAAGTTCTCACGTCTATCACCCACTTAACGTTTGAATTTAGGTTTGGCGCGAGAGTCCACAAACAAAAAAAAAATACAGATACAGAAAAGGTTTAGCAGTCTAAAAAACGCCAAAAAAAAAACAGCAAGCACTTTAGTAATATCCATGAAAAATGCAAACAAGCCTTTGGATAGGCCCTGTAGAAATGTTTCATTTGATTCGAATCTTTTTGATGTATTTCAATTATTGTTCTAGTTTCCACTATTGCGAATCTTATTTTGCCATAGCCTCCGCATCTGATTATTATAATTAGATTTTGTCAAACCTTGAATGGTGTGTATTTTCAAAGTAGGAAAATGATGGTAAAAGTAATGTAATTACTCTGAGTGTAAATCATCAAAAACCTTCAATCTTAATGCCATGTAGCAGTTCCATCTAGTGGGTTATTTTTTAAATAATTTTGACGAGTTTTCCCTGTAATATGGATAGGTGGCGTTAAGTGCAACAAATTATAAATTGTTTTCTAAACATGGCTGCCGGTCGAGTCTAATGATATTTTTTGTGAATTCTGCCCTATTAACTAATTTTAAATCAAATAAAAACTTAGTTATCGGTGTTAATATGACATAGTAGTTACAGTTGAAATAAAATGACTTCCACTCCAAAGACTGACAAATGCGGACAAGGTAAGTTATTTCTAACATAATGCTTTTCATTCTGAAGTAATTTATTATAGTTTTTGTTCATCTGTTTCTCTAGTTCTATTTATATTTTCTAACTCAATGCGCATGAAATTGAACCACATAACTTACGTAAATTAAATTGTAATTGTAGTTCTGTAGCTCAGTGTATCTTTGAGTAAGTATTTTAGAGGAGCAAGTTATTTTACAAATTGTATGGCTATGTACCTACCTACTGCTCGTAGTGTTTAGTACAAGCTTTCAATACAATGTTATTCTATAAATTTGTCCTCAAATAGAATTTACTGTGTGAAACCCACAAGCAGTTTTACTTGGAAACTTTTTCTGACAGTGTTCTGGTAATGTGGCAGTGCTCATCAGTCTGACTGCTCAACTTCAAATAGGAAATCTTTAATCTGCTCTTAGTCTTTTATTGACTGTTATTTCCAGAGTAGTCATTCAGTCGACAATTAACACAGAGCACAACAAAGGTTAATAAACTCTGCCCATCAAATAATCAAATTGATACTTAATTCTGATTTTGTTCGAAACTATCGCGAGTCTCGTTACTACTTAAAAATGATAAATAAAAAGTTCCTACCTATGTTTTTTAAATAGGTTAATATTCGTTTCCAAAGTAGTCACAACTAGGTAATATGTGTGTCATAAACATGATTAGAGTGACACAGGTAAATTTATTTTATCATGAATTAATCATAATATAATTTGTAATATTATGATATCATACCTTATTGTTGTGATTTATTTGGTATAAGTAGTAGGTACACACACATATCTACTTTTTGTGTTAAGTACTTATATTCAAATACATATCATATTTTGCTGTCTATTGTTTATAAATACAGTAATGTTAACTTTTTGTGTATCTCAATATGAAAACTGTAAAGACTGCAACAATATAATGTTTTCATATTTGGTTGACTCTTGGTCAAAAATGCTGTTCGCATTAGTCATTTCACAATATAGTAAACCTCATTTTATCAATGAAATGACCCACACAAAGCATTTGATATCAACTTATCTCATCTACTTGGGACAATATGTTGAAAATCAGTTAAAAACAGTGCAGGTTAAAAATTTTACTGACTGACTCGTTGTTGCTGTAATTCCAAGCGTGACTGCTTAGCATAGGGTACTGTACTGGGGGCCAATCCCTGGGTTTTGCAGTGTTTATGAAGTGTAGGTTCAACCCTCCACCAACTCCTTTGGGGAATACAAGCATGAGTTTTTTTTAAATTTTAAATTTATTTAATGATATTCATCTAAAAGTAGGTACACAAGCCGCACCTCTTGTGACATGTACCTATTTAATAAAAGCAATACAAGGAAATACTAGAAGGAAAGTTATAATAATAACAATATATCATCATCATTTTGCCATAAATTATGAAGGCACACAACAACTGTCTATCCAAACCTGTGTAGTTATAGTGTAGTGTAGTAGTCAGTGTTAAAAATGACTGTCAAATGGCTTGATCTTCATTCTTTTGGTAAATATTCTATCTTCAGTCTTTGTTTCTGGCAAACACATTAGTGTGATATGTAAATACTTATATAAATTGTATAAAATAAAAAAGTTACCTATCTATCTTACTTATTTTAAAGTAAGATAGGTACCTATGTAACTTTTTATTTTGTCTGATGAAAAATAGTAAGTAGCGCGCGCGAGTTTGTCTGAAGTGTTGTCGGTCATCACTAATCAACCATTGGCAATTCGGTAATGCGATTAGGGCTGCCAAAAAACTGGAATAGCCTGACATGTCATCATGACATTTTACTCGATATTTTGGGCAAAAGACTAACCTCTTTTGGTGACAAAAACAAAAATCTCGAATAAAACCTAAATAACCTGTTTATTCTAGCAACCCTAAGTGCCTATGGACGAGCACAGCATCCGCCGTGGCAATTTTTGTTCCGTCCCACTTTTTTGATTGGATTCGCTATATCGACTCATCAGTGAATGTGTATCACAGGAATAGGATACTAAAACTTGACAAGTTAAGTGTTTGTTACATTACCCAAGCAATAGGGATGACTAAAAAAAAAAAATTCTCCGTCATGTAGGTACCTACCTAGATTATGAAAAAATTACTTACTTACAGATATTTTTTCTTATTTTAAAAGATTACGGCGATACATTGAGTTAAAATGTGCTATGACGAGTATTTAGATTATATACTCACTTGTGACGTAGCGACCCCCACTTCCCAACTTTAATGCGTTTTATATAAGTAATTTTTTATTAATATGTAAAGCAAAAAATACACGGGTCGATCTGTCAGGTTAAGCTACGCTTGCCGGGGTTGGTCTGTGGATGGGTGACCATTTTTACATACCGAGACTCCTCCGTGCCTCGGAAAGCACGTTAAGCCGTTGGTCCCGGCTGTCATTCGTGGATCTTTGACAGTCGTTACGGGTCGTCAGAAGCCCGAAAGTCTGACAACCAGTCTTACTAAGGGGTATCGTATTACCCAGTTACTGGGTTGTGGAGGTCAGATAGGCAGTCGCTCCATGTAAAATACTGGTATTCAGCTGCATCCGGTTAGACTGGAAGCCGACCCCAATATAGTTGGGAAAAGGCTAGGCAGATTGATTGATAAAGCAAAAAATACGAGTCTAATATTTTTGTCTTGTCTGACTGGCGGACTAAATAGAACTTCTTTTTTTTGACCCAGGCATCATCCCTATTGTGCCCATGTTGGTGAATAATTATAATTATTGAACATACCTGCTTATTAACTACCACCTCAATAGAAAGAACAAATATATTAATTGATGTAACACCTGACTGTGATTGGTAGAAAAAAGCCGTCCGTCTCTGTACATTTGTGTGCTAGTGTTAAATAAATAAACACCTGAGGTATATTGCTGTCGAGTTTAACCACGGGTGACCACGGCAGATGTTCTGTCGATCTTAAAGACTGGAGTTGACTAAACACTAGCAATCTTCTATTCGGCCCTGCAGTACCTACGTACGTCTTGAACTCTAGACATCATTTCAGGGTCAGGAAACTCTACAATAGAAGGTTTCAATTAAAGGAAATAGGGGAGGTCTTTGCCCAGATGTGGGCGCCAAATCTTGGCTTGAAAAACGACATCGAATGTGTGGCAATACACGTTCTATAACTTATATTGATACGTATTCGCGCTTGTGTTCGAAATACGGATATCATACAAGCGCTTTTTAAAAAACGAACTAAATTCGGTACATTACCTACTGGTGGTTTTTTGGCCGGTATAGTAAGCTTACCTCATATTATTTACGGTAAGGACTTTCCTGTGATGCTATGACCACATAACTACTACGAAAACGTATGAAATCATCGTTCGTTCGAACCTGTAAAAGACTGAAAAGAAAATGTTTTAAATTCTTCGACACCAACCATGTTGGGACGATAATCCTATCTGAAAACCGTAACGGAATCGCGTATTCTTAATGGGGCTATTAAAATGAGACATTCCTGTGTCGAACGATACTGGCAGAGACGCGAGATTTGAGTGCAGTGCGTTCTGTCTCGCATCACTAATTATAATATTTCCGAGGTTTTACAGCTACGAGATTTGTCGATGCTTGTGCATTAGGATAGGTTGTTCAATTTTCTAGCAAGATTAAACTATAACAGTCCATAGTCTTCTACTGGCCAGTTCCTCTTCCACTAGGCGGCAGTTATTTTCTCTATCTGTAAGTATCAATCTCAACACGTAAAGAATAATTGTTCAATCACTCACAACTCGCTCTTATTGATAATAGCAGTGAATTTAAAATCACTGATCAATAACAGCTAAAATTGGCTGTTAAACATGGGCCTCCCAACGACCACCACAATAAAGGATCATGGCTTCTTGACATAATTATCATGCTTGATATAGTTTGTTTGGCAATCCGGTATGTGGATTTATGCAGACAGTAAGAAACTAACACTACTGAGTAGTGAGTCGTGGGATAGATTCTGACTCTGGGGGTAACTCTGACATCTATCTAGCTAGTATTGTCCCACTGCAGGGCATAGGCCGTCCTTTCTCTTTTCTCTTCAGCTAATGTGGGCCAGTGCTTCAGTAGGAGTCGAGTCAGAAATCTGCAAGACGCCTTTTACGACTGTTAAGATGGGGAATAGATTATTTCTAACTAACTATTACTCAAATATTCACGTGCTTAATGTTGATTTGAGTATTTCAAGCACATTAATTGATTCCCTAAAAATGCAGTGTAGATTAGAAATTATTAATCGCCTCTAGTCACGCATAACAAAAAGTATGTTAGCCGTGTAGACAATTAACACAATAAATGGGACATTAATGAATAGTTAGCTATCGTACTGTGCCACAGTTTACCTGTAGAGATTTAAGTAAATCGTTGATAGATTCTTGTGTCTGTAATATTCAAAGAACATAATGTAGTCCCTGTGCATAGACTTCGATGGCGAAGCAGTCACGGACGCAGGCTGGACGTGATTGCGGTCATACAACCTCGTTTCGCTCATAAGAGAACGTAGTGCGACTGTTATTTCCTGTAACCGTTGTAATTAAAATGAATGTTTTGGTTTCCAGGCTTCACGGTTCATTGTTATGAGAAGAATACGGGATAGTTCAAATGACAATGATTTTGTCGCGACTGTATAGTTTGTTTTGTACGGGATTTTTTGTCATATATTATTGCTATACCTGAGAATACTACCCGAATCGTAGGATTGATTTTGATCTATGCTCCTTACAATATTGGAAACAATGTTTTTGTTGTTGGAAATTCGATCTATTCCTTCCTTGCTTATGGTCAATTATGTTTTTTATGGCGAAAATGAAATTCCTCCTAAAGACTTAGGAGGAGGAATTTCATTTTCGCCCATCTTCCCTCACTGTTGAGGATCGTGACTTCTCCTTCATTAATTTCTGAAAAGTTGACCTTCGTTTGCTACAGCCTGTGGCTTGATGGAGTGCCACGTTCACCGGCATTTCTAATTGCTCCAAGGCTCCAACATCTGGGTTGACCATCTTTCTGGGCTAAGTCCTCTTTGTCTTTGCTCCTTCCCCTTTCTATTCTCCGTGTCACTATAAGTTTCCCACTATTATCGATATTTCTGCAGGCGATTGACAAAGAGTGCAATAGTCGATTTCTGTAGTTTAGCTTGAGGCTTGATGGGCTAGTGCAAATCTTGGGGTTCATTAGATTTATCGAGTCTGGTTTAACCACGCTGGGATCGGTGCATTTCATTAATTCATTCAACTTTAATTATTTTAAAAGCGCTGAAATAACTCACAGTAAATAAAATATTGGAATTTTAAGGCAAACAACATAAATTACCTTTTAAGCATTAGGTAATCAACAGTTCTTTCGCAATTCTTTAAGTTATCTTGTAAAGTGAAGCTACATTTATTAGGTTCGTATTTTCGTTCATTATCATTACATCATGACAGTCCGTAAAACATATTGCACGTAACTATTCACAGGAGTACTTATTACGTTGACGTAAATTTTATTCGCATAATGTGTACTGTACCTCAACAGTTACCCGAGCTATTTCATAATGCTCTTCTGAATATAGAGACCCGTTATATGGAACCCATTTGCACTTGCCACATGTTACCTTCATTACAAAGCTATTCACATAGCGTCTTCTATGCAAATGTGTGTTTAAGTGCGCCAATTCAATTCTCTTCGGCGACTCTTGATTGATGTAGCTGGTGGTTCTCATATTGTACAACTATTGATAGGTTAGTTTGATAGGATAGCACAACTGGATAACTGTTATTCATATTTTGATGAAAGTGAAAGGGAAGAGGTAAAATAACAACTTTTCGAGCAATTTTTTTGCGACTGCGTTCATGTAATTGGTATGACATTCGAATTTAAACGAATAAATTATATAATTGACCTTACCGAAACTAGAATTATTATAATAATTTATCAATGTCGCAGGCGAGTAGTTTTTTGTAAGTTGTTTGAGAGACTATGTCCTACAATACTACTCATAATACTCAGACTTTTACTAAGATTTTTGAATATTCGTCTATTACATTTCCGCATTTCCTTAAAGTAAAGACTCCTTATTTTAACTGCGCCTTTGACAAAAATATTTTGTATAAAGGGTGGATTTTTGAGACCGTTGTAACTATAGGAAAAAGGTCACTGTCCTTAACTTGTGAGATATTTTGAACCACGGATTTCTGAAAAAAAAGTACAGACAGGAAGAAACTGGGCAATTTTCGCAAAAACTCTTTTTGATGCCAATCGATCCTATTTCTTATAAGGATCAAAAAACTATTGCAACAACTGAAGTTTGAGTACTAGAAAAGCCAGAAATCTCAAAAACTGCTCCAGTACCTACAGTTTGTGGGAAGTTGTCCTTACTGCCCCTTCTCAAAATGCAGATTTTGAAGAAAAAAAATCATTTGGCAGAGGAAGCTTGCGCGGTAGTCCCAAAATTAACTTTGCTTGGGTAGTTTTTGAGTTAGCTTCATTCATTCGTATTTTTCGCACTAAGTCTTTGTGGATGAGGTTATAATAACTTCCTGTCACTGTTATTTACATAGCAGGTCCGTAGTGGTATTCGAATTTGTTTGGGGTAGGTACCACTGCCAAAAAGTGAAAAATTAAAACTTTTCGCAGTTTTTGTTAAAAGTAAAAGTGCTTGGCCGTTTCGTGGCAACAGGACTCAGATTGTTACCTAAAATAACCATAATACTGTTTTTCCAGTCTTAAATATTTTAGTATGCCCCTGAGATAGACGTACGGTTCTTCTCGGTTATGTATTTACGCAATTATAATAGTATGGTGTTGCCACAACGTACGTAATGATCGTGCACTCGATTTCGCAGTATTTCATTAATATTTCATTACAAGTATGATGCTTATTTATGTTTAATTTCCTTACTATTAAAGAATGTGGCATATTGTTTATTGCAAAGTGCAATTATTGTTAGAAATAGAGTAGGTTAAACATTTTAAATGGACATTTCCGAAATATTAATGAAAATGCTGCAGTAGTGCAGTATGAACGTGAGAATACTCGCGTGTGAATTACTATATGCCAATCACGGCCAATTACATACACGAATTGACAAATTGCTGTCGAAAGGTTTTTGACCTTCAAATGTTATAAAATATTGTAAAATATCCCATAAAAATCTTCATATCTTTCACTGTGGTCGTATGTTAAAATATGACTGAAAAACTTAAACTAAATACGGAAATATACCTCTTTGTATTCACTGTTCATTGTACTATTGATACACATGCCAAAACAATATTTTTGTTTAAAAATATCTCTACAATTATTTAAATCTTTGCTGTTCCGTCATTCGCAACATGTCAAACGTGTGGATGGATTTGATGGGGTTTTTCAGTAGAAGTCACTAGGCCTGATTTAAAATGGGCAGATATCTTCACTTGACCAGCTAACATAAGTAAACTACTTACTATTATTTTGTCAAAATTGTATTTGTACTAAGTGGTATCTTATGTGGCTACTTGGCTAGTAGTAATCCAAAGACATGTGGCAATACGGGAAGCTACGCTGGATGTAATAATTTATTTGCGATCGCGATTGGTATAAAAAACATTGCAATCTGAAGCTTGCAACCTCGAATTGCAGTATAATTCGCTTTATCATTACGGTTTCTTATTGTGAAGAATCGTGATGAGATGGTCCTCACCGCAAACGCAATGTTATCTTAACCATCACGATGTGCCGGAATGAGCCTAGATTTTATAATGTTAACCGACTAAGAATTAAATAATAATGTCAAAATACTGTTGAATCTTGATAAAGTTACAACAGCAGTTAAAACGCTGTTATAGGTGATGGTCAAAATGGAACTCAGTACCAGCAATGATATCGAGCTTGAGCACGCAATAATTCAATGCTAACGGACGACGTACCTTACATTATCTTGAGTGTAATGATCAGGCTGCAATATACCTAGAAGTATATGATCCCGTTAGCTAGGTATCACGACCGCGGCTAGTTTATTGGAAAGTGAGTTACATGGACCGTGGCCGGTGGCCGAGTGCGCGTGCGCCCGTGTGGCTAGTTGCTGTCGGAAGAAAACCCAAATCCAACCGTTAAAGCAATAAATCCTTTATTTTTTTCAATAATTTGTATTTATAATTACTGAAAAAGAAATATTGTAAAGTATCTTTCATGTGTCAGGTTTACTTCTTCGCATGTAATTATTTTTCGCTGTCTTTAACTTCAGATTTGTACAAAAGAGTATCATTGCGGTAAAATTTTTGTTCCGTTGTTTCCATTATTTTATTTGTATTGACCATGTTGGCGTCTATCATGGTACTGTTATTTTGCTTTATCTATACGCCATCAAATGTACTTTGGGATACTTGCATCAATATTGTCAATCACATTCATCAAATACTTAGCCATCAATTGGAAAGCGTTAGTTACAAACATTTTAGGTAAATCAGTTTATCTAAAACTTTTGATGATAAACTACATTTTAAAGTATTATTTTTAAAGTTCCTAAGTTAAGTTTAGAATTAAGCACTGTCTTACTTCTAAAATACTCCACCTGTATTTGTACTGCAGTGGTAGTGTATGGTAAATTGATGCTAAGGACCAAAACCTGCAACGGAATGTTATGTCCTAAAGGATATTATGATATTATATGTATTGATAGCAAAATTCTTTTTTATTATTAAGCCTACCCTAAAAATCACCTGATTTCTAAAACAGGAGATCTTATCTGCATATTATTTGTTTAATTTTCATTTGAAAATTGCTTGTTATTAAACAATTACCGAAATGATCTTTAGTTTTCCGCTTTCCAATTAAGCATCAATTTAATTGTTTTATACATGTGTATTTAGACACAAAAAATTACATTCACATTGTGGCTGGAATGCGGGATTCGAATTTTGTGTACATACTCAACAATCTTGGTTTGGTCAGTATTGCATAATATAAGAGAAAACGACTGTTCCGTCTACCTTATGATGTAAAGTTGTAAAGCCTACTAGAGTATAACCAATTAATACTTTCTTTGCCAAACTCGTCATATGATATTTGTGAGTATTAATTACAACACATAATATTGAGAACGCATCAATCACGATTTATGAAAAGACCCAATCCCACATTACATCACTGCATTTTGTCAATGGTCTACATTTATCTGTATGTCAGAGTCAATTTACTATGTGCGACTGCAAGAAAAGAAGAGATTACGATTGTTATGTAATGAACAAGCATTAGCGTAGGAATGGTGTATGTTGTTAGGACAGGTGTGCAATGGTTAGACGTCGGAGATGTGCGGCGGTGGCTGCACTTTCACTCTCGCCGGTGTGACAGCACCGGGGTACCGGTCACAGGCTGGCAGTGGTGCCGCGCCTGTGCTCGCTGCCGCCGGCTGCGCCGTCCAGCTCCGCGACCGATCGACACCCTGTGTCAATACTATGGTCCGCTGCGCAAGAGCTCGTTCACTCGTTGCTCTGCTGAATATCGAGATCGTGTTGTGAAAAAGCGCACAGATATTTTTAGATTAGGTGTTGTTCGGTCGTGTGTTGTTACAGGAAATTATCTGGTGTAAGGCAATCATATCCATTTTTTGGAATTTAAAATCAGTGTTTATTCAAATGTTGTTAAAGTGAAAACTGCAGTATCCAAAATCAGGCGTTCGTTTTGTAGAGAAAGTATAAACAGATTCCGATGTCAAGTGTTCCCCTTAGTGTAATGTTTTGACTGTAACTTTCTCATATACGCTCGTGATAAGACAAGTGTTTAATTAATTACAAATCTGTGAGCTGATCATACAAGTTTGTGTTTTGTGTACAAGTGTTGGATATTGAATCGCGACTTGTGCTCGTGAGCTACGTTCGTGAACGAAATAATGTTACTGTGCTAATGTTAAATCGGTTTGGTTTTATTGCGCTCGAATTTGTGGTGTCAAGGTTGACAGTGGACGCTGGACATCAGTCAGTGTAAAGAAAACGCGCGTGATACACATATTTTGACGGCCGTCGCCATCTACACCGACGACGGGCACATACTGTAAATAAATAATGATCTAATTGTATCTTCCAACGTATTGGCTATTTCTGTGCCTGACCGTAGCCTGATACAGATATGTTAATATCGTGATAATGTAAAGCCATGTAATAAATGGCAATATTTTCACTAAACCGTGAAACTTAACAGAGGTACATTGCCCACTTTCTTGGATTTCTAGAGGGCCCTCCTTTTCACTGCGGCACTAGCATCCGCTTCGTTGCTTGCGATCACCGGTTACTATGGAAATATCCGCAATGTGTGACCCCAACTAAAAGCGAACCAGTCGTCAAAGTTATTGGAAAATCTTAGCTGTTTCATATTCAAGAATAGGAAACTGATAAAAAGGAAAATAACAGTTAATTAAGAAATAAAAGGACATAAAAAGAAAAGAAAAATGCCACATTACGACGAAAGTTTCATTCACGACGACAACCTTAATCAAAGAAGAAACAAAAGAAGCTATCACGTTTATAAAAATGGGTTAACTCCCTTGAGGTTGATAGAGACAAGTGATATGCTTCACGCTCTAGAAGAGAGAGGATCATCGGTAATAAAGAATAATATTAGAAATATTAAGTGCCGTGGAAATCGGTATAAACCAGCAGCACAAAATGGATCACAAAGTACCAGTCCAGTGAAATACAAAACCCCCGATATTATTGTAGATCACAGTCCACGAATGACTGTGTTCGACCCCAATAAATATTACGACTTACGAAACAATAATGTGTATTCCCTTACACCTTGCAAAAGCTTTGACAATCTGACGCTCAAACCGTCGAATAAAAACTACCTTTATAAAAATAAAATAAGAAACGGGAGCAGTCTTCAAAACTTGGTGGATGATGGACAGTTGAAGCATTTTGCATCACCATCGGAAGATCGTGACACATCAGTGTCACGTAGAGAAGATGCCAGGAAGTCATATTCCGTAGTAGATGCCCAAAGTCGACCAGCACACAGCCGAACTTCTCTATGTACTCCAGCGCCAGGACCAGGAGTTTACCGCCAACTAAACAACGAGGGCGTTTCTGGAAAGAACGGTACGCAATAAATTACGGCTAATTCATGATGTAATTAATACTGATGCTATACCTACCTATTGGTGTATAACTTATTCTATTAGTCTGCGTGCTATACCCACCCAATATTACTCGTTTCATACCTTGTGGTTACGATTTTCCCTATTTATTTTGGCTCAATACTTTTTTCTGTTTCTGACATAAAAGTTGTAATAAACATAGTCTTACTCCAGTGTCAGACTCTCACTTAAACGTTTTTCTGTCGTCGAAAAGAGTTATCTTGAGGCATTTCTACAACGAAACGGAAGAGACGCTGCTAAGCTTTCGATTTTTCTTCCTTGTTCGTATCTTTGCGCTTTATAAACAGGTAGTGCATCTAATGAAATGCTTGATATTGTGTAACAAGACGTAAGAGACGCGGGAACTGCACCATTGTGTCTATTGTTATCATAATGTTAAGGCCGTTGACAAAAAAATTGACTAAACAATGCTACTACGCTACTCGTGTTACTACTTATAAAATGATGTGTATTCCCAATTAACATAATTCATTGTTTCAATACATTTTAACTTTACCCATATCGGTTAAGCACCTAGAAAATCGATTAATAGAATTATTATAATAATGTGTATGTTTTATATTTTATTTCGTGTTATTAATTTATGCACACAACTTTCGATTTCGAAAACTCCTCATTCTTAAGGTCAGTAGGTTTCCAGATGATTACTAAAACAAGAATCTCACTTATTTGCATGATGATTAGGTTGACTTTCATTTTCTAGATATTTAAATTAATACTAAAAGGCGAGTAGTCCCACAGAACAGATAATTTATCTGTTCTGTGAGTAGGTAGTCCTGTTGAATTTTAATCTGAAAAATCCTACCAGATGCAATTCTTCAATATTATGGTACTGTGCGACCATAACAAAGTTCGTCTACCTTTTAGGTATATACCTATGAAAATGTTTGTATCTCCTATAGATCTAAACATTTTTAAAAGCCTCTTTTCTCGCCCTTCCTTCCCTTTATTTTATATACAGTTGCATTCTGTATAAAAACATATTTTTTAACCCCCGATTCCAAAGGGCCCGCGTCATTTAAGTTTGACCGCTATGTGTGCCTCTGTCTATGGCACCGTAAGTTTTCTAGCGATGGTTCTTAGATAATACGTTTTATCAAAATCGGGTCAGCTGTTTGAAGATTATCAGCTCTTTTCCAGTTGATGAATGGATGTGAGCGTCTTCCACAGGTCTGATCGATTTGAAATTTGCTATTCTTTTACTTCTATGATATTGGACGAACATAGTAACCTTGAACTGATGCTAAAGCATCACCTGGAATTTGCAGGATACCCAAGTCCCTTACCAACTAACAGCACAGGTATCGTGTTTGGGCTCATAGGTTATACTCGTAGATGCTGAACAAGGTCTGGTGATGGAGTAGGAATGATAAATGAGGAAATGTTTGTGTCGGTGTCGAAGGTTTTAAATTGTAATATAATTTCACTTGTTTAATATCATTGAACACCTGAACGCCCCGCATGATGACCTGTCTTCTGAAAACGTGGAAATACCATTTTTGACTCTATTTCTTTCTCACCCCAATTTCAATCAGTCCCAATTACATTCATTTGTTTTTTTTTTATATTTATTTAACTTCACTTGATAATTAATACCATCGTGCCATGATCAGATCAAGGTGGGTATTCACTGAAATATCATTGCCACTGAGATATCATTGCCAAATTCCAAATCTGTACAAGACTTACGTCATGTCAGTGGATAGATAGCAGCTGGATGAGCGTAACCAAGGATGGAGTTAAAATGTCGTGCTTTTGGCACCGCGCTACGTTCAGCAATGGACTGAAACGCTGATGATAAAATTCATATAAAATTCTTTAGCAATTTTGGCACGAAAAATTAAAAACAAAGTAGTGCCACATGAGCCACATCACATCCAATAAATATAAACCACGATGTAAATGCAAGAGATTATCTACATATGTTCATGAATAAAATATGAGTGTCCTAGATGTCGCGAATGTCAGTACTGCTAAAGATGCTATTTCAATGCCGTTTGCATTATGTTTAATCTGAATAAATCTTGCACAAAATAATCATGCGTTTTTTCCGTCGCGACGATGCACGATGCTAAAAGAGTTGTCGTCAGTGATCTTGTACGCATAAGGGTTTGCTGCGTTGCCAGGACAGCCGTGCTGTACCGAAGTCGCATGCTAAGTAGGACTTAATACCGAGTGTGTGTGCACTGTGCTGGTGATGTGTTATGTATGACGCACTCGGGCTTGGGAAGCGAGTATGTACTGCGGCGTCCGTCTGTCGCGGGCGGTGCGACTCGCAAGTGCGGAGGTTCACTGGTTCAGTCGACGCCAGTCGTCACTGCGACTTTGGGCGCGTCCTCCTGTCGCCTTCGCGTTTATTTATAAACTCACGCGTCATCGGCATTATAATTGATACACTGATGTTTACTACGTCTATATTCTCCCGTTTATTGTGACCCATAGTTCAATTTCCATACATTTGATGTTGTGGATAACGGAGACCTGTTCTACGTCATAGAGCAGCAACTGCAATCTGTTGAGGTATTTTTTTCTTCTAAACAATTATTTCTTTGTAGCGATGCATTGATATTATTTGTCTATACAAATTATCTCTAACTAAATAAATTCTGTTGAAGGTTCTAAAACATTATTTTAACCATTATTTTTTACTGTAATTATGAATTCTTTGAATATATACTGTGACAAACACTATGAAATATTTTCCTGTTAAAGAATAGCTTGATTTTGTAAACATCTTCCTGTTTCTAAAGGATAAAATATAAAATCGATATTAATTCATTCAGTTCAGCCCTATTTCTAACTTCCTCTAACTAAAGCCAAAGTATATGAAAATAATTATA
The DNA here is from genome assembly GCA_916701695.1 of Agrochola macilenta. Lineage (NCBI taxonomy): Eukaryota > Metazoa > Arthropoda > Insecta > Lepidoptera > Noctuidae > Agrochola > Agrochola macilenta. Next base: position 15,267,890 of record OU753554.1, on the reverse strand, counting down.
TATTACTTTACCATTAAAATTATTTCTGTTTCACCACCTGCGGATCACAGTTAGCCTACTTGGCAGATAATTGCATACAAATTGTATTGTATTTTTTTAGTTTATCTGGTGGATAGTTGCTTTTGCGAACTCATACTTACCCTTAATGTTATCATATCATAGTAGTATTTTTTTGTTTAAAAGCATGATTGTACTAAACCACAGGATCTCAAACTTATTTCGCTCTCTGCCCACAGGATGTTCTTTTTCTTCACTCAACTAAAAGATAACTTGTTGAATTATTATTTTCCCCTTCTGTTCTAGTGCAAGTGTTACCTACCTGTGCATTTAGTAATAATAATGTAGGTCTGTTCAATTTATTACAGTACCAAAGGCAACAAATTAACGGTAAAAGGCAAGGTTTTCAAAAAAAAAAAAAAAAATCAATTTTGATCATTTTGGGCATAGATTTGTTTGTACCTACAGCCAATATTTAAAGTTTTAACACAGAAATAATACGTATGTGAAAATCTAACACTAAGTTATAATAATATAAAAAGAATAAGTCATATTATTTCTATATATTTAATCTTTGATGACCGTCCAGTGGACAAGTACTACAAAGAATTATTAAGAAAGGTCATCGTGTCTGTTCATCCGAAAATACCTTTAAGGATATATCCAAGAAAAAGGAACTAAAACAGCCAAATAAATTAAGAATTAAAATTAATGTGATTAGTTCTTTTATAAGTTTTGTTAACTAAGGTCCAAATACAAGGTGTTTTCTTGTGTTCAATGTCAGAATGACGTAACTATATGACTGTATCATGTGTAAGGTCATCTAAAAAATGGTAATGTGTTTACTTTAGTTTTTGTTTATCCAGCCATACTAGTAGTTGTACATGTAAGATGTATTTATAAAATTTTATCATTATGTTATAATAGTTTTTGATCGTTATTATTGGCATGGATGATTAATCAATAGCATGTAGATTCCAGATATTATTCAGTAACATACGGTTTTTAGACTAATCACCCCAGTTTCTTAAATGGATGGATGCCTTTATCTAAGACTGTCGTCCCATCATCCTACGCCGAGGGCCCGTGGCACACCTACAATACTAATTTATGCCATGCTACGTGTAGAAGTAGGGACTATATGACACCATATTATCGAGTTGGTTAGGCTAGGCAAAAGTAATGTTTGGAGCAAACATTGATAATGCTAATGATTATTTAACTATGATTGCATAATAAAATAAATCCAAGGCAAATGTCTGTTTAGTAAATGTTGTATTTCCTCTAAATTCATTAGAGTCGTAATTTGTAGTAATTGATTCAATGAAATTACAGAGAACGAATCGGGCAGCGAGGGGAGCTCGGGGCACCGCGGGTCGTTGCGCGGCGCCAACAAGTTGGCGAGGCGCGCACGCTCATTCAAGGACGACCTGCTCGAGCGCATCTCAAACATGCGGTCACCGGCGCAGCAGCATCACCGGCCGCATCTCTCCTCCAATATCAGGTCAACATACGTGCACATCCGTTTCTATGATAACGCGCCATGTTTCCGCGCATTATGATGTAGCTAGAGCAGTCCGTCGCCCAGGGGTTCCCTACCTTATTAGGAGCATGCTCCAAATAACGCTACTTCAATCTAAACAATCAGTACGTGACACTATACCAATCACATTTTTATGTTTGTAAACTTAATGCTAGTAGCAAAATTCAGTAGGTAACGAACTAATCATAACCTTCATGACAGAAACGTTATCTTTACAAACTGCAGATGTTTTGTTGATTACATCTTATGGTATACACACCTTATCTAGTAACTTGTTTACAGTGCGATGAAATCTTTGTATATTACTTGTTATCTGTATTGATAAATTTACATACATAACTCTCCTATCTTTCGACTGACAGCGACAAGAAAGTGTCGCTCATACTAACACAGTATTATCTTTGCCACTAGTGCAAGAACAATGTTATTGTGCTAAGTTTTATCATATTTTTCATTGAAAAAGTCACGTAAATAGTTTTGTAGTGTCGTAATTTGTAAAAGAAGTCGTATAGTTTTGTGAAGTAGTAACTAGTTTAACTATCTGGCTTGTTATTAGTGTGGACATTGCACTAAAATGTGGCATTAATTATGAGTCATGACCACGACCCGCGACTGTCGGACTCATTAGTACATTGTCCGCTGAAATCTCATTAGTTTAGTGCGTGCAATGTTAAGTGATTACATTTTAATGTCTACGCGGGCTGTCAGCGTGACCGAATCGCTTTTTATTTATTAAACGGCCGGTGGACACCAGTTTTTGTTTTGTCTCAGTGAGGTTGTTCGAAAGTAGAACGTCCAAAAAGTGCATGAAACAAGTGATTGGTCGATCGATTCAGGAGAGCTCTTCGACATGATGTCGAACGCGTTGAGAAAGCCTGTCGGCGGATGGTTTCATAGACGGACAAACAAGCTCCAACGGAGATTTGCTAACAATGGAAAACGGTACGAATTTATAGTTGTCTATGAATTATGAAGTAGAATTTAAGTAAACCAATAAAAAAATAAAACATTTTTTCCTTTATAATTTCGTAATAAGAAATATCTAGAATGAAATTGTTTATTTAATTAATAAAGGGACGTAATCAATGTGCCGCACACAAAGTAAATAAGTACCAGCGAGATAAAGAAATATCAAAAAACAAACACAAGAAATGATGACTCGATAAAACATAATCATAAACGACTCACAGCTGTAGTGTCGCCTCATACGATTCGAATTAGCACAAAACAGTTTTTTCACATTTTTATAAGGCAAAATAAAAATACTGTTTATTGAAAAAATAATACCACAACGAGCCTGCCTACTTAGCGCGCTTATTGCGTGACAGTGTCACAATGAATCTCAATATTTTTATTTTTGTAATTTTTCCAATATCGATTACACTACTTTGTCGGGAAAATCTTTATGTACAATTAGATCCACGCAATGCATTGTGAAAATCTTAAAACAATGGGCATAGGTAGTAAATCCAATATTTAAAATAAATATTTTATTTTATTAATTTGGGAATACATAGGTATTCCTGCTGAGGCTATGTTTACTGTATGTAGAGACAACCGCAAAAAATATTGATACTCTGTAACTACTAGTGTACCAAACTACCAAGTACACAATTTTTCCTTATATGTTTCAGACAAACACCGTACGAAATTCACGAGTTTTCATAACATCTTTATAAAAAAACTCAAACACATGATTTCTCTTAAAATAAAATCTCAGAACCTACGCCATATTTATTTACCAAATAAGACAAGTAGTAAAATACGTTAAATGCTCGAGTCTCGTGACCTCAATGGTAATTAAAAAAGATAGTATCAGGAGTCTATTTATTGTCTTTAGTTGAACTCACAAAGGTGAACCGGGACCTCGTACTTGAATATCAAATATAGCTTAGCTTTGTATTCGCGTACAGGTGTGGGCTTGCATGCAAAGCAGATTCTTTCGCAACGCATACCAAGCAATGACATTTTAAATGATCATTTATATATAATAGATAGTTCTCACTCCTATTGAATAAACAAGTGGTTTATTTTTGTTGTCTAGTAATTTAATTTAATGTAAATAGTTTTGTAAACTTCAAAAATCGTGAATGAAAGTTATGTTTGGATTTCATTTTACCGTTCGTTGTTCTGATATTAGCATATGTAGGCCTTGTATCATTTCACTGCTGAGCAAAAACCCCCTCTATGACTTCCAGTTAGTCCATTGCTTACTTAGTATTAATTATACTTATGCTTGTATTTGTGTATGTTACAGCAGATCGCACTCGCCACTTAGCCCGAAAATTCGGAATATGGCGAAAAACCTTAATAACACCAATGAGGATGGGGAAGTCACACCTGCCAAAGAACTCGAACGGCTAGTCAAAGAGGTCAGTACTAACCCCAACAAAGTAAATATTTCGCTGTCTAATTTGTACATAAATTAAATCATAACATGTCTATTGTCCGCAGGTTACATTCGGCTTAAAACACTTTTCGGATGTTATCACAAAGGGGAAACTGGAAATGCTCCCCGACAATGGCACTATTGTTTTTGAATCAATCGCAAATATACATAAAGGTAAATAAATTATGCATGATTTTTATTTACTCAGGTACTTTAGGATTGCTTTATTTTTGTACCAATGACCAGGCGTAACAAAATCTTTCCTGTTATTCTGATATTTATACCTCACTACGAAACATTTGAAGTTACAAGTTGATTATGATTGTGCCATAAACTTGTGTTTAGTACGAGGGCGGCACTGAAAATTTCGGGAATCAAGGAAGTGACACAACATTACTATTTAAAAATGTATTTATTGCTTTTCGAAGTATTCTCCGCGAAATTTGACACATTTTTCCATACGATGGAACCAATCATTGAAGCAACCATTTCATTCGGAAGTTGGGGTCTCCAAAATGGCCGTTTTGTAGGCGTCCACAGCTTCTTCAGGTGATGAAAATCTCTGTCCACGCAATTTATTCTTTATTTTAGGGAAAGTATAGAAATCATTAGGGCTTAGGTCGGGGCTGTACGGCGGATGGTATAATAATTCTATGTTTTCTTGCTCTAAAAACTCTTTTGTTCTGTGCGCGGTGTGAGAACTCGCATTGTCGTGATGGAGGATGATGCGGCGGTCGCAGTTCTCTTTACGGAGTTCAGAAACGACCTGTGGCAAACAAATGCTAGCATACCATTCTGCATTAACCGTTCTTTGTCCCTCAAGAGGAATAGTCGTAACATGGCCGGTTTTGGAGACAAACGTGGCCACCATTTTTTTTGCAACACTCCGTGAACGAACAATTTTTGTTGGCTTTAACTCATTTTCGAACACCCAAACTCGTGACTGGTTTTTTGTTTCGGGTTCGTACGCGTATATCCAAGATTCGTCACCTGATACGATGTTGTAATACAGCATTTGAGGATCCTGCGTGGAATCTTTCGAGAGTTCTGACGCACCAAGTAACGCGAGCCGCTTTTTGCTCTTCACAGAGCGAATGCGGTATCCATCGGGATAACAACTTTTTTACACCTAATTGTTCATGCAAAATTATTTGTATTTGACTCATGCCAATGTCTAAAGTTGCCTGAATTTCGCGGTATGTCACATGTCGATCTTCCTCAATCAGCTTACGCACAGCATCAACGTTTTCTTGGGTGACTGCAGTTTTTGGACGACCTTGACGGAGATCATCACTGAGCTTGACACGTCCACGTTGAAATTCAGCAAACCAGCGAAATTGTGGTTTTGGATGGGGCTTCATCACCAAATGCAGAAATCATCCGGTCAACACACTGTTTTTGTGTTAAACCACTTCGAAAGTCATATTAAATCATCGCTCTTGAATTTTCTCGAGTTAATTCCATTTTCTCAACGACTAAACAAGTTTGACAAAACCTTGTGACAAGACCGAGAATCTTTTTTAAAATAATAAATGGAATTCGATTTTTAAAACCAAGGAGTTTTCAATTAAAAAGATTTTAATATGACAGGAACAGTGGAAATATTCCATTCCCGATACTTTTAGTGCAGCCCTCGTAGTAGAAAAACTATTGGATTCTACCTAAAATTTTGTCTCCAAATGAATTTTATTTTTTTATATTCGGGGAACTTACAGCTAACTTAAAAGGTATTACAGTGTTTTCGTGAACCCGTTATAAGGTTACTCCAGAAGACCAAATAATTAGTAAAACTTTGTATCCTAAAATTTCCAGCAATAAAACCATACTGCTGCCGATCGCCGCAACTAACAAGTGCCGTAAAGCGTCTCTGTGCGGCATTAGCAACGTTGATACGACTGTGCGACGAGATCACTGCTTTGAGCTTGCGAGCTGATGCCAGTAATGAGGAACTAGATACTTCGGCTGAAGCGTTGTCGGCAGAGTATGTCAGCTCAGTAGTGAAAGGGGTGACGGGTGCTGTCGAAGAAGTGTCGGGGCTGGCTCAGCAACACATGACGCGGCCCGCGCTTTCCCCACGCCCCGCACTCGTCTCGCCGCGGTCTTCCACACAAAGGAATTCCTTGCCAGGTGCGTTATTAATTTCTGTTGAAACGCTATCATACATAATAGAGCCTCTATTACAAAATCACTGTGATGGAACTAATCAGTTCCGCTAATTAAATACAACGGCTAAATTCTTAGCTATCATTTAGCTGCTCATAAATACTTTGTAGTTTATTGCAGCAAAACCAACAATCTTTAACTGTTTGATACATAAATTAGATTAAGAAAATATGCGTTTTATATTTTAGATGAAATTTTAAATGAAACGTTTGTATCTATAGAAGAAATTTTAATTAAAAACAAACGTTTTTGTGTGTGTTTTTGATGCCAAACAATTTGAAAGAACAATATTACGTCTGTTTTAGATATTCCGCTGACGCCGAAGGAGCGGTCTTCGCTGACAGGCGAGGCGGGGTCGGAATCCAGTGGTATTCGCGCGTCGCACTCGTCCGAATCCGTGCTGGACGCGCCCGATTCACCTCCACCTAAGCCCGCCAGGCCCAACCGGTCAGTACAACATATTGGAAAAATTATTTATAAACCCACACAAAGTTTAGTTTCCGCTACAACTTTCATGACATCTTCAATAGCAATAGTTATTCTGAAATCAACCTAATTGACACTCGTGCAAAGTTGATGTTTATTTAAGTGGAAATAACGTATATTGAAAACAAAGATTTGAATAAGCTTTACACTTTTACTTCAAGCTAACATCGACGCGCCAACAAACACTACTCAAACGTGTAAACTACGTGAAAGTCACTCACAATAGCACATACAGTATTGATGGATCGCGTAAAATTTTATGGCGACACTATAACACTTTAAAAGTATCGTGGCCCCGTTAGCTTCAGATGCTTAGAACGCAGGATTCAATATTAATTACTGTATTGGGGTTATTGTTTAATTGCGTATGTTTTCAAATCAACTGTACGCAGATTAATCCTAATTGTTAATTTCAAGGATATTGGTGTTAGATTAGTGAGATGGTATGTAATCTTGGTTTGATAGTCTAAATATTAACGAAGCCTATTCAATGGTATGGTCAGTGAGAGTGCAATGTGTGTTTGCAGGAAAATCGAGTTGGCCCCACCTCTGCCGCCTAAGCGTAAGTCGGCGAACGACAACTCCCTACTGGCTCTCTCTATTGATAGGTTAGTTGATGGTTCAACTACGCTACGCTTCGAAAGCTTGTTATCACTTTCATGCGTACTTAGGTACTATTAGATACATTCATGTTTTAATTTATGATTTAGAACTTTAATTCTAATTTACTTTGCAAAATGAATCATTTTTGTTTGGCAAGCACTGGAAGCACTGCACAGACTTGGTTAAAAAATAGCACCAATGTAACATAGTTCTCGTTTTGTACTTTTGCAGACTGTCTCTGCAATCTCACAGCAGCGGCTCGCTGGATTCGATGCTGAACGTGTCAAATGATGAAGAGAGGAACGCACACGACTCCACGAATCACGACCACGTGTTCGTCACGCCGCCTAACTTAGATTTAGTTGGTTAGTATCAATATACTGATTAACTTATGAATTATCTAAGAATTGTGGGTGTAGACAGACAGGGGTCGATAGATGCCGACCGTCGCCTAAAAATATGTTCCCTCAAATATCGTATTCTCAAAATACGCTACGACGACGCCTTGATCAACCGCAGTTACTTTGCACCCTTAGATTTCCAGTTCATAACGATGTGTCCCATCGTTATTCGACAAGGCATATATTATGCTCCTGTGCGCCCATTACTACATACTGTGATCAACGTGGAGAATAGGCGCCTAGTATAAGGAAGTTTTGTTGTAACAACTCGAGCAGTAAAAAAAAAAAACGTTTTTAATTGCTTTGTAAGAAAACCCGAATGAGTAAGAGGGTTAGGTGACTCAGTTGCACAGGTGGAGGACTTTGAGCATTAACAGCTGCGAATAGTTGATTACTAAGAACGTATTCGTAATGACAATTATTACGTTATAGGCATGTGCAGTTGCAACAACGTCAACGAGATGCGCACGTCGGTGGAGTCGCAAGAGTCGCACTTGAACTCGACTCACGCGCACGCCAATTCCAACCACAATCGGTAAGTCTAATTTAATTACGCTGATAATAAGTTGCGCTTTGTCAAATAAGTTACAGGAAATACAGCCAGAAAGAAAGTGGTGTTTGAAAAAATCACGCGTTACGTCACTTTTTCACGCGTTAACGGATTTCGATTAAATTTGGCACATAGGTAGACCATGACCTATCCTATTATAGGATACTTTTATCCGGATAGTACGTTCCCGCCAGTATTAAATATAATACAACATATTTTGTATGTCTGCTGTCTGCCAACTCCATAAGTAATAATAATTATTATTATAAACATAATAAATATAATTTTCCTGTGTACAAGTTGGGTCAATGTTTATCTCTGACACTCTTATATTAATAATTCTCAACTATATTGGTTTGGGAACAATGACAGGTAATTTTATTTGCGTATCATTTTTCAAAGTTTCTCCAACGAGTCCGGGTTTGTGTCAGTCGGCCATGCAGAGATGTCTGCTGAGCACAGTTTTACATCTTCGTTCTCTTCACATCACTACACGAGCCATGCGGACAGGTAAGCTCCTTTGTATCTCACCTATTTTTCCCCAGTTTACCAGACTTTCCTACTGTTTTTTTGCACATCCGTTTTTAAAACACCTCTTACATTTTTAATAATCACTCTTTTCTCTTATCTTCTTCATGTTCCTGGTTTCTGTGTTTTAGAGACGTTTAATATACTTTGAGTGTGATAGAAATAAAATAACATTTAAAATGATTAAATTAAATGTTATTCAATCTTTGAACGTCTATTTATAGCAAAGTATATTAAATATCTTAAGTATCATGCTTCCTGTTATTGTTTTTGCAGTATTTTTAACAGTACAGACTGTGTGACCGAAATGAAGTGCACACTACAAAGCTTTGAGAGCCGCATGAATGTATCCAATATGAACAGTATAACCACGCACCATTCTTCAAAGTGAGTGTTCCTCTGTTTTACCACACACAACACCCTTATAACCTGATTTTTATAACTGCGCCGGTCAACGTCAAAATATTACAGTGTATGTGGTTTAAATAATAACAAAAACAATTTAACGAATAATAAGATAGAACTGTGGAGACGATACGAGTTGTGTAAGCCGTATTAAGAGGCGTCGGGGCACTGAGGAGGTAACCGGGCGGGTGAATAAAAATCGAGTTATACCTGTAGTATAAGAACTTGCTTGCTTTTGTTTTTGACATGTGATTAAATCCAATTAAAATTGTTTAAATAGTCTTAAAATTAACACACATACCACCAGTTATAAATTTTATTCACATTCTAAAATAACATTCCATTCGTGGCACAAACACAAATAACTAGCACTGATAAAATCTTTTAACTTGACGTGCACAGTGATTCTACCTACAATTTAACATACTTCGGTACATTAATTTCGTTACTTACTCAAAACATCGCAACACGGTATAAATTACATCACCAAGGACGCACCGCGGACTAACCAATTTAGTTGTTTATTTTCGTAACTTAGTTGTTTGCGCCCCAGACTGGCGAGCATCACCTCAGACGAGAACGAGACGCCGCCCGAACTGCCCGTCAAGACGCGTCGGAACATTCGCGTCGACGTGCAACAACATTTCCCAACCGTCGAAATCAGGTGATTAGCACACGCAACCTTGAGGCCTATCGCCGTCTGTCGTAAACGTGGTGGAGTGTGTTCATGGTGCATAACATTGGCTGCCCGCAGGCCGTCGCCGCTGTGCTCGCTGCACGGCGAGGCGCGGCCGCACACGCTGGCCGTGCACCAGCCGCCCCGGCCGCCGCCGCTGCCACTAAAGAAAAAACACAGTCAGTATACTTTTTGTCAAACTTTTTAAGCACAATCCTGAAAAAAAAAAAACTCCAATGTAAACTACTTGACCCAGTCTTGGTGGCGGAACGAAATGGTTCGTTTTAATAAATAAAAAACGATTAATATAACTTTTTAATTCAATTACTAACTACAAGTTCTTGGGAATGCCTGTATAAGTTCTCCACATTTAATATCAATTATGGGTGTAAATAGTATACTGTCAATAAATGAAAACTGCGAATGTATTCTGTACACTGTCACATTGTCAATGGCACTTCATGTTTGTATGTTAACATAAACAAGTATTGTTTTTATTTGTATGTGATTAATGAGAATCTATAAATGCTTCCAATATTCACTCAATTGTTCTGTGACTTTGTAAAATTCCTTTGGTCATTGTGATTTCTTGGGCGCTATGGTATATGAATGATAATGTTATGTGTGGGGCTATAACGGCATGTTTGTCTGTTGTGCCGGTGCGGCGCGGCAGTGTTCCAAAGCGTCGCGTACAGCGGTGAGTGGATCTATGCATGTAAAGCGCTATTTAGCTCCGAAATAAAACATTTTCTTTGAAAATGCAAGCATACGTGTTTCATTATGTTTTAGACATAAAGGTCCACTCCATGAACGGACATGTTGGAGACTCATCAGACGCGCTTTAGCAGTCAACAAGCTTCTTGTCACTTACACTAGCAAAACTAGGCGCCAATTTCACTCGATGTTTGGAGGCTCTGCCATGAATATTCAAACTTATTTATGTCCGTATTACGTACTTTCTTTCCGTGATAAGGTATTAAAGAGTTGCTATCATGGTGGACGCCTTGCTTGCTTTCCACGTGCGAAATGACGGCGTTTGTACGAATGAGCTTCGCAGCTTACATGCGTTGGTTAACAACAGCGGAACTCGGTTCTTGCCGTAGTTAATTATCACCGAAGATGAGGAATGTATTTAGCGCTTCATTACGATCATGTGTTGTTGCTGTTTCATGTTTTAATATGACTGTATTTCTTCGGAAAACACATTTTCGCCTACGCTCTTAGTGTATCAGATCATCTTTTTGACTAACTGTAAGGTGTATTGTAATTAAACAAGTATTGATTTTAGAATTAAAAAGATAAGATAAGATAACTTTTATCATTCTAACTAAAAGAATATTTACGTTCGCCAAATTATTAATTTCGAACATTACAATCGTCAAATGAAATACAGTGTTTAATTGAAGTACGCCTTGTGATATCATAGTAGAGTGATGTATAACTGATGTGATTATCTGTTTAGTTATGGCGTACATGGAGATGTTCGGGAACTGCAGTCATCCGCCGAATGCTCCCGGAGCTGCAGCACCACCGGACATGTTCCGTCACTCGATACACACGTATAATGTAGCCAGGTAATTAGAAAATAACCCAACGTTTTAGACATCCACTTGCACTTAATACATTCAGCGCTAAACATGATATTGTGAGAAATAATGTGTATAATGAGAAAGCGTGGTTATCAATGCTCCTGCCTTCTCTGTATGAGAAGAGGCCTTTGCCCTGCAGTGGGACAATAGTAGGCTGTTATTATTACCCATATAATATTGTGGTGCTCTGTCAATTCTACTTTAAGCAATTCAGCTGAATAAAACCATGTTTTTAATTCGATTGGCGTTAAATGTTGTCTGTGATCTGTGGTGCAACTGAGCCTTTCATTTTCGTTAGGCCGTGCAATAAAACACAGTCAACATTTCAACCTATTATTTAAATTTGTATTGTTCATTGTGCAATTAATGTCTAACTTGACGACTCGGTGATGAGTAGTTAACAGGTATAAGATGTTCTTTAATTTACATTTATAACCTTTTTTTAGTGCCAAACAAATCGGCGACGGCGCCATAAGTATGCAACGTCAACAAGTACAGCGCTCTATTGCGCAGTCGTTCACTGTCCAACACTTTGGAAACCCACCAATGAGGTATGCAAGCTACGTATTTATTTTCCTTACGCTATTTACCTAACTTACACAATAGTGATGTTGACTAGAGAAAAAAAACTATTTAGTCCGTCAGATAGATAATGAAAAAACTATTAGACACGTATTTTTTGCTTATTATTAAAAAATGGTTCAGATAAAACGCATTAAAGTTGAGGAGTGGGGGCTCGCTACGTCACAAGTCGGTATAAAATTTACCGGAGAGTGACGTCATGCCACATTTTAACTGTACTGCTAATCTTTTGATTACGTAAAAAAATAAAAAAATACGAGTCCAATATTTTTTAATAACCTACCTGAAGGAAAAAATATTTTTTTGCTAAGGTCCGTATTAAAACAATATCGATTATAATTTTTTCTGTAAAAGAATTTAGACCTTTTTTCGAAACCCCTTACTAAACTAAGCATTTGGTTTTTGTTTCATGCAAATTATTGTAACATGAGCAAAGAATATAAACGTTCGCTATATTGATTACTATATTGTGTTCTTTAGTAGCGGCTCAGAAGATAGTGTGAACATGAGTGGCACTAGTCCCATCCCGCTGGAGCCGCCCCCGGCTCTGCCGCCTAAGATGAACAAGAGTAAACAGGTAACTACTACATTATTTAAATTATTGGCTGAAGTTGTACAGTCAACCGAACGTCCTTAGAAACCGAAACGAAACCCGGTTTTACTGCTTCAAAATAAAGGCGCTATAAATTGATACCATGGATGTGTTGTTGACTGTACAGTGCGCGTCACGTAAAAAGAACGCTGGTCTTTTACCTGCGCACTGAGCGATTTATCGATTCCAGCCTATTCCATAGTACTACGTAGCTAATAAAGTACCTATTATGATTCTACAATAAAACAATTACACTTATATTATAAAACCAATACACTAGTACTTTAGGATGCAACTGTATCCGTGCGCAGACACATCCCCTGACTGTCACTTAGCGTTCTTTTTACGTGACGCGCACTGTAACACGAGTGTACATTGCAGTGCCGTATTTCTGAACACTTATTTCTTTGCAGCTCTCAGTGAATTCAAGTAACGAGCTATTGCCTCCCCCATCGCCGCGGCCGTCCTCACACAATAGCTCCGCTGATGAAACCGTGTTGAATAATGTAAGTTAAATTGAAGGTTTTAAGTTTTATGGTCTGATGACTATAGATTATATACCTGGAATATAATTTCAATCCATTTTTGTTCTATTTTAAATTTATCAGGTAGTTAGTGCCTATTCCGATAGTGTGAAATAAGGCTAATTAGGGCCCAAATGAGCCTTAATTGATATTTAATTGCTCAAAATCATGATGGCATCTTGTTTCAGAATTCTGATGAATCATTTACAAGTACTACAGCACCCGCACCCGGAAAGTTCCCGCTTGAAGATGAGTTGGAAATGCTTGTGCAACAACCGCCGTCACCTTCGCCTGTGCCATCGCAGGTAATGCATACATCGATTCAATACTTTAATTATCAGATGAAGAGAGAGAAAAGATATATACTTTTATTATCATTGTATTAGAGGAGCGAAGGCAGCACGGAACCCGCACCGGCTACAGTGGAAACCAACAGCGAGCCTCCTCAGGCCGACCCTGACGACATCATCCTTCAGACTGACATCAGCTCCTGGCTGGTCCTCAAGGGGCCCAGCAAGGACGGGCCCGAGGTGCGCGGCGGGCAGCCCGACGCACTCATCGTACTCGCCACCAAAGCCACCAAAGGTCAGTCTCCTGTCAAAATATCATGGATATGGGATCATTAACTTTTTTGACGATAAGCATCATCCTGAATGGTTGACATGAAATTAAAGAATATCCTAAATCATCTCATTATTTATTCATATGGTGGTAATAGGCATGAATGCATTTTGGATACCGGATATCATATACTTTTAAAGATAATACAGATTAATCAGTAATACAGATTTCCCATCGATTTTGGATTTAACATAAAACCACCACCATAAAACCTGTAACTATATCTTTATCTAAGTCATGTCTTATCATTGCTTCTAACCTCTCAACTGTCATGCTTTCACATTACAGAAACGGACGAGTGTAAGTGGTTGAAACATTCTTTTAATGGGGCTGGAAGTTTTACTGGTTTTTATTTTTACTAATATTTGGATGCTTGTCGAATGTTGCTTCGAGTAGCCTTGAAAAGTGTTTTGAGTGGTGATGTTGATAATTCTGCGCTGATTGAAACACTGAATGAAAATAATTTACTAATTAGCTAAAGCACACAGCTCTGTCGAGACAGAAGTAATGTATTTTTACAAAATACGTGACATATTTTCATGTTATGGTGTTACAGGCTGAGCTAAGCAGCCGTACAAACGTATTTTGTATTATTAAACACCAAAGGCTTAGACGTAGTTAAGCGCTGCGCAAACGAACTTCCGCTTTGGCTTCAGCAGTATGTAGTTTTGAAGTAACATACGTTTTTGAAGAATAAAATTATTTTAAAAGTACACCATAGTTTTATGGCAAAATATATCGATTGGGTTACTAAAGTTATACTCAAAAATATGTTACAAGCTTTGGTTCTGCTTTTGACGTATACTACTCATTTTGACTGTCTTTGTCGGCTCAAAATTGGGTAGTATAATGTACCAAGAAGTTTACAGGTAAAATGCTCGAGTCTCAGTCACAATGTCTTGTCAAGGGTCTTTTGCAACTCGAGAGTTGTATTGATGATTCTAATGTATATAATTTTGTAAATACATATTTTTCATGGTCGCAAATTATATTTTGATCAACATAAATCCTAACACTGACCTGCAAATTGCAAAAAATGTAAAAAAAAAATGAACTTCGCGGGCTACCTTATCGCATCTCCCTTTTATAGGAAGGCTCGTATAGTTCTGCTATCGCGATTACCGGCAGGTAGCACACCACACAACGTATGTAATGGGTTCGAACCTGTTGCGACAACGCGAATATCCATGGGCATAGTAACTGTGGACTCCGTCATTATCTGTAAACTACTGTACCGGTGTCCGTGTGTACTGAGTGCCACCTGTCCGCGCAGACTTCACGTACCAGGAGGCGTTCCTGGCGACGTACCGCACGTGGGTGTCGCCGGGCGGCCTGCTGGCGCGCCTGGTGCGGCGCGCGCACCACTACCGCCCGCGCGCGCACGAGCTGCGCTCCACGCTGTGTCTGCTCACGCGCGTCGTCGCAGACCTCACGTGAGTTGATCCACACACAACGTCATCATCGTTTTCTTCTTCGTCTTCATCTATATACAACGTGTCCGAAAATTCAACGATAAGCTGGCACCAGACGGTGGACCTGGTCATCACTACCCAAGAAAAAATAATGAAAAAAAAAAAACAATAAATTTTTGGAAATTACAAAACATAGATTGAAATCCTTCGGAAATTGATTGTCAATCAAAATGATATAGGCATTTTTTCCTAGAGTATTATACCATTTTGGAATCTTGATTAGTTGCGTCAATTTTTTTTTAAACTTGCCATTGTAGTGTTCATACTTTTTTTTTACACCACGACGACTGTTACGACTGTGACGAAAGTGGACTGAAAGTAAAAAACTTAGAAAATTTTAAGGAAAAAAATAATTTGGATTGATTTTTGTGTAAAAGCTTCAGACATTCTGGGATTTTTAAGGGTTGTGGTGGATAGCAGTGCTACTTAGGTTGCCGATAGGGAAAAAAAATACAGAAATATTAGAAAAATTGTGGTCATGGTAGTTAAAAATATCTTAAGAGGTGTAAATTTCCGAAGGATTTTAATGTATTTCTTGTAACTTCCAAAAAAAATATTATATATTTTTTTCATTATTTTTTCTAGGGTAGTGATGAGCAGGTCCACCGTCTGGTGCCCGCTTATCGTTGAATTTTGGGACATGTTGTATACAAATATTATAAACTAGCTGACCCGACACTCGTCCTTTCAAAATTTCAATATGGTCTTGAGTTCATACAAAAATCTCATAGAAAAAAGGATGTTCAGTTTTTCCCGAATATGGACATTTGCTTATCCTAAAAACCCTTAGAGTATATAACACTGGAGAAGCCTTACGAACACTTCCCCTCTGTAAAAGTATAAGAACAAATTTTCTAGTACGTTCGTAAAAACTACTTTCAAATCGATTCTAACGCACTTCGTGAATCGTTTTAAAGGCGCGCGGAGCTCCGTGAAAATGCCTATTTGTACTGTTAAAAAGCGTTCAAATACGTCAAATTTACCTAAAGAACTGAATAACTTTCTAATTAAATTTATAGAATAAAAATAATAAAATATTTATAGAATAATTTTTTTTTTCTAAGATTTAGTCATATTTTTATTGAAATTTAAAATGCTAACCTCATAATACAATTCGATTTTTCATTCGATTCAACCATGATTCAATATAAAACGCAGCATGAATCGAGTATTTTCCTCACGTTGCTTCTGTGACGTCACCGAGTCTCGCTACATCTCGTTTTTATGTTCGTAAAGATCAAAATACTTTTCTTTTGCATTACGAAAATATACGTCAAATTAGCAAAAGTTACACGCACTTGACATGCGATTATGTCCTCTTGTAAAAATGTTAACGAGACTACCGTAGTGTTGAGGTCATGTTTGAAACCAAAATTGACATGTCGATAATTTCCTAGTAAAAATTACTTTTATAATTTGTTTATGTCCATTGAAGTGTTTGTATATAAAAAAATCAAATATTGAACTTGATCTAATTTTTTATTGAGATTACTTATTTATTACAAATTTAGTTACTTTTATTTAATTGAAGTAATTTTCTCTTCTTATTAAAATGTAACTATTTTATGCAACAGCTGTTTTATTTCTGGGTTCAAGCAAAATTCCGAATGAATATCGATATCGATAAAAATAAAAAATATGGTACGGACTTCTCTATCCGGGCGAGCAGCTATTGTTGTTTTTGACAGTAGCTACCCCGTCCCCCGCAAAAAGTGACAGACTTTTTTGTTCGGAATATTGCGCATATGGCTTCTCCAGTGATATATACTCTAAGTAAAAACCATATTGAGAAGCAGTGGCGAAAGCCTAGGAATACACGATTTCTACCGGCTTTCTTTCCGAAAAGTAGGTTCATAAGTGGTAAGTTTACAAAAACGTAAAAAAAAAAAACATATTGTCCAGCCGCTCTCAAGTATACACTTACCAACAAACAGCATTTAATTTTTATTTAAGTAGATAGATTAAAGTCGCTGTTCGTGTCTTGTATGTGTGACCGCGTTGTTCTTCTATTCTAAATACGCAATGGATTTGATTTTCACTATCATTTAGAGAATTTATTCTGGAAGATTTATGTGAACTACTAATAAAGAATTCCCGATGTTTTGTCAAGTCGTAAAAACAGTTACAAGCAGGGATGGGTCGCTAGTTCTACATATTATTTTTTATTTTATTATATTGTATTTATCTAAGGGTTGGAGAGACTTTTGCCGACTATTTTTTAATTCTGTGTAATGTGTAATAGGGGGCGACCATATTGCCACTAATCTGGCACAAAGCCAGACTCACTAAACCTAATCACACTTTACCCGACTGGCATCAAACCCAGGACTCTTGGGTGTCGCGCTTGCGATCGGTAGACTCAAAAAAAAAAAAAAAGACTTGAAAAAAAAAATCACACAAATGCAAACAAGCCTTTTAGCAATTCATTAATTTAATAACGATGTTGCGTTTGTTTCCAGGATGTCCGATTTGGATTGCCCGCTGATGCAGGAGATAATGGAGTTTATTTACTGGCTCGTGGACGCTGAGGAGCTGATCATAGCGAAGGCGCTCAGGCAGATTCTAGTCGACAAACAGAAACAGCTTCACTTCCAACAGGTGAGTTCAGTCCCAGTTAACGGTTTTTTTTTTCATTTATATAGAGTCAATTTAAATTAGTTGACGAAACTTCACAGACGATGATTAAACAAAAAGTTTAAATTTTCTAAACTCTTTCAAAACTAATAAAAAAAAAGGTATGAAAATTGTATTATGTCTATGGTGTGAGGCAACAAAAGCGACTAAATCTTATTTTGTTATAGACTAACAACAGATACGAGTACGAAAATCCCTGCTTCGGTAGCGTATCAACGCGTCGTGACACTCTCCTCGACTTCAAAGCGACGGAGTTGGCCGAACAGATGACGTTGTTAGACGCCGCGTTGTTCGTGCGCCTCACTACCGCAGAAGTATTGCTGTGGCCGCGCGACCAATCAGAAGAGAGCTCGCCTAATCTAACGCGGTTCACGGAACACTTCAATAAGATGAGCTACTGGGCACGCTCTAGGATTTTAGAACAGGTTCGTGGTGAAAAAGTTGAATTTTGTGCGAATTTTGCAAACTTCTGTGTGAGCTCATGAATATCTTCCTAATCCTAACTAATATTATAAATGCGAAAGTGAGTTTGTTTGTTTGTTACACTTTCACCCTAGACCATGGGTAGACCATGACGTGGGTTAGGACATAGGATACTTTTTATCCCAATATTCCCCCGGAATCGACACTTATGCAGGTAAAACCGCGGGGCGCAGCTAGTCTAAGATAATATCAATAAACTACTACAGTAAGAGCGGAAAAACTCGCCTGGGGAAATTCTACCACCTTATTCTTGCCGCCAGGCAGCATTCTATTTTGAAGGGTATGAGTCCCGGTATAATTACTACATGAGACAGCTTTCTCTCTAAGTGGCAACGCACTGCGGACGATCAAAACCATCTGCCGTTGTTAGAAATTCGATTACATTCTCAAAAACTTAAATTACAGGAGGAAGCCCGCGAGCGAGAGAAATACGCTAGCAAGTTCCTGAAAGTAATGAAGGCGTTACGCAAGATGAACAACTTCAACTCGTACCTGGCACTCGTATCCGCGCTGGACTCTCCTCCCGTGCGGCGCCTCGGCTGGCCACGTTCCATTGTAGACACGCTGCACGACTACTGCACCATCATTGACTCGTCGTCTTCCTTCCGCGCCTATCGCCAGGCGCTCTCCGAGACGCAGCCGCCCTGCATACCCTACATGTATGTTCATTATATTATTATTCATGTAGTTTAAAGCATCTTTTACACGATAAGTGCGCCTACGAGGTTTGCATGGACATTCCCCCCTCTTAAAGGTCGAGAAACTTCTCGTATAAACGGAGCATTCAAAATGTATTCGTCAAATTCTTGCATTCCAGTATTGCACTATATGTAAGACATAATGTCCTAACATACGAGTATAATGCAATAATGCTAAGCTAGTTAACGCTAGCAACATTTTCATAAATATGTTTGTTGTTTTTTTTTTGCAGTGGTCTAGTCCTTCAAGATCTGACTTTCGTTCATATCGGCAATCCGGACCTCCTTCCAGAAGGCTGCATAAATTTCACCAAGAGGTGGCAGCAGTATCACATCATGGAGAATATGAAGAGATTCCATAAAGAGTGCGTAATCCATATATACATAGTTTGTTCATTTGATTATTTTGACTCTGTAAACTTGTAAAATATAAAAAAAATCGTGTGCGGTCAGGGACCCTATTTAAAATAAAAACGAAATTTACGCAGCCGCCATATTGGATTTACATTTTAACGTAGCTATCGGCTTTACTACCCTCGAAAAGAATGAAAACGACACCCATGAAGAAACATTTGAAAATTTTCGCAGCCCCCTTTTGGATTTTCATTTTGACCAAAGGTAAACGCAAACCATAACGCACAACACAACGCATAACGCTTTTTCGTTACGTGGCCATTTCTACCGGTTTACTCCTACCGCAAGTAGATATAAGAAAGATTATATGCTCGGTAGTTGAAAATGTATGGGAACCTGGTGTTTCCAGTTTGTCCCTATCATCTCGCCACAACTACACAATATGCAGTTCAGTAAAACCAATAGATACGAAGTCGCGCACACACTCACAATTCATAAATCTGAACGTACTACACATTCAATTATAAACCTTATCCCATCAAACACAGGTGCATTTACCATGCACCGTACAACTTATACGAGAACATCGGTCACTATTGTTGTGCTGTGCAAAAGCCATTTATTTTACACTAGCTTTTGCCCGCGGCTTCGCCCGCGTGGATGTAAGAAAATATCCCACGGGTACGTACTACCGGGATTAGTTAGATCATACCTAATATCCGAGGAAAAGTCGTTGATTCCTACCGCTGCGCCCGCCTTGTTGGCAACCATAATTATTTTGTCACGCGTAATTTTGAATCTGTGATATCTTTTAAAGTATTCATTTGAATGATATGATGTCAAGGCATATTTAAATCTAAATTAAATGCCCAATTTAAATAACATATTTTATTGGATAAGGATAAATAAAATACCGGTCAAAATAGCTTCGGAAATAACAATGAAATTTTTATCAAATTCTGAAAGATCAAAATGGTTACTGTAGGTCATCCTTAGAAGATAGACATATGCTATCGCGGACTTTATTTTTGAACTTTTTAAGATCTACAATTCTGTAAAAATATAAATTTGATGTATCTCTTACGGCTTACGCGGCGCACGCCAGTAAAGCTCCCAGTTGGCATGACTTTTTCCGACATCTTCGACAATAATCGTCATATTTCAGCCAATTTACACAAAACCTTAATGTATTATACACAAAAACCTTCCTATTGAATCACGCTATCTATTAAAAAGAAACCGCATCAAAATCCGTTGCGTATTTTTAAAGATCTAAGCATACATAGGAACAGACAGCGCGAAGCGACTTTGTTTTATACTATGTAAAGATATACGCTAGTGATTGACTAAATCGGAAAGTTATTGGTTCTCCCATTTTTTTTAATTGTATTAATCATTTTTGGGGTTCCTGAAAATAAAAAAAATAAAAAACTATAAATATAATAATTATATGATATAAATAAACAAAAGGTAGCTAAGAAAAAAATGCTAATCAAAATCAAAAAATTTAAACAGTATGAGAAAATCACCAAAATGAGTAAAAAACATGATTTCACATCGGTCTTCCAAACGGGCTATAACGGTTGACAAATTAAAGAATGAACTTTAATAGTATGTAATATAAATTCATACGGCAATCGACTTTGTTGTCGATGGCCTACGTTAGTGGATGTGTACAAGCACATTACTAACTCGTCGCAAGATACAGCGGCCGTACTACGTGATGCAACCGCATAATTAAAATATTGTTTTCAGATTTTTACATTGCTTGTCCAGTCACTTAGCGACAAACTTAGGTAGTGGTTAAGAAGCAGTGTATTTACTGCAAAAATAGTACAGTCGCTGTGTTATATGAAAACAAAAATAACGTAGTAAAGGCAAGAAATATTTTACGATTTGTTGTTAATGTTGTCACGATCGCGGTCGAAAGCGCTACTAATTCGCGGAGACGGCCATTTGCCTATGACATGAGCATCTTGATCACGACGGACACAGACACGTGCTATGCGAATTCTCCTGTTTTTTATATTTCTATGGAACTTTCGTCTGCAGGCAGTACAAGTACAAGAAGAACGAGCGTATCCTGGCGATGTTCAACGAGTTCGACGATGTGCTGAGCGAGGAGGCGATGTGGCAGGTGTCGGAGAGCATCAAGCCGCGCGGAGGGCGAGCGCGCGCCGCGCCGGCCGCGCACGCGCCGCCCGCGCACGCCGCCGCCTGACGCCGGCTGGCCAGCGGTGCGTATACGGACGTTGACTTTCTGCAAATGTACACCAATATGTGTTTTTGCAAAAATTCAGTTTGCGCTACAACTTCAAATGTTGCAACTTTTTCAATAGTACTTCTGTCTAGTCATTTTAAAATCAACTTAATTTACAGTATTATAAAGTTGATAATTTATTTGATTCATAACACAATTTAAAACAAAGATTTGAATATGGAATGCACATTTGACGAAGCGAGACGCGACGCGGTTTTCGTCAAGTGACAATGAAAACCGCGCTGCGCTTCGCCAGGTGCACAAGACACGAATAAGATCCTGCTAAATTTCAATGTTTTCTTTTGCAGGTAAATTTTGAATCCAAAGAATTTGAAGACGGAATAGGATATTAAACGAGTCGCTTGATTTGTATGTCGAGGAGATATATTAATTTAGATAAATTGTGATTATCTGTCCTAAAAAGGCCTAATTAATATTAGTGTATTTATTAATTGTGCGATTTTCTCGACTGTGATTGAACCGAGTGTGACGCGTGGAGCGGTCGGTGCGACGAGGATGGAGGTGCGCTTACGATTACAACGCTTTTCATGTGCAACAAATGATAATAATCGAGTAAATATAATTTCTATCAGTATTTAAATCGAATAACTGTCGTCTATTACATATCAGCATGTGACTTGCATAGTGTACTAAATGAAACGAGCGACGCCTTGGGTGTTTAGAGTAAAGTCCTTGAACCATCTCGTTGTTGTATTTGCCATTGATGTCATTATACATTATTGAGTAAGCCAGCTTCGGAAGTTAGCTTTCTATACATCGAATTAGAGGAAACTTTTTGAAGTCTTAGGAATGGTAGCAGAACTACTGTTTGATCATAGTGACTTAGTCGATATAAGCATTTCGAGTGTATTCATTTTTAAAGTCGTTTATTGTTCACCGTGTTTGAATAACATAATTATAACGCGTAAGTAAGTACCTATAGGAAATGGGACAGTTCATTTTAGTTTTAGTCGAAAGTTTATATGCCCGCTTCAAAACTCAAATTTCGCCTCAAAGGGGCTTCCATACATTTAAATAGAATGAGAAGTTTTAATACCCCTAAACAATATGACCTGTCATGAAGTTTTAAAATAGGTACGTTATATTTTTGTATTAAAGTATACCCTCTTAGTAAAGCATTATGATATAAACATATCATTTTTAAATGTGTGCCAAACTTTGAAACCAACAGAAATGTCCCATTTCTATACTTAGTACAAGTAATTACTTAATAAGTACCTAAGCGAAAATGTGTATCTAAAATTTGTAGAAATGCTCTAATGGTACAAAGTGGCAACAAAGACTCACATTTAAATATACTTAATTGCTTCACACAGAAAGCAAGTATAGAAAAGTTAAATATAATTAATATCTTGCAACATTATTAGGCTATAATTGACCGTCGATGGGAAATACTACTTATAGGGAGTCTATTAGACGTTCGTGAACGCATTGAAATGCTAATATAATACATAATGGACTTCAATCATTTAATAATAAGTAGTTCATACTTTCATATGAGACTCGTCTCTAATATTTTTATGAGAAAAGATGACGCTGTTCAAACGCGTCAATGCCATTTCATTCTTGTTGAAGTATTACTGTTAATGCAATATTTTTGTGCATGCTCTTAAAGTATTCATATGAATTTGATGCATATTTTATTTTTGATATTCAAAAACTTTTTCCTATAGGTTGCTACCTGCAAGGAAGCTAACGAATTACATACTTTTGAGATGTATACTTATTTACATTATTCTTCAGTGTTTGCGTAATTTTACTATAATGTAAGATTTAGATACAACGCTGCTAGCTCTGAAGCTACAAGTAGCTAGGTATTGTACGAAACTTTGGATAAATATTTAAATTCACTTGATACTTGATAGTCTCATGTTCACAGTAATCGCATTTTTTTAATAGATAATGGTAGGACAAATTCGAATAGTGTAATATAATCAACGTTTAATTTGCCTTAAGACGATCGAGTCTTCAGTGAAATAGCAATAAAATTTAATTGTTGTTAGAATTGCTGCACAATTTGTGATACTAATCATGTAGCGTGCCGCTTACTACTCAGTCTTATTGACGTCCTGTACGCGTAGGCAATTGTATTAGAAGAATATTAGTAGTAAGCGTAATAAACCCCAATATGATAGTGTTGCTGAGGCGTGCCGTATGTTACTTACGTCAACGATTGTGGCCGAGCTGCCTCGTTTGTTGCGACCTGCGATTGTACGCGCAATATGTGTAATCGTGCTATTACTACAGTGTCTGTGTAACAATAGTAAAGATTTGAAACAAGCAATACCACTTTTATTACAGGCTAAGAATAACATATATTTGCATCGATCAGGTAGTTCGTATATTCAAAAGGAACATAACGTTCCATGCAATAATAACTAGACCAATATTTAGAATGTTTTACAGTGCTTTACTGAATTATGTGCTGATATTGTATTTTGTATGTAAAATATTTTGATTGATAGTTAAGTTAATAGGGTACGTTACCATTCTTTATCTGGTATTATTATTTATTTAGTGTATTATGAAAATACGGAGCGATTAACGGATATAATTATTATCTAAAGTATATTAAAGACTGCCTAAATTAATTATTCACTGTACTTGATGTGTAAATTAGAGAAATATTTAAAATGTCCCATTATGTCACCAAAGGATGTCTTATAAGGGTGGAGTTGCATCAAAGTTGATCTCTGATTAAAAAAAACACCTTAACACGTAAAGCTTTACAACTATGATATTATGTATCTGGTTTATCTATGAAAATCATTTAACTTTGATGCATGCACTCATGTGTGAGATTTCTAATCGCAAAGCAATGTAGCCTTGGCTTAATTTTACAATACACAATGATAATTTGTCACAATGTTCATATTTATTACATACATTATTAACGTATTCATAAGAAGTATAAAGATCACATTATAGTGAACAGCGTACATATTTTTGTTGTATTAGCAAGTTCAGTATTACGTTAAATTAAAGAAATGCCATAATCTTATGAATTGAATTAAATATTAGTATATTTTTATCTTTTTTTGGGACCGTTTTTTAAGTTTAATTCTTACTTTAAGTAAAGTTTTTTTATTACATATTATTATACTTAATTGTACATTTATTGAGTTAGTTGGTTTTAAAAAGTAATCAGAACCGCTGGTGTGTACAGTAATATTTTGTGTGTCAAGTTCTTTTTGTAACTATTTTGTAAAATAAATATAGCACTTTATTTACAACAGTTTATCTTTATCTTTAAAACCCAGTATCCCATTTAACCGTGACCCAGTCCTATGAGACATCACTTTGTCAGATCAAGCATTGTCTGCCTCGCGGACAGTTCTTTAATCAAAGTTTAACGTAGAGTATAAAATTAGCACATAAATGGGGAGGGACCGGCAAAGCCAAAGAGTGAAGCTAATAACAGATCACGCCACCTATGCCCGCCACCCTCGCTGGAAAATGGTATAGGTAACATTGATCTAAAATTCTAAATCATCGGTGGTAGGTACATCTTTATTATTACAATTCATTGCACTACATACAGGTATTATATTGAACAATTAAAATCATTATTTAAATAACACGTAAAAAGTGTGAAAAAGTGTGTAGGCGCTATAAGAAACGACGAATGGAATTAGTGAGACTCAAGTCCTCCTACAAAATGTCTCCGTATTCCCATTGCTTTCTTTTTAAACGTCTGGTGAAAAATCAAAATCGACGTTATCCTACAGAAAATGGCCACAACAAGACAAAATGAAACTTTATCTGAAAACAATTAACTGTTAAAGTAACAAATAGTACGTATCAAATTACGCATCGTAGACATTTTTATAGTAAAAATAAATTTTATATAAGTATATTTTTAAATTTATAATGGAAAACCAATTTTTTTTAAACTTTTGTGATGGTATTTCCATTAATATTTTACTTAGTTCGGAAGGCTGCTGTTATCAAAAACAATGTCTAGTGGTCAGATCGATAAAGAGTTCATAATATCGAGTCGAGAATTATTGAAATAAACAACCGTTTTCTTGGTCGCGAATAGTCGCAGTATAAAAACGCAACGGGAATAGTGATACAAGTAGTATCAGTATTACCATCAATGGGAAAGCTCAACGGGAATAGTGAGACCCCCGTTGCGTCGACGTCTTCCTCTACGAAAGTCGGAGTCGATCTGTTTGCCTGCAAACACTAGCCACAACATAATCACATCGCAACTACTAGCGACAACCCAACCACATCGAAATTTTGTAGTTACCACAACGCAACTGCAAGCTGCAGCGACACTATTCAAACAAAACCACTGCTAAGCCACATTTCGCCGCTGCGATGTGGTGTGATTGTGTAGTGTTTAACAGGTCAAAACAATCAAAATTACACCAACGATGATGCGTCACCTAGCGGAATAAATTGGTAGTGTCTCTCCCCATTGACTCGCACTCACTTGCAACTTGGACCATACCTACCAACTCGGATACGAGGTCCAACAATACAATTAAATCATGATTAAAAGACTATTGCTTCTACTTAGTATGTTCCATGGGTGCCCACGCTTACGCTACGCACGTGAATGTACTTAGCTTCGTCGTATGTATCTACGTCTTACGGATGCTGGTAGAGCCGTGCGAATATAAAACTGCGCCCGGGGTAAAGTCTGATTCTAGCGCCCCTTCGCAAGATGATTGTTAGGCCCGTATCACAGAACCTCACTCCAGACTCAAGTAAGTATTACTTAAAACTAGTTTCAACCAATCAAAAGGCTTTAAACGAGTTTTAAGTAATTCTCAAAAGGAAAAAAACGGAGCCCTTAAAGGATCACTTCGTTGTCCGTCTACAGTCTGTCTGTCAGTCTGACAAGACTCTTTTTCTCCGGAACGCGTGGAGGTATCAAGTTGAAATTGAAAATTAATATCAAATACGTAGGGCTTCTAAGTCAACACAATAAAAAAAAACCGGCCATTTATGCTACATACTCGTATTTTGGTAGGTACTCGCAATTTTAGGTCTATGGGCCATTGGAATTCTACAAAATCAAGCTTCTAAGTCAACACAATAAAAAAACACGGCCATTTATGCTACATACTCGTATTTTGGTAGGTACTCGCAATTTTTTATTTTTATAATGTAATAAATCAAAACCTACAGGGCCCCCATTGACCTTGAACCAGGAAATTTGGCAGGAAGCAAGGTGTGTGTAAAGGAAAATGTCGAAAAATTTATAATTTGTAGAATAATAACAAAAAAATGCGATTACAAACTTAAATTTGCAGTTGGAGAATTGACCGTGACGTCTAACGATGTATGGGAGAACATGTTTTACAATGTTAAAAAGTTCCATAATGTGGTCCTTGTCAAGCTATGAACCCGCCGCGTGACGACCACGAGAGATTTCACCAGCAAACCATGTGTCACTGAATTTAGCTTGCCTTTTGTTTTTTGATTATTACCGCCACTAACACCGCAGATTATGCGCAATCGAAAACTTTGCGTAGGTATCACTCTCAACTCAGGGTTACATAGGTAGGTACTCCACGCAGTAGGTAGGTATGCCGTGATGAAAGTATCGATATGGGGGACGGCCAAAGCAAAGGCTACAAAGGAGAAAACGGACTCCACTTTTTTATGACATAGTTTTCGCTGTAAGTACCTATTCACCATAAAGTTTATTCACGAGCGGAAAACGGCAATACAAACGCAGCGCTGCAAGTTTTGTGCTGTTGTAGCTATAACCCTCACGATATCCTACTGTCTCTTCATTGTACTTCCGATATTGTCATTGAGTCGCTTTATAACCAGTCTGATATACATAACATTTTAAAATCACTAGAAGACGTTGATATTCGTCTGGGCGTGAATAATCCATATTGTTGGCAAGATGTGCTATTTAAAAACGAATAACGTTTTATGACTTCACGGCTTTTTAAATTAAAATTATTAAAGCGATATCTGATTCGGTTTAAATACTGCACCATAGAATCAAATTCTCGTGTTGAATAACTCTGACCAACTAATATACCTACGTAGGTAATAGATATACATCGAGAGCTCTGGAACGTATGGAAGTAAGCCGAAACCATGAATTCAGGCCACCTCGTCACAACTGGGTTTGAAAGGATATCTATAAATAAATGCGGTGTAGCTCTTGCAGTAGCGTAGTAGCTCCTGCGTCTACTTTTTCCATTAGCCTATCGATTACCTACTCAAGGGCGTCGCCAGCCGATGGCCCAGCGGGGGCAAATTGATATATGGACAGGATGGGAAAAGTATAATTTGTAGGCACAGGCAAGATTCAAGAGCACATGAAGCTTTACACTTGTAGTGCGAGTCTTACTTCTACGGCGCACAATGGGGCCAACATGTATGCTGTTGGACATTTGATTTTTGACAAATCACTTTCAACTCGGTAGTCCCGATAGGGTTTTTTTTTTACCATTTTCAATGTATGGATTGGAAACGGATCTTTCGGGTCGTTTTTCTCAAAACTATTCAGAACTGTACAGATGAAAAATGACTGAGCCTACCACCAACACATAGATACTACTTAATATTACGTGCCTGGACTCCGGATTAGACCCCGTTTAGGAGATATGGAACTTTAAAAAACCAAATAAAAGTCATCCAAATAAACAAAATTGGCTTTATAGATATGTAATTGCTTTACATTAAAATGCCTTGTATTTACAACAACAAAAAAAAAACTAGGAGGGGCAGCTGCCCCCTTTGCCCCACTTGGCAGCGCCCTTGTACCTACTTATAAGTACTAAGAGTACTTACTACTTACTAAGAGTACTTATAAGTAGATACAAGGGCGTACAAGCGCAAGCGTCGTTGTATACGAGTATGAGAAATTGTAATCGGCAAGAATATTAAAAAAACATTGAACCAAGATAATTTTGCTTTATATTTTGAGGTCCTACTTAGGACCACAATAAATTAGATACCCATCTAACTACACACGGTACACCTGCCTACACAGTACTGTCTAAATCCTGTTGTGTTGAACCAGACTCGATAAATCGAATGAACCCCAAGATTTGCATTGGCCCATGAAGACTCATGTTTCATGGGACTACAAAGGCCATTGCATATCAGGGAGTAGACCGGGTGGCGAGGTAATGGTAAGGAAGACGTACCCTTAGGATAAGGAAGGATTTGCGAGCCGTACCAGATATGCATCCGAGAGTAGGCATTGGAATAGTGGAGAGGCGGGTGTTAATTATCTATGGATCATCTTTTTGCGACCTCGCCGTTATGTTGGTTCAACGCGATCTTCACCGATGAACTCTAAGACCTTACGCTGCTTTCTCGGCTTTTTTCTGTATCGCTGCTGTGCTGTGTTACATTTAACTGTTTCTATGTCTTCGTCAGAAGCCTCGCTGCTATCACTGCTGCTCTGCTGCCGTTAGTGCTGTTGACAATCTCTACTATGTGTTATATTGGGGGACCTGGAGTTCTAAAATACAGGCCTAGGCTTAGTTTAGACTTCAGATCTCCCACAAATTACAAAATTTTGTCAAAATATCTGTCAACTTATTATGTATAACTAGTATAAGAATATAATTTGTGGAGATAAATAAACATAATTTTTATTTATTTATTTATTCGCTTCCGGTTTCTTGTAGATCTCGCTGGCGGCCTTCATAATCTTGTATCGGTCTGTAGCACATCCTGTGATTCTTGATGCGTTTGGTTACTGCTTTTTCGTCTAAGATTTCGTGCATCTTCTTTTGTCTTGGTTTATTTCTGGCGTGGTTAATCAAGTCTCTCATGATGACCCGCTCATATCTTCTCAGTCTTGACCTGTTAGATTTGGTGATTGTCGATACTTTGAAACCATATATCATACAAGGTACCTACGATCACCATTCGATACATGAGTCTGGCTAGTTTCCAGTCCATCTTTGAGTTTATAGTGACTTTGCGTTTCTAGTGGCCTGTTCACACCGTTTTCTAATTGTGCTTCTCCTTAATGGAGATGTTATGTATTTGCCTAGGTATTTAATTTCATCGACAGTATGTAGGTTTAATCTATTGGGTCTCTAATTTGTATTTTTGTTTTAGTTTCGTTTATTTGTAGGCCGACACTGGTAGGGATTTAATATGGTATACGATTCCTTCTAACCCTTTTAGATTATCTGTAATGAAGATGAGGTCGTCCGCGAACGATAGCACCAGGGGGAGTGAGTGAGTGTTCACGATC
This sequence comes from Agrochola macilenta, assembly GCA_916701695.1. NCBI lineage: Eukaryota > Metazoa > Arthropoda > Insecta > Lepidoptera > Noctuidae > Agrochola > Agrochola macilenta. Next base: position 15,238,122 of record OU753554.1, on the reverse strand, counting down.
TTGGTCTAGTTTGATTAATTGATCCTCTTCGAGGGTTCTAAGGACCTAATCCATGACCAGTGTAAAAAGGCGAGGGGACAATGGGCAACCTTGTTTGACTCCCTTTCCTTTGATAATAATCCAACGACTTTGCTGACCAAACCACAACAACAAATTTGATGTGTTTTCGTTCATTCATGCAAACTTTGATTATCCTGTTGGTTAGTGACTTGTTAGTTCTTTGTATTAAAATGTCTTGCAGTGCTTGGAGGTAGACGTTTTCAAAAGCTTTTTCTATGTCCAGAGCGAGTACATAAAATTTACCTGCGCGCCATTCTTCATCCAGAACCCTTTTTAGCGTAAATATGTGATCGTCTGTAGATCTGTTGCTAAAAAGAAGAAATATAGGTACCTATATAATTCTTTTATTTTTAGCGAAAAGCTACATAACTTTAAAGTTCCATTGAAATCCCTTGAGCAATTTACATACCTAGCATAAGTAAAGTACCTATAGGTAACTAGGTTTATATACCAAACCAACTGTCACGTCTTTTTAAATGAAAGTTCTTTGGGTACGCCTTGATCTTGCGAGCTAGCACATTTATATAGTCACTATGTACCTACCACTAGTGCAGGTGGCAGGAAAACGGACGGAAGCTTGCTACGTGAGTAAACCCGTAGGTAAACAATAATCGCTAAATAATAAAAATAAGGCAGTGTATATCTAGTCTGCCGCTAACGGCATAATAGTGGCACTGCCTCGGCCCGGCTAAAGTACCGACAACCGAGTGGGTCACATGTTCTTCAAGAGTCATATGTTCGATTAATGAAAAGTCGACTGAACGATTGTTCGAATGGAATTTATTGCGAAACAATCTTTTGTAGCCAAACGCTTCTTCGACTGAACGATTCATTGAGTATCTTTTTATTAATCGATGGACTGATCTTTCGAATGAGTTTTAATTATTATATAGTTTAATAATTGAAATAAAATTATAAAAAAAGATTTTTGTCACATATTGTTTCAAACATAATCCAGGAAATCAAACACTTTTAAGATATCGTATCGTACTCCACTAATAATTATTATTAATCATTTATTTCAGAATAAAAAACATTCCACAAATTGTTAGTAAAAAGTACTTATAACTATGTTAGTAATAACTAATTATATATACGAGTATATTTATTATTTACAATTCCGCTATTTTATATTATATAGGGCACCTTTAGATCCGTGAACGGTGTTCCAGTGCCTCACAACCGGGCAATCAACCATAAATTAAATTTCAAATTTCATAATTCATTCATAAATTAAATATGTTAATTTATAATAGGACTTGTCGTCACAATGAAGCTATTTTATACTTTGATTGTAATCAATTTATTGCTGATTACAGACTGACAAATTATACTATGTATTTGCCACCTAGTTGTAGGAGACAAATTGCAAATAATTTAGCATACAATATACACAATGACACTGGTACTTGTAGTGTACCATCGATTACTGTTAGTAGTGGTACTAACACTACTTTTGATACGCCTTGTAGTTTAAACTATTAGGTGCGACAACGGATAAGCCGCATATGTTCAATGTTGTACATCAAAATATGCAGGGTTTGTCTGGCAAAGAACTAGAGTTAAGTTTATTTATGGAAAACTATGATGTTCAGGTGTTATGTTTGACTGAACACTGGTTGAAAGAACATGAAGTAGTGTTTATCAATGATGATTTGTTTACTGTACAAAGTGCATTTGTAAGAAAAAATGCTATTCGCGGTGGGTCTTTAGTTCTTGTTTCAAACAAGTTGAAATGTAAACAACGTTTAGATTTAGTTAATCTTTCTATTGAGCGCACTATTGAGTTGTCTTGAACTAGAGCGATACGTTATAATTTGCGTTTATCGACCCCCCTCTGGGGATTTTATTCGTTTCGAATCGGTAATGGAGAATTCACTCAATAGGCTAAAAATCAAGTAATAAAAGCATAATTTTATGTGGCGATTTCAACATTAATATTTTAGATGTTACTCCATTGAGTATTAGACTTCTCAATCTGTTCAGGTCTATAATTTAATTAACTTGTTTTTTGAACCTACTAGGATCACGGCATCTTCGTCGACTTGTCTCGATAATATTTTTAGTGATTATGATGCCAAAAATAAATTAGGTTTAAGTGACTTAACGTCTGACCACTGTACTGTGGTTTATTAGTTAGCTTCCCTATGCCATTAAATAAAAAGCCTCATAAAATAGAATGCAGGCCTTATACAGCTACTCGTTGCATCAAGTTTAAAAACAATATAGCTCGTAGAATTACACCATCTATAATAGAACACCAGAATCCTAATAAAATTTATGGAACCCTTTTTGATGTTGTGCAAAAGAGTACCAATCTACTTTTAAGACCAAAACAATTAACATTAATTGCAACTCCGTTGGCTTTAATCAATGGGCTACTCCAGGTATTTATAACAGTAGAGCGACACTATACGAGTTATATGGTTTTGAAAAATTCAGGTTTGATACTCCTTTCCTAGAGTATGTCAAAAATTATTCAAAAATATTTGTGCTTTTGCTAAATCTAAATTTTTAAGCGATACAATTAAAAAATCTAATAATAAAGTAAAAACCACTTGGGAAATTATTAATAATGAAACGGGTAAGTCGGTTAGACATGAAAAACAACTTGAGATTATGGTAGACGATAAATTAGTTAATACAGGAGCCGACGTAGCCGAGGCATTTAATGAGTTTTTTGCCAACATACCTATAACTACGACTCGCTCCTTGAATTCGTCCCCGTCTAAAGCTGAAAACCTTTTGCATAGTAGTGTGCCTAAATGTAGTAACTTATTTAGCTTCGAACATGTAACGCCTCGTGATGTTGTTAATGTTTGTAACACACTCAAGTCTAAAAACACGGGTGATTACTGGGGAATCTCCATTAAACTTTTAAGTCTTCCGTCTTTTATCTTACCAGCATTTAGCAAAATATTTGAAAAGTTAATACTCAAGCAGTTGCTAAGACATTTAAATTTAAATAGCCTTCTTCATAATGAACAATATGGCTTTACAAAAGGTCGTTCGACTACAGATGCGGGTGTTGCTCTGCTGAAACACATATTTAGCGCATGGGAGAACTCGCAAAATGCTATTGGGGTTTTCTGTGATCTCTCCAAAGCCTTTGATTGCGTGCACCATGAAACGCTTTTGCGTAAACTGCGTCATTACGGTGTGCAAAACGAAGCTCTCAACGTTCTAAATTCTTATTTACATAATAGGTCCCAATGTGTGTAGATGTTGATGGTGTGAAATCTTCTGGGCTACCAGTTCAGTTAGGTGTACCTCAAGGCTCAATACTGGGTCCATTCTTGTTTTTAGTGTATATCAATGACTTACCATTCTATTTAAAGGGTATCTGTGAAGTTGTACTGTTTGCAGATGATACCTCTCTTATTTTTAAAGTAGACAGGAATAGACAAGATTTTGACGATGTAAATAGTGCACTCTCAATGGTTACAGATTGGTTTACGACAAATAACCTAGTTCTCAATGCTAAGAAAACGAAATGTGTAAAGTTCGCCCTATCTAATGTTAGAAATCTAGGTCCCAACATCGTCTTAGATAAAGAGGTGCTTGAATCCGTAAACTCGGCAGTTTTTCTGGGCATAACAGTAGATGCCAAACTTCAGTGGGGCACACATATATTGAGCCTAGCGGGAAGGCTCAGTTCGGCCGCCTATGCCGTCAGGAAAGTAAGACAATACACTGACGTCGATACAGCTCGTTTAGTTTATTTTAGTTATTTTCATAGCGTTATGTCCTACGGTCTTCTGCTGTGGGGCAAAGCTGCTGATATTCAAAATATATTTGTCCTTCAAAAACGAGCTGTTTGAGCTATTTACCAGCTAGGTGCCAGAGTTTCTCTGAGAGAGTTTTTCAAAGATATTGGTATCCTCACGGTGGCAGCTCAATTCATCTTCGCCAATATCTTATATATTAGGCAAAATATACACTTATACACTAAAAACAGTGATTTTCACAATATTAACACTAGAAATATCGACAAACTACGAGCTCCCTTTCACCGGCTTCATAAGGTTCATAACTCATTTGTTGGGCTTGGTATAACTTTTTATAACAAGCTACCCTCTTCTTTGGTAGATTTGCCTTTTAATGCGTTTAAAACGAAAGTAAAATCCAAGCTTTGTTCAAAGGCATACTATTCTATCAACGACTACTTAAATGATAAGAATAGTTGGTCGCTGTGATTAACTCAAGACAATGTTTGTGTTCTTTCTCCAGCTTACCTACTGACAAGTTATATGAGTTCATATAAGTAATTGTTTATTTTATTTGACTATAAAAGTCAAGTTATTTAAATTTAATTTATTGTTGACATAATCACAATGTTTTTTTTATGAGTTTTATTGCAATATGTGGTTAGCTAGTGACCTCGACAATTGATCATATTATTTTTTGTTATTAGTAATTTTTAAAACTGTTTGTTTATTTATTTTACCTCGATGGTCCTAGTTTATCATTTATAACTTCCAGGTACAACTATATGTAAGCGGGCACGCCCTTTATGCCTGGAGGCTTTTATTAAGATATTAAGTTCTGTTTACGTTTTGTTTTTATTTCTGCCGGAGTATAGTTCTCGATGATTTTGTTTGGTATATTGGCGTGTGCTAGCTTATATATGGCTAATAATTTAAATTATGTTTTGTGTTGCGTAATGTAAATTATTTTGAATACTATTATATAGAATCTTTTTTTTGTTCATCTAACTGAACAGACAGCTGTGCTGCTGGGGAGTTTGTTGCGCCACTTCTTCTTCCCAGCTAACGCACTAGGAAGTGGTGAAGGGTGGGCGTTTTGGGGGACTGTCTTATGTAATTTTGACGTTCGAAAAGTGCTGATTCTCAGCCTAGTTTGAATAAATGACTTTTGATTGATTTTGAACCCTTCCCAATATGGTATTCAGAAGGCTGTTGGAGCTCGTCGCTGTTGGCTCGGGGGAGGCTGGATCGCTCCAACGCGAATGTATGCGTACATCCGTGGTGGGGTGACCCAGACTGCCAGGCACTTCTTCTCTTGCAACCGAGCGGGTGGGCAGGTTGCGGATAGCCCAACTCCGGCTGCGGGACCGACCACTGACGGTTACATTGACTGTTAGTGGGTGATCCCGCACTCGGAGCATCTCTTTAACGGATCCCGGACAAGAGAAGTTCCCAAAAGCCAAATCCCAGGCCTAGGGTAACCTATATACCCCTTCCTATGCTCCCTCTTCACCAAACTAAACCATCCCTCACTATCCACATATATCCCGTCGATCCTAAATCCCTAGGCCAACTCCCAGGCCTAGGGTGACCCCCAAAGAACCCACACCTCCATCCAACAAATACCTTCCTTCCTATCACTTTATCCCGTCGGTCCAAGAGGAAGGGTAACCTCGATTCCAAAAAAGCCCACCCCTCACCAAAATGAATAAGCAGTCTGAAGAATTGTCTACCCAGGTGGGTCCCGGCCAAGCCGGGGAATCCCACACCGCTTCGGCGGTTAGCCCCCAACGTAATATGGGGGGGGCCTCAAACTGCTCTCTTATGGAGAAACTGTTGCCGCGCTTCTTAGCGCGGCCGGCTGCTGATCTAGCGCCCATAACACAGGCTGCGACTAACGCGCCCACAAACACGACCTCGGCTGCGACTAACGCGCCCTTACCTACCACTACGGCTGCGACCCACGCGCCAACACCCACGACACGGGTTATGCCTCCCACGAGCCTCTGGCAACAGAGCATCGTGCGGAATAGCAAGACGAACCCGGACAAAAACCAAGACCAGCACGGACAGACAGGGACGGGGAAAGATGACGGACCTGGCGGCTCTAATACTCTTCCGGCCAGTGGTGAAGTACGCCTGCTGACAAAGCGCGAAAAAATCCTGGCCCGGAAGAAGAGAATCAGCGACCGAAAGCGCAGTATCCGCGAAGGCACTAGCCAGCGCGAAGCGCGATCGGACGCCGAAGGGAAGGTGCGCGACCGACCTCGAGTCCGCGAAGGGAAAACCCGGCGCGAAAAAGGGTCGGAAGCACGCGACCGACCGCAAGAGTGCGAAGGGGAAACCCAGCGCGCAAAGCGACCGGACGCGGAACCGCACGAGCGGGGGCAAGCTTGCGTAGGGGCAACTCAGCGCGAGACGCCCCCACACGTGACGGAGCCCACCAGGACTGACATCCGACCCCATGACACAGACGACTCACACGACCGACCTCCTCCTAGGCACAAGAGGGGCAAGCGAGGTGGAAACCCACACCCGGCGTCGCCGGCAAAAAATACCCAGCCAGGCACCTCCAAGCCGCAGCCTGGACCGAGCGGTTCAGGGCCGGCGAAGAGGGAACGCCCGGACGACACGGCCTCGCCGAGTATGCTCCAGGGGGATGCCAAGCGGGTGAGGGTCCACTCCGCTCAAAGGGAGCAGAGGACCTACGCGCGGGCCACAAAGGATATTCCTGCGCGGCTGGCCGTAGCAATCTGCCTCCCTCCCCCCTCTAGGGACCTAACCAAGGAAGAGGCCGAATACATAAAGACGGACCTAGTAAATCGGGTTATGGAAGCCGACTCGCCAACGCCACTCCCTGCCTTCCGCGGATACCCACGGGTAGCGGAAGGTACCGTGCAGTTGTGGTGCGAGGACGACTATGCCCTGACCTGGTTGACTCAGAACGCACCCCTGATCAGACTCCCAACGACCGACCAAACACTCACGGTACTGCGACAGACTGACGTGCCCACGCGTGTCCGAGTCTCGCTTTTTGTCCCTCAGTACACAGGTGACATAGCCAGACTCCAGAGTATTCTGATTCGTCAGAATACTTGGTATGACATAGCAAAGTGGTCACTCTACAGGGCGACTACCGTCGGTGGCGACAACTACGGGACTTATTTGACCCTGGGTGTGCCACCGGAGGAAGCCGTAAAGGTCCGGGCCCGGGAGCGGCGTATATCATACCTACTTGGGTCGATATACGTACGCTTCTGGCCCACGACCCAACCCTCCGACGTCCAGACCGACAGCACAGACGGTAAGACCGAAGTACAACCGACGACTCTGACACAGACGACCGACTCCGACATTGACCGACTAGAGGAGGTAATGGCACGAGCGGCAATGGCTGACGACGAGGACGTTGTACCGCCCGAATCACCTGGCTGGAGCGAATGTCTGCTCGCCTCGTCGCCGGGCGAACATCACGACACATACAGAGAGGAGGTAGAGGAGAAGCTGTCCGATGGATCCATCTCCGACTAGCTCCTCTCCACCGCCTCGATCACCCCTAAACATCATCCAGACCAACCTCCAGCATAGCCAGACTGCCACGGCTAGCCTACGCAGGGCGCTGGAGGTGCAGCCCCGAACTATCGCACTGATCCAAGAGCCGTGGATCAGAAACAACAGAATATGCGGCCTCGGTAACATCGGAGGTAAGCTAATCCTTAACACACACAGCTCAGACAAGCCAAGAACCTGCGTCTACATACCCAAGGAAATTCCTATCACACCACTCACTCAATTCTGTTCCAGAGACCTGACAGCTGTCAGGCTCCAAACCGAAGGTAGTGTTCCAGATGTTGTACTGGCTTCGGCATACATGCCAGGCGAGGACACGGACTGCCCGCCAAAAGAGCTGGCCGACCTGGTACAGCACTGCGAACGCGCCAAACTAGACCTGATCATCGGCACCGACTCGAACGCCCACCACCCGCTGTGGGGCAGCGAGGCACCAAACCCCAGAGGAGAGGTACTATCCACCTATTTATTCTCTACTAATCTTAACATCGTAAACCGCGGCTCCGAACCCACTTGGGTCACAATCCGAGGACAGACGATTATAGATTTAACACTTGCTACAGAAAACGCGACAAACCTTATCACAAACTGGCACGTATCGGACGAGCCTTCCTGCTCAGACCACAGAAGGATCCGCTTTACACTAACTACCAACACTAGGAAACCCGAACCAAGGCGTAACCCGAGGCGCACCAATGTTCCCAGGTTCAAACGCCTCCTGGCTTCCCTATTAGCTAGGCACCTAACACAAGTAACCATAAGAGACCAAGCACAATTAGAATACACCGTAACAAAAATATCAGAATACCTTACTGAAGCATACCACGCATGCTGTAAACTAAGAGCGCCACAAACCAAGAAGGAGAGAAACCCCTGGTGGAATGCTGAACTTAGCAAACTCAGAGATGCGCTACGTAAGCAATTTAACAGAGCAAAAAACACGAGGCTCCCGGACGACTGGGAGATATACAAAGAGACACAATATACATACAAAAAGCAGATCAGAACCGCCAGGAGGACCGCCTGGCGTAAATTCTGTGAATCCATCGAAACTAATAATGAAGCCGCAAGGGTAAGGAAGATCCTATCAGCTGATCAGGACCGAACTCTTGGCGCGCTGAAAAAACCCGATAACTCATACACACTAACTGACTTTGAAACCAGTAAGGTCCTTCTCGAGACTCACTTCCCAGACTGTAAAATCCTGGAAGACAGGACGTGGGAGGCTGAACCAGAATGGACCCCAACGGCTCAAGACTGGTCAATTGCCCGCAATATAGTAACAGAAGACCGAATAAAGTGGGCTATCAACACCTTTCAGCCATACAAGTCAGCAGGGCTGGATGGTATTTTCCCAGCCCTGCTGCAGTGGGGGGTAGATTATCTAACACCATGGCTGGTGGAGATCTACCGAGCCTGCATAGCACTCAGACAGATACCTCTCGCATGGCGCGAGGTAAAAGTCATTTTCATACCCAAACCAGGAAAAACCGATTACACGCAACCCAAGGCTTATAGACCTATAAGCCTCACATCCTTTCTTCTGAAAACCCTCGAGAGGCTCTGTGATAGGCACATCCGAGACGGACCTCTTCGGGTAAAACCACTCCACAAATACCAGCATGCGTATTCCACAGGCAAATCAACAGAATCCGCGCTGCACAGCGTGGTTTCCAAAATTGAATGCGCAGTGGACCACAAATGCTCAGCACTGGCCGCCTTCATTGACATCGAGGGAGCCTTTGACAAAACCATGTTCAACAGCATTAACATGGCACTCAACAGTCACAACATTGACCCGACCTTGAGTGGCTGGATCACCAACATGCTCAAACTGAGAGCTGTTCAAGTCACAGTAAATGACACTACGAGGGCCATCGTTGCGAAGGGCTGCCCGCAAGGAGGAGTCCTCTCGCCGCTCCTATGGAACCTTGTAGTAGACAGCCTCATCAAAACACTCAATGACAAAGGTTACTTCACAGTAGGCTACGCCGATGACATAACCATTGTAATAAACGGCACCCACGAAAACACTCTATGCAACCTAATGCGTCAAGCCCTAAAAATAGTAGAGGAATGGTGCAGCAGGCACCAACTCTCAGTGAACCCTACAAAAACTGAACTGATTCTCTTCACAAAAAAGAGAAAACTGACAACACTACAGCTACCTCGATTCTTCGGAACAACCCTAAGCCTATCAACTGAAACTAAATACCTGGGCATCTTTTTGGACAAACAGCTGAACTGGGCAAAACACACCAACTATATTATCACAAAAGCCAGCATATCCCTGTGGCAGTGCAAGCGACTGCTTGGCAGGAACTGGGGAATTAGCCCCAAGGTCACCCACTGGCTATACACCACAGTCATCCGACCAATTATCACATACGGCTCACTGGTCTGGTGGCCCAGGACGGACCTGAGCACAGCCCAAAAGAATCTCGAAAAACTGCAGCGGTTTGCTTGTGTTGCAATCACTGGCAGTATGAGAACTACACCCACTGCCGCCCTACAGGCAATGCTTGGACTGCCTCCTCTGCACCTCATCGTGCGGGAGGAGGCGGCCCTAGCCGCCTTTAGGCTCCATGTATCCGGTACACTAAGCAAAGACTCTAGAGTTAAGCACACACGTATAAAGGAAGATGCGATCAAACGACGACCAATGATGGCATCACCCTGTGATAAATCCCCGAAAACATACCACTTTCATAGGCACTACAACATAATACTTACAGAAGAACAGTGTGACTACTCAGGCTCGAAAGAGATGAGAGTATACACCGACGGATCGAAGACCGACTCCGGGACTGGAGTTGGAGTCTTCTCACACGACTTCAACATAAAGATATCCAGCCCGCTGGGAATGTTCAACACCGTCTATCAGGCGGAGTGTGTGGGCATCATACGAGCGGTCCACGCCCTAAAAGCCAGGAGAGTTACGGACACACACATACGCATACTCTCCGACAGCGCCTCAGTGCTTCAATCCTTACAGAAAACACATATTACCTCAAAGCTGACACTAGAATGTCACAATGCACTCGAACAAATAACGGTATTTAGCCGCAACACGGTGACGCTGCAATGGATAAAAGGACACAGCGGTTCGCTAGGTAACGACGCTGCTGACGAACTTGCTAGACGAGGATCCAGCACGGCGGTCTGTGGACCCGAGCCTATCGTACCCATCCCCTTCAACCAGATACGCAGATGGCTGCAGGATTTCACCCATACTCAAGCGGAGCACTGGTGGTCCTCGACACCGGGCTGCAGGCAATCCAAGGAAGCCATGCCATCCTTGGATACCGGGCTAACCCGGCGTTTACTACGCCTGGATAGGAATGGCCTGCGCTTGGTGGCGGGGACCATCACGGGCCACTGCTCGCTGAACAAACACTTTCACACAATAGGCATAACGGACAGTCCTCTGTGCAGGGCGTGCATGGAGGCTGAGGAAACCGTCACGCACGTGCTTTTTGAATGCACAGGCGTCACCCAGATTAGAACACAGACCCTCGGGACACCCAGATCTTTCACAGATGTTCTGAACAGACCAGGAGATTTAATTAACTTCTGGAGGGAGGTGGGCTGGTTGGAATAACCACCAACGGCCGCTATGGCCCACGCACAATGGTCCACTGAAGGACTAAGTGCGGAAACCAAACCCCATAACATAGAACATAGAGGCTGTTGGAGCTGTCCCGCACGCGGCGCATCAGGGAGGCCACTCTTTTTCTTACTATTGCCCTAAAGCAGTCTGTGCTGGCCTTAGCAAACATACCTGACGCACTGCAAAAGCGAGGCAACCCCAACAGCATCCTAAAACCATTATTGTACAGGACCCGTAGGGCATTGAAAGATCTACGCGTATAATCCAAACATAAAATAATAATCACTAATCATCAAATTTAATAATTTAAGTTTTATTTTTAAAGTGGCAAATGTAAGCCATCGAGCTCATGAAGTCGAGGCTGTCCATGTCTTCCTTTTGATTTAAAAGTTTTTTCAGTTTTTCTTCTATACACTTCCTAAAAATAATATGAATGTACCTACCTAATATGTAAATAATTTTTCAACCAAAGTGGAGTCACAACCGTCAAAGTGTGGACTTCTACACTTTGACTACTTATGCAACAAAAAAACAAACACACCGGTACCGTTGTTTAGCACTGGTTTTTTCTCGCTCTCACGTTGAATTGGAGTGCGAGAGCGAGTTCTAGATGGAACGAGCGCAAACAAAGATGGGAAACAAGATAGAAGAAGAGCGCGAACAATATGATGGAAACCTCTCAGGGGACTCTGGCAGGAGTTGCCTGCCAGTCTCCTGAGAGGTTTCCCTTACTTCTGTCAACCTGCAAAGTAGTTAACTAAGGCATCTTTGTTTGCGCTGGTTCCATCTAGATCTTGCTTTCGCAGTCCAATTCAGCGTGAGAGCGAGATAAAACCCCTAATTTAGATACCTACCTAATGCCGGATGACTATTCCTATGATGTTTTGATTTGCCGTTGACCTTTATTTTGTAGCTATCTAATAAAGTACATACATACTCAAACTTAACAGCCTCCTGATGAGAGCGCCCCAGGGTTCTTTAGAGATAACTCGAGTGGCGAAATAAAAACCACTCCATTTCGTAAGTAAACGCGTTAAAAGATAACCTGACTATCTAATTAGGTGATCGATTGTGTTGTGATGTCCCGTTGTTTAGCTACTGTGAGTAGGAGCAGCACTCGTTTAAAAGGCGTGGAGAAATGTGACGATGTTCAGTGCGTTAGTGGTTCATAAGAGTTGGCGGTCGAACCGTAACCAAATAATTGTAATATGGAACTGTTTCATAATATCATACTGATAATTTTAAGTACAATCCTAGTTACTTCTACAGCTGCACCACTCTGGGAAGACGAGGATCCTGAGAACGATGGTAACTATCAACTATTTTAATCACGTTTTTCCTATTCACTAATTTAAATTTTCTATCTACAAGATGCTAATGTTATGCCCGCTATGATAGCTGAACTTGCATCAGAGCTAGAACGCTGATGCTTTCCCTGTCATGCGGATATGGGTGCAGCGGATTGTGTATAGCTGCTCAGCATACATGAGCTGTTGTTATTTTATGCGCCAAACCGGGTTCCTCATTGGAGGACCATGGGCCACTATAATATTTTTCTATGACAAAATGCTGCGTCACGGGGAGGGAATACCATGCATCCGTTTGCCGTGTAGTCATTCTTATTGTAACTCTTTTTTTGACTATTACAATACAAATTAGATCGGAGTAAGTATATGTCCCTGCTTTAGGTGAGTTCGGAGACTACTTCGAGGGTGACATGCTGCTGACGAAGTCCCAGCGAGAAGCAATAACCGAGGCCTTGGACCCTGACAGTCGCAATGGACTCCGGGATGTTGTCAAGCGCTGGCCGAACCGCACAGTCGTGTATTACATCGAAGAGGATGACTTTGGTTTGTTATTTGCATCAAAGGTAGGTACTTAGTTACATTTTTTCCCTGGAATATATCGTTAACAAGTCCTATTTATTCCTCACCCGATAAAATCATTATCGTGGTTTTACTTCTCAAGACAGTTTTATCACAGTTTTCTGCATAAGCCTCTCCAAGCTTTGACACACCACTCGGTTAGTCCCCATCCAGTCTGCCCCCATTGACGATTGCTAATCGATTGAATGAGATGTCATCCTCCATTTTGGATGTAGACAATGCCGTCGAAAGAATATGATCTTTTTGTCTAACATCCGTAGGGAAACTTTCCTAGACATTCCTGTAATGTGATTAGGTCATTGCTCAAAACCACACACAATGACGGAGTAACGGAGTGGGTAACCGCTCCGTTACCCAGAAACGACGCGAATACTAAGTGCCTACCTGCCTAGTGGACGCTGCAGGCTGCTACTAACAATGATGTTGATCACGTAGCACTAACGAAAACTAGGTTTACCTAAAATGCCTTTGAGACCACACACACATACACACACATGTTGGTATTATTTCGATTTCTATGGAATTTCAACTGGATGTTAGAGTTTTTGAAGGAGAATAGCATTCTGGTAAAGGACCTATATGAATAAATCATAAAATGCTGAATAAAGGGTTTTCCCCAATTTTATTTTCTTGGGGTACCTAAACCTACCTATCTATATTTAGGGTTCCGTACTAAAATGGTAAAAAGGAACCCTTATGGTACGACTCAGTCTGCCTGTCCGTCTGTCTGTTAGAGCTGGATATCTCAAGAACTACTAATGCTATCAACTTGAAATTTGGAATAGTTTTAAATGACGTTTGCCCAACTATTATGCAAATAAGAAAGATTATTTTTGCCACAGGGACTGAACGGGGGTTTTAAAAATTCGAAGTGGGGTTACTAGGGCATGTGGGTATCATAAGAAAGAGCGCTATTTGCACATTCTCAAACATTTGTTTTTTTAGTCCGCATATTTTTCTACTTTTGACGAAACATGTAAAAAAACCGGCCAAGTGCGTGTCGGACCACGCACAATGAAGGGTTCCGTAGTTGGGATGAATTTATCCCAAGAACAAACTTAACATTGTAGTTGAAGAACATTTTCAAGATCATAAGTTTTTTAAACTGCAAATTTAAATTGGCCGATTATTAATTGTTAACCTGTAAAACCTACTTAGCTGTGATAGATAGTTTTCTTTTTAACTTCGTTATTTATATACTACTGCTGTGATTTTTTTCACAAATCCAAGAACAACCAATTAGCTGGCAGGGCCGCACATGACTCTAACAAAAAATAGCACTTTAAAGCTTAATATTTCACAAACGGATTCCTGAATTGAAAAATGATTTTGACACGACCTCAATATTTTTGAAAGGCCTTTCCAACGACACCATGGGACATCCACACCATGGGATAGACGAGAAAAAAAAAACATCCCACTTTACGTGTAGGGGAGGTACCCTAAAAAAAATACTTTTCTTGATTTTATTTTACAACTTTGTCGGCGTGATTAATATGTTTATCTCATGCCAAATTATTACAGCTTTCTAGTACTAACCGTCTCTGAGCTAAGCTGCGGACAGACAGACAGACAGACAGTCAGACGGACATGGCAAATCTATAAGGGCTCCTTGTTTACTACGGAACCCTAAAAATACCGTTACCCCCACTTATCTCCGAAGTTTGTATAGAGAAAAATCAGAAAAAAAATCAAAAATCTGAAATGATTCTATGTGATACAAGTTTATGTAAAGATTACAAGAAAAATAAAACGATGTCTCTAAATAGCTCACTTTTTCAGAAATTATCAACAAAAATTACATTAGTTCCACTATGAAGAGATGGCGCTGGCATTTTTTTTTGAGGGTGGGAAATTATCAATAACTTCTCCCGCTCTGGGTGGAGCGAGAGGGCGTGTCAGACTTTTACTGACTAAAACCCACCCGTGTTCCTTTCGTTGCCTGTGTGCCGGGGCCGTGATATCCTTTTCGGACAAACACGCAATCCTGGCATTGGCCCTTACGGACCCCGTCAGTTGGTGCTGACATCTCTTTGAAGCGCGCGTGGAACACAACGCGCCGTCGACCCGGGCCTGGTCCTTATCGGATGACGAGCTACCCATTGCTCACCGTCCGCAAGCCCGCGCCTACGTTGGCTGGAACTCGGCACGCGACTTCCGACGCCCGGGGCATCTCCTGCGGCGAGGGCACGAATCTTGCCTCTCCCTCGTGCGCTCCGCCTCCTCCTTCGCGAGCATTACTGCTTCGCAGAAGGAAGTGACGGCCTCCCATGCACTCTCGCTCCGGACCATGGCCTGAACCAGGGCCGGACGCGAGAGATCGCCGCCGCCGATCGCCTCCGTGAGAACACGGCGGTGCTCTGCCCAAGCGGGACGTCCACCGTATGCTCCACCGTGTCCTCCGGGAGATCCACACAGTGGTGACACCCGGGCGTTTCCTCCCGCCTTATACGGAACAGGAACCTCCCGAAACGGCCGTGTCCGGTGAGGACCTGCGTCAGGCGGAAGGAGAGGACGCCGTGGCGCCTCTCTAGCCACTCCTTAAAGAGGGGACTTATCGCCACAATTGTGGCGTGCCCAGCGCTGGGTTGCGATATTCGCACTCTCCATGCCGCCATGAGATCCCGCCGGAGCTCTGTCCATTGTGCCGTGATTTCTCGCGGCAGCGGAGTTACGCCCCGGCGTATCGCCTCCTCGCGACATTCCCACATGTGCGCGAGGACTTTTGCCTCCAGATCCCATGGTGGTAGTCCGGCAAGAAGGCTCGCCTCCTCACGGGAGACCGTGCGGTATCCTCTGACCAGCCATGACCCTTTGGGACGCGTTCAATCGCTGGGCCGGTCGCAGCCTTAATGAACGCGCCCACACCAAGATGGCGCTGGCCTAAAACTGCAATATTCTACAACGTAGTGTTAAAATTCTCTGACGAATAAAGACTTCGCCGATCCAAAATATTTATATAATTATGATGGTACGGAAATTCGGTGCGCGAGTCCGACTCGCTCTTGCCGGTTTTTTTAAATCCTCAACCAGGGCCCAAAGGGTATACTTTTATATGAAAAACAGCACGGCACAGGAATAAACTGTAATGGAGTAAACATTACAAGTAGGATTACTAATTGGGGGTAATATCTATTAGTAATTAGCCATGAGTAACAAAATTGAGTTACTGTCCGCATTGGTCATTGGCAATTTGGAACACTACTTCCATTGTTATAATCATAGACTCACATAGGTGTGTCAGTGTGTCATCAATAAAATTCGTGCCAAATGATTAATTTCTAGTGTGTGTAACCAGTTTTACCTTTTTACAGTTTCTACCGCAAGACCGCAACTGATTTTCCAAAAAAAAGTCTTAAAATACCTAATATTATATGACTACTAGCTTTTGGAGCGGAGTTCGGTAATTATCCCACCGGGATAAAAAGTATCCTATGTCCTAATCCAGGTCAGGGTCTCTACCCCTGTACCAAATTTAATCAAAATCCATTCGAGGTGAAAGACAGACAGACAGACAGTTACTTACGTTAGCTTCTGCCCGCGACTTCCTCCCCGTGAAATTACTTGTACCCCGACCCACAGCGTCGCAACGCATCGCCCGCTCGCGCTATTACTTCGTTTTCGCTTAGCTTTCTTTATGACTTTTTTCTTTTTGCTCGGGTCCTAAGGGTTAGCATATAAGTTTCCCCAAGAATTGGGCTATTAAATGCAATTTTTTTTATCAAATCTGACTGTTAGTTTCAGAGATTAAATCAAACAAACAAACTCTTCAGCTTTATTATATTAGTATAGACTAGGTTTTGCCCGCGGCTTCGGCCGCGGCTTCGCCCGCGAGGATGTCGGAAAATATCCCACGGGAACGTACTAGCGGGATTTCATACCTAATAGCCGAGGAAAGGGTAATTGACTCCTAACGCTGCGCCCGCGTTGCCGTCAACTATAGCTACTTTTTTTACGCGTAATTTTGAATCTATCTTTTAAAATATGATGTCAAGGCATATTTTAATTTAAATGAAATGCCCAATTTAAATAACATATTTTATTGCATAAGGATTAATATAATACCGGTCAAAATAACTTCCGAAATAACAATGAAATTTTTTATCAAGTTCTGAAACATGAAAATGGTTATTGTGGTCTTTTTTGTTGAATTTTTTAAGATATATAATCCTGTAGAACTAACTTAATTTCCTTCACGCCAGTAAAGCTCCCAGTCGGCATGATTTTTTCCGACATCTTCAACAATAATCGTTATATTTCAGCCTAAATTATCTGAAATAAGTTGGCACAAAATCTTAATGAATTATACACTAAAACCTTCCTCATGAATCACTCCGTCCATTGGTAAACATTTGAAAATCCGTTCCGTAGTTTTTGAGGATGTAAGGATAAGGAGTATAGTATAGATTTTATGAAACAGATGAGGAACACGTGCTGAAGATTGAGGACGCAATAGCTGACCTTGCCAACAAGTCGTGTCTCACGTTCCGCCGAAGAGACAAGGATGAGGAACATGCCGTTCATATACAAGTGAATATTTTTATAAATTTTCATTATTTTCATAATTTATAATCTCCCAAAGAGACCATTCGCGCCTTTCGGGTCTCTGTGTTACATTCTATCTATCTATTGGAACCTATAATATATAAAAATGTATAAATACGTGTCTCTAGGGTAACAAGAGTGGCTGTTACTCAAACGTGGGCTTCAGCATTCCTGATGACGAGGGCGCAGTTCGGCAAGTGCTGAACCTGGCCAAAGGTTGTTTCAAACACGGCACCGTAGTTCATGAGATGCTGCACACCCTTGGTTTCTACCACATGCAAAGCACTTACGACAGGGATGACTTTGTCACCATCATCTGGGAAAACATTAAACCTGGTGAGAAATTTTGTATTAAATGATTCGGTTCAGTATGTACCCGGTTTAAGCCCACTGTAGGGGATTTGCATTGAAACACTACTTTGATAAATACTAACGAGTATAATATGTCGCGCACTTAAAAACTAGGGTTTTACAATTTGGTTTGAGCTTAAGTAGGTTTCTACTATGGTACAAGTAGCGGGTGGTTCTAGTATAACAAATAGCTGTTTTATAATTCTTGACCAATGATAGGTAGGTGAGGCCTGTATATTTTAGTCAAGCATGAACTCGATTCTCGACAGGTTGTAACCTGCTCCCCGAATGATACCTTTTTGCGTAGACAAGTTGCAACTTGTTCTTGGGCGATGCCATCTTGGCTAGTTTCTTGTCGACAAGTTGCGACTTGTTTGTGAGTGATGCTAATATTCTGTTCATGTGTGTTTAGGTGACTGTTAGTGATTTACCTGTGTGTTATTGTCAAGCTAGGACCTGCTTGGTGGGCAATACAACTATCGCTTGTTTATGTATGTGATTTACCTTTACCTTACATTACCTCCGGTATGTGTTAGGGTGCTAACTACGTTCTTTAATCATTGTTCTTATCAAAAGGTATAGGTATCAGTCAGGCTTAAAAGTATGGGAGATTAAAACTATCCTTAAGCTCATTACAATACAACTGGGATTACTTATATCTATCTAATTAAAATGGTTTTTATTTGTTCAATCAAAACTCTTAATATCTAATCAGTCGTTCTTCCTGTCGTCGCCAACAGTCTCCCTCTCAGTGCGTTGCACTCCATCTCGTTGGGGCGACGTTGCAGGTACAATCAGGACTAGGCGTGATGCTGGCCGCCGCAGGATACCCGCTGCTGTTCGCACGTCGACGATCCTAGTTCTTCCGTCTGGTCCGGGATGAGTGGCGACTATTTCGCCGCGTGGCCACGAGTATCGTGGCAAGGTGTGGTCCACGATCAGGACTATGTCGCCCAATGTCGGGTCCCGGTAGTGAGGACCTTGGTTGTAGCGAGGCGAGAGAGTTGGGAGGTACTCTCGCAACTACCTTGACCATAAATGATCGGCCAGGGGTTGGGATGTTTTCCAGTTGGGAGAACCGATGAGTTCTGTGTCGTCGAAGGAGCCAAAGAGAGTGGCTCCGCATGACCGCCCGATGAGAAAATGATTCGGGGTCAAAGCTTCTTCTTCTTCTGGATCGGTGCTTACGATGTGCGACAAAAGGCTTGAATCTCCTAGGGTCTGATTTGATCCATGTCATTGCTGTTCTCGAGTCGTTCCAGAAGTATTTTCGGGTCGCAGTCAGGTCCATTTCTTGGCTCGCACTATTGGCCAAGCGACATCCCAATAGACACGCTTGTAGCTCGAGTCGAGGTATTGAAGTTGGCTTGAGAGGTGACATTCTAGCTTTCGCCGTCAGCAGCTTTACTTCTACGCGATCGTCTGAATGTTGGGAGCGCCAGTACACCGCGCAGGCGTACGCCTTCTCGCTTGCATCGCAGAACGTGTGCAGCTCCCCCTCAGTCGCGTCGTATGTGAGGCAGCGAGGGATTCGAAGATTTTGAAGTTTTCTTAGATCTTCAAGCCACTTTCTCCATTCCTCTTCTCTGGATGGAGGCAATCTTTCGTCCCATTCTAGGTCGGACCTCCACAAGTTCTGAAGCATTAAAAGTCGCTGTATGGTTATGGGTGACGCCAATCCTAAGGGGTCGAAGACCGACATCACTGCGCTTTTTGCTTCTCTCTTCGTCGGTGCACGTCTTCTTTCTTTGACATATTCGTTGTTGATCAGGTTTTCAAATTGTTCTTCATATTTTTGTTCAAATTCTTTGTCCTTTAAGAACTTCTTCTCCATTCCCCTTAGTCGTCGTGCTGCAGCTACTTTGCTTTCAGGTAGACTTTCGTCGTCCGTCTTCCAGATCAGGCCTGCGCTGAATCTTCCATCAGGCAATCTTTTCGAGGTGGAATGCAGCACGTCGAGAGCCCGCTGGTCAATGTCACTGGATAGTCTCTTGGCAACGACTCCTAGGGCTTCGATTTCGAATTGGTCTCTGATCATCTTCTCGATGTAATCATCTTTTCCTTTAGGCTGCGTCACCAGACGATTCACAATTCGTACCGGAGTGTTGTTGCTTGATTTGGTCCCATGTAAGACCCATCCCGACTGGGTTCTGGAGGCTACTGGCTTGCTTCGGTCGCCCGTTTTTACTTCTTGAGACACGATGAGATGCCAATTGTCCTGTTGGGGGGATAGGTTCAATGTTTTAACGGTATATCCTGACATTTTTTCTATGTTTCGCTCGAACTTCCCTCTGATCTTAATGTCGATCTTCTTTGACTTCTGATCCATTCGATGACCTCCCACGCCTTCAATTCTTAACTCTTGTTCAGGACCCTGGGTTCCAATCATGTTCACGATGTCATCTTCTATAAGTGTTACCGTTGATTCTTCGTCCATGAGGGCGTAGACTTTGGCTTTGGCATCTGGCCCCCATAGTTTTACTGGCACGTTTTTCAAGTGGGCTCTTGATAGTGACCGTGTTGCGTTCACAGTTGATGCTATGGTTTGGGTCTCTTGTGTAGTTGGCTTCGTCTTTTCATCTGCATGTAGCATCACATGATGACCTCCCTTGCATTTTCCACACGGCTTTGCTTTGCAACTGAATCTTCTGTGTCGCCCCAGCAGACATTTAAAGCATATGGGGGCTCGCTTGGCTTGTTCCCATCTTTCCTCTATTGAAGAGTCGATAAACTTTTTGCATTTCAGCAGTGCATGTTCTTTTGCACATTCAGGACAGCTGATCTTCTCTGGCTTCTTTGTGTTATCCTTGCATGAACAGACTGTCGCTGTTTGTGGTTCGGCTTCCTCTTCATCTGAATCCTCTTCGTTTGATGAATATTCTTCTTCATTTTGCTGTGTGACTCGAGTGGCATTCACGCCTCGGGAACCTGAAGATCGCATGCGGCTTGTCAATCCCTCTTTCTTCACCTTGGTCCCCATGAACTCATGCATCTCGAACTGATCCACCATCTGGTTGAAGAAGTTCATGAGGCTGATGAGGATTGGTTCATCATCTTCTTCTTTGGATGCTCTGTACTCGTACCACCTGAATCGCACCAGAATACACATCTTCTCAATTATTCGATTCGAAATATCACTTGAGTGCAGGTAACTTTGTTTCTTCATTTGCTTTACAACGCTGACTGTATTGGCCACGGCTCCAGCGTATCGCACCAACTCTCTTGCGTCTTCAGACATGGGAGGCAGTTTCTCTATGTTTTCTATTTCGCTTCTTATCAGGTAAGTAGGTCTTCCGAATCGACGTTCTAATGCTGTTATTACTTCTTCTGGATCTACTTGTGTATAGAGTAGGGACTTCACCGCTTCCTTGGCTTTCCCTTTGATTGCTCTTCTTAATCTTCCCATATTTTCAATACCACTGAAGAGAGCCTGTGAGTCTTTGTATGTTGCTTTAAAGGCCATCCAGTCTCTTGCATCGCCGTCGAATTGATGTAACTCGCTGACATACTTCGGCGCACGTTGCATAATCGCTGTTGCCTTGCTGTCTGTGGCGAACTTGACTGCTTCCAATATTGCTTCAGCCAGCTGATTGGTGTGAGTCATTGTGGATTGCGTCGTTTCTGTAGTGTGTGGCGCTTCCTTGCGGATTTCTACTTCGTCACACTCTGCTTCCTTTGACTTTGACACCCAAGCATCAGTGGCCTTTTCAGCAGCGGCTTTGGTTGCAGGATCCTCTTCATCATCACTCAAGTCTGTGTCATCTTCATTGACACGTGTCAATTCCAACTTGGTATTTGCCAGCTTGGCTTTCATCTTAATTTCTTCCAGTTGTAATTTCTCTAATTCCAATCTGGCTTCTAATTCTTTCTTCTTATTGTTTACTTTATTCGAAGTTGGTTTTGCCTTCTTTTTGTTTTCCACCAAGGTAGCGTCCGCTTCCTCGACCACGGTTGTGTCTTCAGTAAGTGCGCTGCTCTCCGTCACCACCTCGGAGGTGGTAGGGGAGGTGGTAGCTGACGTCTCCGTAGTCTCTTCTTCCGAGGTCGAGCGCGTGCTATCCCCTTTACGGCTTCGCGTCATCATTATTTATTCACTTTCACAGCACTTATAGTCAATATTGTTCAGCAACTTACCAGTCTTTATGTTACAATCCTTCAGCAGAGGATGCGTCGAGGTGTAGGTATACACACCCTTCGACACACACAGTTAAAACTTCACTAAACAATATTTGATGTTCCTTATATATTCACTATACACGTTCTCATAACACCTATGTATTCTTGATACACGTTCACATAACACTTATGTATTCTCGATACACGTTCACGTTATTTTTATGTATTCTCGATACACGTTCAAATAACACCTATGTATTCTTGATACACGTTCACATAACACTTATGTATTCTTGATACACGTTCACGTTATTTTTATGTATTCTCGATACACGTTCAAATAACACTTATGTATTCTTGATACACGTTCTCATAACACCTATGTATTCTTGATACACGTTCACATAACACTTATGTATTCTCGATACACGTTCACGTTATTTTTATGTATTCTCGATACACGTTCAAATAACACCTATGTATTCTTGATACACGTTCACATAACACTTATGTATTCTTGATACACGTTCACGTTATTTTTATGTATTCTCGATACACGTTCAAATAACACTTATGTATTCTTGATACACGTTCACGTTATTTTTATGTATTCTCGATACACGTTCAAATAACACTTATGTATTCTTGATACACGTTCACATAACGCTTATGTATTCTTGATACACGTTCACGTTATTTTTATGTATTCTCGATACACGTTCAAATAACACTTATGTATTCTTGATACACGTTCACGTTATTTTTATGTATTCTCGATACACGTTCAAATAACACTTATGTATTCTTGATACACGTTCACGTTATTTTTATGTATTCTCGATACACGTTCAAATAACACTTATGTATTCTTGATACACGTTCAAATAACACTTATGTATTCTTGATACACGTTCACGTTATTTTTATGTATTCTCGATACACGTTCAAATAACACTTATATATTCTTGATACACGTTCACATAACACTTATGTATTCTTGATACACGTTCACGTTATTTTTATGTATTCTCGATACACGTTCAAATAACACTTATGTATTCTTGATACACGTTCACGTTATTTTTATGTATTCTCGATACACGTTCAAATAACACTTATGTATTCTTGATACACGTTCACATATCACTTATGTATTCTTGATACACATTCACGTTATTTTTATGTATTCTCGATACACGTTCAAATAACACAACAGGTTTTCCGTAGAGGGCCTGGCTTCGAGAATAAGCGATCTTCTAGTCGCCTATTCCCAGCAGTAATCTTCCGGCGGTGATGAGTAGTTAGTGCGCGGCACGTAGAACACGAAATACATAAGCTTCTCGTAGAACGCTGCTTATCTTCAAAATAGCGATGTATCTTCACGTAGCTTATGTATTCTTCACGTATCTTCAGACTCAGGCTTCAGTTCTTCAAATCTGGCTGCAGAAGGACCAATTCTTGTAGGTGATTTGCATTGAAACACTACTTTGATAAATACTAACGAGTATAATATGTCGCGCACTTAAAAACTAGGGTTTTACAATTTGGTTTGAGCTTAAGTAGGTTTCTACTATGGTACAAGTAGCGGGTGGTTCTAGTATAACAAATAGCTGTTTTATAATTCTTGACCAATGATAGGTAGGTGAGGCCTGTATATTTTAGTCAAGCATGAACTCGATTCTCGACAGGTTGTAACCTGCTCCCCGAATGATACCTTTTTGCGTAGACAAGTTGCAACTTGTTCTTGGGCGATGCCATCTTGGCTAGTTTCTTGTCGACAAGTTGCGACTTGTTTGTGAGTGATGCTAATATTCTGTTCATGTGTGTTTAGGTGACTGTTAGTGATTTACCTGTGTGTTATTGTCAAGCTAGGACCTGCTTGGTGGGCAATACAACTATCGCTTGTTTATGTATGTGATTTAC
Organism: Agrochola macilenta; assembly: GCA_916701695.1. Lineage (NCBI taxonomy): Eukaryota > Metazoa > Arthropoda > Insecta > Lepidoptera > Noctuidae > Agrochola > Agrochola macilenta. The sequence goes on along the minus strand of OU753554.1, from coordinate 15,214,354 downwards.
CTTTACCTTACATTACCTCCGGTATGTGTTAGGGTGCTAACTACGTTCTTTAATCATTGTTCTTATCAAAAGGTATAGGTATCAGTCAGGCTTAAAAGTATGGGAGATTAAAACTATCCTTAAGCTCATTACAATACAACTGGGATTACTTATATCTATCTAATTAAAATGGTTTTTATTTGTTCAATCAAAACTCTTAATATCTAATCAGTCGTTCTTCCTGTCGTCGCCAACACCCACGAACACAGACTTCACCGATAAGCGATTGTCGAGGCAATCCAGCTGCTAGATAACACGAACCTAGTGCGTAGGCTAAAGAGAACTAAACCATTTGAGTTAGTGTATGGTTTAAAATTGAATGAATAATAGTAACAATGCTGTGCTATATATGTAACACATGAACAAAGTGTTTTCATCAATTATCAGACCCTAAGAAAGTGCTACGAAATTGTGTAAAAGTGCAAATTGACACTGTTCTTAGATATAACATAATCTATCTCGTAAAATATTAAGTTAGAGTTAAATTACTTATTAGTCTAATAATCAATTAAGTATTAAGAACTTTTAGTTCTTATTAAAACAGAAAAATTAAAAGTTTGTACGTGGCCGAAAATTTGGTACATCTAGTGTTTGTGCATGTGAATGTGTTGTGTTACATGTGTAACAGTCTCTTTCTAAGCCTTAATGTGTACCATATTTGTACCTACTGCTTGGGTACCTACCGTCGCTACTGTAGACCTTCAGTACTTAGTACCCAGCTGATCAAATAATGACTGTATTAGTAAGTACGAGTAGCTTGTCCCGTCGATACTTGTAGTCATTCAGTCTTTTTAGACGAACCTAAAAAATGAGTTACAGGTCAATAATTTTATTCAAAAAACCGTAACCGTGAGTAATGTTGTAATGTTCACATCTTACAGGTCACGAACATAATTTCGCAAAGTACAGCAATGACACAGTGACAGATTTCGGAGTACCGTACGACTACGAGAGTGTCATGCACTACCCGGAGAAAGCATTCTCGGTAAATGGCAATCAAACCATTATCCCGACAAAGGTAAAGTTACTTTCAGATATTTTTTCTTTTTCCCGTCTTGGGAGAACGGAGGGTTATGCCGGACTAAAACCTCACTGTTCCTACTAATACCATGAGTCTGGGGCCCGGGAGATACTTGTACATTCGCCGCACCTACGACTGGTATCAGCCCGCCATGCCTAGTGCGGCCGGTCCCACGACCGCACATCCTCCTATAAAGGCGCGCCTGAAACACTGCGTGCCACCTCTTTGGATCTCACTGTTCGGGGGATGACACAGCCCCCAATTTCGCCGCCCGCAGGCCCCATAACCTGCGTATCTCCGACATTTTAGACAGAGGTGTTCCTATAGTACGGGTACATCAACATTTCGCCAGTTATGTTTAAGTCCCATATAGGGGCCTATTGCCGTGTCTAGTGCTACTGTGTCATTTGGTTCTTCCTTCTCTTTCCTTGATTGCATGATACATGCTAAGAATGGGACACAAAAGTACCTACCTACCTGAATATTGTAATGTATTTCATGCCTATTGTATGTAACTATAATACGATACTTATAGGCACCTACCTATTTATGCACCTATCTAAAAAGGGGGGGGGGGGGGTATTATAAATCAAAAAGGTTAAGACTTTGATTTGCTAGCTCTCAAATATTTACAAAGATTTTTTTAAGTCAACGCTATTTTGTGGCATGAGAACAACCTTAATGGGTCGGGCTTGATGATAACTCAATTTTCAGATCGGAGAGTTTCCTTCACGTCACAATAGTTGAGATTTCGACGAGCTTTATACATACTGTACAATAGCGTGTAGCGTGCTATATGCTACAGCTTTGCTCCACAACTATCTACATCGCACATAATCTGACACACTTCTAACACTCAATTATTTTATATTTCTAGGAAAATGTGACCATTGGCCAAAGAATCGGATTATCTGAAAGCGATATATCGAAGTTAAACAAGATGTATTGTGAAGAAACCGATGATAAGGAACTAATTGACAATATTAATGGCGACAAAGTTGTTGTGATTGACAAATAAATGATTAGCAATAAACCTAAATAATAGAATAATAAAGTGTTGTATAATTAAGTGTGAAATATAACGCTCGATTATATAAATGCGTTTCATTATTGATGTATAGTGAGGTACAGACATACTACCATCCACTAGGTTTTCACTTCCTCGTTGACCAAAGGCGCGGCGGTCGGCGGAGGCTACAGAGAGGAGGTTCATAGTACCCACTCCCAGTAGGTATTAATAAAACAAGCTGTATCAACAAGCTTTATCAATCTGGCTAGATCTGGCTATTCAAGTGTCACTCGCAATGTGTCAGTTTCGGCTGAGTGCGTCAATTGGTGCATAACACTCAAACAATAGGTGCACTTTAGATTCAGCGCAACCTCTTCTCGACTATTGTAGACAGGCATTCTGTTGCAGGCTAAGCTGGAAAGCAAAATTTTAGAGTTGAAATAAATGTTTGGAGAAGTTAGAGATATTAATATACGTAAAAGACAGAGAGTCAATGAGGTCATCAGGTATTATGGCTAAAATTCTGGGCTTTAAATCTTTTGCATACTACATAGATAGGTACTTAAATCGTATTATTCGAAAGTGTTGGTATGTATCGAGCGGCATTAATAGGGATTACTTTCCCAATAAACTAATTGTTATAATAAAATTATCTTACTATTTTTTTTATCGTAATTACTTGTCATAGTCACGGTCAATTTTCTTTACGACATCGACCTCATTTTATACAAGGACACTTAAATAAAATATGAGATAGTTTTTGCATTGCATTCTTGAAATTACACGCGTTTTCGTTTGACAATGGCATTGAAGATTGCAGAACACTTTGCAAGAATTGATAATAGTTTATTTGTATTGTATAATGTCCGCTAACTAATCAAGAGTGATCTGTTGTTTTGCTCGGATGAATTAGTCGTAATAATTACACCGCTGTGATTGGATAAGGGAATGAAGAAATAACCTTTCCTCTAATTAATGAACCGGCTTCAGGCTTCGTTAATTTAATGTTCCAGAAAGTTCGTTACTTTATAGAACCTATCCCGAGTCCGAGTACTAATGCTGTTTATTGTCTGTCTGCCTTCAAGGAGATATGCTTCTAAAGAAGATATAGTCATTATAAGTTTCCTTTCAATATGTTTCACCGACTATGTTGATAGGATTTACGTGTCTTTTTCACCTGACTGCGGCGAAGCCAAAAAGGGAGGGTTATTGATTCACTGCGGAGCGACTTACTGCCATCCATTCTACATTCGTGCTAGATTACAATGGTTTGGAGTGGATGTGTAGCTGTGTGTAGTCTATGTAGGCGAAGCCCAAACAAGCAGCATCTTCGATGCCCTTTCAGTTGATGTGGGAAGGGTTGAATGTATTGGGCTCTTATTCTGTATCTACTTACTTCAGTTAATGGAATACGCTATCACATCAGTTCATACATATTAAAAGAGTTTAAAAGTTTCTAAGTATATTGTTTAACTTAATAGTTTAATAGAGTCTTGAAAGGGTCTTCTTGAATAATATTTTGTAAGACTTTATAAAATATCTAGTTTAGGTTACCCATTTACTATTTCAGGAGTTATTGGTTTAAAAATATTGTTACAACAAAGGGTACAATTTATACGATTTCATGTCGATACTTATTTCACCGGAACGGCCAACGGTTGCTTTCCCTTTACTATTTCACTCATTCAATTACAAAAATGGCAAGTTGGTGTTATTGTTGGAGGACGTAAACGTTAAGAATAACTGGAGCCAATAAATGTAGCAACTCTGTGTTGCACGAGTTATGCGTGGTGGCGCGGAGTGCTGCCGCTGTCACCAGCGCCCGCGCTGACGCAAGCGTCGCCGTCGCCGGCGCAGTTGCGGTCTAACACCTTGTGAAATGGTCGTATCCGAAGCTATATTAAACCTCGCCCCACCCCGGCGGGTTTTGTCCTACACAAAAAATCACGCGGGACTGGAGTAAACCAGCAGCAGCTTAAAAGTCATTTACATAAATAAGAATTCAAAATATTTATAAACACAATACCGTTAATATGACACACTTTTTTCGGATACAGCGTGTGAGTTAAGTTTACAAAAAAAACGAAACCAATATCGCATGTATTAATCGAAAGCAGGCGAAGATTTTATAGTTATCATGGGACGGACAAAGTTATCGGTGGTTCTCATAATCGTCTGTGCGGTCAAGTGTTTGGCGATGACCTATGACGAACTGGAGGATTTTGCGGAGCACATCAAGAAGACGTCGCAGCTGAGCCCCACTTTGAAAAGTAAGTGATACTTATGGCTACTGCAGACTACTCAACCTATAGGTAATTTCAATTTATATTAGGTACACAGTTTCAAACCGGTGATGTTAATTTAGTTTTTTTTCGAAAAGTAAAATACTTATGTATAAGGTGTAATAAAAATTTAAGCTGGAAATTCAAGACAGGATCTAGTCTAGATAGATCTAAAGAATGATAAACAACAGATAAGATCCGTCATGCTTACGCCATACGCGATTGTGCTAGAATTTTAAAACAGGAACCTGGTAAATAGTAAACTCTGTCTCTGTCTCCTCCTGTCTGTCTGTCTGTGTTCTCTCTCTGTTTTTCTCTTCCAGTCGAATTCCGATTTTTATTTAGGTAATTTATTTAAATGATTCTGAGTACTAGATACTAATTAGGATGTATAAAATGAATTAAGAACATTCTGTAGGTGCCTAGATATTATTGGCATAGTTCCGACTAAGGTTGTAGCGTAGCGAGCAACCATTGAGGAGGTTTAAGTTCAGAGGCCAACAGGTAGAACATTACATTAATAACGCAATTACGCAAACTGTGATTAATTGTAAGTTTCAAGTTGATTAATTTCTACGAGTAGGTATAAAAGACCGGTTCAAAAAGTGTTGAAAATGAAAGTGGGCAATTAAATTGTTGTGGTGTTTTTTTTATCACGTCTAGTCTGCGCAATAATTAATCGTTCAGTTTACTTACCTACTATTGAAACCTAGCACTAGCAGCGAATGCAAATGTTCAAAAGCTATAAAAAAAAATGCATCTAAGTTTGTAGGTATACAATGTCTCCCATGGGGCATGTGACCGCCCGTATTTTTTTGAATATTCATGAAAAATTATATAAAATAAAATTTAAAAGCGGAGTCTATCTTTTTTATTCCATTTTTTTTTCAAAACCCCCTCTGTTTTTATGGACTTGTGTTTTTTTTAATAGTACTGATTTTTATTTTTTATGTTTTCATCTCCGTATTTTTTTCATCAATAAATTATAATAAAAAAATTTGTTAATCAGATAAAATAACAAATAAGCTTTTAGAAATAATAAACAGAATCCAAATCGAGCCAATAACATCGGAGATATGGCAAACAATACGCAAAAATAAAAAAAAATAAAAACTAGAAAAATCGTAAAGACCCCAAAGTACCTATTGATATTTTTTTATGAATTTTTTATTTTTTTATGGTCATACACATGCCCATGGGGGGCATGGTATATACGGTCCCTTATTTAAAAATTTATCCATTTCTGAATCAAATGTAGCGGTAGATTCCGGGTCGGACTGGACCACCTTAATTAATTGAGTTGTTGACAGCCAACTTATAATTGATAACTAGGAATCTACTTGTTATTGTATACATTTTGATATCTCTTTTATCACTTCATGTCGTGTAACAGAAGGCGTAGACCCCGACGTCGACTATGATGACGACGACCTCGTGTCTGACCACGCCTGGGAGGAAAGTGGCAAGTTCGAGGGTGACCTGATCCTCAACGAGCGCCAGCGGAGGCTTATCGTCGAGAATGTCGCCGAGGGCCTCGCTAGGAACGGCATCAGGGATGGAGCAAAGAGGTGGCCAAATAATGAAGTCATCGTCTACATTCAAGTAGAACATTTCAGTAAGTATAACGTGTTTTTATCCCAAGGATATTTGGCCTAGTTCAAACGGTCGAACGATAGCTGTCTTATTTCCCAGGAACTTGCCTGTCGAAGGAATTATTTAGTCTTGTCGCTTCTGCAAACTTTTGCGGAAGCGACAAGACTAAATTCCTTCGACCACGATCGCACTTCTAATGTGTGGTGGAGAGCCGAACTTTTTTTAAATAAGTTTCAACAGCGGATAATGATAGGATCTAATATGGATCTCATATTAATTTCAGGTAGCGATCAAGTGCAAGCTATTGAAAGTGGAATAAAGGATCTTGCACTAGCGTCCTGTGTCAAATTCCGTCGGTACAAGAAAGGAGACCGAGACGCTGTCGTGATACAGGTACCTACCTCCTTTTTTTTGCACTTCAGCTTATTCTATAATGACACTCGTTCTTTGTGACTAGTCGACACAACAAGTTAATTATTGCAGTTCGAGTGCAATTGAAAGTGAATATTTGAATTGTTGAAGTACTTAGTTGTATAATAGTTGAAGATGTCACATTTGTCAGCTTTGATGGTAAAGAAAAAGAAATTCTAAAGATTCGTATCGTATGTAGCTATAGGTACTTACATATATACTTAATTGATACCGTCCATCTGCAACGAAATCTCATAGGATAGGTATCAGAAGACATTATAAAAGCAAACTGTTTTGCAAGAACGGAACTTTTTCGAAGCACTTGTTTTTCTGTTGCAGGGAAATCGACGAGGTTGTTTCTCTCAAGTGGGCTACCAAGGCGGGTACCAAGTGCTGAACTTGTCAGGTCGGCATCCGGTCGGACGCGGTTGCTTCCGACACGGCACAGTCGTTCATGAGCTGCTGCATACTCTTGGCTTCTACCACATGCAGAGCAGCCCCGATAGAGATGACTATGTCAACATTGTTTGGGCCAACATATTACAACGTAAGCGACTTTTAAGAAATAATGCGTTGCATACTAATCGATAAACACTTACGATTTTGTTACATACCTATCTAGGTGCTAAAGTCAGCGACCGGTAGGTAGAAGGTGGAAGCCTGTCACGAACACTACACAATGCGAATGTCAATTAACCCACCGTCTGTCTAAGCAATAAAATTACGGTGTGAAGTAAATTCGATTTCTATTGAAAGTTTCTTTGTATGTTAACAGAAACTAAGTCGGTACATTTTTGTAGCCGAGAAATACATCGTCGAAACAGAGTGTTCGCTTCTGAGTCGATATATTTTGTTTGTTTGCAGCGGCGAGGCATAACTTTCGCAAATACAACTCGTTCTCCGTGTCAGACTTCGGCGTGGGGTACGACTATGACAGTGTCCTGCATTACAGCCGACGAGCTTTCTCCTCCAACGGTCAGGACACGATTGTTCCAAAAAAGGTGATTGAGATTTTTCTTAAAGCTTTTTAATGCATAATATCTGGTGTTGGATCTTCAAGTCAAGTTTTTTTTGCCTAGTTTAATAATCGACTGATGAGTTCTTGACCTACCTAATAATGTACGATCAAAGATGAAGGCAAAAACTGATCAATTATAATGGTTTTTTTTTTTCCAGGGTGGTGCTGAAATCGGCCAAAGAGTAGGACTGTCTGATAAGGATACACAAAAATTGAACAAAATGTACTGCGACGCTGATTGGGACAGCGGCCAAGCAGACGAAAGCCCTCCTAAGAAGACAGAAACTAAAAAAAAGAACGGGAAGAATAAACCATTTGAAGGTCAAGGGATTGGATACCACCAAGGTAAAGCTGTGGCTATCAAAATATTACCTGCAGCTGAAACATATAAGTTACCTGACGTACCCAGTTTTCATGTATTTGATTATTTTAGTAAAGAGCCGCAAATCCTGTCGACGTCGGAAAACGAAGGCTTTCGTATTGGTAAAGAAATAGCGTATTCCTACAGTCCACCCGAAACTACGCAACACCACCAAACTACACCAGAGAACCATTCACCTGTTGATATTGATACCGTGTCAGAATTTATGACGGATCATAATCGTAATGAAGAAAAGCTCCAGGGGCCAAATGTTGCAGTAGTAAAACAAACAAATAGCCAAAATGAGAAGCATCTGGGCCATCTGGCTGATCCTGAATTGACTGTTGATATATCTACACATGATGAACATTCTAGTCCACCAGACGCAAAAGTAGTTGATGCAGATTTAATCGATGCTTTTGATAGATTATCGAAGATAATAAAAATGCACGTATATCCTTCCCAGACCCCAGATCTGAGTGTTTATAAAATGAATAGACACTATACTAACCATTATGATCCCCCACAAATAAAAACAGTTAGTGATATCAAGTTTGTTCCTCCTGTGCCAACAGAAGCAAATAAACCGGAAGAAGATAAGATGCACTCAGCTATTAGATTCATAAATGATATGTACGACGAAAAATATGAACTAAAAACAAAGAATCCTATTAAAGATAAACCGATGAAAAGTAATCCCCCATGGTATAAAAATTATGAAGAAGAATATGATCCTGTACCAGATTTTAAACCTCTAGAACATCATCGAGAAAAACATGAATATACAAGCATACATTCCCCGAAATTACACAATGATGAAAAGCTAAACGAAAATCGAGATGATTGGTATCAAAAGTATATCCAACACTATCCTGATCATGAATATCATGATTATTCAGAGGAAAGATCGAAAGAGCATGAACATGACGGAGATGAGAAAGAATCTATTTATAGTTCTTCAATTCCAAAAAGAACTCAAGACTATTCTGCAATTCGCTTTCCAGCAAAAGTAACTAAAAACTGGTACAACGATGATAGTCACCACGATAGATGAGTTTTACCTACACATGTTAATTTATAAGTAATTATTAAGAATTAGGATGTTGTACAGTTTGTATTAATTTTTAATAAATAAATGTATTACCTACACGACTGCAAGTCACTTCATTTTTAAACTGCATACCTACAGGTACTTATCATAACAATTTTCGGTCCATTACCTACGTAAAGTTAAAGTTGTTTATAGGAAACAAATCTATTTATTTTCTTTCTTACATATTTTGGCTGGATATTACTCTAGCTCTGTCTATGAGAAGTCGAGGTTCATGTCTGAAGCATAGTCCGAACTGGATGTTAGGGTCTAATATAATTTGCGTGCTCGGAGTTACCATTGTGGATTTCTGGCACTAGTGCACAGCGTAATCACCGTGAGCAGCACTTGGATAATGCGGCTGACGCTTTTACATCCGACAGTTGGCATAATATTTGGTTACTTATGCTGCGGTTTCTTAAAGGAGCGGTGGCCGCCCAACCGCGTCAAAAGATAGTTGCGTTTCTGTAGCGTTTTAAAACATCTAACACACAATGACGCAGTGACTACATCTATACTTGTTTGTCATGGAGACGCTATAAAATGTGTGAGCTCACTCTTCTCAGTATGGACACGTTTTCTTATGACTGAGTACGGTGAGGGCAAATCTAGCGATTTCAATTTTTGGGGGCGGGGTTTGCTTTATGGCGTCACAATCGCTCTATAAGAAAACACACTGACTTACTCAACGTTTCAGTGACGTCATTCGCCGGTAAATTGCGGACGCTAAGTCAGCGGTAACCGCTCTCCTAGGAAACCGCAGCTTTACAAGTTGCACCCATTTCCATCTTTTTAGCATAATTTAGCATTGATTTATATCGTAATTTAGCAGATTCCTAACAACGTCGATTAATTTCAATTAACTTAAAGTAATAAAATATTTGGTCTATATGATGCAACTTAAATTCTGTCTTGCTATCAATGTCTCTAATTTATGTCAACATGGTTTCATGCATGCTACTTAAAAATAGTAAGAATTAGCAAATTTTATCAATGGGGTAATAATTTTAAAATAAGAAACAAGATTAGTAGAACCAATTCTCTATCTACGAGCAGAACAGTTAAAGCATATTTTTTTCGAATATTCCCGCAGAAACGTGGAAAGGAACAGACGAAAATGACTTGGTCAATGTCAGTACATGTTACTCTGTGGTCAGTACTATCAAGTCACCTGTCACCTGTCACTAATGAGTGCCTCTTCGTATGATTCTTGTGTACTGCGATTGATTATTGTTGTTTTTCGGTTTATTTCTCATTGCTTGATAATGAATTAGAAGCTGTGATATTACTTTCTACGTAAGGTTGTACGATAATCAATTTGCAATGAATATCCCAAGTCGGTGACATTGTGAAGGTTGTTAACAAATTATACGTATTGTTTAATGGGTTGTGCTGTGTCGTGCGTCAGCCGAGCGACTATGTCGTTGTTTGGGAGACAAAATAATGATAATGATGCACGAGCGATGTTAGAAAGGAAGTTATACATTGCCAGAGAATCGCCTGAACCAGATTTTAACCTGTCCGAGTGTCAGCTGCGCCAAGTACCGTCCGGTACATTTTCATTATGCAAGGTATACAGAAAAGAACGTTTGTATTTGCACATTAATAGGTTACAATCATTGGAGGAAGGAGGTCAATTGTCAGATTTATACCTTCTTACGGTTATCAATCTTAGCAGTAATAGATTTTCAGACCTACCTAGTGATATTAGATATTTGGTAAACCTGACTGAGCTGTACATTCAAGATAATCAAATTAAAACCCTACCTGACAATATAGAGTTTATGCAGTCATTACAAATATTAGATGCATCAAATAACAAGCTACAAAGCCTAACACCATCATTAGGTAGGCTGAAGAATCTAAGAAAACTAAACCTCACTGAAAATAAAGAATTATATGAACTCTGTCCAGAACTATGTTTAGCTACTAATCTGATAACACTAATGATAGATGGTGAACAGTTTTTATTCCCTCCATCAGATATTGCCATACAGGATACTGCTGAAGTTATGAAATATTTATGTGATAAAATGAACATAGACTATAACCCCCCAATATCCATTGAACAAGATATGCCCACAGTTCAAATTCCAAACATGGTACTGGATCCATTTGCAAGACGCAATACACTGACTTGGGAGGAACAAGAAGCTGCCATCATAGAACAAGAACAAAGGCTACATAAAGCAGCTAAAGAACAAAGAGAAAAGTTTTTAAACCAAGTGCTTCAAGAGCAGATGGAGCTAGACAGTGAGATAGCTAAAGTTCACATTGTGAAAGAAATGGATCGGCAAAACCTGATCAAAGCTATACAAGATGATGAAAAAGAAATTGAATGTTTAGTTAAGAACTTTATTCAGTCAGATAATTTAAATCCAGAAATTATACAACAGCAACTTGCATATGAACAGGCTGAACACAACAGGCTACTTGAAATCACTCGGCAAAATTATGATAATATTAAAAAGGCTGATGTTTTAAGAGCAATGGAAATGCTCATAGAAGAAGACTATTCAATGAGACATTCCAAGAAACATTACGAAGATTCTATGAGTAATATGAAACAGAGTGTGCTCATCCAAGATTTAGAAGTAAGTGAGAAATTGAATGAGTTATTAAATGCTAAAGATCAGTCACGCACTGTGTTAGTTGAACAACTTCTAGAAGATCAGGACATTCAAATGGCAATGGTTGCATCACTGTTGGAAAAAACTGATGCCCGAACCTGGAGTCTTAATCAGGAAATATCATTGGTTTCTTCACATTTAGCACGCCTCAGTGTTATTGAACAAGAAAAGAAGAAATTGCAAATAACTTATAATTATAATGAGTTGCTTCAACAGAGAGTTCATTTGGTTACTTTATTAGATGATCTTTTTGGTCAACAAAATAAAAGACGAAAACAGCTTGTTGAAACTTTAAGAGAAATGGAAAGTGAAACAAATAAGTCTAACGATTTTTGGTTGAAAAATTATCAGAAGTTAATCAACTCAGCACCCAGAACTTTACTGGACATAGGGAAAACTTTGGACCCAGCACTGGCAAACTATCTCTTACAGGAAGGTGTTATACACTGTCTGCCGTTCTTGGTTAAATTCTTATTTTCTGGTGAACCGTTATTGAACATCACCCCAGAAGAGCTAAAGTTGAGTGGTGTCTCATTGGCCTGTGACAGAGAAGGTATTATTAGAGCAATAAACTTTTATGTAGCAGCTAAAAGTCAGAATCACAACTTTGAAGCATCTTCTTCTGTTACACCAAGTGCTCCATCTGATGTAGAACTGGCTGAAGAACAGAAATGTACTGGAGTGGTGACAATTAACCAGTCTGATGATACAGTGTTGGAGGCAGAGTGTGTCATTTGTATGGATGCTAAGAGCGAAGTAGTATTTGTACCTTGTGGACACATGTGTTGCTGCCAGCCATGTGCAAGCAAAGGAATGGAGAACTGTCCTATGTGCCGGACTATCATAGAAAGGACAATCAAAGTTATGATTGCATGATGAATATTAAGGTAAATATGTTTCAAATATTAAAATAAGTAATTTTATCGTTCTGTGTCATCATAATCATTTCTAGTGGTAATTTTTTTTTACAGCTAGCTAGGAAACAAACAAGGAAATGTATTAAAAGTACTTTTCTTTATTTCAGGATGCCCAATCCATGGAGAAAAGAAGTAACAAAAGAATATACTCAGCATTTACTACAACATTTTTTTACATGTCTGGCCATTCTTCATTGTGTAAGTTAATTAATGTGTCACATCTATGAACTCATTAATTAAAGTGTGTGAGTAATAATCTGTTTATCAATGAAGCATGACATTTTCTAAGCCATGATTATTATCTTCCCCTTTAAAAATATATAGCATATTAAATTTTCAACTCTATAAAAAGAATGTTTCAACACAATTATTGCATTATGAAATTCTGGCTGGAAAATCGAACATCAAGTGGATGACATTGACAAAAAGTACAGTCATGTGACTAATATAATTGTGTAGATATCAGTGGCCAATACAATGAATCGATTTTCTCCTATAGAATTAGTTGAAGTTAACAGAGAAATGTTCTTATGTATTATATATTTCAGTTGTAAATCGACTTCCATACAAAACCATAAATAAACTTCGCCTTACTCTTCGGTCATAATAGGGTAAAATAAATGGGAATGACTAGGTACAACCACGGACAGTGGCGGTCGACTATTTTTCACCCTTATCCCCTTAGTTATAAGGTTGAAAATTGGTTCGCCGCCAGTGTTCGCGATGGTACATGAATCCACTATATTTTCACTTAAAAGTATGAGTCACACACATATCACATGACTTATAAACCTACCTGCCATTATCTTGGAACACTGGTTATTGCATGTTTGCATGACGTCTCTATCTATGAACAACAACAGGTTTTCAAGTCCATACCAATCAATTACATAAAAATATCACATAAACAGAACTATAATCAAATAAGTACTCAGTAAAAAACATAATATTATCGGACTCTCATATTTTTTACTGGAAATGGATACTTGGTAGGTAGTTCAAGTTACTCCTATGGGAGAATATATTTATATTTAAATGTGATTTTATCAGTTGATTCGTTTTAATATATTTTCGGCTTTAAGTATTCCAGTTTATTTTCATTATATGTAGGTATAAGGCATTTTGTGGCATTTTCACAAAAGCTTACTACTAGCGCCATCTAGCTACATTTTATGCTAGCCTTACTACCATTTTAAAGGTACCAACTAAAAGATGTTTAAAAAAAAAAATATGTTTTGCCATATAATTTTTTCGCTTTTAAGCAACATAAGTTTCGGTCAATGCATTTTAATTTATAAGGCATGAGTTTCCCTCGGGTATTGTTAACATTAAAAAAATAATGATAGCCTTTTAGCGTTGTTACAAAAGTATTGAATTGTTATTCATATAAAGAAGACTGGACCCACAACATGCCTATGTGTTTTTAGGAATTAACTTTTAATGTAATGTAAATATGTACTAGTCACTGTAATTTAACGCATCAATTCAATTCACCAGGAGGAGAGCGCGTGTTGATACATAAAATAATTCGTGTTTAAATTGTCAAAATATCTTGTAACATAGAACTTAAGCAGCTGCCGGCTGTGACTTTGTAATGAGAGTCAATCTAAAAGATTGTGCCTTCTAGTTGATGCCAGTGTCGAGGTTGGCATTGTTTCCATCACTTTTCTTCTAGAAATGTTCATGCAATGAACGAGTTTTTAACATTATTGATGCTTTTAAATGAAAGAAAATACTTGCAAGGGCTGTGCCAATTGGATCATGAAAAAAAAACTAGTTTAAGTACTTATAATATATTTTCGAACGTATCTTTGTCCATAAAACGCTCATTTATTCTTAAACTAAGTCATTATGTTATACTATTATGAATAGATTGTAATCTACATATTATCTATATCGGAAACGCTTTTTATATTATTAAGTTTTATTGGTCGTATGTTTCAAAAAGTATTGTTTTTTTAAGCCAAAGCACTGTATACACTGTAAAAACAAAATTATTTTGTAAGCAATTCGTAAATATAGTCGATGCAAATCACTGGCACACGTCACTTGACTTTTATGTCACTGACATGAGGATAATATTACAATGACTGACGACCGCCCGTGAAATGTATCAACTATAGAATGTTATATTAATGTACCGTACATTGGATAAACATTGCAGTTACTGGCAATAAGATGCAAATAATAGAAGTAATATGTGTAAGGTCATAAAGGTATTTAGATGAGGTAGATTTAAACTCTTCCAATAAGCGGTAAAGACTAATTATTATAATAAACATACTAACATAGTTGTTTAAAAATACACATAAATTACTGAAAAGTTTTCTCAGATTATAATAAAAACATCAATATATAATTATCAAATTGCCATTTAGTAGTAGAAAATGTTTGTTATTATTGTAATGGATTTTTGTTGATAATTTAGTACGTATATACTCACAAGGGGTAACAGAACATAAAAGTACCTATTGTTATGAAATATATTGGAACAAGTTAAGACTACATACTAGCAATAACATTAATATAAGATTTGTTACAATAATGCACAAATATTGGCAGTTAAGTGTATCATTTAATATCAGGAAGTATCATGAATTACAATTTTTGTAAGGAGTTAAAAGAACTGTTTCGTTTTCCCGTACATTGACCTCTTCTTACAAACATAACATAGGGTTCGAAAGAATTCAAATAAACGTACTGGAGATTTACTGTTTGTGATTATAAAACGTATAGTAGAACTAGGGTTGCTAACTTTTTTTACAAAAAGTCGTACAGACGTATACAAAGAGTAATTACCTACTTAATATTATTTTTAAAACAGTTTTTTTTTCCTTTTGCGGAAACTAACAATTTTCCGAATGCTGAAATGGCAAGGATTCATTCAATTCGATTCAAAGACAAAGTCAAAGAGAGTACTCTATTGTTTTTGTAGATTTTAAAGTATGCATATTCGAAACAGAGTACAATACTCTACAATAGAATACGTTGGGCAACCTTAGTAGAACTATCCGGATTTTTTCCCGGTCATATCTCGATTTTACTACCCGATAGATGGCGTAAGTGAGACCAATATTCACGTCACAAACCTATAATATCCTTAGCGAAACTGGGCAAAAAAAACCTTTCAAAATTGAACCAATACATCGTAACTGACCAAAATATCGGATTTACATTTTGCAATTAACTACCTGGGGGCTTACCACCTCGTAAAGCAGTATTATTTTAAACTTTCTTCAGTGTGGGAAAGAGATAGAGCTTTACAGGACGTACAGCATCTCTTTCCCACACTGAAATAAGAATAAATGAATACTGCTAAAACAGGTCGTGGTAGGCCCCCAGAATCTTACTCTATGATATTAATTTTCTGATTGCTGATGAAACAAGCTATGTGGAAAGTGCAATAGATATCGGAATTTACAATGTTTGAACTAAGATAGTCATATACGTGACGTAGATATGACACTCTTAGTCATAAATATGTAGATCCCTTTATTTATTAGTATGTATCTACTTATTATTTATTGTTTTAGTTTAGTTTTTAATTTTGTTGCCATAATGATGTTGTGATGATATGTCATTTGAATAATTTAATTTACGAAATTTTCTTTGAAGTTTAAAACAGAATTAAACAACGTTGTGTTAGCTTATAACTAAATATTGTATTGTAGTCTTAAAGTATATCTACATACTTACACTGTCCGGCCGTAAATATGAAACAGAAAGTTTTAGAAAAGTTTTCTGCTTTGTGGAGTGTTTGTCTGTCGCTCATACCTGTGTGGCAGCCTCTTTCTAAGGGCCCGGTCACACGTACCACAACCACACCACATCCTAGCGATAAAATTTGGGCAAAAAATGGTTATGTGTGAATCGGTCGCTGCACCTTCTTGCATTTGCGTTGTGGTAACTACAAAATCAAATCAAATGGTCGACGCAACGTTGTGTTTGCGATGTGGCCAGCCGTTACTGCGCAGTTTCGCTGGTGGTTGCTTGTGGCTGCGGCGTGATCCTGACGTGGTCGGTATCGCCCAAACGGTTGACTTTGACGGCGAAATGTGGTCCGTGGGAATTAACTATTCATTTTCATACAAATTAGCGCCCGTTCACGTTTTGTCGTTGTGCTGTGGTTGTGGTTGTGGTGTGGTTGTGGTTTGGTTTGGTTGTGGTACGTGTGATCGGGGGCTAAAGCTCGCTGTGTCATATCTACGACCAGGTACCTGTACATATTATATTTACCCACCTTTTTCCATTTAATCTTTTGAAATTGTTCCCTAAATGCTTTGAGTGTGTTGTTTGATATTTCGAATCGGCACACGACATCGATTTTGCAATTATTTGTTAAGGATGTAAAGCATGCCTGTCACGTGATTGATATTGAACACCTGATATTCACGCGGACACGTTTTTATACGTGCTGTGAAATTATTTTCCTACTTTTTGAATTGTTAACACTTATTTATGAAAAATATATAAGTTATAGCACACACAGCTTTTGTTTTATTCTTTTGTAAAATCTTTTATACCTACTCGTATCCTAATGTTTTAGCGTATCGATGGTAAAAGTTCCTATCTTCGATCAACACTCGAAAAATTCCTTAGTTCGTTTGCCTCATAAAGTGCTTGATTATCTACCTACTGTAGTTACTCGCAATATCTTATTAAAAAAAAAAAAATATATATATATTTGGCAGGTTGCGACAGTATCAAGTTGATACGAGCATTAGATTTATCTGTAAACCCGAGTGCTCTGACATAATAGCCCTTTGTTACATGCGACGCGACCTATAATAATGGAGTTTACACGCAAATAGCAATTACGGCGAAGCCTTTCATGTCAACCCTCATTCCCTTCAGAAACATAAAGGCAATTTTCTAATAAAGGTAAAGAGCTGTTCCAAAATATTTGGCAAGAGATGTTATTAGTGCCTTTTACATTTAATCATAGCTTTGAATCAGATTTCTTGCGAAATACGATGTATTTCAATCGCTCCTCACTCGCAGACGTTATGTAGGTTTGAAACTGGCAATGCCGCCGGATCAGTTAAAAAAATCCCCCGAGCACCTTTTTAGTGACGAAAATACATTTTGCCTACGTCAATATTTTCTATTTGCCGACGAATTTTGTCACGAAGCTTTGATGGCAGTTCTCCTACGAGTCAACAGAGGTAGAATAAATAATGGCCACATTTTTATTCAGCTCATGTCCTGCTGAGGGCGTCAACAGCGCAATGTCGAAGCGGCAGGGGGTGTATGTTGTTTTATACAAGTGGAGGGAAAGCACACACTGAGATACAATTGCGGCTATTATTTTTTACAGGAAAATCAAACGCTTATCTCTGCTTTCCTAAGAATTCGGAAAGAATAGCAATGTGTAGATAGACCATGACGAGTATTTCAAAGTTAGTTACTTATTTAGCAAATAATTTTATTTAGCAAGCTGATCATAAATATTTAAAGCAGTCTGGATGTATAATATACCTTGTGCCCAAGAATGAATTTGTTCAGCAGCGTGTCGGAGTAATTTTATGTAAATAAGCTTACCTACTTATAATATGGAGTACTTACGGAGTAAGGCGCATCCCGCATGGGCTCGTTATATAAACGTCAGTCTCGAGATGTGAGCCGAACCGAGGAAATTGAATCGAAGCAGCTTACGTACCAATATCAGTAATGAAACTGAAACCGGAAGAGTGGCGCACTTCCCCTCCCGCGCAGCCTCCGAATGTTTATGATTTTGTTTGTTGATATCGCACGTGCGTATAGCGAAACTTACGTACGTGATCTTAGCAATCGCAAACTATGGTGTACGTGTAACACTGCGGTATCTACGTGTTTATAGTATTTCATCGTTTGAAGGATCAATCACACCGAAACTTGGTGCTGGCAGAATAATAGAAAGTAATCTGTTATCTAGAAATGTGAACGGCGTAATTTATTTTTCAAGACCTACCTAGCATTCTCCTTTCCTCTCCACCTTTACCTAGCATTCTCAGCATTTAACCCTTACAGTACGTACAAGGCTGTACGTGATCATATTATTGTGATTACACATTTTGGTGAATAGCGTCTCGTATTTTTTTTCATAATGTACACAAAATTGCTCTACGCGTCGTAGCACCGTAGCACGCGTAGAGACTGCGTAGCAATATGTTACAAATTGTTACGCGCATTTTTGGATTCCATTGTAGTAGAGTTATTATGTGAATTTTATTAAAAGTATATGATGAGAATACGAGTATGATGTAACGAATATTATTATTATAAGGAAAAGATAACTTCCATAAATTCAATTCTATGAATAGTTATGAAGAGATCCGGCTTTAATCCGACGTCCTTTACGGGTGTTCCGATAAAGTCAACAGCGGGTATCTAAAGTCTTTTGGACACGATATATTGTGCTCTACTAAGCCGGGTTCACAGGGATGGGATATTACTTCTTTGAGATAGGTGTCGCAGCAAACGAATACGACCCTTACACCTTTGGCTTAAGGGGTTTTCGCTTGGCATCGTATTAAGCAACTACGGAATTTCCCATTGGTGACCAATGGATTGAAATATAATTTTAATAAATATATAAAGTTTCTATTTTATCTGGTATATTTCCCGACCGTCGTAATATCAAAGATATTTCCAGTAACGTGGGTTCGGTGTTTGACTTGGAAATAACTTTATGTGTAAACCTCCGTCCCCTGTAGATATAGGTAAGTATAAGGTAGCTAGTGGTCTCCTTGAAAGCTTTTATGACATGCTTCCACACAAGGGTCGTAACGTTCTCGATGTACCGAGAGATTACTAGTGTCAATTTGCTGAAACAATTAACTCTGTAGGTACCGCTGGCTGTAGTTTGGGAGGACATTGCCTTTTACATTTATAGATAGATAGAATATTCTTTATTATGCACACCATACAAATTACAGAAATAAATTTAGAAATGTTACATAAGGTGACACAATGGGCGGTCTTATCGCTAAAAGCGATCTTTTACAGACAACCTTTGGATGGATAAAAGGGAGGAGAGACAATACTGCAGGTAGTCAGTGGTGTACCATTTACATACACAATAAATACATAACGCATAAACTTAACCACATAAATATATACATATAAATATATATATATATATATAAAATAATAGGCTAAAATAATTTATAGGCTTTTGTAGATAATAGATACTACAATACTTAGGATTGATGTGTGTATTATGAAGGTACCTAAACAATCGTCACAGGAAATGGCTTTCGTCAAAGTAATTCCATTTAGCAAATACTACGTCCAAGAAATAATATGATTAACATTCTCCTCCGCAACTAAATATTAATCATGTCGCCGCTGCTCGCTAATACCAACATACATCAACATGCGGTAATTATCAGGCAGGATGCAATCAAATCGCAACCGTATCTGAATATATTTGGGCTTAGCTGGCTAAAGAGATTACGTCTCAGACCTATATAACATCGATTTGCATGTAAATGAACCTTGTTAATTCCGGCGTAGTGTCTTGTACTGAATTTGCGCTCTATATAGTCGCCTTATAGTGAAAAGCTCGGTAATGCAACTTTGACTTTTATTTTATTACATTTTCGAAAAAAAAACCTCGCAAGACACGCAGTTTTGTGGCGGCATCTATATCGCCACATGCGACCTACGCATCATACTGACGTCACGCGAAATCCTGCTACGCGTAAGCAGATTTTACCGCGCGATCAGCATCTATATAAATTGCCAGTTGCCCACCAGTTTTTCGCATATTGTTCGGTTCGGTTTAGACTCTAAGACGACGATATATGTTTTGGTTTCACTAAGTATGGGTAATTTCTGGCAAGAATGTCTTCAAAGGAAATTTTTTTTTTTTTTTAACTGTCACTCATAAGTTGAGCAATTCTTCGGGCTTTTTTCTTTACCTTGCTGAGGTCTATGTCCTGTAATGAACGTCTTTCGGCAAATTTTATAATGATGATGATATAGATAAATGTGCAAGAATATCCGAAAATATTTAATGAAGAACCCGTGAATATAATTTAACATTTATCTTTGAACATTATAAGATTAATGCAGGATGTGAAAAATAAAATGGATACAAAAAATAATAATATCCTCATGAGCGTAGACTGTTTCATGCCTTCAGGATATCCGCTCTTGTAGTATGCGTAATTTAATTTGTCATGAGATGAAAGAATATTATTATCCGTCGTTCTCTCCAGTCGCTTCGAGTATACAACGCCTTTATGCATAACATATTTCTTTTATAAATTGCAAGTGTGATACAAAATGTGAGGCTTAAGGCGAAAGCGTCAGGGTAGACCGCGAAATTAAAATTTTCTTATGTTTTTTTGCAATTTGTAGGTCAGTATGGTTGTATGTTGATCTAAATATGATTCGCGGCCGTATCAAATATTTATTTATAGAATTATAAACATAAAAATCATCAATACAAGTCTCTAAGTTCATATAATCCTATTGAATCATAATTTCATGATAAGTATGATATTTGATGATATTTTAGGATTATTCTAACAAAAGGCTAAGGGGTTATTGGATTGCTGATTCTAATGATTATAATTCTGTAAAGCCATATTTGTTACGATCGCGAATCATATTTTAGTCAAGAAACAACACCACTGATTTGCAAATTGCAAAAAACGTAAGAAAATTTGAATTTCGCGGGCTATCTAAGCATTCTTTTATTTTTGGAGTGTGTTTAACAAAAGCGTTTTTAGCGCAGAATTTAAAGCTAGGTAGGTGTACAAATAACCCTGCTTTTAAGCATAGTGTTACGGTTCACATTGTAAACAATTCTATTACGGGCCTAAAAAGGTGCAGGAAAACGTAGCAAACACCCCGACACGTTAATAATAAATTCCTAGAGTGTGTAGTTTCGTGAGAAGGCCGATAGGTAGCGCCACAGCCTACGACTCCCTTCAGGAATGTAGTGAGGACCACATTTACGTCTGTATGTGGATGGATACGTTTAGAAACACGCATGTTTAGTTAAAAATTAAAGATAAAGTGTCGAATCTCTCTCTCTGTGTCGAATCCCGCGTAGGACGCGGGAAGCGACTGCGTGCGTCAATTGTTCTAATGATTATGAACTCACGCGATAATTCGCGCCATTTAAACACCCCCAAACAAGTTAGTTGACACAATCGGCACGAGCGAATTTAATCCCATATCCCACGCGGGATTCGCCTCTGTTTTGCCAGAACCTAAAATTAGGTTGGGTTCGTTGCGTTTCATTTTAACGCACTAAACACCGATCTCGATAGTCACATGTCACATGACCCACCACGTAGGTAGCTAGGTACGCACGGCTACACATCAAGCTATACATTTCCAGTATAAGCTGACCTCACATTGTACCTAAATCCTATACAATGCGAGATCAGCATAAACTGGAAATGTATAGCTTGATGTGTAGCCGTGTGTACCTACTTTTAACACAGATAGTCGTTGGATCGGATGTGTAGTAATTCTAAGTTGTAGGTACACAGTGTTGGTATCTCTATATACCAACCCACAATATAGGTAGGGGTGTATTTAATCAATAAAAACCCTTTACAGATTTTTTTAATAAAATTCTCTGAAATACCACTTTCTAAAGAGTAGAGTTATTGAAAGTGGTCTTTCAGAGTTTCGGGTATCAAAATACATTATAATGAATATTAATTTCCAAAGTCAATAAAACTTCTGTGAATTGGTTCGAAACGAATATTTAAATAATCCTTTTAACTAGTTCTAAAACATTTGTAAAGTTTTCTCTCCGAATTCAGGACCCTTGCTTATGTGAGCTCTACCTAATTAGTTATTACAAAATATACAGTTACTTTAATTTGTGGTTATACAGCGTAATGAAGAGTTTGTGTATTCGTACATGTGAATTCAATTACCTATGTGAACTGGGTAAATTGAATTTTTTTTCGTTGGTTGAAGGACACTCATTTGTATAGGGATGTTGATTGGGGAAAAAAAACAAAAAACTACGAGTATTTAGTCCGTCAAAATGGTTTAGATAAATCGCATTAAAGTTGGGGAGTGGGGGCTCGCTACGTCACAAGTCGGTATAAAATCTCTCGGGCAGTGACGTCATGCCATATTCTAACGTATTACCGTAATATTTTGATAACGTAAAAAAATATTAATACGTGTCCTATATTTTTCCATAATCTACCTGACGGACAAAAAATATTTTTTTAGTCAACGTCCCAACAACCCACCCCAACGAGCTTCCTTCGTCGTTTGAAATTCGTGAAAATACCGAGGTCGTATTTCTGTATACTTCGATCTTCAGCCGTGTGTAGGTAATTTTTTTAAATAAAATTGCCTTAATAATACTGGTAATTAATGTAAAGGAATGACGACCACGGAGTTTTCTATTCCGTGATAACGACATATTCAGAACAAAAATACTCTTTTTCCAATTGGGTAAGTGGTTATGTTAAGTCAGGGAAAGTAATTGTTTACTTTTGTATTTGAATTTTTAAGTCGGCCTCGGTTTTTTTTATTTGTTCGCAGTCCACTGCTGGACATAGGCCACTCCCAGGCTGCACCACAACACCCTGGCCTCCACCTTCCGTCCAGTCTGTACCACCCACCTTTTTAAGGTCGTCAATTTTTATTCGGCTTCAAAAAAAGAAGATTTTTCTCATCATATATTAGCCCAGGTATAAGGTATAAGCATGTCAGTGTCAAGTAAAGCATTAATAATTAACTTATACAATTTTACTTGCAAATGGCTTTTTAATCCTGCAGCCTTAGCTAATCCTTAAGCCACGATGTACAACCACACATTCGTGGAATCACTTGCGCTACGAAAATCGCTCTTACTGCTGAGATATAAAGCTGTCATTGTAATGTTGTTTCTAGTGATGTGCGGTTGAGTGTACGTACGAAGGTTAGCGTCAAGTAAGTAGGTAACTATCTAGTTTATGTTTGTGCTTTCAATGCTTGTCGTTAATTAAATAATTAATTAATTCTGGCCGCAGTTTCGCTCGCGTGGGTTATGGTGCCTCGCGAAATATGTCAGCTGTTAACTAACTTTTTTACTACGGCATGAGATTAACGATTCTGTTTTATTAAATTAGTTAAAATTATAGGATTCAGTATTGATTGAGGCAAAAATTCTCGTATCATTTTCTATTCACTACACTTCCAGTTCCGCTTTTAGTAAGTATGTACAACATAACAGAACATTACGCCTGTTCTCTCCCAATAGGGAGAGGGATAGGCAGAGGTGTTACGTAGTACACCCACATTTTGCCATTTTCGTAATTTTTAAGTCCCATGTAATAGGGGGTGGGCCTATTGCCATCAACCGGACAAAAATTCAGATGGTGCTACTGAGAAATTCCTGATGGAAAAACCTAATGATACTTTGCTCGACCTGGGAATCGAACCCGGACCGATCACTATATACCAACGAACGAGGCAGTCTATAAGGTAAGTAGGTATACCTAGGCACTTAAAAATAACATAATCATAACAACATAAAGAGGAGCTCGTAGCTAAGTAATAACAGCAACACGGTTCGATCCATCAGGAGAAGCTACGCTTGCCGGGGTTGGTCTGTGAATGGGTGACCATCTTAACATACTGAAACTCCTCCGTGCCTCGGAAAGCACGTTAAGCCGTTGGTCCCGGCTGTTATTCGTGGAGCTTTGACAGTCGTTACGGGTCGTCAGAAGCCCGAAAGTCTGACAACCAGTCTTACCAAGGGGAATCGTAATACCCAGTTACTGGGTTGTGGAGGTCAGATAGGCAGTCGCTGCATGTAAAATACGGTATTCAGTTGCATCCAGTTTGACTGGAAGCCAACCCCAACATAGTTGGGAAAAGACTAGGCAGATTGATAAACATAACAACATAATTGGCCAACCTGTCGGGGAATACAGGCGTATAATGTTATGTTATTTCAATCATTTTCTTTACAGCCGTTCTCGGTGAAACAATAAAACGGACAGCTCATTCACGTGGGACCCGTCAAAGAAAACGATACGTCATGACGGATGCACGTTCAAATTGCATACGGAAACGAGTTTTTTGGCGATTCGTCCAAATATTCGAATCACACTTGATTCGTGATTCAGCGTTCAGCATTGGGAGGACGCTTCAGCGGAGCCGTCACAAAAAAAATACAGTTCATGTTTTTGTTGATTTTTAAAAGACGATACGTGATTTAAGGCTTGTTCGTAATTTTTCACGATTCGTGATGCGAGTGAACACAGGCATTTAAAAAGCAATGCCGCGGTCAAAAAAAAAAAAACAATGAAAGTCCTCGTGTGAATGAGCCCTTACTTATGATTTTCTAACCTCAATAATCAAATACCCCATTACTGGACGATAATTATCGTACCTTAACCAAACGATGCTCATGACATACATATCAATTCTAATTTACACATATTTAACCGCCTACCGTCGCAATTTTCCACAGCACTTGATCTCCTATTCCAAGTTTCCAACATATTGCGAAAACTAGCCCAAACATATAAATTGAAATAACTGTCGTTTGTAGCTACGTTGAGGGCTAAGCCTTCATATTTCCAGTGTATGTTTTATTCATAAGTGTGTCCGTAACTTGGCTCAGTACGAATAGGTATGTATGACATAACTTAAAAGTTGCGTAGTGTATCTAATCGACCGATCAGAAGTGGTAAAAGCTTATTTCACTTCACGTGATGACTTCAAAGCTAGGCCTCCTACAGCAACAATTTGAAATGTCTGCACGTTTGTTCTAACATGTCGGTTTTGTTCTAGAGCACCTGTAAGAGGGGCACGTCTAAGCTCCCAACCACCATGATTGGAAGTCATAGAATGCAGTCGCTGTGGCTGAAATCGGCTAGATGGCATCATCATCATCATCATTTTATTCCACTCGAGTCATTAAAGCTCTTCCGAAAGCGACCGCCACCGCAAACCGCAGTGGCAACGCCGCCCAATCGCAACGACAGACCGCAGTGACACGACCGGTTTCTATGTAACTCTATGGAAACGGTAACAGGCGACAATATCACCATCTACGGAAGCGTTTTCATAGAGTTACTTATAAACCAGTCGTGTCGTCTGTCAGTGCCCGCAATCCTGCTTGTATTTGTTTAAGTTCAAGTTAAACGATATCGTGCTTTACGAATTTTGCCGAAGAAACTTCTAAGTTGTGTCGTGCCAACCGTGTAGTGTGTAACTACGTAGGTTTGCTCCGGTCCATGTTGCATGTTGCATTGAACGAGCCTATCGGATATTTCCTCGCTTTCATATTGCCCCAATTACAACTGGACGTATGCTTTTTATGACGGACTTCTTTGAATTTGAACTAGAATATCAATTTAATTGTTTTATTTGTACAGTGTATTTTTTCTTACATGAGTTATTTGGTAAACAAACAAGGCACGAAAACCATGACTTATCGCACACTTCAACTTGTGTTTGTTACGTACAAAGATCAAGAAGGTTACACAGTTCTTGATCTTTTTAACGAACATGGTTGAATTACATCAAAATTACTTCCAATTACCATAACTTTATATACTCTATCATTCATTCATAATTTTCCTATGTGTTTATCAAGTAGAGTAGTAAGTAGTTTATCTAAAGAAAAATACAATTTATGTACATAGCGACAAAGTTAACCTCTTATAATATATAACAGGGCTCTTCTGTTCTAAGTATTTTATCCTTAGTATGTTAGGACAAGCACCTACACAGTCCAGTAGTTCAGTGAGACCAGTACAGTTTGGCTATTAAGGTTCCAAGAGCACCCACATTAATATACATATTTCATAAAATGTTAGTGTAGGACTTGGGCAAGTTGTTTCTATGTACATAATCTAGCTACCAACGCAAGTTTATTTATAGTGTAGTTCACAGCCACTTTACTGGCTCGGTTACGCACTACAACTTTTGGGTCCATGCACCTTTTTGAGGTCTAATTCTAGTTTACGCAACTGTGAACATTTTAACTTGTACTGAATTACCTATTTAGGGCAATTAATATGTGCTTAGTAGTTTAAATGGTAGTTACAACTATGTGGTGCGGCGATATGGAGCGTGGAACCAATTTGTTAGCGACAAAACTTTATGGCATTTTCTTGTTATTTAGCACATACTGGTTTCTCATTAGGTAACATTAGTGTCAAGGAAAAACTTAGTCTAAGTACATTTAAATATATACTTATATTCACGAGTGGATTTGCAAATGCTAAGTTGATAATCTGTTCGTTATTATCAAAGCATGAACGTTATTCCTTTATTTATGTGACGTTATATCCGTTCGTAACTGTGTCACATATGTAATGTACTAAGTAATGGAATATGGCAGTGATTGTATTTAAATATCTAAGTGATGTGACTACCATATAATTCGGGCACAAAACCGTCGACTTCGCTTTATGGTAAAGTCGGCTTGGCGACGTTTCTGTCGCCATTCCTTTTTATGAAACGTCTATAAATGTCCGGACTTTCGATATATATTTTATATAGGTTGACTTATTCGACCTCACATTTCCTTCACGATGTTTACTTCCGCCGGAAAGCGAGTGACAAATGTTTTTACGGAGTTTGGTAAGCCGGGATCGATACAGGGTCACCTATTCAGCCGGCTGCCGGCCAGCCAGGGTGCCAGGGTCACTCCAATGTGAATTAACTATTGCTGACGTAATCGCTAAGTCCTTTGAAAGGTAGGTATCTAAGTAGAAGCTCTCTGAAAAATATGCAAAAAGCCAAGTTGTATTCGTCGAAGTTTGCTTAGTTATTATAATACAATAACGCAGTATATATAGATAATGTTTTATTTGAACTGAAAAAGCTTTCTGTGTGTCACTATTATAATATGTATAATCACAATTAAATTACAGATACTAACATCACATTGTAGCGGTTATATTACTATATAGTTAGTACCTATAACAGAAGATAATATAACGTGTTACGCATCCAAGATTTGTCAGCCAAACATAATCAATAGTTTATCTACAAACGCGCGATCTACGAGGGTAGACGTTAACAATTCGTCAGGGGAAGTAATCCATTCAATTAGTTCAGGATTAGTCGATTGTAGGATTACCCTAGTCAATACCGATAGTTTTAGCTTCACTTACAACACAACTCTGTGCCAACAGTCTTCGCTGTTGTTTCAATATACTTATCAGTTTACCTAGTTAATTTTGTTGTGTGACACCGTCTTGGTGAGTTAGTTTTGAGATGGTTCCCATATTACTCTATGAACACGTTCAGTGCCGGGAGCCCTCCTGGAGGGTTCACCTAGTCGTATATAGTCGTATATGTCGTATATGCCGCCGGGAGCCCTCGCGGAGGCTCATTTTAAATGTAGGTTTTTCTTAGCGAATACAGCATTATAAACCGTGAAAATAAAATCCGATGTATATTTTAACAAGATTTATTTTAGTATACGCGGTGTTTTTTTTTTTGGCCCGGTTTCAAATATTCACTATAAATACTAAATACGTATAGCGACAAGACCCCCTGAAAACACTGTTTTACTTCGTTGTACAGTGTTTTTTATCACGGTTTTAAACTTTTATGCCGTTGACCTTCCGCGAATGCGATGGTTAACTTTAGCGCAAACATAATGCCGGCAACCCTCTCGGAGGGTTCACTTCCAATATGTATGTCGGCATGGCGTATGAGTTCTATGAAAAGTGGGTGGAGTCCAAAGTGTATTACTATTGGTGGAGAGTAAAGTAAATAATAGGACACTTTGTAGAACTTACTACGAACAGTACTTCGTTATTTCCATCCCTTCCACTATGTATGTAGTGCGGAGCTTCGGTGCGGAGTATAGTAAGTATGTATAGTACGTATCACATGATACTTCACAACGAGCCTGTCCGTCATCCTTCAGGATTTAAAAGAGGTACCTAAACGAAGGAGCGGTCCAGGTCACTACATAATTATGTATTATTGATCATGGATAAGTGAAATTATATTAAAATTTAAAAAACCCCTGACACAAATATTTCCTCATTTCTCTTTCCTACTCCAACACCAGACCATGTTCATCTATCTATAACCTATTCATTGAGACCATTCCAATGAGCCCGATACCTGTGCTGTAAGTTGGTAAGGGAGTTGGGTATCCTGCAAATTGCTGGTGATGCTGCAGCATCAGTTTAAGGTTACTATGTTCTTCTAGTATCATTGAAGTGACTGAAATCGATCAGACCAGTTGAAGACGCTCACATCCATTCATCAACTAGAAAAGAGCTGATAATCTTTAAACGGCTGAACTGATTTTGATAAAACATGTCTAAGAACCATCCCTAGAAAACCTGCTTTCAAATTTAAAAAAACCGCATTCAAATCGGTTCATACTGGGCACATAAGTGTCAAACTTATAACACCCCTCTTTTTACGTCGGGTGTTAAAAAAAGAGAAAAGTAGTTAATTAATAAAAAAACATTTTACTATAATGTGGCAAGTTTCAAAATACGTATTTTCTGTAGCAAACGATCTTCTGAATAAGCATTTTAATAAATTCAAACTTTTTCCTTGCAATTTGATCAGGAATGTTGGCGGAAAACATTCGGTTCGATAAAATTGGAGGCGTAATGAGGCGTACTAATGTGGAGGCTTATCCTCACCGTTTACGGGGAGTATAAAAACTGGCTCCGAATGTATGCGAGGGACGTAGGTACTTACCTTATGGATTAATGGTATACGTTTTGTTTGTAACCTATTTGATAGGTGAAATTATGTATTTTATTTACTGCTATGTCTGGTACAAATATTTTTTTGGTTAAACGATTACGAAGCTTTGGAAGTTTCTAGATAAAGGGAGGTAAGATATAAAATCCACAATACTTTATTCATGCGGTGTAAGTGTCGCGTGATCACAGAATCTGTAAATAGATTGCGTTCTCATTATCTCCGTTCGAACAGATCTTAATGTTGTCGTTAACTGTGTTTACATTTCATTAATCTTTGGTTGCTTTGGTCATGTTACACAAGATGGATTGAAGCTGTTACTTGCTAATGGGAGCAAGTTGTAGTCACGCATCTAGTGCGACACGGTACTTGAACTTATGTTTTTAACTCGCCGCCATCGCCAGATCCATGTATACCTACCCAATATCTGACTTCTGACGTGTAAGGGTTAATAACAAGTTGGTATGCCTTATTAATTATAAAAATGAATATAATTTTATACCACTATGTACAATGTGTCAAGCAAACGTCAAACACGTCAGATGCAGGAAAGTTTATTTTATAAAAAGTATTTTACGACTGCTAAAAAACAGTTAGACCGGTGAAAACGCTGGCAGGCCTGCTGACTGACAATTTAATTGATAAGTTAAAGGAATACGAAATTAATCGAAAACTCTTTAATTAAAATCGATACCTACTATACATTTTTCCACACAAACGCTGACGCACTTTTAGAAGATGAGAATAATTTATTAAACTTTCATAAAATTAAACGCGAACTGAGAGCTCGAATATTTGGAGATGTAAGGCGGTTTCAAAGAGATTTTGAGAGATGGCGGGTAATTGATATCAATTAGGGTTGCGCTGGTGGCGGGTCGCCGCGGGCCCGATCACAATAGACTATCGTGGCCAAGAAATAGCCCCGGAAAACGCGTCCTTTTCACTCATCGAGATCCTCGAATTTATCTGAATTGTTTTTGAGGAACTTGGTTAATTCTACTGCTATTATACGTTTTAAATAGGAGCTTAAGAAGCGTCGGGTTTCGTTTATTTTGGTACAACTGATAAATGAGACTTGTGATAAGTCCCCAGTCGAGTGGAAGTTTGTAAGTAATCATTCATGAGGGACGCATCCGTTACCGAACACTAATGAGAACAGTAGTGTGCTGTCGGCTGTTATTGTCATCAAGTTGTTTAGTGAAACAAACGTGTATAACTAGCTAGTGTCGCTGTGTCGCTCATACTCAGTTAATGGAAGATTAAACTGCGGAAGGGGCAGCGGTTCTTGTGAATATGGGAGGGTAGTTACGGAGTTTTAACGACTAAGGACTTAGCGAGTCCGGGGAGCGCTGTGCTTCACGTAATTCTAGAGGAAGTTCGCAAATGTTCCTTTAGTGTTAGCGCATGTCGATTATGACGCGGTCGTTCAAGAAAACTTCGTGGTTGCTAAGTTTTTGGGTTAATTTCCACATAAGTAAGCTCATGGAAAATCATCATCATTAAAATTTTATGGCGTGCGTGTATGACCAGATGTAGGTACGTATATAAAAGGAGAATGTAATGATCATGAGCAGCTTGTGGCTAAGTAACAACAGCCGCACTGGTCGATCCATCAGGTTAAGGTACGCTTGCCGGGGTTGGTCAGTGGATGGGTGACCATCT
Organism: Agrochola macilenta; assembly: GCA_916701695.1. Lineage (NCBI taxonomy): Eukaryota > Metazoa > Arthropoda > Insecta > Lepidoptera > Noctuidae > Agrochola > Agrochola macilenta. The sequence goes on along the minus strand of OU753554.1, from coordinate 15,183,665 downwards.
TTACATACTGAGAATCCTTCGTGCCTCAGAGAGCACGTTAAGCCGTTGGTCCCGGCTGTCATTCGTGGATCTTTGACAGTCGTTACGAGTCGTCAGAAGCCCGAAAGTCTGACACCAGTCTTACCAAGGGGTATCGTATTACCCAGTTACTGGGTTGTGGAGGTCAGATAGGCAGTCGAATTCATGTAAAATACTGGTATTCAGCTGCATCCGGTTAGACTGGAAGCCGACCCCAACATAGTTGTGAAAAGGCTAGGCAGATTGATTGTAAGGATCGTAGCAGGTGGCGTTTTGTAATTTCTGCCTACCTCCATGGGGAGAACGCGTGAGTATATGTATGTAAAATCGTTATGAGTTATTTTAAGAGTTTCGATTCCACCCACTTTTCATAGAACTCATACGCCATGCCGCCATACATATTGGAAGTGAACCCTCCGGGAGGGTTGCCGGCATTACGTTTGCGCTAATGTTAACCATCGCGGACTGTGAACGGCATTAAGTTTAAAACCGAGTTAAAAACACTGTAAAACGAAGTAAAATAGTGTTTTCAGGGGGTCTTGTACTATACGTAGTTTTTAAATTTATCCAACCTTTAAATGTTTTTGTGAATAATTGTAACCGTGAACAAAAAAAATTTAAAGTGCTTTGATTTAAATAATAAAAAAACTTGTTAAAATATACATGAGATTTTATTTTCACGGTTTATAATGCTGAATTCGCTAATAAAAAACTACATTTCAAATGAGCCCTCCTGGAGGGCTCCAGGTATCCCATATGCAACTAGATGAACCCTCCAGGAGGGCTCCCGGCACTGAACGTGTTAATTCGAGTAACGAAGTATAGCATAGCATAGCATAGCTCTAGCTCTAGGTCTAGCTAGTATCCACAGTTAATTGAACTTCAAAAATACACATCAATTTCATAAAAAAAACATTAATATGTATTAACGAGATTGTTGATTTGACGGTAAGTAAATAGTCCGCAGTAGAATCAAATTCTGTACCTATTTAAACATATTCATTTGGAGATAAAAGAATAAATTAAGCTTTTATATTTACAAACCTATTCTAAATTGTGATTGGTATTACGTATAAAATACAAAATTTTACGTTTATACAAAATACTATTGTCCAAGTAATCAATGTTATTTCAGAGATGAAATAACAAAACATTTGATTAAAAGTTAAGGGTTATTCACGTGACCTTTGTAATGTATAAAAGATGAGAAAGTATATTTTGTTAAATGAAGATTGATTTTAAAATAAATGCTTTGAAAGCTCTGTTCTTGGTCTTTATTTTACTGGTAGCTTCAGGGTATGGAATACAGTTATGTTTTTCTTTTGAGATATAACAAGTAGGATTTTTACGACTAGGTAGGTAAATTTATAAACAATAAATTACGAGCCTATTATTTTCATCCAAATAACGAAATAACGAAGCCGAGAGTCACTTGTTGTTTCCGTTATTATGTTTTTTTTTTATAGGATCATACCTGGGAACTATCTGCTTACGGAGATATTGACGGTCAAAGTTCCAACATAACTTTATTTGAAATACCTACTTCCATAATTCCTGTACCGTTGCTCGCAGCCATATAAATAAGCACAATGTTTTGCGTGCGTTACATTGTGCGCTACCGTAAACAGTGATTTTTCACACCAAAAATAAAAGTCGTTTGCCTGCATATATTTTTGCACAAACTTACTTAGTTTCACGTATAGAATGCGTAGATGACGGGTTCGTGAAGGGTCTTTTTACTCCCTGTATAATAAGGATGAGGTCTTGGGTATGACTCCCGGGTCGGACAAAAGGTTATTGGGTTTTACCATCTGGAATTTCTCAGTATCAGCCTGGAGTCTGGTTTTGTGCCCGGTTGATGGCAATAGGTTCGCCCCCTATTACATGGGACTTAAACATAACTGGCGAAATGTGGGTGTACTAGAGGGACACCTCTGCCTAACCCTTCGGGGAATATAGCTGTGATGTTATGTGTTATGTTATAAAATAAGTGATAGCCTAGTGGTGTGACCGTCAGACTGCCAAGTCATAGGTCTCGTGTTCGAACCCAAGGCACGGAACTCCGACTTTTCGGATTCATGTGCGTATTGTATAATTATCACTTGCTACAAAAATGGTGAAGGAAAATATCTTGAGGAAACCGGCATGCCTGAGAGATATTTCCCGACGGCATGTGAAGCCAAATCAGAGGCCCATGGGCGGCTTTAAAACTCTGACACCAGGTTAATCACTAACCACACGAAAAGAAGATAAGCGAAAAAGACACCATATTAAAAGTTAACCTGCTGTATTAACGGTCTACGATATACACCATTTTAAGCCACAAGCAGAGCTTTTTAAACTTTTAATCCAAGGCTATTCAGTAACTAATCCTGTGTTCGTTACGTTAAAAGTCAGTGATGCTAACAAGCGATGACTGCGTGCGTTCCTGTGCCTAACTTTTAACTGGCTCCCTAACTACTCTAGTTATAAAACAGTTTGTGCTCTAAGTACCACACGGAGCCACCGGGCTATGTTGTGGAGCAGTATAGTAATTATTGCAACAAAGTGTCAGTCAAAGAGAAAAAATATTTATATTAAGTAAGCCATTAAAGACACTTTTGAACGTCAAAATTGACAACAAAATAGAATTTATTCTAGGCGCCCCTTCCAAAAGGTAGTTTCGTATGGAGAAGAATGGGCATGGAAGTTGCTCTACTTAGTACCTAGCATACATATTATTGTAAAATTAATTAACTTCTATATACAGGGTGTCAGGGACATCGACGCGAAGCCGGCTACCATGGATCAGTACATGATTCTGAACCCCCCTGCGTTGAAATTTTTCGTCAGTTATTTTAAAAAAAATCAGCTGTTTCCTAGAAAAGTGCAATACCTACGCGGTCAAAATGTATGGAGCAGCTGTTTTTTTTTTAAATAACCGACGAAAAATTTCAACGCTGGGGGGTTCAGAATCTTGTACTGAATCCATGGTAGCCGGCTTCGCGTCGATGTCCCGGACACCCCGTATAGATAGCCTACATATTTATCATATTTGTAGGTAGGTAGAGATCGTCTAATTTAAAATTGTACGCCGCTCCACTGCTTTTTGCAAACACATGGCAAATGTTTGTATGGAACTTGTAGTGGAGTGGCATGCATTTTTAACTCCTTTCCGCAAACGAAGCCTCTCATGGCTTCATAAGTTTAAATTTTTATTACAGTTGAACAAACGACCAATTACAAAAAAAAAAAATATAATCCATGTATTCGTAAAACAGACCGTATTTTTTTTGTTTATGGTAAGTGAAATCTGTCAAACATATTAGAGGGTATGTGCAGCATGTCAAGGTCAGTGAAAACTCAATAGTTATGCCAAAACTGCCCAAACTTCACAACTTCATTCACCAAGTGAATGAAGTTGTGAAATCTATTTGTGTTATAATGACAAACGCAACTGTTTCAAAGATTTCCATAAAGTATAATTGCTAAACGTATGCAAAGCCACTTATTATGCATGAACGATCATTTACGCCAATGCACACCAAACCATATTCATATTATGAAATTGTGCTGTAATTTCAGCAATAACCATTGTATTTTTTTTTCGACTTGTACTTCTTATTCAATCAATCTGCCTAGCCTTTTCCCAACTATATTGGGGTCAGCTTCCAGTCTAACCGGATGCAGCTGAATATCGGTATTTTACATGGAGCGACTGCCTATCCACAACCCCGTAACTGGGTAATCGATACCCCTTGGTAAGACTGGTTGTCAGACATTCGGGCTTCTGACGACCCGTACCGACTGTCAAAGATCCACGAATGACAGCCGGGAACAAGGGCTTAACGTGCTTTCCGAGGCACAGAGGAGAGGAGTTGTAGGTATAAAAAGATGGTCACCCATCTACGAACCAACCCCGGTAAGCGTAGCCTAACCTGATGGATCGACTCCTGCGGCTGTTATTACTTAGCCACGAGTACTTGTACTTCTTATTGTAGCTCAAAAAAAAACTTGTTGCGCAAAAAAAAATCTTCCTTCTTCATAACTCATGCAGTAAGGGGTTAACTTAGGCGAACTCTACTTAAATCTTAAAATAAAATACATAGGAAATTTCTGTTCAAAAGCTCGATTCAATAATACAAAGTTATCACCTCGTTAGTGTTTGCTATGGTCTCCTAGTACTTTGACTACACAAAGGAATCCTTAAAATTATTTCGTTTAATATCCATTCACCTCTTCGTGTAATAGAAATTCGATGTCTCAAGTGGATTCGTTGCTACGCCATTTGTTGCTAAGTGGCAATGAAGATACTTGTGCGCATCTATTGGTAATTGATTTTCATTAGTACTAACTAGCTAGAATCGTATTTAATTCGGCTCATAAATTAGGAGACTGGATCGATAGGCACTTAATACGGATTGGATTGGAGGACATTCAAGGAGAAAGTAGTGGATGCAGTGTAGTTGTTCCCGCTTATTGGAAGGTTTATGAAATATAAATAATTTTGTTATTTGCTTACGATGTAGGTATAAAGATAAGATGGAATTTTATAATAATGGTACTGTCTCATTTTACCTTACGGCCTGCAACATTTTCTAATAATTATTATAACTATATTATTTTTAACTTTGCTCCTCCTAACTGGTATTCACTTAAGATAATAGGTAAGTTAAACTACACATAAAATTATCTAACACATAACAATAACATGGAACGTTCAACTATGGTAACTAATTAATTACAATTTACCTAGCATAATAAACATAATCAGCCTGTAAAGCTCACCACTGCTGCCACTGCTGAGACAGTCCTCCTCTCTGTGAGAGGGAGTGGCCTGTAATCTACCACGCGGGCCCAGTGCGGGTTGGTAGATGTCACTTGTCTTCGAATTTTTGGTTCTAGGATATGCCGGTTTCCTCACGATGGTTTCCTTCACCGTCGTAGTAGTAGGATCTCATTGCCTGGTGATGGCATGGGAGTCTCGGGACTCACTCTGGATGTTAATTAAAACTAGATATTAAGACAACAGAAGATACCAGTAACACTATAGTTATACCTACCAAGAACAAGGTGTCTTCTTGCTCTCAAATTGTTAATTGTAAAAAAAAGTCTAAGCAGAATACTATAATAAATTAAGTATACCGGGTCATATTATAAAAAATGTAAATTAATTATATGAGGAATTCTTTTCGGTAGTGCGCACCGAGTTCAATAATACTTTAAAAAAGAAAACTAAAACGATTTGCCCAAATTTTTTGTTCAGTGACTGGGCAACTAAGGGTATTAGGAAAATTAGGGAAAAATTGTTTGAGCTGTAAGGCCTTAAGCCTTATATTAACTCTGAAACTTTTAATAAATACGTTGCTACTTACTCTAAAACTTTCAAAAATACCTGCAAGGTAGCTAAAGCCTTGTACATTAGCAACAAGATCAAATCAGCCGATAATAAAATAAAGACGGGTTGGAAAATTATCAATGGCGAAACAAATAGAAATAAAAGACATAATAATGATTTCACTCTAGAAACTTTACGGGGTCTCATAAGCACTAACAAAGAAGTTGCTCAAGAATTTGTAAATTTCTTTACCAGTATCCCACTTAAAACTACTGAAACCCTCTGGAAATTCCTCTCCCTCGCGTTCAATTGATTTATTAAAAGCAAACGTTTCATCCTGCCCGATTTAATTTAAATTCAAGCATATAAACCCCTTAACAGTAATATAAGCCTTTAGGCAAATCAAGATCAAATTAACCGAAGATCTATGGGGAATGTCAATCAAAGTGTGTACCTCCATTATTGAGACTATAGCGCCGTACTTAGCCTTAATATTTAATTTGTGTGTGAATTAAGGAGTCTTCCCTGATCTAATGAAATATAGTAAGGTAATACCACTTTTCAAATCCGACAGGGCACAGTAAAGACACTAATAATTATAGACCCGTATCCGTGTTGCCAGTTTTAAGCAAGGTGTTTGAAAAGGTAATGCTTAATCAAATGCTCAATCATTTTAACACCAATACAATCTTACACGATCAACAGTATGGTTTCACCAAGGGACGTTGTACGACCGACGCCGGTGTCACCTTATTAAAGCACATATTTACGGCGTGGGAAGAGGCCCAAGGGTTTTTTTGTGACCTCTCGAAGGCATTTGACTGCGTCGACCACGAAACCTTAATCTTGAAACTTGAGCATTACTGGCTTGGAAAACTTGCGCTCAGTTTAGTAAAATCATATTTAAATGATAGACAACACCTAGTTCAAATAAATGGTGTCGATTTAATCGGTTTAAAAGTAAAAATGGGTGTACCACAAGGATCAATATTGGGTCCTTTCCTTTTTTTAGTTTATATTAATGATCTACCCCATTTGTTAAAAACTCAACCACAAATGGTGTTTTAGGGGTATGAGGAACAGGGTGTAAAGTTCACTCATCCCCCATAGAAAAGGGAGGATCCTCCGACCAGACGGGTGTGATGTCTGGCGGGCAACTGCCCAGAGGTTCGAAGTTGGGAGATTCTATATATGTTTATCGCGCGGTAAACTCTAATTGCGCGATGCAGGATTTGTGTGACGTCAGGATGTTATGTGACGTCAGGTCTTTGATGCGTAGTTCGCATGTAGCGATGTAGATGCCGCTACAGTGTTATTTGCTGACGATACTTCCTTAATTTTTATAATTAATAGACGTGCATCTAATCTTGACGACGTAAATAATGCCCTACAGCAGGTCCAAAATTGGTTCACTGCTAATAATTTAGTATTAAATGGGAAAAAAACGAAGTGCATAAGATTTTCTTTACCAAATGTAAAAAGTAGTAGTTGTGAGATAATATTGAATCAAGAGAAACTAGAATTCGTAGATAAAACAGTTTTCCTAGGGATCACGCTCGACTCAAGGCTTCAATGGGGTCCTCATTTAACATCCCTTTCAGGACGGTTAAGTTCAGCAGCATATATAGCGCTTTTTCGTAGCCCTTACGAAACATTTCGACACTATCGCGTCGACACTTTTGTATTCTAGAAACATTTTTTGGTCAGTGAGTCGACTTAGTTCCGTCGCTACGACAAAAAATGGGGAACAGTCGACACAGTAACATTTGGTTTTGAAGTTACGTTGCTGTGTGGTAACATTGTTCTTAATCTGCAACCACTTCTCAGGAATCATTCGTTCGATCATTCATTCGCTTTTTGTTCTGCGACATGAAGTTTCTTAATAAAAATATAATAAGAAGAAAACATCAGCCATGACTGTTTTGTCAACATAAGTTTTTATTTATATATTAAATGGTTTCTATTGTTGAAATATAAATGGGAAAAGAAATTCATTGTGTAATTTGTTCAAATAGTTTGAAATTTATCAATGCGCCACCATATAATTGTAATTTAACCTGTGTATTACAATGTAAACAAATGTGTACAATAGTTTTTACTAACAAGTCTTTACATTCATTCATTCAGCTTGGAAGCTTTTGCTTTTATAGATTTAATACTAACTATAAGAGAAGGACCCAAAAATAAACCATACAATTGGTAAATAATTAAAAAATGTATTTCTATGTAAATAAAATATTCTAGTTACAACTGGTCAGGAACTTATTAGACTGTGTCGACATACGTCGACGTGAAACCAGAAGTAGTTACAAAGTTATCGAAAGAACAAAATGGTTTATTGTTTCCAGCGATTCTCAAACTTTCGGAAGCCTGCTTAACTAAATATTTTCTATAGTACTAACAAAAGAGGGCTCGTCCCACCTTATATCGGTTGTGCCTGGTACATGGGTCAACAAAGACTCGTATCCTGTTTTGGCTAAGGACGAGAAAAAACAGCGACCTTGAACTATTAAGAAGAAATGAAAATAGCGTGCCTTTAGAGAACTGGAGGAAATTAAAACTAAAATTATTTTTGTTAGTAAACTAAAATAAAAAATAAACACGACTTACAGACTAGTAAAGTGATAAATAAAAATAATAAAGCGTACGTAGAGTTAGGAATTTCAAGTAATTTTTTTCGCAAAAAAATAAAAAAAAACGCGCTCGGCCATCTCTTGAAACGTTTTAAATAATAATGATTTTTACAGATGCCACAAAAATCGTGAAAACAACAGAAAACATCCAGCTGTAAAGTCAATTGGAGAAGATTCATTAAACTTGAATTCTGATTTTGAAATGGTCTAAAAAAACTGCATCTAATTGCACGTTTGACACTTCGGAACTTGGTACACCGGCACTGCAGTTTGGAACGAAACTGTTCGGCACCCAGGCCTTTCAGAACTCTTTTCTTGATTTTTTTATAATGAAGATGATGCATTTGGTGTGTGGCCTGGAAGATATTAATTCTGAATTTTAATGCTGACCTAAACATAAGTTATTAATTAAAATTCCCACGAAACTTTAATTTCAAACAATTTTATTTGAAAAAAAAAAATTGGCTGCTATTATTTTTGTCTATTGATTATAATTTAATATTATGATCATTAGACAGAAATATACCTAGGCAAAGACCTATTTGTTCTTATAAGCTGCGATTATTAAGTTAAAATACTTTAAGCACACAAATGTACAGAGACAGTCTGTACATTTGTGTGCTTAAAGTATTAAATAAATAAAATTAATGAATTAAAAAATTATTTCAGGCGGATAATCACTCAGTGTAGCTCTGTTACATGAAAAAAGAATGAAAATAGTTAATTTTAATAAAATTTCAAGTAAACAATCAAAGATTTCGTTTAGCAAACACAAATATGCTGAATAAATTAATATCTGTTAATTATCTGTTTTTTTTTTCTTACGGAGTTAATTACCAATACACCGATGGAGACCTTTGTACTCAAATTATAATTATGTCGTTTCTCTATGTATTTTACTTTATGTACATAAATAATAAAATAAATAAATAAAGTCGATTTTGTGGAACCAATCATTTGTTTACTTTTCTGGAGAAAGTCGATGTGAGACGGAATCGTTTCCGTTTTTTACTCATTTTTAACTGCAATCATTTGATCACTTGGCGAATCAGTTTAAGAAACAGTGTCTTTATGATGACTTTTTTATTCACATTTTAGCAATATATAAATTGTTCAGTAAAAATGGCGTAACATTACGACACTTCGTGTAAATATAAATTTTAAGATATTATTCTAGTAACATGGTGACCACACCGCTACTACACATTTTTTACTCGATTGTACGCATGTTACAAACTGAACACTAAGTGTTTAAAAATAAGTCTACACAAATGATTACGTAACGTACGTGAACACGAAGACTACATATAGTTACTGAAATGATTTCCGGACAAATTGTGTGCGAACTCTTACCACACATAGAGACCAAACCCCACACAGTCACCATGTTTCGAAGTAGTTACGAAACTGCGTCAACTTGTAACTGCTTTGAAGATTCTGTGACCGAAAAGTGCTATATGGGTATGCTTTGAGAAAAATCCGTCAATTTACTGACGTAGATACCGCGAGGCTAGTCTATTTTAGTTACTTTCATAGTATTATGTCGTACGGTATTCTACTATGGGGACGAGCTGCAGACATCGAGTCTATTTTTATTCTGCAGAAAAGAGCCATAAGAGCCATATATGGCCTCCGCAGGCGCGACTCTCTAAGGGAACTGTTTAAAGATATTACCATCATGACGGTACCTTGTCAATATATCTATGAAAACATTATGTACGTAAGGAAAAATATACATCTTTTTAGTAAAAGAGGTGCAAGACACAATTACATCACTAGGAATAGGGACCAATTAGTGCAACCGGGTTTCAGGCTGGCTAAAGTGGACTCGTCTTTCATGGGGTACTATTTAAAATGCTACAATAAAATACCTCCCAACATACTTCAACTGAATGAAACGAAATTTAAATCTTATATTAAACGCACACTATGCAGCCAAGCATATTATAAGCTGGGAGATTATATCGCTGATAAAAATGCTTGGCTCAACACTGGTCTTGCTCCACAAGGGCGCTTAAACTAATTGATTAGCATTTGAAAATACTGTTGGAGCTGCTGAAGATTTTAAAAACTATCTTTGCATTGTATAAATTCAATCTCTTAACATTGTATAATTGCATAGCACATGTTGAGTACTATGTACCGACTATAAAGCTACCATTTAGGTACTGGGTATGTCTTTCATTGACTTGAATGTGCCTTGGCGGCTGAGAGTATGTCATGCTCAGTCTAATGTCTCGCTGACGGTGGCGTGTGTGTTGGATCATTTAGCTCCCTTCAAAATGGTTGAGCTGAATGGTGCTAATCCATGCGTCATGTTCGTGAACGGGCGCCGTCAGTAGGGACTGGTCATCTCTTAGCTACCACGGCTTATTTTAATTTAATTTTTGTATTTGTATTTTTATTACGGACGCTTTTAACGTTTTGCATCGTTCTCACATGTATAACTTCAATATGAATGATGTAACCAATATTTTGTAACCATAATTATGATATAAAAGAGTGTCCGTGGAGTTTCTTGCCCGTTCTTCTCCATAGGTACCTACTACGCTTTGGAATGGGCATCTAGCTTCATCTTTCTGACTGACGGACCCCTTGACAATTCAAAAGTGCCTGTAATTGGTTTATTTGAAATAAATGCTTTGAGTTTGAGTTTGAATTGTGAGAGCAGTGGTGGTGAAATAATTTACTCAAAGTAAAGGGCCTGCTTGGGTTCGAACCCACGACCTAGCTACTCGTAAATTGGGCCGTTACCACCGGGCCACCACTGCTCTCCTCAAATTACCTACAAAAAGCAATATTAATTAAAGTTTTGTCATGTAAAAAAGAAATAAGGTTAGGTGATCCACAAATTATTTGTTTTTGTTAGAAAATATTGGATCATCGATTGACCTGATGGGAAACATAAAACAGTAATTCGCATATTGGAGCGCGTAAGAGTTTAGAGGTATGAGGAACAGGGTGTAAAGTTCACTCATCCTCATTAGAAAAGGGAGGATCCTCCGACCAGACGGGTGTCGTGTCTGGCGGGCAACTGCCCAATGGTTGAAGTTGGGAGCTTGTATATATGTCGATCGCGCGGTAACCTCTAGCAAGATTTGTGTGACGTCAGGTCTTTGATGCGTAGTTCGCATGTGGCGATCTAGATGCCACCACAAGAGAAAGCTATGAAATTCGTGGCACATAGTTATTAAATTAAGTTTAATTATAATCGAATGCTGACCTTACAATAATGTAGTGTATGTATGTAAGTAAATGTTTTTTCCTTGATAGCAATGGTCCCTGCTATTGCTATCAAGGAAACAACATTTACTTATTCACAGCAAAAACAAAAAACGTAACAGCTGAAGCCAGCCAAGACTCATATGTTACACAGCGACGAAATTCTAACATTCGCGACATACGGCGAACATTCTTAAGAAATATGTCACGAATTCTTACACAAAACTTTTGTGTAGCTAAAACAGAAACATAAAAGCAGAGGAATGGTGTGTCAACAAAGTAATAACGCGTGGTATATTATAATCGTGTGCTTAAAACACATGCGTACCAGCGTAGAAAACGTTTACACTGCAGACTTTATGATATTTCAAAGTTTGAGGCCTTGTACCTAACTTTCTTTTCAGAAGTTCCCTCGATATTCGCCGAGCCGAGGTTCAATCGAAAGTTTCCGAAGAAAATGTTAGCACGCAATTTTATATATCGATATTATTTTCTTTGGCTGGTGTGCTGCGAAAGTGTGACGTCACCCTGACAGCTACGTCATCAATGAATAACGTCAAAGCGATATGCGATATGCTGAAAGAAGCGAAAAGGAGCGTGAATAATGGTTGCGTATCCGTTTATGATTTATAAGTTGTGCTCTACTTAGTTATAAATAAATCTGTATTTGTGTCAATTATCTTCAAAAATTTTGAATAATGCGAGTACCTATAAAACCCTCAGTGCACCATGCGATTTACCGACTAGAATCGAATCCTGGGTAAGTAAAAATATTGGGAAGCTTTCGTGCTTATGTCTAGTTTTTCTTGCACGCAATCAATTTATCGAAAAGTATTTAAAACTTTACACTTCAGCTTAAAATCTATGTAGGCCAAATGCAGCTTGAAACTAAAACTTTTTATTTCTTCTTCAAACGAGACGACTATCTCGAACGAGAAGTTTTGCGGATTTCAATTTGTTTTTGAGCCAAGTAAGCTGTTCTACATACGTACATACATACTAGGGATGTAACGGAGGCCTTAGCACAGGCGGAGGCGGAGGCGGAGGTGCAGACTTTGATCTTGATGGACACGGTGCGGTGGTGGAAAAATAAAAAATAAAAACATAAATTCAAGAAAAAAAAATCGCCTTTTAGTAATCTAAATATAAAAGGAGCAAACAATATTGTACAGAAAAAAAAATTGCGGCTTTGTCACCTCCTAGGCTATTTGTTAGTGGTTTATAAATTAAACCGGCTCCACTCCAGTTGCTCTCTTGGTGGTCTCGGTCACATGGGAGCAAAAACTTGTTACTATGAGTTATGTTTCCACCAAATTCGAGGGTTTTCACTTAGTTTTGGAGCCTTCTTCATTAGACATCTGTTAAAATTCCGTTAAAATTTTGTGGAGGCGGATTTGGATGTCGATGTACGATTTCCTGCGGAAGTTTCGCATTTGCGAAGGTGGAGGCGACGTTCCGTTACAACCCTAATACAAACATACGTACCTTCAAAGCGATGCAGTCCGAATAAAATCTCGAAAATGTATCTTATATTCACTTATATACGCTCATTTCCTAAATTAATTTCACGTTGGAAGTTACAGTATATAATGTGAGTAATGGATTGTTGTTACAATTTTCGACAAAGCAGCTGTAAAGTCATCCTTTTTTTTGTCTAAAAATTTTTTCTCAGTTAGTTTTAATCATGGTCTGTCAGTTTGAGTAATTTATGCGGCCTACCCAAATGGCTTGTCTTTGGTATTGTTCGTCAAATCGTTGAGCTCCTTAAATTCAGAGTTGGGCTGCACGATTACTGACAAATGCATACAGTTACTGGATAGATCCACTCAATCTGTGTGGTTCTTTCCTCAAACAACCTTTTCAGATACCAATCTACATGGTCTTCACATGATCTGACTTCTTACGAAATTCTGACGAAATTACATAATCTTGTAATTTAAAAGAGACTGTGTCCTCTGAGTTTGTTTTACCAACCCACCAACCTACCCACTATCTATCTTGAGTTCTACTAATAAATAAAGGTAAGGTTCCTACCCTCACACTAATTTGATATGTTACACACTAATCTACCTACCAACCTACCTACCAACCTACCCACCAACCTGACCACCAACCTACCCTTTAACCTACCCACCAACCTACCTACCTACCAATGTACCCACCAACCTATACACCAATCTACCCACCAACCAACCCACCGACCAACCCACCAACCTACCCACCAACCTACCCACCAACCTACCCACCAACCTACCCACCAACCTTCCCACCAACCTACCAACCAACCTACCCACCAACCTACCCACCAACCTACCCACCAGCCTACCCACCAACCTACCCACCAACCTACCCACCAACCCACCCACCAACCTACCCACCAACCTACCCACCAACCTACCCACCAACCTACCCACCAACCTACCCACCAACCTACCCACCAACCTACCCACCAACCTACCCACCAACCAACCTACCCACCAACCTACCCACCAACCTACCCACCAACGTACCCACCAACCAACCTACCCACCAACCAACCTACCCACCAACCTACCCACCAACCTACCCACCAACCTACCCACCAACCTACCCACCAACCAACCTACCCACCAACCTACCCACTTCTTGCCCTTGAACACCAAATATCCCTTGCTCAAATTCTCATTCAGCCCATTATTGATTATGCCGATGGCTGTTACTTGGATGCCACCGAGGAGCTTTTAAATAAACTTGAGCGTTTGCAAAATATCTGTATTCGTTTTGTTTTTAACCTTAAAAAGTATGATCACGTTTCTAAGTTTCGCATGATACTCAAGTGGCTCTCTATTCGACTTCGCAGGAACTCTCGAATATTGTGTCTGCTATTTAATCTCCTTCACAATGCTAAAACTCCATCCTATCTGCGGGAGCGATTTTCCTACGCCCGTCCTTCTGATGTGCTTTGCAGGTCGCTTCTAAAAAACCAACTTAAGTCCCCTCCCCACTCCACTGACTTCTACCCCTACTCCTTTCACTGTGCACGCGGTGCGGTTGTGGAATTCACTTCCGCCCGACATTAGAGACTGCCAAACTGTTGCAGTATTTAAAAGAAGAGTGAAAGATCACTATCTTTCCACAGCGTCATAGTTGCGTAGGTATTTATTTTGTATTGTATTTATTTTTTATTTTATTTTTGTTTATTACATTACAATCAATAAAATCTTAGTGATATTTATTTTAGAAGTATATATGTTTGTATGTATGTAAGTAAGTATATTCTCATATTATTCGTTTTATTTTTTTGTCCTTCTCTTTTTAGCCTCTGTCCTATAGGTATCCTATAGGAGTGTCCTTTAGGAGGTATGCTGGAAGAGATTCCTTTAGAAATATGCATCACCTTTGTACGTATTTTTCTGTTCCTTTCTTCTTCTGTATATATGTGTGTACTACTTTTAAGGTTAAATAAATAAAAATAAAAGTAGAATTAAAGCTAGGTAGATTAATCAACCATGACTAACTACAACTTTGCTCTAATTTACGGTGCCGAATGCTGGCCAGTAAAAAAGACCCAGGTCAAAAAAGTACACACGACCGAGATGAGAATGCTGATATGGTTAGGAGGACATGAGGTGTCACCCTTAAGGACAGAGTAAGAAACGAGCATATTTGAAGAAGTTTTAATATCTGCCCAATCGAAGAAAAACTCTCTGAAGCGCGCCTGAGGCTATGTAATGAGAAGTCCCGAGGAACACATGACTAAGCTAAGCAAGTCCGCTACATGAATTCAAGTCCAAAGAACCGAGGTAGACCCCTTCTCACTTGGATGTCTGTAGTCAACGACGACCTGAAGCAAGCCCAAGTGAATGACTCGACGACCCAGAACCGAAACATCTGGCGATGAATAACGAGGAGTGCCGACCCCAAAATAATATGGGATAAGGCTAGGCAAAAAGAGAGAGTTTAATCAACCATGACTCAGAATCTCATTGGTCTAACTATTAATTAAAACAGATTAATTCTTCAAACGTTTAGCGTGCTTGCAAACAGACAGATGCACTTTTAGGTAAACAATCAACAACGTAGGAAAAAAAACACGCCGTAGTTTATTTTATAAACTTTTCCAACAGGCTATAACAACGAGTGCGAACACGGAACAGACAATCAAAAACTATTAAAAGAAAACAAATCTGAAAACACTAGAAACATAAAGCATCTTATTTAGAATAAGTCAGTTGAAAGTCAATACATACATAAATTCACGCTGTCTTCCCATGGGAGTAGGCAGAAACTACGGAACGCCACGCCACCTGCTACGGTCCTAATGTACGAGTACTCTTGACCGTCCGCGATAGATAACTTTAGCGCAAACGTAATGTCGGCAACCCTTTTTTATATTTATTTTTTGAGGGTGGGAAATTATGAAATAACTTCTCCCGCTCTGGGTGGAGCGGGAGGGCGTATCAGACTTTTACTGACTAAAACCCACCCGTGTTTCTTTCGTTGCCGGAGTGCCGGGGCCGCGATATCCCTTTCAGAAAAACTCACAACCCTGGCAGGCATTGGCCCTTACGGACCCCGTCAGTTAGTGCTGACATCTCTTTGAGGCGCGCGTGGAACACAACGCGCCGTCGACCCGGGCCTGGTCCTTATCGGACGGCGAGCTACCCATTGCTCACCGTCCGCAAGCCCGCGCCTACGGTGATGTCGGAAACCCTCCCGGAGGGTTCACTTCCAAAATATATGGCGGCATGGCGTATGAGTTCTATGAACAGTGGGTGGAGTCGAAAGTGTTAATTCCTTGTTTTAACATAAAATATATCCTATGACATTCGGCAGTACTGTAGCGTTCCATTAGTGAAAGAATTTTCGGAATCGGATCGATAGTTTCGAAGATTACCCCTACATACAAACACAAATAATATTAGTATGATTTGTCAATAGTTGGCATAAACTTCAAACCAAATTCTTAGGAAGTTTTTAGAAATATCTGAATGATTTTTCCTACTCGAAAACTTTACGTGATTTACTTAAACATGCCTACATAGCTTCAGTACAATAGACGGTGGACGTTAGTTTGAAGTAAAATTAATAGCTTAGCTGGCGTGAAAGCACTTTAGTTCACGATCGAACTCGACTGTGCGACTAACGAAATTGAGTATCGGAAATAGCATTAGATTAGAGTCTTTTATAACTGCAACTGTGACCCTAGATTGGATTTCGTTATATTTGTCCGTGATTCTGTTTATTCATCCTGAGAGTTTTTACTGTGATTGTATTTTGTTTATTTAGGGCCGATCACACGTAACACAAACTCACCACATCGCGGTGACAAAATTTGGGCAAGCAGTGGTTACATGTGAATAGTGTCGCTGCAGCTTCGTGCAGGTGCGTTGTGGTGACTACAAAATTTCGATATGGTTGCGTTGTCGCTAGTAGTTGCGATGTGGTTACGTTGTGGCTAGTCTTTGCAGACAGACATACGAGGGCGGCACTGAAAATTTCGGGAATCAAGGAAGTGACACAAGATTACTATTTAAAAATGTATTTATTGCTTTTCGAAGTATTCTCCGCGAAATTTGACATATTTTTCCATACGATGGAACCAATCATTGAAGCAACCATTCCATTCGGAAGTTGGGGTCTCCAAAATGGCCGTTTTGTAGGCGTCCACAGCTTCTTCAGGTGATGAAAATCTCTGTCCACGCAATTTATTCTTTATTTTAGAGAAAGTATAGAAATCATTAGGGCTTAGGTCGGGGCTGTACGGCGGATGGTCTAATAATTCTATGTTTTCTTGCTCTAAAAACTCTTTTGTTCAGTGCGCGGTGTGAGAACTCGCATTGTCGTGATGGAGGATGATGCAGCGGTTGCAGTTCTCTTTACGGAGTTCAGAAACGACCTGTGGCAAACAAATGCTAGCATACCATTCTGCATTAACCGTTCTTTGTCCCTCAAGAGGAATAGTCGTAACATGGCCGGTTTTGGACACAAACGTGGCCACCATTTTTTTTGCAACACTCCGTGAACGAACAATTTTTGTTGGCTTTAACTCATTTTCGAACACCCAAACTCGTGACTGGTTTTTTGTTTCGGGGTCGTACGCGTATATCCAGGATTCGTCACCTCATACGATGTTGTATACAGCATTTGAGGATCCTGCGTGGAATCTTTCGAGAGTTCTGACGCACCAAGTAACGCGAGCCGCTTTTTGCTCTTCACAGAGCGAATGCGGTATCTATCGGGAAAACAACTTTTTTACACCTAATTGTTCATGCAAGATTATTTGTATTTATTTATTTATTTATTTATTAAAACTTCATGCACAAGTAAAAATATACCGTACAAAGGCGGACTTAATGCCTGAGGCATTTTCTACCAGTCAACCTTAGGGTGGTGCAGAGACAAAACATGGCAGGTGCAACAAAAGGGATTGATAACACGAAATTAACTATAAAATACAAGAATAAATACATACATAAATACATACATATACATAGTATAAACAGAAAAATCTTTGTCAGGAGAAATAACGATCGGTAGAGGAGAAATAACGATCAGTAGAGGAGAAAACGAATCCAGCAATTCACCGCTGGGATGTTTCAGCCAACTTCTTGCGTATATGCTCACGTACCTTCACTTTAAATGACAACCGACTGGTTGCCGTCCTGATATTCAGAGGTAGCGAATTATTGGTAGCGTATTTGACTCATGCCAATGTCTAAAGTTGCCTGAATTTCGCGGTATGTCACATGTCGATCTTCCTTAATCAGCTTACGCACAGCATCAACGTTTTCTTGGGTGACTGCAGTTTTTGGACGACCTTGACGGGGATCATCACTGAGCTTGACGTCCACGTTGAAATTCAGCAAACCAGCGATAAATTGTGGTTTTGGATGGGGCTTCATCACCAAATGCAGAAATCATCCGGTCAACACACTGTTTTTGTGTTAAACCACTTCGAAAGTCATAATAAATCATCGCTCTTGAATTTTCTCGAGTCAATTCCATTTTCTCAACGACTAAACAAGTTTGACAAAAACTTGTGACAAGACCGAGAATCTTTTTTTAAATAAATAAATGGTATTCGATTTTTAAAACCAAGGAGTTTTCAATTAAAAAGATTTTAATATGACAGGAACAGTGGAAATATTCCATTCCCGATACTTTTGTGCAGCCCTCGTATCATTGTGTTTGCTATGTTCCTGGCCCTAATGCGTGCTCTCATGGGTGGTTGCGTTGTGGCTGCGACGTGGCCTTGTTATGGTCGGTATCACCCACAGGGTTGATTTTTTAATGGCCTAATGTGGTCCGTGTGAATAACTTATTCATTTATATACAAATTAGCGCCCGTCCACGTGTTGTCGTTGTGGTGTGGTTGATTCCCAATACAGGAAAAGCCTTTCCTTTTTTCCATTTAACTCGTTCTTGAGCTGCTCCTGTCTTAAAAGGCGTAAAGTTCGTCCTGCCATCTTCACCTGAATCCATCGTGCCTACTACCTTACCTACCTGATCTACTGGTGCTACTTGATTGATTGATTTGATTTGACGAAAATAATTGAAAGTAAAAAGTAAGTGGTTTTTTTCAGAATATACTGTTACACACGTTTTGATACCTAGTATATTTTTAAGTTATTATTTCCACCAATTGTTACCTTTATAAAACGGTGAAGTTTGCGTTATTACATGTGGAGTCGACGGATATACGGGGTGTCCGGGACATCGACGCGAAGCCGGTTACCATGGATTCAGTACAAGATTCTGAATCCCCCAGCGTTGAAATTTTTCGTCGGTTATTTAAAAAAAAAACAGCTGCTCCATACATTTTGACCGCGTAGGTATCGCACTTTTCTATGAAACAGCTGATTTTTTTTGGTGAATTTTCGCCCTTAGTCCCACATGGTATGTATTCAGTCTCCCACCGATCACTGGTGGATAATCGTCTCTTACATAGACGTATGTACTTATATGAATACCCGCGAAAGGACATTGTAAAAAATGGCCTATGAATACATATATGAACACGTATGAAATCTTTACAATAATGTGTAGTTTTTTAAAAAATTTACATCACAATTATTACAACACGGACACTTCATAATTTTGAAACCATTTTAAAAAGTAATTCACTTCGGTCTTATTCCCCAGCACCATTATTTTTTGTTTCAATTTCACGTTTTGAATAGGCTTCTCTCAGCGCTTGATCTATGAATAAGGTTTCTTAGCTAGAAACAGAATAAAGCGATTGAAAGCACTGTGTGAAACAACATCGACACTTATATTCGATTAATTGACAGATGACACTTTGTCATTTTGATTGTAATGACAGTATCAATTTTGTCACTCAGAGTATATTTCTATAGAGGTCTTATCTACAAATAATTTAGTTTATAGAAATAAATTTAGAATGAAACGTTTGAAGATAAAATCCAATATACATATTTTCACTAATAAACGTTAAGTTAATATGTTTCTATTGGCCTAATTGTAGCCCCAAAATCCGAAAGTGTTTTAGATTTTTTACAATTCTTAGCAGTGCCCGTGATGTTAATTTAGTTTCAATCATTGTTTCAATTGAATATATGTATGCATTATTTCGAACACGGAAAGTAAAATTCACGACTCTGTTGATTCATAACACTTTCGACTCCACCCACTTTTCATAGAACTCAAACGCCATGCGAACGGCATACATATTGGAAGTGAACCCTCCGCGAGGGTTGCCAGCATTCCGTTTGCGCTAAAGATAACCATCGCGGACGGTCAACGGCATTAGGCTAAAACCGTGATATAACAAAAAAACGAAGTAAAATAGTGTTTTCAGGGGGTCTTGTAGTCCAGGCCCGGGTCGACGGCGCGTTGTGTTCCACGCGCGCCTCAAAGAGATGTCAGCACCAACTGACGGCGTCCGTTAGGGCCAACGCCGGCCAGGGTTGCGAGTTTGTCCGAAAGGTATATCGCGGCCCCGGCACACAGGCAACGGAAGGAACACGGGTGGGTTTTAGTCAGTAAAAGTCTGACACACCCTCCCGCTCCGCCCAGAGCGGGAGAAGTTATTTGATAATTTCCCAACCTCAAAAAACAAAAAAAAAGGAGTCTTGTATATGTAGTTTCCAACCTTTTAAATTTTTTGTGAATATTTGTAACCGTGAACAAAAAAAAAATTAAATGCTTGATATTAAAACCAACGCATATATTGATAAATCTTGTTATAATATACATCAAATTTTATTTTCACGGTTTATAATGCTGTATTCCCTAACAAAAAGCTACATTTAAAATGAGCCCTCCGCGAGGGCTCCCGGCATCCCATATGCGACTTGAGTAAACCCTCCAGGAGGGTTCCCGGCTCTGAACGTGTTAAGGCGAACGATGTATGGACGCCGAACAATGTCCTTTCGCGGGTAATTATATTTAATTTAATTCATATTCTTCGTTTAATTCATATTCCTCTTTAGGTGATGAGCTATCCAAATATCGAAATATATTTGACCTTTGGCCTCTTAAGACTTATAAGGCCAAATATTTTCATACTTACGTTTTTATTTACAGTGAAATTTCTGAAAAAAAAAAATTTGGCAGATTCACTGTTACAATAATATATATTCCTATACTGTTATTATGTTTCTCCCATCGTACTTGAGTCTGGTACCTACAGGGGAATTTATTGTTAAGCAAATTGCCACATACGTAAATTTGCCGTGTTATAGCCATTTCGTGCAACTGACAAAGAATTCTAGTTGTGATTTGAATATACGGTAAAAAAAAAATGTTAATTTATTTTGCTTAAATTTGGTTATTAATTAATTTCCCTGACTTTTCATTTCTTCATTTATACCATGTATAGATAGTGCGATCCACGAAGACGCGCCCCACTCCGCTCCGCTCCGTAGTAAAATACAGCTTACAGTACAGTAATCGCGGAGTGGGGCGCGTCTTCGTGGATCGCACTATCTATAC
Source organism: Agrochola macilenta (assembly GCA_916701695.1). Lineage (NCBI taxonomy): Eukaryota > Metazoa > Arthropoda > Insecta > Lepidoptera > Noctuidae > Agrochola > Agrochola macilenta. The sequence continues at coordinate 15,162,539 of OU753554.1, read as the reverse complement.
GAGTATATATCGATCTTAGAGTATATATACTCTAAGATATCGATCTTAGAGTATATATACTCTAAGATATCGATATATCATCGAGATACGCACCTGTCAAGCAAAAGGAGTAAACCTAACTCGGCATTATCTTGATTACCTGTCTAAATAATAGGTAACATTGTTACCTGCGATATCTGAAACCAACGCTTTGTTCAGGGGTAATCAAGACGAAAACAAAAATCAAACAAATATTCGAAGAATCTGTACTTAGGTTTTGTATCGAGAAAATCATAGCTTTCAAGAAAATCACATTATTTTTGTCTTTATTTTCTCATTCCATGTACTACAAAGACTACTTGTCTTGCCAAATCAGCCATTATTCTCGTGATATGTAATAAACGTAGGTCCGATATTAATATAAATACAGTGTCACGTCTGTGTGAGATTCAAGAGTAAACGAGAGAGCTACACCAATAGTGATCGTGTCATTGACGTCACGACTCAGACGTTAATAATGTACGCCCGAAACAATGAATCCTTCGGCAAGGAATATTAGAGAAAAGAAAGTAATAAATAACATAACATCACGCCGAATCCTCGAAGAGTTAGGCAGATGTGTACCTACTAGTACACCCACATTTCGCCAGTTATGTTTAAGTCCCATGTAATAGTGGGCGAGCTTATTGCCATCAACCGGGCACAAATCCAGACTCCGGGCTGCTACTGAGAAATTTTTGATAGAAAAACCCAATACCATTTTGGCGGACCTTTTTTTTTTTTTTTGGTGGGAAATCATCAAATGACTCCTCCTGCTCTGGGCGGAGCGAGAGGGAGTGTCAGACTTTTACTGACTAAAACCCACCCGTGTTCCTTCCGTTGCCTGTGTGCCGGGGCCGCGATATCCCTTTCGGACAAACCCGCAACCCCAGCAGGCATTGGTCCTTACGGACCCCGTCGGTTGGTGCTGACATCTCTTTGAGGCGCGCGTGGAACACAACGCGCCGTCGACCCGGGCCTGGTCCCTATCGGACGGCGAGCTGCCCATCGCTCACCGTCCGCAAGCCCGCGCCTACGGTGGATGGAAGTCGGCTCGTGACTCCCGACGCCCGGGGCGTCTCCTGCGGCGACTAGGGTCGCGAGGGCGTGCAGCTTGCAACTCCCTCGCGCGCTCCGCCTCCTCCTTCGCGAGCATAACTGCTTCGCAGAAGGAGGTGACGGCCTCCCATGCACTCTCGCTCCGGACCATGGCCTGAACCAGGGCCGGACGCGAGAGATCGCCGCCGCCGATCGCCTCCGTGAGGACACGGCGGTGCTCCGCCCAAGCCGGGCAGACCTCCACCGTATGCTCCACCGTGTCCTCCGGGCGATCCACACAATGGTGACACCCGGGCGTTTCCTCCCGCTTTCACAACAACAACAACAACAACAGGAACCTCCCAAACCGTACCAACCGTATTGGTAATCGCATTATAATATTACAGTACCACCTTTTCTATTAATGAAAAAAATATCACTTTCTAAATCTACTTCCATTATGGAACAACAACTATACACTCCACAAAGTTAAAAGGAGCCATGGAATATAAACAATTATGATGCTCTGTGAATATAAACAATGTCAATGCCATTAAGATACATATTTTTAAATCTAAAACATTTTCCTGAATGAAGTTTACATGCAAAGAGGTTTAAATACTCATTTTAGTTTTAATAGAACCATAAACAAACAAAGTTATCCTTAGTACCATAGCTAGAACTTGATTTGCCCATGGTCCGATTGATAGAACCACCGAAAAGAAAAATAACAAATAGAAAAATAAATAGTAGAATTGCGTGGTCGAACCACGGGCAATAAACGAGTATTTTACATGGAGCGACTGCCTTGCCTTTCTGACCTTCACAACCCAGTTACTGGGTAACACGATACCCCTTGGTAAGACTGGTTGTCAGACTTTCGGGCTTCTGACTACCCGTAACGACTGTCAAAGATCCACGAATGACAGCTGGGACCAACGGCTCTCGATGTGTAATGAATGGTCACCCATCCACGAACCGACCGTGGCAAGCGTAGCTTATCATTTGATCACCCCGTACGGCTGTTATTTAGCCACGTATTGTATTCGTGGATATGGATTGTAATTACAAATGTCCATTACAGACATAACGGAGAGTTTTCCCTATTATTCTGAGACCGATCAGTTCCAATCAATTGAATATCAGTATTTTTCATGTAACAGCTGCTATTTGTTGCCCACACAACCTCATTACTGCTCAATATCGACGTCATTAGTTATTACCTATAAAGCTACGGTTTCCTAGAAGAGCGGTTCCGTCATAACAAAACGGCCGTCATTTAAATCTATAATTTTCACTAGTATTTGACATTAAGGTGTCAAAAAACTCTCCGTATGAACAGCTGTTAAGAGCGTTTATTCTGATAGTGGGGAACGTCGCAAATAGATTTCAAATATTTCGCTGTTTTAATTAATTTGGCAATATTACTGTATGGAAGTAAGAAATGTGGCTAACTAGCGAACTAGACTAGTAATAATGAATTGCAATTATAACATTCAATTTGATGTTTTACCCATTTTAGGTGTAAAAAACGCATTTGGAAAGTTTCCAAATACTTTGTTTACATCTAAAACTAAACATTCGGTGTTACGATATTCATTATTGCATTTTACAACCAATAATCTAGTTCGCTAGTTAGCCACATTTTTTACAAATGTGGCTAACTAGCGAACTAGAACATTAATAATAAATTGCAATTATAGCATTGAATTTGATGTTGTAATCGTTTTAGGTGTAAAAAAGGCATGAAAGTTTCCACATACTCTTTTTACATCTAAAATTAATATATATATATATATCTATATTCGGTGTTACGATATTAATTATAGCATTTCATAATCAATATTATAATAGAACAGTTAGCCACATTTCATATTTCCATACAGTAATATTGCCAAGTTAATCAAAACAGATAAATATTTGACAGCTATTTGCGACGTTGCCAACTTTTTGGATAAACGCTCTTAAAACTTGGGTTTCTTAGGAAAGTGGTTCCGTCATGTTATAACAGCCGTCATGAACATCTGTCATTTTCACTAGTACCTGTTTCGAAAACCGCGCTGTATTTGGAAAGCTGAAACCGATCCACCGCGCCGTTACGACTCGGGTTTATTTATTTATTTATTTAATACTTCAAGCACACAAATGTACAGAGGCGACTTAATGCCATAGGCATTTTCTACCAGTCAACCTTTGGGTGATGCAGAGACAAACAGTGGCCGGTGCAATAGCGAGAATTGAGGAATAAATATTTATTTAAATATAAAGATATACATATATCTATCAAAATCTATAAATATAATATATACACCTAATTATATATAAATATAAGTACAAATAAATATACTAAGACAACTAAGACAATCAATGAGAAAACATTACCGTTGTGATGATACTGCCAGTTTCTTGCGAATGTGCTCGCGAACTTTAACTTCGGGTTAAACTTATTGTCCGACTTTTGTATTTCAGACTACTAGTTATAACCTGTCATAGGTATGCGATTGATGGTTAGGAACGAGTCTTGTTTAGATTTCACGAGCATTCTACCTACTCCTACTGTCACTATTATCATTTATAACTATATATTTTTGAGATTGAAACACTGTAATTATTCGTCCTTTTACAATCCAATAAGGATATAATCCTAATATATCCTTTTATAATCCTTTTAAAAGGCAGGTACCTACTCAAGAAATTATGAACATAACAAAAGAGTCGAAATGAAGTACGTAGTGTTATTAAGACCAATAACCGACCTAACAAAGCTTTCCCGTGGCTAATTAAACCGTAAATGAATAAATTAAACCACAAAATGAAACAGGTCTAAGGTCCGAGTATTTGAAAGCAAATACCCCCAAAAGAGGCAATTATAATTGAAAAGGCTGTTGGTAATGTTATATAATGCCTTCAGGGAAAGGCTCGCATTCCTATTGTAAATAGGTGGGCTTTTTTCGCTTCCACTCCCAAAATAATAATTGTAAAGGTCACGGTTTTTTATCCTATGAGGAAATTCCAGAACGGTTTTGATTTGTTGCCAGGCGCAGGTACATCAGGTAATTTGACGTATTCGGTACCGTAAGTAAAATGAAAAGAAAAATAGTGCTAACTCAATCTGCCTAGCCTTTTGCCAATTATATTGGGGTCGGCTTCCAGTCTAACCGGATGCAGCTGAATACTAGTATTTTACATGGAGCAACTGCCTATCTGATCTCCACAACCCAGTAACTGGGTAATGCGATACCCCGTGGTAAGACTGGTTGTCAGACGTTCGGGCTTCTGACGACGCGTAACTACTGTCAAAGATCCACAAATGACAGTCGGGACTTACGGCTTAACGTGCTTTCCGAGTCACGGATGAGTCTCGGTATGTAAAGATGGTCACCCATCCACAGATCAACCCCGGCAAGCGTAGCTTAACCTGATGGTTCGACCCGTGCGGCAGTTATTACTTAGCTACGAGTGTCTCGTAAATAAAAAAATAAAAATGTCGTGTAGAGATAACAAATATGTCCTGCGGAATCCGAGAAAAACGGTCTGAGAAAACTATACGGTGAGTACAGTGACTTGACAAGTCGAATTCAGATTGAATAGTAATAGTAATTTATTTCCAAACTTCTGTACACATTACATCAATGAGGTCTCAACCCCTGAACTAAGACACGAAAAAAGCAATGGAATGCAATGAAAAAAAAAAAAAATAACCTTGAATGAATGTATGAATGAATGAGGAATGAATGATTGGAATGCGTCTGTAAGGATCGTATGGTGGCGTTCTGTAGTTTCTGCTAACCTTCATTGGAAGAATGCATTAGTTTAAGTAGGTATGTATGTATGTATGAAGTGTACAAGTGGTAACTCATGTAGATATTCACTACCAGATACCACATACAAATATTCCGGGCCCACTCGCGGTTGGTCCTCGAACAGACGCAGTGCTAAAGTGCTCCTAATAAAACAGTCGCACGTAAAATCGGTACTTTAAAACCTCCCCAGCACAATGCCAGAAAGAGATGAAAATAAAGGAATGGGTACGTAAACTTATGAGAAAATTTTCTCAAAACGTATTACGTAAACTCAGGGGACGACTTGCAGAAATAATGACATCGACAGGCCACCGAAGTTTTTTAATATTGAACTTTTTACCGAACCAAGTCTCCAAATATGAAAAGCGCTTGCGGGTAATAAATCATTTATACTGTTCGAAAGTCAAAATTGGTGTTCGTTGACTTTTAAATGTTCAATATTAACTGCTGCTTTAAATATTTAATGTAGACTCACGATAAATAGCTTTTGTAAAGTGTTTATTATGCATTTTCTCGAAATTGTACACGAAATAAAGTGGAATTTTCATGACTTTAGCGTTTATTAAACTGAAGTTTTATTATTTTGTTTTTCGTGAATGTAAATAGCACCAGCGTAGGTCGTTAAAATGAAATAAATTTTAAATACACAACGAAAGGCATAAAATAAGTTCATTAAAGTATTTTCCTGTCTAAAATGTACCTAATTGATATCATAAAGTAATGTAAAACATCTTATTTGAGCTTTTCATTGTTTTTATAAACAAAATCTAATATTGACTACACAAACAAAAACGAAACTGAAATAAACGAAATATTCCTTTTATACAAAACCAAACCGTTTCCTTTGATAACATTCCCTTCAAGTTTTGCGTTATGTTCCAGAACCTTTGAATACAAAGCTAAGTAATTTTAAGAAAGAACGTAAAGAAACCGCTGTGTTTGCAGGGGTTCGTAATGCGAATTGAGAACAAAAGTCAATTTTATAAAACACTTGGAAAATTGTAGGTCAGCTGTAACCCGACAATCTGTGTCGGACACCTTTTCTAGCTGTTACAGCTGTAATTTGCTTGAGTGGGGACGGAACGTGTCGGTCATTCGATTAGTGTGGTGTGCCCGTGTGCCCGTGTCCACCACCACCGTCCGCCGTCCCGTCCCCGTGCGCCATGTTCTCTCCACGGAAGCACTGAATCCGACGAACGTGCTCGTACAGATGTGCAGGAAATTATATCTTTTCATTTCCCGCGAATAGTCGTAACATTTTGCCATTTTGCCGAGATTTGATGTATTACTGCGGAAAATCAAAGTAAATACGAACACATTTCCCACAAGGGAACTTTCATAAGTGTATTAAGGTCAAAATAAACATACTTTCTCATTTAAAATTCCCTCTATTTCATTCCATTTAGACTTCACTTCAATATTATTTACCCAGAACTTTCGGCGTGAGATACATACTGAACATTGCTTGGTTTCCCCCTCAAGTTATCTAAGGACGAGCTTATCGCTTTGCGAATTAGTTACGAATTGAAAATGTCTAGTGGTTGGATCAGCGGGGTGTTACGTGGAGGCCTTCGTTATAGGCCGTCGCTAATTAAGAAGTTTCCCCTTCGATCGGCGCAAATTTTATTACGTCAGGGCTGTCCCGAAAAGCTTGTAAAATTAAATTAGTTCAAACGACGAATCGGATTTCCAATTTTAAGGTTGAGACGGCTGTCGTCCTAAGAAACTCTGTGTGCACCCTTTGTAATTATGGTTAGTTAGTAGAGTTTGTACTTACTTATTACCGTTTCAAATTACTACCGATATCTCCATGTTTGCTATGGTTATTATTTGGCAATGTCATTTCGTCATGTTACTTTTAAATGCAGTTTGGACCGGATTAGCCCAATCACGACAGGAGCGACACTCTCTACGCATTTGGTAATAATGTTGATCGAATCAAATTGGAAAATTAATTTAATGCTGAATAGCGCTTCAAAATAATTACAAATAAACTGCCATTAAATTGAGGGTAAGATTATGAGAAAGTACGAGTCGCAGAGCCGTAAAGCGTGGTATGAAACGATATGAGCTCAGCAGACGTTGAAATTACACGGATATTACGCCGATGAATTTGTAAATGCGATGATTTCCATTATAATTTCTTATTTAATATGAAAATTTAAATTAACTGAACTGGTAATACCCAACGGTAATAACCAATTAATTGGTACTTATGATTCTTCGAAACAATTTGTCATTGGAAATTCAATTTACTTAGGTAGGGAGAATACTAAATATGTACATATTTAGTATTCTCCCTAGTATTCTCCGAATCTTAGAGTTGGTAGACCATTTTATTGTTATACAGACAATAAAGTTAAAGCCTCCAGTTGACTAGGACACAAATATTTTTCAGCAAACTCAAATAACTAAGTAGCAAGAAAACAAAGATTCATCATAGGTCGGTATTTGGCATGCGTCACCATTTCATAAATGATAATCACCTACCGAAACATAGTCTAAAGTAAATATTATAAGACAGAGCTATAAATAGGTACGCATTTAATATGCCAATCACTCAAACTGTTTAAAGTGCAGTTGAGAGGAAGGGATTTAATTGAGCTAGACAAGCTATACTAACATCCATATCCTACGCCCCACTCCACGTCAACTCCAGTTTTGACAGTTAAAACATGTTATGAATTATTTATTTATTTATTTAATACTTCAAGCACACAAATGTTTTCTACCAGTCAACCTTTGGGTGATGTCAAACAGTGGTAGATGCAATAGCGACAATTGAGGAAGAAATATTTATTTAAATATAAAGATATACATATACCTATTAAAAACTCTATACATAAATACATTTTTTATAAATATAAGCACAAATAAATACACATAAATATACTAAAACAAATAAGACAAACAATGGGAAAACATTAACGTTGTGATGATAGCCAGCTTCTTGAGAATGTGCTCGCGAACTGAATTGACTGAACTGACATATACGTCAAATTTCCTTAGTGGAGGTGAGGAATCATCTGCCAAACTCAAGGTGCAAAACCAATAATATAATATAATATTAATATTAATTATATATAATAATTTGAGTCCATCTTGAGTCCACCCACTTTTCATAGAGTTCATATGCCATGCCGCCATATTGTTAGTGGACCCTCCGGGAGAGTTACCGGCATTACTTTTGCTCTAAAGTGAACGCTCAAGGAGGGTTCTTGGCATTAGGCCTAAAACTGTGTAATATAACAATAAAACGTACTAAAATAGTGTTTTCAGGGGGACTTGTCGCTATACCTACTAGAATATTGGCCTTTGTGATAATATGATCGCGACGATTTATACACTGCTGTCGAGCAACTCTAGGCCAGGTGCTGACGATGACTTTCGCACGCGCTGTAGACGCGCGTATGATGAAACAAAAACGCGTTGTAAATGCAACTAGTGTGTGCACAGGCCCTTACGAGTTATGTTGATACTTAATTTTATACTTCGCTGTAATATTTTCCGTGTTGGTAATTTACTATGAGTCCCGGATTAATAAAGCCCACTTTATTTAAGAGGGACTCTTAAGTGTCCATTTGATGTTTTCTGAGATGATGAGTTTATTAAATTATAAATGAAATTCAGAGACCTACTATTGGCATCACATGTGGAGATTTTTTAAAGGGAGAGTCGCCTTTTTCAAACTATTTTTCTTTTGTTTTTGAGATTCCGGGGCCATATTTAATACAACTGTCAATGCGAAATATATGTCAAAAACGTCATAATTGTCACAATTTCACGATGGGTGCAATCTATAGTGTACACATAGTGAACGAAGCGAAACGAAGCTGAATTCGTTTACCTTCGCTCATGTAGCTACTGCGTCTTTTCATACTTCGGTTCACACCGTGAACCATGAATCGAATTATGAAAAGACGCGGTAGCTAAAAAATACGGCGCGTTAATAAAGCAGAAACCTTTGAAAAAAACTTACAAAAATATTCTGATTGTCACCTGTCACCTGTCACAGGTGACAGGTGACCCTGGGCCCAAGGTAGAAAATAACTGAAAAATCAAATTGTGTACCTAAATGATCCGGAAAATATGCATAATTGCTAAGGATTATATTGATTATCGTAATGATGACAGTCTTCACTTTTAGACAAATTGATTTTCTATTAGACGTACGTACCGTACATGGTTATATTTTTGTTTCGATATTGAATTCTGCGTTTCACATCCACAAAAGAGAGAATATCGCTTTAATCATATTTTGACACTACCATTCATTTGAAGCTACCTGTTAAAAGCTTACTGTACAATTTGCTTTGATTGATAGAGTGGTCCATTTATCAATGTCATTTGCCGAATCAGCGAAATAAAGCCATTGGGTTGGTTGGAGTGTTCCTCCTGTTTTATGAGCCGCTTCATTTTAAGATCCTGTGGTTTAATGTGTAATGGATGGATATAAATCAGGGCTATGCGGTGTTACTTACCTACTAATGTGAAGTTTTGTTAAGGGTTATTCTAACCTTTATTACTCTGATTTTCGATAGCAACATATTGTATTTGTAGAAGAAAATTTTGTTACGAGCCTGCTCCGGCGTGCACACAACAACTTATCACAGTTTCATAATAATCGGTAGAGCCATTTTCGAGTTTTTGCGAGACTAAGGCGCGGGACATACACAAGTGGCGTTTTATATTTCATACAAACTATATAGGAACGACGTGGCGCGGAACATATACATAACGCCCGCGCCGCACCGCACCGCACCGTCGCGTCGATCGCTTCGCCCGCGCCACGCCACGCCACTTGTGTATGTCCCGCACCTAACGCGCGGCAATTGATTTTTATACATATAATTATACCTATATCTTCAATACTTTTATATAAAAAGTTTGTGTCACGGTACGGTTGGTCCATAAATTCAAGGTCGCTCTGCGAACTATGGAGCGGGCTATGCTTGGAGTCTTTCTGAGGGACCGAATCCGGAACGAGGTGATTCAGCAGAGAACCAAACTTGTCGATATAGCTCACAGAATAAGCAAGCTGAAGTGGCACTGGGCCGGCCATATTAGCCGTAGAACCGATGACCGCTGGGGTAGACGTGTTCTTGAGTGGAGACCGCGAATCGGTAAACGTAAGGTAGGACGCCCTCAGGCTAGGTGGAGCGACGATCTTCGCAAGGTGGCTGGTAGCAGCTGGATGAGAGTTGTCGACAATCGAGCTGAATGGAGTGCAATTGGAGAGGCATCATCAACCTACAGCAGTGGACTGCTGTAGGTTGATGATGATGATGATGATGATAAAAAAAACCAAGGTCATTTCCAACATTAGCCACGGTGTTCGTGCAATAACGACACATGTAAATTTTAAAGTACCTCTTAAGTTCCGACCCAGAATCTATTAGGTCAGAAATGGCCGGCGGTGGTCGGTTCCACTTTTTATCAATTACCATTTTTGGTGTACGCCTAATGTCATCATAATGTTATTTAGGAGTACCCACGGGCCCACGGTTGGGAAGCAATTTGTGAAGAGAATTCTTATATTTTATGCATAAATAAAATACGCTTGCTTGTTTGTTATTTGAGGTAAGTCTAACTTAAGTTGAAGTTAATGACGAGTGGAATATCTTAGTTTTTGTATGGAATTATTTTTGGGAAAATATAAGTACCTTGCCGCAGGAATCTGCTGGATGTGGGAAGCACAGAACCGGTCGCAGTGGCGGTGCTTGGGGGAGGCCTATGTCCAGCAGTGGACGTCTTTCGGCTGAAGTGATGATGATGAGGTACCTACATAAGCTCTATACGTATGAGGGTTATTGCTTTACTGCATGGGTTACATAAAGAACATAACATAACATCAAGCCCGTATTCTTCGAAGGGTTAGGCAGAGGAGCACCAAAAGTACTCCCTCATTCTTACCACTACCTTACTTCTAAAAGTGACGTAGGTACATAACCCACAAGAAAAAAAACAAAATGTTAGAACCCGTGTCTCCTGCTTGTGTTTTTTCGACACATACACATTTGCGTACACGGTGTTTTTGTTTTTCGAGCTGCATGGAAAACATTCCCCGCACGGGTGAAGAGGGGTAGGGTGTGTTTTATTTTCAACTGCCGCGCGCACCGTGCGCGTCTCTCACTGTCCGATAACACAGGTTTTGAGGTTATATTGTCCTGTAAATAGTTGTGATAAATTGACGATGGATTGTAATAGAGATACTGTTCTTCACTTTTTAAGCAAGTTTTCCTCGTCGGAACTCATTACTACATCTTCACAAAATGATATATACAGCAGGAGACAGCTTGTGTATGAAAACAAATGTTTATTTGTAAGGTTATTTGTGTAATGTTTCGAAAAAACACGCGCACGAGACACGGCTTTAGATATCATTATATCCGCTGCTAAGTATTACATTTCCTTATTCTCTATGAGCGATGATCAGTGATCACTCAATCAAAAGGACTACGGTAATTTGGATTTAATCTTGGGAGCGATCGATCTATTTGATTCAGTCAAGATTAGAAAAATTATTCCATCATTGACTGAAGCAAACAAGTAAGCTTACAATGCTACTGTATAAGTTGTGTATGATAACTACAAATACCTACAGTAGTTGTTTGTGACTCCAAGTGTGTAAATTTGTAAAGTGAGTGAGCGTGGCCGTAAGCTGATGAAAACACTCGGCTTCGCGCTTGACGGCGGCGGCGGGCGCTGGGCGTGCATCGTCTGTGCGGACTCGTAGCGCTATGATTGGCGTAGTTCTTCATAAATCAGTCATATACAGATACTAAGGTCCAGAAACTGAGAATAATAAGAAAACTTGTTGGAAACATCGATCCATACCGTGTCAAAAATATGGTTCACTAATGTTTCACCAAAACTCCATTGTCAAATTTTTAGTTTACAACCAACGTTTCGTATACTATTTATTTTACAAACAACTTATTTCGCAAATATTTTATTTTATAAACACTCGTTTTACAAACATTTATTTAGCAAATGCTTCTCTTTACAAATGTTTCGCATGATATTTAATCATTTATACATTTTTCATTTAATATTGTGATTCTTTTGGAAAAATCACGGTTATACTAAATATAATTTTATAATAAATTTTCTAAACCAGTCACAAAGGGATCATGGTTGAAATTTCCATTTGGGTCTGAAGTACTTTAAACATACAAAAAAAAAAAAACTATATGTTCTAGTCGTGTTTAGCACTCACCGGCCGCTACCCCGGCACCGCTCGCTTCGCTCGCTCGGCTCGTGCGTTCACACACACACACGGTCACAGTTCACACACACACACAGGTCACATGTCAGGTCAGGTCAGTTTTAACCTAACCTTTTTTTTTTTTTTTTTTTCCGGGGTGGAAAATCCTCATGGATGTCCTCCGCCCTGGGGCGGGCGGAGGGGTCTGTCAGACTCTTACTGACTAAAAACCACCCCGGTGTTCCAACTCACACCTACGCCGGGGGTCGCGGGAACTTGAAATCTTCCGCAACCCCCGGCTGGTGCCGGCCCGCCACTGCGGGCCTCCTCGCGGGTCAGGGGGGGGAGTGAGGTGTTTGACTCCCCCCGCGACGTCTCAGAGGGGCGCGCGTGGAACATTACGCGCCGCCACCTCGGGTCCTGATGTGTGGGAGGCGACGGACGTCCCCGAGTCCGTCACCCCTGGACCCATTTAGGGGGGCTGGAAGAGGGCGTTATCCGCCCTCCGCCGACGCCCGGTGCGCCTGCTGCGGGCCGGGTGAGTGGACGAGATCTCCCTCTCCCTTTCCGCAGCCTCCTTCTGCGAGACGACTGTCTCACAGTAGGAAACCACCGCGTCCCAGGACTCGCCACCGCCGACCATCGCATTCACTACGGCCGGCAGCGACAAGTCACTGCCTACTTCTGAGATGAGGGCACGGCGCGGCTCCTCCCAAGCGGCACACTCTGCCAGCGTATGCCGCGCCGTGTCCTCCCGGCAGTCGACGCAGTGGTGACACCGGGCGTCCGGCTCCCTGTTTATGCGACACAGGTACTTCCCGAAGCAACCATGCCCCGAGAGCACCTGCGTCACCCGAAACGACAGGGAGCCGTGCCTCCTCCCGAGCCAGCGGTCGAGCACCGGCCGGACCGCCTCGACGATGTCGAGGCCGGCGGTAGGGCGTGAAAGCCTGTCCCGACATTCCGCCACCAGGACCTCGCGAAGCTGAGACCGATGCAGCTCCATTTGTCGCTGCATCGGTCGCTCGCCCCGCGCCCTCGCTTCCTCGCGCCACCGATACAATGACGCGAGTACTTTCGCCTCTAGGTCCCAGGGCGGGGATCCGGCCAGTGCACAAGCCGCCTCGTAGGAGATCGTGCGATACCCTCTGATGACTCTGACGGCCATCGCCCTCTGCGGTTTACGCATTACGGCGATGCTACCGGCCGTCAGGTCAGCAGCCCAGATCGGGGCCCCGTAAAGGGCCATCGATCGCACGATCCCCACGTAGAGCCGCCTACAAGCGGCGCTCGGGCCCCCCAGATTGGGAAGCAGCGTTGACAGCGCCCCAGCGGCGCCCAGCAACTTGGGCGCCAGCCGTCGGAAGTGGGGCCCGAAGTCCCACCGGCTGTCGAGCACCAATCCTAGGTACTTCATGGTGGACTCGACAGCGATCCGAGCCCCCCCGACCACGATGTGTGAGCCGGGTGACGGCGCCCGCCGGGGGCCATGAAACACCATGGCCTCCGACTTGCTGAGGGCCACCTCCAGGCCTAGGCGACGTATGCGGCCCACCACATGTGAGACCGCAGCCGTCGCCAACAACGCTGCCTCCCTGTGCGAGCTCCCCCGGGCAGTGACCAGCGTGTCGTCCGCATAACACGTCAGGTCTACCCCGGCACCGAGCTCGCCCCTCAGCACCCAGTCGTACCCGATGTTCCACAGGAGCGGGCCTAAAACCGAGCCCTGTGGAACACCGCACGACATGCGGCGCTGGTTTCCGCCATCACGTCCCATGTAGGTGACACACCTCTCCGACAGATAAGCCCCAACGATGTGGCGGAGGTAGGGAGGCACCCCATGATACCGCAGTGCCTCCCGAATACAACTCCAGGGCAGGGTGTTGAAGGCGTTGGAAATGTCCAAGGACACCGCCAGCATCACCCCGCCCCGGGACACCGCTTCCTCCGCCAGGACTCTAACCCGCGACACAGCGTGGATCGTGGAGCGCCCATGCCGAAACCCGAACTGGCTGTCGTCCAGGTCCGGCCCCTCTCTGCACAAGTGGCCGACGAGGCGGGCTGCGATTATCCGCTCAAACAGCTTGCCCACCTCGTCAAGCAGCACTATGGGCCGGTACGCGGACGGCGAGTCCGCAGGGCGCCCCGCCTTCCTGAGCAGGACCAGACGACCAGATTTCCACAAAGTGGGAAACTGGCCCTGCTCAAGGCACGCTGTGTAGAGTCCTCTCAGTTGGGGCTCAAGCTCCTTCAGAGCGAGGGCTAGCACGCAGCCGTGGATCCCGTCGGGCCCCGGAGCCACGTTCTTGGCCCGGAGCCGCATCACGGCTGCCCTCATCTCTGCCTGTGTCACCTCTGGGACGCTGATGGCGTTCTCCTCTGTAGACTCTGCGGCTGTGGGCAAAGCCATCGGCGGCGGAGTATGCTCCGCTCTCGCCGGGAAGAGGGCTGCGACCACCTCCTCCAACAGCTCGGGTTGGAGACTCTCCGTAAGTGGAGGCGCCGCGGCTCGAAGTTTCCCTCGGACCGCGCGATAAGGGCGCCCCCACGGATCCCCGTCTAGAGTCTCCAACATCTCCTCCCTGGCTCGCGTCCTCGACTCACCGATGGCCAGCCACAGAGTCTCCTTGGCCGCGCGGTACACCTCATACAGCGCGGCCTCTTCGTCAGGGACCCGACGACGTCTCCTCCGGTACCGGATGTACTGGCGTCTAACCGCCACGCACGCGACGCGCATCTGCGCGATCTCGGCGGTCCACCAGTACACCTGGCGCCTTGCGGACTGTGCGTGGACCCGGGGCATGGACGCGTCGCTTTGCGTCATCGCCCCGCGGAACCACAGCGCCTCCTGCTCGACGTCGACGGGTCCGGTCGTTGCCGACTCCCGGCTCCAGGCCTGGACAATAGCGGCCTCCTCGAGAAGCTCCCTGTCAATGCGCTTACGCGCCCAGCGCGGACCGTCCGGTCGCGGGGCCAGTGGACCGCGGCCGCCGGCGGTCTGGGTGGAGACGTCGAAACGGATGTATCGGTGATCCGATAACGTCTCCACCTCCACGGCGACACGCCAGTCGCGGACACGGCTCGCGACAGCGGGGCTAGCGAACGAGACGTCCACTATAGACCCGCCCCGCTGCCGCACGCACGTGTGTACCGAGCCCCGATTTAGGACGGTCAAGCCAGTCGTGACCGCCCACTCCTCCAGCACCTCGCCCCTAGCATCGGTCACAGGGGATCCCCACGCCTCAGACTTGGCGTTGAGATCCCCCAGCAACAGCACCGGGCGAGGGTGGAGTCGGCCCACGACGGCACCCAACTCGACAAGGAACCTCTCGAAGTCGGCGAGACTCTTGTTGGGCGAAAAATACGCACCAACCGTGCCAATGCCGTCCGCGAGGACGGCTACCCAGCCGTGACCTCGGGACGGGTTGACAAGAGCCCCGCCAATGATGGCCACCAAACCGTCCAAGTCTCCCACCCAGTTATCCCTGGGGGGGACAAAATACGGTTCGGCGACCACAGCCACGTGAATCGACCACTCTGCCATGCTCTGGAGCAAGAGATCCTGAGCTCTAGCAGAGTGGTTGATATTGCCCTGGAGGAAATGGTACAGCGCCATTAAGCGCAATCCATCCCCTCCGCACCATTCCTAGGCCGGGAGTCGGCCGAGGGGCAGCCAGGCTGCGGGGGGGGTAAAGAGCCCCCGGCAGCCTTGGCAGCCCCTCTCTTCTTCTTTTTTGATGTGGCGGGTGCGCCACAGGCCTTTCCGCCCGCTCTGTGTCCGGCGGGCCTCCCCGCAGCTGTACAGAGGCTGCAGTTTGGCTCCGCGGACCGCAGCGAGCAGTGCTATCGCTGCGGTCAGGCCGGCCACAAGGCGGCCCAGTTTTAACCTAACCTAACCAAACCTTTTTCGAGAATAAAAATAATTAACCTAATCTAACTAGTTTGGTTCCGCGTAGCCTACTAAAATTATATATTTTTTTCTATTAGCATATGTCGTTTCTGGCATTTTTTTATTTTTATTGTTTATATATTAAAATTACCCTTTTGATTATTTAATGAGTTTCATTTTTAGGAAATTGCGTAATTCAACATGTAAAACGCTTTTATTCCAAACGTTGTTTTATGAGATAACATGAATAAAAAATGAATAATTTGTCAAATAATACGTTATTAAAAAAAAGTATATCGGATAGTGATTTTCTTAATTGAATTATTTGGCAAAGTTGTTATTGTGTAATGATGAAATTACAAATCATATTTTTGTCAATCGTTACTTGTCAAATGAAAATTTGTAAATAAAGTTTTGGTGAAATGACTGGTCACCTAAAAATATATTGCACATGTCTTAAAAACGATAAAGAATATTTAATTTTTGCCGAAAGATGTCCATTGCTAGACTCTCTCTATGGGCAGGAATATTAGTTTACCTTATCAATAATCGAAGATATCCACTTAGTAGGTACTCGTTTTTTTGCTAGTCAGTCAGTCAAATCTAGCCGAATATGGTGTTCAGTATAGTACGTATCTGCAGACAACAGACTGGCCGGAGTCTTGAGAATTTGCCTGGAAATATAGCACGTTAATATGCCTAACATAATTTACTTCTCAGCGCAATATTCTAAGTTTAACCCACCAACATGATGAAGTAAAATTAAATTCATTAGTCCGCTCATACTTGCAGCGCTTCAAACTTGTAGGTAGACGATGTTTGAACGACTCTTCTGTGTGTAGTTAGAGGCGCGTTGCAGAGCCTGCAGATAAGTCGACATCAGCTCAAGTACTATCGTGCTAGGAACGTTGCCTGACTTGTTCAAACCTAGTCTGTCTCCCGACTGGAATAGTTCTTGACGTTTCGAGTTCACTCCAGTCTCGAGCCCTACACGGAAACAGTTACTTCTTTTGTTTCAAGCTTCGGTTATGAACGTTTAAAACTTTTGAGATTCGAACAAATACAGTTGTAGTGACGTGAATTAAGGTTGGACACTATTTGGTTAGGTGTTTGACCATGGTCAAAAGTGGGTATTATAAATCCCGCTTAGTGGTCAGAAGGTTGGATGATCAACCTTCCAAATGTTTTTTAAACAATGAGTTTTATGTGGGTTATAAATATAGAACAGTAGGTATGTAACGTGGACATAAGCTCAGTTGGCCCGCATGGTATACACACTAGGGATGATAACTTTTTCTTTTCAGGAGAAGACTTATAACCTTTGGTATGTATGTGCAGCTCTGGCCAGAGCAAGAACGGGGATATAAGTAAAATCAAGATTAATATATGTATAAGCAAAGCAGCTTTGTTAAGTCAAAATAAAGGGCTCAGATATTATTATAATAACGCGTAACTTCCGTTATTACTGATAAGTACTTATACTAATTAGTGTTACATAACCAAACATCCCTCCGCAGATGAACCCGAGTAGTGTACGCGCAGGAGAATAGAAATAATGAGAAAAATCAAGTTACATCGTTACTTGACACTATCGCCGCTGGCAAAACAAGTGCGGAAATGAAAGAGCGAGCAAATACCAAATAAAATAGCTTTGATATCACTAAATTGATCCAACATCCTATACCGTAACCCAACAATGACGCCCGGAAAATTGGAGTGTTGCCATTTTTAAAACAAAATGTCAACTAGAAGACGAGCCCTGATTCGTGCAATGATATTAAATTTTACCTGAGACTTGATTTATGGAACGCGGGGGAGAGGCAATTTCCTCTGCGGAAGCGTTGCCATGGCGACTTGTTGTTCCGCAGCCTCCAGCGAGGAATCTTGAAAATATGACCCTAATGTGTTGGTGTTATTGTTACGTGTTTTTATCCTTGCCTATTCGGGCACCATAAGAAGTTTATAACATCGTGTAGACTGCCTTATGACCCGGTTTGCGCTGGAACAAAAATGAATGTCCCAGTGTTGCCAACGGTCCTATAAATGATTGCTATGAATGGCGACTACTTCATTTTACTTAAACGTTTGTGGATTTTTCTTGGCTACAGAGAAAGTTAATTTTAGACTACGGTTTTTTGCGAAGGGTAGGTAGGTACCCCTCAAAGTGGAAAGCTAACATACATTAAAAAAAAAACATATTCCACCACAAATTGTTTTTTTAGTTAATCCGTTGTTTTTGTTAAAAGCTTAGAAGAAAGATACATTTTCACAGCAACTCTTGAGTCTACTTAACATATCCACCACGAAGCTCTATTAAGATTAATACGCACATTATGGTTCCACACTTAAATACTTAATGTATCATGTTTCGGCTCTCATCTTTTTGTCATTAGTATCACAATGGCGTGCGATATGAGCTCTCGACACAATTAATATTGCACGTAATAATAAAAGATGACTTTTACACGACAGTGACGTGACAAAGATCCGACCCTTAGCTTAGTCACGAGAATATGTGTAAGTATTAAGTTTCTATTAGACTTTGCTCAAGTGTGTCCTGATTATATAGGCTCTGTAACCCCAATAGTAAGCATAAGTATTTGAACTAACCTTATTGTTCTCCTGACTCAAATGTTCCTTAGTCGGCTTTAAGTGGATACGATGTTTAAGTTTTATAAAGTTGGAAGAATGTTATTAGTTAAGAGTTTATAATACCTCTAATTGCTTAGCATGATCCCCCGTTATATCGAAAATAATGCAGTATTCAATTTGAAATAGATATATGGTAAAATTGAAGATTAATGTTAAGTACTATGATGATTTACAGAAAAAAACATTACAAAGTTACCTCCAAACCGAACAATAAACCGCTAGCATTTAAAAATTACTTCAAATCAGATCATGAGACTTGCATAATAATTGAACTAAAAAGCTGATACTTTGTTTTTTTTTTATCACTATTATTTTCAACGTAAA
This sequence comes from Agrochola macilenta, assembly GCA_916701695.1. Lineage (NCBI taxonomy): Eukaryota > Metazoa > Arthropoda > Insecta > Lepidoptera > Noctuidae > Agrochola > Agrochola macilenta. Next base: position 15,143,608 of record OU753554.1, on the reverse strand, counting down.
AAGAAGTTACCTAAACTCGACAGTTTTGGTAATCTATAAATTAATTTATAATCCTCATACAATATACCTCAGCTCTAAGGCGCATCGGCGTCTTGTTGAGTTGGCTCTTGCTGCTCTATACTTACTTTAAATACGAAACATTAGTCTCTGCTGGATTCGGCTCATTGGGTGAGGGAATGAGGTAGTTTGACAGACAGCATGATGAAATCTTGAGACCTAGTGAGAAAAAGGTAAGACCATCAGAATTAGAATTTTATCAATAATTACTTACAAAATAAACTGTCGTATACATAAGCTCACGCCTTTCCCCCATAGGGTTAAACAGAAACTACAGAACCATCCTTACAAGTCTCCCTCTGCTTCGTCTTCGTTCATACATTTAGTCATACAATCCGATAGCGAGTACAGCCCGATTCAAACTTAATGGCGGCTCGGAACATGAGGCGAGTCGCTGCGCAGTAACGAATTCATGTGTCAGCGGGAGTGTGGGGTGCGGTACTGCGCAGCGAGTGGCAAACTTCCGAGTCGCCATTAAGTGTGAATCGAACTACGAGTATACTACGGATCGAACCTTTCTGAAAAACATCACCAATAAGGTATATGTCCTTCTGTGGCGTCCCCTCCCGGCGTTTCCAGTTTCTTCTGCGGTGTCTACCTTATCGTAGAGCCATATTAATACTGACCAGCTTTTTATATCTTTGAATATAGGTACAACCTAAACCTATACGTAAGTTAAGGTTGAACAATCTACAAAAATAAATTGAATTAAATCATAAGACTCGTTACAGGCACATTGTTTCATGTAAATTAATAAACTTTCCATATATAATTTATCAGCCTCATTTTCCGCCTAATTACATTTTCGTAGAAATTGGGAAAGAAAAACGTTATTAAAATATTACATTTTATTTAACCGGAAAACGGAGCTATTTAAATAAAGCTTAAGGCAGCATTCCGTACCCGACTGCAGGCGGCAAGTGCAGGCGACATGTCGCTGCAGTCATGATTCCGAACTCGATCGCAGGCGGCACCAGCCCGTATTCCAGTCGTTAGCTAGAAAATAGAAAAACGTGTTATCGCTCGAGCGTTGGCGGCACTACTGGTCTGCGTTCGGGCTACACGTGTCGTCTGTCGCTCGCCCGTAACTGCAAACGACGTGTCGCAAGCTACGGAAGGTATTTCATAGAAATTCATAGAAACCAGTCGTGTCGCGGCGACACGTCGCCTGCAGTTGCCGCCTGCGGTCAGGTACAGAATGGGACCTTTTCTATAAACGCAATGATTTCTCCTGTAGATAGTCCGTTTTTGTTTACAGATAGGTACCACAAGTGCACAAACACTTTCGTCAGTTTAAAAATTAGGCCTGTCTGCAGAATCGGACGAGCGTTAGCAAAAACGATGTTAATAGAAAGTACATGGAAAACAAGTTATGTAAAAGTATTCTCTTCAAAGAAAATTTAAAATAAGCAAAGGATTGCTATTCAATTTCCTTTACATTTTTATGTGGAAATGGTATTTTCTATTTGTTCTTGCCCGTACGTGTGTTCCTGTGTGCTCGGTCGCTCACTGCGAGTGGAAATATCAAATTCTTTGAGTCGCAGCCGTGTCTCCGATGAACACTATAGCGTCTTGTTGTGCACTCACAAAAGGCGAATAATGTCGCACAGTGCATATTTTAAGAATTTATTTCAAAGAGACTCTATTGCTTTTGTTTTTGAAAGGACAGTAAGTAGTCGTAGAATCAAAGTAAAATATTCCTTGTAGTTGTAAAAGTGAAAAAGGAATTTGAATTAACTTTTCTTTTTTTTTTTGGGTGGGAAATCATCAAATGACTCCTCCCGCTCTGGGCGGAGCGAGAGGGAGTGTCAGACTTTTACTGACTAAAACCCACCCGTGTTCCTTCCGTTGCCTGTGTGCCGGGGCCGCGACATCCCTTTCGGACAAACCCGTAACCCCAGCAGGAGGCACAACTACCTGTAGCTCTAAAGCTGAAACTACTACTAAAACAGTTTTTTGAGAAAAATATAATGGAACCTGTTGTAGTCCTTTTTGCCAAACTATTGTATATAATTATTTATTTATTATTGATTCGTGGAGTGATGTAACAATATGACTCTTTATTTTTGCAATATATATTATTTTAGATATCCAATGAGTTTTCTTTTATGCAAAACTGAAAATCCCCGTGGATTTCGTTGTCCCGTTGTAAAATGTGCAGGTATTGCATGTGTGATACGTGGAGAGACGCGGGCGTGTGCTCCGTCAAATACCCTGCTTTAGCTTGTCTGTCAACTTCCGGAATTTATATATTTCGTGCAGAATTAACCTCCAGAAAATACCTGAATAACAACACAGTTTGTGGGTTTTGAAAATTATTTCCAGTCTATTGTCTAATTGCCTATGTAGGTATGGGTGTGTCTCGAATGTTTTCATCTATACATACATATTATAAAACAAAGTCGATTTTCGCATTTGTCTGTATGTCCGCGTTGTTCTTCTAAAATACGCAACGGATTTTGATGAGGTTTTCAACACAATTTAAATAATGTATTCCGGCAGGCTTATGTGTATAATACATTAATATTATACTAATGGATAATTAAAAAATCTCGATGTTTTGTCAAGTCGTAAAAACCTAGCGAAGCAGGTGCGGTCCCTAGTTGTTTTTTTGGCTCATGATTTTTATTTTTTTCTTCTAAAATTTTATTAGGGGCTTTTATGCTCATCATACCTAACACTATTCTAAACTAAATCTACAAATACAATATAAATGATTAATGTCTGAACATATTTGAGATAGCAAACCTTTATACTGATTTGTTACTTACTCACTGATAATAGAACTAACGTTAAGTTTTTTTCTTGGAAGATGTGAATAAAATTTTGAAATATCAAATAGGTACTGTTTTCAATTGATTCAAAGTTATGCAAAAATCTCGGTGGAAAGTTGTTATTCATAAGTATCATCGCATCCACCGAAAACCAAATAAAAAGAGAATAATAAATGTCATAATATCCCGAATGGAAGGTAATGCATTTATTGCATTTATTTACATTTTATTATGGGACAAAATACAAATTTCATGCAAATTAAATTTTGAAAATGAATACGTTTCATGTCAACTGTCATGTTGCTTTTAACCAGACTTTATACTGTTTGTAAAATCCTGAGTAGTAAGTAAAGTACTATATTTTTCATCGAAGGGAAAGATCTATGGGTCATTGTCTAATTATACGAGTACCTATTAAAAGTAAAGTCTAAGATCGATTTCAATTACAATCGTTTATTCCATCTTATATTGACTGGCATCCATCCACCAATAATACTACCTATAATAATAAATCTGCCTGCCTCGATGGTTTAGTCGCAAGCGCTACTAAGCGTGAGGTCCTGGGTTCGATTCTCAGGACGCGCAAAGTGTTATTGGGCTTTTCCATCTGGAATTTCTCAGCAGCAGCCAGGAGTCTGGATTGATGCACGATGGCGGCAATAGGCTAGACTTAAAAACATAACTGGCGAAATGTGTGTGTACCTACTATAGATACACCTGTGCCTAACCCTTCGGGGAAAACAGGTGTGATGTTATGTATATGTCATAGTTCTTCTTATTTATCATCGAAATCGCGTGCTTGCCTCCACTTTTAGAACAGATGACAGCTGTCAATCTTTTGACATATACGTACGTACTACACATGTCTTTTTCAGCGTTGCAAATCACCCATCATTTTTGTCATAGTGCTTACGCTATTCTATTGAGATAATCAGGAGAGCACAAAGATAAGGATTTGAAATAACTAATGTATTATGTATCGACCAGTAAATGTTGAACAATGCATGTATAACAATGCAATGGACAGCGCAATGCGTATGAAGTGCTAGACAGCTATGCTACATTTCTCAACACTAATGCGTTTCTTTCTTTCTTATTATTTCTTTCTTTGCTATTTCAGGGTTGTTTAATACTTCACTGACACGCTAATGTGTGCTTGATACTGCCACCTTCATTTCATACAGTCTTCTTCTTTTCGTGTTGTTAGGGCCTGGTGGCAGAGTTTTAAAGCCGCCCATGGGCCTCGACTTGGCTTCACATGCCGTCGAGAAATATCTCTCAGGCATGCCGGTTTCCCCACGATGTTTTCCTTCACCGTTTTATAAGCAAGTGATAATTACACAATACGCAAATGAATTGGAAAAGTCAGAGGTCCTTGGGTTCGAACTCGAGACATATGACTTGGCAGTCTGACGGTCACACAGTGAAAACGGTACTAACAACTTTATTGTTGCGCATTTCCTAAAACCAGATTTGAGTTACGTAGTACATAGAGAATCTTCATTATTCATCCCGCATAAATATTGGATGGACATAATTAAACTGTGGCGGCGGCATCTACAACGCCACATGCGAACTAAGCATCAAAGACCTGATGTCACACAAATCCTCCAAGCAGGGTTTACTGCACGATGAATAAATATACTCGTACAACGTCCCGACATCAATCGTCGGGCAGTTGCCCACCAGACACAACACCCGTCTAGTCGGAGGATCCTCCCTTTTCTATATAGGATGAGTGAACTTTACACCCTGTTCTTCATACCTTTATATTAGTGACCCTGAACATGGACATTAGCGCAGCCTTCGAGCAACTACTTCATCGTGACGTCATCATTATCACTTCCTCAAGCTTTCGAGCGGCGAGTCACACAGCCAGCCAGCAGCCACGGCTTCAACGGGTATGCTGACAACCAGCATGCAGCGGACGCGCATACCTGGTCATCACCCTCAGCCTCATCAGCAACTTTGGCACAGCACACTACACGTTCACCCGGTCCTCAAGCAGAGCCCTTCAACCCTCTTCTGGTCGACGCCAGCAGACAGCCTCAACCCGGCACTATACCACATCCGACTCACTGGATCATAACGCAGCGCCACAGCGCATAGTAGAAGTAGTGTGTAGCCCAATATACGCCTACACTATAAAAACGGTAGAGAGCTTTGGTAAAATGATACCAAAATTTGCTTAATTCTCAACTTTAGGTAACGATGAACTGGGTTTAGTAGGAAATAGAGACTCTATTCGGGTCAGTTACATTGCTTACACCATCCTTATATATCTATATCTACATACAATAGATTTATGTTGGAAACACCCATCCAAATAATAAGGTATCCATCTAAGGGGCAACCCTAATAACAGTTCCCTATACATTTCCCCAAACAGAAAGTACTCTTATATTAGCAACCTGGCGCAACATTCCAATTACAAATTATTCATATATAAAGTCGCGGGGTACATGAAACTCGAATATAATCTGAACTCATGACGTATTCACTCACATATACACATCAAAGACCAAATTGTATAGCATATTGTGGCAATTGAATATCCTATTCATAGGTGCTACATATAGCTTCAATTTGCATGAAATGAATTACTTAGCTGCCTTGTCAAAGGGCCTCTAGGAAAGCGCTGATTGGTAGATAATGTATGTATACTAACGTCAACATCGGCTGTTTTAAACAAATACCGATACTGTTCTGTGGGTGGTTGAGTGTGTACTCAATTAAACATTCTCTGTAGTAAGAGATCGTGTGGCTTATACGAATTAGGCTGCTCTTAAGCTACTGCCACAGTTTCTGACAGTTAAACAAGTTGAAAGGGTATCACGAGCGATCTGTAAACCACAACTGACACTTAGGGTAGGTACCCAAGTATCTAAGATTTTACCACGAGGTTCTTGGTTACCACATTGTATGAAATGTTGCAAAAAGAATGTAAGTGTACATTCTCCTGTGGTGATACTATGAACTTCTGAACCAATATCATAATTGTTCGTAGAGCAGTGATAGCCTAGTGGTGTGACCATTGGACTGCCAAGTCATAGGTCTCGAGTTCGAACCCAAGGCACGCACCTCTGACTTTTCGTATTTATGTGCGTATTGTATAATATATATGCACTTGCTTCAAAACGGTGAAGGAAAACATCGTGTGGAAACCGGCATGCCTGAGAGATATTTCTTGATGGCATGTGAAGCCAAGTCAGAGGCCCATGGGCGGCTTTAAAACTCTGACACCAGGTTAGTTACTAACCACACGAAAAGAAGAAGATAATTGTTCGTGGTTTATTAAGTTATCCTTGAAGATTTGTATTTCGTTAACGTCCTTCCAAGAAAGCTTAGACGCGTATATTTAGCAGTGGTAAACCTTCCTACACCCTTTCTACCTCCTATTTCCATTACACCGCTCAAATACAAAGACGCATATCTAATATTTCCCATATTACAATGAAGGCTATATGCATAGAATCCCGGGCCCGCCATACATCACCCCGGTCCTCATAATATTAGGAACAATAACGGCGTCATGTGTCCATAATGATGGCATGACGCCGTGGAAACTAAATGTACTGTCATCTAAACGATTCTTTATAGTAAAGGTTGAAGTAACCATTTTGATTTTGGTGTTGGTTTTATTGGTATTTCAAAACAAAGTATCTTAGCAATGTTTTTGTATGAATAGTGATCAACATTATTTATTTATAGTTAATTAAAACGGTACGTACAACACCAATTACATTAATTAACATAGAAATATAAAAAGATAAATATTGACAATTATATAATTTAATTAAATAACAGTGGACTATGTCTTTCGTAGTCAGATAGGAAATGTCGACTCCATCTAACTTATTTTTTTTTTATCTGACGTATAAAAGTGATTTCGCTATCCTATTTACAGAAAAAACCATTTCTTTTCATAAAAAGAGGTTAAAAAACAAAAAGTACTAACTCGACGTTAGAAATTAGCAAGCCGAACCAGTAAGCTTAAAACACATTATGTTACAAATTCGGTAACAAAATAACAAAGAGACGAAATCCTCACAGATGTAAAATAATTCTGAGAAACATATCACATCATTACGCTATGTTACGCTGTTTCAAGACATGTACAAATTTTCTTAAAATAATAAAGCCCTGTGGGCATTCGAAATAACAAAAGAATACCCTAATAATTTTGCTTAGGTTTCAGAGATCATTGTGAAGGTTTTATTAAAAGCGTTGTAAGCCACAAAAATTCGCTCGAAATGTTTTTAATTAAGCCACTGAAACATTTGCTGAAATTAAACGGCTCTACTGTTATAAAAGCCTCCTTTATTATATAACTTTATATTTATACTTTGTTTTCAAAAGCCTTGATTTTTTTATTTAATCTTTTGTGAAGTAACGATAACAATTTATAATTATATGATAACATTTTTTATTACGTTGCTTTTGGGATCATGTTGTACGTTCCGAAATTCTTCAAAATGTATTGTTGAAAACTCGCTCAAAAAAATTTGGGACGAAGTTTTTGACTCTGACAAGCACTTTGCAGACATAATTTTTTGTATAAATTACTTGACAACATTCATAATGGAAATACATATTGTTATTTTCATTCCTGCTATGAAAACGGACAGAATCTTTACGTCCCATCCATCTGCCTAGCCTTTTCCCAACTATGTTGGGGTCGGCTTCCAGTCTAACCAGATGCAGCTGAGTACCAGTACTTTACATGGGGCGACTGCCTATCTAAGCACCACAACCCAGTTACTGGGTAACACAATAACCCTTGGTAAGACTGGTTGTCAGACGATCCGTAACGACTGTCAAAGATCCATGAATGACAGCCGGGACCAGGAGTCTCGGTATGTAAAGATGGTCACCCATCCACGGGCCAACTCGGGCAAGCGTAACTTAACCTGATGGATCGACCCGTGCGGTTATTATTACTTAGCCACGAGCTCCTCCTTTACTTGGCGTCCCATATAAGTAAATATTCAGTTCCCATAGTTGGCATATGGTGAGTGACTACTTTGTGCAGGCATCCCTCACTACCAACCTTTTTTCCAACTGTACCCGCTATCTCGCGAATATATTGGTAAACTCAAAACGTCGAGAAAAGCAAGCCCTGTCGATACAATAAATATTATTGTTCCATCGACAAAAACGTGCGGCTGTTTTCCTTTACAAGAAAAATCAACACAAATTAAAAATTTCCCTCCCTTGTTTGTTATTTGTCCCGTTCAAACTGTAGGTACGTTTCCAATAAATAAAGTTGGTGTAGCCAGCCTAATCTGTAAAATTCTTACTTTGAAAACATGGGTGAAGTGAGCTTGAAGAGAGTTGTTAATCCCTAGCATTAGATGGAATTATAGCTTACTTCAAACTGACTTTAAAAAATCTCAGTTTTTAGATTTCAGATTTTTATAGAATTGACCGGCTGTACTGTGCACGAAATGTGCGAGCATGTTTGAACCACGGGGAATTCGCTCAGAACAGTGGAACAGCACAGTTTCGTTCTTTTTTACGGCAACTTAGTTCGGGCATTGCCGTGTTAACAAAACCCCAATTGTTCCCCGCCGAAACTGTGAAATATGAGCGAGACGATAAAGTTTAAATTGCTCTTGTTCCATCCCTACCTCTATTATTTATTATGACGTCGGTGGCTCGCCGCGATTGGCTCTTGTACATTAGGTATGCCAAAGTTTAAGGTAGTTCTTGTGTATCGGAAAAAAGAAACGCAGGTGTTGGTACCAAGAAGCGCTCTTGATACGATTCCGGATACAGCTTTGTTTCGTACTTATCTTCATTTCTTAGTCTACTACAACTTATGTTCTATATTTAAATTTTAGATTTTTTTTAAATAAATAATTTTATTCTTTAAATAAAAGACAAGGACCTTATAAGTACTTTATTCTTCTGAAAGTTATCAGATAAGTGAAGTCAATTTATTATATTGTTTGTCTTTCAAATTTGTTTGAGCCCCACTCAACTCAAATACCCGTAAGCATAATAACATATACATAATAGATTGCATAAATAATACCCACTCAATAAAAGTACCCTACCCACATCGAAAGAATAAAATCGTGTGACGACTATACGAAACCATTACTTTGATGTTTATTTCAAAGGGCGACCGTCCTTTTCATATAATATTTGTGTGTTGACGAAAAGAATTGTGCGATTACCTACCCCGATAAAATAAACATTATCAAAATCTACTGACAGACCAGTGTTGTTATGCCACTTAACAGTTTCCTCAAAGACAGAATTATGGTATTTAATTTAATAAAACTGTAATTCTGTTTTTATTTCATATATTTCAAAATAATCACATACAATATGTACGTATAGCACAACTAATTATTTACACTAGGTACTAAATTAAATGACTAACTAAGTAACTTTACAAATAAGTACAAAAACAAAAGAACACTAGACACACACTACTATTATTAAAAGATATCGTCAACAAGGCTTTAGGAACAGTTTTGTGAAATTGTACTACTACGCCTAGGTCTTAATTCAGGGCTATGAAAACCGGCCAAGTGTGTGTTGGACCCATAGACTAATAATATACGGACCACGCACAGTGAAGGGTTCCGTAGTTGGGATGAATTTATCCCAAAAACAAATTTAAGATTGTAATTGATAAACATGTACTCCCTTATATCGATATACGTCACGTTTTATTCTCCAACTGCAAATAAAAGTATGTAATCGCAAAAAATATATTTTTGTGTCATAAAACTACAAATTAACTGTTTTCGAAGTTTTCCTTTACATGTGCCCTGAGACCTTGCTACCTGCCAAACATGATTCTAGGTCAACGGGAAGTACCTACTAAGGTTTTGATTTATTTGCGAGTATCAAAATATGTCGCATAAATGGCCGTTATTTTTTATTGCGTTGACTTTGAGCTTGATTTTTTTAGATTTTCAAGACCACAGACTTACGTATTTGATATTAATTTCAACTTGATACCTCCACGCGTTCCTGAAAAAAGGGTCTTGACAGACTGACAGACGGAAGTACTTACGGGCAACGAAGTGATCCTATAAGGAGTTCGTTTTTTCCTTGTATGGTACGGAACCCTAACAATGACTAAAATGTTTTTATGTACCAATTTTTTGATGAAGTAATTGCAAAGCACTCTGGTAAAATAAAAATGTCGCTGGCAGCTGAGTAAAGTCCCATCGTTTTGTATTTAGAATTACTTCACATCCGGAAGGGTCTGATCCAATGATGTGAGAGATCAAAGTGTAATCAACAGATATAAAATTATGGTGGGATCATAACGAGGAGATTCGGTACGTGTCGGTCAAAACAAACGAGTTGTTTTGATACACTGGATGATTATCATGTACCGTATTACAAACATTTTAATTGATTTGGGGTTTTTGGTAATTTTGTGAGAAGTTACGTTTACAAAACTTTGGACATCATAGTGATTCCAACGCGGAATTTCCCAAAATTTGTCATACTAGGTACCTACGAAAAATAATTATCAAAGGGTTAAACAATTAAAACACTTTTTGAACAAAATTAAACCTTTTTCAGTTTGCTATTGGAGGCAAGGTTCTTTAATTTGGTGACACCGCGGATCAATGAAAGCCACCATATTTTTGGTGTCGTAATCGTAGTTTTCAACCTTTTACATTTTTAGTGAAAATTTGTAACCGTAAAAAAAAAAATATACTAATAAATCTTGTTTTTTAAAATATACATCAGATTTTATTTTCACGGTTTACAATGCAGTATTCGCTAAGAAAAACCTATATTTAAAATGAGCCCTCCGCGAGGGCTCCCAGCATCCCATATGCGACTAGATGAGCCCTCCAGGAGAGCTCCCGGCACTGAACGTGTTAATGAGTTTTTATGATGATGTCCCAATATTTAGTAGCAACAGCTTTGCCATTTTTTTTTGAGGATTGGAAATCGTCAAATGACTTCTCCCGCTCTGGGCGGAGCGAGAGGGCGTGTCAGACTTTTACTGACTAAAAACAGCTTTGCCCTACCGTTTGAAGTATAATAATTACTTCAGACAGTAGGGCAAAGCTGTTGCTGACCTATTCGTATACCCAGTCAGACAGCATTGTGGTCACATCTTAATCAAGAAATGTATATTGCATGTCTAATTGTCCAGCAGCGTACAACTACGCCATGATGTGATGATATTACAATATTAATTATTTCTAAGATGATAATGATATTGCTATTTGATTTAATCGCTAGTGTCGAAACCCACAGTGATCAGGGATTTCTCAATTCTTAAATATCAGTAAGATAATTAATCAAGTGTCAATCACGTTGTCTAACACGAGAATGATTGACACCCCAATAATCTGGTAGAGTGGTAGTTCATCTATCTAACATCAAAAGATCGCTGGTCCATCCAATCCCCCGGCTACTGCTCGCTTCCATTTTGTTTTTACAATGTAAACCATTTGCCACAATGTTTACAAACAGAGTTTTAAAACAACAGCACGCGAACGGCACTTGAATTGATCATAAATAAATAGGTAGTTGTATTTTACTGTATTTGGAAATACTCGCGGTTTCTGAATATGTGCTTCCTACTATAAATTGTTTCAGGAACGGACGTGACTGCAAGAAATAATGATGAAAATATCGCGGGGGTTTGTAGAAACTGCTTAGTTCGCAACTCCTGGGGTTTTGACCGGAGCATAAAACTATAAAGTCCAACCGCAAATAGGTGAGTTGGAATAAGAGCGCTGCCCGCAGAGCAACCTTTATTTATATTCTCTAAACCATTGTTATTTTATAGGAGCGTCTCAACTATGTAATAATTTGTAGTGTAATCCTATTATTGAATTAATTTAACAGCGAAAAGTGGACTTGGGGCTGAGATTATGTCTTTATGGACTGCTGCTGTGTATGTTTATGACTCTGGTAATAGCCGTCGCATAAGCCTCGGGAACAGTGTATTTAATGGGCTGTAAATGAAAAATGGCGCAATTGTCGTGACGTAGTTGCCAAGGGCACCGCGGCTCCTCAGGGGCGATGTGTGGTCATTGTGTCTTTTATCGTCCGTATATGTTGGTCCGACGCCGTACCGGACTGTTACGGTACTTAATTTTCTGATTTTACTGCCCTTTGGGACTAACAAAGCTCCGGTACCGTCATTATATAAATGATGAAATCCTGTGTGATTCAGTTACTGCATGAAAACTTCAGTTCGGAATAGTGAAAAATATAACATGTTAAAAAATGCAAGTACTGCAACGGAGTTCTTCTACTGCTAAAAGATATGACATCTAATGTAAAACCAAGTCTGTTAATTTATTCAGTACATATCTATTTGTCATCTTTATTTCTTTAATCAATAGAATGACTTGGCAATCGCACACGGCAATAGAATCTACATTCTACATACAACAAAATCTACCTAATACTATTTATTTATTTAATTAGGACTAAGTATTTAAAAAAGTAGATTATTCTTATGTGATTATGTTTGTACTAAGTTCTCTTGGTCACGGAAAATTCAGGCTTCTAGCTGTAACCACAATGAAGTTACAGGGTGTTAAAAATGTCCTGAATGGCTTCGGGAAAAGATGGTACGGCTGTGCCTTTGTGTTTGTTTTACTCGACTTGGCGGGGGTACTGCCGTGCCCCCCTGATCATTTTTAAAAACGTTAAAAATGCAATTTCAGGCGTCGCGTCAACCTGTTTTTGTTAGCGGTAAACAAGGCAAATGTCAATATAGGTAAACATTCGGACAATAATTATTCGTTACGTATTTGTCTATAAAATATAATATAATGCTGTTTTTACTGGAGGGTGGCCATATTTATTTATGCGTCTGTTATATTTATCTTTACGATACCTGTGTAGGACTGTATTTGTTTTGGATGAGGAGCAAACATAATAACTTGCTCTGAACCATTTGTGTTCTAAAACAAATAGAAAAATATAAGGTGGAATTTCTGAATCAAAACAAAGAGCAATTTATCCTTGGAAGAGATACGGCGGCAGGGGTCAATCGATTACCTTATACATCGTTGTGACAAATAGTTCCATTTGCCGTTTCCAGATGGCAGGGGCTGCCTTTTATGCTCAATCCATTGCCGACGGCAATTTCATATTTCGCAACAGGGAAAAAGATTTCTCGTCCGGCTTCCAATTGGAATCACGATTGCTCAAAGGAATCATTTCGTTTCGATATACAGGTGCTTTCAGACGCTTAACTTGAAAATAATAATCGGATAAAGCTGCACAACTTTGCAAAAACAAGTTGTTTTCGCGGATCTTGTAGAAAGGAAAAACAATTGAGCGTACCTAAATAGTTATTCTACTTTGTGCGCGTTGCAACTGTTGCAAGACCACTGTATATTTAGGAATCTATTTTATAGTATTGTGCTAAGTAAGTATACATATAATAAGCCTATAATGTTCCGACTGCTAGGACCCAGGCCTCCTCTCTGTGAGAGGGAGTGGGCCGTAATCCACCACGCGGGCCCAGTGCGGGTTGGTGGATGTCACATGTCTACAAATTTTTGGTCTAGGACATGCATGGTTTTTTCTAGATGTTTTCCTTCACCGTTTTGAGAGCAGTGGTGATAAAATTATTTTACATAAAGTAAAGCGTCTGTTTGCCGTGATGGCCCAGTGGTTTAGGCCTCGCCTCTCATGCACGAGGTTGTGGGTTCAAATCCGGGCAAGTACCATTGTGACTTTTTCAATTCATCTGTACTTTCTGATTTTGTCTTGGACATTATTGACATCGGTGAAGGAAAACATCGTGAGGAAACCTGGACTTATAGATAATATAAGTCTGAAATCGCAAACCCGTATTGAGCAAGCGTGGTGATCAATGCTCGTGCCTTCTCTGTATGAGAAGAGGCCTTTGCCCTGCAGTGGGATAGTAACAGGCTGATATTATTATTTCGTTTTTAACAATTTCGAACATATAAAATACATTTTTAAATATTTCTTAAAAAACTATATAAAAAAATAATTAATTATTAATATTATTATTTTTAGTTTTTAGTTGTTCACGGGACCCAGGGGTCCCGGATCTTTGGAGCCTTACGAGGGGCCGAAGCCAACTCGCAGAGGCCCATTGACGTTTTTAATGAAATGAGGCACCAACCGATGATTATCTCTGTATGCACTTTGCAAGTGCACCCAAGGACAACCCCCGGTTGGTGTAGGACTATTGCAAGATATGGAAATAAAGGCTATGACTAGACTATGGGTTTGGGTGGCTAAAGTTGACTGGTATCCTGGAACTATGGAAGGACTATGGCCCCTGCCAAATCAATGTTTTATATGAACACAGATAAAATGGCAGGGGGTGACTTGCACACTCAATAATGGGCCCCTAGAAACAGTCGCTAGCACATAGTGACGTTTCTTTATTATTATTAAAGCGTCTGCTTGGGATTAAACCCACGACCTACAACTCGCTGGGCCACCACTGCTAATTAAGTAAGAAACATAAATCAATAGTTTAGGATATTTTATATCCCAACTTCCTTCAAGGATATCAATGTCCCTCGACTACAGTATTGCTCAATCCCCGGGATTTCCGTCTGTTTTCCACTGATAAAAATGCCAGTTTATCGACAAGTATTGAACAACGGTACGATAAAAGCTTACCTATATTTGCTTCGACAGTTGGATAGACAGATAAAGTGTCAATGGGATTGTGTACGGTGGCTGGATACGGATCCCAAAAAAACTTAGGATCCATTGATTGTGTGGAACAACAAAAGCTTTTTACAAGACAACCCTCGTTGCGCGGTTGAAAAGTTTTCACTCAGAATATCGAAAGAGAGATAAGTACTATTTCATGCTTTTTGGAGTATTACAAGTGAAAAATGTATTGCTTTTTGAAATATTTGGTCATAAAACATTGAAATACCTCGTTGGTGTAGTAATCGCAAGCGCTACTGCTGAGAATGAGGTCCTGGGTTAGATTTCAAGGTCAGGCTAAGTGTTACTGGGTTTTCTATCAGGAATTTCTCAGTAGCAACCCGGAGTCTGAATTTGTGCCTGGTTGATGGCAATAGGCTCGCCTTCTATTACATGGGACTTAAAACATAACTGGCGAAATGTCGGTGAACCTACACCTCTCCCTAACCCTTCAAGGATTACAGGCGTGATGTTATGGTTATGTTAAAGAATTGGAATTTTGATAACGCTACACAATTTTGATAACGCTACACAATTTTGATAACGCTACACAATTTTGATACCGTTACACAATTTTAATAACGCTACACAATTTTGATAACGCTGCACTATTTTGATAACGCTACACAATTTTGATAACGCTACACAATTTTGATACCGTTACACAATTTTAATAACGCTACACAATTTTGATAACGCTGCACAATTTTGATAACGCTACACAATTTTGATAACGCTACACAATTTTGATACCGTTACACAATTTTAATAACGCTACACAATTTTGATAACGCTACACAATTTTGATAACGCTACACAATTTTCCATAGCAAACGACTAAAAATATTTAACTCGACGCTGTAGTAAACATCAAGGATCTGAGAACGAATTAGGTGTAGTTGTCACCTTCGCTGCTCCTGTTAATTAACCTAGCTCGATACACGAGGGAACACTGCGGCTTAAATTCATTAGTGTTTGTGGTTTACACAGTCAACGTCAAGCAATTGGAAAAAAGGGAAAAGTGTTAAAGGCGAGAGGGGACATTTCCTCTGGGAGCTGGCAGCCAACGAGTTTACTTTTCTTTATTTGTCGACTTTCTTGGAGAATAATCTTTTTTTCAACGACAGACGTGTTGTATGGAAAACTTTATAATTAAGAACGGTTGAAAGGTGCCAAACTTTCCATATCCTGTAATAGTCCTACACCAACCGGGGGTTGTCCTTGGGTGTACTTGCATAATATACACAGGGATAATCGTCGGTTCGTGCCTCATATCATTAAAAACGTCTAACGGGCCTCTGCGAGTTGGCTTTGGCCCCTCGTACGCCTTAAAAAGGAGGTTTCCCACGGAAAGTGTGCCAAACTTAAAAAAAATCAAGTGCATCCATTCAAATATCTTTTAGATTCGAGTTGCTAGTAGCTTACATGCCTATACCTATTAAAAGTAATGACGCAAATAGGTAAGGCATTGTATAAGTAATTGATGTTAATTAACTGGCTGGCAACTAAGAAACTTCATTGTGTTTAATTAATGCGTTGAAAAGTTTAAAAGTCTTCTGTGCCCCATTAGCCCATTTAGAAGTTGTCTTATAACTTTATAAATTGGAGTTTGCAAGCATTAAGGTGGAAATTTGAGGGGATAGGATGTTTATGTTGAGTATCCGAGTTGATAGCGTTATGACTTCTGATTCACAGACCGTCATTTGTTTCAATTTGTAAGTGTCTAGTGAGTTCTAACTTTCTTTGGAGTTGTAATCAATGGCGTAATCTTTGTTTAATACTCGTATTATTCGTAAAATTATTTCAATTCACAAATTAATATCTAGATAATCTAATATTTGTTACCAAGTAAATTTTTTTAGTGCCTCTGGCGCTCAACCGTTGTTGTAATTTATGCATTGAACGTTAATAAAAAAAAACCGATCAAGTGCGTGTCGGACCACGCACAATGAAGAGTTCCGCGGTAGTTGGGATGTATTTATCCCAAATACAAACTTAACATTGTAGTTGAAGAACACGTTCTCCCATACATTCCAACTGCAAATGTATGTTTGTACACAATATTGAGGGATTTACACCATGTTATTTTAAGACCATAGACTTACCATACTCTGAACTATGAGTAACGAACCATACTCTGTATTTATTTCTAAAATTTGTAGGCTCGGAACCCTAAAAACATTACAAAACCATGATATACTGAGCAATATAAACAGTGGGACACTTAATGAATGTCCTGGCAAGACACAGAGTAGATACCATCAGGTTAAATTAAATTCTACGAGATTAAATTGGACGGGTAGCACTGCAGGCGTGAATTGGATTACCATGTAAATATTTGTGCCCAAGCGTGGTACTCACGAGATGAGGCAACTCGGTGCAATATCGCGGGAGTCTCGCCAAGTAATAGGGCATGAATAGACACATTGGGTAATTGATGTAGCCTCTGTATCATTATTTAGCAATAAAAACTCCTTTCATTCGAATAGTTGAGCGAAGGCTACGGATTAACAATGAGTTCGCCCTTGACATTGTCTCGCGATTAGATCTCGATGTGTGTACATCTTTCATACCTTTCATTTCTAAGTAGGTACGTTTTTGGTTAATCATTATTTTTGATATTTGTAAGAAAGTTGATAGCTCCTTTAACGAGAAAATGATTGGGAGAAATGTGAAATTTCCGCAACGTAGCACAATCAGACAAATTGCTAGTTTGCTACTTAAAAATTGGTATAATTTGCTAACACCAGTACCTATCGTAATTTAGGTACGATTTCCAATAATGTTTGTTAGTGAATCCGCAGCGTTACTAATCAGTAGGAGTCTAGAGAGGCGGGGAGGCAAGTGTGTGCCTCGCGTGATTCTACCCACGTGACAAACAACTTGGAGGGATCAAAGAACACGCCTCAAGCTAAGTATAGCTACTTACTTCATTGCGTCACCGACGAAATACCGATCACATCGATATCGATAATATTGTCGTAGATAAATAAAAGTTGATATATGTTAAAGGAAGGGTAAGGAGGACGATTTGACGTCTCCTCAAAAATATGTTTTTTGGATTCAGTAAAAGATTAACATGATACATGTTTTCTTTAGCTTTAAGTAAATATGCCATAAGCGTACTGGTTTAGGTACTTGTTATGTTGCCCACGATCTACGTTATTATTTATGATTATTTCGTGGTGTGGTTGATTGGAAATATTGAATGTTACTAACTAGGATTAGGTATTTATTAGATACTCAATAAATGACAGGAATATAAGGAATATATACTCAAACTTCGCTGAGAATTGAAATAGCAACTAGGTATTTAAATAGTCAAAATACAATTTAATACATTAGTTGGTAGGCACGTAAATAAGACTGTATGGTATACCCCCTACAAATTCTGATCAGAAATAATATTCACAAATGTCCGTGTAATTCGGTCCCTGCTCTAAAACCGTACTCCATTATAACATTGTCGTGGTCGTAAGCGGTCATTGTTAAAGATAATTGCTTACCTACAAGTATGTTCAATGTACAACGTAACAAACAGGGGTGCCTACCGTTTGTCGACAGTCGACTCTTTGTTCAAAATGTTTACAAACCCTTCCCTTATATTTCACCAACACCGTGATACAAGCATTATGACATAATAATTTGGGACGTTTCACTAATTCAAGAGACGCAAGCAGACTCCTACAAATTAATGTTGCACAAAGTAATTAGCCGGAAGAGCTTTTACAAATGGTCTTGGCACCACCTTTATTGGGCTTAGCGCATGTTATGTTACATATTACGTGGAAGCATTGTTTGTACAATGCCAAATTAAGAACAGTTTAAATTATTTTATCAAGATATATTCCAGTTATCATTTTCTAGTTATTAAGTATTCTACATTTTTACATTACAGATATTACGAATAGGTCTCTCACTTTATTAAAAAAAAAATATTATAAAATTAATAAACTGTATTTAAGTCCGTCTCGCAGACGACGGGCAAATCCTTACATCATATCATAAAGTAGGGTAGGTGCTCAGAGAATGAACGCATCCCAGTAAATGAAAAAAACAGTTTAAAAAAAAAAAAAAAAAAAAAAATTGTTGCCCAACGCCTAGTACTATATTTTTATAATAATAATAAAAAATATTTTTAATTTTCTATTATAGAGGCAAAATTAATTTCTTATGTCACTATTCGTTTTAAAATGGCGAGCGTTTAAAGTTCGCAGTGTTGGTGTAACTACGTATATGTATCTGTTCGGGCTAGAATTTAGGACTCAGGTAAGACGCAACATTTTTGATATCACATTGTAGCCGTAATTGAAGTATGTTCTATAAGTTTATTAATTAGAATAAAGGATTGAAAGGTTGATAGGACATTTTAGTCTGTTTTAAGCTTAGAGTATATATACTGGAGAAGCCTTACGAACACTTCCCCTCTGTAAAAGTACAAGAACAAATGTTCTAGTACGTTCATAAAAACTACTTTCAAATCGATTCTAACGCATTTCGTAAATCGTTTTAAAGGCGCGCGGAGCTCCGTGAAAATGCCTATTGGTGCTGTTAAATGGTGTAAAAAGTGTTCAAATACGTCAAATTTACGAACTGAATAAATTTCCATATGCAATTATTTTTTTCTAAGATTTAGTCATGTTTTTATTGAAATTTAAAATCCTAACCTCATAATACAATTCGATTTTTCATTCGATTCAACCATGATTCAATATAAAACGTAGCATGAATCGAGTATTTTCCTCACGTTGCTACTTTGACGTCACCGAGTCTCGCTACATCTCGTTTTTATGTTCGTAAAGATCAAAATACTTTTCTTTTGCATTACGAAAATATACGTCAAATCAGCAAAACTTACACGCACTTAACATGCGATTATGTCCTCTAGTAAAAATGTTAACGAGACTACCGTAGTGTTGAGGTCATGTATGAAACCAAAATTGACATGTCGATAATTTCCTAGTAAAAATTACTTTTATTGTTCAATGTTTTATAATTTGTTTAAGTCCATTGAAGTGTTTGTATATAAAAAAATAAAAAATTGAACTTGATCTAATTTTTTATTGAGATTACTTACTTATTACAAATTTAGTTACTTTTATTTAATTGAAGTTATTTTCTCTTCTTATTAAAATTTTACTATTTTATGCAACAGCTGTTTTATTTTTAGGTTCAAGCAAAATTCCGAATAAATATCGATATCGATAAAAAAAAAAATATGGTACGGGCTTCTCTATCCGGGCGAGCAGCTATTGTTATTTTTGACAGTAGCTACCCCGTCCCCCGCAAAAAGTGACAGACTTTTTTGTTCGGAATATTGCGCTTTTGGCTTCTCCAGTGATATATACTCTAAGGTTTTAAGTAAATTATTAGGTGTCCCAGCATTGGAACGTAAAATCGATGGAAAAGGATGAACACACGGACTGGACAAACGTCAATTTTATATTTTTATTCAAATATGTAATTTATTATTATGCTGGATAATTCATGTTTTGGGAGTAGTTTTAAAAATAGATTTTTGATCTTTAGGCCAGTATTGGGACAGGTATGCACATTTATTGGTTCATAAAATCTAGTGAATGAACTAACATTTGTCATCATGTTCAAATATTAGCTTTCGTCATGATGATGGGACCAATATATGAACACAACATTTTGAGCTAGATTTAGATTACCATGGATTCCAATAAAAATAAATATGAAAGGTTTAAATATACCCAAGAAACATTGGAAAGAGCTCTTAGGTCCATTGCTAATGGAGATCTAACTATGAATAAATATATAAAGCAAGTAACGTCACTCCATTAGCTGGCATAATGTCAGAGAGCACTAGGCTGGTATTAATAAAACAACACCCGGAATTATGTTTAAGTGATGCGCTTTCTACATCCTCTGTATCTGAGGTTTTTACTGAAAGGCATCCGGAAATTTAAAATAATGTTCCAGTTGTAGATGTGTGTATGATTAATGAGGAACAAATAGAACCGGGAATGGATACCAATAAAATCGAATGTTTTTTGAGCTACCCAACAATAACTTCGAAGAAGAAAACAGACGCATATAAATCGAATTCCATGCCATTTGGATTAACCAGTCAAAGGTACAAAGAACATATCGAAATGATAGTAGAAGAAAAAATAATAAAAGAAAATAAAGAAAAGAAAAGGAAAGCATAGGCGAAAGAAAAAGAAGAAAACAGGAAGACAAAAGAAAAAAAAAGAAGAAGAAAAGCTTTCGGGGAAGGAGCACGAAGAAAGATCTGATAACAATCAAAAACTGGTAAAAAAAGCTAAGCCGTACGATGAAATTGAAATCGATGAGTCTATACCGGCATTGCAGGATTTATACGGATGAAATTATGAAATTATCGTGGAAATATGCTATGGCAAGACTCAAGATAGAAAAAAGAGTACGTCGTAGTTATGAAGGTTCTTACGGTGAACGATGAAGAACCGAAATATAAGATTGATTTTCTGTTAAAAATTCTGTATGAGATAAACACTTAATAACACCTAAAAAGTAAGAGATAAAAAGCTTTTACTTAAAAAAAAAGCCTATTGTTGATGTTGAGTTGATGGTTGTAACAGATTTTGAGGCAGAGGATTTATGTTTATTTATTTAGTTGATTGTTAGACTGTATTTTTTATAATAATAAGGATTTTTCTGTATTATTAAATAAACAAAAATTGTGTTCATTTAGGTACTGGTTTTATTTAGTTCATTTACTAGAAAATTTCGTTCATTCACTGGGGTTTTAGGGTATTTTTCAATTTATTGCTAAATATCTAAGAAATTATACAGGTTATGTCGTACACTCAACTTAAAAAATACTTTTGAATATAATCTTATTTATTATCAAAATATAGCTTAGCACCTAACCTTGCCCCTGGCCGGAGGCTTTGAATGTAGAAGCTTAAGGCAGCCACAGGAAAGCCCGGTGATAAAAAAAGAAAAAAAAAAGCACCTTACCCCTTAGAGACACCACAGTTCCCGTGGGATATTTCCCGAGAACCACGCGGGCGAAGCCGCGGGCTAGTAAATAATAAATTACAACAACCTTATTTTTGTAACATTTATTTCGTTCATTTACCTAATTATTTCCCCAAAAACGTTCCTTCCTACATTGATTTTATCAATGTACAACGGAATAGCCTGAATAGGGATGGGATGATTACCTGCTGTTCCGCTACATTCCGTACGCTATTTTAAATGAATCGTGTAATCAACCACGAACGCAGGTGAATACCTAATTCGTTAGCTTTCAGTAGTCTGGCATCGTTGACCCATTTGTTCAGGGCCCAATCACAGGCCGAATTCAATTTCGTCCACTTTTATTCGCTACGATAATCTTGAAAGAAACGAAAGGAAATAAGAGAAACCCTATTATTATGATATCGCTTTTATTATGAAAGTTATTGGTGTGTTTCTCGTTCATGCAAAAGAGGATATTGGTACTTAGAAAAGGATAGTGGTTGCAGCGAGACGCAACTAAAGAGCCTTTTATTGTAGGTAATAAAGGTATTTTACTAGTTATATAACGATCAGAATTTATAACAACAGCTCAAAAATACATATGGAAAGCCTTTAGGCTGTACAGGAACTCAGGCTCGGCTCTTGTGGGCGTACACTCGTGCAGTGCCATTAACCGCGTTGTTCGTCCTAGCTGTTCTAAAGATAAATTGTCGCGAGCAAATTCTATTGCAAGTATAATATGTGGCGAGGTCCGTGTACCCCGACTGTCCGAAGTGTCCGGGTCCAGTTAACTGGCAGTTTGCGCGGCCGCCAACACCACAACAATATAAACGCGCCCGCACCCCCGCCCTAATGTGTGAACATATACCAAATGAAAGTTGAATTGCTACGAAGGTACGGAGATGCTTTCCCTAATGTGCTGTTTATAGTTGTTACACCAGTTCAGGGGTCGCACAGCGTGTGGCATTCAGGTGTGGTAGGTTGAGGTCGCCTGGGGAAAATGTCTGATAAAAAAACAAAAGAATATATAAGAAGTCATATAGAGTGTAGTAGAGCATCGTTGTGTTGCATTGTATGAAGAGTCAGCAGGTATACAGGGTGGCAGGGACATCGACACGCAAACTGTAACCATGAATTCAGCACCTGATACTAGACCCCCTAGCGTAGAAATGTTTCGTAGGTTATCAACAAAAAATCTGTTGTTTCTTAGAAAAGTGCCTTCGCGGTCAAAATGTATGGAACAGCAATTTTTTTTTTAATACCAGTCGTACAATTTCAACGCAGGGGGTTCAGAATCACGTACTGAATCCATGGTAATAGGTGGCGCGTCGACGTCCCTGCCACCCTGTAAACTTACATCGGAAAGAACCAGCTGACTCTTCAAACTATGCAACACAACCATGCTCTGAAATAATTTTATTAATAATAAATAAATAATGAATATGTATTAATATAATTTTAAAAAAGACATTCCATTAATTTAATATAAAAAAATATTTATCAAATTTTATATACATGTTTCAATGTCAATCCTGATTTTGATAAACCGTGATTGAACGCCTTTTTTTATTTTTGAGGGTGGGAAATTGTCAAATAACTTCTCCCGCTCTGGGCGGAGCGGGAGGGTGTGTCAGACTTTTACTGGCTAAAACCCATCCGTGTTCCTTCCGTTGCCTGTGTGCCGAGTCCGCGATATCCCTTTCGGACAAACTCGCATCCCTGGTAGGACATTCTGAATGCCTTACGGTAGAATCACTTGAAACATTTACACAATTTTCACAATTTAGAATTTGAATTCTACTAGACTCTATATGACTTCCACGCATGACAATGCCAACC
This sequence comes from Agrochola macilenta, assembly GCA_916701695.1. Classification (NCBI taxonomy): domain Eukaryota; kingdom Metazoa; phylum Arthropoda; class Insecta; order Lepidoptera; family Noctuidae; genus Agrochola; species Agrochola macilenta. Next base: position 15,120,311 of record OU753554.1, on the reverse strand, counting down.
TGTATTTATACGAAACTCCACCAACTCCTCCAACTCTATTGTAATGGCTCCTACACACCATGCCGGCGGCATGGCCGCCAGCTTTTGCCGCGCGGCACGTACCCCCGGCTTTTGCGCCTTCATTTCCTTTGCGATCTTTTGTGCGGCAGGGCCGGGTGTGCCGCGGCTTGCCCGGCAGTATAGTGGGTAGGAGCTTTATGGTTTCAATTTGTTCGATTACTTAGATAAGTACCTAAAGAGTAAAAGTAGATCCCATATTACCATGTAAATGCATTGACAGTTCTAGTTCAATGGCGCCAACAGTCTTAATGCGATTTTCACATAAATCAAGTCATTGTCTATTTTTTATAACATACTAGTACACACGGCTACACATCAAGCTATACATTTCCAGTTTATGCTGATATCGCATTGTATAGGATTTCCGTACAATGTGAGGTCAGCTTATACTGGAAATGTATAGCTTGATGTGTAGCCGTGCGTACAATGTGTAATGCGTGCCTCTCTCACGTAATTTTCCTCCATCATTTACGTCAAAGTTACATAAAGAAAATTGAACGTGAGCGAAGTCTTTAATCATCAGGTCTAATTAAAATTTATTAGCAGCGTAACAAGTTCCGATATTTCAGGTTAAAATAAAAAGTCAAAAAATCAATCTGCCTAGCCATTTCCCAAGTACGTTGGGGTCGCCTTCCACTCTAACCGGATGCAGCTGATTACCAGTATTTTACATGAAGCGACTGCCTATCTGACCTACACAACCCAGTTACTGGGTAACACAATACCCCTTGGTAAGACTGGTTGTCAGACTTTCGGGCTTCTGACGACCTGTAACGACTGTCAAAGATCCACGAATGACAGCCGGGACCAACGGCTTAACGAGGCACGGAAGAGTCTCGGTATGTAAAGATGGTCACCGATCCACGGACCTGATGGATCGACCTGTGCGACTGTTATAACTTAGCCACAAGCTAAGTTATTAATAAATACCCTTATAAAAAATGCTTTTTATGGTTCCGTACCCCTTGGTAAGACTGGTTGTCAGACTTTCGGGCTTCTGACTACCCGTAACAACTGTCAAAGATCTATGAATGACAGCCGGGACCAACGGCTTAACGTGCTTTCCGAGGCACGGAGGAGTCTCAGTATGAAGATGGTCACCCATCCACGGACCAACCCCGGCAAGCGTATCTTAACCCGATGGATCAACCCTCGGCTCTTATTACGAGCTCCTTTCCTTTAAATAAAAAGTATTATAGGCATTTATGTTCAAGAGAGGATGGAGGAGTTTGTACGTGAGAAGGAAAATATTGTCATTTCAGATTAACGTCGTTCAGCTACTTGGCTCGAGGGCCGGAGCTCGTGAGCAGCGTTATGCAATAAAAGACTTTAATATTGCCATTTTGCAGGCAATTTAAACTCCAATTTTGTGATGGCACCTTACTGTACAATACCGGCTTTACGTTTTATTGCGTTTGACTGTTTAAAGTTTGTTTTCGACTTAATTAGTTTTCTGGTAATGTCAACTAAAGATATAAAACAAATAAGAACGTACAGCTTTTATGCTTTTTGTTTTACGAGGCTGAATTTATTGGATTCGTTGATTTTAATTTACGTAAAGTTGAATATACAGGGTCAAATAAAATTAGCTAACAAAACTCCGCAGACGTGGTGGTTATCAATAAGTTAACAGGTAAAAAAAAAAAAAAGAATTGTTGTTTTATTTTTCTCGGTCAACGACCGCTTGTAGTGTAGTTAGTTGAAGTATGAGTTGAGAAAATCTGCATTTTTTTGTTTTATCGTGTGTAGATATCGATAATCGTCTGTCAAGTTTACACAAAAAAGCTAATATTCAAAGTAACTACACACACTTACGGTCGAAGACTCAAAAAAAATATCATCATATTTTTTTGCTTTGTCATGTTTAGATCCATACATCACGTTTGCGGAATTTCGCTAGAAAACTTAATTTGTGACTGTATAAAAAAAAAAATGAACATTGCTCTCATTTAGTAGTGTTGACGTTACTACTACCTATTACCAATGGAGTTTCTATGTATTGAGTATGCATACGTGAATAAAGTGCCAAATTATTATATTTCCTTTATTTCATTTAAAACACTTATACATTACATTTTTTAATATTAGAAAATAAAAAAATATTAAAACATTAAAAAATATAAAAAATAGTACCCCATCGGTATCGGGAACAGGTCCAAGCTACCGGCGGTCAGGGAAGCTACGGGTCAGGTCTCCAGAGAGAGGAATATCCTGACAATGCGAGCAGTGTCCAGGAGTACCGCTTTCTGAATCAAGCCCTTGATCCAGCTGCCCAACGAGAGCCTCCCTATGTGTTGGTCGAGGCTCTTGTACCAAATTATTATATTTATTTATAAATTTTATAATTTATGTACACACAGTAAAATACATAGAGATACGACATAATTATAATTTAGAGTACATAGGTACTGCTTATTTCTTAAGAAATTTCTATTTTATGTTCGTTCTATCGCCCAGTTAGAATCAGCCATTTTGAATTGGAACCAAACCACATTCCCCTGCGTTGCGTCATTTGGATCAAGTTAACATAACATAACGACTGTAATCACTGAAGAGTTAGCTAGAGCAGTGTTCCGCAAACTTTTGTGTTCGAAAACGAATTTTTTTGGAGGTACACCACAAATTAAAAATCAGTTTTTAAGTAATATTTATCAACATTGATTATTAATCAACGAAATATCAATTTAAACGGCGCAGTCGTACTGACTCGTGAACCAGAGAGTACGGGTTGCTGGGCGGGGGTCCCTGCTGCACGCGACCCGCCGCCCGCGCCAAACAAAACCACAGAATTAGATGAACGAAACAAAACGCCTCGCTCGTGCGTTCCCGTGATTTACAAATCTATGTGTAAGTATTACCCTTACTTACTTACTAAAAATATAAATAAGTTTATAAGATAACCTTATTTTTCCGAGGCACACCAACTTTTGACCACGGTACACCTGTGTGCCGCGGTACACACTTTGCGGAACACTGAGCTAGAGGTACGTATAGTACACCTATATTTCACCAGTTATGTTTCAGTCCCATGTAATAGGGGTCGAGCCTATGGCCATCACCCGGGAACCAATCCAGACTGCTGGCTGCTACTGAGATATTCCTAATGGAAAACCTCAATATCACTTTGCCCGACCTGGGAATCGAACCCAGGAAGTCATGCTCAGCAATAGCGCTTGCATTTGGATCATCAAGTTATTAAATATTTCCATTTGAAACTGAGAGTTTCAAATGGAAATATTTAACTTATTAATTATTACTTATTTAACTTAAAGCATTTATTTCAATATTATTTATGTCAAGGAATGTCGTCCATGCATTAAGTTCAGAGTTTCCGCTGAAGCACCCCGTTTAATAACGGCATTATAAACTTAGCGATTTAAGCACCTAATATGTTGGTAAACTTAGTTTAGTCTCAGCTTTGTGCCGCTGCCAATGGCCGGGCATTGATATAACTGCCGCATTTATAACATTGGCCCATGTATACTTACGAGTACTTACTTTGTTGTTTGTTATGCGAATCCTGCTCATATAATAAATGAGAAAGTTTGTATGAACGACTGAACGGATTTGGATGAAATTTGGCACACAGATAGTTTATAATTAATAGGATACTTTTTTTATGCTATAGATAGTTATTATTATACGTTCACCAGACTTTTCCCAGGTACAGTACGATACAACTTAGATTTAGCATAATAGCTTTTCAATAGGGATGAAGCCTGGGTAAAAAAAATGAAATTCTAATTAGTTCGTCAGTCAGATAATAAAAAAATATTAGACACGTATTTTTTGCGTTATCATATTAATAAAAAATTACTTAGATAAAACGCATTTAAAGTTGGGGAGTGGGCTCATAAAATCTACATACTCGTTACGTCATGGCACAGTTTATCTCAATGTATCGCCGTAATCTTTAGATTTCGTAAAAAAAGAAAAAATACGTCTCCAATATTTTTTATAGCCTAAAAGACGGACTAAAAAAATTTTTTTGTCATCATCCCTATTGTAAATTACGAATGTATTTGTTTATATGACTTCACAAGTTATTGCGTTTGTGTAAAGATCATTTTCACCTAAAGCAGTAATAAATTTGGTGATTTTGAAGGCGCTATCAGTTCAGATGGTGATCGGTTTTACGAATTTAGCCGATGCTACATCGAAGTTGTGTCGTACTGTACGTAATTATAGGGAATTTAATTTATCTTTGTAAAATAATGGCATTTTATATGCAACTTTCTGATGTACCTGTTTTATATATCTATACAGGGTGACATGACATCGACGCGAAAACTGATACCATGGATTTGTTACATGATTCTGAAGCCACCTGCGAAATTTTATGTCGTTGATTTAAAAAAAAATCTGCTGTTCCATACATTTTGACCGCGTAGGTATTGCACTTTTCTATGGAACAACTGTTCTTCTTTTCAATAACCGACGAAAAATTTCAACGCAGGGGTGTTCAGAATCACGTACAGAATCCATAGTAACAGGCTTCGCGTCGATATCCCTGCCACCCTGTATAATATATTAATAAATTTATATTTACTAATAATAAAGCTGAAGTTTGTTTTATTGTTTGTTTGAACGCGCTAATCTCCAAAACCGCTAGTCGGATTTGATAAATTCTTTTTGCATTTGATAGCCCAATTCTGGAGTAAGGCTATAGGCTATTTATCATCACGCTAGGACCCTTAGAAGCCGAGCAAAAAGAAAATATACAGAAAGAACACCAAGCGAAAACGAAGTAATAGCGGGGGCGGGCGATGCGATGCAATGGAGTTGGTGCGGGATGGACAATAAATTTCACGCGAAGGAAGTCGCGGGCAGAAGCTCGTTAAATATATGCAACATGACTCCACCCCTGATTATGATTCCTAATTTTTATATACACATAAACACCTATTTACCAAAGTACTACGCACAAACGTATACTCTTGTTTGTAATCCTTATTTACATTTCATTCCGGGTACAGTTTTGGCGTCGCTACGGTAAATAACTGTTGTTAAACATAATATCTCGTATTCAACACCTTTGAAGAAGAGCCAGCAACCCAGTCTTGGGGGAAGGTGCCAGGTTGCGAACATCCGCATGTTATCCGCCGGGACACGACTTACTTCTTACCCCCACTATTTGTTTTAAAAATAACTAAATGCATTTATTTAGTACAAACAAACAGTAATTTTTTAAGGATTCTGCCCACTACACCGTCTCATTCCATGACCGTCCATGCTAGGAACTTGTCAGGCAAGAAATATTCTTTGTATTGAAAAGTACCGTGTGAGTTTACGGGCTATGACCGCGTATGATGACCATTCTAAGCCCGTTGTAAACGGGTTATAACCTTGTTGTCTTGCCACTTTATTATCGTCAGTTCACCAAGGAACACGTCGCTCTTCCTGATGCGTCTGGCTGACGCGAAAATGTGTGATAATATCCGACCTCCACGCGGGCGAAGCCTGATACGTTCATAGCACGGTCATGGTATGGTACGGTGTAGTGGACAGACTCTATTATAATTATATTGTATTTATTTCGGATTTTCCCGAAAAAAAAAACGAACTTGTACGAAGCTTATGATGAAGACTCCGGTAAATCGAAATAAATACTTACATGAGTAAAACTTTTAACATTAACCCATCCTTTCAAAAGTGTTGGTCACTTTTAGGTGTAGCAGTTTCCATCTATTTTATGCTAAAAATGGACAAAAAACTTAAAAAGGTGGGTGGGACTGACTCTTATGACTGGATGCAGAAGTCGAACCGGCTATTGTTGCGAAATTTGAGAGAAGCCTACTGTAAGGGTGTAATGGGTACCTTAAACCAACCGGACTCCCCAAATGTCAACCACACCTGCGCGCGGTACACCCTACCACTGACGGTCGAGTTGCTGGCGACCGACCGATTGGCGATATAGTCATCCAACAAGCCAACCTAGGCTGCGTTTCTAATTAGCGTGAGCGCGATAAGTATGTCCCATGAGTCGTCATAGATGACGTCATGACATGCGCCATCTTGCGATAACGCCGTACCATGCCGACCATGCCGTAAATTAATATCACCGTGAGCGCTGTCAAAAATGACAGTTGTGCTGTTTTGTTTTGAGTTGCATCTTATCTTCATACTAACGTGGCATTTTCGAAATTGTGCTTGTGGCTGCAGTCGTACCGAACCAAGGAAGAAGAAAGTGGTGTAAATGTATGCACAAAGAAATACTGTTATCCAACCATCTTGTGCAAGGTTTGGGGTTATGTTATAAGTTTTGACTTTGGAGCGAGCATTGTGAGCGCGTTCACGAGCGTTCCGAATTGTTGACAGCTCTCAGCTGTCTTAATCGTGATATCTAAATCAGAACGCAAAATATTGATGTGAGCGCTATGAGCGATTACGGCGTAATTCTGAATGCGGCCCTAAATTCTCCAGAGCGATGACGGGCAGCAGCGTCATCGTTGGGAAAAGATTGGCTTTGCGGTCACCAACCCGCTTGCCCAGCGTGGTGGCTCGGGCATTCAACCTCCTTTGCGTATGAAGCAAACTTAAATACATTAAACTAATATAATTTATCTCCAGCGAAAGTTCTGTAGATATACCTAGCGGCGACGTATTCATTGTGTTCTTATTAGATAATAACTAATAATAAAAAGCAAAACCATTATTGTATTTGCCTGTAGGCAATGCTTTGTTACGTTCTTAGTCAGCGTGCCGTTCTAATTAAACTATAAGTTACTTTATTATAAAAGATGGTACATTTTAATATACACAATAATTATGTTATAATATTTTTCTGGTCGTTAACAACAGTTACTGGATTTACTATAATATCGGTAGCACTTTCCAACTGTATATCACAAATATAAAAAGAAGTTCAAATGGAAATGTCGTCGTTGAGTTCCGGACAACATGATGTAGGTAACACAATTAAAGTTTTCCAAAACAATAAATATATATAAAGGTTGCTATGTCCCTTCGTAAATATATGTACAGTTATGTACATTCCACAATCCGTCTCTCCCAAGATAAGCAGATATTCAAAAAATATTATATAAAAAAATATCGACTGGAACATGAATAGTAATAATTCCCTCATGTATTATTTCTGAATACAAGATATCCAATTACCTACCGTATTACAGATATTTGCTCAAGTATAAACTAAAGCCTCTACAAATAGGTACAAGCTTCATATGAATAAATTGTGTTGTTATTATATTATGTAGGTACATAAGACTGGGCTGAATGTAATTATCCCTGGCTTTATCTTCTCGTCTTTTAAGCTCAAAATCGATTGCACTGAAATTCAGGCGCCGTACTTAATGGTAAACTTGAGGCATTCCAAAAAAGTTTCGGCACAAATCGAAAATAATTAAAAAGTTGCGTTTGGATTCCGCTTACGTTCACTGGTTCACTGCGACAGGAGAATAGACAATGAGGGGACAGATAATAAATAACATTACACTGGCCCAGTATTTCTTGGCACACGGCGAGATACGGAAACAAATGGAAATGTACTGAAAGTGACAAGTTATTGACATTTCCTTATGTAAACAGCGCCACAATGAGCTGTCAACATATACTAGGCACATTGTAATTTGTACCAAGGGTAAGTGTTTATGGTACATCCAAGAAGTCCAAGGATTCTTTCCTGCGTACGTTTGTTAGACTTTATCTTTGGCAACCCCTGTGTTTTGGGGAAAATATTGCTAGGTCGGATGGTCGGGGGGCTATTCGTCTAATGAGATTGCGTTTACTTTCGGTTTTTGCTTCCTTGCTCCCATAGAGTAAATGTGCGGGCTAAAGTATGTTCTTACTATTCTTCGGGCCCTTTTTATTTTGTTAATTTCGTATGTTGGTCAATGTTCAGCTTCATTTGACGTTGATAACGTACGCATGATTGCATTTGTAGCCGACAGGTACCTGTGCGTCTAATTAAAAGGCTTTATAAACGCGATAGAAATAACAACACGCTTGTAATCCACGAAGGGCTAGGCAGTGGTGTATCTATAGTAACACCCACATACACATTTCGCCAGTTCTGTTTAAGTCCCATGTAATATGGGGGCGAACTTATTGCCATCAACGATACAAATGTTGATTGTTAAACTTCAATCGTGATTTAACAAACCAATCTCACTAATAATAGCAGTAACTTTACTCCTAACTAGTGTTAGTCAACAGCAATATGTTACATATCATCGGCCGAGAGTGTAACTGACGAACAACAATATTGGAGATTAACTCAAACAGAGGACTTGTAGTCCAGGCTGGGTAATCACATCTGTGGCGGCCAGTGTAAGCGGCCCAAACAACAGCCCTGTTAAATTGGATCCCGAAATAATTAAATTATCGGCCGACGATCGCAAAACAATTTTCGGCAATATTGACTTACTCGATCAGCGTTGCTGGCTAAATCGAAATCTTACCCTAATAGAATCATTTAAGGGAAAGACAACGAGACAATGAAAAATGAAGCACAAAAAATATCGGAAACGGGAAAATTTAAATTTTGATCGGAAAAGACCATTCAAAGGGTTGGATATTCTATTCTACTTTAGGTTACATCCAAAGATGTCATGCTTCCTCACACAATGCGATTTATTTACGCTTATTGAAAAAGGTTGTCGTGAATACTTCTGTCTTTTAGTCTGAGTACCAAATTAGAATGTTTTATTGTAGTGGACTAGCAATTGATTTTTGAATATTCTGACCAGAATTTATTGCTCTTTGATCTGCAACAGGCTACATCTTGAACTGCGCTTTGTCGGGTATAACAGCGTGCTAACAAACCGTGCTACATGTAAGCACGTCAAACAGCCACTGAGCACTGTGATCACCACAGATACTGTTGGCACAAACGGCGAACTGAGCTCCGAACTACATTGTGTAACGTAACAAATACTGATTTAGGATTTACATGTATGTGCCAAGTGGAAATAGATATTCTTGTCTATACAAGAATATAGATTTCAATTAGATTGGAGAAACATAATATGCCTCCATAATACGTACTTATATGGATCCTGACATTGGGAAACATCAAGGAGTGTGCCTGAATGTTTGATGACAAAAAAATCTTGTGGAATTCGATAAAAAAAGAATAATATGAAACGAAGGTAAAACAACGTCTAGTACGCTATCGAAATAAGATGTTTGGATATTGAAATGTAACGAGGCATTAGTGGTCCGGATGAAATCTATCAAGAACCTATTTCCCTTCAATCAGAAACAAAACTTGGAATAAAAAGACATACAATTCTCATACGATATTGTTCATTTATGTAGATACTTTGTACAGAATGTGTACAAATGAATGGCAATATATTATTCCTACATCACAATCCTACTCTGAATAGTGAATGTGCAAGTTTCATTAGCATGTGAGTTGCAAAAAGCAAGTCTTCGTTGCAAGAACCGAACAATGTGCAATCACAATCAGTGATAGACTCCGGTAGATCAGTTACGAGCTGCATCCTAATGATCCATTCCTTTACATGTCTCATACAATTGCAGACGATGAACATTTGTACCTTGTCAGATCAGCTGCTAAGATAGAGGCCTAACACAATGCGAACAAACACTTCGCATTTGTATAAGTTTGACCTTGACATTTGAACTATATGTACTAAGGTACTTTCAGTCCTACCTTCGTTTGCAAAGTTTCAAAGGCCTACACTCCAGCTATGAAATATGCAAAGCGTTCTGCGAACGAATATTGACGCTCCAATTACATAGAGAGGCGCATGTCTCTGCCATAGCTGTAGTGTTGGATATATTCGTCGGTCCGATGGTGAAACTCGTAAAAATTGGAAAATAATTGATGAATCGGACACGAAGTGCTTCACAGAAGGCATGCATGAACGATTTTGAGCGAATGAATGCTCACGGAAATTGGTTCGGTTCGTCACAATACTCCCGTTTTCGTTACCGAAACTGCATATTATTTGTTTTAATGAATCTGTCGTACTGTTTGAGTACAACCGAGATATTACTATGGGCTGCCGACCCCTCCGGGCGCCACTGAAACTTTACGTGACACAATTATTTTATACTCCCTATAAAATACACTGGTGTTCCTTTGACACAGTTACTTCAATAGAAATTCAGATTACGTGCGCTTTACCGCGACGACAAATGAGTTTGAACTTAATGCAAATAAGCAAATTAAAATTTCAAGAAGTTTAGAGGTAGCCTCCAGTCAGTACATTTTATGCTGCAAAAGACGGTTTAATGAGCTTTCATTATTCACTATAGACGGTAAATAAAGTTGAGTAAAGAAAACGTATAAAAACCAGGAGGTTTAACGTAGTTTACGAGGGAAAAATTTAAAAATGACTTCTTTTCTTTTTCTCTCTGGAAGTTGTATTGGAAGTCTAGGTAAGGTATTATGAGAAAATATTCTAACGAAGTAGGTACGAAAATTACTTCATCGGTTTTTAGAAGGAATTAACAGCGCTACTGAAGAAAGTCGTACTTGTAGAACGCAACTTGCGTTATGTTACAAGTAAGACCTTTTCGCTTTTGATTTAGCTATTGTTGTAGGACTTAGCTTGAAAATGCCGCTGACATAGGTACAAAATATTTGACTGTAAGTTATACGCATAGAATATAATACTCTTTATTATGTACACAATACAATTAATGGAGACATTTTACATAGGGTGATACAATGGGCGGTCTTATAGCTTAAGGCGAAAGCGCCAAGATAGCCCGCGAAATTCAAATTTTCTTACGTTTTTTGCAATTTGCAGGTCAGTATCATGTTGTATGTTGATCTAAATATGATTTGCGGCCGTATCAAATGTTTATTAATAGAATTATAATCATAAAAATGATCAATACAACTCTCTAAGTTCATATAATCACATTGAATGACTATTTCATGAAATCATGACATTTGGCGATTGTGCTTACTTATGGAGTTGTATTGCTGATTGTAATGATTATAATTATGTAAAGCCATATTGGTTACGGTCGCGAATCATATTTTAATCAACATAAAATCTCACACTGACCTGCAAAATGTAAAAAACTAAAGAAAATTTGAATTTCGCGGGCTACCTTAGCGCATGTCCCTTAAAGCAATTTTTGGAAGGATTTAAAGGGAGAAGAAGAGAACAATACTGCAGGTAATCTGTGGTGTACCATTTACATATACAATGAATACAAAGATACATAAAGCATATACTTATACAATAACAATCATGAAACAAGATCATAGAACTATTATAATAATGACTAGTTTCTGCCCGCGACTTCGTCCGCGAGCCTATATAACTTTCCTCAAGCATTGGGTTATTCAATGCAAGAAGAATTCTTCAAATTCGACTGATAGTTCCGGAGATTATCCCCTACATACAAACTCACAAACAAACAAATTTTACCTCTTTGTAAGAGTAATAATAATATACAATGTCGCCCATGGGCACGTGACCACCCGTATGGGCACGTGACCACCCGTATGGGCACGTGACCGTATTTTTCTGAATATTCATGTTTTTTTTTCCAAAATTAATTTTAAAAGAGAGGGTCTATTTTTTCATGTTATTAAATTTTTTGTGCAATCTCCGATGTTATTGGCTAGATTTGGATTCAGTTTATTATTTCTAAAAGCTTATGAGTATATTATCGAATTAACTAACATTGTTTATAAAAATTTGTCGACTATGAAAAAAACGGTATTTATTAAAAAAAAACACAAGTGTAAGTCCATAAAAATACAGGGGGATACCGACAAAAAAAGCTACATAAAAAGAAAAGATAATTTAAGAGCTAAAGTTTATTTTCGATAATTTTTCATGAATATTCAGAAAAATACGGGCGGTCATGCCCATGGGCGGCATTGTATAATATAGATAAGTATAGAGTATAGTGATGATAAGGGTTGGCATACTAATCATTAGTTAACATAATAGTAAATGTCAATCAATAATACGAGTAATAGCAAGTAATTCGCCTCTCGTCTTCTCCACCAATTTCTAGCGTCATCGTCAGCACAAAGGCCTAAGACAATGCAATCGCGATCGTTATTAACAACGTATATTTATTACATTTCGATTGTTTGCCTCCATCCAGTCAATTATTCGCTTGTCAGAGCCAAACAGGGATGGCACAAATTGGTTTATCTGTTATAACATTATGGACGTCCGCAGGAACTAATCAGTTGTGGAGGCGGGATGCTGTTGATAACTGTAAGAGGAATGAGCGGGGTTTTTGTGCGAGGATACAATTATTTTTGTGGGGAACCATCGGCATCGTTATAGTTAATAGCATCGTAATTTTCGGGTCTTTTCTATGCTTGGTTCATCTTGTAAGAAAAAAAATCCGAGCGTCATTTGTTTCAGCATGTTTGTGTAATTATTTATCCGCTGTTTCAATATAATATTATACAATATGTAAAATAACCCTGTCCGATCCGAAAGAGGCACATAATAGGTACTGCAATAAAATTACTTAAAAGTAATAAAAAAACTTATTGTTATTGAAAATAAAAAAACTTATTGCTATTTAAAAATCACATTTTTAGTACTAAAATTACCCCAAATCCATTAAAAATGCATGCAAATTTTCAGGGGTTATTTATGACTTGTAGACACCCGCTAAATGACGGCCGCCCGCGCCCCATGTTTTTATACGGTAAAATATCTCATTGAAAAAAAAATGCGTCGAAATTTTTTTTTTTTTTTTCCTGGAAATTAGCACATAAATAGACGCAGTACGATACCTAACAACAACCTTCTTTTTTTTTTGACGTTGGGAAATTATCAAATAACTTCTCCCGCTCTGGGCGGAGCGGAGCGGAGCGGAGCGGAGCGGAGCGGAGCGGAGGGTGTGTCAGACTTTTACTGACTAAAACCCACCCGTCCTTCCGTTGCCTGTGTGCCGGGGCCGCGATATCCCTTTCGGACAAACTCGCAACCCTGGCAGGCATTGGCCCTTACGGACCCCGTCAGTTGGTGCTGACATCTCTTTGAGGCGCGCGTGACCTAACAACACGCTTACAGATCGATTCGAAAGAGAAATTATTTGTAAAGAGTTACTGTTACTGTTAGTCTATATCATCCCACTGCTGGGCAAAGGCCTCTCCCCATGACCTCCACTGCTTCTAAAGAGTTATTAGTGCTTCTTAATATTTACCGGAGAAGATTGGTTTATGAAGTCTTCCCGTTGTTGATGGTTCTTGCGGGGGCTTCATACAACGTTGAGGTTACTAAAGATATTATTGTATGAGAATGAGCATGTATTCTCGGCAACTGTCACTTGTTCATATGTTTGGTTATAATAATATCTTCCATGTGCTTTTCTTCGATCCAGAATCTGCACAGAAAGTCTTCGTGTAAGCTGTAACTATAAACAGGGTGTTCGGTAGAAGGACTGACACAATTTTTTTTGGGATAGAGAGCGTATCCTAGTTTTCAACCACATAGTTCCTGTAAGCAGAGCTTTAAGAAATACACCACTCGTAATGACGAAGGATGCTTTGTGGTAACCAATCCGCTGAAGGAAAAACCTTCAGTCTTGGGCGGTTCGCTTCGCGTCAGTTCATGTCACTTGAGTAGTTTCATAAAGCTTCTCTCTTCAAATACAGGTACAAAAATTAAAAAGTCTTCATAAAATTAGTATTTTTTTACTAAATAATATTTCTTGTTAATTGGTCTTAATTGGTCTTGTTTCCCGCGGGCTGAAGGGTGATTCCATCAGTGTAATCCTCATTGTGGGCTGGTTCCACTTCGCCCAATAAGTCCAATCATAACGAGAGACACGTTATGATTCTGTTGTTCCTACATACTAATAATATTTCATAAGTAAATTCGGTAGTGTAGTTAACCATGTTTTAGTTTAATGTTCATAACATTTTATAGTTTATCATATTATAATATCTTATTTCCTTATCCCCATTTTTATTGTCCAATAAACTTTTTGTTGGTGATTAGATAATTCCTCATTGATGTGTAATTGTGATACAAAGTATCCATTTTTGTATTGTGGCGTTGTTTACGCTGAGCCAGTGATGCTAGCAGACAGGAGAAACAGAGTTTGCAACCTTACCATGTCATATTTGGCAACCTTATTTGCAATTCGACATAAGCCTGTCATTTCGCCGCGCCGGACGATATTCCTCACTTATTTTATTGTTTGTCCGGGACAGTTTATTTTGTTATAAGCACGGCATTAAACCATTGCCTAAAATACAGTCCACTCTTTCATTGCTCATCACGCTAACAACCTGTCTTAGGTGTCACGACAGGTAAATGTTTTTTTTTTTTTTTTTTGTAGTTACCCGATATGTTGTCACATTATTTTTTGTGGTTCTAATAGACTGCAATATTTTTCGACAATGAGACTGACATTGACTTTGAAAAATTTCAACTTTTAAATAATTTTTAAAAACGAAAAATAAATCAATTTTGTGATAAACAGACTGACACGTCCAATCCCTCAAAAAAAAAATTGTCGGTCTTTCTACCAAGCAGCCTGTAGGTATAAAGAAAAAGTTAAACCAAGTTACTTTACTGTGATAAATCTTTTCAACGTTATCAGAACAGATTATTTCAATTATCGTGTTCATTATTATAGATCCGATATTGGTTTCCTTTGTCGCACCGATGTAATTGTCTGATCAAGCTTAATGCTTGTTAATTTAATGACGTCACGTGTTCGGTCTACTCTGTTGTGATAATTACGTCTTTAACGAAGTATATTATTTGTTTGTCTTTGTGTGTGCGGCTATACACAACGTATCATTACAGTGTGCGTATGTGTGTGTTAAATAAACGGCAGGTTGCAGACACTCCAATATAAAGTTGTAAGCAAAATAGTGATAGCCTAGTGGTGTGACCGTCAGGCTGCCTAGTCATAGTTCATCACCAGTTCGAACTCAAGGAACGCACCTGTGACTTTTCGGATTCATGTGCGTATTGTATAATTATCACTTGCTTAAAAAACGGTGAAGGAAAACATCGTGAAAACATGCCTGAGAGATATTTCTCGACGGCATGTGAAGCCAATTCAGAGACCCATGGGTGGCTTTAAAACTCTGACACCAGGTTAGTCACTAACCACACGAAAAGAAGAAGAAGAAGCAAAATATAAAAATAATTTAAACAAATATAGACCATTTTTTTTATAAAACTATTGCCATTTTGCTGGGTGATTTTTAACTGTGACTACCTATACTGAAAAAGTAACTGAGTGGCGTCCAAGGATTAGAAGACGAGGAGGTCGTCCGGCGGGCGGCAAGACAGCGGACGACATTGTTGCCATCGCAGGCAAAACCTGGATAAGGCTGGCACCTGCGTGGGGATTGACACAAAAAAAGAGAGGTCTATACCCAGCAGTGGGTGAAGTTGGGCTGCGGATGATGATGATACTGAGAAAGTATTGTAGTACTTATACTACTTTCAATAAGACCGAAATAACTCATTGAAAATCTTGCGACGAGAACAGTACCTAAGCTCTGTTATGATTTTTTTTGTATAAATGAACAGATAAGTAGGTGCTTATGAAAAACTACTGAAATCGATACAGTAGCTATATACTCTGCTAAGCTTTGTATATAGGCACATAAGTTTATCTACCTATTATGTATTTACATCTTAGCTTTACCAAAGGTCGAAGTTCACAGTGTTTTTCTTTAGAGCTAGACAGACGCTGGAGAAAAATTGCGGTCTGCAAACTTTTTGTTCTTGTTTAAGAGCTGCGTTTTGTGTGAATTATTGTGAAGTCATTTTTCGTATTATTTGCGTTAAACTTTAACTCTTTGTTTAGTAAAGTTTTTCGAAAAAAATGGGTTTATTTGCTGTTTTTAGGGTTCCGTACCTCAAAAGGAAAAAAAACGGTACTCATCTGTCTGTCAAGACCCTTTTTCTCATGAACGCGTCTCAAGGTAGGTATCAAGTTGAAATTAATGTCAAAAACGTAAATTGAAAACCGTTAATCACATAATTTATTGATGTGTTACATCTTTCCTCTCGCTATCCTACAATTTATGGGAATGATTTCGTCAAAAGGGACGGAAGTGTGTAACAGAAACCCGGGGAAGTGTGCGCTATTTGATTCGACCAATGATGCGCTCGCGGTGCTAGAGTTGCCAACCCATTTTCCTAGACGTTGGTACTGTCAGCCAAGATGTCTCACTCGTATTTTTTTTGCGATTACAAACTTACATTTGCAGTTGGAGAATTGACTGTGACGTATATCGATGTATGGGAGAACATGTTTTCAACTACAAAGTTAAGTTTGTTCTTGGGATAAATTCATCCCGACTATGGAACCTTTCATTGTACGTGGTTCGACACGCACTTGGCCGACTTTTTTTTATTTAATTTTTTTATTCATTACCGCGTAGCTTATCTATCTTGATTAAATTAAAAAAATATAAAAATACTCTGCTCAAATTATTGCACTTTTGTGTACAGTATATTAATGGTATTAGAGGGTAATAGGCATTATTTATTTATGTGTCTGTCTACAAGCCTTCTGAATAAAAGTGGCAAGAATGTTATCTCATTTCGTACAGTTTACACGGTATTACATCTGATGGGAGGTAGGTGTAAAGCAAAATATGTCTTAGGTAAAATTTGAAACTACAGTCCGGCCGACGAGAGAATGCTTTTCTGACACCTATTAGTTGGACAATTTCTAGTACTAATAAGGACCAAATTCGCAAAACATATATTCGTTAGTATGAAACTGAAAGCACTCTTAACATGACCACAATTGTTTCGGGAGGTTCCTGTTCCGAATAAGGCGGGAGGAAACGCCCGCTTGTCACCACTGTGTGGATCGCCCGGAGGACACGGTGGAGCATACGGTGGAGGTCTGCCCTGCTTGGGCGGAGCACCGCCATGTCCTCACGGAGGCGATCGGCGGCGGCGATCTTTCGCGTCCGGCCCTGGTTCAGGCCATGGTCCGGAGCGCGAGTGCATGGGAAGCCGTCACTTCCTTCTGCGAAACAGTAATGCTCGCGAAGGAGGAGGCGGAGCGCGCGAGGGAAATGCAAGATGCGCGCCCTCGCGCCCCTAGCCGCCGCAGGAGACGCCCCGGGCGTCGGGAGTCGCGAGCCGACTTCCAGCCACCGTAGGCGCGGGCTTGCGGACGGTGGGCAATGGGTAGCTCGCCGTCCGATTAAGACCAGGCCCGGGTCTCGACGGCGCGTTGTGTTCCACGCGCGCCTCAAAGAGATGTCAGCACCAACTGACGGGGTCCGTAAGGGCCAATGCCTGCCAGGGTTGCGAGTTTGTCCGAAAGTGATATCGCGGCCCCGGCACACAGGCAACGGAAGGAACACGGGTGGGTTTTAGTCAGTAAAAGTCTGACACTCCCTCTCGCTCCGCCCAGAGCGGGAGGAGTCATTTGATGATTTCCCACCCAAAAAAAAAAAAAATATCATGACCACAATAGAAACGGGTTTTGTCGACGGAAGAATAGACAACATCGATAAACAATCACAATCTGTCATTTTGTGTATTCTTCCGTCGACAAAACCCGTAGAAAACCCGTTTCTATGGTTGTCATGTTACGCGTGCAGGTGTCAATCACGCATTCTCTCGACGTCGTCTACGGCCGGACTATAGTTCTCGTTTAACAGCGGCTGATTAAAGCACTTTCCTATATTAGAAAATTTCGCGATCACGTGCATTTGGCCGTTGCTTCGGGCGGAGGTACAGCCTCCCAACTTTGCTCCGTAGCTCGCTAGTGTAGCCATATTAGAGGGCAGGATTGTTTGTCTTAGTAGACAATATTGTGCAGGATGATAAACATGAGAGTAAAATAAGCAAAGTTTAAGGCCGCGTTCACTCCAAATGTATAAAATGTATGAAAAAACAACTTCAGTCGCCGATTGACTGCTGACTGTGTGTGAGCGAGCGTTATGTTTGGCGTGAACGCAGCTAAGGACTTAAGGCGACGATAACCAAATTTTAATGATCTTATACTGAAGAATACGTCTAAACGAGTAGTGTTAATGACTTGGACAAAATATATGTTAAATTAGAGCATTTGTTTATATTAAGTACATAGTGAAATTAATTTGTAAAGTTATGGCTAAAGCGGATAATAAACTGAGAATCACACAAAATCTATCAAGCGTATTTTTCTGAAGTAAACGTGTTTTGACAGCGATCCTTGGTGGGCGAGTCCTATTACTGGCTGGACGCACGACGCGTTGCGTGAGCTCAGTACAGAACATGCAAACTAATCACTCAAGGTCACTGGTATATATCTGCGTCTTAAGATGAGTTTACATGGGCAATTACTTGCGCAATATGAAGTCTTGGCAACACCGAACAATTTACCGAAATAGGTACCAATATTGTATAGAACTTAGGAAAAAAATATTTTGGTAATTATTTCTGTACTACACATAGTATTTGTAACTAATTCCACTAACGATATCTTACACGTCCTTAAATCATTAAGTTTTCTGCTAGTGCTGTGCACACTTAAGTGACGAATTCACAATACCTAAAACTGTATGTGATTTTTGTTTGTGTATGTTTTAGTAAGTCGTTGAAGTGCTATATCAATAAATAAAAAATGCACAATTTTAGTTGCCGAAGTAAGCACACCATTAAACTACATAAAATACTATGTTCTTTGCCGAAGAGATTAGCCAAGCAATGGGTAATGAACAACGCTTATTTTAACATGGATATAGATGAAAACTCTTTGGTGAAAATTCATGTTCGTTATAACCTGGCAACCCTACCAAGGATAAACGTAACATCGTTTCGGCACGTATGGGAATCTTTTAACTTTAGCAGGAAGCTGTAATTTGAGTTTCAAAGACACGCCGCGACTTTTTCGTGAGTTTTAATTATTCTTCCTTTCCATGTTAATGAGGGTGAGCCGTTTCGTTGCTGACTCACAATTCTGATTAAAATTCTTTTCGGAAACTTAGGCGCGTGTATCTTTTAGCCATGTCTTTTATTTTCTACTACCTGTCCCGACAGACTTATTCCTGTAAAAATTTCAATATTCATACAAAAAACCCATACAAAAAAAATCGGGAGGTGTTTGGGACATCCACCTTTCGCTGATATTATGTAGCTGTTGTTGTGACTTCGTCTGTGATCCAGGACGAAAAGTAGCCTACTATGTCCTTCTCCAGGTCATGGTCTACCCATGTGCCAAATTTCATCTAAATCCGTTAAGCCGTTTTATAAAGAAAGAAATAAATTTTACTTGGGACACAGTAAGTAATAATAAAAGAACTATAAAAAAAAAAAAAACAAAAAGGGTCGTTTAAAAACTAACAGAATAATAACGACCTGTGCGAGGCTAAAAAGGCTCCTATCTCAGCATAATGCGGCGATATTTAAAAAGAAAACCGCAGCGCTGGTATTCTGATAGGCTGGGCCCTATCAGAATACCAGCGCAGCGGTTTTAGCATGAAAACGTTACAAACAAAAAAACCCACTTTCGCATTTATAATATTAGTTAGGATTAGTAAAGAGCCATCTAGTATAAGTTTTTCGAAGCTAAAAACTTGCAATTGACTGAAAGGGCATTACGCTTTTCCGTTACGTGATGATTTCTACAGCAGACTCCTACCACAAGCCGCTTTTTAAAGAACTTCGTTTCAAAAGACGCTCAGATTTTCCCGAATATAAAAAAAATCCGGGGAAATTTTTCAATTTACGTATTACGAACAATTTTAAGCAAAAATAGCTAAATCGATCCAGCCGTTCTCAGCTGATGCGCTTACCAACAAACAGCATTTCATTTTTATTTATACATATAGGTAGATAACGATAAAAAATTTGAAAGTAAAAGAATTTCCTTGAAAAACGCTTATACATTTTTAGTATCTAGGTACTTAATTACTTCTAAATGTTAACAAATAAACCTAGTTATTATCAAAATCATGAGCTCTCGTTTCAAACAACATTTTCCGACTAACAAAACAATTCTCTGATACCAAAAAAAAAAAATTCTCAAATCACATACGATTTTTACAAAGAAGGTCCAATTTCACAACAATTTGCCCGAATTTATTAAGATGAAGCTCGAATGTTGTTCAATGCGGGCGAAGCGACGGCTGGGTTCCCCTTTTCAAAATATCTCCCCACAGAAAAAAATACGGGGCTCATTTCGGCAGTATTGTGGGTTATGTCACGTCAGACGAGCCCCACATACAAACCCACGCATTATGTAAATAAATGGATAAAGACAGCGATTCAATTATGGAACGCTTCACGCACGGTCGCGATCCACGCATGTCAAGTAAGTCAAGATTTTCATTAATTAACTCAATTATATTCCCGCATATCAAATTCATACTAACTCGCACTGGCGTTGAATAATATTGGAATATATTCGTATAAATGTTTGATTCGATTTCGTCAAACGTCTACGTGCCAACATAAGTTTACAAGGACTTTCAAGAACATGCTTTGGAATTTTCATTAAGGTTGATATTGTTAATGTAATCTGTTCGTGTTACCCACCTGAAATATAGTCACATGTTGCATTAATTTAATACAAAATTGGTTCCATTTGTCATTCGAGACGGTCGAAACCTCAAATTAATTGAAGTCCGAGTTCATTGAATGGCAAATGTTAATTTGTGCGTTGAGTATATCTGATACCGTAAATCTACATACGAGTAGATAGGTCTATTATGCAGCATGTAACTGAGAGTCATTTATTTATTTAATTAGGTTAGCCAACAATTTTTTTTACACAATACATTTAATAGTACCATCGAGGAGGTCATATCTAACCACCCCGTAAGGACTATTCTTGCTTGCAGCGCTCGGCGGATACAGAAACTCAAACTCAAACTCAAACTCAAAGCATTTATTTCAAATAAACCAATTACAGGCACTTTTGAATTGTCAAGGGGTCGGTCAGTCAGAAATATGAAGCTAGTTGCCCATTCCAACGCGTAGTAGGTTCCTATGGAGAAGAACGGGCAAGAAACTCCACGGACACTCTTTTAAATCAGAATATTGTAATAAGAACCGGGCCGCTGACAGGTGTGGTCATTGTGTTCACGGGATTTTGTTTTGGAACAAGTTAGATATGAACTTCTTTGATGGTACGTTTATAAATGCAACAATAGGGATGATGACAAAAAAAAATTTTTAGGCCGTCTTTGAGATTATAAAAAAATTGTCGACACGTATTTTTTCTTTTTTTACGTAGTCTAAAGATTACGGCAATACATTGAGGTAAAATGTGCCATGACGTCACGAGTATGTAGATTTTATACTTACTAGTGACGTAGTGACCCCCACTCCCCAACTTAAAATGCGCTTTATCTAAGTAATTTTTTATTAATATGATAAAGCAAAAAATACGTGTCTTATATTTTTTTATTATCTGACTGGCCGACTAATTAGATTTTTTTTTTTTTTTTCCCAGGCATCATCCCGACTTACAGACTTACAGACGAACACAACATGCACCTTTATGGTTTTACATTATTACAAAGCCAAAAAGGATATTTACAATAAAAGTAATTCAATGATTTTTGGTAATTCATGTGTAACAATAATAATAACAAAAATTGCATTCTCAATATAAAAAAAAACAGATTGTTAACGAATAACATTAACAAATAAAAATCTCATAATTAAATTTAAATACATAGCATCTGAAAATTAAATTTAAAATTAACAATAACACACAGAGCATTAACATCATTATTTTGTAAAGCTTTCCCATGCTGTCATGATGTATATCTTCTATCTATCTTTCAAAATGGAACTAAAAGTAATGTTAAACGGGGCAGTCTTTGGGGACTGTCTGATAGAAGTGAAAACTAAGTAACTTGTGAATTTGTATATCTATGTAATATGTACATAGATATACAAATTCACAAGTTACTTAGTTATACACAGTATACATATAGCTCATGGGAAGCGTTCGGTGACGATGACGCGAGTTTCACGCTTTTTGTTCACCCAAAAAATAACATATATACACAGTATACATATAGCTCATAGAAAGCGTTCGGTGACGGCGACACCGAAAGAAGTGTTCACTTCAAAAAAACTTCGTAAGTAGTATCCGCAATTTTATTGACATTCGAGTAATGTGCACTACTAATAATGATATGACGTCATTTCACTCAATCGGACCCTGTGTAGTATCAAGGATTTGATGTCGTGTCATCGTTTAGCGCATGTGTTCCTATTCCCCAACCGATGGCTAAGTCGTACCGTCGGATACAAGTGTCGCTAACGAGGACGTTATTAGAGCAAGGACACAGAATAGACAGGTACAGAGGGTCAGCTCCGTACAATGAACGAAAATGCACGTACAGTCAGCATCAAAAGTTGATGAACACATTTAGATTTTCAAAATCGCTGTATAGTGAAGTGCTAATAGTGAATACGGTGTACAGCGATTTTGAAAATCTAAATGTGGTCATCAACTTTTGATGCTGACTGTACCATCGCGGACACTGGTGGTTGACTATTTTTGAACCTTATTGCTTTTCGACCTCATTGCTTAGTCAATTAGGTCGAAAAGTGGTCAACCACCACTTTCCGCGATTGTACATAAACAGGCTTTTCTTAAGTACTCACGACGACATAAAGCTAGACACATACATAAACTCACGCCTTCTTCCTAAGGGGGTAGGCAGAAACTACAGAACGCCACCTGCTACGATCCTTATACAATGTCGCCCATGGGCATGTGCCCGCCCGTATTTTTCTGAATATTCATGACAAATTATCGAAAATAAACTTAAAAAAATTATATGGGACCAATCCGGGAGCATACCCTTTCAAACAAAAAAAGAATTTTCAAAATCGTTCCACAATTGATGAAGAAATCGACGGACACAAAAAAAAAAAAAACATACATACGCGTCGAACATATAACCTCCTCCTTTTTGGAAGTCGGTTAAAAAGGGGGTCTATCTTTAAATTTGTTTCTTTTTATTTGTTTTATTTTTTTTCAATGTCCCGGTATGATTTTATGGACTTACACTTGTGTTTTTTTAAATAAATACTGTTCTTTTTTAGAAAAAAATGTTTTCACCTCCGTTTTTTTTTCATAGTCAACAAATTTTACTAAACTTTTTTAGTTAATCCGATAAAATAACGCATATGCTATTAGAAATAATAAACAGAATCCAAATCGAGCTAATAACATAGGAGATATGGCAAAAGCTACAAAAAAAAAAAAAATAAGTACTGGAAAAATATTAAAGATAGACTCCCCCTTTTAAAGTCAACGCCCCCTTTTAGTTCATGCCCATGGGCGACATTGTATACCTACTCGTTTTGCTTTATTTACATTCATACATCTGGTCATAAACACACGCCGCCCGGTTGCGAAAAAAAGCTATACATTTCTAGAATCTCGCTTTACTTAAAGGCTTTCCGTACATAAGAGGTCAGTGTTACGGTCTCGCCGCCGCCAGGTGGCTCACGGCGGGACTTACTGTAGCCATGTCGCTGCGCAAGCCTGTGCTATTCGCGCCGTCAAAGGTTCCGTTTTTGAAAAAAGGGAAAAAAAGAAGTCTAGAACAGAGACCGCACGGCGGACGTATCTCTTTTCAGATTACCTATTTAGAAAAATAAAACAGATTCATCAAATACCAGGTCTAGTTTATTATTTTCTAAGATTCACAGTGGCAACAGCCGAAACAGTCAGCTTGTACTAGAAATGTGTCGTAGGGCGTACAGCTAATGCAAACGTACTCGCGACTAGCATTCGTTTGAGACGGTTTGAGATCGCCATACGAACCTAAAAGTTCATACAAAACCAGCGACACACATCTGTCTGGTATAATGCTGAAATGAACTTGTTAAATCATTAATTTCTCTTTATTTTTTTGTTATTTGTATTTAGATTTTCACGAACTGTGTTCAAATAAACATTATTTTTATTTACCTCCTTCGCTAGTTGTATGGAGCCGGCCTTCTGTGCACAGCTCTTTTATGGCACGGATGTACGTGTGTATATATACCTACGTACACTACGTGTGTATACAGGTACATACGTGCAAATACTCTCCTACCCAGAAGAGCGTTCGCAACTGATTGCTCAATTAAGTTCAGCAGAAAATCATCAATCAATCGCAAGCTGTGCTCAGTTTACCTTTGATTGATTCGCTCATTATACTAGGCTGAGGTTGTTAACCAAACTCCGAAGAGTGTATTAAAGCAGCACATAGCTATGTTCAGTGTTTCACAAAAATATGGAGCGTTACATTAGCATAACAAAAAGTTTACAAACTTCTCAATTTTAGTTGCGCAAGTGGTTTCAAGATGTCGAATTTTAATGTTAGTCGTGACTTAGTTTTTCCTACTTTCCTATTTTTCTTGGTACCAACAAAGTAACAATAAACGTTCATTTACCAAGCTATGTCACTCTGGCTAGTGTTAAGACCAATTTCAACATAGTAGTCGCGGCTACTCTCTGACGTAACATCTACTTTGTAAACAACTGTGTTTAAACAAATTATGGGTTGTAAACAACTTATTTGTATTCCACACCAAATATAATTAAGATTGTATCCTAATACATACATAAACTCACGACTTCTTCCCATGGGGGTAAGCAGAAACAACTGTACCTATCCTATAATATACCTATACTTCATATGTTTAGGTAGTTAAATAAAGGTAAACAAAAAAACACGTGACGAGACAGCTGTCAAGTAACCGACTAAACGTAATACCTGTCACTTCAGTTGTCATGCATCGTCTCAGTTGTACTCTTCAATTTAATAACGTTGTAATTATTTGACGTTTAGAGTTTGGGCTCTTTACAATAAACAGATTACAAATTATTATATTATTATTAAAAATCCAACTAAAAAAATTGTGCTCAAACAGTACATCTACGAAAGGTATGAATAAATGATCAAGTTTAACATGCATTAAATAAAAGAGGAAACTATTGTAAAAATCTAAAATAAATTTAATTTGGTTTTGTCATATTTTTAAATAAGAAAGTGTCATCTATAAAAACCCTCTTTACGATTTGTTTACCTTTATACCCTACCTAAACCTCTGGAGTATAGTAATAATACCCTAGTAATTAATGTTCTACATATGTGTTCGTGCAGTAATGTCACCTGATAATGACACACACATTGCTTTGTTACCGTCCCCCACAAAAAGCTATGATTGATGCCAACTCGGAGAATACTTAGTGCCTGAAGCGATTCTTCACTCAGCTCCTAATGTTGTGATCTCAAAGGAAAGGGGAACAATGCTCAAGTCACCAAAACCTTGCGCTTCACATATACAGGGTGTAAAAAGGCTCTTTACATAGCCGTTAACTTCGCATTCGAACATCAAAATAAGCTACATTGGACAAAAATGATGGTGTAATAAATCGCTATTTACAGCAGTGCGCAATGTAGCGCACGCAATACATTGTACATATGGGTGCATGCAACGCTACAGGAATCGTGGGTATTTAAAGTTAAGTTATAACTTGAAATAATTTATTAATCTGTATTAATATATCTTTAAGAAAGAAATTCCATTAATTTTAAATTCATGTTTCATGTCAATCTTGACTTTGATAGACCATGATTGTATACATTTTGCATGCCTTACGGTAGAATCACTTGAAACATGTACATCTAATAACACCATTATAACAGTGTTTTCTGCAAAAATATATAATTTGATTTGAAAAAGAAAAAAAAAAACTTCTAAAACTAGTTTTCGTTTAAATACGTAAAAAGAAGTTGAAACTTTAACCTTCAATATTTCTGTAACCTGAAGGTTCCCTGTTAAGGTCCAGTAAAAAAAAAAACCACAATGACGGTAAGATCAAGTTAAGCGTCTTTTTACACCCGTCGTGTGTATCAAGACGACATACCAAGCTATACATTTCCAGTGTTAGTGAGCTCGCATTGTTTCGGATTTCCTTACAATAAAAGGTCAACTTAGCCGACCTGACTTGACCTGACTGTATAGCCGTGGTGCTTACTTCTCGCACAACCGGGATAACATTGAATTGTTATTAGAAGGTATTTTTGGAACACAGCTAAATAATAATTTTATTGGATAAAGTGGTTTTATCCACACAAAGGGCTTAAAATGTAAATTCTTGGGAAAATGATATTTTTATTACCTACATCAAATGAAAAAATACTTTGTACCTAAATCGATTATAATTTGTTATGAATTTATGTAAGTAATGTACCTTTGAAGTGTGCCCTTGCATTAGGCTAAGCGGTTTATAATAGCATTCAATTCATTAAACGTTAAGCGAATAATCCTCTTTATCTCGCTGAGTCCCTTTAAGGTTATTTGAAAATGCTTGATCAAAAATATCGTCAGTCGTTATTTCTCTTTAGAGATAAAAACAAAAAGATTGCTTTGTTTTGGATCAGAATTCGAAATACAAGATTTATAAAACAGAACTTTGATTGAACAGAATCTCGCTGAAGCTCATTGTGCGATTTAGTGTAAGCTCTTGTTATTTACAAAGGTTACTTACTTATTCAAACTCAAGTCATTCACCAATAATCATTCCTTTGTGTTTCTCTAATGTCTGTGCATATCATGGAATTAATGATCGTCAAGGTTCCAGAACGTATTACTGATATGCGTTGGCATTCCGATTTACATCAACTCGTAAATGTCGATTAAAATGGCCACGAGTAACTTGACGAGCTGTCTTGATATAACTCACAATATTGCTCACGCCTTATCCACCGAACCGCGAAAACACATCTCAAAATTACGAATTGTAAAAGCCAATAAGCAACCATTTGTTTCTATCTGAATTTATCACGTTTTGTTCTTCTTTTTTTATTCTAAAGCCATAAAATTGGCCCGGGATTCCGGAAGCAATCGCATAAAAGACTCGGATTACAATATCGGCAGGTGAGATGAATACGGTGGGAAGCAATAAGGAACTTTCTCGCATCACTCGGGGGCCCGGGTGGCGGCGGTGCGTGAAACGATCCCGCGCTGTAAACTCGCAACATGATTGTGCCACCGGGATCGCGTCCACCACAATGTTTTGTTTCCTCTGATAAACTGTTATTGGCTGCACAGTAACTGAGAAAAACTTTGACGTTTTACAAGCCCCGGGCATGTGCACTTGTGTGCTCGTTGGGTGTCGTGGTGACATGTTGACACGAGCCGTTTTTTAACTCGTCGAGAGCGATGTTGCGATCGAAGCGACGAGAGAATCGATTAATTACAAGTAGGTATGACTGTGAGAGAAAAAAGTCAACACCAAATAATTACTGTCGACCATTGTGTTAGTTTTAGATGCAAATCGGGATGCACGATCTGAGCTTGACAACAAATTCAACAATTTGAACGTCATTACGAGACACTCGAGCTTTAATTCAAAATCAATTTGAGCACAACATCGGCGATGAACGGCTGGCTAAGCATAATCACCGATTCAGACTGATCAGTACCCAGAATCGTAATGGTTTAACACAAAATTCGATAGCCGTAAACCCGTACACCCTTCACGTACTGGACTAATTGCTATAGATTGATCGCGGGGCACGAGTGTGGTCCGAATTTCACGACAATACCGTCTATTACGAGGTTTATTCGTCCATAGTTCAGAGATAGGTTTAGTAACTGCAGTCGGACTAATGGGCCGACTGTCGCACTTCGTTATTCAATTTGAATACATCCCGAGGACAACTAAACAAACAGAGATACAACATACGACGCATCAGTTTGTTACCACGTTTGTCACTGGCTAATCTGTTACGATAAAAGTGAATGAAAAGAAAATGACTTTAACTTTTATTTATTCAAAAACCAACTTATACTTACTAACAGTTTGCACCACACATATAAGTTATAGGTATATACATAATCTATTAGTAATTAGTTAATTATATATACAAAAATAAAATTAAAATTAGATTAAATTACATAAAAGTAGACAAAATAATATGTTGAAATGAAATTAGTCAAGATTAGGCAAAAATTAGATAAAAGTAGACAAAATTAGATAAGATTAGATTTAATTGGGATAAAAATTTGAATAAAATTATTAATAACAAGAAACAAACTAATTATTTATTAATTTTATTATTATTTAACTATGAAACAATTTAAAAACTAACAGACTTAAAATAATAATAATAATATGTACAAGTATATAAGAAAGGGGTGGGGGGGGGGGACAATCATAGGTCATCAAAAAATTCGTCCGCATCGTTGTCAACAGGAAAAGTGACCAAAAGGCTGGCAGCATTGCCACGTTGTATGGCAATGCTGATTCTCTGGCCGAAGAATAGGCCAGCCTTCTGGTCACATGAAGAAATTAATTAATTCAAGAAACAAATTAATTTGAATAGTTATTAATATTGTAACGCAGAAGTGTTTAACTGCGGGGTTACAGCTCTATTTTTTCTTAAAACTCTGTCTCTTATGGTTTCAAGTCTAGCTCAGTACAGCATTCTAAGACCCTGCCACAACGTCACCAAATATCTCTTAGGTTATTGTTTAATATTAATTTCTACACCAAAAGCACGCATGTAATGCCTATCATATATGCTCCAAATAGATATTAGAGGGACGTAATACTAAATTAACTCGCACAGGGCGCCTTTATCGCCTCGCATCCTACTAATAACTTGCGGTCTCAAATGGTGACGTGTCGCAAGTGGCTATTGGCTGTAGCGAGCGAAATTGCTTATTGCCTGCCAACCGACACCCATCTACCTATATTACCAAGTTCTTGAGTACTACCCATCTCCACAACTACCTATATTACGAAGATCTTGGGTAGTGAGAAGTGACAGTTTCGACTAATATAGTATGGTCCAAAACTATCTGATGAAAGTGTAAACAAACCCTTTTCAGGTCAAATTCGTACGCAATTACGTACCAAAGGGAATTAGTAACATGTTCATCTGTATTAAGAAGGTTTCAACTTTATATCTCACAACTTTTTCAACAATTATTTTTTGAATAAAATCTACGAAAATGTAGGACCTCAATTTTCAAATGAAAAACATCTTTAGTACTCAGGGACACGACGCCGTCGCCGTGCCGCCACTGCACCGTCGCCGCACCTCTAAGCTGTGTAGCAACGTTGCCAGCCCAGTGCCGCACCGCCGCCGCCGCCGCCACGGATTGTAGAGTGATACGGCAAAATTAACGCAACGGTGCGGGGGCGGCGCGGCGGCGGCTCAGTCGACATGGTTACGCGAAGCGGTGTCGGCGCGGCAGCGGGGCCGTGGGGGCTCGGACATGGGCCTTAAGGGCTCGTGACATACAATAACCCTAAAAGTGATTTAAAATTAGCATTTCGGGTTTAATTATTCCAATAATCAAAATACTCAATTTGTAAGTGGCACTACAAATTCACATCCACAGGTACATTTGTTTACATTTCATCAGATACTTTTGGAACAGACCATATCTACCGTGCGTCAGACGTCTGAATATTAGCTTTGTACTTAATTGTCAAGCTAGGCTTCTAAGTAACGTCGTCTCTTGCAGTATAGCTCTGTTTCTTGAATTCTAGGAACTAGTTTAGCTCGTACTCGAACCACGCATCCATTAGAGCAAGTAGAATTGAAACTTTGTTAGATCTATCACTTTGATGAAAGTAAAATACATACCGAGTGGACTTCTTTAAAGTAGGTATAATAAAAGAAAAAATCGTGAAAATAAACGTCAAGAACCAGAAGAAGAATCTTGCTTTAAAATATATTTTTAGGTACAGTCAACCGCACATCAGTGGAATACTATTTGAATCTCACGAAAACGCGCACTTTACTTGTGTACAAATACGGTTACAAACATGGTTACCAAGTGTACAAACACGCTGTGAATGTGTGTGTAAGCGCAGGAGCTCTCGGTACCGGCCGATTCAATCGCGAAGTCAGAAGTATCTGTGGATGAGTGCGTGTATGTGTTATGTGCTGACGCTACTCGCCGTCACGCATACATTCACATCGTGTTGTACACTTGGTTATCATAAGTAAAGCGCGCGTCGCTTCGTGAAATAAAAATGCTAGAACATTTAGATACTGACAGCGCCTTTTTGTTGTAGTAGTAAAGGGTTTTCGTAGTGCAAGTGTTACCACTGATTTGCGGTTGACTGTATTTCTATTCAGTTGACTGGGTAGTAATAACTTAGTTTTGTTGCTACAAAAGTTTTGCATAAACTTTGAACTGCGAGAGGTTCAGATTAAAATATCAGGAAGCTGTAGGTCTCACCGAAAACTTTCAATAAAAGCTTTTTTAACAAGTTGCTTATCTTTCCCTTTCTTTCATTTTCAAGATAAACGTCAATTCACAAATCGCATAAACTTTTATAAAGTCCTTGATTGATCGCAACTGGAAGAGCCAGAACTTTTTCAATACTTAAGCATTGGCTACATCGATCGTGCAACTGAGGCCTGTAACTTTTTTTTTTTTCTCTAAAAATATTAATTATGTATGTCTAACATAATTATGCCTGCCCCTGTTACGGATGTTTTAAAGGTTTGTGGCCATTTCAAGAATATCAAGAAGAGTGTTCTAACCTACCAAATAAATAGAAGCCATTAAGAAATTACGTCCTACGCTTAAACTTTGGTGAATTGTAAAAAGCGAGGTGTTGTCTGATTGACGTGCAGTTCTAGCGCAAAAAAGTCCAATCAATGCCAATAAGTTGTTTATTCCATAAATTACTCAAGTGACATTGCACTGAGTTTTTATCTAGCGCTTTATTCAATGCATTATTTGGACACATACACAGCGTATTTTAACTAACACTAGACGACACCTAAATGAAAGCGCTCTAATGGATTTTCAACGCTCCGCGTAGCACCGAAAGTAGAAAATTCAACAACGTTTTAGAGGAAACGGACATTAGACTTCATTTGCTTCGACGCCGTGGAGCGTAGACCCTGCGTAGAAACCGCGTAGAGACCGCGTAGGCGCTGCGTAGCATTGCAACGCACCGCCAAAAGAAGTATCGAAGAAAATCAGCGACAAAATCATCATCGAAGTTAAATAATAAGGGATGCAAAAGGTTTTTAGTGAGTACATGTAATTATTTTTCCCAAACAAACCAACATTTAAAAAAAACATAGGCTCAGAATAAAAATTATGTTAATAATCGACAAAATAAATTGGAAGTATAGTATGGCGTCACAAAAGGCCGCAATGCAGAACCGGAACGGGACCGGTCACGTTTGTCGCCACTCAAAGGTATGCCAAGCGAAACAATTGTGTACACGATATACGACGCGGCGGATCAAGGGTAAACAATCATCAGTTTTTAAACTTTAGAAAAATATCGAGTGTTAAGGCTTGTGCAGACCAGTGCGACTTGTCGCGCGACGCGACACCGGTTATTGTTATACTGTGAAGTTTTCTTAGAAATTGTATTGTTCGTGTCGCGTCGCGCGACAAGTCGCGCTGGTCTGCACAAGCCTTTAGGAAATAGGAAATAGTACATAACTGTCGCGGCCTGCAACAAGCGCATTGATGGGCGATCGTAAAAATGTGGCGAAGCCGAAGCACACATACGTGAGTCCATCAATGCCCGGTTGCGGGCAAGGTTTGTATAGTACTTTTCTCAAATAATACACGGAAATTCAAACTAAGTAAATTAATTATAAATTCAAGAATCTATGACGACGATAATTTTTCATGCGTCGTTCATTTGTTTCTTCTTTGCTATAAACAGCTCTATTTCCAAACCAAATCGAAATTTAAATAAAATCTTTGATAAGTTAACTCCTTGGTTGCCACGTGTTGAAGTAAAAAGTTCGTTCCATTTTTAAATAACACGACGGCTATGAGTTTTCATAGTAATTTATTTGGCCGCTAAACACGACAGATATGGAGAAAATTCAGGAAGAAGAAGGCATGTTTGACCGACCCCAAATAAATTGGGATAAGGACAAGAGAATTATGATGTACTAGCTTTTGCCCGCGGCTTCGCCCGCATGGATGTCGGAAAATATCCCACGGGTATGTGCTACCGGGATTAGATACCTAATAACCGAGGAAAAGGTCACTGACTCCTACCGCTGTGCCCGCGTTGTCGTCAACCATAATTATTATGCGTCATTTTGAATCTGTGATATCTTTTAAACTATTCATTTAAATTATATGATGTCATGGCATATTTCAATCTAAATTAAATGCCCAATTTAAATAACATATTTTATTGGATATATAATACCGGCCAAAATAACTTCGGAAATAACAATGAAATTTTTATCAACTTCTGAACGTAAAAATGTTTACTGTAGAAGATAGACATATGCTATTACGCACTTTTTTGTTGAACTTTATAAGATCTACAATTCAATAAAACATACATTTGATGTATCTCTAACAGCTTATGCGGCGCACGCCAGTAAAGCTCGCAGACGGCATGATTTTTTCCGACATCTTCGACAATAATCGTCATATTTCAGCCAATTTACACAAAACCGTAATTAATTATACACAAAAACCTTCCGCAAGAATCACTGCATCCATTGGTGAAAACTGTTTGAAAATCCATTGGGTGGTTTTTGAGTTGATCGCGTTCAGACAGACAGACAGAAAGACGCGGCGGGGGACTTTGTTTTATAATATGTAAGGTTATGGATGATGGCCTTAACTGTTTTTGAGGAACATAATATTTTAAACGTAATCTATGTTCGTATCACTTTATTTTCACTAAAATTTTACGTTACCAAAAATCTTGAGTACTATAAAAAACCGGTCAAGTGCGAGTTGGACTCGCACACGAAGGGTTCCGTACCACCATAAAATATTTAGCAAAAAATGCACGTTACTTATATCGGGACCCCCTTTAATTTTAAACTTTATTTTGTTTTTATTATTTGCTGTTATAGCGGCAATAGAAATGCAGAATCTGTGAAAATTTCATCATGAGATACAGTCCGCTGACAGACGGACGGAGAGACAGCGAGGGTTTAGTAATAGGGTTCCGTTTGGCACCCTTCGGGTACGGAACCCTAAAAAGCATTTTTTATAAGGGTATTTATAAATAACTTAGCTTGTGGCTAAGTTATAACAGTCGCACAGGTCGATCCATCAGGTCCGTGGATCGGTGACCATCTTTACATACCGAGACTCTTCCGTGCCTCGTTAAGCCGTTGGTCCCGGCTGTCATTCGTGGATCTTTGACAGTCGTTACAGGTCGTCAGAAGCCCGAAAGTCTGACAACCAGTCTTACCAAGGGGTATTGTGTTACCCAGTAACTGGGTTGTGGAGGTCAGATAGGCAGTCGCTCCATGTAAAATACTGGTATTCAGCTGCATCCGGTTAGACTGGAAGCCGACCCCAACATAGTTGGGAAAAGGCTCGGCAGATTGATTGATAATAATAAACCCTAAGTAACATGGGACAAGGGCAGGATAATGATAAGGGTATTGGTAATGAAGCTGTACTGTACACAATGTATTGTGCAAATGTATTAAACCAAATACCAAAAGTATCAAATAATACCTAATAAGCACTGTGTATTGGTTAAAGCGAAAGCGCCAAGGTAGCCCGCGAAATTAAAATTTTCTTACGATTTTTGCAATTTGCAGGTCAGTATCATATTGTATGTTGATCTAAATATGATTCGCGGCCGTATCAAATGTTTATTTATAGAATTGTATTCATAAAAATTATCAATAAAACTCTCTAAGTTCATATAATCGCATTGAATGACTATTTCATGAAATCATGACATTTGGCGATTGTGCTTACTTATGGAGTTGTATTGCTGATTGTAATGATTATAATTATGTAAAGCCATATTGGTTACGGTCGCGAATCATATTTTAATCAATAAATTCGTATTTGCACTTAGGAGGATCAAAAATTTAACAGACATTAGAACAGCCTTACTGGTATACCACAGCCATGTCTGTTCTACTTTAAGGTATGGAATAATTGTATGGGGGAATTCAACAGATGCCCAGAGGGCATTCATAGCCCAAAAAAAGGGTGTACGGTCAATTTTCAGTCTTAAGTGGACATACTCTTGTAAACCTGTATTTATTAAGCAAAAGCTGCTTACCTTCCCGTCTTTATATGTATTTGAAACCTGCAAATTTGTAAGAAACAATTACTCACTTTTTGAAAAAGATGAAAAGGCTATGTTAAAGAGGAAAATAGTACAAAAGCCACTAGTCGTGCCGCGTAATAGACTAAAAATATGCAACAAACATTGTTATACCATGGCGGTGAAAATATATAACCACTTAGCCAAAGAATTTAGAAGTGCTACAGATTTGGAATTTAATAGAAAGCTATGTAACTGGTTGTGTGACAGATGTTTTTATTCCATCAATGAATATTTTGAGTGTGTAAAATTTAAAACTTATTTATTATAATTATTATGACATCTACATATTGACATTACTTAAATAATATCGAAACATTTTCATTATTCTTGCAATTTTTTTAGTGTCATGACATCATTATTATTGATCGCTATTTTAATATAAATTATTGTTTTAAATGAATAGTATTGTATGTATTTAATTTTAATTTTATTAATTGCATTGTAATGTAAATTTAAATTATGGAATTATTATTAGTATTATTTTTTAAGTTATTACTAATGACTAAATGTGTACCTACTGCATGCTATAAGTATAACCAAGATGTAAAATCTGAATATTTGCACGGTTGAAATGCTGAATATAGTGAAACCCATAGATCTTAAGAACTTATGTTAGCTACCTATATTCTTGCAAATAAATATATTCATTCATTCATTCATTCAACATAAAACCTCACACTGACCTGCAAAATGTAAAAAACCAATGAAAATTTGAATTTCGCGGGCTACCTTAGCGCATGCTCCGTAAGTTGTATCATACAAGTAGGTACTAGGTAGGTACCTATTGTAATAACAGGGATGATGACTAACATCTTCTTTTATTCATCTTTTTTTAGTCCGTCTTGGAGATTACTAAAAAATATTGGACAAGTATTTTTTCTTTTTTTCCTTAATCAAAAGATTACGGCGATACATTGAGTTAAAACGTGCCACGACCTTTTTTTATATTTTTTTATATAGGGCATCTCGCAGTTGACCTCTGAGGAGTTCGTAGCTGCTTACCCGGACTTTCCTGTGGCTGCCTTAAGCTTCTACGCTTAAAGCCTCCAGCCAGGGGGTGCCATGACGTCACGAATATGTAGATTTTATACTTACTTGCGACGTAGCGACCCCCACTCCCCAACTTAAAATGCGTTTTATCTAAGTATTTTGTTATTAATATGATAAAGCAAAAAATACGGGTCAAATTTTTTTTTTGTTCTTACTGACGGACTAATTAAAATTTCTTTTTTTTACCCAGGCATCATCCCTATTGTAACATATTGTTCCTATTATCATCAGCTCTGTGAGTAGCTACTAGCTAATAGCGACTTCCGTTTAGAGGTATACATATAATTACCTATACATAATATCATTACTGCATATAGTGCTGCATTAGCTCCAGATTGGATGTTGTAATTAGATTAATAACAGACTGTAAAGTGCGTCTTTTGATATTAATAGCTTTCATATTGATATTTCCATCAAAGTCTTGCCAAACGAAATTTAATTAAAGATCTCATAAATTACCGTTTTTAATATGAAAAGTAGAAGATAATTTACAAAGCGGCGTAATAATATCTTTCCGTAAAAGCCTCTTCAAATCTTAGGGAGGCGCGTTACCATAATCTGAGCTATTAGACAACCCCTTAAAATATACTGACTGGCATTATTTTAATGAATTTTGGATGAGTTGGTGTCAATCATTATGTTAAATCTATACGGCGTTTCAGTATAAATGGAAATAATTATCTAATGGTTTGTTTTCGTGCTATTTTTCCTACGAACGAAAACGATTCTACTGAGAGTAAATTTCTCGTTTGTCTCCAATAATAAATCAGGATCTGTTAAAAGAGTACTGTACACTTCTGAAGAAAGAACGATTCGTTCGCAAGAAATGTCGGTTTTAAACTCCACTGCAATTGCGCTCCACTTGCTGGAAGCAGCGGAAAATGTTTTTGGCACTTTCTTAAAACGGTGGGTGGCACCTCAAACTGCCACGGAGGGGACAAAACGAAAATTTTAACTCAAACATCACTGGATGCTCCACCAGTTTTTAACCGACTTCTAAAAAGGAGGAGGTTATATGTTCGACGCGTATGTGTTTTTATTTTTTAATTTTTTTATTTGTGTCCGTCGATTTCTCCGTCAATTGTGGACCGATTTTGAAAATTATTTTTTTGTTTGAAAGGGCATGCTCCCGGATTGGTCCCATATAAATTTTATTAACTTTGCTGCGATAGTTTTTGAGTAAGCTTCAATAATACGTATTTTTCCCACTGAGTATATGTGGATGATATGATGATAACTTCCTGGGACTGTTATTTACATAGCAGGTACTGGTATTCGAATTTGTGTGGGGTAGGTACTCGTATCACAACTAAAAAGTGAAAAATAAAAACTTTTTACAAAAAAAAAAAACAACCGACTTCCGAAAAAAAACACTACAAAGTGAAAAATTACTTTAATTTCGGAAGTCGATATTTTTACTTTGTAGTGTTTTTTTTCGGAAGTCGGTTGTTTTGTTTTTTTGTAAAAAGTTTTTTCATGTTTTCAATACAATGACATCGGTAATCTTACTGGCTGTTCATAAATACGCTTGAACATAGACTAAACGAAATCCGCTGAATCCTAATCCACAAACGTTTGGTGCCACAATACGTATAATAGGACGGTTCAAAGGAATTAAATTATCTGTGTAACGTTCCGTGAATTTTCCACTTGTTAAAAGAGACCGCTGTTCATAACGAAACCAAACGTAAGCATGAAATTAATTCATTCGTTTCATACAATGAGGCTTATACGCGGTTTTCAGCTGTGTTCTCTATTAATAGACGGAAAATTATTGAGTTTTGGTTAAGCTCCTTCAATTTTCGCAATTAAAATTTATCCTGATATACGTAAGGTCTATTTATAACTTTGTTTCCAATTGATATTGTTTCCAATTAAATAAACACCAACTTTATGAAAGTGTAAATAAAGCTGATTTTAGACTAGTAGGTACTGTTGAAAAAGTCATAAAATATGAAGTGGTAGCGCAAACTAAACCTTGTGTGTTAGCGTTACAGTTGCTTTTCCTAAAACTCGTGTTTGTTTACATGTTTGGTAAATAAATTGCGAACGCAGATTACGTAAATACACAGACTAGCTTCTGCCCGTGACTTTGTCTGCGTGGACTTCAGAATTGGGTCCAGAAAGAAATGATAAATATGTGCATATTAAAAAAAAACAATGGATAGCCTAATCATACGGAACTCCGGCAGATGTGATGGGTATCGAGTCTAAACATGGTAAAATAAAAAATAAATAAATTTGATTTGATTATTTGTGGGGTCATCGACCGCAGCAAGTGCAGTCACTTGAAATATCAGTTAAAAAAACGTTTTTTTTTGTTTAAACACTTTTTGTTTTTCACAGACGTGATTGGTATCGGTATCTAAACACGATAATAAAAACGAAAACGGAAAAGATTTTCTCAACTCATACTTTATGTAAGAACACTGCCAGCGGTCGTTGACCCCCAAAAAAACTTCAATATTTTTATTTTTTATTTTATTGTGTTTAGAAATGCAGAGTTTCGCTAGCTAATTTTATTTAACCCTGTATAAACAGTCAGTGTAATAAATTGATAACAGTCGTTAAGTCATGACATTTACCGCGATAAAAAGTATCAAGAGCGTTTAAACAGAAAGTGGGGAACGTCGCAAACAGCTGTCAAATATTTCGTTGTTTTGATTCATTTGGCAATAATACTGTATGAAAATAAGAAATATGGCTAACAAGTAAACTAACATATTTAATAAGAAACGCAATAATTAATATCGTAACACCGAATATTTCGTTTTAGATGTAAAAAAAGTATTTGGAAACTTTACTATTGTCTTTTTTACACGTTTAATGGTTACAACATTAAATTCAGTGTTGTAATTGCAATTCATTATTAATATTCTAGTTCACTAGTTAGCCATATTTCTTATTTCCATACAGTCATAATGCCAAATTAATCAAAACCGGTAAATATTTGACAGATATTTGCGATGTTGCCAACTTTTTGGATGAACGCTCTTAATTCAGGTTTATTATGTTTGTGCCTTCATTTACGTGATGAAGTATCATACAAACGTTCACATTTATAATATTAAGTACGAGTGTGTCCCTATTTTATTAAAATATGTTATATCATGCAGGTTTTTATTAACTTGCCTTTCCAATATTGGGGAATTTTGGTATCTATTCGTTTCACCTCACACACACAAACATTACAAACCAATATCGCCAGGATCTCGAGAGCCGCTCATGTGTAAAGCAGATAAAGGCACAGTTAGCAATATTCGGACCCTAAACGCTTTATTGTAGTTGGTATCACGCTCTCTATCACTATAAAGATGTTGATTGGAAAACCGAATTGTCGACGCGCCGTGACCCGGAAACAATAAAAACTTTACGGCCGGCGCTTCGGAAACACTCGGCTCCCGGCCGCTAGGTGGCGCTGCGGCCTGTCGTCCTTTTTACGACCAGATTACGGGAAGATTAAATAAAAAACAGGATCCTCGAGCTCATCGCCATTTTTAAAAGGTTTCGTGTTTGTCCTAGCTCGCGCTAGTGGACGCTCGTAAAAGTTAGTTCAACTTTATTTACAGCTGAGTTTTGTTCGTGTGCGCTAAAGTGGACATTGTTGTTTTAAACTCTCGATATAGTTTGTTCTACATCTGTTTAAATAATTTATGGATTTTGTTCCGTGTTACTGACCCGCTCTGCTACTTTTTATGGCATGGCCAATATTGTTACTGAACTCAGTGCTGTGAATACACGATGCTGAAGCGATTACGTACTTACTTATCTCGTGATTTATTTTGTTGTAAAGCCCTTTGATGTTTCACTGAATGAATACCAATTTGTTACTAATTTGATGAATTGTACATATACATCTGAACCACGATCAATCATGAAGAATGCTAATTATATTATGTAAGTTTAGATAAGAAGTTTGGAGTTTTGGAGCGGAAGCTATGTGATTTTGTTCCCTGAAAGTGGGAAATTTTTCACGCGACTGGAGTTTAAGCACTTTTAGTGTAATTACTGCGAAAGGGTTTTAAACTAGAGATGCCGCGACTAGTTGTTATAGCGAATAATCGATTACCAATTAATCGCCATTCCCTATGGCGAATAGTCGAATACTCGCCATTATTACTCGACAAAAAAAAGGAATATAAAAAAAAGTTTATTTATTCTCAAATAATAATATAGTTTATTTATTTTCGGAGGCAGATTTGATTTATGAAACAAAGCGCAACAATGATCCCAATCGTGCAGAAAAACAATCTACCCCTTTTGGCTTTTGAGTTAGGCTTATTAATTAATAATTTAATATTTAAATACTAATTAATAAGCCTAACTAATTAATAAGCCTAACTAATTAATAAGCCTAACTAATTAACTTCAACATGACTGATTTTTGGCTAAGTTTTTATATTAATGATAATAATACTAAGTGTGTTTTGTTTTAGATTAATAAAAGTTTAATTATTTTTAAGTATATAGTTCTTCTGATCATAAAAAGTTTATTTTTATTTAGACAACTATTTCCCGAATATCTAATAATAGACACTATTATTCGGTATTCGACGAATGACAAAAAAATATCGAGTAATGCCTGATACCGAATATTAGCGAGTATTCTCGGCATCTCTATTTTAAACGCTTTCTTGGGATAAAATTAGGCCTACTATAGAGTTTAAACAGCGTTCTACGTTAAATTATGTATCTTCAAATTTGCGGTGAGTTTTTGTGCATCGTATTTTAACAAGAAAACTCTGTCTATTGTCTTTAACAAGTTCGCAGCCCAATTAGTGTAAGATTAGGTGTAGGTATCCAAAGGTAAGACGAGCTGTCGAGTATCAGGTGATCCTTGTGAAAAATATACGGAGCAACATTGCTTGATTCTGGAGATAAATCCATCTGTGAGACTAAAAGTCATTCAGTCATTACCTAATTTTAAACAAGAATTAGTTAACATAAAATGACATCTCTCACCTTTAATGTTAGATAGAGGTATATACACTTATATATACTTAGCACAAACACCAGAAAAAATATGGGTTATTGAGGTTATTGGGTAGGCACGTACCTAATTATTTTTTCACACAGGTATACAAAAAAAACAATAAATACAAAACTGCGGTTAAAGCTAAAATACGAATCGCAAGACGAATTTGTATTTCCAAAAACGTTTAGGACGCAAATATCCAGTGGCAAAGGACGGCGCTGCGTACGACACTATTTTATATTTCTCGTCACGAATCAACCCTTACAATACGTGACTTTATGAAGGTAGCTACGTTTTCAGTCGTGTTCTATTGGATCATCACAAAAAACCGGGGCCTTGACGTGCCCTCGATTCATTTTCGCGTGGCGACCGTCAACCAACACCTGCGCCGATGAATGAAATCGCTTTATTGAGATTAATAAAACTACGCAACTGTGTTAAATTACTACAATTTACACAAAACATCACGGCTGTATCTCGGTAAAGGGTAAAAGGTAAGGTAAGGTAAGGTGTAGACATGTATTTACAAAAAAAATAGTAGGGCGAGCCTATTGCCGGCTAGCGGCAATAGGCCAAACTCTCAGGGCTGGAAAAATCCTAGAAGGAAACCTCATTTACGCTGCCTGAACTGGGGATCAAACTCAGCAGTCCAGCGGGGTAATTGTGTGTAACGGAACTTACGAGTACAATAGCAATGCCTTTCATTTTGATAATTCAACAACACTCGTTGCGTCATTGAGATAAGTTGTCGAGCAGACAATTTTTCAAATATTTGAAGCAATGGATTAGCAATTTCCTTCAAAACCCTACGGATTGTGATTATTTTTTAATAGCTTCCGCCAGCGACTTCGCCCGCGTGATATCTTTATAAATTATAGCCTATGTTACTCAGTGATACTACGGGCGAAACAATTTAAAAAATCGGTCCAGTAGTTTTTGAGGTTATTCATTACATCAATCTGCCTAGCCTTTTCCCAACTATGTTAGGGTCGGCTTCCAGTCTAAACGGATGCAGCTGAATACCAG
This sequence comes from Agrochola macilenta, assembly GCA_916701695.1. Lineage (NCBI taxonomy): Eukaryota > Metazoa > Arthropoda > Insecta > Lepidoptera > Noctuidae > Agrochola > Agrochola macilenta. Next base: position 15,079,216 of record OU753554.1, on the reverse strand, counting down.
TATTTTACATGGAGCGACTGCCTATCTGACCTCCACAACCCAGTAACTGGGTAATATACGATACCCCATGGTAAGACTGGTGTCAGACTTTCGGGCTTCTGACGACTCGTAATGACTGTCAAACATCCACGAATGACAGCCGGGACCAACGGCTTAACGTGCTTTCCGAGACACGGAGGATTCTCGGTATGTAAAGATGGTCACCCATCCACTGACCAACCCCGGCAAGCGTAGCTTAACCTGATGGATCGACCAGTGCGGCTGTTGTTACTTAGCCACGAGCTCCTCCAGATTATTCATTACATACAAACACAAAAATCAACTCTTTTCTCTTTATAATATTAGTTTCGATTTTATTTTTTCATTAATTTATTCGCCGAGCGCCTACTGTACATACATACATAAACTATTGGACGTATCGGATTAGTGAGCGCCTACTGTACGAGTACATACATAAATAAACTATTGGACGTGTGCCTCTTTTACGTCCATACATCTGGTCGTACACGCACGCCGGTTGCCAGTACTACGCACCTGACCTTTCTGAAGAACATCACCAATAAGTTCAGTATATGTCCTCCTAGGGCGTCCCTCCCGAAGTTTCCATTCACATCTGCCTTGTAAATACATTTTGTTAGTCGCCTTTCATTAATTCTCGCAACATGACCAAACCATCTAAGCATAATCCAACAATTTAATATCACATAATAAAACAGCATATACTGAACTTGATTAAGTTCCCAAGTTATAAGCAGCTTAGCTTTACAAATACTCCGAAGCTAATTTTAAATACTCCACTCTGTTTGAATTATTACGCCTGACTAATGTAGTTCATTTTGCATGAACGTAGCGTAGCTACTAATTTAACTGCCTGAGTTTAACGTTTATTGTTGAAATATGCATGAATACTCATTAGCTTGTGGGGATGATAACTTATTTATTAGCGCATTATTGTGTTACTGCAAACTTAAAATATTAATACTGCAATTAAATGTAGTGTAAACGCTGCTTCTGATCCTTACTTGTTTACAAAATATTATGACAAATTTTTAACCGCTTCTGCGATCTAGTGGTTAGACCACCTGTCACAGACCCAGAGGTCTCGAGTTCGATTCCCAGTGGAGGCTAAATGTTCGGCTCGTTTTGGTTGGTGGTAGGGCTTGTTCTAAGTCCGCCTGGCTAGGTACCACCATCTTATGTAAGTCTGTCGCCATAACAACAATGTTAACAGCATTGTTGTGTTTCGGCAGTAGAGGTAAGATAGCCAGTTCCTCTGTGGTTGAGGATTTTGGGTGAAGCTCGCTTCCACATTTGCAAGGGCTTCCAGGTTGTGGTAAAAAATACAAAACAAACCTATGTAAAGTCTGATTTACCAAGTCTGACTAAATTAATTGTTAATCAAATTTACTACCAACTTAAATTTTCCATATATTCCAATCCAAACTGTAGTTATTCTCCAGTTGTATGAAATGGCTACCCTATATAACACGGCAAATTGAGGTAGTGTCAATTAGCTTAAAAAATATTTTCTCGCTGTACATAGACAAGGTACTATTATTTCTCATCGCACGGTATCTCAAAGACAAAGAACAGTTTTTTTGGTTGCCAAACACTAGCATATAAGAAGTCCGTTGTGTGGTAAGAGGGGAGGGTGTATTAACCTCACATTATCGCAATATTTCGAGCTGCACCTCGGCTGCCCGAAGGTTGTTAGCATTCAATACCAGTTCCGCGTCCACTCTGACATTGTAGTGCAAGTACGTGGCCTTTTATACTCACAAAATAGCTTTTAACATATTTATTGAGACGTAAACTTGCCTGCATTTTGATACAGTTCAATATTTTTGAACGAATGCACATCGGTAAATGTTTCTCGTCACTTGATTGCATTTGTCATCAATTTAAAAGTCCTCGCGAGTGTCATTTGTTTCCAGAGTTCTAGCTAATGTCTATTTGATTGATTTAAGCACACATATCGATCATGGAATGTTAGGAATCCAATGAATTTTAATGAAAAATTCAATCCAAGCGTGAGAACCTGATACTGGATATTGAAGCCTTTAAAGTCGTTTCCCAGCACTATTTTAATAAAAGAATTAATCGTTTTTTAAATACACGAAACTATTTATAACTGTGTGTGTTTGTCTGTACTGCCTCGTTTGTTGAGTGGTCGCAATCGCTACTAACGAGCATGAGGTCCTGGGTTCGATTTCCAGGACGGGCAAAGTGTTGTGGCGGCATCTATATCGCCACATGCGAACTACGCATCAAAGACCTGACGTCACAAAACATCCTGACGTCACACTAATCCTGCATCGCGCAATTAGAGTTTACCGTGCGATGGACATATATACAAGGTCCCGTCTTCAACCTCTGGGTAGTTGCGCGCCAGACACGACACCCGTCTGGTCGGAGGATGCTCCCTTTTCTATATAGGATGAGTGAACTTTACACCCTGTTCCTCATACCCCTAAAGTGTTATTGGATTTTTCCAGCAGGAATTCTCAGTAACAGCCCGGAGTCTAGATTTCTGCCCGGTTGATGGCAATAGGCTCGCCTCCTATTACATGGGACTTAAACATAACTGGTAAAATGTAGGTGTACACTACAATAGGTACACCTCTGCCTAAACCTCGGGGAATACAGGCGTGATGTTATGTATCACTTTTACAAACAACTGAACAAATCGAATCTGCTTTTTGTGCGATATACAGGGTGGCAGGGAAAACTGTTACCATGGATTCAGTACATGATTCTGAAACCCTTTGCCTTGAAAGTTTTCGTCATTCCAAGGCGTGGCTGGGGTAGGACAGCAAGGGACAGGCTGGATCGGATTAATACCACCCTGTATGTTACCCAACAATATAATAAACGAAACACGTCGCTATACAAATGAAAAGGAAATAGATTTCGTACGATATGCGCGAGGTGGCGAGGATGCCTCCCAGCCGTAACAACCAACAACTCGTGTGAAACTAAAACAATGGACGTGAGATTAGAACCACGTACCCGAATAAACTAAATATGTAAATAATATTTATACGAGAAACACAATACAGTGTTGTGCCAAGTGTTGATGGAGGCTCGACGCTCGCCGGAAATAATGCTATTATATTTTAGAAGTGACAAAGGTAAGGAGTTATCATGTTTTCTAACAAATATTTTCGTTTAATAACATAACATGCCTATAATCCCCGAAAATGTAGTCAAAGATGTACCTATAGTACACCCACATTTCGCCAGTTATGTTTAAGTCCCATGTAATAGGGGGCGAGCCTATTGCCACAGTATAAATATGGACAGTACAGAAACTACGTAGTAAACGTTCGAAACGGCACACTAAGCGATTGTGGCGGTGCTCTCAGTTGCGGGTGCCGTGTCGAGACGAGGCGTCGCTACGATCTTTTTAAAAATGGTGCGTAAATAATTATTTCAACAAAAAGGATTCGTTTCCATTCTGTCCATATTTATATTGTGCTATTGCCATCAACCGGGCACAAATCCCGACTCCGGGCTGCTAACTGAGAAATTCCTGATATAAAAACCCAATATCTTGACCACCCAGCCTAACACATAAACAACACTAAAATCATCAACAAACACACTTGGCAAGCACTTATTGATTACATAAAAACAAAAATAACATCGCTGATGGAATAAATGCGCGGGTACATTAATAACATTCCAAAAAAAATTCGCTACAATATTTACAACTCATTAGTTCGCTCATACATAAATTACCTAATCGAAATCTGGGGATGCGCCACCAAGTCTACGATTAAAGATCTACAAATAGCACAAAATAAAATAATTAAACTTCTATTCAACTATAATTATCACACACCTACATCCGAACTATACAAACACACCAAACTAATGAGCACTCATCAACTTTACACATTCAATTCCTGCATTCTCATTAGAAAAATTCTCAACAAAGCCGGGCTCAGCAAAGGATAATTGTGTGTGTATACAAAATTATCCTTTAACATAAAAACATCCAAATACAGCCAAAGAAACCCCAACCAAATACAGACGCACCCCCCGCGGACGCAATATGGCAGGAAAAATATAAAATACGAACAACTTTACAATAATCTACCGGCAGATATCAGGAGCACATCCTCTTTTAACATATTTAAAGCTAAACTCAAACAGTACGTCACTAACAACACAAAACTATTAAGTTAACGATATAAACCAGTCTTGCACATAAAATACGACACCATACCTACCTGCATTAATAAAAAAAACAAAACTATTTGCTCCTGGACTACACTTACCTTGCAGTTATGTATTTATTCGCTAAGTGAACATTTTAGAATAAATAAAGATCTTTAAACCCAATATCACTTAGCCCGAACTGAGAATCGAACCCAGGACCCCATGCTCAGCAGTAAAGCTTGCGACCACTAGACTAACGAGGTCTTTCGTTAAATAAATAATCTAAAGTTTTATACAATGAGATAGCGGAACCCAATAAGTCAGCAATAACTTTTATCTGCTAAGAGTTGCTTTATTTTCTTTGAAACAAACTACAATAGGATTTATAAATCTGTTTTTAGGCTCTCCCAAAACCTTTAAAAGCCCCTTTTCAGGGTCAAATATGACTTAAAATCTTCACGAAGAAAGGAAATATTTCACTAAACAGTTGAACAGTTGTTCCAGGAGAATACCAACGTTACACTTAGGTATTCTCCTGGAGTTTGTAGAGGTCAGATGGCTACCGTTTCTCGTGAAATCAGAAACTCCGTGAATCACAGTACGCTTGCTAATGAGCGCAATAGCAAAACCAACTTGCCAAGGCTGACCCTAACTATTCTGCCAACGAAACACTGATAATGAAGAAGTCTATTCAGACGTATACAAGTTGTAACAGAATAAACGTAGAAAGTAGTTTGTTCAGAATCGGCTTCTGAATCGATTTCCGTCGTATCCTGACGACGGATATCTCGTCTTCCAGTCCTTGGACAGGCCCTTTACTTTGTGTAAATTATTTCATCACCACTGCTCTTAAAACGGCGAAGGAAAACATCGAAAGGAAACCGGCATGACCAATCACCCGCACTGGACCCGCGTGGTAGATTACGGCCCACTCCATCTCACTGAAAGGAGGCTTGTGTCCCAGCATTGGGGAACATAATATGCTGATTATGACAGATTTACCATAAGTACTTACTGCAAATCCGAATTTTGTTTTAAGACTTGACTGTGCCAAAATAACTGCCGGGTGCTATAAAAGAGATTTCTTATTTACACCTCACTAGCGACTCGCCCCTGCTACGCAAGGTTTTTACGACTTGAAAGAACATCGAGATTTCTTAATTATCTATAAGTTTATCACATAAACCTTCCGGAATAGGTACATTCTCTAAATTATGTTGAAAGCCTCATCAAAATCCGTTGCGTTATTTTAGAAGAACAGAGCTTGTGGAGCTCGTGGCTAAATAATAACTGCCGCACAGGTCGATCCATCAGGTTAAGCTACTCTTGCCGGGGTTGGTCTCCTCCGTGCCTCCGAAAGCACGTTAAGCCGTTCGTCCGTGGATCTTTGACTGTCGTTACGGGTCTTCAGAAGCCCGAAAGTCTGACAACCAGTCTTACCAAGGGGTATCGTATTACCCAGTTACTGGGTTGTGGAGGTCAGATAGGCAGTCGCTCCATGTAAAATACTAGTATTCAGCTGCATCTGGTTAGACTGGAAGCCGACCCCAATATAGTTGGGAAAAGGCTAGGCAGTTTGATTGACTTTAGAAGAATAACGCGGACATAGTACAGACAAACTCGAAAAGCACCATTTTTTTTTTTAAATTATGTATATATAGAAGATAGAAGTGAGGTTTTTATAAAAAAAACAGAGCTAGAATCTGAGTGTGCTTTCTTGAGTTGATTGACGGATTTAACTTAAACTTGAGTGGATTATATTCAAAGAAATACTTCTTTTTGATCTTTAGCATCGCCTCTGGCATCGGAAGACTTGACATCTTTTGCAAGCAGACCATCACATTTTGTTTTCGTTTTCTATTCGTATAATTTTTCTGAAGGATGAAAAGGGTGTTCAAAGTTCAATCCAAGTTACTTATTATAAAACTTACCATCCGTGCCAACAACAACTTTATAATACGCGTAAGCATAATCTAATTAAAATTGAATTTCATTATTTCTCCGAGAACTCTTCTTTACAAAGAATGAAACTTCAAACACAGCGAAAATGTAAACAAACAACAAAGTATTGCAAAATGTTATGTTCCAAAAACTCGAAAGTTCAACATGTTAAAGTGACGTCACACTGTAATGACCGCTAATTAAGGCTAGCCATCCACAGCGGTATTAATTGTTGTCGCAATGGCAAGTGGTGTAACCAGTGCTGCACTGAATAAACAATAATGCATAATGCTAGTCCGTCCGACCCAATTATTGATAATTCGTATACAGGTCCCTAATCAGAATTGAACATTGCTTAATTTTTAATGTTGCGGAATCCTCTCGTTCTTCCTGATTTGTTTGTTGTTGTTTATGTTTCAAATAACTATCTACTCTGATCATCTAATGTGTTGTACTCATGGTTTTACTGGCGAAAATGGTGTTTGGTATGGCAGTGCAATGGTGTCATTTGGTGAAGGTAAACCAAATTGGAGTATCTTGACACGTTCAGTGCTGGGAGCCCTCCTGGAGCGTTTACCTAGTCGCATATGGGATGCAGGGAGCCCTCGCGGAGGGCTCTACCTACTGATAACTGCCCATTGCCTTTGAAATTCTTAGTAGAAATCCACTCTCCGAATTTACCGAAACGATATACATTTCTTTCCGGAAAAATGATCAGTTGAGTTTAATTTTCACCATTATCCAATTTCAAAAATGAAACTATAGGAAAGCTCTTGCATACTCAGAACAGCATCACTTTGATATGCAGAATCGGTTAAATTAATATTTATTCGTTTTAATTCCTCTACATATTCCGAGTTCAGCATAGAGCAGTTTCAGGTAAAATTTCCAGAGGTGGCCGATTTTGAAAATGATATCTGAATCTGTAAATTTTTTAGAGTTAATAAAATATTATCTGTACAGTCAGATAAAAAATATTTACGTGTAAAAAGAATTATTCATATTTATTAAAATGGTCAGGTTTTAGGTTGATGAACTCGACATTCGTCAAAGGTGTATGCTATTTTGATCTTTGTTATCAAGTAATTAAATACAGTTTTTTATGCCGTCGTTCGTTGTCCGTCCGTCCGTCTGTCTATCACGCTGTCAAGACCCTTTTTCTCGGGAACGCGTGGAGATATCAAATTGAAATTAATTTAAAATACGTAAGTCTACGGTCCCTTGGAGCTCTAAAAAAATCAAGCTGCCAAGCCAACGCAATAAAAAACGAAGGCCATATAAGCGACATTAATTTATTTTTAGCAAATAAAGTAGTCATCTCAAACCTCTCTCCCTTGAATTCGTATATATTTATATTATAGTAAATATGTATGTATGTGTAAGTAGTTTATAACCTATTTATGTACTGTTGTACCCATTTTAGATATAATGCATTATGTTTATTTTTTTTTATTTCTTTGTTCCTCTCAAAAAGAGCACCTGCCATCTAATTTCTTCACCACCCTTGGTTGACTGGTAGAGAATGCCTGAGGCATTAAGTCCACCTTTGTACCTTTTTGAGTGTGAAAATTTTAAATAAATAAATAAATGATACTCGCAAATAAATACATTGTTTTTGGGTACCTAGGTAGAGCTAAACAGAATTATTTTAGCAACCTATCAAATACTTAATATTTGAATAAAACCAACATCTTTTTATTAGGTCAAAGAAAATACATAAAATGTAACCTTCGACTTCAATCACAAAGAGGTAATAAAATATAAGAAACGTGGATTGAATTTATAGCAGTAGCAATGAAGTCTGCGGGTTGGGAATCGAAACTACCAGACTCCCTGAAAAGAGCGGAAAAGTCAAAGTTTACTTAATCATAGAGAAAATCCTTCATTATGAAATCTAAATTGAATAGCGAAATCCAGTAAGCAATTTGAGTAATCATTCAGCCTTAGGTACTGGTAGCTATCGATTTGCAGATAAAACTCACTGAGCGGCGAAAATTCAAATCGAGAACGCATAGTTACGGTTCAGGGATTATACGCCATAGACTATGTTAGTCGAAATTAATGATTAGGGATCTTCTGTTTACCCAAAATATTAAATTGGGGATCTGCACGTGTGACAAAATTCTGCTGTTAAAATGAAGATAACAAGGATAATAGGAGCTTATGTTTAATTACAGTATTATTATCACTAACAAGGTACTTGTTCAGTTAATATTTGTTACGACCCGGGCTAACTACACAATATATTGCTGAAACAATCAAATATTTCCGACTGCCTGAGGCGCACGCATATTCCTTACTACGTTATGGGAATCAGAGAAACACACGCACAGTGCGAACTTGTGACGAAATAGACATTTACCTTGCAATGCCTGCCATTCATGTGACAATTAGAACGTTTTTGTTATTTCCGTTTTACACATAGTAAAATGCTTGTGCAATGAGATATACCTTTCAAATAACTCACAAAGGCAAAGCACGGTCTTAAGTTAGAACTATCAAGACTCGAGTTCGGGTTTTCCTGTGAGGCTGTGTTGCAGCTGTCTCGCTCTAGCAGCCAGCTCGGTAGAGCTGTAAATTTTCCATCTCCTTCTAACTTGAGAAGGCTTGCGCGGAAAGAGAATGTGGGTAACGAACGACCTTTTGCCGTTATGGGCAAGCAGTGCGGCCCGAGCGTTCACCGGGAGCGGTACATTCGGCTGCGGCCACAATACATCGCGCTGACAGTCTGACAAGCTGAAAAAAAAATTACGTAAATATTACAACACTCACGCATTGATTATGAAACATCTGTAACTGTAAGGCCGAGTCCTGAACATCCCTACGTAACGGTGTGCATGGTGCGTCCGCGTTCAGTTTGATTGTGCGATCCTGTTTGACCCTGGTGATTTTATTTTATTATATTGTTTTGTAACCCCCTCCCGTGGTGTTCATTGTATCGTCCATTTCTGTGTTTCTGTTGTGATTTATTTCTGTATCTTTGGATTGTCACTGGAGTTGTTGGTGAGTTAAATTATTTTAATTTTTTTTAATTTTTGTGATTAGCTTTATAATATTTGCAATTGTATGTTTATTTTTAATGTAACTATAGTAATTTAATTACATTGATAATGTACCATAAAATTTTAATGTAGTTATATCATTTAAGTTTATTTTCATAAATTGCTTTTTGACGTTATAACAAGTGTTCATTAGAGTTGCTGCATGGATGTGTCGTGCATTACGCGAGTAAACTGAATTAACTATAATTGTAAAGCTTTTGGAAGGTTATGCCACATGTATTTTTGGTTATATTACGTAGCCCCACAGCTCGTTAAAGGTTGCTACTCTGTCCCTAGAAACATACTGTCAAATATTGAGTAAATGTCAATTAATAATACTGGTATTGTAACTCAAAATATGATAAATATATTATAATTTATGTTACTGCCATTTGAATATCGATGTGGCTCAGAAAGACCCTTAATTCTGCTTCCGACAAACAAGAGGGTTCTCTACTCCTGAAGTTCTGGTATTGGCTCCTGCTAAAAGATTAATTGTAGCTATTTATGAGGACTCCCATTTAGACTTCACTGTTCTTTAGACCAATGTTTAGAAATCATTTATAAGGCTACGAGGTGATGACTGATAGGTACATACCGAGATCCCTCCGTGCATCTGAAAGTCCTGGCTGACATTCGTAGATCTTTGGCAGACGGGTAGTCAGAAGCCTGAAAGTCTGACAGTCAGTCTTAGCAATGGGTATAGTGATACCCAGTAACTGTGTTGTGGAGATCAGAAAAATGCAACTTAGGAAGAAGGTTTTTTCTAGCTATACAGCTAACAATGATGCGGATGATTATTATAAAAAAAATATTTGAAGGATGAAGAAGTTTCTAAAAGTAGGTAGCACATAGGTACCTACTTATTGTCGTACATATATACAGTGGGATCCACACATCCATCGACAGATATAAGTTTGGCAATGATACAATAGGCGTGATCAACGCTATTGAACCCGAACAAGATCTATCTCGAGTAATTTTTGAGGATTCGCCAACAGGAAACCCAATTACTTGGGTATTGATCCCAAGACCTTCAATGATGAAGCAACTGTGTTTGCAGCTACTGGACCAACGAGGCCGTCGTATATTACTCTGATATTGTTGCTAGGTTTGATATCTGCCCGAAAACGTCTACTGCTAATCCGCAGACAAACCATGAAAACGGTTTTGCTGGGCATAGTTCTTAAATCAAGATTTTTATAAACGTTGTTCATAATAATAAATAAATAACATCACATTGAGCTGGTAACCGGAAAATTAAGTAAATTATAATAGAAAAATATTCATTTGCGCCTTGAAGTGGCTTTAACCACCAAAAAATAAAAGAGTACATATAAAAAAAAAGGTTTACACGTAGGTGCTCCAGATCGTATTTCGGTCATGGCGGCCAATCTCAATGGAGACTAGCCTTCGGCGCGGGAGATATATATATAAAAATCATATTCATTCTTACACGTAGGTAGGTAGGTTTATAGATTAAGAAACAAATTCAAAGGTGGTTTGGAAAATATGTGTCCAAATAGCTATCGCAGCATTTTGCCGTGGCACATGCATAAAGCTTCTGCTTTGTTGCCGCAGCGTAGATTTTCATCTACAACCGAAAAGCTAGGCAACGTAAGGCTTTTATTATTGGCAGCCAGGAACCATGTGACAGCATCGTTGTTGTGTGTGGAATGAGTAGCCTTTCCTTGGACGAAACTACGTAAATATGTATGTTTTATAACTAGGTGACCCGTCAGACGTTGTCTTGTCAAAATTAAATTATAATAAAAAATAAAAAAATGTAATCCACCCCTGTATTGAGGTGAACAAAGCAAAAAAAAATTTATTCAAACTGGTCGAGCCATTTTCGAGTTTTTGCGAGACTAATGCACGGCAATTGATTTTTATATACAGGGTGGCAGGGACATCGACGTGAAAACTGATACCATGGATTCAGTACATGAACCTGAACTGCGTTGAAATTTTCCGTCAGTTATTTAATTTTAAAAAAAAACAGTTTCATAGAAAAGTACAATACCTACGCGGTCAACAAGTATTAAAAAAAAATTCAATTTCAATTCCAATGCCCCATTTTTTTCTAAATTTCAATGCCGCATTTAAATTTTTCGTCGGTTATGTTCAGAATCATGTACTGAATCCATAGTAACAATATTCACGTCGATGTTCCTGCCACCAGATAGATTTTGTATTATAATTTCTCGACTAATAGGTATAGAAGTATGGAAGAAAAAGACATGTTACGCTGACCACAAATAAACTAAGATTTAAAGGCCAGGAGAATGACGCTGATGATATTATAATTTCTCACAAGTTGACACAAAGGGGTTATTAAATAAATGTTGTTTAAAGTTAAGTGACGTTCAAACGTCAAAATGTACCTATGGTTAAACAGTCGCTAATCATTACTTATCTTTATGCAACGCTTATAAAATAAACCCCTAAATAAATAGAGATGGTATTTAAACTTATACCAAGAAAAGAAAAACATTGTGAATTAATAGCTGACTTTAGTTATTCGAAGGAGTAGGCGGCGTAAAATTCTATTTCTATTCGTTGTTACGATATAAAGCCCTAGGTAGGAAAAAAATCTGTTATTAGATATTTTAATTGACGCAATTCTAACAATTATCAATTTGAAGGATAACGAATTGGATATTACATGCAAATTATCAAAGTTTAAAAAATACAAAAGTCATAGTATCCAAGTCGTAACTTTTTATTTTTTCTGTGACTTATATGGTTATTCTTTAATAATTACTTTAATTAGATTTTTTTTTGTATATTTTTATCCTTTGTGTGATTTTCGTGTATAACTCGATTTTTATAACTGTGCGCTTGGAGATGTCAAAATCGTAGGTAGTATTCAATTTACCTGCCCGGTTACCTCCTCAGTGCCCCGACGAACCTTAATACGGTCTACACAACTCGTGTCGTCTCCACAGTTCTGTCTTATTATTCGTTAAGTTGTAATTGTAATATTTTGACTATTTTACGCGCAGTTATAAAATCGGGTTATATTATAATTTCTCTCAAGTTGATACATAGACGTATTTAAATTTATACCAAGAGAATAAAAACATTGGGTAGGTGGAATTAATTCCCCTTGGGGAATTAATAGCTGACTTTTGATTTTCGAAGGAGTAGGCGGCGTGAAATCTACTTCTATTCATTGTAACTTGTAGCGATATTTAAATAAAGCACTAGGTAGGAGAAAAGCCTGTAAGGTGCCAGATATTATTTGTCGTAATTTCTAACCAAATCTGCTACTCCAAAAGTATTGGCTAATTATGAATTAAAGCCTAAAGACGAAGGTCTTCAATCAGTGCGTCCTGCCTGTTAAGACTGACGGAGCCGACACATGGACACTCACGACACGGCTGGTCCATAAATTCAAGGTCGCTCAGCGAGCTATGGAGCGGGCTATGCTTGGAGTCTCTCTGAGGGATCGAATCCGGAACGAGGTGATCCGGCAAAGAACCAAACTTGTCGACAAAGCTCACAGAATAAGCAAGCTGAAGTGGCAGGGGGCCGGTCATATTAGCCGTAGAACCGATGACCGCTAGGGTAGACGTTTTCTTGAGCGGAGACTGCGAATCGGCAAACGTAAGGTAGGATGCCATCAGGCTAGGTGGAGCGATGATCTTCGCAGGGTGGTTGGTAGCAGCTGGATGAGAGTTGTCGACAATCGAGCTGAATGGCGTGCGATTGGAGAGGCCTATGTCCAGTAGTGGACTGCTGTAGACTGATGCTGATCATGAAGAATTAATTGGAACCAATAAGTATATTTATGACTAGCCTTACGGGCTTCGTCTGCGTGATTTTTTTTGTTTTCCCGACCCACCGCGTCGCGTCGCATCGCCCGCCCGTGCTTTTACATCGTTTTCGCTTGGTGTTCTTCCTGATTTTTTTTCTTTTTACTCGGCTCCTAAGGGTCTGTGATGTCATAGCCTTCTTCAAGAATTAGGTTATCAAATCTAAATTAAAAAAAACAATTCTGACTGTTAGTTCAATAGATTAGCGCGTTCAAAAAACAAACTCTTCAGTTTTATTGTATGTATAAAGTAAAGCTTCTAAACTACGCCATCTTCATATTTGCTTCTATTTGCAGGTTGCGAAGACATTTCAATAACCAGAATATTAATAATGTTGCAGGTAGCACCCAAAATAGTAGAATGCAACAAATAGCTCACGTTTAACCTTTAGCTAAATTTTATTGCAAAGGACATTTGATATTTCAAAGCAATACCAATACGTATATATATACACACACGCTGATGACACACCTACTCATTTAAGCATACAAGTTAAAGAAATTTGGAAATCCCTGAATATAAAACATGATTTAGATACTTGAATAAATAAGCTTTGAGTCACACTTTATTGATACGATCAAGTATATTGTATTAAATAACTTGTAATCCGACGTCAAAAAAAAAAGTATCTTTCTGCTTAGCCTTTTCCTAACTATCGTGGAGTCAGCTTCCAGTCTAACCGGATGCAGCTGAATATTTTACACGGCGCGACTATCCGACCTACACAACCTAGTTACTGGGTAACACGATACCCCTTGGTAAGACTGGTTGTCAGACTTTTGGGCTTCTGAGTATCCGTAACGACTGTAAAAGATCTAAGAATGACAGCCGGGACCAACGGCTTGACGTGCTTTCTGAGGGACGGAAGAGTCTCGATATGTAATGGATGGTAGCCCATCCAAGAACCAACCGCAGCAAGCGTAGGTTGACCTCCAATCGACTCTTGCGGCTCTTAATATTTAGCCACGAGCCTCCACCGATACGATCAAGTATATTGTCCACGCGGCTACACATCATGCTATACATCTCCCTACAATGCGAGGTCAGCTTATACTGGATAAGCTGACCTCGCATTGTAGGGAAATCCTATATAATGCGAGAAATATATAGCTTGATGTGTAGCCGTGTATACTAAACAACTTGTAATCCAACGTAGCACAAATCATTTCAATCCTGCGAAATATTATGTTTGCTTATAATTAACGATAAGTAAATAGCATTTTCACTGAACACAATTAATCCAGCTTTATTAAACCTTTTATTTTGTTCTCCTGTTTTTTAATAAAGCTATTTAGCAATACAATGAAACTGGTTTATTTATTAGGGCTAAGTAATTTTCATGTGAAATATGAAATTAATACTTCAATGAACACTAATAGATCTGCATTGTCATTGATCATAGATTCTGATGTAGGGACGGATCCTTAAATTAAGAGGTTCTAAATGTATCATCAAATTACGACCAAGTCATCTTGAATACTGATGATACGTGGGATCCATCAATGGTACTGAATTGCATAGAAAAATGGTACTCATTACAGCAATTACCACTTGACAAAGTAAACAAAAAGTAGTTAATTCTTTCAGCTCTTACTAGTGCCCAAAGAAACCTCATCTGTAATTAGACTTAATATTATCCAATTTATTACACTGTTTTTTTTTTTTGTCATGAATTAATAAAAAGTAGTATACTGGGAGGAATATACTGTATACTTGGTTGATAATTAGAATTAGAAGAGAATTAAGTTTAAATGTTGAAAAGCTTTTTCAGTCAAGTACAAAAGGTTGATTTTATGATATTTGAATGTTTTATTTTATAATGGTGCCAGATGTTTGTAATTTCCAACTTCATCTCTCTAAACATCTACATAGTAAATCAGGATAATTATCGAGGACTAAGCACGAGTATAATTACTAAATTAAACGAACTTACCTAAGTGAAGTTCTATTGTAATTATACGAAGTGCTTAGTCCTCGATACTATGTTCCCTCCCAAGCCCTAAACAAGACCATAGTTTGTTTTTTGACCCTGGGATTGAAGTTGGAGAATTAGTCTGTTAATTTTAAATCTCTCATTGCAGATTACTCTAAATAGAATGACATAAGCTGGATATAGTTGCCAGCGTAAAAGTTTTTTTTTTTGCAGGATTTTATTCTCTGAATATTCGCGTGTACACAATGGAACATAGTGGGACTATTAATTATTATTTAATCTACTCAGGTAGTTTATTTATTGAAACGATTTGATCATCCTTTCGAAGAATAGGATTGTTTTAGCTTTTAGTACAATAATACTCGTAGTCTCGTTAATTAGAAAAATCAGAAGTTAATTGAATTACAAAATATTATGAGGAATTGATGCGTCGATGGCAAACCTCCGGGAGCGTAGATGATTTGTCAAAGACCATATATGTGCACTTTACCTATTTATATAATACTTCCTGGGCGAAGGAGTTCTGCTCGGGTAAAAATAGAGAAAACGATTTTTTCAGATATGAGAACTAGCTAGATCGATTTTTAGCCCTGTATTGGAACTTTCATCGAAATCGTTAGAGCCGATTTCGAGAACATGATTACAAATACATATATATATATATATATATATATATATATTGCTAATTTAGTTAATAGTATGACGTTCCTGAGCTTTCGCTTCAACGTAATGTGAATTCCCCTTTTATCAGGTCTTCATAGACAAATAGCTCTAACATGTACAACAGCTGTCTTGTCTTAAATCAATTTGGCTCAAATATATCTTCGTTTCTGTTTTTTCCACCCTAGGACCATCAACGTTAAGTTGGTGTTTTAAAGGTACTGCACCTACTGTTGATTATGAGTTTGATCTTTGACAGGTTCTTGGTTTGGAGCATTCAACTCTTGGAGTCTTAGGGCATTTGTTCTAGTTCAAGAGAATAAGACGATATCGTCAGCAAAACGACAATTAGTCAATATATTCTCCTCTAACAATGCCCTTTCAACAATATAAAAGCGAAATTATTTTAGTAAATAATATTTGTTCTTCAGATAAAAAATTCAATACTTTAGACAAAACCTATTATACGAAATCTGACGTATTTGGGTGCAAATAAAAATACTCTATTCTATTCTAAAACAATAACGAACAATAGAAAACATGTCATTAAAACCTACTTACTACCAGTTTGTTTTCTCTACATCATTATCAATCATTCCATCAAAGGTTTCACAACGCAATCGCATAGTTATTTTTATCTAATGATACGATACGTAACGAGTTAAATTACACGCGTTAACTAGATCCGGTTGAAAATGACAGTTTGATCTGTCACTGTCAAGTTGACGTTACCTATTGGAGTTGGTTTCAAGGGAAAACATGTTTTTGTTGTAGAACGTGCTTTAATCATAGCTGTAATACATTCAAAACGTAAGTATTGTTTCTTTGACAGAATTTATACATCATCATCATTGGCGTCTTAGTTCCATTCTCTGTTGAATATAAACCTCCTCCCTTTTGTGCTGTGCTTTCCTGGTCTGTGGCTAGCTCATCCAGGTACCTAGTAGCAGTGGTCCTTTGTTGGTTATCCACCAATATGTTACGTCATGTTTTACTTTGATAAACGTTTAAAAAGTTACGGATTACAAAGCGTAAACATTTCCGTTAACATACTGTACCCTAATTACGTAACACGATCAATCAGAATCTGAATCGTTTTGAAACAGATTGCTAATCCATTGCTTCAAAACTTCGAAAAAAAATCTGCTCAACATTGTAAATAACGCAATGAATGTTGTTGAACTGTCAAAGAAAACATGCTGATTATATCCGGACACTTCATTAGGATAATTACCTATAGTAATATTTACTAACAAATTATGGAAATATTATTCTGAAATAAAATTATTATTATGATTGTTAATATGGGACATTGTGTCAAATAGTCTATTTCATTCAGTCCAGTCAAAAGTAAAATAGCTATCATTAGGTAAGCTTAATTGGTCGGGGTTCCTTTTGCAACAAATAGAATTTCTGGCCACATCAACATTTAGAACCACAATTTTGTGTAGTGTATACTACCATACTTATGATAAAATACAATAGACTTACATATATTTTGGATTTATTTATAAGTTACTAAATATATCGACATCTATTGTATTTTATAATGTATTTCCGCAAGGTCACGCCTGAATCAATTAACTATACTTATGAGTATTTTGCACCATAACTTTATATTTATCTAAAGTTGTCAAAGCTCTATTTGTTTTAAAGGATAATTCAGTAACCCCTCTGAGGCGCTCGAGTTCAGCTGCAAAATTTAAGTCAAAGCTTTGTTGGTCACTTAGACGTTTCTACTAGATAGAACTTCGCACATTTCTGCTTCAGGAATTGTAAAGCGACGCATTCTTTTCTTAACTATCTTTATTCCGCTCAAGTGGATACTGGCTGGTTCTCGATTCAATCTCGTTCACTTTGTCCGCTCATTCTATAACATTACGCTTAATTACATTAGTCGCTGCTTACTTTTTCTCTTGTTTGGTGGTTGCTTCTAATGACGAAATTAGATGCTTCTTTGTAAGTTTTCTGACATGATTTTGTAATAAATTGAACAATGTTGGTAGGTTTGAATTCATCTACACTTGGATATTATATTTCACTTGCTGACCGGCCCCGACCTCGCACGGGGTGGTCTTAAACCGTGACTGTTCAGCTAATAAACAACATATACCCGTGAATTAATAATGCACATTTATACCCTACACTCTCGCTCTATCTATTTCAGCACTTTTTGAGATTAGAACTTCCAAACAGACAGACGCGGCTGGCTTTTCTTTAATGAAAAGCCCTCTTCCTCTCTCCTACTTTTGCTGTGCCCGACAGGGTCCACAATGATCATATTATTTTGTTAAACCTACCACCTAAGTTCACATGTGGAAGCAATAAATATATTGAGTATAAAATACGAGTATACTAAGTTTGTAGTAGTTAATTGATTCAGGCGTGACTTTGCGGAAATCCATTATAAAATACAATAGACGACGTATATTTAGTAACCTAATGCGCGTAACTGTTCTTAAAGAGTCATAAACAACCCTGTAAGAAATCGACACGTGTTTCACCTCTCAACGAAGCATTCTCAGGATGGCGATTGACTTGTTGCGAACCCGGACCCGATGTGTGGACATGTCAAGTAAATCGTAATCGTATCATAGCTTATAGAGAAAATTTTATTTTATTTTAAATTTTCATGAGTGAATCAAAATTATAAAAAAAAAACAAACAAACATTGCCTATATATCAGTGTATTAATCATATATTCGAGTACATCAATAATACTATATCGGCGCTTGACGTTTCAACATGTCGTGTCCGGGTTCGGAAGAAGTCAATCGTCATCCTGAGGATGCCTCATTGAGAGGTGAAACACGTGTCGATTTCTTACAGGGTTCTTTATGACTCTTTAAGAACAGTTACGCGGATTAGGTTACTAAATATACGTCGTCTATTGTATACTTAGTTTGTAGTGTAGTTACCATTATATCTTAATTTCAAACCTTCTAAAAAAGTTCAGGGATCACAAAAGTTTTTGCAAATGTCAGATCGGCAGCAGATCTGTTTCCCGATTACAGTGTCGGTCAATACCCGTTTGTACCTCTCTTCCTGTTGCCGGTAGAATAGGATACTAGCATACTGCTGCCACACAATAGATAGTTACAGAAGGCCGGCTCCATAAAACGAATCAAAACAGACACGTACACATCGACACGTACGGCGATCTCAAACGAATGCCAGTCTCGAGTACGCGTGCATTCGCTGTACGTGAGGCGTGTTTATGTGTGCGTGCGTGTTCAGTCGTTGTTTGGAGTCAAACTTCTGTATCGACCTACTTTGTGGTGCTGTCTTTAGATATCTATCTACATAGGCGCTTTATGCTATAATTCTGTCAGACATGTTAGCCTGAGGCCTACAATGCAGTTTGACGTGACTTATCAGGGCGTCCTTTGTTCTGGCGATTAATATTGTTCAAGCAATTATAGGAAGTGGATGTTAATCTAAATTACCTGCATAAGATGATAATGATATTATGAGTATGTAACATCGATGAAATGCTTATTAAAATGTTGTGTTTCAGAATTGTGATAGGAAATAAAGGTAGTGAAGGTATGCAGCGAAATTCTATTAGGTAGGTATGATAAAAATAACTGTTTGATTTGTCTTTGTAAATATTTTTTAAAGGACACTTCATAAAAAAGAATTAAGCTGAGCGTATGCTGAGATGCAGTTGACGCCGCACAGCACAGTACAGATTTTACTGGGTAGGGCAGGCGAGGCAGACATAGGCCACGAGCGCATGCTGTGACGTAGCTACACAGACACATTCGCATCCTAACTAGTACAAACAATAGATGGCTTTGCTGCGTTACCTGCGTCTCAGAAAATAACAAGTGACGACCTGCACGTTTCGAGAAAGACGCACAGCAGAACAGACACATGTCTGCGTCGCACGTGCCTGCGCCGCAGCGTACGCAGCTGTCAGTACGTTCTTGCATTACAAAATCTGCTCTGCCCTGTGCTGCGTGGACCTGCGTCTCAGCATCAATTAGCCTTACTGATTTCACAGAAAACTAAGCTTTAGTTTCTATGCTACGCGTAACAAGTTAGAATGTCATACAACACATAAGGTAATTATACAACAGCTAGGTGTCATGACATTGAAGGAACCGAGGTGTGGGCAGAAATATAGGATTCTCTATTCGAATGAGTCACAATACTATTGGAAACTTAACCGAGGTCAGTCAACATCCGCCTCCGATGCACTCACATATAACTTTTCATTACACAACTAAGGTAGGTACGCACTACGCACTAATCAGGCAAAGAGATCACGCACAAGAACTAAAGTCTTTGAAAAAAGCGAGGATAAATGTGGTGACTACACTTACGTGCAAGTTTTACGAATCACTTTACTGTATATCTAAAGGTACGCATGTATGTTGGATCTGGTATCTAACGTGAAAGTTATTCTTGGTATCATCTTAGAAAAGGTACTTGTGGGTAAAATGTACCTTTCTTTTTGCGTACTTAGGTATAAGGCATTAATTTGCCAATCAAATGCATTATCTTACGCAGCGGATACGTACAAATTGTTTACATATTTTTATTAGGTACGTATTAATCAATCCTCTAATAATTCCCATTTTCCTTTCCATAAAATATTATTTTGCACTCTAATATAATGAATGCGCCTCTTTTTGCGAATCCATGTTCGTGAACGGGTGCCAGTTGAGACACGTCATCTGTTATCTGCCAGGGCTTATTTTTAATATTATATTTTGAATTGTT
The DNA here is from genome assembly GCA_916701695.1 of Agrochola macilenta. Classification (NCBI taxonomy): domain Eukaryota; kingdom Metazoa; phylum Arthropoda; class Insecta; order Lepidoptera; family Noctuidae; genus Agrochola; species Agrochola macilenta. The sequence goes on along the minus strand of OU753554.1, from coordinate 15,058,931 downwards.
TTGATTATTTTTTTGTACATGTTCTCACATAAAGAAGCAACAAGAATAATGTACCCAGGATTATGTTACTCGTATCTATATTTAAAAGAGTGTCCTTGGAGTTTCTCGCCCGTTCTTCTCCTTAAAGATCTACGTTTTGGAATATGCTTCAACTGACTAACTGACCATTCAAAAGTGCCTGTAAATTGTTTAATTTAAATAAATGTTTTGCGTTTGATTTTGAGTAACTGCGACCAACATGGATGTAGTGGTTGGTAACCTAATCCATTTGTTCGGGGTACTCTAGCTTAGTTACTGTGACCAACTGTGATAAAAGGCCAGAAATTTAAAAAGATGCTCGTTTATTAAAAAAAAGTTTGTATCATTTGAAACCCAAAATATTTTAGAGGTTCATTAATTAAAAAGTATACCTCATTAGAAGTTTTTTGAGGACCAGTACAATATTTCCCTTTTAATTAATCTTACCGCAAATTATTTAATTTTGTTCTTATTTGAATTCGCCCATTGTTTAGGCACGCAACTGTACATAACGTTTATAATCAGAATTAAACACGAGGTATTCCAATAACGGTTGTTTCAGCTCTTAATTGCAAATTAGTTGAGGAACTAACATCAATTCTCTTCTATTTAGTGGAATTAAAGCTAATTTCCGAGTTGACGCAAATAGCTCCCTCAACGGGATAACTTTACTTGGATAACATTAAACTTGCAATTTTCGCGGTGATACTCAAGCTAGTTGGGGCACCTGCTTTTGCACGACCTTGGGAAGATAAATTAAGTATGTCATTTTACAAACTGCCTCGTTGTTCTAGTGTTCGCAAGAGCTATTGCTGAGCATGAGGTCCTGGGTTCAATTCCCGGGTCGGTAAAAGTAATTTATTTATTTTCACTTCAGAGACACAAACATTTGTGTAGCCCTGGCTCTGGTACTAGGAGTTCCTGTATCAATATCAATAGTGAAAGTGATATATGGTATTTCCATCCAGAATTTCTCAGTAGCAGCTCGGAGTCTGGATTTGTGCCCGGTTGATGGCAACAGGCTTGCCCCCTATTACTCGTACTATCGAAGAACTTCATCTAAGCAGTTTGAAAACAAAATCCCGTGAACACGATGACCACATCTGTTACCGCCCCGGTTCTATAGCGGCCGACCGCTGCAAGCAGAAATAGTCCTTACGGTGTATAGATATGAACTTCTTCAATGTTACATTCGGACTTAAATATGACTGGCGAAATGTGGGATTTACTAGAGGTACACCACTGCCTAACCCTTCGGGGAATACTGGCGTGATGGTGTTAAGTTATAATAAACAATGTAGGTTAATGGGATATTCAGTTAATTACTTTTTCATCCTTAAACTATCGGACCTTTAATTGGGTATTAAGGTGAAATGGGTTCGAAAGCAGATATTTCGACTTCACGCAAAATCAATGTTTCTCTTAAAAAAACAACGAATTTGCATATATTTTTTTATGATTACGAAAATTGAAGAGTGTCCTTAGTGAAGTATGCGGCCCGAAACACGATTGACAAAACTTTCCTCGATAGAAAAAAACGGCAAAGTTACCTTAAAATCTGCTTTTTTTGTTACAACCACTAAGAGAAAAACCTATTCCATTCGATTGTTATCAAAGCAATTGTATTAAAATTTTGTCTACGTGTTCACTATTAAATACTTTAAGGAATTATGGACTTATTTTTCTATATCAACACGCGTAAAATGTTTAAATTCAATATTTGTAAACATAGTGCAATAGAATTGCGCGCGGGCCGGGTCATACCGCCGCTCCCGGAACGCTAACACGATTGTATTTCGCCTTAAGAGTTGCACGACAAAACATTACAAAAGCAAATATGTTGGACTATCCTGACGATAAAGTCCAACATAATATAGGTACTTATAGAACACTAGAAATCTCAGTCAAGTTCATAAGGTTTTAAAGATCGTAATCAAGGACAACAAAAGGTAATTTGCTAAATATTCAAAAGATAAGCATATAAATTAGTAATAAAACCTAAACGTAGTGTTACATGACCATGTATTTTTTATTTGTTCACTAAAGTTGAGAGTACAATACATACAGCGCGCAAAAGTTCACCATGTTTGCACCCCGCAAGCCTTGTAGTTGCGCAAACAAATATAGCTCTTATGCTATAGTGTAGTCAGTATTTACAGCTTACCACAAGCGACAAATATTGTTAAGAGTTTGTCACGCTTACATTCGAGAAATAAAATATACGTTTGAAGTGTTGAGTGTCGTTTCGAATACCAATAGTATTTTCTCTTTCCAACATTATACCTAGTCTCACAACTTGAAATTCCTATGAACTAAAGATTTATATGGAAGCTTAAATATATGTTTTGCTTCGTAAACTTCTGTCTCAACCAGTCGGGTAAAGTCACCTTATATGGGTGGCCGTACAAAAGTCTTTAGACAAGATAAACATGTGACCTTGTCCAATGTAATTAGTATGTAATAGACACTTATTCCCTTGGAAAAGATATGCCACACAATCTGACGCAACGTGTCTGTGACTTCAAAGTGATTGCATAAGGTCGTTCAGTGACACAACTTCTTAGCAGTGAGGTTTTAAATTCCTTAGGGTGTATATCATATAAACACTGAACAGCTTGAGAGTGAGTCAGACATGACGGTGATGCGTGCAAACACGTTTCCTTTCTTACATTTTTTTTGAGCTTTGAATAAGTCCTTCGCCAAGTCTTATAGGATAGTATATTCGCGTCTTTCCGAATATTTTAGCAGCGAATAATCTGTGAATAATTTATTGTCATCAGTAAGAGGATAGACGGTTATTATTTTCTACAACAAAAACAAAAATCCAACCAACAAAATGTAAACAATGATTCACAGTTTCCCTTTGTAGAAAAGTTCAATAAAATCTACAATCCGTTATTTGAACAGTTACTTTACGTGATCGACTCGGGTTTCGTAAAAGTGATCAGAATTAGTTTAAACTTTTTAAGGTCATTTGAATTTAGATGGTACTTGTACAAAACAACTAATTTGACCAACACCTAGTTCCGTAGATAGCTAGACAATCCAATACAATAAAATACTTCTAGCTATTAAGTTGTAAACAAGGATTTATAGTGACAATGCTACTGTAAGATCTAAGCATCTCCCCGTGAATTATCTGCGCAATTTGCGACACTCCGCTTGTCGGTGGAAACTCGGGTGGCTGGCGTCAGCTGAGCGGAGCCGAGATTTCACTACGCACGCGATACGCTGCGAAAGTCACGAATAACTCTGGAACAGTCGGAACCAATTAGTCGGTAAATAGGTCTACCACAATAGAATATACGTCGCGACTAATACATCATATTTCTTGTCACGTATCAGGTTACCGTTCCTTTGTTACGTGAGCCACTTTCAGTCAGTGAATGGAGCCGAAGGACCGGGATGTGAGCAGAATATGATTAATAATAACTCACGCATAAATATTAACTGTGAATGGTTTGATTGGAACAGTTTTATAGGCGCGTTTCTCAACGCCAGTTTATATGGGACGCGGTACACTTAGTGGTGCTCGTAAATTAAAGTGACCCAGCTATCGATTGCTCTAGTAGTGTTCCAACTATGTTGGACGAAGTGTACAAATTATACGATGCACTTAAGGTGTATACTTAAACTGAACTTTATGTAGCACAAGCGCCACAGTGTTTCATTGGTCTACGAATAAAAATGCTTTCTTTCACTCCTAATGGACAGTTTCATTGCTTTGATGTACAGATTTAATAAAAACATATTTTAACATATAATATTCTTTTGATATTCGTATCTTATTTAGGTACCTCCCTTTTAGGTTAACTTGATTTAGTTAGCGTTGTAAGTGATTTCATTTGAATTGGCGTAAGTAATATTTCTCTGATTGTACCTAAAGTATCAAAGAAAAATAAAAATGAAATATTCAAAATCGTATAATATTCCATTACTGGAATGAATATGAATGGACGCGTATGTATAAGAAAATATTCAAATAGCAATAACAAACGTTAATTTCAAAATATTTCAAATTTATTCGAATAGTTACCTAAATATTAATCAGAGTGCGTAATTTATGCAAAGAGTAATGTAAAAATATGTTTTACACGTTCCAGTAAGTAAGCTAAGTTACGTTAATTTATGTGAAATTATAGCTCGGCCTTTATACGTTGCTACTTATAAAACAAACAAGTGTTACAACTTTAAAGGAGTCTAATAAATTCGCTCGAATAACCGGGAACATAACGTGTTTGTTTACTTACATGTACACAAGTTATATGTTGAATACGATTGCTTTTTTCGCGTTAGAACCAATCGACCGATTCACGTGTTTGCCATTCGAGAACCGGCTTTTATTTCCTATTTTTTATTCCAACTAAAAGTTATAGCCGGGATTTAAAAAAAGGGCAGGATTTATCATTACGATTTTCCCATTTCCCGAAGAAAAATTACGCTTTTCGAAAAGAAAATGGGTACACTTTTCCGAAAGAAACGTCACACTTTTCCCGAAGAAAATCGAATAAGGGGTGTTCCCTTTAGCGAAGGAACTAAGGAACACTGTATACATAGGTAGGTATGGTGAGTTCTCCGCCGTCTTTGACACCGTTTATTCAATCTGTCTAATCTGACTGGGATAGTCCGAGGCAGTAACATACCTTTGAGACTTCCTGAAGCTTTCTCGAAGAAGCTAAGAACATCAAAGTGACTGTTGTAGTGAGAAAGCTCCGGGTGGATATTATATTTCAGTGAGATGTCCATGTCCATCTTTATCAAAGAAATACAGCTGTTCTAACAGAACTAAGTTAAGTAAATATAAAGACCTTGTTATGCAATTAAGAGCGTTTATTCTGAAAGCGGGCAACGTCGCAAATAGATGTCAAATGTTTTGATTAATTTGGTAATATTACTGTATGGAAATAAGAAATGTGGCTAACTAGCGAACTAGACTATATTGATTATGAAATGCAATAATTAATATCGTAACACCGAATATTTAGTTTTAGATATAAAAAATATATTTGGAAAGTTTCCAAATGCCTTTTTTACACCTAACAAATTCAATGTTATAATTGCAATTCATTATTATTATTCTAGTTCGCTAGTTAGCCACATTTCTTATTTCCATACAGTAATATTGCTATATTAATCAAAGCAGGTAAATATTTGATAGTTATTTGCGACGTTGCCAACTTTTAAGATAAACCAACCCATTTAACAGTAAGGAATAAGGAATTTCTTAGCCTTTGTGTCCAAATACTGGCTCGCCCCTATACACTATTATACGAAATTAAATAACACATAACTAGCGGAATGTGTGTAATATTTACCCACGACACGGCCTACCTCTTCTGAAAACAAAGACTTGATTTTCAATCAATCTGCCTAGCCTTTTCCCAACTATGTTGGGGTCGGCTTCCAGTCTAACCGGATGCAGCTGAATACCAGTATTTTACATGGAGCGACTGCCTATCTGACCTCCACAACCCAGTAACTGGGTAATACGATGCCCCTTGGTAAGACTGGTGTCAGACTTTCGGGCTTCTGACTACTCGTAACGACTGTCAAAGATCCACGAATGACAGCCGGGACCAACGGCTTAACGTGCTTTCCGAGGCACGGAGGAGTTTCGGTATGTAAAGATGGTCACCCATCCACTGACCAACCCCGGCAAGCGTAGCTTAACCTGATGGATCGACCAGTGCGGCTGTTGTTGCTTAGCCACGAGCTCCTCAAAGACTTGATTTTATAATTCATATTAATTTAAATCTAGGACGAAAAGGTTTTATTAATCTACCACAGGCCATTAGTCATTTCATTATTGAATTTCCATTACACCCGAATATCAGTTTTTGAATCGGATTGGTAATGAAAAAGACAAAATATAAAATATTATATTATTGCTTATATAACATCAGCCTATATATAATGTTTCCACTGCTGTGACATTGGCCTCCTTTCGGTTAGAGGGAGTGAGCCGTAATCCACCACGCGGGCCCAGTGCGGGTTGGTAGATGGTACATCTTCTCCTTCTTTCGTGTGGTTAGAGACTAACCTGGTGTCAGAGTTTTAAAGCCACCCATGGGCCTCTGACATGGCTTCACATGCCGTCGAGAAATATCTCTCAGGCATGCCGGTTTCCTCACGATGTTTTCCTTCACCGTTTTTGAAGCAAGTGATAATTATACAACACGCACTTGAATCCGAAAAGTCAGAGGTGCGTAACTTGGGTTCGAACTCGAGACCTATGACTTGGTAGTCCGACGGTCACACCACTAGGCTATCACTGCTAACACATGGCACATGACTTCGAATTTTTGGTTCTAGGCCATGCCGGTTTCCTCACGATGATTTTCTTCACCGTTTTGAGAGCAGTGGTGATGAAATAATTTACACAAAGTAAAGCGCCTGTCTGGGTTCGAACCCACATCCTACAACTCGTAAGACGGAGCCGTTGCCACTGGACCACCACTGCTCTCTAATATAATATTGCTTACTAATTGTTTAATGAACACCGTCTTGTCTTTCAAAAGTATCCTTTAAGTTTTTATGACTGTCATTATCAATTTGTAAAACATAAATCTAGAATTCTAAGAGCTATGCTCAATTCAAATTAAGTAACTGTACAATTATTTAAACTTAATTATTTCCAGTTTGCTTAACAACAATTAAACTAAAAAGCCTTAAGTAAATGTTAATTTAAATTTAGGTATCTAGTGTCTGCGTAAAGTTAGCATTTCTTCAATGCGTTAATTAAAGTAAATTCCGTAAAAATGTTAACATTAATTTTATGTTCTTGCCTTTTAAGTGTGGCTCGAGCTCACGGATCTCACGCGTTGTCATTGGCTCGGATCCAACATGTCTCGCCAAGGTTCAAAGGCATGGAACAAGTATTTTTTGTCTGGGGTATAATGCTATCATTCTCCTTGAGAAAAGGCAATAAACGCCATTTGAAAGCAAAGCTCATTTATTTGCGGAAGACACTGCAGTGGACTCCTTTTTAATTTCCCCGCAGAGGATTTGGCCCCACTCAATTATTTTTAAGCCGTATTTCGGGATAATGGGGCTAGTTCCGACGAGGACTTATTTAAATTGGGGTCCTCGTGATGGCCGTTACTTAACCTCTTATGACAAGAACAAAATGGTTGTGCGATTTGAGGATGTTTTGTTTTCTAATTAGATAATAAAATACAATAGACGACTTATATTTAGTAACCTAATCCGCTTGACTGTTTTTAAAGAGTCATAAAGAACCCTGTAAGAAATCGGCATGTGTTTCATCTCTCAACGAGGCATCCTCTGGATGACGATTGACTTGTTGCGAACCCGACGTGTTGCCACGTCAAGCACCGAACGCACTGTGCTACTATTTAATTTAATCTAATATAGTATTCTTGCTCTATATAAGATTAATACATTGACGTATAGGCAATATTTGTTTGTTTGTCTTTTTTTCTAATTTTGATTCACTCATGAAAATGTAAAATAAAATAAAGTTTTCTCTATAAGTTACGATTTATATAGATTTATTTACTTTCAGAACGAAAAATGTTTTTTTTTCACTCGTGTCGCGTCAAAGCAACTTCTGCCATTGAAGACAGGTTCACAATTCACGCTTCATGTTTCGTTAAAATTGCCAGACTTTGTACTCCCTTATCTTTCACCCCTCACGGGTTTTCTCAGAAAAGGGGCAATTTGAGGGCTGAACCTTACAGTGAAGTCGAAAATATTATAAATATTTTTAGGAAATATTTCACCGAAAATTAACTAGGTCTATAACGAATCAAGACTTTCCATTATTTATTATAATAAGTTAAGGGTACAGGGCCGCGGGGTAGCATCGTGTGTAAGAAAACATCCTCCCCTGACAGCGTCTTGAATCTTTTTGTTTTGTTTGCGACATCGCCGACTCCCCCGGGGACATCAATCCGTCGTGTTCGGGATAAAACTTGGCTCACTCTAAACATTAACTAAATTTTATTCTCGAATAACAGTATATACGTACATACTGAAGAGCCGTGTTTTCAGGCCCGACGTGCTCAATAATAAAACTTTTCCTGTAAATGTACCCTATTTTTAGTATTTTGCGTACGCACGCACCGACTCGCTGGCTTGCCTGATAGCCATTCATAATATTGATGGAAACTCAGTGACGTCTGAATTTATAGAGAACCTTTCACCTTCATATTGTAAGGTACTCGTATTACTGTGACTGTTATATAATAATAAAATGGAAATCGAGGATCCTATACGTTGGATGTCGAAAGAAATTTGCACAATTGTGTGACCGAAGCTATTTGTGTAGGGAGCAACTCATGGAATTCTGGAAAAACTAGCAAAATTTTGCAAAAAGACAAGTGCTGAGTTGAATCTCCACGTGAGAAAGTAACACTTGTGTTTCACAGATTTCTAATGCAAATATCAATAGCTGGCGAACAAATACTTTCTAACTCGTCTGTTTACTTTCACCGCTAATTATGGAATAGGAAGCCCTAAAATATTTAACCTGCGATAATAACGATCATAATAATTAATAATATAATCTGTCATGCATAACCAATTGGTATGAAAATGATATAACACTGTGGTCGTTCAATGCCGTTTTCCACATGCATGTTATTTACCATAGGAATGTGAGAAACGACTGTATTTTACAATATTAAGTTTCCATTTCATTCGTTACCAATAATAACATAACAGTTTCGTTTCTCGGTTTGATTTATACAAATGCCGTCATTCTTTTGGCAAATAAGTAAGGCAACCTTGTGAAATACTTGTTTTGTAAAAATACGGTTTTCATAAGCGTGTAAACACATTTTGATTGCGCATTCCGCGTCGGCATCACATGTAATAACAATTATGTTAATAGCAGAATGAAGCAATTATACCCATGAATTTGATTTTTTTTTCGCAAAAAGCCGACAACCGCTGTTAGGGTTACCCACCCGGCTTTCTATTAAATTCTAGACAATACTTTTGAATTATGCATGTGCAGCCATAAAATTTATATTATTTTTTCCATATATTATAGTTTATACTATCGTTAAACTTTAAAAAAATGGTGTTATCATTTAAAGTAGAATTAAAAAACCGGGTGATGAAAATGGCCATGATGTAGAATCCTACCTTACATATTCGTTATCTTTGATATGTCTTGCTCAAAATGTTCCTCATTGTTGTTAATCCATGATACTGTCGGCCCTTGCCTGTCCAAGCAGAGCGTCGACATGTCACCCGTCCTGTCAAGATTAGCATTTTGTTTGGGCCTGGCAGCCCTATCCGCGGGCAGGCGACATTGGCATGCGAGGAATGTGACCGCAACGCAATGCCTTATGCTCACGACACGGGGCGGGTCGCGGGGTAAGCAGAGTTCGCACTCTCACTGCCGCATAAAACCCACGCAATGCCGACTCACTGCACACGGAAAAACCCATGAATCATTCACGCATCCACGGATAAAACTGTTTTTTCTCCTTTTGTTGTGGGTCCTACGTGAATCGGGTTTTTCACTCGTTTTTCGACAACCGTTCAACCATAAGCATTTGAGACGAATGGTTTCGTTAAATCAAACTAAAGCTGTTGTTAAAATCTCTATTGTAGAGCAGTGGCACAGATTTTTCTATGTTTATGAAATATTCAGTTCCTATAACATACTGGGCAGTTAGTTTTTTTGTCATAATGGCCACACGTTTCTTGACCAAAACTTACAGCACGTGTAAGTAGTATGTTTGTGCTAGATTCCACATCGTTCACGCTTGATTTCTTAACCGTTTGAATTTCAACATGGTTAGATAAGTGCCAGGTATTCATAAATATATAACCAGATATCTGATTATTGCAATGCGCCGGGAGTTGTTAATTACATCTAGTATTTAGGTATGCTAGGTGCACTAATCACTAACCTTATCCAGCTTGCTATGTAACCTTTTTTCTTGTAGCTTGACTGACCACTACTTTGGTAGGTGTTACAGGATTTATCTATTTTACAATACAGTTACAGAACAGTCATCATCAAGATATTTTGAAGAAAAGTTATTTTCAAATGCTGAATATGAAAATTTATCAAATGCTGTTAACCACGCTATAAACCGAAAACGTAGACCCATAAGCTTAACTTTAAATCGCACCACCATCTTCCTTATTGCACCATTTTTAAAACCAAAGCAATATAACTTTTAAGAACTGGCTAGAAAAATGCAGCTTTCAGCTACATATTACTTCCTCCGCCTTGGTTCCTCCGTACTTATATGAAAATATCTTACTCGTAGGTAGTTTTTACGTCAATCCACGCCAGAGAGGCCCGACCCGAGACAATATTGAAATTCCCTCGTCCGCTCTGTCGATAAATATTGGGAACTCGCGATATTGTACGTTTAAACTGAATCAGATGTAGACTGTCTGTTTTAGAATTTAAGTGAATTCATAAATGAATATGAAGCGTATTGTATTGCGCAATTGTTTGTAATGAAATGTGAATTTTAGCAAAGCTGTACAGAAAACGCAATCGCAAAATTACATAACGACCAACCAATGTTATAAAATTAACAATATTTTTGAATACCTTCCTTAGTAAACAATAACGTATACCGTACATTTCATTTTGTATTACATTGAGTTTAATATCTAAAATGAGACAATTAAAATTTGATTGTTAATGGAAACCGCTCTCTCTCTCTCTCTCTAGATAATAAAATAATTGAATCAAGAATTAGTTAATCAATGAACAAAACTGAACCACTTCGCAAATATTTGTTGTAACTTAAAATTTGACTCAAAACAATTTTGCTAACCGTTTCAAAACAAAAACAAAAACTTTCTCCTGGACTGATCAGATTAAACATTTAACAGTCATTCGTGGAAACGCAGTTTTATCTCAGACAGATTATATCAAACATGTTGTACCTACCTACACATTAAGATCTAGAGATATACAGTTGTTGACTTAAAACTGGACAGTTTGTATCTACACAAGTTGTGTTAAAACTGCAAGTGACATGAACTTATACGGTAGGTACTTCAAGTTTTAAGATAACTAAACTTTGTCGTGTGTCGTTAACACTCTACCCGAAGCACAAGAAGAAAAATTGCATTTCTTCCATTTTTATTTTTATTCGAAACAAGAAAAAGTGCCTTTCATGTTTCGAATATTTACTGATTGTGCAAATGCCTTTTCTGTTGGTGGTGAAGGGCGGGCGTTTTGGGGGGCTGTCTCATGTAATTTTGACGTTCGAAAAGTGCTAGTTCTCAGACTTTTGAATTTGATTTTTGATTCTGTTACTTTCCACTTCTTAATTTGTGGTGCCACTTCAGCAAGTTTCTTAGAAAGAAATCTAAGTCATCATGCCAGATTTTTTTTTGTACTCTCCGAAGTTAATGACGCTCTTTAAGTTATTATCCGAAAGAAAAGCTCCATTATCAAAGTAAATAATGCAAGTAAGATGTTAAAATCCAACTAGTTCCAAGCAAGTGCTATTAAAGTGAGACTTTACAGAATATTATAGCTACTTACAGGGATAAATAAAGTTAACGAAGTTGTGACACAAAAACGGCTAATAATGAAATATGCTTTGTAGGTGAGGTGAGGCAATTTTCGTAGCAGCCGGCTGCACCGTCTAGGAATATTACGTGTCACTTATTAAGAGGGCTTATTCTAAAAGTTGGCAACGTCACAAATAGCTGTCAAATATTTACCTGTTTTGATTAATTTGGCAATATTTCCATACAGTATTATTGCTAAATTAATCGAAACAGGTTAATATTTGACAGCTATTTGCGACGTTCCCAACTTTTTGGATGAACGCTCTTAAAGCTTCTTCAAAATTTTACTTACTTTTCCGAGTCTGATAATGATTTTCATTTAAGATCTAATAGCACTACTGAATGAACTAAAGGGTATTTTGGTTTAGTTGAGTCCATGTCATATTCTCATGTTGAGCTCATCATGTGATGATGAAAACTGCATCAAAATCTGCATAAACTGCAACTTAGTCCACTGCTGGACATAAGCCTCTCCCAGGCTGCGCCACAACACCCTGTCCACCGCCTTCCGCATCCAGTCTGCCCCAGCCACCTTTTTAAGGTCATCGGCCCATCTACCTGAGCGAGTTACCGAGTTTAGTCAAAGTAAAAGTTAAAGTCAAATAATATTTATCAAGTAGGTCATTAAAAGGCACTTTTGAACATCAACCAAGAAAATAGAATTGTTGCCCCTTCCAACTTACACTTGATTCTATCTTAGAAGAACAACGCGGTCAGAGAGACGCGAAAAGTGACTTTAATTTATTATATGTATAAAATTATAGATATAATTATGTAGGTATCAAAATCCCCTTAAAAAAAAGTATCAAGCTAGTTTTGCTGAAAAAAAAAACAGTTTTACAATTTTTATTGAATTATTTTGTTTAGGCAAATGAAATGTCTGGAAACTTTTTGATAACATGGTGTGGTATTATTCTGACCGCAACGAAAATATTCGCATTTATTAAATGTTACAAATTATTAAAAAATACTTCTCATTGCTATGCTCGAATTGTAGTCCGAGGTCAATGTAATATTATTTGTAGAGCTTGACGTTAATCGTGAAGTAACCAGTCCTTGAAGTTATTCCATTTGATAGTTTTCCGATTGTTCGTTACCTTAAAGTGCAATCGATTACTTTAATTCTAGCGAGGCACTTGATACAAGTTTCCTATGCGTGACTTTTTATTCTAAACACCATAATTGATGGCTAATCTATAAAAGGCTGTGTGAACTCGCCAAATAATGATGCAATACTGGCAATTTCATTCATCTGCTTTGAAAACCGGATCACTATATAATGTCTCAATTTATGACATAGATTATGACGTTTAAAACCTCAAGGAATTATATCATGTACGAGAGAAAATTTGCTGTCGACGTGATCTCTAATTCCGTAAATTAATTTCATATCTGTAAAGTTATTTTCAAGTCCTGAATCCAGGTAATTTTGTTCAAAAGCCAATTAAAGTTGGGAGCTACAGGCTCAACTTAAGTGACTTCCTAAGCTCTTACTTAGATTGCTATTGTGTACCTAATTGAGTTTTGAAATAACAAGTTTGATCTACCACGGAACCACATCATGAAGATAGATGAGATAACCGCCGGTAACGTAATATAATTATGTAGTTTAAAGTTCTGCACTATTTATTTCTTTTACTTTGCTACTCTTGCTTCTTTCTTGCGCAGAGATTAAGTTAAGGCGAAGATTTATTTACTTCAATCTTGCGAACATTTAGTTTCTCACGACATATAAACTTAACACCTGTTATCTAATTCTAAACCCTTGGAACCAACGATAAGTTAGGATTAGGTGCATGTCTAGTCATATAAAGCTTGAATTATTTTATCTTTGTACAAATAAGTGATTGTAGTCAAGCTATGGGTCCTAGTGACTCAGTCCCAAGCTTCGAATTGGAAATACTAGTACGAAATTAGATTTAGATGACGTAATCACCTCACCTTCTCGTACAATGTACTGATGATCTCAGGGCCAAACAATGTTTAGCAAAATAAACATATTTGCAGTCAAACTATATCCTGCTCAGCGTACGGTCAAAGGCGAAAACATAATATGAAAAACGTACTTCGTGGGTTTACTTGGTCGTCAAATTAACAGCAGCAACGGCCGCGCTGTTATTCGCGAAAATAATTGGATAGGACACAGCTGGTGCACACCGGAATTTCCGCGTTCATTGTCAAGCGTTTCCCATTAAGCCGGTGTACCGTCCCCATGACGAATCGAGAAATTCACAAAGAGCCGAGTCCGTGGGCCGAGCGCCCTCAGCCAGCTACAGACACTCTTCAGTTCTGTTAATGACATTGGAAATCGACCGGGTGACTGTACGATTTTTCGGTGCCTTTAATTTAGCGGAACGCTCGAAACATTTCCGTTGGTAAATAAATTATATTTCTGCGCGAAAAAATTGCACTGGTCTTTGAGTTTTTGCCAAATCAAAATAAGGATCGACATCGAATTTTTTGTGGCTATATTTAGTACGCCGTTCCTAGTGGATGTCATTCAAATTCAATTATCGAAATTGAAGGACGGTTTTTGCCGGACCGCCATTTCTATTTTTACCAGGAACAATCAAGTCGCGATGCTGAAATCATGTGGGCGATGGTACGACATATTGACCCTTCGGAAAGCCTTCGTGTTATGAGTTTCCAAGAAATGAAACATTTTGGTTTCGTTCTCTTTCATGGAAATTTTATTAAGGTTATTGTTTGTTTTCTCCTACTCAGTGAATAAACATAGAACATAATATATGCTACATTAAATCTATTAGAGATATTGGAAAATGTTTTCACACGCCTTCTTGGGGTTAATTTTGGAGTTTCCAAGATGTACGAAGATGATGCCAATGTTTAAATTAAAAATATAAATTAAATTACTCAGTAGTCATGTTGTTTTCTTGGTAATATAGGTTTTCATATTTTGTTCAGTTCGGGAACTCCAGTCATTTCAATATTTTATAGCTGGTATAACCTTACAAGACTGCGTCGAAATTTCTCGTTATAAAATTAAAAGCGTTTTATTATTCTGCAGACATCCATTAGCATTTAGCATAGGTAATCAAGCCAGTCTCAACAAATTAATATGCAAAATAGTTATATGCCGAAACAAGTCGTACAAGTTTCTAATATTGCCAAAGCATAATCGACTCGAATGCGCAGAGCAGTATTGATAAACAAGTTTAGATCACGAATCACGCGCAGGTATGGCATGTGAACGGCGACAAGGCGTGGTGGGCCGAGGTCGTCGAGTGCTCGCAACTGAAAGTGCGACCACTCAGTAGCCGCAGGAACTAACTAGCAACTAGGCAGAGACCACAGAGTAGTGTAGTAGAGAAGGCAAACTGACACGTCCTGCATAGCTAACATGACAAGCGCGAGAACGCTCTTTATCTCGTTTTGTCGAAATTTGTCGACGATTCAGACGTCATTCTAATCACTAACATGACCGTAAACAACGAGTAAACTGGAAAAAGGCACTTTGACACTTCTATATCTCGCGACGAGAAACCGATGTTGCAAATTATTAAAAACAAATCATTTTTATGATAGCAACATCGGCTTGAGATTCCGTTTCATTCATTCAATGGTGCCGATTCTCTTGTCACAAATGCTTCTAAACTAGACAAAAAATCACCAACATTTTGTTTATTCCTGTCAAACGACGTTTTGCCACTATTATGGCACTGAATTATTAATTTTGTGAAAACGGAAATTTTGCTATTTTGAATTTGGCGTTTTTCACCTAAAATTTTGATTGTAAATCTAAATCTGACTATTTTTAATTAAAAAGATGTGGATTTAAATGAGTTGTCATGAACCAAAATGCACACCAACACTTCGACGGTGCAAAAACAGTACCTACTGTATCTTTTTTTTTCTTTTCTTTTGCTTATATCGCAAAAATAATGAAAATTTCGACACCCTATAAGAAACCCATAAACCCCTAGAGTTCAACATGTATGTTTTTTTTTTCATACAAAACGCGAAAAATTCCATATAAAATATGTCGTTCCAATATAAATAGTAGTTTAAAACTAAGTGTTTTCATTATTAATATATTGTAAAAAATAATATGACTAAAATAAGTACAATAATGTGAAACTGCCATGCTATTTTGGAGTTTTTTTTTTTGTATCATTATTTTGTCTACTCTTCTCGTCGTCAAAATCGAGGACGAGTAAATGACAGAAAAATGGCAAATATCTCGTGTTGAATTGTCAAAAATCGAGATAACTATGGTGTCATGTTAGAGTTTGTCGAAAAAATATCAAGTTTGACAGAACGAGTCGACTATTTTGTATTTTGTATGGCCGGCGCTGTCAGAAAACGAGAAAAGTGACAGAAATAGACGACAATTACTCACGCGAGAGTGAGTAATTGTCGCGGGCGTCAAGTTAGCCCTACTGGCGCCCACCCACAGGTACAAGTTAATTTAGGTAGGTACCTGACCATAACGAAACGACATACCACGAAACACACACTATTGGTAAAAAGTTGACGAAAATTCGTTTAGCACTTTTTATGATTAGCTCTTTAAAATATACAGACGTGACTCCCCTTAACAAATGATGTAGTGATGTGGGTGTACTGCTCTATATTATATCCTCTCGTCCTACACATCAACTCTGCCAACTTAAAGGCAAGTGTAAAAGTTTTCAACAAACTAATTAAGTAAAGTATACACGCACGGGTTATGAACGGAAATAAACCGAACTACCACTAGCATATGAGTGTTGCATGTTATTGTTTAGAGTTTCGAGTGTATCAGTTTATTATCGTTTTGTCTCAGTGAAACTACTGCATCTAAACACTCTGTGGCGCGGGCGGACCAAACTAGTTACTAGGGACAGACCATACAACTAATTGTAGTGTCAAGGAATTTTCTAGAAAACATGTGTTTATCAGTATTGCCATGTTTAAACAGAAAGTGTTTTGCTTCAAGGCGTATTGAAGTCGTACCACGTATATTACTTAAAAGGCATAATAAACTAGTTGACAAACCTGTTAGAGAAATTGGTAGAAAATTAGTTTTTAAATCAACACTGTCAACTTATTTTGCATATTAATTATTTAGAAACTATAAAACTAGCAATCTGCGGAACTAAAGTCTGATGTAGTAATTTTAATGAAGATTAAGAACATTTGTATGACAAAAGTTTTATAATAATTGGCTATGCTCTACAAGAAGTTCAATTAAGCAAATAACAACATGATAAAAATAATATACCTTTAAAAAAATGTAAGTACAGATTTTCTTTAGTATTATTTATAAAAAGGTAGTGCTATATGCTCGTAGGCGGTTGTCAGGTAGATACACAGTTCGCCTGTGTTGAATTCTGAATGACTAAAAAGGTTTGAGCCGTCAAAGCCTGGGGGCGAGGCGGCCGCAAAGTGAGTCAAATATTTACAAAATAATCGAAAGTTGTAGACGAAGTTCTATGGACAGTTCTGAATCGAAAAAGACATTATAAAAACCTTTTTTATAAAGTGTGTGGGTGGTATTTCAATTCAAACTGAAATTGGAAACAAGGATATGCGTGGAAAAACTTAATTTTAATCGTATTTAAGTAAAAGATAAGTTTTAATTATTATTATGATGGACAAAGGGTTAATAAAGTACAACATAACTAACCGCAAAACCGAACGTAATTCTAAGTTCAAATTGATCCAAAAACGTTACATCTATAAAGTGTATTGACTTTTCCATTTTCCCCAACTTTAAAAATGAGTGCGAATAGAGCAGCGTTCAGTCGCGTTCAAGATCGATTGCATCCGGGACCCGAAGGAATGTAAAACACAAGCGAAGTATTTATGTGACGGCTTTTACGTAGCCTCCGCGTATTTGTTTGTTGTTTTGTTTTCGTTGATGGGTTCATGCAGATCAGAAGGGAAGAAGTCAAACCTCCCTTTTAGTCCCTTTGTACACAAGTGACGAAAGTTTTATACTCGACATTTTGAAGGTCTTTCACGTTATTTCACACAATTTTGACTGAATTTGACGATGAAAGTCTAACCAAGTGTATTGTTTGTCGCAGATCTTATGTCAGTATTATTTGTGGGTTCAAACGACAAGAAAATACTCAATCGAGTGTTTTGTCAGGCAACCGCTCGAGGCGTTACGAATATTAAGTTCACGTTTATCTCCGCCAAACATGGCCCATAAAGGTAGAAAGAGGCCAAAAAAACACAAAATAAACCGGAGCAACTTTATGGTTGCACGATAAACCGTGACGTGATTTCGTCACAGAAATAATTAATTTGGAGATGGCTAGAAAAATTTATGAGCAAAAAAGTGAAGGAAAATGAGCTTTCATCATTTTCTTTGTGTCACAAGTAAAAGTTTACTAGCTTTGTGTTCAAGCCTTGCTTTTCTTCGGTTAAGGCGTATCTAGAAAAAAGTGTATTGTAGGTGATACATATTCTTTGTGGAAGAAATTCCTACATAAATAAGCCACGACACAGCAAGGCCGAACGCTCTGTGGTATGTAGACATGACCTCACTTTTTTTTTTATCATACTCTGATTTTATTGACGTAAAAACATTTGTATCTAATTGCTATAATAACCATTTTAAAAATATAGGAACAAGGAACAGTTTATTAGATGACAAAGAATATAAGCGACCAATTAATTCATCAAACTATTCATTTAAAGAATATTTCAGTGCCGTACAAAACGATTTGTTATTTTCTGACGAAATATGGAACAGAATATTTTACTTTGACGTTTTTCTGCGTTACAGATTGTTGTGACTAAATCTGAATTATATTTTTAAATGCTCTTATTTGTTTTCTTAATATTTATCGAAGCAAATAACGCATCGAAAGCGAAGAGTTATAATCAGCAAATTTAACTTTACCTTTTTTATTTTATTTGGTAGAACAAAACAATTACACAAACTATTGAATAACAAGGAAAGGCACGAAAACTTTCAAATTGGAATCAGACACACAAGTAGGCGTTACATTTAGATATTAAGTAATAAAATACCTGCAAGATAATTGATTTACAAAGTCGCTGACTTCGTAACAATTGAAACTGCCTTAATGTAATTTGGTTGTTAGTAAACCGGCGGCGGTTACCTATTTTATATCAAAGTTAAAAAATGTTAAACGGTTTTCGCACGAGCTACCCAACGAATTTAGCCAGAAATATTTTCAACGCTGTTGGAGAAATGGTATAAGATTTATAACGATTTTCGTCGCCGACAGCAAGTTGCCGAGGCGGATATAAAAGTTTCTTATGCGGTGCTATAACTCTAAAACTTAGCTAATATTCAAGTCGTAATAAATTGCCGAGATAATGTTCTTTACAGATTTCATTAGAGGGATCATGAAGGCTCTGAAATTGTAATAGATTCAATTAAACTCATCAAGAATAATAGTAAGTTGTTACATTAAATGCATCCCCTCATAATGCTGTAATTCCGTCCTCAATTAATTAAGACTGAGATTAGTTTTTGTTTTATCCCAACTTAGACTTTATTACTTGGTAACTGTAATTTTTGTTTTAATTGATTGGAAGAATCAGTTTTCTGTCTAATATTTTCATCAAGGAATATTAATTAATTTAAAAGGATTAGGTCCTTCAAGCTCGAGCCCCACGCGCAAATGAAAATATTTCATTCTGTTTAGATTTACTATTGTGAAAATTAATTGGTTCGTTGTTAAAAGCTGAAGCAAAATCGTTACGTGAGTAAGCTCGATCAAAAGCCTAGAAGACAGAGCGTGGCAACACTGAATGGGTGCCACCTTTCATATCGGAGTGCATTCAATGAATGGATTCCAGTATTGCAGAGGTTATTCCACTAATTGGAGGAGGGAAACGTTAATTTGATAACTCTGCGTATATTTACATAATTTGTGGTAATAACAACTCGATGGTCGACATTCGCTGCCATCGTGACGTGATTTCGTCAAACAAACGAGGTTCGCCGAAATCCCGCACAGCTGCCAACTCTTGTAACGTTATGCCTGTTTAATGTGTTCGCTATTATAGCATTTATTATTTTGAGGATAAAGCTGAAAGTCGCGTGTACAATAGTTATCGCGATCCCTATTTTGTATTGGATAATGATAAAATTATTTTGCTTTTTGACGTAAAACACAATTTGCAAATATTAGTCCCTTAGTCGATGGTCGAATAAACTTAGTTAGTTGTGATAATTGAGTAGCTGTCGTTTGCAGGCACTGCTACAATTTAGTTTAGTCGAAGCCTTTAAAGTTGGGCTTATCCGAAATGGATGGGTCGGATAATCTAAAATTGTTATTATCAATTCTCTTCCATGAATTTTAATCGAACAAGTAAATAGCAAATCTAAACTTATAACCTGTTATATGAATACTCTTTTTAAAAGGCAAAGTTCACCTGAATATGCTTCATGTACAGGAAAAATGTTTACATACCAACACATATGTATGTAGGTATGTAAAATATGTACCTACAATCAACAAAAGAGGTATTCAGGCAAAAACTAAACTTGTTTATATACAGTAGGTTCGCTGGAAATATCCATCATCATTGATTGTGTAGGTACATACAAGATTCTTTCAGTGGAGCCATTTTCAAAAGGTTTGGCCTAGTAAAGCACAACACGGATTAAAAACTCTGAGGTACAGTCACAAGCATAAATATCTTACACTTACGCAAGATTCAAAAGCGATTTGCTGCTAAAGAATTCATAGATTTTTTATGTTATCAAAACCATACTATTTTGAAAAAGGTTTATTCTCAAAGTTGCAATTTTTATTTCACGAGGTAAAAGCTTTTAAATTTCGCATAACTCTGAGGCATTTATGCTCGTGATTGTACCATTCCTTTTCGTAGTCGTCCCTGGATACTCACCTCTTTTATTGACTGTACGTAGGTTCAGTTTTATACTCTTGTTGTGTTGATTTTTGCGAAGGTCCGCTTCACAAGGACGTTGCAGAACCGGTCGCCACCTGGCGTTGCGTCATATCCAAATTTGTATTTTATCATTTGTATTAAAAAGTTTAGTTTAGTACAATGCACTTAATTCAAGCCCTAAACGATGTTTTTAAATTTTATCTTTTTTAAGTTTCTGGATCATCACGATTCATAATCTGATTCCTGTATAATTTTAAAGATTGGAGATTTAGAGATTATTCAATGTCTTAAATTGAAAGATTTAAGTACAACAGGAATTGATTAATGATTCTGTGTTTCCTAGAACGGGCAGAGGGCGTCTACAGTGACTCTTCATCTTCAACGGCTTTGAGCTGCGCTTGACTTCACTCCCTAACTTCCTAGTCTTCTTCACTTCACACAGATCTTTGGGATTAACTAAACATTTTAATTATCTATAAATATAATAAAATAATAACGAAGTCTAAACTGTATAACCTGGATTAACACATACTAGGCCGTTCGGAACTTCGCAGAAGGCTGAGCAATAACATTTTTTAGGAACCAAATGGTGACATGAGGCGAGTGTGAGTGAGAGAACATGCGCGGAAGTTCGTAGTGCCTATGTTCAGAACTGCCAAGTTATATCGGCCGTATTGTACGTTCCCGTGGAATATTTTCCGACATCCGAGAGGGCGAAGCCGCAGACAAAAGCTAGTTAACAATAATTTCCATAATCATCCTTACGCGTCAGATTACGGTCAGATTGTGGCGGAACATGGACTTAAGTCAGCGATAAGTCCCCTCTTTGAGGAGTGGCTAGAGGCGTCACGGCGTCCTCAACTTCCACCTGACACAGTGTTTCGGGAGGTTCCTGTTCAGGATAAAGCGGGAGGAAACGCCCGGGTGTTATTGTATGGATCGCCCGGAGGACACGGTGGAGCATACGGTGGAGGTCTGCCCGGCTTGGGCGGGGCACCGCCGTGTCCTCACGGAGGCGATCGGCGGCGGCGATCTCTCACGTCCGGCCCTGGTTCAGGCCATGGTCCGGAGCGAGAGTGCATGGGAGGCCGTCACCTCCTTCTGCGAAGCGGTTATGCTCGCGAAGGAGGAGGCGGAGCGCGCGAGGGAGATGCAAGCTGCACGCCCTCGCGCCCCTAGTCGCCGCAGGAGACGCCCCGGGCGTCGGGAGTCACGAGCCGACTTCCGGCCACCGTAGGCGCGGGCCTGCGGACGGTGAGCGATGGGCAGCTCGCCGTCCGATAGGGACCAGGCCCGGGTCAACGGCGTGTTGTGTTCCACGGGCGCCTCAAAGAGATGTCAGCTATCGCGGCCCCGGCACACAGGCAACGGAAGGAACACGGGTGGGTTTTAGTCTATAAAAGTCTGACACTCCCTCTCGCTCCGCCCAGAGCGGGAGAAGTCATTTGATGATTTCCCACCCAAAAAAAAAAAAAGGTATGCATTTTGCATGTCTAATATAGATACGACAAAAACTTCGTCGAATCAAAAATCAATAAAAGTAGATAGCTATATTTGTACGTCAGTCGGACCTAATATTATTAAACATGAACAGTATGCGACGATGTCCCATCTGGTCGGTTTGGTCCAGAAGGTGATCAAGTGACATTCAGTTTGTCTTCCGCGCCTCAGACAGTCGTAATTTGGTGCGCATCAGGTGATATTTGCATAAGCCGGTCCTTGCTGCCATCTTGGTTTTTTGTTACACATTACACAGGTTAACATTCTTTTGATTTCCGCACACGAAATTATAATTACCGTGTGATAGGATCAACTGCAATTGCTTGCCTAATAAAATATTATTTAGCTTGTAAAGAGTCATATGCAATAACGTAAAAGGTTAATTAAAATTAGTTTGTAATTGGTCATGTTTGCGGATTCATTAATATTATAAACTACGTAGTCAGTCAGTCGTGTTTTGTAACTAAAACTAATTTATGAAAACACGCAGTATTTATTTTATGCAGTGAAGGGTATTTGGTTATGTTGTTGTAAAAAAAAAACAACACATGATGTATGTAGCACATGTCGTAACATCAAGTCATTCAAAAGACATCAACGCGTTAGTCATCAGACTTTTAATAAAAACACTGTACTATTACTACGCTTACAAATAATTGTTTAGTTTGCTTATTACCAGTTATTTTTAGGGTCAACTTTAGGCTATAATTAGATTAACCTTTAGGTTTCAGTGTGACGTAAACATTATAGGCCGCACCTTGAGGCCGCTTTGATAATTAACATCAGACAAAATGACTATATTATTTAAATTATTCCATAAAACTTAATACGATCCATTGATATATATGATTTAATTGAATGTGATGAGAAGGCCGTAACATTTAGTTGATTGGATCCGCGATGTATTACTAGTTCGTTAATTAAAATTGTCAAAGGAAGTAAAAAAAAACTTGATAATTAAGATTTTTTGATAAGGCATTTGAAATATTTAGCGTAGTCTTGTCACGGAATCAATTAATACATTTTTGGTCTTCTATGAATATTTTGTCGGTACAATTAAAACAGCTGTTAATTTTAGATAATGATTGTTATCAAATTGTTTGTGTAAGAATGCTTTCTCATACTTCACCTAGTTTCTTTTAGAAACAGTTTGAATACAATAGTATCTTTCTACCTCTAGCGAAACTTTTCTTAAACATATCCGATTTGGAAGCAACCTCACGACAAAAGAGTTCGCATTTCGTTTCATTGAAAACGCGGATCCATACAAACAAATTCTTGCGAAACCATCAAGCTGCCACAAGGAAACATTTTTGTTATTCAAATTCTTCGAACACAGAAATACCGAAGTCGGCCGAGGAAGGCCGAAGGAGGCCGAAGCATTGGCCCGAGTAGCCAAGCTAGTGAAAGTGAATCGAGGGCGGTGGGGGGAGGTGGGGGAGGGCTGGCATAGAGAGGGGGAGGGGGGCACAAGGTTGCGAACCGGCTGCACCGGCTCTAGACATGCCAAACAACGCATTGAGTAATAAGTAATAAGCATTGCGTTAGCTGCCTTAATGATTTGGTGATGTATGGTGCCATTGTGATGTTGAGACACTCAGGTTTCCTATTGAGATAACGTGGAACAAGGTTAATTGTTTTACATCCAAATTACATGTTATTTCAGCTAGTTGTTCGTATATAATCAGTAATTATGATTGCGTTAAAGATTTAATTACATAAAACATCTTCAAGTTTGTCTGGTTACGTGAGCACATCTTCAGGGTTCATCATCGCAGTGACTGGCATTCTGTCGATTGTGCTCGGCGGAGTATATCATCAGTCGGACGAAGAGTAACCCTTATGGGCCACAGAAACTGTTTATGGGATTTTCTCAGAAAAATTCCGGTCATCATGCCTGTTTGACTAGCATTCGAATTTTATTCTTGAAATTCATATTCATTTATTGCATTTCTTATTAAAAAAAGATTGTACATGAGAATTAAAGCTAGGTAAAGAAATATGGACCCTGAAAGGGCACGGCGGCGTGAGGATAAAATAAAAATTACAAAAAACTATATTGAAACTAAAACCAAGTTAGCACTATTAAAACTTTGCCAGAATCGGTTTCCTTGTGTTAAAAAAATGAGTATGGTCTTGAGTAAGTCACTTAAATAAAGGAAGAAAAATAACATGTATTCACAAGGGTCTTTCGATACTTAGATCTACTGGACTTATATGGATTGATGACTTATTAATATTCAACTAGCAATTTTTGTAATGCATTCACGAACCAAAGCTAGCAAAATTCTGCAAGCAAATACAGCATGTGTATCCTGCCTATCCTAACCTACGGTGCTCAGACTTGGTCTTTGACCAAGGCTCAGAAGTCCAAACTCAAGGTTTGCCAAAGAGCAATGGAGCGTAGCATTTTAAAAATCAAACTCACCGACAAAATTCGCAACACCATAATACGCTCCAAGACAGGTATCGCCGATGTTGGCGATAAGTCTGCGAGGCTCAAATGGGACTGGGCAGGTCACACCTATAGGATGCATCAAGACAGATGGGCCATCATCGCTACACAGTGGGTGCCTGTTGACGGACGTCGCCACCGGGGCAGGCCTAAAAAGCGCTGGCGCGACGATTTGGACTCGTTCCTGACCAATTGGCCGGAGAAGGCACAACACAAAGAAGTCTGGAAAGATATGGGGGAGACCTTTGCCCAGCAGTGGGACAATACGGGTTAGCAAAAAAAAAAAAAAAAAAAAATACAGTACACGTTAATAAAACTCGGTCAGATACTTGACCACTCCAAACTTGGCAGGCGTTCACGTCAATACTCGAATTTGAAAGCATGCGCTTGCCAAATGAACTGGCCAATTTTTGTACACTGCCAATTCATTTTGGACTTAATTATAAAAGGGTTAAAGTGTAAAATTTTATTGGCTTGCGGTTGAGGTGATCGCGCTCAATCAGAACGATCACACAAAATAATCCCATTGAGTAACAAACATTATCGGCGCGCACCAGTTACTGTGCTCGCCTGTGAAATAATATGATTGGCGTTACTTCAAAAGCGAGAATTTATTACGCTCCAGTTATGTGTGTCCGTGTGCATAGAAACGTGCCACGTTGCGTTATTTTTGCCGCAGTTATGAAATATTATAATTTAATATTGAGAAAAATTACAAAAATTGGGCCAGGATTTCATTCTTCGATGGTAGAAGTCAGTCAAGTATAAAACATTCCGCCGAGCCGAGGCTGAGATACGGAGATTATTGAAATATTATGCTATGAAGAAACAAACGCAGTCAGATGTAAAGATGATGGACGATAAGACAGAATTAAAGACGATCTGTGAGAAAAAAATATACAGACAACCAGACACCTCGACAGGCTGCTCAAATTCCCAGAAAGGTGATAATTACACAAACTGAAAAACCAGATAAATCCATGCTATCAACGTCGGTTTATCTTAAATCAACGTAGCCCCGAGCTTCGGCCTGACGTCCAGAGATAAGTGTATTTTTTCAAGCCATTAATCACATTTTTCATTACGGCGAAGTTGAGATGACCTGGCAAAGGTTGAATTTCATCCTATACTTGCAGACTCGAGACTTAAGTCATGTTATTAATAACAAGCTAGTAAAACTACGTGGATTCTAGACTTAAATAGATATATTTTTATAAAATTCGTTGGCAGTGTGGATAGGGGCTTGCGTTAGTGGTCAAAGCTACGTTGGGAGAATACTAATTCATCGGGGGAGCGGTATGCGATGTAACGAACTCGGCGAGGGATTAATCAGATTTATACTTTATTCATATTCATCATAACATTCACGTCCCACTACTACAGCAAATTAGTGTTTTTTGTAATAAACTGTTATGTCTTGAGTTTATACAGTGTAATAGAGCCGAGCATTTTATAAAGTACTCAAATTCCTTTCAGAAAATTTGCCTAATGCACGTAAGCTTTTTGCTCGCTTTACGCTCGAAAACTGTCTTTGTGGCCAGTTTACTTTGGAAACCATTTATGAGCCTATTTCCTCGAGTCAACGCACACCAATTTACTTGTAATTTAAATGAGAAGACAAACTAGTGAAGCGCGGCGTTATTCTTTCATTAGCATATAAATAATTTCACAAACAACAATGAAGAGCAGTATTCTTACACCGTCCGTATTAAAACGGTTAAGATGACGCTTTATTAATGAATAACAATTTTGCATTTACCTTGAAAATTCCAATTTCCCAACCTAACTAAGGCCAGCTACAGTTGTTTGTTACCAAGAAGTTTTGTACTCATCAATGGGCTATTGACGTTTGAAAGTCCAGAAAACTTCCGCGAAATAGCCCACTCGATGTAACCCTTGAAAGTGGGGCAAATCGCTGATAAATCTGGATGAGGTACTCCATAAAAACCATTTATTATAAAAACTTACTAAGTGTATAGACGGCCGCGGCCTTTAGTTTTATAGCCTAAGTATTTTATATTTACTATCCCCCGAGCAATAAAACTGATAGATTATTATTTTATCAGATTACTCCGAAAAAGCGAGGTCGGAGCAAAGCTGGAAAAATTTGAGTTCGCTAATAAATTAAAATTTAACCTCGTATTTTCATCGGAATTTCAACTGATGCTGAATAATATTTTTATTTCATCATTTATTAACTTGCCACGTTTCCAGGATTAATAAAAGAGAAAAATAATTGTCTATAAAACTTGTTTGCTCAATTATGGGGATTCTATGAAAGTCATATTACCAACGAAGGTAATGGTAGGCGATGAATTATTGTTTTCATTTACGGTTTTATCCCATTTTTTTTTTTATTCTATTCGATTCCTTATTCTAAGTTTTAGTTGTTTTAGTAAATTCAATTATATTTTTAATAGATAGGTACGAGTATACCAAAATCATTTTAAAAAACGATAACGATAAAAAACGCAAGAAAATTAGCTCGTTTAAAATTAAAAATCATTGAGAAGTATTGTTTTTATCACCAATAAAGCACAGAGGTCGCTGGCGTTAAATATTTATCACTTTGGGCGTACATTATGTACCAATTTTATTGGAGAATCGTGATTTATTTACGAGTATATACCGTATTAAGTGTCAAATAGACCTTCATAGAGTATAGTACGATATTGCGCCTTGAAACAGTTGATGGTTGACCCAAAGCCCGTGTCCTTTGTGACCGAGTCTTTGGCTTGACATTGTTATGTATTATGTAACGGTTCGATTGAGAAATATGTGCGACTTTGGCTGCTTTAGATAGGTGTATTAATTTTGATGAAGGTGATGTGACTCTGTGACCTTAAGCTCACAATCTCGGCTCTCAGTCTGTGGTTTATGTACGTACCTA
The DNA here is from genome assembly GCA_916701695.1 of Agrochola macilenta. Taxonomy (NCBI): domain Eukaryota; kingdom Metazoa; phylum Arthropoda; class Insecta; order Lepidoptera; family Noctuidae; genus Agrochola; species Agrochola macilenta. The sequence continues at coordinate 15,031,701 of OU753554.1, read as the reverse complement.
TTGACGGTACAAGTTTTATTATATTATATTGTATGGGTTTTCTCTGTATGGATAAATGTGGAGTGAGAAATGATTGCACACATTACATATTTGATTGAAACTTTTGATAATGTCTTACTTTACGCAAGTGTTGAGATCATTTAATATATCAATCGTTATTGTATCGAAACATATTTGGTAATATTTTAACACCGATACCTCTTAAGTAATCAGTCGCTAAACTGTGTTATTTAAATATTTGGAAACTTAACGATTAAAGTTATTGTTAACGTCAATCAATGACAAGTATTATAACAAAGCTCTACATTTTGCAATAATATCGTTAACACTTGAAAGATTTACACAGTTATTGTTGCCACTGACCTCTGTGTTAATGTTAGTTTTTCTATAAATCGTTAGTAAAATGAATGATGTTTTTAGTTAGCCATTAAGGTGTTTGAGTCGAATGTGTTAGGCTAAACATACTTGTATACATCGGTAATGCGTCGCGGGCGGCGTCGGCCGTGAGAATGTGCGGCTAGTGTTGTAACCCATACAATAGCCGACAATAGGGGCAATTTAAGTCCGCCTCAGACACGCTCGGACTCCCCATTTGTATGCGAGAACGCTTTATAACAACGCACATGCAATTAACTTACGTACTACACGTCTCAATATTTTAGTTAATCGACAATTAACTAAAGTGTGAATGAAAATTTCACCGGCCACGGCAGAAATTGCGAAATTTGTAGGTAGAACAGCTTTTAATACCGTTCGTTAAAAGGTCGCGGTGCAATTTAAAATTTTCTTTTACTTTTAAAGGTGGCCAATTACGTACGTTAAATTGCTATAACGAGCGAGTTTCAACAACTTCTTGAATAAGTACTTTTCATTTTAAATAATTAAGTGCCAGCAGGTAAATGTGAAAAGTTTATATTTAAGAAGTTTATTAGACAGAGTAAGATCTTGTGGTAAGAGAGCACCTCGAGTACCTCAACTCATCGAGTTTAGCGGAAGATAAAAAGCTAAAAAAGGTATTATGCGCGAATGCAAATTCGAGAGACCAAACAAAGAGTTTAATTCCTTTGCGACCTTGATAAAGTCTGATGGCTCATCGAAGTATTCCGTGGAAGCAGACAGGTCCGGTTTGTTAATTGCAAATTACTGAACACAGCGCCCACGGAATTTTGAGATGATGTCAAACAATTTAATGAGTACAGTGACGTCAGATGAGAATTCTGTCAGCACCAATTCTCTGGCTGTCACATTCTAGCGTGAAATGGTTCCCGATTTAAATTATAATAGTATAACAATAGCGTTTGTTTTGGGCTTTTTCATCTAGTTTTTAACTGATCAAGTTCATAGCAAATGATTTCTTTTTGATACTTAAATCGATTCGACAAAATATTTGTGTATGTGATGTGGAGTTATCTTGTTTATTTATTTTTTGTAGGTACCTATGTAATTGACATTTGTATACAAGGTCAACTTAAATTACCTGGCAAAACTACAGAAACGTGATGGCCATCAATATCTAATGAAGATAAAACAACAAAAAACTAAACTAATCATAATTTCAAGTAAAACTGATTACGGGGTATACTTGAAAACTATGAGATAAGCAAATCTTTTTGTTTAGTTATATCAATACCCATCACGTCTGAGAAGTTTAGCCAGCTAATTTAAATTGACCCTGTTTATCATCAGAAATTAAGGATCAACCGAATGGAAGTTTCACAGCTGTCAAGGAGACCCGTACGAGCTCCCGGAACGGAGACACACGTGAGGCGCTAGAATATTGTTTCACAGCGATGCGGATTGGTTCGTACGCGACCCGCTCCGGGTAGAACCCGTACAACGTATTGTACTAAGTTACTCCCTCGCGGGCGCTACCCGTACGGGTCTTCAATGTATGGACGGCCCGTACGGGTCTCCCCGACATCGACAGCTGTGAAACCAGCCTTAATAAGATTTATTAACGCTGGTTATTAGAAATGGAATTAAATGCGCATACATATGTGATAAAATATTGTTAACAGCGTTCATTCTAAAAGTTGACAAAGTCGCAAAAAGCTGTCAAATATTTACCTGCTTTGATGAATTTGGCAATATTAGTAAATTTAGTACGGAAATATGAAATATCGCTAGGAACGAGAATATTAACAATGCATTGCAATTATAACACTGAGTTTATTGTTGTAACCGTTTTAGGTGTAAAGAAGGCATTTGGAAAGTTTCCAAATACTATTTTTTCATCTCAAACTAAATATTCGGTGTTACGATATTAATTATTGCATTTCGTATTCACTATGCTATTGCTAAATTCATCAAAACAGCGAAATATTGGACAATATTGGACGTATTTGCGACGTTGCTGTGTTGCCCACTTTCAGAATGCACGCTCACGCGAAGCTGCGAATTAAAAAACAGCGTCATTACTACATATGGTTCTTGTGACATTAAAAACTTCATCTGTGCGGATTGTGTCTGCAATAAGGTCAATTAATTTACATATTCTTCAATGTGACTTTGAATATATTTTTGTTGCTTTGGTAATCAATAATTTAATCGCATGTTTTAACTGTGTCAGATATTGTTTTATCTGAAACTACAATATTTTTATTTAAAAGTTGCTCTGGTAGAATGTTTTTTTCAGTGTTCATTACCAATTAGGTAGGTGCTTACCTAATGTTTATTTATAGAAATACGTACTCGTACCTACGTTAAATAATAAGAAATAATGACGATAAGCATTATTAGATAGATAGATAGAATATTCTTTATTATGCACACCATACAAATTACAGAAATAAATTTAGAAATGTTACATAGGGTGACACAATGGGCGGTCTTATCGCTAAAAGCGATCTTTATCATTATTTTATGATTTAATAAAATATTTTTGCTTAAATGATACCTGACAAACCTATAAATCTGTTATCTCATTCTTATAAGGTAAAATCTGTCTCGTATCTCTATCTTTTCGTGGGATTTACTTGAAAAAAAAAAACAAAATTGCATTTTTGCATTTTTGCATTGACTGTCAGGGAATATCTTGACAATGTGTTCCCCAATGCGTGGATTCGACGTGATGGTTCTATTCCATGGCCACTACGTTCCCCAGATTTAACTCCGTTAGACTTTTATGTCTGGGGACGAGCCAAAGAGCTGGTATACGCCATAAAATGAAGAAGAAAACAAAATATAAACAGAATTCCAAAGTTTTCAATTAAAATGATCTGATTGGCAGCCGCTCTTGTAACACAATAGGTAGGTATGGCATCAATTTCGCAGCCCGCAGCCTCAGAAGTCATCATTTTCTTGTTATCGACATTACCATAACAGATCGGCATTAAATAATTCTAATTCATGAAACACAAAGTAATATTCATGAATATTGAGTTGGTAACGAAATATGAATTTGTTATTTGTATAATTTATTCGGGAATCAAATTATCCCGGGAATATTACTTACTAGCTTTTGCCCGCGACTTCGGCCGCGTAGTGGTCGGAAATTATACCACGGGAATGTGGAACTATTGGAATAAAAGGTAATGATGTCCTATCCCAGGTCATGGTCTATCCGTGTGCCAAATTTCATCCAAATCCGTTCAGCGGTTTAGGCGTAAAAAGGTAACAGACAGACAGACTTACTTTCGCATTTATAATATTAGTACCTATACTTATGGATGGATTATTCATAGTACGGATAATCCTAACTATATCCTGCCAGAGTTGCGGGTTTGTCCGAAAGGGATATCGCGGCCCCGGCACACAGGCAACGGAAGGAACACGGGTGGGTTCTAGTCAGTAAAAGTGAAAATGACACACCCTCCCGCTCCGCTCAGAGCGGGAGAAGTTATTTGATAATTTCAAATCCACAAAAAAAAAAAACCTAGCTTTAGGTATTAATAATATTATAAAGGCGAAAGAGAGTTTGTTTGTTTGTTACGCTTTCACGCTAAAACGGCTGAACGGATTGAAATGAAATTTCATACATGGGTAGACCATGACATGGATTAGGACATAGATACTTTTTATCCCGATATTCCCACGGGATCGAGACTTACGCAGGTGAAACCGCGGGGCGCAGCTAGTTAAGTAATAAGAAAGAAGGCGATACTTAATTATTTTAACCCTGACATAGATAGATTTGAGTTGGCATTTGGCAATGAGTTGATGAGGTATGTCGCTCGTTGAACACTCGTTATCATGGAAATTCTAGAAATTGCACAAAATTGGCCTTCGGGAGACTAAAAAATCAATGACAGCTGCGTAAAAGGAAGAGATCTTATTCAGAGTTATAATTATTTCGTAATTTGTAACCAAATCAAGTAGAACAAGCTAAATTCTAAAGTTCATCAATTTTATGATTTGAAAACTAATCTTAACTTTTCCATTGTAGCTTAAAACAAAGACAATATTGAAATGGTGTATAACGAGAAACACAATTAGAACTTCATTGTATCCATTCGCCTCTTCAAGTTAGACACCTATAATCAGCAAATCCATTAGGTCTGCATTTAAACTTCCCTTGACAAAATTTCAACAAGATAAAATTTTTGGCATTGAGATATATATTCAAAATCTGTGAATTCCTGTAATTAAAATCGTTAAAAATTTTGTCACAATCTCATCACAGCGGCAATCAATGTCAAAAACTTGTCAAAAATTTAGGGAAATAATAACTTTTTTTGACAGATTGAGACAGGTTAATATGCGAACGTTCATAATCTAGGTATACGTGTTAATAATATAATGAGAAATTATTTCTTGTAACTCGATAAAAATTATTATATTTCTGATGACCTATGACGAATTCTTATTAGTCATTATAATTAAAAGAATTCTGATCTCTATAGTACATACTAATTCCATGCAGTATCCTCGCCGATGGAACCAAAAACAAAAATAAAAAGAGTATATTTTGTTTTCCTTTCAACGTTACTCATTTACTTCTTAGATTAGTTTTCTTCATAAAAAGACATTATTCGCGAGTAAACAATTTTGTACCCTTTCATTCAATTCATTCATTATAGAATACAGTACCTAACAGACTCCATTCAAATTTTTTCTTCAGAAAAAAGTTTTCTAATTACATGCTTTGACACGAATTCTCGAATTTCGTCGTCAAACGACTTTCTATTGTTATTTCTCGAGTAATTTTTTGATTACGTGAATTATTAGAGAGATATTAACGCATCACCGTGTATCGGCGCGGCTATGTGTTCGCGAGAAACTGTCCGTCGAGCCGGAACGCGCCGCTTTCACGACACGCCCGGCGTACGCCGCACGTCGTCTATAGGTACTCTATACGTGACGCGCGATGACGTCACTACACGTTTCACTACCTCCGATAATAGGGACCTAGATGTTGAACCACCAGAAGTGACACTAATCACTGTAATCACCTAATGATTACACATTAAGCAAGTGTTCGGCGATACGTCGTGTGGCTTTATTGAATTCATAGTACGGAAATTCATTGCACGTCGAATTTATATGCGTGATGGCCTACTCCATTAATTTGCATGACCGTGAAACTTATCTTGCAACTTGATTTGCAAAAAAATAACTATGCTGACAACAAATAAATCTGTCATAAGCAAATATTGATATTAATTACCAATTGTTTTACTGTAACGCGATTCAATGTAAATACAGGATTACGCAAGTCCATCAAGATTTGAGCTACATCCAATTAATTGTCAAACGCAGATAGTGGTTATATATGTAGCTGGATTAGGTTTGACATTTAGGAAGTTATGAGTTATTTAAGTATTTCAATGTGCCTGACCGTAACTGACATGTGATACGACCCTATGTTTAACTTGGATTCCTTCATCCAATCCATTAGCGTTTCAAGTTTTAGAGCTATTTTTAATATCGTAAGAAACACTAACGTGTCCTATGTTGGTGAAACAGTAATGAAAATATAATACAACGTAGTACAAGAGTATTCGAACTTCATGTCTTTCCTTCGGGACGAAGAAACCTGCGTAAATAACAAGAGATAATATTGCTCTCGAGAACAATTTAACAAAGACGCAGCCATGAATATAGCTAGAAGATAAATAAAATTTATTAAACACAATATTTACAATGTCACTGGTAACTCCCCTGAGAGACGGAAATAGATATTTTCCGGTTCTTAATGCTGGTATCAGCTCGATAAAGCGAGTGCTGCGCTGGAATGTTTTCCGTCCTGTCGCTCTTTATTCGTTCCGTCACCATTACATTTAACCAGTTTCCTTGAAGGTAAGAGAAGCTCAAATAACAACTTATTAATGACCTGACTCAGAACAGACCTACCTGTTTATTTTGCACCAAATACATGGCTCCAGTAATTGGCAATTTTCAATTGACTTGGCTGACTACTCACGTGAACCCTAGTGGTAATCACAAACTGTGTCAAATCGAAACATCCGTCAGGCGGCTTAGTAGCAAAGGGGCTTCATAGCAATATCAAACAAGAACCCTTAAAGCGATGGACTAATGAATCAACGTACCAAAGTAAAGCAAATCAAAACATCAAAGGCGGCGCAATGACAGCTGATATCGGCCATCTTTGTGGTCACGTTCGATCCCGTTCAAATTTCGAAGGCTGTCACGTAAACTTTGTAGTAGCGTGACAGTGCGCCCGCTGTCTGACAATGTTCTAATAAATATTTAACAGTATCGCTGTTGGCGCTCAGTGAACCTATCTTAAAGTTTGCTCGCTACCTGACACCTCGTCTCGGGATCACTGATTGGATACCACTCAATTATGGGGTTTATTGATTGCGAGAGCTTAGGGTTGGGTAGTAGTGAACTTATCATAATTATTTAGTAACAAATATTTTGGTTGAATAGCTCTTGTGCCGTTCGATTGGGTAGGTGTATTCTAACTCAAAAATATATTGTGTTAAATAAATTAAGAAAGATGTTTTACCATTTTAGAGTATAGATAAAGATATAAATAAATAAATAAATAAAATAAACAAAAATGAGAATAAATGGCACATCCAGCAACTCTATTGAATTTAAAATCATGTACGTGCCATAACAATATTTTTATAAAACTGTTAACCCACTTGAGCAATGCGTGCCAAGACTGATAAAGAAAGATAGTTTTCTTTAATGTTCGACAAGATCGCAGTTCCCTAATGGGAATTCGAGATTAGAAAAGTTCATCAAAAGAACAATGTGAAGTAAGTTTTAGTAAGAACAATGAAGTCACGCTTAATTTGTTTGTTTCAGATGTGACAGAGCTACCGGCATGGCGTAGCGAAGACTTCCAATTTCTTCACTGCCAAACATGGCTTTCTCCAAACCTCGGGACACTTCCGATGAACTCTAAAGTGGACATTCTAGTGGTGTGTGTGACAGTATCAATGACTCGGTGAAAATTAATCACAACAATGGGGAGGCGACGTTGGAGATTTGTTACAATCACGGCGTTCTTGCTGCTCGTTATAAAAGACACGCAGTGTCAAGGTAAGAACTAATCGCTTCGGCGAAAACAACTTGCTCTCATGTTCGAGATTGTGTAACAGTGCACGGTAGAGGTGTAGTAGGCAGTCCGTACACACACGTAGCATGATTAAAGTTGTCTCATTCTCTATTCATTGTCAATAATGTTTTATGCAAGCTAATCCCTCAACGAAGTTTGTATTACATATTCACCCTGGGGAGTTCTTCTCAAAACAGACTTTACTGTGCTAATTTATTAATGAAAGAAATTGATTATAAAATCTAGTTCAATTGATGTATTTATAACAACATGAATTAATAATTTATCCTTTGAATTTCCGAGTGACGTAATTTGCGTAAACAAAGACAAAAGCTCCGTGTAGGTGGAGCAAGAAAATGTTATGTATGAAAATAACATTGCTTGGCTCGAGCAGAATAAGGTCATTTGAAAAACACGGTATTTACCTACACAGGAAAGATCTCTAGTCAATACTGGCTTTATAACCCAGATAAACAAGGAGACAATAAAGACAGAACTGGCGTAAAATGACATAAAAATGGTGTGCAAGCTGTGCAGCGTCGCGTGGGTGGACAATGCAAGTGACTGCGCCCACGTGCGCCCAGTCACTGCTCTATTTATTTATTATTCAAGAGCCGAGCCTCGAATAGCAACCGCCTGTGATCGACTTCAAGTTTTAGTGCTCTCAAATAGATTTCTTGCCGTTTATGGCCTGCGAAAATCTAAAATTAGAACCACTTCTTGGTTCAAAAAATCTACTTCCTTCCGGAAGACCATACCTAGACACATCATTTAAGACATCATAAACTAAATAAATACCTACTCAGCCCAGATCAGATTCGATCAGAGGAAAAACTGGAAAATCTTCGTTACTCAATAATACGAGTATACAGGGTGGCAGGGACATCGACGCGACAACTGTTACCATGGATTCAGAATATGACTCTGAACTTTTTTTTTTATAACCAACGAAAAATTTCTATGCAACCGCATTGTTTTTCGTTGGTTATAAAAAAAAACTGCTGTTCCATACAAAAGTGGAATACCTACGCGGTCAAAATGTATGGAACAGCAGATTTCTTCAATCTGTATATTTAACGTCAAAAAGCTAATCGTAATTACAGAGGAGATGTCAGAATGGCGGGGAAAAGATACGGTTAGCTGATGGTTTTGTTAAACATATCGCACCTTAAAAACAAAAAAAGCGAGATTTTTATTTAAGACATAGGTAGTTATGAAATTTTGACGCCTTCTCCGTTATAACGTCCTAAGCCTTAAAAAAAAACCAAGTAATGAAAACTTTCTCGTTTTTCTTCTGATCGAATCTGATCTGGGCTAAGTAGATAGGTAATAATTTAGTACCATACTACTTAATTTATGACGTTTTAAATAAAGTATCTAGGTATGGTTTTGAAGAAAATGTTCAGTAGAGAAAGCAGAATATAAGTAAAAACTTTAGTGACAAAGAAATTGCTGAGGAAAAGCTGAATTTATTCCTCGTTACTTCAACAATTTTCTTTCTAGAGATTTCCATTTCTTGTCTTGACAAATAATTTATTACCATTCCCGCGTTTGAACCTGTGGTGAGCGATTTTAGATATATCGGTAAATTCTATTACAACAAATATGAATAATTTGCAATAACCATAATTCAAAGCTGACATTTAGGATATTTTGATTAACAATACGGAAATTGATTGTAGCCATGTTAAATTAATTAAATGGAATTGTGCATGTCCACAATTTAATATTAATATTGTCATGTTTCTGCATGAAATTAACTCATTCGTTTGCAAAATTAATCGGAACTCCCTCAATGTTAAAATGTAGGTCAATTATTTTAGAGTTTCGGGTAAATTGAAACATAAGGTCTGTGAAACCTTGGTACGAATTGTTCGAGGGTATTGCGTCGGATCTCAAGTCTACCAAATGCACTTAAAAACAGCATTGGTAAGACAAAAGAGGGGGATATCAGGGTAGCAATGGTCCTCGATTTTTGTTTAAACCTCTCAAAATTGCTGTTAAAGCTGAAGATTTGTAGATAAGGCGCGCTCCGGACAGGCGCCGGCCGAAGTTGGACACTTCTGACAGAACCTGATGGCGGACTTACGATTTACGTTTGATTGAATATTAATTAGTTGGTAATCTTAGCGTTAATTTTCCTTTAATTATATTCCTTTAAGGATATTGTGGTTTGATGAAGCACTGATACTTTTAAAACATACTTAAGTAGGCACTCGAAATTACATAAAAATAGCTTCCATTTTACAAGGAAGGCTCATAATAAAATCTATTTTTAAAAGTGTGGGTGGTCTTATTGTCCTAGTTCAGCAGAGTACAAGCTTCTATTTTCGATTCTCCAGTATTATTGGATTTTTCTACTAAACAATTCTGAATTATTGCCGGTTATTGAAATAGTTTCCGATAAATTGCGACAGGCTCTATCATATGAAACCTAATGCTATCATAGGGTTATTACGATAGTACCTACTATACAAATACCAGAATACATATCTCCATTTGAAATCTAGAAATTCTGCGATGTTTTTTTTGCAAAATACTTGATAGATAAGTTCGAAACTTGAGGCGAATGTTAATAAAATTGAAAAACAAGATACAGTAGGTACACATTTCTTTTAAAAACTTTCTTAAACGAGTTTTCTTACAGCATTCTTTCTTCTTCTTTTCGTGTGGTTAGTGACTAACCTGGTGTCAGAGTTTTAAAGCTGCCCACATGCCTCTGACTTTGCTTCACATGCCGTCGAGAAATATCTCTCAGGCATGCCGGTTTCCTCACGATCTTTTCCTTCACTGTTTTTGAAGCAAGTGATAATTATACAACACGCACTTGAATCCGAAAAGTCAGAGTTGCGTGCCTTGGGTTCGTACTCGAGACCTATGACTTGGAAGTCCGACGGTCACACCACTAGGCTATCACTGCCTATCCTACAGCATTAAGCATCAGTGTTCGAGATTGAGGATTTTTTTTTAAATAATTTAAGTTCATCATTCATGATCATTGATTTGTCAAACTTCGCAACACACATTACGCAATCGATCATCAATCACACCAAACCATCAAATCAAATCAACGATGTGAAGTGAGTAAGTAATAAATTATATGTATAATTACAAATCCTCTAATATTTACAAAATATAACAACTGAATCTTTAATTTTATTTGAAATAATGATCAGTTAATATAATAAACGATAGATATAATTTTAAAATAAAATAAAATAATAAAATAAAAAATAAAATAAATTTTTTTTATTGCATATAAAACATTGTATTTAAAATCGTTTGATATACCACTCAAAACACATAAAACCTATTTAGTCTAATATTATAAAAACGCCTAGTTAAAAACACAAAGCAAAATTGCATTTATACACAACATAACATCATACCTGTAATCCCCAGAGTGTAAGGCAGAGGTGTACCTGTGGTACACCCACATTTCGCCAGTTATATTTTAAGTCCCATGTAATAGGGGGCGATCCTATTGCCATCAACCGGGCACAAATCCTGACTCCGGGCTGCTACTGAGAAATTCCTGATGGAAAAACCCAATAACACTTTTCCCGACTCGGGAATCGAACCCAGGACCTCATGCTCAGCAGTAGCACTTGCGACCACTAGACCAACTTGGCAGTCATATATAGACATTATAGCTTAGTCTTATTATTGATAAGTTGTAGCCTGTAGGTAGCTTAACAAATATCATTGTTAGTTGTCACTTTGTGTGAATAATCTTGCTCAGTTAAATATTAATTTATTTATTTAAAAAAGGATTCTTACAAATGTGAGACATACAAAAGTTCAAAGGGTGCAGTAAAATTGTTTATGAATGGATACAGCTATAATAAAAACAGACAAATAAATAATAAGTTCTGTTCTAACCTAACCCAAATGATTCATCAACAATAGAGGGGATGTGGCGCTCGGCGGCCTCTCCCCACGCTCGCTTCGCTCGCTCGCCTTCGCGCGTTAGTGGTCACTGTTCTAACCTAACCCGCCTTAGCCTTCTAACCTTACCTATCCGTTAACTACAATGATGTTATCAATATATATTTTAAACGATAGACCCATAGATATAAGAAATATATTTCTATGGATAGACCTAATGATTTTCGATTAAATAAATGTTATATCCAATAACGTTATACGAAATATGTTTTAGAGTATATAAATGTTATTTGTAAAGAAATTATATCAACTGTTGGTATATCTCACTTTTATTACATCTTGTGAACGTTATTGAAATGAAAATATACCAAATAACTTTATATGAGACACACCCATGTAAAGTGCGTCTGAACTGACGATGTCCCTGCCTTATCACCTCAAAAGCTTTGCAATTACTCTTTGTGTAGAACAGGAGAATAAAAAAACGTACCGAAATAAACAGAGAGCGTTGTAAAACATAACTCTTGTTACTGCTAATAACAATTTACAATAAAACATGATGAAGTCGACAATACAAAAATGCGAGAGAGACAATGAAATGAATTTCCTAGTTCATTTGAAGTTACGGCTATAACGTAAATTAAATACCCTGAGAGAACAACGTACCTTTGTTAAATGTACCATAAAACATGAACGGGGCTTTTATAACTACCTACTTTGTTGTAGTACGTTCAAATGTTATATAACGCTATATTGCGAAAACCAGATCTTTTGGAGATTTCGATTTAAGTACAAAACGTGTCCGTTATCTACGTTCTAGAGAACAAGTAATTTATCGACATAATAGTATTGCCGATGCCACCCTAGAAGGACATATAGGACATACCATATTAGCGATGTTCTTCAGAAAGATCAGGACGGTAGTATTCGCAACCGGCATGCGTGGAAACAGAGTATGTTAAGGATCGTAGCAGGTGGCGTCATGTAGTTCCTGCCCACCCCCATGGAAAAAAGGCATGAGTTCATGTATCTACTACACGTATTGTAAATAATTAATTGATGAATCTCTTTTGGAGCAAAGATGTCGCATGTACCTACAATCTGTCATTTTCTGAGCTTTTTTCGCAACGTCTTCTGAAATCTGAACATAAAATGTCTGTGGTGACATCTACATCTACGTCAAATACCTGACGTCACACAAATCCTGCATCGCGCAATTAGAGTTTACCGCGCGAAAGACATTTAAAAGACTATCCGACATCAATCGTTGGGCAGTTGTCCGCTAGACACGACACCCGTCTGGAGGATCCGCCCTTTTCAATAGAGGATGAGTGAACTTTACACCCTGTTCCTCATACCTCTAAATGTCTACCAATCTAAAACAATTCCAACCCTCAATGTGCGTAGGATGGTCCCCAATTAAATTCAACATTTCGGTTCCACTTTTTAATTCCCTAATGGGAAAGTTACTCTGTCTCGTCTGTGTTATACTTGAATCAATAAGTAATTGGCATTTCTAAAGGCAATTTATGTGACACCGGTGTATAAAACTATGATCGTGTGGGCTTCGAACATCTCTTATTCAAAGGTTTGCAGCGGTGCGTACGTGAGGGCCCTACTTAATTAGGGATCAAGTGGCTCAATGTGGAGCCCCCTCATATACTACACCGACTATGTGGATCAAAATATTTTGCGTATGTTGCTCATATATCTAAAATTCCCACGCGTACAGAATATTAATTTGACGCTATTTACTCATGATACCGTTTCTATTGATGTCTGTCTGTCTATATGTACTAACCTGTATAAAATATCAAAGCTTGTGTAAATATCATCTTATTAACAAGGATCGATACTCGGTATAGCGTTTTGATATATATTTTCCCCGTTCTGTGTACCTGTCCAAGCTAATTTCACTCGATTGAACCTATATCAAATTTTTGACAAGCTTATTACTTGTGCTTTGCACTCTGTTACCTGTCATATTGTAAATGGGGTTGGAAAATATCAAACGAAAATATGTGCGGGCAAAGTCAGAGTCGGCCGCTAGTGTGAATATAATGAAACAGTAATTTGGGAAAACTTTGCAAAAGTTTGTTTCGTCTCGCATTAATTCTAAATTGTATTTTGATTTATTCTTTGTTACCGACGTTCTGAAGTATGGAAACTTTAACAATTTTATGTTGCTTTATAGAGGCGCGCAAAATGGAGCTTTCAGTTTCTTTTCACGTACTTTATGAAGAAATTAAACAAAAACTTACCTTTAATTTTCTTCGACGTTTTTCTCATTTTCTTGCAATTGACGAAGTTGGTTGATTGATAGTGAAAAAAGTTCGCTCTGTTGAAAAAAATTCAAATCAGCTCAATATTTACTAACATTGGAACGAACAAACAAACTCATAAACTTTCACTGGTTATATCTACTTTCCTGTACTACCTAAGTAGTTGAAGTTAAAGTTTATTGAATAGACTTCTAAGCATTGTTCTGTCTAGACTTACAATAATACCTTTTTGATCAATACCTATAGAAGTTATTAGCAATATCTGAAATTGCTACACTATATCGTGTAGAATTATTTTTCTAAAAGTAAAATTACAAGGGAGACCTAAAAGGAATTTGACTTATATCCCGCAGCGTTATAAATATTCTTAGAATCCTACCTTTTTGTTTCCCATTCCAAGTAATCGGACCAACTGCACTTAACTTTTCCTCGTTGGTACCTACACCAAAGAATTTCCTCAAGATATTAAAAACATCCTTTCACATAAAAGAAACCAAACGGAAAATAGAAAAGCTAAGCGCTCGCGTTAAATGTCGCTAATTATTAGACTGTACCCTCCCATCAGGAGTTCTTGCTAATGATAGTTACTTTTCCTTTTTGAAGATTCCGCAGATGAACGGCCCCGAGCAATTAAACCTTTCCGTATAAGATACTCCTTTCCCCTTCATTAGGGAACCATTAAACCGGCGGTAATTCGAACGGGTAAGTTACATTAATATTACAAAACGGTAAAACTACGCAACGGCTGCAAAGCAGGTGTCCCTTCTAAATATTCCACTAAGTTTTCGCCTCCAACTCGCTTACGGGGAACTTTTCTAACCTATAAAACTTGATGCGCTTCCTTTTTGTTTGTTACTTACATTATCTTTAATACAATGAGGATAGGAGACTTTTTAACAAGGTATCGTCATAAAAAGGTGTTTTGAGCAAAATTTTGGGTAGAGAGAGGTATTATGTTTAAGATCTTATCTTGAATAAAAATGGTTTTAGGCCGCTTCTGGACAGACGAAAGAGACATGTTAGGAATAGTAATGTTTGTATTAGACACGTACAGAGAGTATTCACACGTTGCTTATTCTTATTCATTTAGAATACAATGAAAATAATTACAAGATTTCCATTAAACTTAGCGGTTCAAGAAACTGAGATCTCATGCAGAATTTTTATGGTATTAAAGTAGGACAATGTACAGTCAGCCGCTAAGTTTTATATAAAAACGCGATATGCATACGGTCTATTTATACGGTCTATTTGCAAGTACTAATAACGGTCCGTAGTGCTCTGCGCAGATTGCTCTGTTTGCATACAAATAGCCTCGTCTGGACCGCATAGCGAATATCTGTTAGTGTGAAGGATTCATAATTTGATCCAGCCTTGGAATAATACATGTTGATCTAAATTATTTTCACGACGAGGTCGGCTTTGTCATTAATCTAATAGAGCCACAGGTATTTACTATGTGGAATTGTGCAAAATTTTCTTGTCAATGTTCATTTCACGATAGCTTTGCTTATTATTTGGATAAGATTATTAGCTTCAGAGCAATCACTTCTCAATACAAGTTTTTTAGTCTACTCTGGGTCTCTTACATTCAATCTGCCTAACCTTTTCCCAACTATGTTGGGGTCGGCTTCCAGTTTAACCGGATGCAGCTGAATTCCATAATGTTACATAAAGCGTCTGCCTATCTGACCTCCACAACCCAGTAACTGGGTAATACGATACCCCTTGGTAAGCTAAGGGGTATCGTATTACCCAGTTACTGGTGGTCAGACTTCTGACTATTCTGGGTCATATAGAAAAAAATAAAAAACTCACCTGAATTAGGCGGAATTTAAACCAGATCCTTTAGAACCATTTATTTAGATAGATTAACCAGTGTCCTCTAAAGAGTTTTAATAGCAAGGAATAAGCTTCAGAGACAGCAAATTGGTTAAATTTTCCCATAATGAACCTCTAAAAGGGATAAATGGGTTTACAGCAAAATTTTAC
The DNA here is from genome assembly GCA_916701695.1 of Agrochola macilenta. Lineage (NCBI taxonomy): Eukaryota > Metazoa > Arthropoda > Insecta > Lepidoptera > Noctuidae > Agrochola > Agrochola macilenta. Next base: position 15,016,068 of record OU753554.1, on the reverse strand, counting down.
AAATTGCTGGAAGATTTAGTTGGAAGACTTCTAATGTTAAATGATATTAGACTATGGCGCTAGTGATAAAGTTGTGATCGCGTAGCGCAGGCAGTGTGCTCCAGGGATTACACTTCGTCAGACTATGATCCAGTTCCTAAGCCCCCGGGCACCCGAGTACTGAGGAGAGACTAATCCAGTTTCCACGTTACGACTTCATTGGTAGCGCACTTTTTGAAACTAATGTTAGGGATAATCGTCTACAACGTTGGGGATTCGGTACTAATATTATGATTATAAACTGAAAATTAAGTTGTTGTGCAGACCTACAGACTCACTTAAGTAAACATGAACCTATATAAAATGTTAGGGTCGTTGCGTGAATTTTATACTCGAGTCCAGTAATACTTATATTCTCACTTAACTTAAACGATAAGATTGTCTCAGGTAAAATAAAAAGAAAACAAAACATACACTACCTGTTTTTATTTTAGCTCGTGAAAAAATTCCATGCAAACATTTTACGGTGGAAATAAAAAGTGAAATGTTTACCTTTAAGCGAGCTACACATCGGGCCAGCGGAATTACAAAGAGCTTTTAAGCCCTTTCCGCACACGTCACGTGCAGGCCGGGCCTTAGCCGACGCGTGTGCCTGCCTAATTACCTGCGATTTACGGCGTGTGCCCCTCCCCTAATATTAATTACAACTTATTGTTCTAATGGATGTTGTTTTTTAGGCCCAAGAGACCTTCTAATGAAAGTTCAAAATGTTCGCAAAAAGCCTGGACAAATTTTTTGGTCGCATGTAATTCCATTTAGCGCCATTGTTTTGTCGAGTTAATAGATCTTTCTAATACCTCTGGGTTTGTGGATAAAGTGGGTAATATTTCATGTCAAGCCAGCCATTTCTACGTATTCTGACTCAGTTTTCAGTTAAAATGTTTAAAACCGAGTTTCAAAGTTTTCAAACGTAAAATGATGACCCAATTTTGCGGCACCCACTAACTAAAAGATCCTCAACAAACATAGATTTTGAGCTAGAGGATAAGTGAGATTAGTGGGACCATAACATAACACATTCAGTCCCAAAGGCCTCGTAAATCCTGACCATTTTCATACACACGAGTTAATTTTTCGTGTGTGTCTCTGCCAAACATTTTTGCTTTACATAACGTACATAGGTGTATCTCCGTTAATGAAGAGTTAGCTAATACTGTCGACCTATCTAAATATAGACCTCCGCTGATCCTCATTTTGATCCTAGATAAGTTTATGTAAATAAATAATGTTGTTTTGATACGATGGCCTCATTAGCAAGAGTTGTCAACAAAATTAGAAACATATTCTATTTTCTTACTGAGGTTCTTACAAATAAACGCTATATTTAAAAGACATTCAAGGGTAATCTCGAATGTAGTAATTTGTTTTTTTTTTTCCACTTAGGTATAAAGTCATTATACCTAATACCTTAATAAATTTTAAATCTCAGGCTAAAATAGGGTATTTAATTTTAAAATAGAGAGTGTACATACCCTAGTCGTGATGTTAGCATTAAGTAAACATTGCGACTGAAGCGTGGGCGAGTCGACATTTTACCTAAGACCATAATTCCCTCATATTAATCAAACTTATACACCTCCCTCACGTTCCTTTGTTACCTAATACACATAGGTATCAATCACTCGATCAAAATTTGAGCGTACCTAACTAGCATGAATAACCGCTATGAGTGAGTACCTGCGGAGGGCGAGGTTGCCATGACGACGCGTGTACTTGGCATGTGTTTGTTTTAGAGAAAGCCCTTTCATTCCACCGTGAGCCAGCAAGTTTGAAACAACGCCAGCGTTGGCAATTAGAATATAGCCCATTTTGAAAACATTTTAAAATAAATGAATTTTAAATAAAAGTTGAGTGAATGCTAAAACGGTGCCCGGGATATCATATTATTGAACCTGCGGAGTAGATTATCACAACAACAGCCTATGTGCAACACAAACATTATATCTAGCAATACTTACGTATTCTAAATAGAGTCGATACGAAAAATAAATCAGAAAATCATATAGCCATACGCCTCTAAACGATTTTATCTGATCAAATTCAGAAAACACAAAGTAATTTATTTCCTCCAACCCCTCACACGCAGCCCCAATAAGCGATTCGTTTAATTCCGTATTCATAAAGGAAAGTTTAGAAGGGACCTCACACGCCTCCTCCTTCTTCTTAGGTAGGTATTGCAACTCAGCTCTCATAATCAACCGTGGCGTATAAGTATAAACATTGACATGAACGATAAAACCACGAAACTCGGCCAGTCTCAGGGGAAATTCCAGGTTCTTGCGACCTTAGACTTAATCAGAAAATATATTGAAGGTACTATGAATGTTACAGTATTTCTTTCATCAGGTGAACCTTGCCTGTCGATTGTGTGCCTTTTTGAGCAAGGGCTGATGTTTGAAAAGGATGAAATTATGTTGAAATTGGCTGAGAGATCGAGCTCCAGATAAGTTTATGATTTATGTACGCTCTTTTCACTTTTGAGACTTGTTTAAGTTATTTTTCTACCCGTCAACGACAGACCTTCGCTTTTTAACCGACTTCCAAAAAGGAGGAGGTTATATGTTCGACGCGTACGTATGTTTTTTTTTTTCCTTTTTTTTATGTATGTCCATCGATTTCTCCGTCAATTGTGAACCGATTTTGAAAATTCTTTTTTTGTTTGAAAGGGTATGCTTCCGGATTGGTCCCATATAAATTTTATTAACTTTGCTGGGATAGTTTTTGAGTAAGCTTCAATAATACGTATTTTTCCCACTTAGGGTATGTGGATGATATGATGATAACTTCCTGTGACTGTTATTTACATAGCAGGTACTGGTATTCGACTTTGTGTGGGGTAAGTACCACAACTATAAAGTGAAAAATAAAAACTTTTTACAAAAAAATCCAACCGACTTCCGAAAAAAACACTACAAAGTGAAAAATAACTTTAATTTCGGAAGTCGGTGGCAAAAAACGAAAATTCAAAACCAAAGACAGCGACTTCCGAAATTAAAGTTATTCTTCACTTTGTAGTGTTTTTTTCGGAAGTCGGTTGGTTTTATTTGCAAAAAGTTTTTATTTACTTTGAGAAAAGAGTGTATATGAATATATTGACAATCCAATATTTCCTTCACTTAGACCAAACTTGTTTCACATCCATATAAGAAAGAAAATAAAGAGTTCTGACAGCCATATAAAAGAAAAGCAAGAATACAATACATCAAAATTTATTGTAATCCATCAGTTCGCTGGAGTGTATTTAGGGTTGGTAATTTGTTCTGATAAAAATACGGAAATTTTCCGGGATCCGCGAGGTCAGGCTGCAATCAGTTATTATAATCCACCCCATTGCCAAATCTTCGTATAAAAGGAATGCAGTAATAACACTCCGTTGACTTGAAAGCATAATACATTTCATCTCACAATAGGAATTCTTTTTTGCGGAATAATGAATTCTAATCTTTATAAAGCAACGGCAAATGAAGGTGCCTTTATGTAGGTTCGTCGTAGGTAACTACAAAAACAGTCCTATGTTTAAGATTCAAATGCTCTTCGTAATTTCAAATGCGAATAAAACCGGTCGCCAATTTACATCGAACATGAAAATGCTCTTTTATCCATATTTACTTTACTTTCAATGGCACTCCTGACTCCCATAATATTACATTTAAAAACGCTGAGCTTAGAGGCGTACCCTAAAGTGTAATCGAAGCATAAATCTCTTTAATTTGCTTTGAATTTTCCTCCAGTTTGATATTAAAGACGGATCTTTAAAATTTTCAGACAAATTGTGGGGACATTATGCTGATTTTAGACGTTTCTTAATCAATTTGAGTTACGCATTTCACGGTTACGATATAAGCAAGTAGAGCAATTACTTAACATAATAATAATATTAAAAAAAATAATTAGCTTACCTTGAACTTCTCTCAGCACAAAATATGCGGACATTAAAATATTTCTATATAATGTCGAGATAATTTTAGTAAAATAACCAAAACCATTTTTGGAAGGAAAATCAAGGGACCTTTTCATATAAGTCATTGTTCCTAAAGTACCCTAAAATAGGTACACGTGGGTGGATTACTGTAAGTGGGTAAGAACCATTACGTAAGCAGGCCTGAAAGTTTTCACGGTCGTAGAGGCTTTGTAGTTTATGAGTTATTCGGCTGATCGATTCCCTATTAAGCCAACGATATTCCCACTTGAGACCTGATGAGCCCCGCCGCCATTCTTAATTAGGGATATGATCCACAAGAAAGTAATTTCCTCAAGATTATATTTCGGAACGATAAACAGGCCGAAACCAAGAACGTGATAAACTACAAGAGTCATAAAATGTGATTAGACTCTGCGGTCTGCTCGGAGATATGATTCTTTGCCGCACGCATATCGATGTACGAGTAGGTACCTAAATAATAATGAAGATTAAAGAACTTTTTAAGATAAAACTGAAAGAGTTTTCTGGGGCAGAAAATCTTACACCCTTTTTTGCGTAATTCAGTGTTTCAAAGTTTCATTTCTTTGTTTCAAATAATTTTGAAATGAAATGAAATAATTAGAAACGTCATCTTCTTCTTTTCGTGTGGTTAGTGACTAACCTGGTGTGAGAGTTTTAAAGCCGCCCATGGGACTTGGCTTCACATGCCGTCGAGAAATATCTCTCAGGCATGCTGGTTTCCTCACGATGTCTTCCTTCACCGTTTTTGAAGCAAGTGATAATTATATAATACGCACATGAATCCGAAAAGTCAGATGAGTCCGTGACTTGGGTCCGAACTCGAGACCTATGACTTGGCAGTCCGACGGGCACACACTAGGCTATAAGAAGAAGATTAGACACGTCACCTACCTTTTTATAACTGACGTAACTGGTTTTTATTAATTATATTACCTGCATGTTTATTTTTATAACTTTTGAAGCAAAGAGTTTTTGTCCGTTAAGCTCATCTAGGGTTAATAAAAACAAAACACCTAAGTTAAACTCAATTTACTTTTTAAATATTTCTAGAACAGATTATTCACGAAATACTGATGAACCGAAGGCAGAGGCCCATCAGGAGGTTAGTGACTAACCTGGTGTCAGTTTTTATGCCACCGACACTTATACAAACGACATGAAAAAGTAAGAAAGATATATATACGTATATTTTTTATTTTTGACGAAAAAAAATTCATGTAAAAAAGTGTTAACTTGGGGTACCTAATAAAGAAGCATTAGGAACCTAAGGTCTACTAAAACTGCATTATATATTTGAAGGTCAGAATAAAATGGCAGGAAAGTCTTGAAATATGCGCGTCATACATATTCGCGTAACAAAGAGAAGGTAAATTTATTCTACGATAGAGAATGTCCATTTATCACTATATTAATCGTTCCGTAGTCTCGCACGTAGTGGCTATAAATCCCGGTGGTTATTGTAGGCACCTTCGTCCTTATTATGCTTTAATGTAAACTATGTTAACCATAATAACCGTCCTATATTAAAGTGGTACAGTCTATTGATATAGAGCAGTGGTGGCCGTGTAGCGTGTAATAACAGCCCCGACTTACGAGTTGTACGTCGTGGCTTAAAAACCCAGTCATGCGAGTTACTTTGTGTAATTTATTTCATCACCGGTACTCCCAAAGCGGTGAAGGAAAACATCGTGAGGAAACCGGCATGTCCTAGAACCAAAAATTCGAAGACATGTGACATCTACTGACCTGTACTGGGCGCTCGTGGCCCACTTCAAACTCAAACTCAACTCAAAGCATTTATTTCAAATAAACCAATTACAGGCACTTTTGAATTGTCAAGGGATCGGTCAGTCAGAAAGATGAAGCTAGTTGCCCATTCCAAAGCGTAGTAGGTTCCTATGGAGAAGAACGGGCAAGAAACTCCACGGACACTCTTTTAAATCAAAGTATTCTTACAAAGTAATGGTTACATCATTCATGTTTAAATTATACATGTGAGAACAATGTAGAAAGACGTGCACATTAAAAGCGTCCGTAATGAAAAGATAAAACCAATTAAAAAATTAAAATAAGCCATGGCAGCTAAGAGATGACCACTCCCTACTGACGGCGCCCGCTCACGAAAAAAAAAACTTCCTGTCAAAAGAGAGGAGGCTTTTGCTCCAATAGTGGAAAAAGTATAGGCTAATTATGGATAGTCTATTGGTGAACATTGACATCCTAATTATGGATAGTCTATTGGTGGACATTGGCATCCTAATTATGGATAGACTATTGGTGAACATTGGCATCCTAATTATGGATAGTCTATTGGTGAACATTGGCATCCTAATTATGGATAGTCTATTGGTGAACATTGGCATCCTAATTATGGATAGTCTATTGGTGAACATTGGCATCCTAATAACTGTGACCGCTACAATGATCAGCCGCAAAGCTACGGACACGAAGTCAGTGGCAGCGGCGGCGGCGGCGGGGAGAGCGGCGCGTTTCAATGCATAGATTTATATGGAACTGGGGGCCTACTCGGGATAAGCGAAATCCGTAGTTTCGGCCGTCGTTACGGGCGCTTCGTTCTCCGTCTCACTTACAGACTGACCGTAAGTGACAGCCGAAACTACGGATACCGCTTAGGGAGTAGCCTCGAAGGCAGCGACGCGGGGAGGAAGCGGTTCCATATAAAACCGCGCTGGCACCGCCGCCGCCCCGCGCCCGCTGACTTTGTGTCTGTAGCCTTAAGCTTTGGTTCCCTAAGAAAGCGGTGAACGGTCACACAATAACGGTTGCGATATAAAGCGTTTTTTGATACATAACACAATATCACGCCAGTAATCCACGGAGGGTTAGGCAGAGGTGTACCTATACCTAGTATATCCACATTTCACCAGTTATCTTTAAGTCCCATGTAATAGGGGGCGAGCCTATGGCCAGCAACCGGGCACGAATCCAGACTCCAGGGTCCTAATGAGAAATTCCTTATGGAAAACCTAATAACACTTTGCCTGACCTGGGAATCGAACCCAGGACCTCGTGCTCAGCAGTAGCGCTTCCGACCATTAGACCAACAAGAACCACCACCTAAATACTGGTGAAAATTACAGATTTTCATGACGGCCGTGTTATAATATGACGGAACCACTTTCCTAGGAAACCCTGGCTTAAGAGCGTTTATACTGAAAGTGGTCAACGAAGCAAATAGCTGTCAAATACGCTGTTTTGTTTAAATTGGCAATATTACTATAGGGAAATAAGAAATATCGCTAACTAATGAACTAGAATATTAACAATGAATTGCAATTATAACACTGAATTTGATGTTGTAACCGTTTTAGGTGTAAAGTTTCATTTGAAAACATTACAACGTTACATTTAAAACTAAATATTCGGTGTAACGATATTAATTATCGCATTTCATAATCAATATTTTAGTTCACTAGTTAGCCATTGTTCCTATTTCCATACAGTAATATTGCCAGATTAATAAAAACAGCGAAATATTTGACAGCTATCGTTGTCCACTTTCAGTATAAAAGTTTGTCAAAATCACTATACTTGGCAGATCAATTAATCATTGCAATTAGCTGTTATAAACAGTTTCCGACGAGTACGACGCTATACATCGTGTCCTACCGTGTCGTGGCGCTACAGGCTATATCCTCTCGTTATATTCCAGACGCTTTCTGCGAATCCCAGAACCTATTATAGGTCGTACCGACCGGGTCTTATCGACCCATTGTAGGTTATTATTCGTAGAAGGCGTCTACTATTTAACAATAGCCTTTAAGAAATAGGTCACCTATTTGTTTGAGGGTTTTGTTAAATAGTCAAATCAAGTTTTCACACAACAAAATTGATACTCAACGAACTTCTCTCACGAACTAGTAGATATAAATACATACGTAACATAACATCACGGCTTGGTTCCCTGAACAGTTGGGCAGAGATGTACCCTATAGTACTCGTACACCCACATTTCACCAATTATCTTTAAGTTCCATGTAATATATACTGGCAATGCTGCCAGCCTTTTGGGCACTTTTCCCGCTGACAGTGATGCGGACGAATTTTTTGATGCCCAATGAGCTCTTCCATTTTTTTTTTTTTTTTTTTTCTTTACATTCTTGTACATAATATATATAATTTAATATATTAATTTTATTATATTTATAATTTAATTTAAGTTGTAAAATAAATTAAATGATAGCAGAAGAAGGAAAAAAAAATATATATATATATATATATATGTATATACTTAAACCCTAAATATTTTGAACGAATGTATGGACTAACGATGTATCAAACCCAGAAGCAGCCTCGCTGTTTGCATTAACTGATACAAGAATACCCTTCACTCACAAAATTGTATACAAAACAAACTCCGAAGCCATTACGATATTGTTTTTCCCCAGTTCCCCACAAGTGAGGAGTTGTTTTGTACACTAACTTGGTTTATGGGCAAATAATAGGATTACTTTTCACTCACTTTTATTAATCATGTTATTTATTATCTTCCCCTGTGGTCTGTGATGTATCATTCAATAACTTTCATAAGGACTAACAAACAGTTTTATGACTATGTTAAGATGAACTTTGTTAATTAATTTGGAATTAGCCAATCAATAGCCTAGCCTTTTGCCAACTATATTGGGGTCGGCTTCCAGTCTAACCGGATGCAGCTGAATACCAGTATTTAACATAAAGCAAGCTCCACTACCCAGTAACTGGGTAATACAATATCCCTTGGTACGACTGGTTGTCAGACTTTCGGGCTTCTGACGACCCGTAACGACTGTCAAAGATCCACGAATGACAGCCGGGACCAACGGCTTAACGTGTTTTTCGATTTGGAATTAGCCTTGAAGGGAGTAATTAGTTTGTATTTTTTTTTTCTCAAATGGCTACAGAAGAGGCTTAATTTCTTTGACTTCGCATTCAATAACCACTAAAGAAAAAAACACAAAAAAAATCTAAGAATTAATAATTATAATAATAATTAATTAGTATTCTGTAATTGATGAAAAGCTCTATATTCTGCGAACACAACATAATGCATGCAAACCAGAACAGAGTGGCTTTTAACAAAACGTAGTTAATTTCCATAAAATTGAGCAGTACATCAAAGTCATGTACAGTTGACACCATTACGTACACATGTAACGTTCACGAATCGCGTAACGTGTGAAATATTCCGATATTACGTCACAACTAACTCGTTGATTTAAATAATTGCACGTATTCTGCAATTAATTTTATAAGTTAGTTAATGCTTTAGATTCCTACATATCCAATTTTTTATTTTATTATAGTCTTTTGGGATTACCTTGGGTTATCGTATAACTGAAGAATTATCTTTAGGGTCATTTGCCACAAAGTATTACAATAAGGGGACAATAAAAATAGAATTTTAAAATGCAAACTTGAAAGTCGGAATCCTAATAGCAGAAAATAAAAACTTTTTACAAAAAAAGAACAACCGACTTCCGAAAAAAAACACTACAAAGAGAAAAATAACTTTAATTTCGGAAGTCGGTGTCTTTGGTTTTGAATTTTCGTTTTTTGACACCGACTTCCGAAATTAAAGTAATTTTTCTCTTTGTAGTGTTTTTTTTCGGAAATCGGTTGTTTTTTTTTTGTAAAAAGTTTTTATTTTTCACTTTTTAGTTGTGGTGCCTACCCCACACAAATTCGATTATCAATACCTGATATTTAAATAACAGTCACAGGAAGTTATAATCATATCATCTACATAAACTAAGTGGGAAAAAATACGTATTATTGAAGCTTACTCAAAAACTATCCCAGCAAAGTTAATAAAATTGATATGGGACCAATCTGGGAGCATACCCTTTCAAACAAAATAAGAATTTTCAAAATCAGTCCACAATTCACGGAGAAATCGACGGACATACATAAAAAAAAACATACAAACGCGTCGAACCTCCTCCTTTTTGGAAGTCGGTTAAAAAGTAAACGTTCATAAAAACGAGTTTTGTCCAACCGGTGCTAACTTTAATCATGCCAATAAAATCTTTAGTTTTATCAGGTGTTCGTGCTATCTAAATATATGCTGCATTTAAAATGTCCAACAAAGCAATATAATATATTATTTCAGACATTTGCATTCTCTCGACCACCACTCTTCGCGTCTGCATTCTGCGAAAATACCCGATACATTCCTCACATTGTTTACGATGCAAAATTTTACATCGCACGGTGTCAGGCCAATAATTTCATATTCTTTCTACTTCGTAAAACATATACTAGTGTTCTTACTTATAAGCAGCAAGTTTAATCATTGTAACATTAAAGGCCAATTTATACCATCGAAACTGAACCGCGTTCAAGAGCTGTCAGTGTCAATATTCCATAACAATTTTGACACCGACAGCTCTTGAACGCGGTTTAGAAGTGCTGATCGCGTTCAGTTTCACAGGTGAAATCCGCACTTAATATGATCGATCCATATATACATAAATGAATTTTAATATTTTTCCTTGTTTCAGATGCTAACTATTACTTATCACCGGTAGAAAAAAGTTTTGCTCAAGTTCAACCGCCTTTATTTCCGAACACTCGACCATCTTCATTTTTCGAACATGGGGACAACTACAGAGTTGCGCCAACTGTGCAGCAGCCGCTCTACAACGAGGGTCAAGCCCGATTTCCTAGCCCTAACTACAACCAAAATCCGACACCTTTTCAATTACCGACGGGCAGGAGTCAAGCCGGAGCGCAGTATTATGTAAACCAACCCGAATTTAGCGCGCAACGACCAAGGTTCAGGCCAGCTTTACCGTACAATTTTCAATTCGTACACCCAGCCTCAACTAAAAGGCCCGACGTGCCACAAATACACTCTGTAGCGTATCAAAATGATCCGTCAAAACCTGAAACATTTTTAGGTCAGATTACTTTAAATAATCCTGATATTGACTACCTACAAAATAACAGATTTAAGAACATGCCATTTGACGGTAATAGCTTAAAAAGCAACGGTGCAAGCGGTCACATTCCACACGATGAAGATATTGAAAATGATAACCAAGACTTATTTGACCATCACAGGGTGACCACTTATAATCCTCA